>OX381716.1:7598936-8904936 GCA_947462335.1 Harmothoe impar | reverse complement strand
GCCATGTGGTGGTAAGCTGTCTCTGATTGGTTGCATGCTGATTTGGATCAGAGGCAACTATCTGTTTTTGACACTGACATTACATAAAATGCACGTTCAATATCGAAATTACTTTGTTAAATAGTTTGTTGAAGCATAAAACCGGCCTGTTTGAAGACACTTCAAAGGTTAAAATCAACTGATCACTAATGGCTAATGCATACCTCATGTTCAAATGATCCCAGAATACTGCTAGAGTAAAGCATGTTCTGCTTTTAATTTAAAATGTGCCTTGTTTTAAGATCCTTCAATGGGTTCCCCTGTCAAATCCATACCTGCATGTGTACCTGCTTCCTAAGCTAACAGCCCTGGCAGTCAAACGGAGGCCAGCTTTTAGTTGTGTACCCATCTCATTTTTATATTGATGAGTAGGTGACGAAATCATCATGACTTAGTTTTTAAGCAAATTAGGATTGAGGATTTGGTCATGTGACCTACATATACCTAATATATCTTAAAAAGGGCCTGGCTTAAGGGTCATCACATGAAGTTTAGGTCTTATAGTAAGGACATGTTTAGGTCTTATAGTAAGGATATGTTCTGCCTCTAGCTCTATAACTTTATATGATAGAAAAATCAAGCTCAAATTTATCATATTTCAAGTAAAAGAGTTCATCATACTCAATATAACATTTTACATATACATATTTTTTATTTGGATTCCTTATGAATATATTATGGAATATGCAATATTAGATATGGAGACCCCCAAAGTTACAAAAACCCATTCACATGCTGTTATGAATATGCAACCTTGCACCAGAGATAATAATGTTTTTCATTTGTTAGTTCATGTATGACACATAAACATCGTGGGATTTGTGTCAGGGGCAGCAGGTACAGGTCCTAATGGATGACTCAGACACACTTTTACAAAACAAAACATGGTCAACCTTCCGTAATCCCATAAAAGCAGTATTCCATTTCAAGCACTGAGCCCTTGTACGCTTGATACCTGAATGGAGTCTGACTGTGTAATGTACTGATGCAGCTGTCAAAATTGGAATGTCTGCCTAGTATTGCCTTTCTGCATCAGAATGGCATATGAACAAAATTGCCTCCAGGGATCTTGAAATCCCCAAATGGCTAAGAGAAATAAAAATGTTAAAAAGGTTTCAAAACTTACATAACGTTGTGCAGGCCTTTATAAAACACAATGTTATCTATGTCAGCGCGTATTACAAGGAGAGCTGAGACATTAAGCTTCCTCACACTCAGTTTTAACGTACAGAAAAAATACTTTTGGGAAAATGGTATGATTTAGATACATAAAAGAAAATGTGTGAGACATTTGTTTTTAAGGGAGCCATTCTCATACTGCCACTGGTTTAAAATGACATGAAATGGTTATGTTGATATTGAGACAGTCCACAGTCAGCAATGAGCTCTGCTAGATTACATACACATTATGCTTATCAGTAGGTTGGGACAATTAACTAATCAGCATACAGGGATGGGTTTGTGATTTGAGGGAGAGAATCAAATCCAGTTTCCTGACCCTTCGAGGACGGTATAATACCTTAATGCAGGATGCCTTGGTTGTCAAGATGCATGATTTCAGCCCTGGAGAATAACTCAACAGTGCTGCATTCAACCATCATGCCGATCGTACAGGGTTTATACACTCCTAAAGCGTCAGCCTGATGCACCAATGCAGTACCAGCAAGTTACTTGTCAGGGCTTCATCAGTGCATCATGACAACAAATTTCATCTTTTAGTGACACCCTTCGTTAAAGGGTTAAAGAGTTTCCTTCCCAGACTGCTTCGTACCCAAACTGCTTATGGGGAAAGGGGGAGCCAAAAACGCTTTTGGCATGCTCACTTAAAGATCTGCTGACCTTGGCTGCTGTTAAAAAATAACCGCTCCTTTAGTCTGTTGAGTTGTGAAGAGGATCATTGAGGTAGAAGTCAAGTAGACCCTGACATGGAATATAGATCCAGACTCTCCACAAGATCCTGTCAGCAGCCATAGATGGTAAAATAAGAAGAAAAATGCAATGGACCATTCCTCAGGGGATGTCAATATTGAAGCCCTTCACTGACGATGTCAATACTACAGTGTATGTCAATGTTGGGGTAGACATAGAGGCTAAACTATAGATGGCTACTGTTATTTTCTTCTCCTCAGACTAGCAGCTCTAGGGACCCTTCAAGCAGCTCTCTGCAGCCTTTCAGAGTCCCTGGGGACCCTCCGAGCAGCCAGAAACAGAAGAAAGTCTTCAAAAAGTAGGTCTTCATCAAAGTCTGTATTCTCTGCAACATGATACGACTGGCTGTCACTGTGGGAATTATTGTGTTATTAATGGCCCTTGCAGTTTCATGTTGTATTATATGTCTGATTCTAAAACAGCATGTACCTATGATAACTTATGAATTGATGCAAACAAATCTAGGTACTTGTACATAGATAAAATCATCAAACAATACATGTGAATCTCTTGGGGCACCCTAAGTAGTTGGGCTTAAGCAAGAATACCCCAAAAGCCACAAAAAAAGCATAAGATAACATTAAGTCTGTTCAGATTTTGAAATGTCAAAGTTGAAACCCATCAAGAGCAGGGTTTGGCAATGGCAGTTTACATAAAAACAAGTAACAGGATCCGCATTGATTCATGTCAAGCAATTTATGACGTTTCATTTTAAAATAATTTATTAGGTTTCATTTTAAAATAATTTCTGAAGTGAAAAAGTACATGGATTAACCTGGCATCAGGAGGCCATTTTAGTATCCTGTGGCGGTTGGTAATAAAGGTGATAATATCACCCATACAGATGCATATAAATCGTGCATGAATGATAATAATCTTTTATACAGCAGAGGAGTGATCAGAAGGCCTAGCTATGCCATTTAGTCCACCAACCATAAAATCAGTCTCTAAGCAGAGGTTAGTCTAACTCTAAGTGACAGCCCATTGAATTCTATTCAGTCAATGGCATTGTGTTAATGACAAAAGCACCCTTTTCTGAATACACACTGCTGATGTGTGAGTGAGTGTGACATGAACACTGACAAAGTAAGTTATTGAATCTGTGCATCTAAGAAATACTTAAAACACACCAGTCCTGCCCTGAACTAAGTACTGAAAGTTGAAAGCAGCATCTACTGAGCAAGATGACTATTAAATTAAAATGAAAACTCTTTGTAATGGGGTTGCAGTTACAGTTGCTATCCCCAAATAAATGTCAAGCTTGACTGTCGTCTTTGACTACATACCATGTCCAAGTAAGCTGGTCAATATCTTCCATAAATCCAACCACACACTCTATACCCTATCTCTCTACTCAAGAAGACCAGTCCCTGCTTTCACACCCACACCAAATGGCATTGATCTTCCCTTGGCATCTCCAAGTGGTCTGGGCTGTTTTTTTGCTGTAGGTTGGATAAGATGTCTGACTGAGGATCCCACAATCTGTCAATGTGACATGGGTAACATTTGAGTGAGCCGGTTACTCGATGTATCTGTAGCATTAACTAATGATGTTTTTTACTGAACCTGTCACAACTCTACAAGGATCCTTTAAGTCCTGGTCCACAGGGCTGCATCTTAACTCCTCATAGCCTTTAGAGATGACAGTGCTGTGATTGACAGGTAATGTTGGACCAGACTGGTTGATATGAGTCAATTCACTGTACCCATCTACCACACTGCCTATGGTCTCATCTCTCTGCTCTCCAAGGCTAGGACCCTGAATGGCCCCCAGAATGCAGTTTGCACTGCAGGAAGGCATGAGTGTCTTGCCCCTTTTTGTCTCTCACCTCCGCGGGCAGCAATATTATTGATCCTTTGATGAGCCTTTGATGACCAGTGACAGAACAGACATCAGAAGGTCCTTTTGAAACTATGCCTATTTGATACTAGTTGGTATTTATGGACACCCTCCAAAAAGACCATAAGAATGACACAAGTAAGAAACATTTGTAGTTTCTGGGAAAAGCAAAAGCTGTATGTACACAAGATAGACACAGGAGATTCTCGAGAATAATGAACCTTCCTAGTGACATCATCAATGGTGATATAGTTATGTTAGATAGGTGTAACATATCAAAGGAACAGCACCAAACATGGTGCCAGTGTTTAGATAATGGACAAGAACCACCTTGCAAGGTAAATTATCAGCTGATATTTCACTGGCAGTCATCAGATCCTACATATATCTCTGAACAGTGCTTACAGACACTTGCCCGGCTAGCTCAGTCAGTAGCATGGCAGTGGATAAATGTGTGGATCAATGCTCTTGAATCAGTTCTAACTGATTGTTGCCATCTAAGCCTTAGTGAAATATCTCTCTGTCACTTCAACCAAACCACTCTTTCCTCAGACATAAAACCCTCCTCCAATGAAATAGTGTTAATTAATGTTCTTTCTTTCATCAGTATAATTACAGAAGGGATGTCAGGTGGCTTTTACCAGATACCACATTAGTCTATGGATTTGCTCTAATTAACAGCTAAATAATGCCACATCAGTTAATCACACCTGCACCAATTTGGTATTTATTATCACCCTTGAGAACCAACAGCATGGAGACTTTTCAGCAATAAATCTAAGTCATTTTTTAGGACATGGGTTGTTGTTATGGTACTCATTGCTGTGAAAGAGTCATTGGGGAACTGCATACTGCATTAAGACACCCAGCAAGTGTTATATTGTACCACTGTGACCAATTAGAACCATTGATTCATGCTTATTGAAGTAATACTATTTCATGATGCCTGGATACAAAAGCTATTACATCAAAGCCCTCCAAATTAAGAGTTCCCCTCTTCAAAATGATTCTAGATTCAACATAAATATACACCCTATACTATACTTTTTAGAGAAGTGACTGAACTGATCCCATCTCACACGACACACATAGCAGGAGACTCGGAGAGAGTTGGCACTACGTAATGACCTTCATTTGTAAGTATTGAGTAAAGGCATGGGCATCGTGTAAACCTATATTATGAAGAGGGAAGAATACATTGTTCTTTGACATTTAAGAATCTGATGTACAACATTTAACAATTGCATATATTGTGCGTAACCTTTTTCTGACCACAGCCAATTCTCGGTAGTAATGGGTTTTCCATTGTCCTCCCCCTTAATCCTCAACTCCCCAAATGACACTTTTAATTTTGCTCCATTTTGCATGGCAGTGAGCTTCTTAGGCAAATTTAACTCAGAATGTGGGGATTTATGCTAAGTCTACTTTGCCTTAACAGCTTGGAGTATGACACCATGACCTCCGGTAGTCAAAGTGGATGCCCTGCCATTGTGCTTGGTTCTCTGCAGGTTTCCAATTACCCTATCCTTATAAGGGTTCAAAGAATCCGATTTTGATCAAATGCAGCTTTCCTAAGGGCAATGTCTAGGGCCTGCCTTGACCCAAAGCACAGGTCGAGGGCAATGTTCCTTTTACAATTCACATTGTGGAACTCTTCAGCCTGTACAGCAATTCAATTTTGCTTCAAAACGTATCTGCATTTAGAGATTGAAATATAGTTGAATAAAGAAAGTAATATTTCCTTTAGCCAGATGTATCTGTTCTCTAAAAGAAGATGAAGATGGAAGTAGCGAATGATACATTTTGTATCGAGTTCATTTCAATATTTTACAGATGTATTGACTTGTTGATTGTTGGCAGCTGCAATTTAATCATTGCTCAACCATTTTGGAATAGAGCCATCGGGTTGACAATAGTAGCTCTAAGACAGAGATGTAGTGAGGAATGTTACCTCATCTCCTGCACCCTGCTCAGTACACTAATAAGGTGTGTCTATAGTAATACCAAGACATCCTAATGAATGTGTGGCAAGGTTGGTGAGTAATTCTGGTCAAGCCTTGACTAACCACAACACTACCTTTGATCATAGTCTTCCCTCCCCGCCTCTGTGTTAGAGTAGAAGGGGCAAGCCTGTCATCCATTTAGAGTAATTGGTATAGAAGTATTAGAAGCTATACTTAATGCATGCCCTGGGACAGGCCTGACTTTTATCTGCTTATATGTAGTGTATGGCAGTAAACCTGGGCAAAATAGTACAAATGATGTGTAATCAACCTTCATCAGACAACAACAGAGGCATCTGTGCGGTCGTAACACCATGAATCTTGTTTGGTTGCTACTACTAAGGTAGATCCCCATTCATGTGCAATTTTGTAAAAGGTCAGACCCTCAGAGATCTGATGACCAATCTGTTAGTCAACCAATATGGCCACTATTGTTGTTGCTCTGTCGTGTCTGCTATGATGTTCTGAGCTCCTGTTATTATGAAGATGTCTGCCCCAGATTGAGACTGGAAGTTTTGTTTATTTATGAAGATTGAGGACAAAACAACAACTTAAGGATGACCATCAACAGAAAATAAATTTGATAATTGCAGATAGGATGCAATAGACGTTGCAAGGGTCTTCATGCTTGTTTCTTCCTGGGGAAATTTTGTAGATTAAACATTGTAAAAACATATAGATCTAAGCAGAAGTTTCACCAACTTTCATTTTTGCAGAGAGAAATTGATTGTTACAAGGTTAACAAAAACAGTTGTAAACCTTTCTGAAACTGGGCTGTTCACTATTTGAGTTTATTCTGGATTCCACAAACTCCATAAAAGAAGCTGTGATTAGGTGAAGTAACTCTACTAGTATTTACTCAACAAACCTCTCCAAGAACCAGCTAGTCTTGAAACTTCCCTTCGACTTGCTTGTTGAGCTAGCTAAAAATGAATGGTGTGTTTCATAAATGTTGGCAGAACACTGCAGGTATTGACAAGCCTGTTTAGTTTGGTCTATCCATATATGGTATATAAACGCATACTGTTGCTTTAAGGCCTTCAGTGATGGAGTGTGCATTTTCAAGACAACAGATCTGCCTCATACACATCCAAGTAATAATAAGGAGAGGAGTTCCTTGAATAAACTTTTCAGAGTGGCATTGTGCTTAAATGTCATCTAGATCCCCAATAGGCCACTAATCTGCATTCATACATCACTCTTGAGTTATGCCATATTGTCTCACTGCCGAGGATGTTGTCAAGTTGCAATAATAAAGCTATTGGTAACGCCTTTTATCGATTCTTACAAAACTAAAGCATTAATACATCATACCAGATTTAGAGGGTTAAATCTAGCATATAGGTGAACTTACGATGAAGAGTTCTCCTTCTGCTGACTGCACATACAGCACAGTAACCAATTTAAAATGCCCTTCAACTCTAATGACAACACAAAGTGTCTATAGATGTAAATGTTTATGGATGGGAGGTAGCATGCAAGTTGTTGTCAGGTTTAACAATGACACAGGTAACCTTTACCTTAAGTCAGACTGTGCTTCTTGGATGGACTCAATAGTGAGGGGTGTGGTAGGGCATGAACGTGTAATAGACTAAAGCCTGGGTTCCAATTTGTCTTATCAAGTACTAACAAATGGCAATTCTTTTTTTATATCTACCCTTAACAGCCTCACATCCAGCTCTGTATATGTCAATAGCATAAAACTGACCAAACTTAAGCCCTCCCTGAAACTGCAAAGCACCTACTTTGCCCTTTATTTACCAGCGTCTCATCACCATTATCCCACTCCCTTTGTTGAACCGCCAATTTGTTAGCTGCCTTAATGCAATAGAATAGTGCCCCACCATTGAAAATATTCTGCAATCTTCATAATCTAGGATGGCTACTGGCTGCACTCTTTGGTTTGTATTGAAGCCACATAGGCATTGCCTGGTGGACTAACCCTTCTATGCTGATCAGAATCCCATCACCATTACCCAATCCCCTCCTCCAAACAATATTTTGTCAGCCACCTAAACGTGACTTGAATAGAGCTCACGGCCAACACTACCAGAACATTTACACTGATTGCTGCAGGTGCTGTGTGCATGATACCATCTTACTGGATACCAGAAGACCCAGGGCATTGACACCAGGGTGCACTTTTTAATCTGCAAAGGGGTTTTCCCGGTATTTGGGTCCCACATAAACTGTCCTTAATCTTGTTATTTCTGCATGAAATCTTTCAGGGCTAGCCAAATTACATTGAATGTAAGTTTTCAGTTAAAAAGAGTCTAGGAAGTATGTCCTCTACTAAAGCTGCTCCTTTCAACTAACAGCCCCATGCTCCCTCCAATCAGTTTTTGTGAGCCCTTAGATAGATGTCAAAAGCAAGCTTGATTCTACTCAATTCACTGTAAATTGACTGCACAAGGTCAGGAAGGACATGTTGTGAGGCCTTTTTCGTATCTCACCTCTATCTTTATTATACAGCGAAGAGCCATCTACTGATCTTTAGATAATGCTACTCTGAAATTCACTGAAACACTGAACACTCCTTCAAAGGGGACGTGACCGGATGATGTTCAATGCAACAAATGGGGGAAGCAATCAGTGCAAATCACATTTAAATACCTGAAACCAGCAGAGCTGGTGGAGGCACTCTCTGATGTGTTCTGTCATGACACATCAAGTAGTGACAGTTAGTGAATATAGTCTCTACAGGCTTAAAGCCATGTTTATTTAGTCCCAAGTGTCATGTGTATCAAGGTTGGCATATTGTAAAAGTCTATTAATGAAACAGTACTTAGCAAACACTCTTTTATCTTACACTAGAACTGGTCAGAGACTATGTTAATATGTGTCTCACTGTATCAGAATGCACCTTATGTGCTACACGTGTAGAAGTGGAGGTCAGTCAAGGGGGAATGGGAGGAGTGAGGAGTGGGGTCCTTATAAAAGGCGGATCCCACAAGGATGTAACTGGTAGTAGGGCGGTGGTGGGATGAGGGGAAGGCATACTGTTGTGTTGTATTGTTAGGGTGTGAGGGCGTCCTGCTGCCTTGATGGCAAGCCTCCAACCTGGTCCTCTCCCATAAGGTCACCACAATGAGGGCACGCTCTTCTTGATTTGCATCCTCCTTAGCCTCTCCACTCTGCTGATCAGAATCAAAGATGGCTGCTGCAGAGCATGGCCTCCATGAAACCATCCCAGGATGTACCAGGCAGGGTCACGGCATCCGGTCACGTGGTGGTCATGTGATATTGAAGTGCCTACAGCAGAATCTTGGGCAATTCTTAGTTTTCTCAGATATGCCTGAGATTTGATTCCATCCTAGCTTCTTTTAGAAAATGTAACATTATTTTGGTAGAGTTGTTTAAATGCCATTAAAGGAATTCTTATATCTTATAAGATCAAGTGAAAAGCTAGCACTTGAGTAGTTAACATTAATGCAATGACGAAATTCAGTTAATGTCTTTCGAAAGGAAATCAATGTTGCTATGGAATTTAATGAAACAAGCAGTAATTAAAAATGGCATTACATGCAACATTGAGCATTGGTATTCCTCAATTGCAGTGCTATCAACAAAGCATCAAAGATGCCCAGAAATTTCATAGCATCATTTCCTGAAGTGACTTGATAGTTTCAAAAGGTGATCAGCGTGATGTGTATTTCTGCCTGGATGCTGCAAGGACCTGCAACAGGCACATGGCATTAGTGAAATATAAGATGTCTGCCCGTAAAAGGCCAAAGTCTAAAAGACCTTCTTGTGTCTTTCAGGGCTAGCCAAATTGACAAGTAACAGGATCCGCATTGATTCATGTCAAGCAATTTATGACGTTTCATTTTAAAATAATTTATTAGGTTTCATTTTAAAATAATTTCTGAAGTGAAAAAGTACATGGATTAACCTGGCATCAGGAGGCCATTTTAGTATCCTGTGGCGGTTGGTAATAAAGGTGATAATATCACCCATACAGATGCATATAAATCGTGCATGAATGATAATAATCTTTTATACAGCAGAGGAGTGATCAGAAGGCCTAGCTATGCCATTTAGTCCACCAACCATAAAATCAGTCTCTAAGCAGAGGTTAGTCTAACTCTAAGTGACAGCCCATTGAATTCTATTCAGTCAATGGCATTGTGTTAATGACAAAAGCACCCTTTTCTGAATACACACTGCTGATGTGTGAGTGAGTGTGACATGAACACTGACAAAGTAAGTTATTGAATCTGTGCATCTAAGAAATACTTAAAACACACCACTCCTGCCCTGAACTAAGTACTGAAAGTTGAAAGCAGCATCTACTGAGCAAGATGACTATTAAATTAAAATGAAAACTCTTTGTAATGGGGTTGCAGTTACAGTTGCTATCCCCAAATAAATGTCAAGCTTGACTGTCGTCTTTGACTACATACCATGTCCAAGTAAGCTGGTCAATATCTTCCATAAATCCAACCACACACTCTATACCCTATCTCTCTACTCAAGAAGACCAGTCCCTGCTTTCACACCCACACCAAATGGCATTGATCTTCCCTTGGCATCTCCAAGTGGTCTGGGCTGTTTTTTTGCTGTAGGTTGGATAAGATGTCTGACTGAGGATCCCACAATCTGTCAATGTGACATGGGTAACATTTGAGTGAGCCGGTTACTCGATGTATCTGTAGCATTAACTAATGATGTTTTTTACTGAACCTGTCACAACTCTACAAGGATCCTTTAAGTCCTGGTCCACAGGGCTGCATCTTAACTCCTCATAGCCTTTAGAGATGACAGTGCTGTGATTGACAGGTAATGTTGGACCAGACTGGTTGATATGAGTCAATTCACTGTACCCGTCTACCACACTGCCTATGGTCTCATCTCTCTGCTCTCCAAGGCTAGGACCCTGAATGGCCCCCAGAATGCAGTTTGCACTGCAGGAAGGCATGAGTGTCTTGCCCCTTTTTGTCTCTCACCTCCGCGGGCAGCAATATTATTGATCCTTTGATGAGCCTTTGATGACCAGTGACAGAACAGACATCAGAAGGTCCTTTTGAAACTATGCCTATTTGATACTAGTTGGTATTTATGGACACCCTCCAAAAAGACCATAAGAATGACACAAGTAAGAAACATTTGTAGTTTCTGGGAAAAGCAAAAGCTGTATGTACACAAGATAGACACAGGAGATTCTCGAGAATAATGAACCTTCCTAGTGACATCATCAATGGTGATATAGTTATATTAGATAGGTGTAACATATCAAAGGAACAGCACCAAACATGGTGCCAGTGTTTAGATAATGGACAAGAACCACCTTGCAAGGTAAATTATCAGCTGATATTTCACTGGCAGTCATCAGATCCTACATATATCTCTGAACAGTGCTTACAGACACTTGCCCGGCTAGCTCAGTCAGTAGCATGGCAGTGGATAAATGTGTGGATCAATGCTCTTGAATCAGTTCTAACTGATTGTTGCCATCTAAGCCTTAGTGAAATATCTCTCTGTCACTTCAACCAAACCACTCTTTCCTCAGACATAAAACCCTCCTCCAATGAAATAGTGTTAATTAATGTTCTTTCTTTCATCAGTATAATTACAGAAGGGATGTCAGGTGGCTTTTACCAGATACCACATTAGTCTATGGATTTGCTCTAATTAACAGCTAAATAATGCCACATCAGTTAATCACACCTGCACCAATTTGGTATTTATTATCACCCTTGAGAACCAACAGCATGGAGACTTTTCAGCAATAAATCTAAGTCATTTTTTAGGACATGGGTTGTTGTTATGGTACTCATTGCTGTGAAAGAGTCATTGGGGAACTGCATACTGCATTAAGACACCCAGCAAGTGTTATATTGTACCACTGTGACCAATTAGAACCATTGATTCATGCTTATTGAAGTAATACTATTTCATGATGCCTGGATACAAAAGCTTTTACATCAAAGCCCTCCAAATTAAGAGTTCCCCTCTTCAAAATGATTCTAGATTTAACATAAATATACACCCTATACTATACTTTTTAGAGAAGTGACTGAACTGATCCCATCTCACACGACACACATAGCAGGAGACTCGGAGAGAGTTGGCACTACGTAATGACCTTCATTTGTAAGTATTGAGTAAAGGCATGGGCATCGTGTAAACCTATATTATGAAGAGGGAAGAAGACATTGTTCTTTGACATTTAAGAATCTGATGTACAACATTTAACAATTGCATATATTGTGCGTAACCTTTTTCTGACCACAGCCAATTCTCGGTAGTAATGGGCTTTTCCATTGTCCTCCCCCTTAATCCTCAACTCCCCAAATGACACTTTTAATTTTGCTCCATTTTGCATGGCAGTGAGCTTCTTAGGCAAATTTAACTCAGAATGTGGGGATTTATGCTAAGTCTACTTTGCCTTAACAGCTTGGAGTATGACACCATGACCTCCGGTAGTCAAAGTGGATGCCCTGCCATTGTGCTTGGTTCTCTGCAGGTTTCCAATTACCCTATCCTTATAAGGGTTCAAAGAATCCGATTTTGATCAAATGCAGCTTTCCTAAGGGCAATGTCTAGGGCCTGCCTTGACCCAAAGCACAGGTCGAGGGCAATGTTCCTTTTACAATTCACATTGTGGAACTCTTCAGCCTGTACAGCAATTCAATTTTGCTTCAAAACGTATCTGCATTTAGAGATTGAAATATAGTTGAATAAAGAAAGTAATATTTCCTTTAGCCAGATGTATCTGTTCTCTAAAAGAAGATGAAGATGGAAGTAGCGAATGATACATTTTGTATCGAGTTCATTTCAATATTTTACAGATGTATTGACTTGTTGATTGTTGGCAGCTGCAATTTAATCATTGCTCAACCATTTTGGAATAGAGCCATCGGGTTGACAATAGTAGCTCTAAGACAGAGATGTAGTGAGGAATGTTACCTCATCTCCTGCACCCTGCTCAGTACACTAATAAGGTGTGTCTATAGTAATACCAAGACATCCTAATGAATGTGTGGCAAGGTTGGTGAGTAATTCTGGTCAAGCCTTGACTAACCACAACACTACCTTTGATCATAGTCTTCCCTCCCCGCCTCTGTGTTAGAGTAGAAGGGGCAAGCCTGTCATCCATTTAGAGTAATTGGTATAGAAGTATTAGAAGCTATACTTAATGCATGCCCTGGGACAGGCCTGACTTTTATCTGCTTATATGTAGTGTATGGCAGTAAACCTGGGCAAAATAGTACAAATGATGTGTAATCAACCTTCATCAGACAACAACAGAGGCATCTGTGCGGTCGTAACACCATGAATCTTGTTTGGTTGCTACTACTAAGGTAGATCCCCATTCATGTGCAATTTTGTAAAAGGTCAGACCCTCAGAGATCTGATGACCAATCTGTTAGTCAACCAATATGGCCACTATTGTTGTTGCTCTGTCGTGTCTGCTATGATGTTCTGAGCTCCTGTTATTATGAAGATGTCTGCCCCAGATTGAGACTGGAAGTTTTGTTTATTTATGAAGATTGAGGACAAAACAACAACTTAAGGATGACCATCAACAGAAAATAAATTTGATAATTGCAGATAGGATGCAATAGACGTTGCAAGGGTCTTCATGCTTGTTTCTTCCTGGGGAAATTTTGTAGATTAAACATTGTAAAAACATATAGATCTAAGCAGAAGTTTCACCAACTTTCATTTTTGCAGAGAGAAATTGATTGTTACAAGGTTAACAAAAACAGTTGTAAACCTTTCTGAAACTGGGCTGTTCACTATTTGAGTTTATTCTGGATTCCACAAACTCCATAAAAGAAGCTGTGATTAGGTGAAGTAACTCTACTAGTATTTACTCAACAAACCTCTCCAAGAACCAGCTAGTCTTGAAACTTCCCTTCGACTTGCTTGTTGAGCTAGCTAAAAATGAATGGTGTGTTTCATAAATGTTGGCAGAACACTGCAGGTATTGACAAGCCTGTTTAGTTTGGTCTATCCATATATGGTATATAAACGCATACTGTTGCTTTAAGGCCTTCAGTGATGGAGTGTGCATTTTCAAGACAACAGATCTGCCTCATACACATCCAAGTAATAATAAGGAGAGGAGTTCCTTGAATAAACTTTTCAGAGTGGCATTGTGCTTAAATGTCATCTAGATCCCCAATAGGCCACTAATCTGCATTCATACATCACTCTTGAGTTATGCCATATTGTCTCACTGCCGAGGATGTTGTCAAGTTGCAATAATAAAGCTATTGGTAACGCCTTTTATCGATTCTTACAAAACTAAAGCATTAATACATCATACCAGATTTAGAGGGTTAAATCTAGCATATAGGTGAACTTACGATGAAGAGTTCTCCTTCTGCTGACTGCACATACAGCACAGTAACCAATTTAAAATGCCCTTCAACTCTAATGACAACACAAAGTGTCTATAGATGTAAATGTTTATGGATGGGAGGTAGCATGCAAGTTGTTGTCAGGTTTAACAATGACACAGGTAACCTTTACCTTAAGTCAGACTGTGCTTCTTGGATGGACTCAATAGTGAGGGGTGTGGTAGGGCATGAACGTGTAATAGACTAAAGCCTGGGTTCCAATTTGTCTTATCAAGTACTAACAAATGGCAATTCTTTTTTTATATCTACCCTTAACAGCCTCACATCCAGCTCTGTATATGTCAATAGCATAAAACTGACCAAACTTAAGCCCTCCCTGAAACTGCAAAGCACCTACTTTGCCCTTTATTTACCAGCGTCTCATCACCATTATCCCACTCCCTTTGTTGAACCGCCAATTTGTTAGCTGCCTTAATGCAATAGAATAGTGCCCCACCATTGAAAATATTCTGCAATCTTCATAATCTAGGATGGCTACTGGCTGCACTCTTTGGTTTGTATTGAAGCCACATAGGCATTGCCTGGTGGACTAACCCTTCTATGCTGATCAGAATCCCATCACCATTACCCAATCCCCTCCTCCAAACAATATTTTGTCAGCCACCTAAACGTGACTTGAATAGAGCTCACGGCCAACACTACCAGAACATTTACACTGATTGCTGCAGGTGCTGTGTGCATGATACCATCTTACTGGATACCAGAAGACCCAGGGCATTGACACCAGGGTGCACTTTTTAATCTGCAAAGGGCTTTTCCCGGTATTTGGGTCCCACATAAACTGTCCTTAATCTTGTTATTTCTGCATGAAATCTTTCAGGGCTAGCCAAATTACATTGAATGTAAGTTTTCAGTTAAAAAGAGTCTAGGAAGTATGTCCTCTACTAAAGCTGCTCCTTTCAACTAACAGCCCCATGCTCCCTCCAATCAGTTTTTGTGAGCCCTTAGATAGATGTCAAAAGCAAGCTTAATTCTACTCAATTCACTGTAAATTGACTGCACAAGGTCAGGAAGGACATGTTGTGAGGCCTTTTTCGTATCTCACCTCTATCTTTATTATACAGCGAAGAGCCATCTACTGATCTTTAGATAATGCTACTCTGAAATTCACTGAAACACTGAACACTCCTTCAAAGGGGACGTGACCGGATGATGTTCAATGCAACAAATGGGGGAAGCAATCAGTGCAAATCACATTTAAATACCTGAAACCAGCAGAGCTGGTGGAGGCACTCTCTGATGTGTTCTGTCATGACACATCAAGTAGTGACAGTTAGTGAATATAGTCTCTACAGGCTTAAAGCCATGTTTATTTAGTGCCAAGTGTCATGTGTATCAAGGTTGGCATATTGTAAAAGTCTATTAATGAAACAGTACTTAGCAAACACTCTTTTATCTTACACTAGAACTGGTCAGAGACTATGTTAATATGTGTCTCACTGTATCAGAATGCACCTTATGTGCTACACGTGTAGAAGTGGAGGTCAGTCAAGGGGGAATGGGAGGAGTGAGGAGTGGGGTCCTTATAAAAGGCGGATCCCACAAGGATGTAACTGGTAGTAGGGCGGTGGTGGGATGAGGGGAAGGCATACTGTTGTGTTGTATTGTTAGGGTGTGAGGGCGTCCTGCTGCCTTGATGGCAAGCCTCCAACCTGGTCCTCTCCCATAAGGTCACCACAATGAGGGCACGCTCTTCTTGATTTGCATCCTCCTTAGCCTCTCCACTCTGCTGATCAGAATCAAAGATGGCTGCTGCAGAGCATGGCCTCCATGAAACCATCCCAGGATGTACCAGGCAGGGTCACGGCATCCGGTCACGTGGTGGTCATGTGATATTGAAGTGCCTACAGCAGAATCTTGGGCAATTCTTAGTTTTCTCAGATATGCCTGAGATTTGATTCCATCCTAGCTTCTTTTAGAAAATGTAACATTATTTTGGTAGAGTTGTTTAAATGCCATTAAAGGAATTCTTATATCTTATAAGATCAAGTGAAAAGCTAGCACTTGAGTAGTTAACATTAATGCAATGACGAAATTCAGTTAATGTCTTTCGAAAGGAAATCAATGTTGCTATGGAATTTAATGAAACAAGCAGTAATTAAAAATGGCATTACATGCAACATTGAGCATTGGTATTCCTCAATTGCAGTGCTATCAACAAAGCATCAAAGATGCCCAGAAATTTCATAGCATCATTTCCTAAAGTGACTTGATAGTTTCAAAAGGTGATCAGCGTGATGTGTATTTCTGCCTGGATGCTGCAAGGACCTGCAACAGGCACATGGCATTAGTGAAATATAAGATGTCTGCCCGTAAAAGGCCAAAGTCTAAAAGACCTTCTTGTGTCGGCCCAAGGCCGTGCTAATGTAGAAAGTTGATGTGTAGCACTGTCAAGGTGTCAGGTTAGTGAAACAGCAGCGTGACAGTATGAGGGCAGGCATGAAGCCTTAAGGCTAACATAATGCCTTGATGCATCATGCCCTGGCTCCATTTAGCAACATCTGTCCATAAAGGGTTAAGCCTTCTGCAGGCCCTGTCACCACATCTACTTACATGCTGCCAACGTACACAACTAGAAGTGTCAACTGACTCAGATTACCTGAAGTTACCTAACTAAAAGTTAGACGGCTGACATGAGTATTAAAGTATTGGGTGTCATTTTCTCCCAAGCCCAAATACTAAAGGGTATTTAAGCAGCATTCTCACATTTCTAGCACCGCTCTAGTTTACTGTGTAGTGAAGCTTTGGAGGTGAGACTTCAGCTTTAAAAGCCATAATACATTATAGCTTCATTGTAGAAAAAGGATGTGTGAACCATGTGTAAACCATTGGGATATTATCTTTTAAAGATGCCCTAAGTGATGCTAAGAAACACTCACATTAGATTAGACAATTATTATGACTTGTATCAACTCAAGGCCAATGTCATGTGTTGCGTTCTGTTTAAACCCCCATCATGCTCCTTGTGTCTTTGTTTAATTTGAATCTGATTGATTTAATCTTGACAGTCCATTTCCATTTTGGAGAGCACCCTCTCGTTCTTCTTATGAGGGCCTACTCATGTTTAGTGGGGCTGGTAAGGAAGGAGTGGATGGGGAAAAGAGAATAATTGAAGTAGGGGTAAGAAAATGGTGTTGGTTTTGACCGTGTCAGCAATGAGAGTCCATTTCTTGCATTCCAGTAGAGTATTAAAACCAACCAGAGTATCACAGATTGGTTAACTAGCTTACCACAAACTATCGAAATTCATTCTGAAAACTACTTTTAAATATGTGCTCATTGATGTGTTAACCATGAAACATTTAAAATATGTCTAATCAGCAATTACCTGAATGGAAAATTTGCTTATGTCACAAGGATAAAAAGGTTATTCTTTGACGGCCTTGAACTCATAATTCCAACCACGCATATAATCTTCCAGACAGGTTTATGAGAGTCAGTGTATTTTGTCTTAGCAAGCACATATTTTAGGCAGTTTCGAAAGTATTGTCAGTAAGAAGATTGCTTGACAGAATAATCATCTCAGGTCCCTTATCACATCCCACATCACAGGCACTTGGTGGTGGCCTAGTAAATACTTTGGGATGAGGCTCAAGGTGCATGCATTTACACCAGGAAAAATCTGTGGTAGGCACAGTTTTGAGCAATCAGATTTAGAAATGCACAATAGAAAGAAAAAGCATCAACTTATGATAAGAACTTCCGCAGGGCGGTTGTGATCCTTTACTGATACCATACCTACATTTCTGACCATCCCAACTCACCAAGCAGATACTTAACGCAGTACACATACTTACTGCCTTTAGTACCTGCACTCTCTCTGATGGGGAGAAGGTACCCTCATCTCCAGGTGAATGAACAAAGATGGCTGGCATGAAAGACCGCCGAATATTCAGGTCAGGCATTACAATTGGCTCTTACCTTCATGACAAATAAATGTGGATATCTATAAATGAATCCAAAGACATTTCATCACAATTATTGTGTTTGTGGGGTCCTCCCTCTGGGGTCAAATAGAGAATGTCAATGATGATATTACTATAAAATATTTTTAAAGAAATGATATCCATACCTAAGATAAAAAGATACCTCAGAGCCAAAATAAAGAGTATAAAAAGTAATCCTAAAAACTGCTGAAAGCCAAGGTTATGCCAGAATGCAAAATGTCTGTCTGGGCACTTTGTTGTTATAATGTGAACAAAAGAAATCCGTCCAAAGTGACAGGCAACGACTCTCTGAACAATGCTTGTCAAAAAACAGGCATCACATTGACCAGGGAAGATGATTAAACAAGTTCAGCACTCATTGTGTATTTTTATCATTAATTAGCTCACCAGATGCTTTTTAGGATTCCTCTACAGGATAAGTAGCTTCTCATTTATGAAGCCCAAATAATCATAGGCGGTACATTTATGTCATCATCAGAAGTTAATGGCTGCACTTATGTTTTTAGTTCTCACTCTTTATTCATTTTTGTTGTGCATTTTATATCATTGTTTGCATGTTTATTGTAAAAGCTCATATTGAGATTTAAAACACAATCTGCATCACTCAGTTCGTTATTAGAACTCACCCTTGCTCCTACTCAGGTTCTGATTGCTTTCAATATTGACATTCCCCCAAGTGAGAGTCATTTTTGATTATTTGTCTCTTATGTTTCCTTCTCTTTTTTTCAAATCTGATAAGATACTTCTTTAACAGTAATCCACAAAGACATGTGATAAATGTTCAGGTGTTTTTATTCAGTACTGGGCAACCTACAAGGTTCTTAAAAAGAGAATAAGAGGACTGAGGGATACAACTGTTTAGGCATCACATCACAAAGTAGGTATAATGGTGTATAAACAAATTAAATTCAAATTCTGTAGTTTCAGCTCTAATTTCCATCCCACTTTTACCTCAGTTTACTTTTAAGAACTCTAGAATGTGCCTTCTCCTATATATAGTACCTTTCATTGGGATGACTCACAGCAAGTACTCTTCTTCATGGCCAGACATTGGAGTTATAGGCAGTAAGCCATGCACTGAGAAGGCGCAAATATTGGTGTCTATGGGGCTATAAACCTTTACCAGCATTATAGGACCAAGTACTTTTGTCTTCATGAAACCCTGGCATGTGACTCGAATGCTACCACCAGCAAGTCCCTCATGACAAGATATGGACATGAAGCCTTAATGCAGAAAGCCATCCTTGAATGTTCAGGGATGCAAATGGTGTCATGTGGGATTGGCTAAATTCCGCATTAGCAAGATGATCACTGTACAGCGCCATCTTGTCTGGTACCAGTGCTGTTTCCCCTGCTTACTACAGCAACCAGATGGTTAGCTGAAGCTGGTTCCTGTCACGACCAAAGTTTGGAGTTTTAGGGGCCATAAACCTTTCAGTTATACACGTCTATCGTGGGTCTTTATACCATCTGTTCAGATTGGGGGAGTGGTTATGACACTGGCCTACTACTCAATGGGTCATGAGTTCAAATCCATGTCAAGGCTATTTTGTTCATACACCAGCCCCTTCGGGGACTGGGGGTGGGGGGCATTAGTTCTCAAAGCAAATTTGTGGTCTATTCTGACAGAAAACTGACCCCCCCCCCTTCCTCCCGTGTCCTGTCGGCTGTAGGCAGCCCGGGAAAGGGAGTCCGTGGCACACGCTGCCCCGCTTACGTAATGGTTGTAAAACCGTCATGTTACGTATAGGGCTGTAGACTCTTACCCAGTGGGTCCGCCATTTAAAATTTCGCTGGGTGCGGTCATTATCACTGATAAGCAGCTGATAAGACACACCCTGACTGGTACTTTGTCCCTGGGTAACAATCACTTCCAGGGACACACTTGTACCCCGCCTATCAGCTCTTATCAGTGCGGGCCGCCGCAACCAGCTCCAGTCCCGACTAGGCCTTATAGGCCTACAACTACGATCTATAAATAGGTAGGGCCTATGTGGAGCGGCGCAGTGTGTCCCTGGCAGTGCTATTCAGTAGGCCCTACCTTTAGAATGCAGAGATGTAGGCCCTTTATGGGCCCATGGGCGGCATGTCGACGCGCCAACTCCGCCTCATAGTCCTCAGCACTACAGTGGCCGCAGCAATCAGTCTGCTACGCATCGCACTGACATACTTCACCTTAGCGACTCAGCGGCGGCCCTGGTTACATAAGCAGCGTCACTCTTCAAGCAGATTCTCTCGGAGGGGCTTGATTCAAAAGTTTAGGGTCTTACCCCTCACTCATTTACCTTTATTTTGATATGATACTTCATTATAGCAATAGTTAGAGTATTACTGATATAAGTCTGTATCATTCAACGTCCTTTCTGCTGTGTATGTGTTATAATGCCCTGCAACACTAAAAAACAATGGCGGATTTTTTGTCAAATGTCCATTCTCTTGTTGTCAGGCCTTCTGTGCGAGATTATGTTATTTTATGTCCAATTTCGATTGAAATACTGTACAATTCTAATAATCCTTTAATGGGAAAACAAAATGTCAAATATTGAACCATCAAAATTATAATTAAAGTAAATGTAGGCTCAGAATCGAGTTAGCTGGCACTTTCCTAATCGGTTCATACACTTAAAATTTTGGTATCCGAAGGGTATTCTAGGCTGAAGCAGTCAAACATTGAGAATTTAAACCAGCGAAAGACTAATCCATTTTTTTATATAGTGTAAAAATTCTAAATGTATTTTTGGGAGGTCGAAATGCGTCGTAGTATACAATTTGGTTGTAAAAATCCTTTACATAAGATAAACATTTATAGTGTAATCTAAAATGGTTTTGCATTGTTTGTTTTTGTAAATACTATAACTATTTTTAACCAACTAGGGAAAACATGTAGTCTTGGCATGGATTCAAACTTATGACCCCTGGATTGAATGACCAGTGTCCTAACCACTCCCCCAATCTGGACGGCTGACATACGGAATATTCAACTACCAATCATTCAAAAATGTATGACCCCTAAAACTGTCTTTTTTTTTACAGGCCAGGAACCAGCTTCAACTTCAGGTATCACAAGGGAGAATCACTGCATCCTGCTAGTGCGGAATAGCCTTCAGGTCACCTGGCACTGAGACGGGCTACAAGTAAAGATAGTGCCAATCCAATACCATTAAAAACTCATTTCAGACGGATACTTTACCGATGTTGATGTTGCATCTCAGTGTCAGTCTAGCAAATGAACCATGGTGATTTTTGTGACAACTATGGACATAAAATATATGGGGCAGGGCTATAAGCATTTGTATTTTTTTGTAATGTATCACATTACATCTCTGCTAAAATGTTTTTCAGTTGTAAATGTGTAACATATCAACAGAAACTGTTTTGTGGTGCAGGGGGTTGGTGTCCTGCTGCCTTGATGGTATGCCTCCAACCTTGTACTCTCCCATTAGGTCATCACCATGAAGGAAAACGAGCCAAAGGACCTCTTGGCTTGCTGCCTCCTGCATCCTTCCACTCTGCTGATTAGAATCAAAGATGGCTGCTGCAGAGTTTGGCCTCCATCAAAGCATCCCAGGATGCACCAGGCAGGGTTACATCATCTGGTCATGTGGCGGTCATTTGATATTGACGTGAGAACATGAGACGCAGCACAATGTGTGTATCCGGTGGTCTGTCAGGGCTTCCTGGGGCAGTCAATACCGACTTCTTTGTAACAGATGCTGCATTCTTTGTAATAGATCATGACACTCTATTATTACAATGAGACAAAAATTGCTGAGAGGATCTTACAATTCAATGGCTGCTATTTTCTCATTTGCTCTCTTTGAGAAATCAATCCATCGTTTTTTACTTCCAGTCAATGTATCACTAAGTCTATATATGGCAGCTACTGATGTTACTGTTTTCCCTTAACTTTCTGGCTGCAGTTTTGTCTGATGTAATTTTGAGTCAATTGCCGATCACCAAACGTGAAGCCTAAAACATGCGTGAAGACCAGGTTTCTGAGGTGAAATGAGACATTAAAGTGCTATGCAGCTTTACAATAGGAAATTAAAGTTGTCTGTGGTGTGCAGGTTGCCATGCGTGCAAGCCAGGAATCTGCCAACCCAACTGTCACCGCTCGATAAGTACTGACTGCTGTGCTGACTGGATTTGTAACAAAGAATAATTAGAGGAGGATTCATAATTCTAAAGCAGAATTAACAAGCAGGCAGTTCTATTAATGTTGTCATGGGTTGCATTTCTGTCAGATATGCTCTCTGAGATGTTTCTACAAAATGGAATGTAAAGAATGCATGAAACATATTCATTTTCATTTCCATGATTTCCAAAGATAATATTGACTTATTAAAGATTTCAAAACACACCTCGAAGATGGATGAATTCAAAGACTGTGATTTGGATGGGGTTAGGAAACATGCAAAGTAGTTTAAATAACTGTCACATGATGACTTCCCTCGCATGTTGGCAGGGCTCTGTGCCTGAGGTTATTGTTCAAGACACTGCAGTGTTTCTCCTGTTAGGGAGCATCTATGTGCTATGAAGATTCACTAGTAGAAATAGACTTTATTCATGTAAGCATTGCATTCTAGGTTTTGTCTTTTTTCAGGAATGATAATACCTGAGAGGGGACTAACAGATTCAATGACACACACTGTATCCTCTAAAGACATGGGGTGGGGAAACGTGACCAGACAGACTGTATAACTTATTAACTCCTCTGCCTGTTATGCAGAGACTAAGCCGTGTAGGATTATCTTAAAATAGAAATAGAACCAGGGTTGTTGAATTGAGACATTATTTAGGCAATGCCTCCGTTCTTCCAGAATAATCCATGACCCTGAGACATGTCTTTTTTTCGCTTTAACAAGACATCATTAAGACCAGCAGAACCTCAAATGTCTGCAATAACAGGGTCTCAACTTCAAATAAGTCATCTTCCCTTGAAAGGCTTTGTCCCATTGTCAACTAATAGTGTTTTTTTCCAGAACGCCCTTACAGAGATTCTGTTCATAGTGCAACAGTACCAGGGAAGTCCATGCTTCCCATCCCCTTTTTTTGATAATGCTTCATTGTAATAAAGGCAGTCTGAACAATGTGTGTGCCTCCTGTGACAACTTGCAGATCATTTGTTTATGCCAGGCCTTTACGATGACACGTAATGTGGGCCATCATTGAAAAACTGTGTTTTTTATCAGTGTCATCCTTTGTTCAATATTACATATGCGTCCATATCCATATCAAGTTAAGACATGAATGTTACATGCATGTAAAATTTGATTTTTGGAAGTCAGCTCATAGATAAATAGTCCCAATGTGCTTTTTGAACACTTTTAGAGACAAACTTCCAGCCTTGGAACCATGGTCTTTTAAGCACCCGACTGGATAGCGAAGAAATCACAGTAAAAAAATGATTCATGATTTCTTTTTAATTTGAAGCATCTCTTACTTTCACTCTTGAGTCATTTTACCTTAAAGATAAGGTACTTATGAATTTGATATACTTCTCTTCACTGTGTACGTTATATGAAGCAACATTACATTTTCTCTGCACTGCTTGTCAGTCTCTCCAATACTAGTGATCATAAGTCATTGGATAAATGATAAACGGTCACTCAGTCCTATGGGAATATATCAGTTTTCAGAAGAGTCAGTCTGAGATGATACACCTCAAAGAACCTATAATGAAATAGTTTGTGATACTTGCCACCTTGTTTTATTCCGTTATAGTATTTCTCATTTTGTCAAATCAAATTTAATGTGACCACTTTGGGCAGAGGTCGAAAACATCCTTTATGAAAAAAAAGCAATTTCTATTGGCAAGGCCACTTCAGATTTCTTTCATCAGCATCAAAGAACCAAAGGATTCAACCAATCAGAATAAGTGTCATAATTATGCCTTCCAGTCTCTTTCAAATCCACCAATAAATGATTGAAACAGATTTACCATCTGTTATTTAGCATAATCAAAATGATAACAAACCCTTTGAGCAAGTAGGAAAAACAACCATACATTACTCAAATTGGTTATGGTGGGAATGAATAGGGACCTTACTTTCTCTTCCTAGAGATTGCCCTTCAACATGTGAAATACAGCTAGGCTTTATCTAAATTTTGCATGACCCACTGTTTTCACAAAACGAGGTAGGCTTGAACCTATCCTTTAAGGACCGCATTGTGCATTAACACACTTTTATATCATTAAAGTGTTATGTAGGGAGCCATATGTACATACTGATATGGCCTACATTACAGCCAGAGTGGGAGTTTGCATGGATACTAATGGGCACGTGAGGCCAGGAAGATGGATAGAACTTGGCATCCATAGCAGCAATTAGACAGCTTACAATTACAACAACATAGCACCTTTAAGTCTCTTACAACCCTTAGCCTTTACAACTGGATTATGATGAACAAATTCAGGTGTTTGTTCAGAGTCAGCTTTTACTGATAAGTCAGGTAGTAACTCTTTCTTCCCAAATGATTAAGGGTGCTGGGAAGGTGACCCTTATGGAGCGAATAAATCCTGTATGGTTGGAATGATGCATGAATAGATAACTATTCCGCTACTCATATGTGCTACATTTGTTTATCAAGTCTCAAAAGGCCATAGGATGGAAAAGCACAATGCTCTCCTTCAGGGTTTAAAGATAACATTATCTAGATGTCCTGCTTTTCTTTACTGACACAAGCTTTATTGAATAACTATCAAAGGTGGTCGAGTTTGGATCTTCCCATCATAGCTAATTAAATGCTATTTGAGTCTTTGCAAGGCCATAGTCATTTCTTGAGGAGTAGAATCAGAGAAGCACAGCGCAGAGCCTCTCCTTCAGGACAAAATATGGGGTAAAGACTTTTAAGGTCTAGCTCACTTCTAACAGATATGTTGAAATGTAAAGCAAATACAAGCTTTCAGACTTAACTGCACAGGTTTTGCTTCTTAACCTTTCCTCTACCGTACACGCATTATTGCGAGTTTACTGTACAGGACCGTACACGCATTTATGCGAGTTACTCGCCGATTTTCGGCCGATTTTCGCCGATTTTTGAGCCCCTGTGGTTTGCTTGAAAATTGGTGGAACTGCATGATTTTTTCTGACGGTGTTCTATGACATATTGTCTCCGCATATCCTAATCCATTTGTACATACATTCATTATTTTAGAAATGCTGGGCATCACAACTTGGATGATATCTAACTCATTTTCAGTATGATTTGAGCAACATTTAAGGCAGTAATCGTCAAAAATGTCAAACAATATTGTTTTTTGGGTGAAAAATGGTTTTCTCAAATTTTTCATTCCGAAAAAGATGGTACCAAAGGTTTTGGTCTATTTTGATGTATCATGGCCTAAATATAAGTTACCATTGCAGCAAATACACTAAAATAAACTATATTGATACTGAACGAGATTCTGGCATATATTTTACAACAATGAGACAAGGCAGTAATATGGACTTGGGCCATGTAGAAAATATACATACGGCAACACCCAGAATCAAAACCATGAAATATCACAGTATCAACACTTAGTCATACATAACTTCAGCATACTGGTACACTACTTTGGTCTCAATATATTCTCAGCGACCATCCTGTCCAGATTCACTCTAGATGATAAAGGTTTGGCCAAATAGATTAAGGCAGTCAGACTGGCCCAATCCCCCGTCTGACGAATGTCCTCCAGTGGCACCCCACAGTGGTGGAGGAAGGCCGCGCCAGCCCTCCGGAGGGAATGCACTCAAGAACCAGGAACATCCAAGTCCACACATTTCAACAGTCTCTTCAAATATTTTATAAGTACTGGGTAGGTAAGGGGGACCGTGTGTTGACCCCTTCTAAGCATGAACACTGGGTCTTCCGAGGACAAAGCAGGCATATCCTCAAAATGTTCCTTAATCAAAGTCGGTGCACACAGCGGAGAACCAAGTGTGTAAGTCAGAGGAATATGGTGTGTACGCTGCCCGTACTGTATAGTCTTTGAGCTGGACACCGACAGCAGAACACCCCAAGGCATAAACCGTAGAGATTTACGCCTGAGAAAATGACCCTCCCTCTTTAGATTATGTGAGCCTCATAAATGTAGTGGAATAGTGCCCCACCATTGACACTATCAGAATGTGTCGCAATGTTCACGATCTAGGATGGTTACTGCCTGCACCCTTTAGTTTGTGTAGAAGCCAAGTAGGAAGAGCCTGGTGGACTAACCCTTCTATGCTGATCAGAATCCCATCACCATTACCAAATCCCCTCCTCCAACCTCCATTATGTCAGCCACCTAAACGTGACTTGAATAGAACTCCGGCCAACATTTACACTGATTGCTGCAGGCCCTGTGTGTACAATACCATCTTACTGGATACCAGCAGACTCAGGGCATTGCCATTTTAATCTACAAAGGGCATTTTCAGGTATTTGGGTCCCTCATAAACTGTCCTTAATCTTGTTATTTCTGCATAAACTCTTTCAGGGCTAAACATATTACATTGAATGTAAGTTTTCAGTCAAAATGAGTCTAGGAATTATGCCCTCTACCAAAGCTGCTCCTTTCAACTAACAGCCCCATGCCCCCTCCAACCATATTTTGTGAACCCTGAGATAGATTTCAAGAGCAAGCTTAATTCTACTCAATTCACTGTAAATTGACTACACAAGGTCGGGAAGGACATGTTGTGAGGGCTTTTTCATATCACACCACCATCTTTTTTATACAGCGAAGAGCCATCTACTGATCTTTAGATATTGCTACTCTGAAATTCACTGAAACGCTGAACACTCCTTCAAAGGGGACGTGAGCAGATGATGTTCAATGCAACGAAGGCGGGAAGTGATTAAATCAGCGCAAATCACATTTGAATACCTTAAACCAGCAGAGCTGGGGGAGGCACTCCTTGATGTGTTTTGCCATGAGACATCAAGTGGTGACATTGAGTCTCAGAAGTCTCTGCAGGTTTAAAGCCATGTTTTCTTTACTGCCAAATGTTATTTGTACCAAGGCTGGCATATTGTAAAAGTATATTAATGTAACAGTACTAAGCAAACACCCTTTTATCTTACACTAGAACTGGTCAGAGACTATGTTGATATGTGTCTCTCTGTATCAGAATGCACTTTATGTGGTACACGTATAGAAGTGGAGGTCAGCCAAGAGAAGAATGGGAGGAGGTCTGAGTGAGGAGTGGGGTCCTTATAAAAGGAGCAGATCCCACAAGGATGTAACTGGTAGTAGGGCGGTGGTGGGATGAGGGGAAGGCATACTGTTGTGTTGTATTGTTAGGGTGTGAGGGCGTCCTGCTGCCATGATGGCAAGCCTCAAACCTGGTCATCTCCCATTAGGTTATCTCCACGAGAGCACGCTGTTCTTGATTTCCATTCTCCTTAGCCCCTCCACTCTGCGGATCAGAATCAAAGATGGCTGCTGCAGAGTTCGGCCTCGATCAAAGCATCCCAGGATGCACCAGGCAGGGTTACAGCATCCGGTCACATGGTGGTCATGTGATATTGACGTGATAGGATGAGATGCAGCACAATGTGTGTATCCAGTGCTCTCTCAGGGCAGCTCTGGGCAGTCAATACTGCCTTCTTTGTCACAGATGGTGACACTCTCTTTGTGTTATTTTTGTAGTGGAAAAGAAATGTCACTCAATCGCTTCTATCCTTTCACATGATCTCATTAGGAAAGCAATGTATCTTGTATTTCTCCCAAACATCATACATCACTTGGGGGTTTCTGCCGACCCTAACATCCTTGTTTCTGCTACACTTTGGTGCTCCAGGCTGCTTATTGATCTCACACAATCCTATCTGCAACACCAGATACCTGCACCTGGACCAGGACGTGCAACAGGCATATAGCCATTGGCCAGCTAACAAGAAAATGTTATTATACCTCGAAATAATGTTTTAAAACTTTTTACTACGTTATGCCATAGTAAGGAGCCTAAGAGAAACATAATATAATGTTATATAACGCTATACAATGTAGTATAATGTTTTTTGTTTACTGGGTAGTCCACATAGTAGGTCGCGAAAGATGAGACAAGAAAATATGAGAATGAGATGGAGGGATCTAACCTGTGGTAAAATGTTAGCTGTTAGACACAATAAGATAGCGGTCTGAGTGCCATGCAATTGAGGGACTCATGAGCCTACAGCAGAATCTTGGGCAATTCTTAGTTTTCTCAGATATGCCTCAGATTTGATTCCATCCTAGCTTCTTTTAGAAAATATAACATTATTTTGGTAAAGTTCTTAAAATGCAATTAAAGGAATTCTTATATTTCATAAGATCAAGTGAAAAGCCAGCACTTGAGTAGGTAACATTAATGCAATGACAAAATTCAGTTAATGTCTTTCGAAAGGAAATCAATGTTGCTATGGAATTTAATGAAACAAGCAGTAATTGAAAATGGCATTTCATGCAATATTGGTCATTGGTATTCCTCGATTGCAGTCCTATAAACAAAGCATCAAAGATGCCCAGAAATTTCATAGCACAATAAAAGTCCATTTCACTCATATATTAATCATTTCCTGAAGTGACTTGATAGTTTCAAAAGGTGATCAGCGTGATGTGTATTTCTGCCTGGATGCTGCAAGGACCTGCAACAGGCATATGGTATTAGTGAAATACTATATCACCACCTGTAAAAGGCCAAAGTCTAAAAGACTTTCCTGTGTCGGCCCAAGGCCGTGCTAATGTAGAACATTGATGTGTAGCACTGTCAAGGTGTCAGGTTAGTGTAACAGCAGCGTGACAGTATGAGGGCAGGGTTAAGCCTTTAAGGAGGGCATCATGCCTTAATGCATAAATGTCCTTGGTCGTCATGATGCATGAATTCAAGCATCATGCCGACCCTATGGGGTTGAGACATTCCCAAAGGGTCAGTATGATGCATCAATGCAGCTCTGGCTAGTTACTGGCCGGTGCTTCATTGATGCATCATGACTACAAATGTCATCTTTTAGCGACATCCATCCTCAAAGGGCTAAGCCTTCTGCAGGCCTTGTCACCACATCTACTTAGATGCTATCAATGTACACAACTGGAACTGTCAACTGACTCTGATTCTTTGAGGTTAACAAACTCTCTTATGTTAGACGGCTGATATCATTATTGAAGTGGTTGATCAATAATCTCCCTCAATCAAGCACACATCATGTAAACAATGTTCTTTTTTTCATTTAGGGACAAACCGTTAAAGTGAAAAACCACATGTGTATTGCTTATTTGTTCAGAGCCAACATTATGTACCATTTACATTAAGTACTGGCACCTGCATATGGATACGGAAAAGGCCTAGGCTTGCCATATTTCGTGTTTTTAGGATCAGCACATGGTCAGGGTGCGTCTTATACACAAGTTTTTGCTATCATAATACAGTACAAAAGTCACCATAATCAGATCACTGGTGCGGCGTATAGGATGATCCTTAAGCTTGGGTAAGGCTTATGCACAAGTTAGTCTTATATGCGAGGTTTTATGGTAAGTTTGAGCTGAGAGGATATATTTATATATCAGCAAGTTCTTCCAATTGCAGAGCAAATTTTTCAGAGGCCTCTGAATAATATGATATGAACTGCTATACAACATGTATTCTTTAAGGTTCGTACAATAACATCAGGCTTCACACCCCAAACAGAGGTTTTTTTAACAGGCTTTGGCCAAAGGACATTAATTAGGATGAACTAATGATAGGGACCAAAAGCATGTTAATGCCTAGATATCAGTATACTATAATTCTATTTAGTCTCTGCTCTCGGGAGAAAGATAGTCATATTGTGATATCATTTGAAGATACCCTTACAGATTCAACAAGTTATTCATGAATTTTCCATCATTTGCTTAATTTTAAAGCATCTGACTGGCACTCAGAAGATGCTATGTTATTAAACATAAAAAGACTCATATATAACGGCCTTATATGGCTATATTATGTCTCCTTGCTCACCTATTTTGATGTTTATTGCAACAGCAAATTTAGTATGATAATGTCATCTTAAGATACCATCAATGAAACAGAACTGTTTCAATATCAAATATTGAGAAACGACCATTATTATATAAGGCACTTCACAATGTATTATATTTTTGTGTTTTGTCCTTTTGTCTAATAGAAAAATGACTGAAGCTATCCCTCAAATCAGCCATCCATTTAGAATTGAAATAGATTAAATACATCAGAGAGTCTCCCAGTGGCATAAAATTTATCATCTGTTGTGACTTTAATGGTCCTTTATCTAACAATAAGCTTGGCAGTAAGTCAGATAGGCCACAGCTTTTTAAAATTCCTATATGTATTATGAATATATCAAGAGTCAAACTACCTCCAGGGAACAACTTCATAAAGCACCCTGCTCCGTATGTCTTTGTTCAATTTAAATCTGATTGATTTTATCTTGTCTGTTCATTTTGTTTCAGAGAGCACTGTTTTTTTCTCCACATGAGGGCATACTCATGTCTGAGGGGCTGGTTCAAAAAGGTGGATGGGGAGTTGAGATTGATCAAAAAATGAGCAGGACAATAATTGCATTGTGTTAGAACAAGCCATCAATGGGAGTCCTTCTTTGGCAGTTTTAAGTAAAGTAAGTCTGGGTACACTGTAGTCATGCACCTGGTGGCGTAATGCAAAGCTTCTGAAAAGTGTTATTTGTTATTCATTTATGTATCTAGACCACACATCTTGTGTTATTCGGTCACTATAATTAGTTTCATCAGATTAATGAGCACCAGAATGGAGCATAGGATCCTATGACAATCAAATATAACCCCTAAGTATCCTCCTTTATTGATTACCCATAAAAAGCAGGACATAAGGGCTTGGATTGAAGCTCATCAATTAGTTATATATTATTTTGCCCATCTAAGCCTTTGAAAGATTGACCCACAACAAAATAGTGTTATTTAAAGATCTGTCAGAGCTGCCTTCTCTGCGGTGATAACAGATGCGCCCTTTCAGTGACGTCAGGTGGCTTTTACCAGATATTAGTTTCAAGGTTTGTTCTAAATAACAGCTAATTAAAGCCCCATCAGTGCCTTAGGATATTTCACCTGCAACAATAAGTATTTCTTGTGAGCCATCCGCAAACCAACTGCATTGATGGTTTTCTGCAGTTAATATTTCTGGGTCATTATAGTGTTCTCATTGTACTAACATTCAAAGAAGTCATTATGTGACATTCAATCTAGATCTGAACAGATTTCTGAATTATCTCTGCCCTGCCTATACTCACCGTCTGACCTTTAAAATAAATTTCTGATATACAAAATCCATTATTAATGAAGCCATCTCTGTTGGTCTATCACAGATTTTCCCCCAATTCTTAGAAAAACTGGATACAAATGAAAAACAGCTGTTCAGTTTAAATTGCTTCATGTATATAACAAGCTGGTGAAGAGTCTACCAGAAATGGCTAAGTAGCTTCTCTCCAATCCACTGATGCTGCTACTACTCCCCGCAACCGCCACATGTACAGACTATGAGATAAGGTCAGTGGATATTACAGTGGCACTTATTGATCTGCCTAATAGGGCAGTGACTGGGGAACTGCATAATGTATCTAGACATCCAGCTAATGCTTTATTACAGCACTGTGACCAACTAGAACCATTCATTCATGCTCTTGGAGTTAATAACAAGTATGCCTGCCTGGATACATAACTTATTACATCAAAATCCTTGACTTTAGGAAATTCCATCTTCTCTACACATTTCCAAAAACCTTATAAGGGTTGAAAGAATCTCATTCACATCAAATGCAACTTTCCTTAGGGCATTATCAGGGTCTGCCCAAACCAATAAGTAGATAGGGTGATGTTCTTTATTCACAGACTCACAATCCCATCTAGCATCATGAACCCTCAATCAAAGCAGCTGTAATGCTGCTGTCTTCATGTGAGCACCTTATGCTCAGGGATTGAGTTGGTAGATCTATATGACCACAGGACCATTGCCAAGTTGTCGAAACATTCTCAGCATACAATCAACACACTTGCAAACTTCGGCCTCACAGACAACGGCCATCATCCTGGACTGACCATCAGCAACTCCTTTATCCCAAACCTTATTGATCTGCAATGGCTGCTTATTTGACCACCTAACATCACCAACTAAGAAAGTGTGGCGAAATGACGAAATATAGCTTTTGGATTTGCAGGTTATGGTATGGAATGGGGGACTAATTGAATGGTACAAGGGCTGTCAAATTACTTTTTTTAAATCCAGAAATGTTGATCTCTATCTACAGCAGTGGTAGGGAAGCAGTTGACTTTATGTAGAGTCTACTGAACATAAAGATTGTGGGAGTTTGTAAGAGGTTTATTAGATAGTTTCTTCACAACAGAAGCATATGATTTGATTTCCAGACATGAATTTCAAAGCACTGCTTTCATCTGAAATGATCATATACATAGTAGATTCTCAGAAATGATCATACCTGGCTTGTTGATATGGAGGTTACAGCAGCCATTGTATTGCTTCTCACAACATCATTGATTATAAAGGGGTACAATTGTGCTTCAGTAGTTTCAGCTCTTATTTCTATCCCACTTTTACCTTAATTCATTTTTACACCTCTAAATCGTGTCCTCTCCCAGTACCTTTTATTGGGATGACTCACAGCAGGTAATTCTCTTCATGACCAGACATTGGATTTATGGGCAGTAAGCAATGCACTGAGAAAGCTCAGATATTGGTGTCTATGGGGCTATTTATAAACCTCTGCCAGCATTGTAGGACGAAGTTTTTTGTCTTCATGAAGCCCTGGCATGTGACTCAAATGCCACCACCAGCAAGTCCCTCATGACAAGATTTGGACATGAAGCCTTAATGCAGAACGCCATCCTTGAATGTTCAGTGATGTAAATGGTGTCCTGTGGGATATGCTATATAGCCTTGAGGTCCCCTGGCACTGAGAGGGGCTACAAGTAAAGATAGTGCCAATCCAATACCGTTACAATTTCATTTCTGACGGATACTTTACCGATACAGATGTTGCATCTTAGTGTCATTCTAGCAAGTGCCCCATGGTGGGCATGGATTTTGTGACAACTATGGACATACTGTATATGGGGCTGAGCTAACAGCTTTTGTATATTTTTGTAATGTATCACGTTACATCTCTACTATAATGTTTTTCATTTGCAATTGTGTAGCATATCAACAGAAACTGTTTTGTGGTGCAAAGGGGTTGGGGTCCTGCTGCCTCCAACCTGGTACTCTCCCATTGGGTCATCACCATGAAGAAACACTGTCCAAACGAGCCAAATCCTCTTAGCTTGCAACCCTCCACTCTGCTGATCAGAATTAAAGATGGCCAGCAGGGGGCATAGCCTCCACCGATGGATCCAAGGATGCACCAGGCAGGGTTACATCATCCAGTCACGCGGTGGTCATGTGACATGAGAAGATGAGACGCAGCACAATGTGTGTATCCGGTGGTCTGTCAGGGTTTCCTGGGGCAGTCAATAGCGCCTTCTTTGTAACAGATGCTGCATTCTTTGTAATAGATGATGACACTCTATTATTACGGTGAGACAAAAATTGCTGAGAGGATCTTTCAACACAATGGCTTCTATCTTTTCATAGGCTCTCATTGAGAAATCAAAACATTCTTTTACTTCCAGACAACCATGTATCACTGACTATATATAGCAGCTACTGATGTTACTACTTTACCTTAACTTTCTGGCTGCAGTTTTGCCTTTCTTCATTGAGCCATCATGAAAATAGGGTCAAGTTCTCTCAATGCTGTTTTGCCATCAATCATGCATGAATACGACCAAGACCTGCAACTCTGAGGTGAAATGAGACATTAAAGTGCTATGCAGCTCTACAATGAATGGTTAAATAGGAAATTGAAGTTTCAGTGGGGTGCAGGTTGCCATGCGTGCAAGCCGGGAATCTGACAAGCCAACTGTCACTGCTAAATAAGTACTGACTGCTGTGTTGACAGGATTTGTAATAAAGAATAATTAGAGGAGGATTCATAATTCTAAAGCAAAATTAACAAGCAGGCAGTCCTTTATTAAAAGCCTTCTTCTATTAATGTTGTCATGGGTTGCATTTCTGTTAGATATGCTTTCACAGATGTTTCTACAAACTGGATAGTGAAGAATGCATGAAACATATTCATTTTCATTTCCATGATTTTCAAAGATCGCATCGATTTTCTAAAGATTTCAAAACACACCTGGAAGATGAGTAAATTCTGAGACTGTGATTGGAAGGGGTTAGGAAACATGCACAGTAGTTGAAATAACTGTCACATGATGACTTTTCTTGCATGTTGGCAGGGCTCTGTGTCTGAGGTAATTGTTCCACACACTGCAGTGTTTCTCCTGTTAGGGAGCATCTATCTGTTATGTAGAATCAGTAGTAGGAGTAGACATTATTCATGTAAGCATTGCATTCCAGGTTTTGTCTTTTTTAGGGTACCTTAGAGCAGACTATCAGATTCAATGACATACAGTGTATCCTCTTAGGGCAAGGGGTGGGGAAGGGTGACCAGAGAGACTGTATAACTTACTAACTCCTCTGCCTGTTACGAAGAGACTAAGCCATGTAGGACCTCCCTAGATTGAGGTGACAGTTGCTGTCCCCCTGCTTTCTGTGTAAATTGCATATAAATATATACATATATATTAACAGTCGGATTTATACAACTGAGAGTTCACCTTGCAATTGCACATTTCTTATTGTTGGACACCTCTTTGCAGACTCACAGTTATGCCTATCAGGTGAGTATTATCTACCTGTATTTTGTGATTAGGGATAAACAAATATATGCATTGATGGTTGTAAATCACAAATTATCTAAAAATAGAAATAGAACCAGTGTTGTTGAATTGAGACATGTATTAAGGCAATGCCTCCATTCTTTCAGATAGAATAATTCATGATCCTGAGACATGATTTTCTTTTCACTTTAACAAGACATCATTAAGACCAGCAAAACCTTAAATGTCTGCAATAATAGGGTCTCAATTTCAAATAAGTCATCTTCCCTTGAAGGGCTGCCCTATTGTCAATTAAAAATGAATCCTTTCTTTTTTTCAGAATGCCTGAATTTGGAAATTGTGTTCATAATACAATAGTATGAGAGAAGTCAGTGCTCTCCAACCTCTTTTCCAATAATGGATCATTGTAATAAAGGTAGACTGAACAATGTGTGTGCCTCATCTTCTTTTTTTTATGCCAGGCCTTTACAATGGAATTGAATGTGGGCCATTATTCAAGAACTTATTTTTCAGTTTCATCCCTTGTTTCAATATTACATGTATGTGTCCATGCCAAGTTAAATCATGCATGTTATATGTATGTAAAATTTGGTTTTTGGAACTCAGGCCATCGTTAAATAGTGCCAATGACACCTGTCCCTATGTTGATGGGAGCTTTTCAAACACTTTTACCATAGTAAGAGACAAAAATCCGGCCTAATATAGAGTACATGAACCATGGCCTTTAGAGGTATATCAACCACGTACATCCCATTCCCTCAAACCTCACAGATGATTTTTAAAACCCCACTGGATACTGAGGAAGTCACAGTCAAAAGATTGATGTTTTTTTTCTTTTAATTTGAAGCATTACTTTTACACTAGATTCATTATTACCTTAAAGATGAGGTAGTTATGAATTGAATATAATTCTCCTCATCGTGTATGTTGGATGAAGCAACATTACATTTTCTCTGCACTTCTTGTCAGTCTCTCCAATACTTGCCACCATGTGTGGTTGGAATCCTGATGAAAATATTTTTGGTCATAAAGAAATATTTCAGTTTTGGCAAGAGTCAGTCCAGAATTCTTTCAATCAGTCTATAATAAGTCCCTTTAGCATTGGCATATGATCCATGAATCAAGGCCTGAAGAGTAGATTACCCAAGCCTACATTCATTGATCACAACTAAAAAGCATGTAATGCATTAAAGTACTTTGTTCCCCACAAAAGAGTTCATGATGCCTGCCATCTTGTTTTATTCAAATATAATGATAAAAGGTCGAAAGTAATTCTCATGTTGGGAGATTAAACTTACTGTGACCGCTTTGGGCAAAGGCCAAAAACATCCTTAATAAAGAAAGACAATTTCTATTGGCAAGGCCACTTAAGATTTCTTTCATCAGCATCAAAGGACCAAAGGATTCAACCAATCACAACAAGTGTCATCACTATGCCTGCCAGTCTCTTTCAAATCCACCAATAAATGATTGAAACAGATTTCCCATCTGTTATTTAGCGTTATCAAAATGATAACAAACCCTTTGAGCAAGTAGGAAAATCAACGATATGTTACTCAAATTGGTTATGGTGGGAATGAAAAGGGACCCTACCTTCTCTTCCTAGAGATTGCCCTTCAACATGTGAAATACAGCTAGGCTTTATTTAAACTTTGCATAACCCACTGTTTTCACAAAACATTATAATGAGGTAGGCGTGAACCTATTCTTAAAGGAGCACATGTTGCATGAAGGCTACCTTCTTAATCAAAATGAAACCAATTAGTGGTGAGTGGAGGCAAGTGCACACTGCATTAGTGCATCATGCAGAGCCTTTAGGGTTGTATTAGGAAAACAGAAGCTGTATCATCTTTGACTACAGCACTTGCAAGATACTCACGAGAGGCATATTGCGGTAATAATATATGCAATGGCTTCTTGGCATTAACACACTTTTATCTCACTAAAGTGTTATGCAGGGAACAGTCTGTATACTGATATGGCCTACATTGCTGACAGAGTGGGAGGTTGCATGATGCAGGTATGTAAGGCCAGGAAAATGGATATAAGACGGATAGAACTTGGCATCTCTACCAGCCATTAGGCAGTCTACTCTCACAACATTGCTGAGAACTCCAAACCTTCTGCTGAACTTTCTGAGTGTGTAGAGCTTTTATGTAAGTTAGATGTTCTTCATAACATTCTAATTTTGATATAGCATTTTATTGCTGGTTGAGATATGATATGGTCTATGCCACTAACATGAAGATCCACATGTGAGAGAATCTTTTAACCCTATGTAAATGCACTACTAATGAAAGAAAACTCACCCCCTTCGCTAGGATTCAGTGTGTGCAGTCTCCTATCCAGCCTTTGCAGCCTAATGGTCTTCTGAGACAAAGGATGGACACAGGCAGAGAGAGGAATAGCCACCCATCTTGGAGCATTTACATCACCGTTATAACTAAGTCCACCTGATTTATGTCCTCTCTGTTACACTACTATTTCTTTTTAAGTCATTTACATGAAATCAATCTTTATTTATTGTGGGGAAATGATTGGTATAATTTTGCATCAAATTTTCAATGTTGACAGATGTATATGACTTATATGATTGTTGGCAATACTCCTTTGGTGTAATTAGCCATATTTGGCTCACACTGGAAGTCAATCATTCTTCAATCATTGAGGAATAGAGTCTTTGGATTGACAATAGTAGGTGGCAGACAGGGTTTTTGTGAGAAGTGTTCTGCCTTATTTCCTGCTCCCGGCTGAGTACACTGATAAGGTGTGTCCATAGTAATACACAGGCATCCTAATGAAGATGGCCCAAGGTTGGTGAGTGAGTCTGGTCAAGCCTTCACTAACCACAACGCTACCTCTGATTACAGTCTTCGCTCCCCACCTCTGTGTTAAGGACAGAGGTGGCAGGCCTGTCATCCCTATACAGAAATCGGTATAGAGCTATTAGAAGCCATACTTAGTGAATGCCCTGGGACAGCCTTGACCTTTATCTGCCTCTACATACATGGACTGTATGGCAGTAGAGCTCAGCCATCCATTAAAAATTGAAATAAAATAGATACTTCAGAGAGTCTCCCGGTTGCTTAAAATGCATCATCTGTTTCTAGTGAAAAATCCCCCCCAGGACTTTCTCAATTGTGAAATTTATTGTCCTTTATCTAATAAGAAGCTTAGAAGTCAGTCACACAGACCACAGCATTTTCAAATTTCTATATGTGTTCTGAATCTATGAAACGAGTCCAACTACCTCCAGGGAACAACTGCACAAAGCACCCTGCTCCATACGTCTTTGCTAAATTTGAATCTGATTGATTTTATCTTGACTGTCCATTCTGTTTCAGAGAGCTCCCTCTTTTTTATCCTCAAGAGGGCCTTCTCATGTCTGTGGGGCTGGTCCAGAAAGGTGGATGTGGAATTGAGATTGATCAAAGTGAGTGGAACAATGATGGCCTTATATTAGAACAAGACATCAATGGGAGTCCTCCCTTTGCAGTTTTTAGTAAAATATGTCAGGGTACACTGTAGTCGTGCCCCTGTTGGCATAATGCTGAGTTTCTGAAAAGTGGTAATTGTAATTCCTTTGTGTATCTAAACCACAATTCTTGTGTTATTTGGTTTTTACAATCATTTTCATCAGATTAATGAGCATCAAATGGAGCATAGTATCCTATGACAATCAACAATAACCCTTATGTATCCTCCTTTATTGATTACCCATAACAAGCAGGACCTAAGGGCTTGGATCGAAGCCCCTCAATTAGTTATTATTTTGCCCATCTTAGCCTGTAAAAGATGTTCCTCTGTGAATTCAACTGAACCCTTCTTCTACGTCTCTCCAGTCCAAGATTGACCCAAAACATAATAGTGTTAATTAAGTATCTGTCTCTGCGATGATAACAGTTGTACCCTTTCAGTGATGTAAGGTGGCTTTTACCAGATACCACATTAGTCTAAGGGTTTGTTCTTATTAACAGCTAATTAATGACCCATCAGTATTTCTTGTGAGCCATCCGCACACCAACTGCATTGATGGTTTTCTGCAGTTAATATTTCTGGGTCATTTTTAGTGGTCTCATTGTATTAAGATTCAAAGAAGACATTATGTGACATTCAATATATATTGAACAGATTTCTGAATTATCTGTGCCCCAGCCTATGCCAACCAAATCACCTTTAACATAAATTTCTGATATACAAAATCCATTAATTAATGAAGCCATCTCTGTTGGTCTATCGCAGATTTTTCCCCAAACCCTAGAAACACTGGATACAGATGAGAAACAGCTGTTTAGTTTAAATTGCTTCATGTATATCACAAGCTGGTGAAGAGTCTACCAGAAATGGCAATGTAGCTCTCCTCCAATCCACTGCTGCTGCTACTACTCGTATCACAACCGCCACATGTACAGACTATGAGATAAGGTCAGGGGATATTACAGTGGCACTTATTGATTTGGCTAATGGGGGAGTGACTGGGGAACTGCATAATGTATCTAGACATCCAGCTAATGCTTAATTACAGCACTGTGACCACCTAGAACAATTCACATGCTCTTGGAATTAATAACAAGTGTGCCTGCCTGGATCTTTATAAGGGTTCAAAGAATCTCATTCACATCAAATGCAACTTTCCTTAGGGTGTTTTCAGGGTCTGCCTCCACAAAAAGGTGGGGGAGAGAGGGGCACGTTGAACCACTTCTGCACATTTTTTTCCTGACCATGTCAAGGTCATCTGAACTTTGATTTTGCATCTAGCAGCTACCTTTCATTGTTGCGCTATATGTCAACCTTTGTCAAAGCAAGTATGGTATTTTTTTCTATTTCTTTTTGATTTTTGGAAAAATAAATCTTTGGGTGGTTCAAGATGCCCCATGCCCTGGGCAGGTTGACCCAGCCACTGAGGCACATTGAACCACTAATATTGAATAGTTCAACAAATCAGTAATATGGATGAACTATTGAAGGTTTAGGTGGAATTACTTGCGTAATCAAAATGATAACAAACCCTTTGAGCAAGTAGAAAAATCAACCAAATGTTACTCAGATTGGTTATAGTGGGCATAAATAGGGACCCTACTTTCTCTTCCTAGAGATTGCCCTTCAACATGTGAAATACATGCCAGAGAATCTTTTTACCCTATGTAATAGGGTCGGCCTAATGCTTAAATGCACTTCTAAGGGAAAAAAACATCCTGATAGTGCATTCATCTATGATGAGAGCAAGCAGGATTGAGCATCAAAATGGTATGTGGTTTTCAGGGTAAAGTGATGTTTACACTAAGGAAGCTTGTAAAATAATATTTGATTATGATATGAATTTTAACCATTGCAGAGAAGCAATACCAACATTTTTGGCAAAAAAATGAATACCAAGAGCCATGGATGATTTAAAACAATCCAAAAGGCTGGGAATGGTTTGGCCAACAACTTTGCGACCAAAAACACTTGAGCCCATTGCTAGGATTCAGTGTGAGCAGTCCCTTCTCCTGCCTTTGCAACCTGAGGGTCTTCTAATACAAAGGATGGACACAGGCAGTGAGAGGAATAGCCACCCATCCTGTATCATTTACATCACCATTATAACTAAGCCCACCTGATTCATGTCCTTGTCTGTTACACTACTATTTCTTTTAAAGTCATTTACATGAAATTAATATTTATTTATTGTGGGGAAATGATTGGTATAATTTTGCATAAAGTTTTCAATGTTTACAGATGTCTATGACTTATATGATTGTTGGCAATGATACTTTCACTCCTTTGGTGTCACAAGCCATATATGTGGCTCACACTCGAAGTTAATCATTCTTCAATCTTCGAGGAATAGAGTCTTTGGATTGACAATAGTAGGTGACAGACATAGTTATTGTGAGAAGTGTTCTGCCTTATTTCCTGCTCCCGGCTGAGTACAATAATAAGGTGTGTCCATGGTAATACCCAGGCATCCTAATGAAGATAGCCCAAGGTTGGTGAGTGAGTCTGGTCAAGCCTTCACTAACCACAACACTACCTCTGATTACAGTCTTCGCTCCCCACCTCTGTGTTAAGGACAGAGGTGGTAGGCCTGTCATCCCTATACAGAAATCGGTATAGAGCTATTAGAAGCCATACTTAGTGAATGCCCTGGGACAGGCCTGACCTTTATCTGCCTCTACATACATGGACTGTAAGGCAGTAGAGCTCCGCAAACTGGTATAAATGATGTATAATCAACCTTTATCAGACAAGAGCAGTGGCATCTGTGGCACTGTGACACCATGAATCCTGTTCGGTGCCACTACTAAGGAAGATCCCCATTTATGTGCAATTTGGTAAAAGGTCAGCCCCTCAGAGATGCTGACCAATCTGTTAGTTTACCAGTAATCAGAAGATACATGCCCCTCATATTATGGCCACTATAAGTGCTACTTTGTCTTGTCCCCAATCATGCCGAAACCATGAGGTTCTGGTCTCATGTTAGTATGAGAAGATCTGTCCCAGATTGAGGCTTGAAGTCTTGTTATTGATATAAATTGATAATTAGATAACTGGTAAGTAAAGGATGCTATCATCAACAGAAAAAATAAAATGCAGATATGTTGCAGTAATTCAATGACCTTGGCTCTGTTTGATTTTAATAGAGGTTCACTCAGCTGCTTCGCAATGAAATATCCTCAACATATTGCAGGGGTCATCATGATGTTTCCTCAGGGTGAAATTTTGTATATCAAAACAAGGTGAATACACATTTAAGCAGAAGTTTATCCAGTTTGACTTTTTGAAGAGAGAGACTGATTGTTACGAGGTTATCAAAAACAGTTGTAGGAATTCACAAAAGTAATGATTCTGCGAAAACTTTCTGAAATTGCTCTGTTCACTGTTTGAGATTAATCTGGATTACACAAACTAATGAAAGAAGCGAGGTAAATATGTCCTAACCTGTAATTAGGTAGGAGAACTCTATTTGTATTTACTCAACAAACTACTTTTTTAAACTTCCTTTCTGATTGCTTGTTCAGCTAGCTAAAAGTGAATGGTGTGTTTCATAGTTGTTGGCAGAACACTACAAATATTGACAAGCCTGTTCAGTTTTGCCTATCAATATCCGGCAGTCAAACACCACTATTTTTATGTATAACATTTACCGTTACCATTATCATGTGACAGAAGTCATATTATTGCTTTAAAGCTTTCAGTGAGATATTGTATCATTTCAAGATCATACATCTGCTCATACACCTCCAAGTAATAATAAGAAGAGGGGTTCATTGGAAAAACCTTACAGCGCGTCATATAACTTGTGTAATGTATATCCACCCTAAGAGACTATTCTGTCTTTATAAGGCATGTATAAGATGGTAAGTGTCTATTGTCATGGTTAAGCAGTATCATGACTCATTAAAAGCAAAAAAAAACAACTTAACACCATGGTGATCAGTCTTGAAAATATCTGGTGAGCACTGCCTGTACTCTTACATTCTTGTAGAAGGCATGGAAGGAAAGCCTCACTGACTAAGCCTTCTCCTCTCACCTAATTCTCCATAACTTCACCTCTCCTCGTCCACAGCCATTTTGTGAGTCACCTAAATGTGATGTGGATACCAGCCCATGGTTAACAGTATCATAATTGTTTGCAATAATGAAAATCTGTGTATCTTTAAGTTTTTTTCTAAAAGGCATAGCAGAATAGCCTCCCCAAGTAAACTTTGACGTTGGCTGAAGTCCCTTCACTCTCATTCAAATCCTTCTCTTCCAACTGCCATTTTGTACAAAGCCACTTAAACGTGTCAGGAATTGCATCCCCTGGTGGACACTCTGAGAACTTTTAGGTTGATTACCTCATAGCCTCTACAGAGGACTGTGCTGTGATTGACAGGCCAAGTTAGTCCAGACTGGTCAATACACATCAATTCACAGCCTCCATCTACCACACAGACTAAGGTCCAAACAGCCACTCTAAACCCATTACTCTACACTACACACCCATAACTCTGCCGACATGCAGGAAGTCATGACATTTAAGGCCACTGCAAACAATGTGTTTGGATCAGATGTCTCAATCAGTAACCAAGGAAAAGCACTGTTTGGGGGAGGTCCCACTGATCGTATTAGATGATAAAGACATCCAATCAAAACGTTCCGTTTGCTGTGGCCTTTATGTCCTTTGGTGTCACCATCTTCAGAGACAGCACAATTTTCAACCTTAGCCCTGTGATAAGCCTTCTGTGTTAGAGATAAAGGTGTGTGGGGCAAGTCCGGGCAGACTTGCTGACGAGTGTTAGAGATAAAACAGACGTAAGAAAATGTTACCAAATTTTCAAGCCTGTACTTATGTTATCACAGAACAGTGGGTCTTACTTACATCAAAAATGGGGGCTAAGGTTGGGGAGAATATCCCATTTTCCTAATGATTTCCCCTATTTATGACCTTACCATTCCAATAGGACATAACACCAAAATGCAGAGTGATAGATCCTTGTCTAGGGTACTTCTCTGTATATTTAGTTCTATCAGCAAATCTAACAGAAAATTCGGAAATTGATTTTGATGGGTCTCTATGAGGGTATCTATCAAATGTGTAGAAGTGGAGGTCAACCAAAAGAAGAATGGGAGTAGTCTGAGTGAGAAGTGGGATCCCACACGGATGTAACTGGTAGTAGGTCGGTGGTGGGATGAGGGGAAGGCATACTGTTGTGTTGTATTGTAAGGGTGTGAGGGTGCGTCCTGCTGCCTTGATGGCAAGCCTCAAGAATGGCAAGAATCAAAGATGGCTGCTGCAGAGCTTGGCCTCCATCAAAGCATCCCAGGGTGCACTGGGCAGGGTTATGAAATCCGGGCATGTGGTGGTCATGTGATATTGACGTGAGAAGATGAGACGCAGCACAATGTGTGTATCCGGTGGACTCTCAGGGCAGCTCTGGGCATTCAATACTGCCTTCTTTGTAAAGATGGTGACACTCTCTTTGTGTTATTTTTGTAGTGGGAAAGAAATGTCACTCAATCGCTTCTATCCTTTCACATGATCTCATTAGGAAAGCAATGTATCTTGTATTTCTCCCAAACATTATGCATCACTTGGGGGTTTTCTGCCGACCCTAACATCATTGTTTCTGCTACACTTTGTCTGCTCCAGGCTGCTTTTTGGTGTTACCCAAAGTCTGCCATTGGCCAGCTAACAAGAAAATGTTATTATACCTCGAAATAATGTTTTAAAACTTTATATAACGTTATGCCATAGTAAGGAGCCTAAGAGAAACATAATATAATGTAATATAACGCTATACAATGTAGTATAATGTTTTTTGTTTACTGGGTAGTCCACATTATAGGTCGTGAAAAATGAGACAAGAAAATATGAGTATGAGATGGAGGGATCTAACCTGTGCTAAAATGATAGCTGTTAGACACAATAAGACAGCGGTCGGAGTGCCATGCAATTGAGGAACTCATGAGCCTACAGCAGAATCTTGGGCAATTCTTAGTTTTCTCAGATATGCCTGAGATTTGATTCCATCCTAGCTTCTTTTAGAAAATGTAACATTATTTTGGTAGAGTTGTTTAAATGCCATTAAAGGAGTTCTTATATTTCATAAGATCGAGTGAAAAGCTAGCGCTTGAGTAGTGAACATTAATGCAATGACGAAATTCAGTTAATGTCTTTCGAAAGGAAATCAATGTTGCTATGGAATTTAATGAAACGGGCAGTAATTAAAAATGGCATTACATGCAACATTGAGCATTGGTATTCCTCAATTGCAGTCCTATAAACAAAGCATCAAAGATGCCCAGAAATTTCATAGCATCATTTCCTGAAGTGACTTGATAGTTTCAAAAGGTGATCAGCGTGATGTGTATTTCTGCCTGGATGCTGCAAGAACCTGCAACAGGCACATGGCATTAGTGAAATATAAGATGTCTGCCCGTAAAAGGCCAAAGTCTAAAAGACTTTCTTGTGTCGGCCAGAGGCCGTGCTAATGTAGAAAGTTGATGTGTAGCACTGTCAAGGTGTCAGGTTAGTGTAACAGCAGCGTGACAGTATGAGGGCAGGCATGAAGCCTTAAGGCTAACATGATGCCTTGATGCATCATGCCCTGGCTCCATTTAGCAACATCTGTCCATAAAGGGTTGAGCCTTCTGCAGGCCCTGTCACCACATCTACTTACATGCTGCCAACGTACACAACTAGAAGTGTCAACTGACTCAGATTACCTGAAGTTACCTAACTGAAAGTTAGATGGCTGACATGAGTATTAAAGTATTGGGTGTCATTTTCTGGTGAAAATGTATTTTCCAAGCCCAAATATTAAAGGGTATTTAAGCAGCATTCTCACATTTCTAGCACCGCTCTAGTTTACTGTGTAGTGAAGCTTTGGAGGTGAGACTTCAGCTTTAAAAGCCATAGTACATTATAGCTTCATTGTAGAAAAAGGATGTGTAAACCGTGTGTAAACCATTGGGATATTATCTTTTAAAGATGCCCTAAGTGATGCTAAGAAACACTCACATTAGATTAGACAATTATTATGACTTGTATCAACACAAGGCCAATGTCATGTGTTGCCTTCTGTTTAAACTCCCATCATGCTCCTTGTGTCTTTGTTTAATTTGAATCTGATTGATTTTATCTTGACAGTCCATTTCCATTTTGGAGAGCACCCTCTCGTTCTTCTTATGAGGGCCTACTCATGTTTAGTGGGGCTGGTAAGGAAGGAGTGGATGGGGAAAAGAGAATAATTGAAATAGGGGTAAGAAAATGGTGTTGGTTTTGACCGTGTCAGCAATGAGAGTCCATTTCTTGCATTCCAATAGAGTATTAAAACCAACCAGAGTATCACAGATTGGTTAACTAGCTTACCACAAACTATAGAAATTCATTCTGAAAACTACTTTTGAATATGTGCTCATTGATGTGTTAACCATGAAACATTTAAAATCTGTCTAATCAGCAAATACCTGAATGGAAAATTTGCTCTTGTCACAAGGATAAAAAAGTTAATCATTGACAGCCTTGAAATCATAGTTCCAACCACGCATATTATCTTCCAGACAGGTTTATGAGAGTCAGTGTATTTTGTCTTAGCAAGCACATGTTTTAGGCAGTTTCTATGAAAGCATTGTCAGTAAGAAGATTGCTTGACAGAATAATTATCTCAGGTCCCTTATCACATCCCACATCACAGGCACTCGGTGGTGGCCTAGTTAATACTTCGGGATGAGGCTCAAGGTGCATGCATTTACACCAGAAAAAATCTGTGCTAGGCGCAGTTTTGAGCAATCACATTTAGAAATGCACAATAGAAAGAAAAAACCTCAACTTATGATAAGAACTGCCGCCGGGCGGTTGTGATCCTTTACTGATACCATACCTACATTTCTGACCTCCCCAACTTACCAAGCAGATACTTAACGCAGTACACATACTTACATTTCTGACCATCCCAACTCACCAAGCAGATACTTAACGCAGTACACATACTTACATTTCTGACCATCCCAACTCACCAAGCAGATACTTAATGCAGTACACATACTTACATTTCTGACCATCCCAACTCACCAAGCAGATACTTAACGCAGTACACATACTTACATTTCTGACCATCCCAACTCACCAAGCAGATACTTAATGCAGTACACATACTTACATTTCTGACCATCCCAACTCACCAAGCAGATACTTAACGCAGTACACATACTTACATTTCTGACCATCCCAACTCACCAAGCAGATACTTAATGCAGTACACATACTTACATTTCTGACCATCCCAACTCACCAAGCAGATACTTAATGCAGTACACATACTTACATTTCTGACCATCCCAACTCACCAAGCAGATACTCAACGCAGTACACATATTTACTGCCTTAAGTACCTGCACTCTCCCCCCTGAGTCTGGCTCCTCCATCCATGACTGGACACTGATGGGGAGAATGTACTCTCATCTCCAGGTGAATAAACAAAGATGGCTGGCATGAAAGACCGCCGAATATTCAGGTCAGGCACTACAATTGGCTCTTCGCTTCATGACAAATACATGTGGATATCTATAAATGAATCCAAAGACATTTCATCACAATTATTGTGTTTGTGGGGTCCTCCCTGTGGGGTCAAATAGAGAATGTCAATGATGATATTACCATGAAATATTTTTAAAGAAATGATATCCATACCTAAGATAAAATGGCTTTATTACACACTATCAGAGCCAAAAAAAGAGTATAGAAAATAATCCTAAAAACTGCTGAAAGCCAAGGTCATGCACGAATGCAAAATGTCTGTCTGGGCACTTTGTTGTTATAATGTAAACAAAAGAAATCCGTCCAAAGAGACAGGCAACAACTCTCTAAACAATGCTTGTCAAAAAATAGGCATCACATTGACCAGGGAAGATGATTAAACACGTTCAGCACCCATTGCGTCTTTTTTTCAGTTAATTAGCTCACCAGATGCTTTTTAGGATTCCTCTACAGGATAAGTAGCTTCTCATTTATTAAGCCCAAATAATCATAGGCGGTACATTTATGTTATAATCAGAAGTCAATGGCTGCACTTTTGTCTTTAGTTCTCACTCTTTATTCATTTTTGTTGTGCATTTCATATTGTTTGCATGTTTATTGTAAAAGCTCATATTGAGATTGAAAGCACAATCTGCATCACTCAGTTCTTTATTAGAACTCACCCTTGCTCCTACTCTGGTCCTGATTGCTTTCAATATTGACATTTCTCCAAGTGAGAGTCATTTTTGTTTATTTGTCTCTTATGTTTCCTTCTCTTTTTTTTCAAATCTGATAAGATACTTCTTTAACAGTTATCCACGAAGACATGTGATAAATGTCCAGGTGTTTTTATTCAGTACTTGGCAACCTACAAGGTTCTTACAAAAAAGGACTAAGGGATACAACTGTTTAGGCATTGCATCACAAAGTGGGTATAATGGTGTATAAACAATTTAAATTCAAATCCTGTAGTTTCAGCTCTAATTTCCATTCCACTTTTACCCCAGTTTACATTTTAGAACTCTAGAATGTTTCTTCTCCTATATATAGTACCTTTCATTGGGATGACTCACAGCAGGTACTTTTTTTCATGGCCAGACATTGGAGTTATTGACAGTAAGCCATGCACTGAGAAAGCTCAGGTTCTAGTGTATATGGGGCTATAAACCTTCACCAGTATTATAGGACCAAGTACCTTTGTCTTCATGAAACCCTGGCATGTGACTCGAATGCTACCACCAGCAAGTCCCTCATGACAAGATTTGTCATGAAGCCTTGATGCAGAACGCCATCCTTGAATGTTCAGGGATGCAAATGGTGTCATGTGGGATTTGCTATATAGCCTTGAGGTCCCCTGGCACTGAGATGGGCTACAAGTAAAGATAGTGCCAATCCAATACCGTTACAATCTCAGACGGATACTTTACCAATATTGATGTTGCATCTCAGTGTCATTCTAGCAAATGACCCATGGTGATTTTTATGACAACTATGGACATAAAATATATGGGGCAGGGCTAAAAGCATTTGTATTTTTTTGTAATGTATCACATTAGATCTTTGCTATAATGTTTTTCATTTGTAAATGTGTAACATATCAACAGAAACTGTTTCGTGGTGCAGGGGGTTGGTGTCCTGCTGCCTTGATGGCAAGCGTCCAACCCTGTCCTCTCCCATTGGGTCATCACCATGAAGAAACACTGTCTAAACGAGCCAAATCCTCTTAGGGAGTGGTCATTTTTTAACAACAGGGGGGGGTCGGTGGATTTCCGCGCGAGCGGGTCGAAATTTTTATGGTTCCCCCCGCGGGAGGGGTCAACTTTTTTTCGGTCCCCCCCTAGGCACGTTGAAAATGAGCGCGGCCGACCCCTTTGAGCTGTAGTAATGCGCAGGCTTTTTCGCTAAAAAGGGGTGTAATTTTTTTGGTCCAAATTTTTTTGGCCCCCCCCTTCAAGGGGTCCAAATTTTGTTGGTCCCCCCCCCAAATCACCCAACCCCCCCTGTTGTTAAAAAATGACCACTCCCTTAGTTTGCATCCCTCCACTCTACTGATCAGAATTAAAGATGGCCAGCAGGAGCATATCCTCCACCAAAGGATCCCAGGAAGCACCAGGCAGGGTTATGACATCCGGTTGTGTGGTGATCATGTGATATTGATGTGAGAGGATGAGACCCAGCATAATGTGTGTATCCGGTCGTCCCTCAGATCAAAAAAACATTAGAGGATTTTTCAACACAATGGCTGCTATCTTTTCATATGCTCTCATTGAGAAATCAATACATTCTTTTACTTCCAGACAACCATGTATCACTGAGTCTATATATATGGCAGCTACTGATGTTACTATTTTCCCTTAACTTTCTGGCTACAGTTTTGCCTGATGTAATTTTGATTCAATTGGCGAGAACCAAACGTGAAGCCTGAAACTTGTGTGAATGAGACCAGCATTTCTGAGGTGAAATGAGACATTAAAGTGCTATGCAGCTTTACAACAGGAAATTGAAGCTTAAGTGGTGTGCAGGTTGCCATGCGTGCAAGCCGGGAATCTGGCAACCCAACTGTTACTGCTCGATAAGTACTGACTGCTGTGCTGACTGGATTTGTAATAAAGAATAATTAGAGGAGGATTCATAATTCTAAAGCAAAATTAACAAGCAGGCAGTCCTTTACTAAAACCCTTCTTCTATTAATGAAGATATGTTAGATATGCTTTCACAGATGTTTCTACAAACTGGATAGTAAAGAATGCATGAAACATATTCATTTTCATTTCCATGATTTCAAAAGATGGCATCGATTTTCTAAAGATTTCAAAACACACCTGGAAGATGGGTAAATTCTGAGACTGTGATTGGGAGGGGTTAGGAAACATGCAAAAGTAGTTTAAATAACTGTTACATTATGACTTCTCTCGCATGTTAGCGAGGTTGGCAGGGCTCTGTGTCTGAGGTTATTGTTCCACAAACTGCAGTGTTTCTCCTGATAGGGAGCATTTATCTGTCGTGAAGAAGCAGTAGCAGGAGTAGACATTATCCATGCAGGCATCACATTCAATGTTTTGTCTTTTTCAGGGATGATAATACCTTAGAGGGGACTAACAGATTCAATGACATACACCGTATCCTCTAAGGACATGGGGTGGGGAAAGGTGACCAGACAGACTGTATAACTTATTAACTCCCCCTGCCTGTTAGAGCCGTGTAGGACCTCCGTAGAAATGAGGTGACAGTGGCTGTCTGACTGACTTCTGTGTCTATCGCATATTTATATATATATATATATACCCCCCCTGTTGTTAAAAAATGACCACTCCCTTAGTTTGCATCCCTCCACTCTACTGATCAGAATTAAAGATGGCCAGCAGGAGCATATCCTCCACCAAAGGATCCCAGGAAGCACCAGGCAGGGTTATGACATCCGGTTGTGTGGTGATCATGTGATATTGATGTGAGAGGATGAGACCCAGCATAATGTGTGTATCCGGTCGTCCCTCAGATCAAAAAAACATTAGAGGATTTTTCAACACAATGGCTGCTATCTTTTCATATGCTCTCATTGAGAAATCAATACATTCTTTTACTTCCAGACAACCATGTATCACTGAGTCTATATATATGGCAGCTACTGATGTTACTATTTTCCCTTAACTTTCTGGCTACAGTTTTGCCTGATGTAATTTTGATTCAATTGGCGAGAACCAAACGTGAAGCCTGAAACTTGTGTGAATGAGACCAGCATTTCTGAGGTGAAATGAGACATTAAAGTGCTATGCAGCTTTACAACAGGAAATTGAAGCTTAAGTGGTGTGCAGGTTGCCATGCGTGCAAGCCGGGAATCTGGCAACCCAACTGTTACTGCTCGATAAGTACTGACTGCTGTGCTGACTGGATTTGTAATAAAGAATAATTAGAGGAGGATTCATAATTCTAAAGCAAAATTAACAAGCAGGCAGTCCTTTACTAAAACCCTTCTTCTATTAATGAAGATATGTTAGATATGCTTTCACAGATGTTTCTACAAACTGGATAGTAAAGAATGCATGAAACATATTCATTTTCATTTCCATGATTTCAAAAGATGGCATCGATTTTCTAAAGATTTCAAAACACACCTGGAAGATGGGTAAATTCTGAGACTGTGATTGGGAGGGGTTAGGAAACATGCAAAAGTAGTTTAAATAACTGTTACATTATGACTTCTCTCGCATGTTAGCGAGGTTGGCAGGGCTCTGTGTCTGAGGTTATTGTTCCACAAACTGCAGTGTTTCTCCTGATAGGGAGCATTTATCTGTCGTGAAGAAGCAGTAGCAGGAGTAGACATTATCCATGCAGGCATCACATTCAATGTTTTGTCTTTTTCAGGGATGATAATACCTTAGAGGGGACTAACAGATTCAATGACATACACAGTATCCTCTAAGGACATGGGGTGGGGAAAGGTGACCAGACAGACTGTATAACTTATTAACTCCCCCTGCCTGTTAGAGCCGTGTAGGACCTCCGTAGAAATGAGGTGACAGTGGCTGTCTGACTGACTTCTGTGTCTATCGCATATTTATATATATATATATTTATATATATATATATATATATATATATATATATATATATATATATATATATACATGGCTCACTCTCACCAAACCAATGCAAGTGAAAAATGGCCGTACATGGTCGGTGGACATACATGATCGGTGGACGTACATGATCGGTGACGTACATGATCGGTGACGTACATGATCGGTGACGTACATGATGGGTGATTATTGACTGCCCCAGTCTTTCTGATCATCATATAACATAAGTAAACCTTACCAAGGTGTACATATGATGTGTGGCTTGACATGTAAAATGTTAGACATGTATATATTCGACTAGGAAGAGAATTTTACTTGACATTTCAATACCGATCATGTACGTCATGTGACGTACATGATCGGTGACGTACATGATCGGTGATTATTGACTGCCCTACCCTTTCTGAACAAGGAAAAACATAAATAAACCTTACCTAGGTGTACATATGATGTGTGTCTTGACATGTAAGATGTAAGACATGTGTAGATGCGACTAGTAAGAGTATTTTACATGACATTTGAAATACCGATCATGTACGTCATGTGACGTACATGATCGGCCATTATTTATTGACTGCCTTAATTACCCTTTCTGACCATATATAAAACATAAATCAATCATAGCAAGGTGTACATATGATGTAGGTCTAAATATGTATAATCATAGACATGTGAAGCAGTGGGTAATGAGGAAATGTTACATGACATTCCAAGCCAATCATGTACGTCATGTGACGTACATGATCGGTAACACATTGTGCCCCCCCCCTCAGGCCCCTATAAATATTTTGGGAGTTGTTTTTTTCTAATAAACTCCCCAAAGATACATTACAGCCTGTAGGTATGGTTGGGAGAGTTAAACATCGTAGTGCAGGGGCTAAAAGATGGATTTTGTACTCTGCCGATCATGTACGTCCACCGATCATGTACGTCCACCGATCATGTACGTCCACTTTTTAGTTGCACTGATTTGGTGAGAGTGAGCCACATATATATATATATATATATATATATATATATATATATTTATGTATATATATATATATATTAACAGTCGGATATATACAACTGAGAGCTCACCTTGCAATTGCACATTTCTCATTGTTATACACCTCTTTGCAGACTCACAATTATGCCTATCAGGTGAGTTTTATCTACCTGTATTTTGTGAATAGGGATGAACAATTATATGCAAAGACGGTTGTTATTCACAGATTATCTAAAAATAGAAATAGAACCAGTGTTGTTGAATTGAGACATGTATTTAGGCAATGTCTTAGTTCTTCCAGAATAATTCATGACCCTGAGACATGTATTTTCTTCGCTTTAACAAGACATCATTAAGACCAGCGGAACCTCAAATGTCTGCAATAATAGGTTCTCAACTTCAAATAAGTCATCTTCCCTTGAAAGGCTTTGTCCCATTGTCAACTAAAATCCTATTTTTTCCAGAATGACTTTACAGAGATTCTGTTCATAGTGCAACAGTACCAGGGAAGTCCATGCTTCCCATCCCCTTTTTTTGATAATGCTTCATTGTTATAAAGGCAGTCATCCTTTGTTCAACATTACACTTATGTGTCCATATCAAGTTAAGATATGCATGTTACATGCATGTAAAATTTGATTTTTGGAAGTCAGCTCATAGATAAATAGTCCCAATGTCCTTTTTGAACACTTTCAGAGACAAACTTCCAGCCTTGGAACCATGGTCTTTTAAGCAACCAACTGGGTAGCAAAGAAATCACAGTAAAAAAATTATTCATGATTTCTTTTTAATTTGAAGCATCTCTTACTTTCACTCTTGAGTCATTTTACCTTAAAGATAAGGTACTTATGCATTTGATATACTTCTCTTCACTGTGTACGTTATATGAAGCAACATTACATTTTCTCTGCACTGCTTGTCAGTCTCTCCAATACTGGTGATCATAAGTCATTGGATAATTGATAAACGGTCACTCAGTCCTATGGAAATATATCAGATTTTAGAAGAGTCAGTCTGAGATGATACACCTCAAAGAGCCTGTAATAATAGAGTTTGTGATACTTGCCACCTTGTTTTATTCAGTTATAGTATTTCTCATTTTGCGAAATCAAATTTAATGTGACCACTTTGGGCAGAGGTCAAAAACATCCTTTATAAGAAAAAGGCAATTTCTATTGGCAAGGTCACTTCAGATTTCTTTCATCAGCATCAAAGAACCTAAGGATTCAACCAATCAGAAGTGTCATAATTATGCCTCCCAGTCTCTTTCAAATCCACCAATAAATGATTGAAACAGATTTCCCATCTGTTATTTAGCGTAATCAAAATGATAACAAACCCTTTGAGCAAGTAGAAAAAACAACCAAATGTTACTCAAATTGGTTATGGTGGGAATGAATAGGGACCTTACTTTCTCTTCCTAGAGATTGCCCTACAACATGTGAAAAACAGCTAGGCTTTATTTAAACTTTGCATGACCCACTGTTTTCACAAAGCTTTATAATGAGGTTGGGCTTGAACCTATCCTTTAAGGACCGCATGTTGCTTGAAGGCTACCTTCTTCATCAAAATGCAACCAATTGGTGGTAAGTAGAAGCAAGCTAAGACAGTATTGGTGCATCATGCTGAGCCTTTAGGGTTAACAAAACAGAAGCTGTATCATCCATGACTGCAGCACTGGCAAGTTACTCACCAGAGCCATATAGCAGAAATAGTATGAGTATTAGGATTTATGCATAAACACACTTTTATATCATTTAAGTGTTATGCAGGGAGCCATATGTATACTGATATGGCCTACATTACATCCAGATTGGGAGTTTGCATGGATACTAATGGGCATGTGAGGCCAGGAAGATGGATAGAACTTGGCATCCATAGCAACAATTAGACAGCTTACAAATACAACAACATAGCACCTTTAAGGCTCTTACAACCCTTAGCCTTTACAACTGGATTATGATGAACAAATTCAGGTGTTTGTTCAGAGTCAGCTTTTACTGATAAGTCAGGTAGTAACTCTTTCTTCCAAAATGATTAAGGGTGCTGCGAAGGTGACCCTTATGGAGCAAACGTATGGTTGGAATGATGCATGAATGGATAACTATTCTGCTACTCATATGTGCTACATTTGTTCATCAAGTCTCAAAAGTCCATGGGATGGAAAAGTACAATGCTCTCCTTCAGGGTTTGAAGATAACATTATCTAAATGTCCTGCTTTTCTTTACTGACACAAGCTTAATTGAAAAACTATCAAAGGTGGTCGAGTTTGGATCTTCCCTACATAGCTAATTAAATGCTATTTGAGTCTTTGCAAGGCCATAGTCATTTCTTGAGGAGTAGAATCAGAGAAGCACAGCTCAGAGCCTCTCCTTCAGGACAAAGAATGGGGTAAAGAGTTTTAAGGTCTAGCTCACTTCTAACAGATATGTTGAAATGTAAAGTGAATACAAGCTTTCAGACTTAACTGCACAGATTTTGCTTCTTAAGCTGTCTGTATAGTGGAACTTTTTGCAGTCTTTATGTGCTCAGCTATAAGAATTTGTTCAGAAGATTTATCCCCTTTCCTAAACCGTTAGGAACAGAACACCAACAAACTGCTTCAATCTACAAGCAAGTGCATCAACTCACACTTCAGCCTGATACATGATTTCAGGACTTTCAAGTAACTTGCCAAAGAAACATACATGCATCAGGAAGGCAAAATGCCAGACCATTAACAATCCGCAGTATTCATACATGATGATCACAAAAGGAAGTGTCTAGCATGATGAAAGGATGCTCTCCTGGTAAATGGACTGACTCGTACCAGTGTATTAGAGCTGCAATTAAGAGAGCCCTCCAGTATGACTCAGCAGCACTCAACACAGGCCATTTGTATGATTCAGCAAGTAATGGGGCAGTGATTTTGTATGACTGTGATTTGAGGGAGAGAATCAAATCCAGTTTCCTAACCTTTTGAGGATGGTATGCACATGTTTGTGCCTTTAGGGTTGTATTAAAGAAACAGAAGCTGTATCATCCATGACTGCAGCACTGGCAAGTTACTCACCAGAGCCATATAGCAGAAATAGTATGAGTAATAGGTAGTGTGCATTAACACTTTTATATCATTAAAGTGTTATGCAGGGAGCCATATATGTATACTGATATGAGCTACATTACAGCCAGATTGGGAGTTTGCATTGAAACTAATAGGCACGTGAGGCCAGGAAGATGGATAGAACTTGGCATCCATAGCAGCAATTAGACAGCTTACTCTAACAACATTGCTGAGAACTCAAACCCTTTCTAAGTGCCTAATGCTTTAGGGTAATATATTTTCTTCATGGAGCTCTAAAGCAAATACATAAAACTTTATTATTGGTTAAAATGTGAAATGTGGAGGTTCTTGATTATCTTGAAACCTTTGTAGCTCAAAGGGGTGGATAGAAATTAATCTGAACTTGTATAGGCAGACTACAGAACGAGATTTGACCCTTTCCATGGGTAGTGGAAGCTCTGAGGCTCTGAAACATGTACATGGGGCTATCTTAGTGAGAATAGCAGGGTTAGAAGCATGTCCAGGGTCTTATGAATCATTAGTCTAGCTGATAGACCATATTTTCCTCCTAAATGTACGTAGGGAAGAGAAGTGACCCATATGGAATGTTACTGCTTATGTTTTTATGTCATATATACACCCATCACCGGGCAGAATGCGGTTACAAGAACAAATACAACAACATAGCACCTTTAAGGCTCTTACAACCCTTAGCCTTTACAACTGGATTATGATGAACAAATCCAGGTGTTTGTTTATGCTGAGAGTCACCTTTTACTGATAAGTCAGGTAGTAACTCTTTCATCCCAAATGATTAAGGGTGCTGCGAAGGTGACCCATATGGAGCAAATCAATCCTGTATGGTTGGAATGATGCATGTATGGATAACTATTCCGCTACTCTTATGTGCTCTTATGTGCACAATGCTCTCCTTCAGGGTTTAAAGATAACATTATCTAGATGTCCTGCTTTTCTTTACTGACACAAGCTTCATTGAATAACTATCAAAGGTGGTCGAGTTTGGATCTTCCCTACATAGCTAATTAAATGCTATTTGAGTCTTTGCAAGGCCATAGTCATTTCTTGAGGAGTAGAATCAGAGAAGCGCAGCTCAGAGCGTCTCCTACAGGACAAAGAATGGGGTAAAGACTTTTAAGGTTTATCCCACTTCTAAAAGATAAGTTGAAATGTAAAGCGAATACAAGCTTTCAGACTTAACTGCACAGGTTTTGCTTCTTAAGCTGTCTGTATAGTGGAACTTTTTGCAGTCTTTATGTGCTCAGCTATGTGGAATTTGTTCAGAAGATTTATTCCCTTCCTAAACCGTTAGGAACAGAACACCAACAAACTGCTTTAATCTACAAGCAAGTTCATCAACTCACACTTCAGCCTGATACATGATTTCAGGACTTTCAAATAACTTGCCAACGAAACATACATGCATCAGGACGGCAAAATGCCAGACCATTAACAATCCGCAGTATTCATACATGATGATCACTAAACGTAGTGTCTAGCATGATGAAGACAGAACGGTAGTACCCCTCAGTGGGCATCAGGGCACCAGGGGGATGCTCTTCTGGTAAATGGACTGACTGGTACCAGTGTATTAGAGCTGCAATTGAGAGAGCCCTCCAGAATGACTCAGCAGCACTCAACACAGGCCATTTGTATGATTCAGCAAGTAATGGGGCAGTGATTTTGTATGACTGTGATTTGAGGGAGAGAATCAAATCCAGTTTCCTAACCTTTTGAGGACGGTATGGAGCCCTAATCGAGTGCTGAATTCTATGATCATGCCCACCATACAGGGTTATATTACACTCCCAAAGCGTCGGCCTGATGCACAAATGCAGTACCAGCGAGTAACTTGCCAGGGCTTCATTGGTGCATCATAACAACAAATATCACTTTTTATTGACATCCTTCGTTAAAGGGTTGAAGAGTTTACTACTTCCTAGACTGCTTCATGTCCAAACTGGTTATTTGGGAAGGGGGAGCCAAAACGCTTTTGGCATGCTCACTTAAAGATCTGCTGACCTTGGCTGCAGTTTAAAAACAACCAGTCCTTTAGTCTGTTGAGTTGTGAAGAGGATCATTGAGGTAGAAGTCAAGTAGACCCTGACATGGAATATGGACAGGTCCGGGACTGCACCCAAAGGGAGGACGGCGACCCTCTTGGCCCCGACCCTAGACCTGTGCATGGTCACATGGTGGTGTGGTAGTAATATTTCTAGTAATATTTTTAAACCGGTTTTCGATTTTTCCTCTTAAGGTCCTAAATTCAAAACCCTACCTAGTTTATAGTTTATCAAATTCTCTACAAGACGCAATCATTTATATTGCAAGGGGATTTCTGGTTATTGAGAAATTACACATTTTCTTTTCATGACCAGCAGGGCCCAGCCTGTGCCATTTATTTTTTTTGCTAAACTATAGAAGAGAATCTTAAAGATGGTGCACTAGGTACCTGTGTGTCCAAGATAAATCCGAGAGCATTTACTGGTGCAACTGAGACATATTGAGTTAAGTGAACCTGAGTCAGCGGCCCCCCCCCCCCACCTGTATGTGTATTCAATGGCCAAAGAAACCACATACACTCAAACTATCACCTGTCGCGCCTCAACCACTGCAGGTAGGCCTGTGTGCCTTCACAGCTTCCCCCCCCCCCCCCCACAGAAATGACGACAGGCCTGGAAGTAAGGCTGAGAATATAAAAATGGGAACTGGGTAATTTCTTGGCCCCATCTCAGACCTGATAGATTCAGACTCTCCACAAGATCCTGTCAGCAGCCATAGATGGTAAAATAAGAAGAAAAATGTAATCGACCTTTCCTCAGGGGATGTCAATATGTAAGCCCTTCACTGACGATGTCAATGCTATAGTGTATGTCAATATTGGGGTAGACATAGAGGCTAAACTATAGATGGCTAAGGACCCTTTAAGCAGTTCTGTGGACCCCTTTAGAGTCTCTGGGGACCCTCCGAGCAGCCAGAAACAGAGGAAAGTCTTTACAAAGTAGGTCTTCATCAAAGTCTGTATTCTCTGCAACATGATACGGCTGGCTGTCACTATTTGAATTATTGTGTGATTAATGGCCCTTGCAGTTTCATGTTGTATTATGTGTGTGATGTTAACCATTCTAAAACAGCATGTACCTATGATAACTTATGAATTGATGCAAACAAATATAGGTACTTGTACATAGATAAAATCATTAAACAATGCATGTGAATCTGATGGGGCACCCTTAGTAGTTGGGATTACGCAAGAATACCCCAAAAGCCACAAAACAAAGCATAAAATGACATTAAATCTGTTCAGATTTTGAAATGTCAAAGTTGAAACCCATCAAGAGCAGGTTTTGGCAAGGTCAGTTTACATAAAAACAAGTAAATGGATTCGTAGTGATTCATGACAAGCAATTTATTGGGTCTCATTTTAAAATAATTAATTAGGTTTCATTTTAAAATAATTTCTCAAGTAAAAAAGTACATGGATAAACCTGGCATCAGGAGGCCATTTTAGTATCCTGTGGCGGTTGGTAATAAGGGTAATAAAATCACCCATACAGATGCATATAAATCGTGCATGAATGATAATAATCTTTTATACAGCAGAGGAGTGATCAGAAGGCCATCAACCATAAAATTTGTCTCTAAGCAGAGGTTAGTGCAACTCTAAGTGACAGCCCATTGAATTACATTCAGTCAATGGCATTGTGTCGATGACAAAAGCAGCCTTTTCTGAATACACACTGCTGATGTGTGAGTGGGTGTGACATGAACACTGACAAAGTAAGTTATTGAATCTGTACATCTAAGAAATACTTAAAACACACCAGTCCTGCCCTAAACTAAGTACTGAAAGTTGAAAGCAGCATCTACTGAGCAAGATGACTATTAAATTAAAATGAAAACTCTTTGTAATGGGGTTGCAGTTACAGTTGCTATCCCCCAATAAATGTCAAGCCTGACTGTCGTCTTTGACTACAGACCATGTCCTAGTAAGCTGGTCAATATCTTCCATAAATCCAACCACACGCTCTATACTGTATCTCTCTACTCAAGAAGACCAGTCCCTGCTTTAACACCCACACCAAATGGCATTGATCTTCCCTTGGCATCTCTAAGTGGTCTGGGCCCGTTTTTGGCTGTAATTTGGAGACAATGTCTCACTGAGGATCCCAGAATCTGTCAAAGTGACATGGGTAACATTGAGTGAGCCGGTTACTCGATGTATCTGTAGACAGTTAACTAATGATGTTTTTTACTGAACCTGTCACAACTCTACAAGGATCTTTAAGTCCTGGTCCACAGGACTGCATCTTAACTCCTCATAGCCTTTAGAGATGACATTGCTGTGATTGACACCAGACTGAAGTTGGACCAGACTGGTCGATATGAGTCAATTCACTGTACCCATCTGCCACACTGCCTATGATCCAAACAACCACATTAGGTCCCATATCTCTGCTCTCCAAGGCTAGGACCCTGACTAGCTCCCAGGCTGTATTTTGCACTGCAGGAAGTTATAACATGTATTGCCCCTTTCTGTCTCTCACCTCCACGGCCAGCAATCTTATTGAGCCTTTGGTTAGCCTTATATGACTGATGACAGAACAAAAATCAGAAAGTTCTATTGAAACTATGCCTTTTTGATACTAGTTGTTATTTATGGACACCCTCCAAACAGACCGCAAGAATGGCACAAGTTAGAAACATGTGTAGTTTCTGGGAAAAGCGCAAGATTCTTGAGAATAATGAACGTTCCTAGTGACATCATCGATGGTGATATAGTTATGTATGATAGGTATAACATATCAAAAGAACAGCACTGAACATAGTGCTAGTGTTTAGAAAATGGACAAGAACCACCTGGCAAGATAAAAGTTAGCTGATATTTCACTGGCAGTCATCAGATCCTACATATATCTCTGAACAGTGCTTACAGACACTTGCCCGGTTAGCTCAGTCAGTAGCATGGCAGTAGATGAATGTGAGGACCAATGCCCTTGAATCAGTTCTAACTGATTGTTGCTATCTAAGCCTTAGTGAAATATCTCACTGTCACTTCAACCAAACCACTCTTTCCTCAGACATAAAACCCTCCTCCAATGAAATAGTGTTAATTAATGCTCTTTCTTTCATCAGTATATTTACAGAAGCGATGTCAGGTGGCTTTTACCAGATACCACATTAGTCTATGGGTTTGCCCTAATTAACAGCTATTTAATGCCACATCAGTTAATCACACCTGCACGAATTTGGTATTAATTATCACCCTTGAGAACCAACAGCATGGAGATTTTTCAGCAATAAATCTAAGTCATTTTTTAGGACATGGGTTGTTGTAATGGTACTCATTGCTATGAAAGAGTCATTGGGGAACTGCAAACTGCATTAAGACCTGCAGCTAGTGTTATATTGTACCACTGTGACCAATTAGAACCATTGATTCATGCTTATTGAAGTAATAATACTTCATAATGCCTGGATACAAAAGCTATTACATCAAAGTCCTCCACATTAAGAGTTCCCCTCTTCAAAATGATTCTAGATTCAACCTAAATATACACCCTATACTAGACTTTTTAGGGAAGTGACTGAACTGATCCCATCTCACACGACACACATAGCAGGAGACTCTGAGAGAGTTGGCACTTTGTAATGACCTTCATTTGTAAGTATTGAGTAAGGGTATGGGCACCGTGTAAACCTTTATTATGAAGAGGGAAGAAGACATCGTTCTTTGACATTTAAGAATCTGATGTACAACATTTAACAATTGCATATAATGTGTGTAACCTTTTTCTGACCACAGCCAATTGCTGGTAGTAATGGGCTTTTCCATTGTCCTCCCCCTTAATCCTCAACTCCCCTAATGTCCTTTGTGACACATTTAATTTTGCTCCATTTCGCATGGCAGTGAAATTCTTAGGCAAATTTAACTCAGAATGTGGGAATTGATGCTAAGTCTACTTAGCCTTAACAGCTTGGAGTATGACCCCATGACCTCCCGGAGTCAAAGTGGATGCCCTGCCATGGTGTTTGGTTCTCTGCAGGCTTCCAATTACCCCATCCTTATAAGGGTTCAAAGAATCCCATTTTGATCAAATGCAGCTTTCCTAAGGGCAATGTCAGGGCCTGCCTCGACCCAAATCACAGATCAAGGGCAGTGTTCCTTTTACAATCCACTTTGTGGAACACTTCAGCCTGTACAGCAATTCAATTTTGCTTTAAAACTTATCTGCATTTAAAGATTGAAATAAAGTCGAATAAAGAAAGTGATATTTTATTTAGGCAGATGTATCTGTTCTCTAAAAAAATGTCCATGATATATATCAACATACATAATTTCTTTGTTGAAATTAAGCTGGTCTTTAGTTTGAAAATAATTGCGAAAACTTTGATCATCTAATTAAATAAAAGTTGTTTCTATTTATTGGTAATAAACACTAAATCTCATGCCTTCTTGACTCCCACAGTGGACTTGTATCTGGTATATAGAGTTGACTCAAACTAAAGAGGGGTCAAGTCTATGAATGAGACCACTGACAGACAGCTGCTCCCTTTAGAGTTGCTAATCAGTCCAAATAGGACCCTTTGCATTCAATATGTGCAGTCCCTTTCCCAGCCTTTATGACGTTAGGGTTTACTGAGACAAGGGTAGTGACAAAAATAGCGGCTCTTCCTGGAAACTCCACATCACCTTTTTTAAGGGCCTACCTGATTAAAGTCCTTTCCTATAACATTGTGAGCTATCCAATTTTGATAATTCATTGTGACTTGCAATTATGAACAGAATCTATATTTGAAGTTGTTTGACATATCATATAATGTGCCGTCTTAATGTGAGAGGCCTTTTAGAGGGACGCTCAATTTGGTCAACTCAATTACATGAAGTTAATATTCATTTATTGTAGTGAAATGAATGGTTAAATCTATATTACAGTACCATTATGAAGATGGAAGTAGCGAATGATACATTTTGTATCAAGTTCATTTCAATATTTACAGATGTATTGACTTGTTGATTGTTGGCAACTGCAAATTAATCATTGCTCAACCATTTAAGAATAGAGCCATCGGGTTGACAATAGTAGCTCTAAGACAGACATGTAGTGAGGAATGTTACCTCATCTCCTGCACCCTGCTCAGTACACTAATAAGGTGTGTCTATAGTAATACCAAGACATCCTAATGAATGTGTGGCAAGGTTGATGAGTAATTCTGGTCAAGCCTTGACCAACCACAACACTACCTTTGATCATAGTCTTCCCTCTCCGCCTCTGTGTTAGAGTAGAAGGGGCAAGCCTGTCATCCATTTAGAGTAATTGGTATAGAAGTATTAGAAGCTATACTTAATGCATGCCCTGGGACAGGCCTGACCTTTATCTGCCTATATGTAGTGTATGGCAGTAAACCTGGGAAAACTGGTACAAATGATGTGTAATCAACCTTTATCAGACAACAGCAGTGGCATCTGTGTGGTTGTAACACCATGAATCTTGTTTGGTTGCTACTATTAAGGTAGACCCCATTTATGTGCAATTTTGTAAAAGGTCAGACCCTCAGAGATCTGCTGACCAATCTGTTAGTCAACCAATAATGGCTGTATAGAACATACACAACTCTCACATTATGGCCACTATTGTTGTTGCTCTGTCGTGTCTGCTATGATGTTCTGATTCTGCCCCAGATTGAGACTGGAAGTTTTGTTTATTTATGAAGATTGAGGGCAAAACAAAAACTGAAGGATGATCATTAACAGAAAATAAATTTGACAATTGCAGATAGGATGCAATAAACGTTGCAAGGGTCCTCATCATCTTTTCTTCCTGGTGAAATTTTGTAGATTAAACATTGTAAAAACATATAGATCTAAGCAGAAGTTTCACCAACTTTCATTTTTGCAGAGAGAAATTGATTGTTAAAAGGTTAACAAAAACAGTTGTAAACCTTTCTGAAACTGGGTTGTTCACTATTTGAGTTTATTCTGGATTCCACAAACTCCATAAAAGAAGCTGTGATTAGGTGAAGTAACTCTGCTAGTATTTATTCAATTAACCTCTCCAAGAACCAGCTAGTCTTCAAACTTCCCTTCGACATGCTTGTTGAGCTAGCTTAGAATGATTGGTGTGTTTCATAAATGTTGGCAGAACACGGCAGGTATTGACAAGCCTGTTCAGTTTGGCCTATCCATATATGGTATATAAACGCATACTGTTGCTTTAAGGCCTTCAGTGATGGAGTGGGCCTTTTCAAGACAACAGATCTGCCTCATACACATCCAAGTAATAATAAGGAGAGGAGTTCCCTGAATAAACCTTTCAGAGTGGCATTGTGCTTAAATGTCATCTATATCCCCAATAGGCCACTCATCTGCATTCATACATCACTCTAGAGTTATGCCGTATTTTCTTACTGCCGAGCATGTTGTCAAGTTGCAATAATAAAGCTATTGGTAATGCCTATTATCAATTCTAACAAAACTAAAGCATTAATACATCATACCAGATTTAGAGGGTTAAATCTAGCATATAGGTGAACTTACAATGAAGAGTTATCCTTCTGCGGACTGCACATACAGCACAGTAACCAATTTAAAATGACCTTTAACTCTAATGACAAAACAAAGTGTCTTTAGAAGTGTAAATGTTTATGGATGGGGGGTAGCATCCAAGTTGTCGTCAGGTTTAACAATGACGCAGGTAGCCTTTACCTTAAGTCAGACTGTGCTGCTTGGATGGACTCATTAGTGAGGGGTGTGATAGGGCATGATGGGGAGACAGCTAAATGGCAGAAAGTGTTGTTAGTCTCACTCAGTTTGTATAGTCGGGTTTGTTGTCTAGCTATTACGATTCAAGTAATATGCCAGCTACTTTTCCTGATACAGTCATGCTGTATTATCAGTGTTAACAATTTTGTATTATTCTATTTGAAATGGAAATGGTAAATAGAAGGTCAATCACTGAGAGAGTAATGGTAATCAGACATATACAAAGTCCACTGCAAAACCTTATCATAATAGAGCTGGATCACCTAATGAATGACTTAAGATGCTATTGCCATTCTTTTTGTTACATGTATAGTATAGGCTGTTAGTAAGGCCAAAAAACACCTTTTGGTTGATACCTCTCTAATCGATGCTGTAGATGTAGCTTTCTGTCACCTGCTATGTATGTTATAGATGGTTAGATAAAGTTGCATGTATCCCACAACGTTATTTAGGAAACTTCTATCGATCACGGTCAATGTCCACACGGGACTAAAAAAACGCAGCCCTTGGTATAATTACATTCATAGTGGTCTCTGCAGCTTTAGGCAACTGTCCCTATAGAAAGCGTTAGACAATAACATGCCTATTCAAGTGTCTTATGTACTGCAATGGTTGAATCATTTCAAATGGAACAAAAAGCTAGTTTGATGTAAAGAATGTCATTACTGCTTAAAAGAGAAAGCACCATCAGAGATGTTAAACACATTGGCAGAACAGTTAAAGTCAATACAAAATAAGTTTGTTGGTCATGAACGTGTAATAGACTAAAGCCTGGGTTGCAATTTGTTTATCAAGTACTAACAAAGTGCAATTCCTTTTTTATATCTCCCCTAAACAGCCTCACATCCAGCTCTGTATATGTCAATGGCATGAAACTGACCAACCTTAAGCCCTCCCTGAAACTGCAAAGCACCTACTTTGGCCTTTATTTACCAGCATCTCCTCACCATCATCCCACTCGCCTTGTTCAACCACCAAATTGTGAGCCTCATAAATGAAGTGGAATAGTGCCCCACCATTGACACTATCAGAATGTGTCGCAATGTTCACGATCTAGGATGGTTACTGCCTGCACCCTTTAGTTTGTGTAGAAGCCAAGTAGGAAGAGCCTGGTGGACTAACCCTTCTATGCTGATCAGAATCCCATCACCATTACCAAATCCCCTCCTCCAACCTCCATTATGTCAGCTACCTAAACGTGACTTGAATAGAACTCCGGCCAACATTTACACTGATTGCTGCAGGCCCTGTGTGTACAATACCATCTTACTGGATACCAGCAGACTCAGGGCATTGCCATTTTAATCTACAAAGGGCATTTTCCGGTATTTGGGTCCCTCATAAACTGTCCTTAATCTTGTTATTTCTGCATAAACTCTTTCAGGGCTAAACATATTACATTGAATGTAAGTTTTCAGTCAAAAAGAGTCTAGGAATTATGTCCTCTACCAAAGCTGCTCCTTTCAACTAACAGCCCTATGCCCCCTCCAACCATATTTTGTGAACCCTGAGATAGATTTCAAGAGCAAACTTAATTCTACTCAATTCACTGTAAATTGACTACACAAGGTCAGGAAGGACATGTTGTGAGGGCTTTTTCATATCTCACCACCATCTTTTTTATACAGCGAAGAGCCATCTACTGATCATTTATAATAGATATTGCTACTCTGAAATTCACTGAAACGCTGAACACTCCTTCAAAGGGGACGTGAGCAGATGATGTTCAATGCAACGAAGGCAGGAAGTGATTAAATCAGCGCAAATCACATTTGAATACCTTAAACCAGCAGAGCTGGGGGAGGCACTCCTTGATGTGTTTTGCCATGGGACATCAAGTGGTGACATTGAGTCTCAGTAGTCTCTGCAGGTATAGAGCCATGTTTTCTTTACTGCCAAATGTTATTTGTACCAAGGCTGGCATATTGTAAAAGTATATTAATGTAACAGTACTAAGCAAACACCCTTTGATCTTACACTAGAACTGGTCAGAGACTATGTTGATATGTGTCTCTCTGTATTAGAATGCACTTTATGTGATACACGTATAGAAGTGGAGGTCAGCAGTAGTATAGTATGTATCGGAACGGGAATATAGTTAACTACTGTTTATTACTCAATCGACCTGCAGCCAATCAGAGGCCTCCATTTGGTCACGTGACCCCCTCATTTGCATAATTACGTAATAGGCCACGCCCCCTCATTTGCATAATTACGTAATAGGCCACGCCCCCTTGATCATCAGCCAATCAGGGGCCGCCATTTGGTCACGTGACCCCCTCATTTGCATAATAGGCCACGCCCCCTTGATCACGTGACCCCCTCATTTGCATAGTAGACTACGCCCCTTTGATCACCAGCCAATCAGAGGTCGCCATTTGGTCACGTGACCCCCTCATTTGCATAATAGGCCGCGCCCCCTTGATCACGTGACCCCTTCATTGGCATGATAGGCCACAACAACATCACGTGGCTATCTTTGTTTGTAAACAACACCACGTGGCTCTCTTTGTTTGTAAACAACACCACGTGGCTCTCTTGTTTGTAAATAACACCTACTAAGTTTAGTCATAGGTAGCAGTAGTGTTTGTAAATAACGCCTACTAAGTTTTCAGTCATAGGTGTCTAGAGCAGCAGCAGCAGCAGCATCTTCAGCAGCAGCAGCAGCAGCAGCCGCGTCATAAGTGTCTAGAGCAGCAGCCACATCATAGATGACTAGTGCAGCAGCAGCAGCAGCATCTTCAGCAGCAGCAGCAGCGTCATAGGTGTCTAGAGCAGCAGCTGCAGTAGCAGCAGCGTCATAGGTGTCTAGAGCAGCGGCAGCAGCATCTTCAGCAGCAGCAGTAGCAGCAGCGGCAGCAGCAGTAGCAGCAGTAGCATCTTCAGCAGCAGCAGCGGCAGCAGCAGTAGCAGCATCTTCAGCAAAAGCAGCAGCAGCCGCGTCATAGGTGTCTAGAGCAGCGGCAGCAGCATCTTCAGCAGCAGCAGTAGCAGCAGCGGCAGCAGCATCTTCAGCAGCAGCAGCGTCATAGGTGTCTAGAGCAGCAGCGTCATAGGTGTCTAGAGCAGCAGCCGCAGCAGCAGCAGCATCTTCAGCAGCAGCAGCGGCAGCAGCAGTAGCATCTTCAGCAGCAGTAGCAGCAGCAGCATCTTCAGCAAAAGCAAAAGCCCGTAACTTAGCATCATGTGCATCAGCCATAGCCGTAACAGCGACACTGCGACTAGCATAAGCAAAACAGGCTATTTTTTTAGCAGCTGTACAAGCATTTATAGCATTAGCCCTAGCAGCAGCCGCAACAGCGACACTTTTAGCAGACGTTGCAGCATCAGTAGCAGCAGCATCGGTAGCAAGAGCGGAAACAGTAGCAAAAACATTAGCAGCACGAGCAGCAGCGGCGAGAGTAACAGCAGCGTTGTAAGCAGCATTGGCAACTTCGTATGCAGCATGTGTAGCACGAACAGCGATACGAGCTTCACGTTTTGCACGAGCAGCAGCAATAGCTGCAGAAGTAGCCATCACACTTTCCAGCCACCCGTACGAATCTTGATAAAAACCAACCTCCACCTTGCTACTTGTTAACTCATCAGTAAACATGGACGTCTCCTCGTGTGGTGTTGTCGCGGCTCTGTAGTAGTGTTGGGATTGCTCACATTTGGTAGAACGTAGAGTGATTCCTGATGATGCCATGCTGAAGGTGGTAGAAGAAGTGTGTGGGACCCATTTTTCACTTTCGCTTATGTACTAGGCTCCGAGATAAGCTTCTTAACTCAAGAGGAAAACTCTCACTAGGAAGGCGACCAGCTGTCTACCTGTGTAGGTGCGGGTTCGTTACATCTTTAATCCTGTTCGACCCCCCGAGGAAATAGATGAAAAAAACAAAAGACCATCTTTCAAGCACTCGAATCCGCAGTCAGTAGGAAGCTATATGGAGCTTAACTTGTGTTTGATTTAAGCTGTCTACCACACGCACGCGCTTGTAGTCACAGCTAGAGTGGCAGACTTCCGTCCGCCCGCTGGCGCATGACAATCGACTTTAGACACCCCCTGTAGTTTTTTTTTGCATACACAGTTGACTAGCATCTTAATCTCTTACCCAGCTATAAGCCCATATACATGTAACGCGCATTACTCCTCTTTATGGTAATTATCAGATCGATTTAAGGGTGGAAAAGGCTTAGGTGATTTAGGTCCCTCTCTAGCTGAAAACAGGCTTAGACCATAGCATGTAGGCAGCCGGCCGCGTTAAACACCCCCTGTAGGTTTTTTTTTATTTTTTTGTATACACTCTCGATCCCCTCTCTAGGTGAAAACAAAGCCTAGAAGATGCGGTGATCCGGCCACCGGCTGGCACGTCACACCTGTCGTTAATCACCCCCTGTAGGCTTTGTATACACTCTCTAGGTGAAAACAAAAGCTCCCTCCACGGGCTGGCGCGTCACACCTGTCGTTAAAACGCCCCCTGTAGTGTTAGTATACACAGTTGCCCCGCCTTATCTATTCACCAGCTATAAGCCCATATACGTGTACATGTGATGTTTGATACCCTCTCTGGAATAGGGTGGGGCTCAAGGTGAAAACAAGATTAGACCATTCGCTCTCTCAGCTATATAAAGAGCCTCAATTGTTCTTGCAACAGCACTTCACCACCGGTACACTATCAGTCACGAGGCAGATGTTTGCGGTATGGGTCATACAGGTTACCTACTAATAGCGGTTTGGTGAGTAGATCACTTTTTTTCCCCTAAAAAAAACAACAAAAACCCCCCACTTATGACTCAGGTATGTATATGTAGCACTGTTAGTGTAAGTACACAGTAGAATCTACTGTACTATAGACTCAACCCTCTGAAGACGGTGGAGCGCGTTAATGCGCAGGTCTGTGTCGGCGTCACTTGTTTTTTATTCTAACTAAAAAAGAAAAAAAGTCAGAAGTCAATCTACGACCTATCAAAGACAAATTTGTGATAAGTTCAAACTAAATAAGAGACAGTTTGAGCGTCTCTTAGTCGCTGTCAAAGATGCGAATGACGAACGCGCTGAGGGCGGGGTTCAGGTCACGTATAGTTCCCCGCTCTTTCGTCAGATGGCGCCACAATAGGGGTTTTGTACATTCCTACGATGCTCGCGAACATTTCAACGCATAATGAGCTATATAGGCAACAAAGTGCGCTTCTGAATATATTAAAATATAAAAAACAATTCAATATTGTGTATTTCTGATAGAAATGAGGCAGTTTCTTTGAATACCAACTAAACTATAGCGAGATGAAAAATACCACACCATATCTAAGGCTTTATAAAAGATACATAGTCAGAAACTCTCGCCGAGTCGGCAATCTGAAAAACGGATCAACTCGTTTTGACTCGTTGTGCCACAAGGGCCCCCATCCAACGGGGGCCCTTTGAGGTCAGTCTGTCAAACCACAGTGATCCATGCTGCTTAACACTAGGCGTAATTAATTACGCCCATGTTGTGCAGCATCTAACCAACTGACAGTGTCAGTTGGTTGGCCCCTCTTTAGGGGCCACACAATAAAATAAAGAATAGAGGCCTAAGGGAACGTCTCCCCTTCCTACGGGGTGGGTGGGTCTTTGGGTTTAGTGACAAAACAGCGACATGTGAGTAGGAGTTTGCGTGTCAGCTCTCTTTTTTTTCTTTTTTTTTCCAAGTCTACATATTATTTATGATTAAAAAATTTTAAAAAAAAAACCCACGATAATATAGTGCGCTGATCAAAAACTGAATAGAAAAATAACCAAAAATAGGTTGGGGAAATCTCTGCTATGTAGCTGATCTGTCGTTGTCACACGGTGCAGAAAATTTACTTTTTTTTTTTAGAAAATCTATATTAGGACCACAGACGGGGCACATGTGTCACTTGTCGAATATAAGAGATACCAATGGGCCTTGTCAAATTTAAGAACTAGGTCTTGGCCATTGGCATTGTCTATTTTGAGAAGTAGTCTTGCCCCTTGTCGCCAACTCCCAGCACCCCCTGTGTCTCTTTGTCCATATTGGCTAAAAACAGGACATTGTTGCCTTGGCTATTTTACCCCCCGTCTGGGGATCTTATTACTTAATCACCTCGTCTTGACCCTGTGGGGCAGTGGGTATATGGAATAACCGTGTCCAGGTGTACTCTATCTGACACATAACCGAAGGTTACTGAGTTATGTAATAATACCTGACCTATGAGGCCGCCAGTCAGTTTGCCGTGATTATTTTGACACACTCTCAGTTACTCGTAGGGAATCTAATACATAATTAGACTCAGCATCATATAAGACAGTCTCGGCCACGCCGGCTGCATATCGGACCAGGGAGATAGTCTGGCAGCGACCCGCCAGCCCGTCCACAACCTGTGTACAGCACCCCATGTCTCTTTGTCCATATTGGCTAAAAAAACAGGTCATTGTTGACTTTGGCTATTTTACCCGTCTGGGTCTTATTATTTAAACCACCTCGTCTTGACCCTGTGGGGCAGTGGGTATATGGAATAACCGTGTCCAAGTGTACTCTATCTAACACATAACCAAAGGTTACTGAGTTATGTAATAATAACCGCCCTATGATCCTATGAAGTCGCCAGTCAGTTTGCCGTGATTATTTTGACATACTCTCAGTTACTCGTAGGGTATCTAATACATAATTCGACTCAGCATCATATAAGACAGTCTCGGCCGCGCCAGCCGCATATCGTACCAGAGGGATAGTCTGGCAGCAACCCGCCATCCCGTCCACAATCTGTGTACAGCAGTCTGGACCAGACCACCAACTCTGGGTATAGCATTCGGGATGACTGGAGCAAGACTGGATCTAACCCTTTAATAGTCGCATAGCGCCCGTGCAGTGCCCGTTGTCGTCATAAGCCATGAATGCAGCACTCAGAGTTCCTCTCCAGGGCTGCATGCATGCATACACTGGCATATCGACAAAGAGCGTAGCGCATTAAAGCACTATGCTACCTTTAGCATTAAAGCGCTGAGGGGTTATTTTTTGATAGTGTAGAACCAATATCTGTCTAATTAAACCCCTTATCAGTGCTGTTTTTTTTTTCACATACAAAAGAATTAGGTAATGGCGCTCCGCCATGTATTGGATAACCACTGCAGCGCATCTCTGAAAAGCGGTGGCGGTGAATTTACATTTAGATCCTGAAAAGGGGGGCGGTCAGATGTCGTCAAGGCCCTGATAAGTAGGGCAGTTCAAATCATATGATTACATTGAGCTAATTTTCTTGCTGAAAGGAATGAATAATTGTATTTGTATAAAATTCACACACACACACACACACACACACACACCCGCACACCCACACACACACACACACACACACACACACAGACACACACACACAGACACAGACACACACAGACACAGACACACACACACACACACACACACACACACAGGACACCTGATGATCTCCACACGATGACCTGATTGCCCTTCCTAAAAAAAAAAACCCACAAAAAGCCCAACTCGATCTACCTACTCAACAGGGTTTCAGTGTAGAGCGTATTAAGGGTTTTTCTGATGCATATATTATATGTGACCATCCAAGGGAAAACCAGCCTTATGCACCCCTTGCATAAGGCTGGTTTTCCCGTGGACTGTCACATATTGAGATTGATTTTCAACTTTTGTGATCAGTGGTTGGTCCTTAAAAGGACCGTTTGGTAGAGAGAGAGGGTCGCAGGGACCTTGCTGCTGAAGCGGAGGGCGTGGTCATAACGCGTGGTAGTCCTTCAGCAGCTCCTCCAGCACGGCGGGCGGTAGTCCTTCCTCCATGCAGACTTGCTGCTTGACTCGCTCCACGCACTGGCGGATGAGTTGATCAGTGACGTTCGCGATCAGCTCATCCACCACACCCTCTGCTTCAGCAGCAGTCCGCTGTCTCTCCTCTCTCTGTAGCGAGGCTACGAACTGCTTCTCCACGGCCGCATCGATCATAGATCGAGAAACGGCCACGAAGTTCTGTCTCTCCGCCTCCTCTCTCTATAGCACGGCTACGAATTCCTTCTCCACGGCCGCATCGATCATAGATCGAGAAACGGCCACGAAGTTCACTCCGTGAGCCATTTTGTCGAACTGACTTCCTAGCCGCCTGAGAGATGCTGACGTCACACTATTTTCGACGACGCTATGACGGGCACGAGGTAGACAGACGACGTCGTTTCACTTCCTTATTTGGAGTTTGGGACCTTGTGACACCGAAGTCATACCGTACGGTCGCGATAAAGCAACTAGTGTTGAAAAGCGCGCCGGTCTTGTATAAGCGCCGGAGTATAAGAGCCTCCAAATGTTTTTTCTCAAGCACTAAAATCGCGACTTTGAATAAGCGCCAGCGCCTGGCTTGTATATAGCTCCTGAGTAAGAACTTCACCGAATTGAAAAGCGCTCCCTCAGAGCCCTTAATCGCGACAGTACGGTACAAATCTGATGTCAACCCGCGCCAAAACCAAAAAGGGTGTTCCGGTCACACGTACCTACGACGAGCGACCTTCAGCTATCACCACGTGAAGAGTGGGAAATAAATTTTGTACGGCAAGAAAACTGAAAACTGATAACGATTCCATTAGATAAGTATTCGGTTCCAATCTATGGCGAGATATTTCCACCAGAGCGATTGATTTATATGTCTGTAAGGTTCAGCTCTCCAACACTCTCCAATATCCGCCGGTGCACGACGGTCGCCGCCCATCATTAGTGACAACTAAACTTCTGCTGGAGCGTGAAAGTTACGTTGAGTCTTGAGGTGCGCAGAGATACTATCTGCCGCAGCCTGATTTTAGTTCCACGCTATTTAGATAACCGCCCCATTTAAAATCTCTCTCTCGATCCTAGAAAAGGAAAAAAAGGCTAGAGTTTATCATGGACGCGTCTCAGTTTTAGTCAAGCCGTAAAGTGAAGAACCCGAGCTTGTACATAGACCCACGTGAGGAGTGACATAGCGGGGCGTTCAGTTAGTACTGAGTCTATAGTCAAGGTCAAGTTCCACTCTCTAAACAGAGCTTTAGCGACTCCGTCATCTAGACTAGACCGCGCGCGCGATTTTTTTTTGCTGAAGCAGCTAATCGATAGAAACGTAGAGAAGACGTACTCGATCAAAAACTGCTTCAGAGGCTTGTTATCAGGTATTAACAGTTAAATCAAAATATTTCAAAACATCCAGAAAAGCAGAATGACATGTCCTACGGGCTACAGCCGGGCACTGACGAGCAGACGCCGCTGACGTCATTTCAATCAGGTCGCAGCGCTTTTTAGACACCTTTTCTGTAGGACCCGTCTCATACCTTAGTATATAATACCGTAAACGCCGGGTGATTAGTATATGATCACATTGACAGTCGCGGATCCACGAAGAGGCTGGATAAGCCACGAGCGGACCCGCGACTGCAATGTGACATAATCTTACCATGCGCTTTGTTTTGTTTTTGTTTCTATTTACAACAGCAAACATTTCAACAGCCTATTGTTTTTTTAAAATGATGAAAAATCGGCCCAAAAAAAAGTAAACATTTTAGAGCTAAATTTGTGGAGGATAGCCGGACATGCTGATGTCACTAGACCCCTAAATTCGATATGGTGACATGGTCATTTTCTTAAAAATCGATACGACGACACGGACACGGACATCTAAGTGACATGGGCCATGGGGCATTTCTTGAGTCCGACATGTGACATGGACCATAGTGACATGAGGAAAAAAAAATGTTCGAAGAGTGCATCAGAAAAAGTACCATTTCAAACTTAAGCATTTCGCCAAATTTTTATTTTTATTTTTTCTTGGATGGTACCTGGCTTTGCGGTGTCTGGGTCCTTAAAAATGTACCAGAATGCTCAAATTCGGGTTCTAAATATTTTCAAAAACGTTTTCTCCCTTAGTGACGTGTGACACGGGCATTTCTTAAATTCGACATACGGCTGCATGGGGAGGACCCACCCGTCAAGGGCCCCATGATGACTCATACCCGCCGCGTTCAGTCAATCAACCGAGATCTTTTTCTGTGGTGGTGTAGAAGGATCTCCCACCTGAGGTTACAAAGTCACCTCTTTATTTAAGGGGCTACGAGCCGCAAAGTCGCTTTCGCAAAGTCGCAAGGAATATTCAAGTCAAAAAGTCAAATTCATCAACTATCAGTACAGTCGTTTGAAAGTCATCAAGTCACCGAAAAACTCCTCTACAGTCACCTCTGACTCGCCTCCTCCCTACCCCCCTAAAGGGGGGTAGGGAGGAAGCGATTCCCTAGAGATCAGATAATTTTTTTTTTTTTCTCCCGAGCAGACCCCAAAAGCCCCCCCCTCCCCCCCAAGTGCCCGCCCACCCCATAAATAGTGCCCCCCCCCCCCTCCCCTCCCCATGCATCTTAAAGTGCCCCCCTCCCCCCCTCCCCTTCCCTCCCCCCTTATAGAAGCCTCCCATTAGCTAGTCCAAGTCATGTGACCAAAAGGAGAGCGTAGTCTGTCTATTGTCTATATTATGCAAATGAGTCACGTGACCAAATGGAAGCCACTGATTGGCTGGTGATCAAAGGGGCGTAGTCTACTATGCAAATGAGGGAGTCACGTGATCAAGGGGGCGTGGCCTATTATGCAAATGAGGGGGTCACGTGACCAAATGGTGGCCCCTGATTGGCTGGTGATCAAGGGGGCGTGGCCTATTACGTAATTATGCAAATGAGGGGGCGTGGCCTATTACGTAATTATGCAAATGAGGGGGTCACGTGACCAAATGGAGGCCTCTGATTGGCTGCAGGTCGATTGAGTAATAAACAGTAGTTAACTATAGTCCCGTTCCGATACATACTATACTACTGTCAGCCAAGAGAAGAATGGGAGGAGGTCTGAGTGAGGAGTGGGGTCCTTATAAAAGGAGCGGATCCCACAAGGATGTAACTGGTAGTAGGGCGGTGGTGGGATGAGGGGAAGGCATACTGTTGTGTTGTATTGTTAGGGTGTGAGGGCGTCCTGCCGCCATGATGGCAAGCCTCAAACCTGGTCGTCTCCCATTAGGTTATCTCCACGAGAGCACGCTGTTCTTGATTTCCATTCTCCTTAGCCCCTCCACTCTGCGGATCAGAATCAAAGATGGCTGCTGCAGAGTTCGGCCTCGATCAAAGCATCCCAGGATGCACCAGGCAGGGTTACAGCATCCGGTCACATGGTGGTCATGTGATATTGACGTGATAGGATGAGATGCAGCACAATGTGTGTATCCAGTGCTCTCTCAGGGCAGCTCTGGGCAGTCAATACTGCCTTCTTTGTAACAGATGGTGACACTCTCTTTGTGTTATTTTTGTAGTGGAAAAGAAATGTCACTCAATCGCTTCTATCCTTTCACATGATCTCATTAGGAAAGCAATGTATCTTGTATTTCTCTCAAACATCATACATCACTTGGGGGTTTCTGCCGACCCTAACATCCTTGTTTCTGCTACACTTTGGTGCTCCAGGCTGCTTATTGATGTCACACAATCCTATCTGCAACACCAGATACCTGCACCTGGACCAGGACGTGCAACAGGCATATAGCCATTGGCCAGCTAACAAGAAAATGTTATTACACCTCGAAATAATGTTTTAAAACTTTATACAACGTTATGCCATAGTAAGGAGCCTAAGAGAAACATAATATAATGTTATATAACGCTATACAATGTAGTATAATGTTTTCTGTTTACTAGGTAGTCCACATAGTAGGTCGCGAAAGATGAGACAAGAAAATATGAGAATGAGATGGAGGGATCTAACCTGTGGTAAAATGTTAGCTGTTAGACACAATAAGACAGCGGTCTGAGTGCCATGCAATTGAGGGACTCATGAGCCTACAGCAGAATCTTGGGCAATTCTTAGTTTTTTCAGATATGCCTGAGATTTGATTCCATCCTAGCTTCTTTTAGAAAATATAACATTATTTTGGTAAAGTTCTTAAAATGCAATTAAAGGAATTCTTATATTTCATAAGATCAAATGAAAAGCCAGCACTTGAGTAGGTAACATTAATGCAATGACAAAATTCAGTTAATGTCTTTCGAAAGGAAATCAATGTTGCTATAAATTTAATGAAACAAGCAGTAATTGAAAATGGCATTACATGCAATATTGAGCATTGGTATTCCTCGATTGCAGTCCTATAAATAAAGCATCAAAGATGCCCAGAAATTTCATAGCACAATAAAAGTCCATTTCACTCATATATTAATCATTTCCTGAAGTGACTAGATAGTTTCAAAAGGTGATCAGCGTGATATGTATTTCTGCCTGGATGCTGCAAGGACCTGCAACAGGCATATAGCATTAGTGAAATACTAGATGTCCACCTGTAAAAGGCCAAAGTCTAAAAGACTTTCCTGTGTCGGCCCAAGGCCGTGCTAATGTGGAACGTTGATGTGTAGCACTGTCAAGGTGTCAGGTTAGTGTAACAGCAGCGTGACAGTATGAGGGCAGGGTTAAGCCTTTAAGGAGGGCATCATGCCTTAATGCATAATGTCCTTGGTCGTCATGATGCATGAATTCAAGCATCATGCAGACCCTATGGGGTTGAGACACTCCCAAAGGGTCAGTATGATGCATCAATGCAGCCCTGGCTAGTTACTGGCCGGTGCTGCATTGATGCATCATGACATCAAATGTCATCTTTTAGCGACATCCATCCTCAAAGGGTTAAGCCTCCTGCAGGCCTTGTCACCACATCTACTTACATGCTATCAATGTACACAACTGGAACTGTCAACTGACTCTGATTCTTTGAGGTTAACTAACTCTCTTATGTTAGACGGCTGATATCATTTTTGAAGTGGTTGATCAATAATCTCCCTCAATCAAGCACACATCATGTAAACAATGTTCTTTCTTTCATTTAGGGACAAACTGTTAAAGTAAAACCCACATGTGTATTGCTTATTTCTTCAGAGCCAACATTATGTACCATTAACATTACTGGCACCTGCAGATGAATACAGAAAAGGCCTAGGCTTGCAATATTTTCTGTTTTTAGGATCGGCACATGGTCAGGGTGCATCTTATACACAAGTTTTTGCTATCGTAATATAGTACAAAAGTCACCATAATCAGATCACTGGTGCGGCGTATAGGATGATCCTTGAACTTGGGTGAGGCTTATACACAAGTTAGTCTTATAGTCTTATATGCGAGGTTTTATGGTAAGTTCGATATATTTATTTATCAGCAAGTTCTTCCAATTGCAGTGCAAATTTTTCAGAGGCCTCTGAATAATATGATATGAACTGCAATACAACATGTATTCTTTAAGGGTTGTACGCTAACAGCAGGCTTCACACTCTGAACAGAGGTTTTTTAACAGGCTTTGGCCAAAGGACATTGATTAGGGTGAATTAATGCCTAAATATCAGTATACTATAATTATATTTAGTGTCTGCTCTCGGGAAAAAGATAGTCATATTGTGATATCATTTGAAGATACCCGTACAGATTCAACAAGTTATTCATGAATTTTCCATCATTTGCTTAATTTTAAAGCAGCTGACTGACACTCAGAAGATGCTATGTTATTAAACATAAAAAGACTCATATATGACGGCCTTATATGGCTATATTATGTCTCCTTGCTCACCTATTTTCATGTTTATTGCAACATCATTTCTTCATTAAATTTAGTATGATAATGTCATCTTAAGATACCATCTTGTTTTGTCCCTTTGTCTAATAGGAAAATGACTGAAGCTATCCCTCAAAACAGCCATCCATTTAGAATTGAAATAAAATAAATTCATCAGAGAGTCTCCCAGTGGCATAAAATTCATCATCTGTTAGACATTTATGGTGCTCTATCTAACAATACGCTTGGCAGTAAGTCAGATAGGCCACAGCTTTTTAAAATTCCTATATGTATTATGAATCTATCAAGAGTCAAACTACCTCCCGAGAACAACTTCATAAAGCACCCTGCTCCGTATCTCTTTGTTCAATTTTAATCAGATTGATTTTATCTTGACTGTCCATTTTGTTTCAGAGAGCACTGGTTTCTTCTTCACATTAGGGCCTACTCATGTCGGTGGGGTTGGTTTAGAAAGGTGATCAAAAAATGAGCAGGACAATAATTGCATTGTGTTAGAACAAGCCATCAATGGGAGTCCTTCTTTGGCAGTTTTAAGTAAAGTAAGTCTGGGTACACCGTAGTCATGCACCTGGTGGCGTAATGCAAAGCTTCTGAAAAGTGTTATTTGTTATTCATTTATGTATCTAGACCACACATCTTGTGTTATTCGGTCATTATAATGAGTTTCATCAGATTAATAAGCACCAGAATGAAGCATAGGATCCTATGACAATGAACAATAACCCCTATGTATCCTCCTTTATTGATTACCAATAAAAAGCAGGACATAAGGGCTTGGATTGAAGCTCATCAATTAGTTATATATTATTTTGCCCATCTAAGCCTTTGAAAGATTGACCCACAACAAAATAGTGTTAATTAAAGATCTGTCAGAGCTGCCTTCTCTGCGATGATAACAGATGCGCCCTTTCAGTGATGTCAGGTGGCTTTTACCAGATATTAGTTTCAAGGTTTGTTCTAATTAACAGCTAATTAATGCCCCATCAGTGCCTTAGGATATTACACAACACTTAGTATTTCTTGTGAGCCATCCGCAAACCAACTGCATTGATGGTTTTCTGCAGTTGATATTTCTGGGTCATTATAGTGTTCTCATTGTACTAACATTCAAAGAATTCATTATGTGACATTCAATCTAGATCTGATTTCTGAATTATCTGTGCCCCTGCCTATGCTGACCATCTGACCTTTAAAATAAATTTCTGATATACAAAATCCATTATTAATGAAGCCATCTCTGTTGGTCTATCGCAGATTTTTCCCCTATTCTTAGAAACACTGGATACAAATGAAGAAGAACTGTTCAGTTTAAATGTCTCATTGCAACATCTATTATAGCAAAAGCTGCTGGAGAGTCTACCAGAAATGGCTATGTGGCTTCTCTCTAATCCACTGATGCTGCTACTACTCGTATCACAGCCGCCACATGTACAGACTATGAGATAAGGTCAGGGGATATTACAGCAGCACTCATTGATCTGCCTAATGGAAGAGTGACTCGGGAACTGCATAATGTATCTAGACATCCAGCTAATGCTTTATTACAGCACCGTGACCAACTAGAACTATTCATTCATGCTCTTGGAATTAATAACAAGTATGCCTGCCTGGATACAGAAATGACTACATCAAAATCCTTGACTTTAGGGAGATTCTATCTTCTCGGAACATTTCCAATAACCCTATCTTTATAAGGGTTCAAAGAATCTTATTCACATGAAATGCAACTTTCCTTAGGGTGCTTTCAGGGTCTGCCTCCACAAAAAAGTGGGGGAAAGAGGGGCACATTGAACCACTTCTGCACATTTTTTTCCTGACCATATCAAGGTCATCTGAACCTTGATTTTGCATCGAGCAGCTACCTTTTATCGTTGCACTATATGTCAACCTTTGTCAAAGCAAGTATGGTAATTTTTGGTATTTCTTTTGATTTTTGGAAAATTTAATCTTTGAGTGGTTCAATATGCCCCATGCCCTGGGCAGGCTGACCCAGCCACTGAGGCGCATTGAACCACCAATATTTAATAGTTCTACAAATCAGTAATATGGATGAACTATTGAAGGTTTAGGTTTTCCTTGATTATGTTCTTCTGTGATCTCACAGGCTGTCCTGCTTCTGAAAATGATACAACTGGGAATAAAAACACCATGACTATGCAACAAAAGAATCTATTATCACAATGAGCAAACTATGTATTTTATCATAACTGTACAGTCAAATTAAAACTTCTTTGAGAGTGTTTCTCTGTGAGCCTTAAGTCTGATAAACTAAGGGTTTATAGATATGAGGGCCCACTTGTTAGGTTAGGGTATGGTAGACCTCAGAGGTTGAACTGAGTAATAATATCTTCTAATCACACACCTACAAGCAGACAAGGAGAGGCTGCCCTTTGGTGAGGAGCAGTGATACCTTGTCCCTCTATACACTGCAATAATCAAGTGCATTGTGTTAAATGATGGAACTAGTCCTTCAAGGCAGAGGTTTAGGCACCTTGAGCATGGTTCAAGGTGCCCCAATTTTTGTGGTTCAATGAACCCCATGCAGAAGATTGTAGATAGGGTCGATGTTATTCAGATAACAGAATACACTCAGGAGTAAAATCAGGTTTTCTCAAGCATTGAGACATTTACTTTGACCCCCATACAGATCTTAGGCCAGCCATGTTTTTCTACGACATCAGAACAAAAGTTCCAGACTTGCAAATATTTACTTTCAATATTCCAAACTAAACATGATGCTGCTGCTCTGAACTGTCTATAAAAGGAGGTGATGTGGTAAAAAAAACTGCTGGAAAATTCCCAAAGGCATAGCAAAGAGAGTGAGTGGTTCAACGTGCCCAGGTGGTCAACCCCTCTCCCCTAGATGCTAGGGGTAATGTTCTTTATACAACGACTTACAATCACAGCGAGCATGAACAGTAAATCAATTGGTAAATATCTAGAAATACACACAAAGAAACTCATGATAAAAACCGGTTGGCGGTTGTGATCCGTTACTGATAACAAACCTCAATTTCTAACCATCCCAACTCACCAAGCAGATACTTGACTCAGTACACATACTATCTGCCTGAAGTACCTCCACTCTCCTGCCTGAGTCTGGGTCCTCTATCCTTGACTACACCCTGATGGGGAGAATGCACTCTAATCTCAACCTGATTAAAGAAAGATGGTCCACATGCTCGGACAGCTGAATGTCCGGGTCAGTCACTACAATTTGCTGTTACCTTGGTGACAAATAGATGTGGATACCGATCAAATAATCCAAAGATATTTCATCATGAATATCATGTTTGTTGGGTCCTCTAAGTTTATTAAGATGGGTTGTCAGCTAAAATTCCGTGAATTTTTAACCATGTCATATTGCTCTTGTATAGAGTTTCCTATAAGTGCTCCCCAGCTTTTAAAATGATTGAAAGTGTCTAAAGCTATTAAATGAGCACAGGCAGTTCAATCAATTTTACTGTAGGTCGACACTAAAACTGTATATGTTGTGGTACTGCATGGCTCAGTGCTTTCTCTTCCAGGCTGGTTTCCCCTGAACTCACCTGGCGGAGTGACTGAGTCAGTGAGGTGAATCAGGGACATTGTTATCAATCTCGAATTATGAATTAATTAACCAATAATATATGAATATGAAGCACAAGGGTTGTGTATTGATGAATAACGACCCGAGGTGCGTAGCACCGAGGTCGTTATTCATCTATACACAGCCCTAGTGCAGTCATATTCATATATTATTAGGTTTATTATACGATATTTCGATTCATATGTCTTTAATTACCTTTAAAACGTCCTAATTTCGCCATTTTGAAGGATTATTGACTGAATATCACTCGTACACCAGTAGTATAGTATGTATCGGAACGGGACTATAGTTAACTACTGTTTATTACTCAATCGACCTGCAGCCAATCAGAGGCCTCCATTTGGTCACGTGACCGGAAGTGACCTACTTAGGGGATTAGTGGTGACGTCACGTGACCTAGTTAGCCAATCAGAGGCCGCCATTTGGTCACGTGACCGGAAGTGACGTCATATGACCTACTTATGGACCGGAAGTGACGTCATATGACCTACTTAGGGGACCGGAAGTGACGTCATATGACCTAATTTAGGATCACGTGACCGGAAGTAACCTGATGAGTCACGTGACCGGAAGTGACGTCACATGACCTAATGGCCAACCGGAAGTGAGTGACCTCATTGAGGATCACGTGACCGGAAGTGACCTGATTGACCACGTGATCGGAAGAAGAAGAAGAAGAAGAAGAAGAAGAAGAAGTTTTTTGTTTAGGAAGTGAGGGTCTTTAGGATCACGTGACTGGAAGCGACGTCGTCACATGAGTGACGCTTGAAGAGACTGCGCGACTTACTAGTAAAAGAAGACGTATGAAAATAAAAACACAACAATAATTTATTTTATTTTTTTTATTTATTTTTTTTCAATCTTGATAAACACTCTATTTTTGAAAAGATGCACTCAATCAAGCAATAACACGCTTTTTTTTTTTTTCATATCTCTAAAGGACTCGTTGTCACACCGTCAGAATGCACGCGACGCTTATAATACAAGTAGCGCACGCCGTCTTTCTCTATGGTGTAGGTGACCATTTTGTTTCGCACCACTTTGAAATTTCTATTTACAGCAATGAGAGTTTTTCGTTTGCGAAGAACATCCAAGAAGTCGTCTGGTTCCTTAGGGTTTTGTTTCTTCTGTACGCCTTTTGCACTCCATTTTTTGGATTTTCTTTCACCGGTGTCGCTGACTCGATCGTAGCAAATGTAAGTCTTAGGGTTGAGACTTAGGATCCCGTCACCTTCCCACTCCGCTTTCATAAGCCCCGAAGTTCTCAGATCGTGAAGGTACCGTCTCTCACAACATCCGCCGGGCGGCGGACACCATTCTCGCACTCTTTCCATTTTTGTCTTCACGAAAAGCTCTAAGTGATCCTCGCACACCGCTGTCGGAAGCCACTTTCGTTTCTCTCTGAAGTACGTCTCTCTCAGGCGAGGTTTGACTAGGTCATCCAACGTGTCACCGCTGAGAGCCATGTAAAGACTGTCGGTGTCCATTTGACAAAGGGCATAATCGCGCCGATCGACGAATCTATCCAAGAAGTTGTATGTGAACTCTAACATTTTCAACTTCGCGTACTGGTATACCATGAACCCTATTTGAATAGGGAGGTTGTTCTTGACTGTTTTCGGTTGTAGTTCGACTTCAAACAGATCGGAACTCAACTCGGACGCCTTTTTGAAGCGCCACGAATTGGCCAATAGTTCGAACTTCCGACTGTCAGTGTATCTCACCCCCGTGTGTTTTTCTTTGTTGCAGATTGTTTTACCGTACATAGCGTTTCCCATTAACTTGTAACAGTCTGACAGAATTTTCTCGTTCTCGTTCACATCGCCACGTCTTTGCGCCGCCGTTACTTCGTCCGCGAAACCGGCAAAGGAGCGTTTAGGTAGGTATTCTACGACCAGCTGCACTTTGGTGACTATCAAACCGTGCTCTAAATACCACTTGAGAAGCAGCGTTCCCAAGAGAATATTTTTTCCGTGGTAACTCCCTATCAGACATCTCTGAGGCGTGTTCAACAGCTTTTCTTCCTGCGCAAAGTCTGACATGTGAGGTCCTATGTCCGATTTTGAAACGGTCACGTTCTTGAAAACGGGGGTCATTTCTTCGAAGTAGTCTCGTAGGTGAGGCGGCGTAGTGATGTCCACTTGAACTAAACCGAACATTTTCCCGTCTTTCACAGCGGAAAGGATGTCGCTCTCGCTCATCGCGTTTCGAGACACTTTCAAAGCGTCAACCTTCCAGCGTTGTTGGGAGGCCTTAACCCGCTCATCTCGACGCTTCATCTCTCTCCATTCGCACTCCCACACGACGACCAGCTTGTAACCTAGCGCTTTCAAGTACGCGCTTACTCTAGTCGTTCTGTCGCGTCTCTCCTCCCTCAGTGAAGCGCACTGATATCGGTGCGACGGTATGCACTCGTGAGCGTGGAACCAACACCCGTGAAACTGGAAAACCGTATTAGAGGCCGCGTGAAACCCGTCCACGCGAATTCTCCGACAGCCTACAACCATCTCGCCGCCGTTCAAAGCGTGGCGCAGTTTCACGTCGCGGTCGTGCTCTACGAAGCGTAACCACTCCAAAGCGCTGTGAGAGTTTCTTTGCCTAATTTCGGGCTTGAACTCGGTCTCAGGTCGTCTCACCGCGTAATAGCCCGTGCAGTGCGCTTCGCTCATGCAGCGCAAGTACAGAGAGTTAGCGTCTAGTCCTAGGATGTGTTGGCACGGTCTCGCTTCTTCGCCGTACTTGTGCTCCCTTATCCGCGTGGTGCCCTTCTCGTGAAATCTATGGAAGATGATGGAAGGAGCGCCGACTAGATTTTCTTTGATCAGAGCGTGGAGGACGGCGTCGAACTGGGGGAACGTTGTGAACGCGTCTTCTAGGTTTTGGAAGAGGAACCGTAAAGTCAAACCGGCGAGAGAAACTCCGTCTTTCAACATGTCAATGCCGCGATCTTGGAAAAATTTAGCGTGATTTTTCAGAGCTTCTATGAAAGGTTTGACGTCTTTGTTGTTGTAGTGGATCAAGTAATCTTCCATAGTTTGCATCTTCTCGTCGGACCAAACTTTCTGACATGCGGCGTAGTCGGATTCTGACATTTTGACGCCCGTCAGTTCGCTGTCAAAAGCCGATCTCGGTGGCAGCGTTCTGTTTGCCAGTTTCCTGGTAGACGTCATCCATTCGTAAGGAAAGTGACCTTTCTCTTCGTTCCTGGTGAAAGCTCGCAAATAGGTCGCGTAGTTGTAACAGGGTGCCAAATAGTTGACTACGTCCAAGAAAACCGTGTGCTGTGTGTAAACCGCCAAGTATTGATTGCTTCTCTTTATGACACTGAATTCTTGGTTTCTTCGGTCTCCGGAGGCAAAGAACGAGTGAAGGCGTATTTTGATCAGGTTCAAGTCGTACCTCGAGTTGAAGCCCACGACTGGAGCTTGACGGATGTATCTCAGAAGACGCTTCTTCAGTTGAACTAACGGGTGTCTGGTCTGAGCCGCAGCGAAGCCGCCTGGAGAAGGGGTGAATGTCGCCTCCTCCAGCAGGAGAGCTTCACCTATCGCCGCATCTAACTTCGCTAAGGTCGGTCGGTAAAGTTCTAGCACAGCTTCCCCGATGACTTTGGCGTTCTCGTTTATGTGATTTAAAACTCGGTCCAACAAGGGGTCGGAATCTGCGTCGGATTCTCTGACGAAGCAGACGGGCCCCTCCCACCCCGGAAAGTCGGATGCGACGCTAGCCGACAAAGGGACGTGATCCCACAGCAGGGACACGTGTTCCGTTGACGGTTCTTTGCACGGTCTGAAGAAAGCCTCGGAATCGAAGGCGATCTTGTAAGGGTAGATTCCGGAATGTCCGTCGGGGGGAAAAATGGAGAAGTCTGCTAGCGCTTCGAAAATTGTTCTCGAATTTTGGTAGATGCCACCTACGTAGCGCAACTTGACTTGTCGGCAAGAGGAAAGCTGGTTCCTGTGTCTCTTCAGCAAGAACTCGGTGGTGAACGCCGCCTTACACTTGCAACATTCGTATATGCCCGCGTACGCGTTGAAGTCCGTGACGAGAGAGACGTGCAAACCGCCTTTCGCCGTCAGGTGTAGGTTGACTTTACCTCGGGCGGCCAGAGTTCTGGAAGGCGGTCTGATCAGAGTAACGCGTCTTCTCAACTTCCGCCCCGGCACTTGATGCGACGCGGTGTAGACCGCTATTTGTACGTCAAACAAGTTCTCTAACGCGGGTAAGTCGCGGATGTTCAGACCCGGAAAGGATTCAGGTGTGGCAGCGGGACAGAACTGACGTAACAAATCTGAAGCGCGCTTGCTGGTGTTGTATAAGTGAAAGGAAATGCAGCGGAAGATGCAGAGGTTGTCCTTGTTGGGAAAATCTAACACGCCGCTTCTCTTTCCAACTCGACCGGCCTGAGTGATCCTACCGCCTATGGGGAATTCCCCCGGTCCCATGCAAATGTTCAAATTGGTAGGAAAAAGAACGTGCCACTTGGTGTCAGCGTCGCAAAGTTTCCGTACTTCCTCGCAAGCGACGGTGTTTTCCATCTTTGAGAGGAGCTCTTCCAAAGTTTCTGAATTAGTTATAGTAGGGAGCGGTTGTATGAGAGTTGCTTTGTTCTGGGAGGCGTGAAAGTAGCGCAGTTTGCTCTTGTCTTCTCTGTGTTGTAAGAGTAAGCCTACCGAGAAACCCACTTTGTATCTGAATCTTTGTGTCAAGTGAATGCGACGCATAGTATCTACAGCGTCACTCAACTCGTCGGTTGGTAGCCTGAAGTTTGTTACACTCACGTGAGTCCCGTGCATCCTGACGCCCGTTTGTATCGCAGGCCAATTCGCCGTGAACGTTTCCTCCCCGTTCGGTACAGCACGTATGCGCGGAGGGATGGTCACCCCGTCCAGAGATTCGCGTCGACAGGCGATCTTTCGGCAATCGCCTTCGCCGCATAGAGGGCAAAACTTAGGTATTACTCTACAACTTTCTACGTGTCTCTCGTGGTTGTACGGTCTTTTAAAAATTTTGAAACACTTTTCGCATACGTACTGCGTCATGTTTTTTCACTCAGTTACCAACTACTTAGCCGTCTAACTATCTATCTATCTATCAATCTATCTGTCTATCTATCTATCAATCTATCTGTCTATCTATCTATCTATCTGTCTGCTGTCTGTGTATCCGTCTGTCTGTCTCATACAGCGTACGTCAAACGCTGTGTGTGTGCGCGCGTGAGCGTTGAGCGTCTCTCATTCCGAATCTATACCGAGATATTTGAGAATAATCTCTGTTTTGTCATCCAACTCTTTGAGCGGTCTGGCGGACAGCGTCACCCCCTGCTGTGTGGGTTTTTTGTCAGGACCTTCGTACTTGCACACGTGGACGAGGTTCTTACCGCTGTAGTAGCTCACAGCTGCGTACCCTTCGCCCTCCTCATCCAGCACTGCGAACCAGGGGCTGTGATTAGGTCTTCCTTGCGCGGCCGCTGTGTCGCGTATGCGCACCACTGCGCGGATATCGGCGATGCGTGCTATTAGCTTGCGCATCGCGTCGGCAGTAAAGTGCACTCGCTTGCTTCTGGTCAGAGACGCCTCTTTCACCTGGCCGTCTTTTGTGTAGCGCGGCCTCCTAGACAGTCTAGCCACGTCCTCCCAGATCTCCAGCGTCAAAGCCCCGTCTAAGCAGAACTCTAACCCGAGAAGACGGGAGAAGGGTTTCTCTGCTTCTTCTCGTCCATCTCGTTCTTTTTCTTGTATTTTTCTCTTCTTAGTAGGCCTTGTTGTTCTGGAACTCACCTTAGAACGTTTCAGACCCGCAAGAAGAGTAACACCATCAGCGTGAGCTGAATCAGCAGCAGAACCGATAACAGGAGCAGCGTCAGCGCTGGTGGTATCCGAGACCTCGTTGTTGGAACAGAGCAGCCACACGCCGTCGGTGCTGAGTGTAGCGGTAGAAGATGAAGCGCCGCCGCCCTCGTAAGGTGGCGGTGAGGGCAGTCGCCACGGACCGGACGCGCTACCAGTGGAAGTGAGGTCGAAAGCTGGGGAAGAGGGGAGCCGAAAAAACGTACCGTCCGCCCCTTTCCCTTCGGGTTCTTCGTACGCCTCGTCATCAGCGTCCTTCTCTGTCTCACCCTGTTGCTGCTGCTCCTCCTCCTCCTCTTCTTCTTGGTTTAGGGGCTGAGTGTCCGAATAGCTGTAACTCTCAGCGCGAGCGGCGTCGAGGGCGTCGGTCGATGTAGTGGTGGAGGAGAGGGGCTGTGCAACGTGCGGCAGGTCATCAAAATCATCAACAGTAGTGGGGAGGTAAAAACCCGGTTGCCAGTACTGCGCTGTGCCAGGAGCGTTGTCGTCAGTAGTAGTAGCGGTAGCAGCAGGTGCAGCAGAAGCAGCAGCAGCAGCAGCAGCAGCAGACGCAACAGTAGCAGGCGCAGCAGCCTCAGCAGGCGCAGCCGTAGCAGGCGCAGCAGTAGCAGGTGCAGCTACAGCGGGAGGGTGATAAGACCAAGCGGCTGCGGCGGTAGTCTCATTTTCAGTAGCAAGAGGAGGCACTGACGCTAAACGAGCGCTGTTCCGCGTAGTCTTCTTGTTCTTGAACTTGCTTAGATCCTTGGACAGCGCTAGGTGTTGTCTTTTGCTCATGGTGGTGACTGTAGAGAGCAGCAAAAGAATGAGTGAGTGAATGGAGGTTTCCAGGCCCCTCATATACGCCTTCTCGCTTCTAGAGCTAAGCTACTTACTGCCCCTGTTCAGCTGCCGCCGGCTGGCCGGCGGCCATTCACAAAGAGAAACAAAAAACATAAGGTATGACGTTTTCAGCTGGATCCCTTTCCCCCCTTTTGAGAGATCGACTGTCATGAGCTAAGCTACTTACCACCCTGTTCAGCAATTCAACGCGCATTAGCTGTATAAAGGATTAAGCGGTTGCTGCCGCCGACTGACCGGCGGCCATTCACAAAGAGAAACAAAAGACATAAGGTATGACGTTTTCAGCTGGATCCCTTTCCCCTCTTTTTTGAGGGATCCGCTGTCATGAGCTAAGCTACTTACCACCCTAACGCGCGTTAGCTGTATAAAGGATTAACGGTGATGAGCTTAGAGTGTGTATACAAAAAAACTACAGGAGGCATGTGGCGTGAAGCAGGACCCCCTAAGACGAACGTGTCTGTCTGTGAGTAGAGGCGTGTGCATGTGGTGAGCGACTTAAGTGTAAGACAAAAAAAAAATCACCACCTCCTGCCGTGGTGAGTAGACTGGGCCGGCCGGCGGCGGCCGGCTAGTTCAATAGGGGGGGGTGACAGCTGACTAAGGCTGTGCATGAAAAAATCCGATTTTCACCTGACCTCTGACGTTTGTTACAATGAATGTCAGAGGGAGGGAGACGTCCTCAGGTAGGGGGTAGGAGGTAAGGCTACGGATGAGGAAAAAACACCGTTTTCAGCTGGTCTCCACGGATAGCGATGACATACCCCTCGTCATCTAAGCTCTTAAGGAGCGGAGCGGCTGAAAAAGCGTCATGCGGACAGGTCGCTAGACAGCTGGAGTGCTGTTGGAAATAGGATTAAACTCCCTCTGTATAAAAGCTCTGATTTCTGTTGGAAAAAAACCATATCGCCTCTGACCACAGTAACGTCTACTACCACCACCACCGCCACCACCGCCGCCGCCGCCGCCGCCGCCGCCGCCGCCGCCAAGACGAGACGAGATGGCTCAAGCTATTCCACTTTCAAGCTCGCCTTCACCGCCTTGTCCACCTGAAAAAAAGTTAATGCGGCTTGACGACGTGAGACGCGCGAGGCAGACCGATGGGGAGAACAGAGAGGTAGGACAGCGGCGGTTAGCCTATAGCGACGCCTTGCTTCGTCAACTAGGTAAAGAGTTGAGCGGATCTTGGAGAGAGTTGGGCAGTAGCTTAAAAGTTACCGCCGCCCGTATGGATGCTCTAGTAGAGCGCAGTGTCAAGACACCGGAGGAGCTGTGTACGGCGATGTTCCGAGTCTGGTGGGGTGAAACCCCGCATCGTCATAGATGGGGAGAGCTCGGTCGCGTCTTCACCCGCATTAGACGCGTGGAACTGTTGGCTCAGTGGATGTCCCTTCTCCACAGACAGGGGTTGGATTTCGAAAACCCCAACTCGCGCGCGATGCATAAGCACTTGGGTACTCTTGGCAGACGTCTAGGTAGCAGGTGGAAAGAGGTGGGGGACCATTTAAAATTGTCGCCTGAGAGGTTAGATAAGATCGCTGAAGAATGCGAATACGGAGGAAGTCCCGCTGAGTGGGCCTTCCGAGTGTTGAAAATGTGGCAAGCTGAAGCTGACGGTGCCGGCGGTACGCCTTTTGAACTCCTTCGAGTGTTGACTGAGGACATGGGAAAGTTTGACCTCGGCATCGCGATATTACTTGACTTTATCAAGCAAGAAACAACGAGAACGACGGACATGTGAATTGTTGTGTTTTATTTTCATACGTCTTCTTTATTAGTAAGTAAAAAAAAATATTATAACAATTAAGACGCGTGTCCTCTTAAAGTGTCACTTCCTCCAGTCGCAGCTGATCGCCTCATCGAGGCACGTGATAAACAAAAAAAAATGAAGAGACACGCTAGTAGTATAGTATGTATCGGAACGGGACTATAGTTAAGTACTGTTTATTACTCAATCGACCTGCAGCCAATCAGAGGCCTCCATTTGGTCACGTGACCGGAAGTGACCTACTTAGGGGATTAGTGGTGACGTCACGTGACCTAGTTAGCCAATCAGAGGCCGCCATTTGGTCACGTGACCGGAAGTGACGTCATATGACCTACTTATGGACCGGAAGTGACGTCATATGACCTACTTAGGGGACCGGAAGTGAGGTCATATGACCTACTTTAGGATCACGTGACCGGAAGTGACCTGATGAGTCACGTGACCGGAAGTGACGTCACATGACCTAATGGCCAACCGGAAGTGAGTGACCTCATTGAGGATCACGTGACCGGAAGTGACCTGATTGATCACGTGACCGGAAGAAGAAGAAGTGACGTCACGCGACATAATGAAGAGATGAGCGTCTTTAAGGGGTCACGCGCTTTAAAATGTGATATCTTTTTTTTTTGGAGGAGGAGGAGGAGGAGGAGGAGGAGGAGGAGGAGGAGAAGGAGGCGAGTCTCTTATTTTTTTCGGTAAACTAATAAAAAACACTACGATATAAGTTTGTTTTTTTTTTTCATTTTTTATTGTTTTACGAGCGACTGGAAGTGACTTATTGAACTAGGTAGAAGCGTTCTTTAGAGTGTATAAAGGGGGGGAGGGGAGGGGAGGGGAGGGAAGGGGAGGGGGGCTTCTTTAAGATGCATGGGGAGGGGGGCGCTTTTAGGATGCATGGGGCGAGTGGGGGGGGGGGAGGGGGGGAGGGGGGGAGGGGGGCACTCTAGGGGGGTGGGGGGGCACTCTAAGGGGCGTTTGTCTCTTTTAAGAAAAAAAGAAAAGAAAAAGATTTCAATCGAGAGACACGCTTCTTCCTCTCGAGAGGAAGAAGCGTGTCTCTTCGTTTTTTTTTGTTTATCACGTGCTTCGATGAGGCGATCAGCTGCGACTGGAGGAAGTGACACTTGAAGAGGGCGCGCGTCTTAATTGTTATGATATTTTTTTTTTTACTTACTAATAAAGAAGACGTATGAAAATAAAACACAACAATTCACATGTCCGTCGTTCTCGTTGTTTCTTGCTTGATAAAGTCAAGTAATATCGCGATGCCGAGGTCAAACTTTCCCATGTCCTCAGTCAACACTCGAAGGAGTTCAAAAGGTGTACCGCCGGCACCGTCAGCTTCATCTTGCCACATTTTCAACACTCGGAAGGCCCACTCAGCGGGACTTACTCCGTATTCGCATTCTTCAGCGATCTTATCTAACCTCTCAGGCGACAATTTTAAATGGTCCCCCACCTCTTTCCACCTGCTACCTAGACGTCTGCCGAGGGTGCCCAAGTGCTTATGCATCGCGCGCGAGTCGGGGTTTTCGAAATCCAACCCCTGTCTGTGGAGAAGGGACATCCACTGAGCCAACAGTTCCACGCGTCTAATGCGGGTGAAGACGCGACCGAGCTCTCCCCATCTATGACGATGCGGGGTTTCACCCAACCAGACTCGGAACATCGCCGTACACAGCTCCTCCGGTGTCTTGACACTGCGCTCTACTAGAGCATCCATACGGGCGGCGGTAACTTTTTAGCTACTGCCCAACTCTCTCCAACAGCCGCTCAACTCTTTACCTAGTTGACGAAGCAAGGCGTCGCTATAGGCTAACCGCCGCTGTCCTACGTCTCTGTTCTCCCCATCGGTCTGCCTCGCGCGTCTCACGTCGTCAAGCTGCATTAACTTTTTTTCAGGTGGACAAGGCGGTGAAGGTGGAATAGCTTGAGCCATCTCGTCTCGTCTTGGCGGTGGCGGCGGCGGCGGCGGCGGTGGCGGCGGCGGCGGCAGCGGTGGTGGCGGCGGTGGTGGTAGTAGACGTTACTGTGGTCAGAGGCGATATGGTTTTTTTCCAACAGAAATCAGAGCTTTTTATACAGAGGGAGTTTAATTACATTTCCAACAGCACTCCAGCTGTGTAGCGACCTGTCCGCATGACGCTTTTTCAACCGCTCCGCTCCTTAAGAGCTTAGATGACGAGGGGTGTGTCATCGCTATCCGTGGAGACCAGCTGAAAACGGTGTTTCTTCCTCATCCATAGCCTTACCTCCTACCCCCTACCTGAGGACGTCTCCCTCCCTCTGACATTCATTGTAACAAACGTCAGAGGTCAGGTGAAAATCGGATTTTTTTCATGCACAGCCTTAGTCAGCTGTCACCCCTCCCTATTGAACTAGCCGGCCGCCGCCTGGCCGGCCCGGTCTACTCACCACGGCAGGAGGTGGTGATTTTTTTTTTGTCTTACACTTAAGTCGCTCACCACATGCACACGCCTCTACTCACAGACAGACACGTTCGTCTTAGGGGGGTCCTGCTTCACGCCACACGCCTCCTGTAGTTTTTTTTTGTATACACGCTCTAAGCTCATCACCGTTAATCCTTTATACAGCTAACGCGCGCTGAATGGCTGAACAGGGTGGTAAGTGGCTTAGCTCATGACAGTGGATCCCTCAAAAAAAAAGAGGGGAAAGGGATCCAGCTGAAAACGTCATACCTTATGTCTTTGTGAATGGCCGCCGGTCAGTCGACGGCAGCAACCGCTTAATCCTTTATACAGCTAATGCGCGTTGAATTGCTGAACAGGGTGGTAAGCGGCTTAGCTCATGACAGTCGATCTCTCAAAAGGGGGGAAAGGGATCCAGCTGAAAACGTCATGCCTTATGTCTTTTGTTTCTCTTTGTGAATGGCCGCCGGCCAGCCGGCGGCAGCTGAACAGGGTCAGTAAGTAGCTTAGCTCTAGAAGCGAGAAGGCGTATATAAGGGGTCTGGAAACCTCCATTCACTCACTCATTCTTTTGCTGCTCTCTACAGTCACCACCATGAGCAAAAGACAACACCTAGCGCCGTCCAAGAACAAGAAGACTACGCGGAACAGCGCTCGTTTAGCGTCAGTGCCTCCTCTTGCTACTGAAAATGAGACTACCGCCGCAGCCGCTTGGTCTTATCACCCTCCCGCTGTAGCGAGCGCTCGCGGCAGTAGTAGTAGTAGTAGCAGTAGTAGTAGCAGTAGTAGTACTAGTAGTAGTAGTAGTAGTAGTAGTAGTACTACTGGTAGTAGTCGTCGTGCTAGCGACGTTGTTACACTCGCGACGGTACACGTTGCTGCTAAGCGCGCTGCCGCTGCTACTGCCGCCCCGCCTGCTGCGGCTGCTGCTGCTGCTGCACCTGCTACCGCTGCGCCTGCTACTGCTGCGCCTGCTACTGCTGCGCCTGCTGAGGCTGCTGCGCCTGCTACTGTTGCGTCTGCTGCTGCTGCTGCTGCTGCTGCTGCTGCTGCTTCTGCTGCACCTGCTGCTACCGCTACTACTACTGACGACAACGCTCCTGGCACAGCGCAGTACTGGCAACCGGGTTTTTACCTCCCCACTACTGTTGATGACTTTGATGACCTGCCGCACGTTGCACAGCCCCTCTCCTCCACCACTACATCGACCGACGCCCTCGACGCCGCTCGCGCTGAGAGTGACAGCTATTCGGACACTCAGCCACTAAACCGAGAAGAAGAGGAGGAGGAGGAGGAGCAGCAGCAACAGGGTGAGACAGAGAACGACGCTGACGACGAGGCGTACGAACAACCCGAAGGGAAAGGGGTGGGCGGTACGTTTTTCGGCTTCCCTCTTCGACCTTTCGACCTCACTTCCACTAGTAGCGTCCCGTCCGGTCCGTGGCGACTGCCCTCACCGCCACCTTACGAGGGCGGCGGCGCTTCATCTTCTACCGCTACACTCAGCACCGACGGCGTGTGGCTGCGCTGTTCCAACAACGAGGCCTCGGATACCACCAGCGCTGACGCTGCTCCTGCTATCGGTTCTGCTGCTGATTCAGCTCACGCTGATGGTGTTACTCATCCTGCGGGTGTGAAACGTTCAAAGGTGAGTTCCAGAACAACAAGGCCTAGTAAGAAGAGAAAAATACAAGAAAAAGAACGAGATGGACGAGAAGAAGCAGAGAAAACCTTCTCCCGTCTTCTCGGGTTAGAGTTCTGCTTAGACGGAGCTTTGACGCTGGAGATCTGGGAGGACGTGGCTAGACTGTCTAGGAGGCCGCGCTACACAAAAGACGGCCAGGTGAAAGAGGCGTCTCTGACCAGAAGCAAGCGAGTGCACTTCACGGCCGACGCGCTGCGCGAGCTAATAGCACGCATCGCCGATATCCGCGCAGTGGTGCGCATACGCGACACAGCGGCTGCGCAAGGAAAACCTAATCACACCCCCTGGTTCGCAGTGCTGGATGAGGAGGGCGAAGTGTACGCAGCTGTGAGCTACTACAGCGGTAAGAACCTCATCCACGTGCGCAAGTACGAAGGTCCTGACAAAAAACTCACACAGCAGGGAGTGACGCTGTCCGCCAGAGCGCTCAAAGAGTTGGATGACAAAACAGAGATCATTCTGAAATATCTCGCCATAGATTCGGAATGAGAGACGCTCAACGCTCACGCGCGCACACATACACACACACAGCGTTTGACGTACGCTGTATGAGACAGACAGACGGATACACAGACAGCAGACAGAAAGATAAATAGATAGATAGATAGACTGATAGATTGATAGATAGATAGATAGTTAGACGGCTAAGTAGTTGGTAACTGAGTGAAAAAAAACATGACACAGTACGTATGCGAAAAGTGTTTCAAAATGTTCAAAAGACCGTACAACCACGAGAGACACGTAGAAAATTGTAGAGTAGTACCTAAGTTTTGCCCTCTATGCGGCGAAGGCGATTGCCGAAAGATCGCCTGTCGACGCGAATCTCTGGACGGGGTGACCGTCCCTCCGCGCATATGTGCTGTACCGAACAGGGAGGAAACGTTCACGGCGAATTGGCCTGCGATACAAACGGGCGTCAGGATGCACGGGACTCGCGTGAGTGTAACAAACTTCAGGCTACCAACCGGCAAGTTGAGTGACGCTGTAGATACTATGCGTCGCATTCACTTGACACAAAGATTCAGATACAAAGTGGGTTTCTCGGTAGGCTTACTCTTACAACACAGAGAAGACAAGAGCAAACTGCGCTACTTTCACGCCTCCCAGAACAACGCAACTCTCATACAACCGCTCCCTACTATAACTAATTCAGAAACTTTGGAAGAGCTCCTCTCAAAGATGGAAAACACCGTCGCTTGCGAGGAAGTACGGAAACTTTGCGACGCTGACACCAAGTGGCACGTTCTTTTTCCTACCAATTTGAACATTTGCGTTTACATGGGACTGGGGGAATTCCCCATAGGCGGTAGGATCACTCAGGCCGGTCGAGTTGGAAAGAGAAGCGGCGTGTTAGATTTTCCCAACAAGGACAACCTCTGCATCTTCCGCTGCATTTCCTTTCACTTATACAACACCAGCAAGCGCGCTTCAGATTTGTTACGTCAGTTCTGTCCCGCTGCCACACCTGAATCCTTTCCGGGTCTGAACATCCGCGACTTACCCGCGTTAGAGAACTTGTTTGACGTACAGATAGCGGTTTACACCGCGTCGCGTCAAGTGCCGGGGCGGAAGTTGAGAAGACGCGTTACTCTGATCAGACCACCTTCCAGAACTCTGGCCGCCCGAGGTAAAGTCAACCTACACCTGACGGCGAAAGGCGGTTTGCACGTCTCTCTCGTCACGGACTTCAACGCGTACGCGGGCATATACGAATGTTGCAAGTGTAAGGCGGCGTTCACCACCGAGTTCTTGCTGAAGAGACACAGGAACCAGCTTTCCTCTTGCCGACAAGTCAAGTTGCGCTACGTAGGTGGCATCTACCAAAATTCGAGAACGATTTTCGAAGCGCTAGCAGACTTCTCCATTTTTCCCCCCGACGGACATTCCGGAATCTACCCTTACAAGATCGCCTTCGATTTCGAGGCTTTCTTCAGACCGTGCAAAGAACCGTCGACGGAACACGTGTCCCTGCTGTGGGATCACGTCCCTTTGTCGGCTAGCGTCGCATCCGACTTTCCGGGGTGGGAGGGGCCCGTCTGCTTCGTCAGAGAATCCGACGCAGATTCCAACCCCTTGTTGGACCGAGTTTTAAATCACATAAACGAGAACGCCAAAGTCATCGGGGAAGCTGTGCTAGAACTTTACCGACCGACCTTAGCGAAGTTAGATGCGGCGATAGGTGAAGCTCTCCTGCTGGAGGAGGCGACGTTCACCCCTTCTCCAGGCGGCTTCGCTGCGGCTCAGACCAGACACCCGTTAGTTCAACTGAAGAAGCGTCTTCTGAGATACATCCGTCAAGCTCCAGTCGTGGGCTTCAACTCGGGGCGTTATGACTTGAACCTGATCAAAATACGCCTTCACTCGTTCTTTGCCTCCGGAGACCGAAGAAACCAAGAATTCAGCGTCATAAAGAGAAGCAATCAATACTTGGCGGTTTACACACAGCACACGGTTTTCTTGGACGTAGTCAACTATTTGGCACCCGGTTACAACTACGCGACCTATTTGCGAGCTTTCACCAGGAACGAAGAGAAAGGTCACTTTCCTTACGAATGGATGACGTCTACCAGGAAACTGGCAAACAGAACGCTGCCACCGAGATCGGCTTTCGACAGCGAGCTGACGGGCGTCAAAATGTCCGAATCCGACTACGCCGCATGTCAGAAAGTTTGGTCCGACGAGAAGATGCAAACTATGGAAGACTACTTGATCCACTACAACAACAAAGACGTCAAACCTTTCATAGAAGCTCTGAAAAATCACGCTAAATTTTTCCAAGATCGCGGCATTGACATGTTGAAAGACGGAGTTTCTCTCGCCGGTTTGACTTTACGGTTCCTCTTCCAAAACCTAGAAGACGCGTTCACAACGTTCCCCCAGTTCGACGCCGTCCTCCACGCTCTGATCAAAGAAAATCTAGTCGGCGGTCCTTCCATCATCTTCCATAGATTTCACGAGAAGGGCACCACGCGGATAAGGGAGCACAAGTACGGCGAAGAAGCGAGACCGTGCCAACACATCCTAGGACTAGACGCTAACTCTCTGTACTTGCGCTGCATGAGTGAAGCGCACTGCACGGGCTATTACGCGGTGAGACGGCCCGAGACCGAGTTCAAGCCCGAAATTAGGCAAAGAAACTCTCACAGCGCTTTGGAGTGGTTACGCTTCGTAGAGCACGACCGCGACGTGAAACTGCGCCACGCTTTGAACGGCGGCGAGATGGTTGTAGGCTGTCGGAGAATTCGCGTGGACGGGTTTCACGCGGCCTCTAATACGGTTTTCCAGTTTCACGGGTGTTGGTTCCACGCTCACGAGTGCATACCGTCGCACCGATATCAGTGCGCTTCACTGAGAGAGGAGAGACGCGACAGAACGACCAGAGTAAGCGCTTACTTGAAAGCGCTAGGTCACAAGCTGGTCGTCGTGTGGAAGTGCGAATGGCGAGAGATGAAGCGTCGAGATGAGCGGGTCAAGGCCTCCCAACAACGCTGGAAGGTTGACGCTTTGAAAGTGTCGCGAAACGCGATGAGCGAGAGCGACATCCTTTCCGCTGTGAAAGAGGAGAAAATGTTCGGTTTAGTTCAAGTGGACATCACTACGCCGCCTCACCTACGAGACTACTTCGAAGAAATGACCCCCGTTTTCAAGAACGCGACCGTTTCAAAATCGGACATAGGACCTCACATGTCAGACTTTGCGCAGGAAGAAAAGCTGTTGAACACGCCTCAGAGATGTCTGATAGGGAGTTACCACGGAAAAAATATTCTCTTGGGAACGCCGCTTCTCAAGTGGTATTTAGAGCACGGTTTGATAGTCACCAAAGTGCAGCTGGTGGTAGAATACCTACCTAAACGCTCCTTTGCCGGTTTCGCGGACGAAGTAACGGCGGCGCAAAGACGTGGCGACGTGAACGAGAACGAGAAAATTCTGTCAGACTGTTACAAGTTAATGGGAAACGCTACGTACGGTAAAACAATCTGCAACAAAGAAAAACACACGGCGGTGAGATACACTGACAGTCGGAAGTTCGAACTATTGGCCAATTCGTGGCGCTTCAAAAAGGCGTCCGAGTTGAGTTCCGATCTGTTTGAAGTCGAACTACAACCGAAAACAGTCAACAACAACCTCCCTATTCAAATAGGGTTCATGGTATACCAGTACGCGAAGTTGAAAATGTTAGAGTTCACATACGACTTCTTGGATAGATTCGTCGATCGGCGCGATTATGCCCTTTGTCAAATGGACACCGACAGTCTTTACATGGCTCTCAGCGGTGACACGTTGGATGACCTAGTCAAACCTCGCCTGAGAGAGACGTACTTCAGAGAGAAACGAAAGTGGCTTCCGACAGCGGTGTGCGACGATCACTTAGAGCTTTTCGTGAAGACAAAAACGGAAAGAGTGCGAGAATGGTGTCCGCCGCCCGGCGGATGTTGTGAGAGACGGTACCTTCACGATCTGAGAACTTCGGGGCTTATGAAAGCGGAGTGGGAAGGTGACGGGATCCTAAGTCTCAACCCTAAGACTTACATTTGCTACGATCGAGTCAGCGACACCGGTGAAAGAAAATCCAAAAAATGGAGTGCAAAAGGCGTACAGAAGAAACAAAACCCTCAGGAACCAGACGACTTCTTGGATGTTCTTCGCCAACGAAAAACTCTCATTGCTGTAAATAGAAACTTCAAAGTGGTGCGAAACAAAATGGTCACCTACACCATAGAGAAAGACGGCGTGCGCTACTTGTATTATAAGCGTCGCGTGCATTCTGACGGTGTGACAACGAGTCCTTTAGAGATATGAAAAAAAAAAAATAAGCGTGTGCATCTTTTCAAAAATAGAGTGTTTATCAAGATTGAAAAAAAAAGAAATAAAAAAAATAAAATAAAATATTGTTGTGTTTTTATTTTCATACGTCTTCTTTTACTAGTAAGTCGCGCAGTCTCTTAAAGCGTCACTCATGTGACGACGTAGCTTCCAGTCACGTGATCCTAAAGACCCTCACTTCCTAAACAAAAAACTTCTTCTTCCGCTCACGTGATCAATCAAGTCACTTCCGGTCACGTGATCCTCAATGAGGTCACTCACTTCCGGTCGGCCATTAGGTCATGTGACGTCACTTCCGCTCACGTGACTCATCAGGTCACTTCCGGTCACGTGATCCTAAATTAAGTCATATGACGTCACTTCCGGTCCCCTAAGTAGGTCAGTAGGTTACCCAGAATGCACCACTAATCCCCTAAGTAGGTCACTTCCGGTCACGTGACCAAATGGTGGCCTCTGATTGGCTGCAGGGTTACCCAGAATGCACCACTCATCCCCTAAGTAGGTCACTTCCGGTCACGTGACCAAATGGAGGCCTCTGATTGGCTGCATGTCGATTGAGTAATAAACAGTACTTAACTATAGTCCCGTTCCGATACATACTATACTACTCACGCTTCTTCCTCTCGAGAGGAAGAAGCGTGTCTCTCGATTGAAATCTTTTCTTTTCTTTTTTTCTTAAAAGAGACAAACGCCCCTTAGAGTGCCCCCCCCACCCCCCTAGAGTGCCCCCCTCCCCCCTTCCCCCCTCCCCCCCCCCACCCGCCCCATGCATCCTAAAAGCGCCCCCCTCCCCATGCATCTTAAAGGGGCCCCCCTCCCCCCCTCCCCTCCCCTCCCCTCCCCCCTTATACACTCTAAAGAACGCTTCTACCTAGTTCAATAAGTCACTTCCAGTCGCTCGTAAATCAATAAAAATTAAAAATAAACTTATATCGTAGTGTTTTTTATTAGTTTACCGAAAAAAATAAGAGACTCGCCTCCTCCTCCTTCTCCTCCTCCTCTCCATCTCCTCCTCCTCCTCCTCCTCTCCTTATCCTCCTCCTCCTCCTCCTCCTCCTCCTCCTCCTCCAAAAAAAAAAAAAAAATCACATTTTAAAGCGCGTGACCCCTTAAAGACGCTCATCTCTTCATTAAGTCTCATGACGTCACTTCCGGTCACGTGATCCTCAATGAGGTCACTCATTTCCGGTTGGCCATTAGGTCATGTGACATCACTTCCGCTCACGTGACTCATCAGGTCACTTCCGGTCACGTGATCCTAAATTAGGTCATATGACGTCACTTCCGGTCCCCTAAGTAGGTCATATGACGTCACTTCCGGTCCATAAGTAGGTCATATGACGTCACTTCCGGTCACGTGACCAAATGGCGGCCTCTGATTGGCTAACTAGGTCACGGGACGTCACCACTAATCCCCTAAGTAGGTCACTTCCGGTCACGTGACCAAATGGAGGCCTCTGATTGGCTGCAGGTCGATTGAGTAATAAACAGTAGTTAACCATAGTCCCGTTCCGATACATACTATACTACTTACACTGGCGTTTCCCTCCAGAGTTAACACAGCCGGATTGGCATGGGCGCTAGCGACTTCGCCTCACACCCCAGGGGTACCCGGATCGATCCTGGGTGGAAACGAACCATTTTCAAAATGCCTATTTCTATGTGAAAAAAAATCCCTAGAATTATTTTAACGAAAGGCTAAGTAAAGTCCAACTTTTACCTTTATAGTAAAAAAGAAATTAGAAAAAAATATTGATTTTCAAAGAAACTATACCAAAAAATGCCTTTTCTTCTGTAACTCGGTAAATAATGGTCCTACAGGGCTGGAAATCCGCCTGTAGACTCCTTGTTTCGCCACCTCCCTCTACCAGCGCCTCCACGGCGTGATGGTTAGCACGTCTGACTTCAAGTCTTGATGTAGCCTGTTCGAGTCTCCATGTAACCTCGGATTTTATGGCTGAGGATCTTCAGAATCGTTCTGATATCCGCTCCCATTCAGAATCGTTCTGATATTCAGGATATCAGAACGATTCTGAAATCCCCATTCAGAATCGTTCTGATATCCATATATGCACCCCCTCAAGTCTCCTGTATGCACCAATATAAGAATGTGCATATCACGTAAAAAGCACGCTGTAAGCCCATATCGTATAATAATAGAAGAATATCTTGCACTGTTTATCAGCTAAAATGATAATAGAACCCATGGCATTGAAGTGATATCCATTTTGAAGAAAAGGTTTGGGAAGTATATTAGCTGATACACAATCTTTAAGATTCGTTGTGTTTTTGAGTGAGAAATATGCAGCGTAACAGTTAAATACATAATGTAAAGAATGACAGTATTTTCAATGATATCGATACCTGAGATGAAACATAGTTTTACACCCTGTCAGAGCCATTTCAAATTGAAGGGTTTAAAAAGTAATCCTTAACAATGTTGAAGGCCAAGTCAAGCCAGAATGTGAATTGTCAGTTTGGGTCACTTTGTTGTTAAAATGTGAATAAAAAATCTTTCCAAAGTGACAGGCAACTACTCTTTAAACAATGCTTGTCAAAAACAGGCATCACCTTGACATGGGAAGATGATTAAACAGGTTCAGCACTCATTGTGTCATTTTTTCAGTTAATTAGCTCACTAAATCTTTACAGGACTTCTCTCACAAGATGAGTAGGTTCTTATTTCTGAAGCCTAAATAATCATATGCGGTACATTTATGTTATCATCAGAAGTCAATGCCTGAAATTATGGCATACTTTTATGACAAACTGAAAGGAATTTAACACATCAAGGCATGTCCTGCATTAATGTATCAAGACAAGTCAATGGAAATTGTATACAGCCCTGAGGTTTAATATACCAAGGTGCAGATGTCAATAGTTACTTTACACTACTGTATCTATTTTCAGACACAAAAGTGCTATGCCTGCCTTTAATTGTTCAATAGGAAATTGAATTTTCAGGGGAATGCAGTTGATGTTATTAGTTACTGTCACAGCTGTATCTATCTTAAGACATGATGGTGCTATGCCTGTCTTTAATTGATAAATAGGAAATTGAGGTTTCAGCGGAGTGAAGTTAGCGGTGCGTGCAGACTGGGAATCTGACAAGCCAACTGTCACTGCTGGATAAGAGCTGACTGTTGTGCTAACAGGATTTGTAATAAAGAGTGGTTAATGGAGGGTTCATGATAAATAAACCAAAATTAACACACAGACAGTGCTTTGTTAACATAGTTCCTCTATGGATGTCATCATAGGTTGCGTTTTCTGTCAGAAATGCCATCTCAAATGTTTCCACAACTGAATGGTAAGAAAGTATATGAAATCTCTGTTTTCATCTCCATTATTTTCATAGATGGCATGAATCTTGAAATATACTTTGGAGATGAATAAATTCTAATGGTGTGATTAGATGAAATTAGGGAAGATGCGAAATTATTTAAATAACTGTCACATGATGACAACACTGCATGAGCCGTCAACTTTCTAGTCCTTTGATACATGCTTTTTGTTGCAACTTTAATCATCACCTTAAAGCAGGGCTTGCAGCTTGTCAGCAGATTTCACTTACTTTAATAACATACCTCCTTTCCTGCAACTTTAATATTTAATTAAACTAGGGAGTAGGACCGAAAATTGTAATCTTAAGCCCTACTAGTATTCAGGAACATTAACCTTCCTCTCAAGACCGGGAACAGGTGAGAGGAGGCCGGGGATAGGTATGGAAATGCAGGGGACAGGTGAGGGGAGGCCGGGAACAGGGGAGGGGGGGCCGGGAACAGGTGAGGGGAGGCAGGGGACAGGTGAGGGGAGGCCGGGAACAGGGGAGGGGGGCCGGGAACAGGTGAGGGGAGACAGGGGACAGGTGAGGGGAGGCCGGGAACAGGTGAGAGGAGGCCGGGAACAGGTGAGGGGAGGCCTGGAACAGGTGAGGGGAGACACAGGCCCGATATACATTGTTAATAGCTGGTGTATATTTTATCTGGCACCTTCTCCGCACCCCCTATATGACACCTTGTACGCGCCCTGGAGGGGCAGGTAGCTGGGGGAGAGGTGTGGCAGTGATTGGGGCAGCCTGATCCGCACCCAATGACAGCCTGCAGCACCCGGCCCCAGCCTCCCTTCTCCCCAGAGATATCCCAACAAGATGACCCCCCCCCCCCCAAAGAATAAAAATACAAAGACCCCTGTTCATATTTCAAAAAAGAAAGAAATTATGAAAACTATCAGGCAATATTTGAAAAAATATTAAGCAGGGTTTAGTAAAATTTCATCCACTTTAAGCAAACCTCCAAGTCAGGGTTTAATCAAATTTCTGCAACTTTAAGCAAAACTCCAAGCCCAGGTTTAATCAAGTTTCTGCAACTTTTTGCAAACCTCCACGTCAGGGTTTAATCAAATTTCTGCAACTTTAAGCAACTTTTATTACGGCCATTCAGCAGGCCCGAAGCTGCTTAAAGTTGCAGGAAACCCCGGGTTTTAAGCAACTTTAATTGTTCCTGACAAGTTCGCTTAACTCTTCCTTTACCGTACACGCATTATTGCGAGTTTACAGTACAGGACCGTACACGCATTTATGCGAGTTACTCGCCGATTTTCGGCCAATTTTGGCAGATTTTTGACCTCCTGTGGTTTGCCTCAAAATTGGTAGAATCCCATGATTTTTTCTGACAGCAGTCTATGGCATATTGTCTCTGGATATCCGAATCCATTTGCACATACATCTAATATTTTAGAAATGCTGGGCATCTGAACTTGGATGATATTTGACTCATTTTTAATATGATTTGGGCAATATTTAATGCAAAAACGTGAGAAATGTCAAATAATATTTTTTGGGGGTGAAAAACGTTTTTGTTCAATTTTTCATGCTGAAAAAGATGGTATCAAAAGATTAGGACTACTTTAATGCATACCGGCCTAAATGTTAGTGTCAATGGTAACATAATACACTAGAATAAGCTTACTTTAATTTCAAATAGGGCTATTATCTACCTAATTCGACCACTTAGGGCAATTTGGATATCTTACTTTTTGGTTAGTCAATGTTGTTCACTTTTGACATAGATGTACTTCTAGTTGGAATATTTACACAATTCTTTTAGTTTCTAAAAGGTGAGGCCATCCCCTAAATCCCGTTATCCCATTTGAATTTCATCTGAAAAAATCTGGTCTTGGGAGGGGTGTCTTTATGTGGAGCGTGGTAAAGGAAGAGTTAAAGTTGCTTAAAATTGCTTTAAGCTGCTTAATGTCAAACATTAAGCAAAATTAAGCAGCGTGTAAAGCTGTCAAAACCAGAAGGCTTATGCAGTGCAACTGAATGGTAACAAAATAGATGAAATCTCTGTTTTCATTTTCATTATTTTCATAGATGGCATGATTCTTGAAATATACCTTGGAGATGAATGAATTCTGAGGGTGTGATGAGATGAAATTAGGGAATACGCAAAATTATCTAAATAACTGTCATATGATGACTTCTCTCGCATGTTTTCTCATTAGGGAGGTTAAAGGGACTCTTTTGAAAAGGTTATTCTTCCACACACCACGCAGTGTGAGGAAACATGTGTTTGTTTATGAATGAGCACTATCTTGAAAAAAGAGCTCTCTTCTTGCAATGTAATTTATTTAGAATCCTTGGTATGTATGCCAATGGAAGAAATCCCGATGCAAGCTATCCTCAACAGTTGGATCTATATAACTGAGAGCTTACCTGGCAATTGCAAACAATTGGAAAATAGTATACCTCATCCACAAAGGTGCTGGTTAAGTGAATACGGATGAACAAATTAATGCAAAGCTGTTTGAGATTCAAAAATTATTGTTTACGCACTAGAAATAGAACAAGTTTTATTGAACTGCAACATGCAGTAAGGCAATGCCTTGATCCTTCCAGATAGAATAATTCATTAAGTCCCTGAAACATGATTTTCTTTTCGCTTTAGCAAGACATCATTAAGACCAGCAAAACCTCAGATGTCTGCAATAATAGGTTCTCAATTTCAAAGAAGTCATCTTCCCTTGAAAGGCTGCCCTATTGTCAACGAAAAATGAAACCTTTCTTCTTTTTCAGTTTTCATAGTACAATAGTATCAGAGAAGTCAGCGATCCCCATCGCCTTTTCCTATAATGGATCATTGTGAAAAGGCTGAAAGTTAGTAAAGATGTGTTTTCCTACTATTAGCAGATTTTTTAAAATTCCAGGCCTTTATGTACAATGGAATGGAATATTGGCCATCATTGAACACCCTTTTTTTTCAGTGTCATCCCAATATTACACTTATGTGTCCATGCCAAGCTAAGGCATGCATGTTATATGCATGTACAATTTGATTTTTAAAACTCAGCTCATAGTTAAATAGTGCCAATGACATCTGTCCGTGTGTTGATGGGAGCTTTGCAAATCCTTTAGCATGGTGAAAGACAAAAATCCAGTCCACAGTTCACATACCATGGTCTTTAAAGGGGTATCAACCACCTAGATCCCATTCCCTCAAACCTCACAGTTGATTTTAAAGCACCCTAATGGATACTGAGGAAATGATAGTAAAAAAATATATTCGTGAATTTTTAAATTTGAAGCATCTCTTACTTTCACACTAGAGTTATTCTATCTTAAAGGTGAGGTACTTGTAAATTAAATATACTTTTCTTCATTTTGCACTTTGGATAAAGCAACATTACATTTTCTCTGCACTTCTTGTCAGTCTCTCCAATACTTGCCACCATGTGTGATTGGAATCCTGATGAAGATATTTTTGGTCATAAAGAAATATTTCAGTTTTGGCAAGAGTCAGTCCAGAATTCTTTCATTCAGTCTATAATAAGTTCCTTTAGCATTGGCATATGATCCATGAATCAAGGCCTGAAGAGTAGATTACCCAAGCCTACATTCATGGACCACAACTTAAAAGCATGTAATGCATTAAAGTATATTGTACCCCCACAAAAGAGTCCATGATGCCTTCCACCTTGTTTTATTCAAATATAAGGATGAAAGGTCGAAAGTAATTCTCATTTTGGCAGATTAAACTTACTGTGACCACTTCCATTATAAAAAAAGACAATTTCAATTGGCAAGGCCACTTAAGATTTCTTTCATCAGCATCAAAGAACCAAAGGAGTCAATCAATCAGATAAAGTGTCATAATTATGCCTGCAAGTCTCTTTCAAATCCACCATTAAATGATTGAAACAGATTTCCCATCTGTTATTTAGCATAATCAAAATGATAACAAACCCTTTGAGCAAGTAGGAAAATCAACCAAATGTTACTTAAATTGGTTATGAATAGGGACCCTACCTTCTCTTCCTAGAGATTGCTCTTCAACATGTGAAATACAGCTAGGCTTTATTTAAACTTTGCATGACCCACTGTTTTCACAAAACTTTATAATGAGGTAGGCCTTGAACCTATCCTTTAAGGGCTGCATGTTGATTGAAGGATACCTTATTCATCAAAATGAAACCAGTCAGTGGTGAGTAGAGGCAAGTCCGCACTGCATTGGTGCATCATGCGGAGCCTTTAGGGTTGTATTAGGGAGCTCTATCATCTATGACTACAGCACTGGCAAATTACTCACCAGAGCCATATTGCGATGATAGTATATGCAATGGCTTCTGGGCATTAACACACTTCTAAAACATTAAAGTGCTATGCAGGGAACAGTCTGTATACTGATATAGCCTACATTGCTGACAGAATGGGAGGTTGCATGAATACGGGTATGTAAGGCCGGGAAGACGGATAGAAAACGAATAGAACTTGGCATCTCTACCAGCCATTAGGCAGTTTACTCTCATAACATTGCTGAAAACTCCAAACCTTCTGCTAAACTTTCTGAGTGTGTAGAGCTTTTATGTAAGTTAGATGTTCTTTATAACATTCTGATTTTAATATAGCACTTCATTGCTGGTTGAGATATGATATGGTCTATGTCACTAACATGCAAATCTACATGTCAGAGAATCTTTTAACCCTATGTAATAGGGTCGGCCTAATGCTTAAATGCACTTCTAATGAAAAAAAAATCCCTGATAGTGCATTCATCTAGGATGAGAGCAAACAGGATTGAACATCAAAATGGTATGTGGTTTTCAGGGTAAAGTGATGTATACACTAAGGAAGCTTGTGAAGTAATATTTAATTATGATATGAATTTTGACCCATTGCAGAGATGCAATACCAACATTCCTGGCAAAAAAATGAATACCAAGAGCCATGGATGATTTAAAACAATACAAAAGGCTGGGAATGGTTTGGCAACAACTTTGCGACCAAAAATACTTGAGCCCATTGCTAGGATTCAGTGTGAGCAGTCTCTTCTCCTGCCTTTGCAACCTGAGGGTCTTCTGAGACAAAGGATGGACACATGCAGTGAGAGGAATAGCCACCCATCCTGTAGCATTTACATCACCGTTATAACTAAGTCCACCTGATTTATGTCCTCTCTGTTACACTACTATTTCTTTTTAAGTCATTTACATGAAATCAGTCATTATTTATTGTGGGGAAATGATTGGTATAATTTTGCATCAAATTTTCAATGTTGACAGATGTATATGACTTATATGATTGTTGGCAATACTCCTTTGGTGTAATTAGCCATATGTGGCTCACACTGGAAGTCAATCATTCTTCAATCATTGAGGAATAGAGTCTTTGGATTGACAAAAGTAGGTGGCAGACAGAGTTTTTGTGAGAAGTGTTCTGCCTTATTTCCTGCTCCCGGCTGAGTATACTAATAAGCTGTGTCCATAGTAATACCCAGGCATCCTAATGAAGGTGGCTCAAGGTTGGTGAGTGAGTCTGGTGAAGCCTTCCCTAACCACAACACTACCTCTGATTACAGTCTTCTCTTCCCCCATCTGTTATGTGTAGAGGCGGCAGGCATGTCTGTCATCCATTTACAGTAATTGGTATAGAACTAAGCCGTACTCAGTGTCAGCCTGGGACAGGCCTGACCTTTATCTGCCTCTACACAAATGGAGTATATGGCAGTTAACCTGGGCAAACTGGTATAAATGATGTTTAATCAACCTTTATCAGATAACAGCAGTGGCATCTGTGCGGTTGTCCCTGTTTAGTGCCACTACAGAGTCAACATACATGTGCAATTTGGTAAGGGTCAGACCCTCTGGGATATACTCACCAATCTGTTAGTCAACCAATGATAGCTATCACGACATACATGACCCTCATATTGTGGCAATTATTGCTGTGGCCTTGTCTTGTCTTTTGCAAAGAGAAACTGATCCTAAAAAAGAGTTGTACAAATCCGTACTAGTACAATTCTGCTTAACATTTCTGAAATGGTCTGTTCACTGTTTGAGTGTAACCTGGATTCCATTAATATCATGAAAATCCAAAGTAAATATGTCCTTACATGTAATTAGAACAAACCTCTCCAAAGACCAGTTTTGAAACTTCCTTTCCAATCGCTTGTTCAGCTAGCTAAAAATGAATGTTGTGTTCCATAGTTGCTGGCAAAACACTACAAATATTGACAGGTCTGTTCAGTTTTGACTATCCATATCCGGCAGTCAAACACCAATACTTTATTGACATCCCTTACTGATCCCATTAGCATGTGGCACAAGTCCTATCTATTGTGCCATTTCAGGACCACACATCTACCTTATACACCTCAAAGTATTGATAACTAGAGGGGTTTAATGGATATAATGTATGTCTTTATAAGGTATGTATAAAGTGGTAAGTGTCTATTGTTCTGATTCTGGAAGTATCATGATGTTGACCCCTGGAAGCAAAAAGAAAAAAATTGACAATATCTAATGAGCACTGCCTGTACTCTTGCATTCACATAGAAGGCACGTAGGAATAGCCTCACTAACTAAGCCTTCTCCACTTACCCGCTTATAATCTCAATAATCACACCTCTCCTCCTCCATAGCAATTTTGTGAGTCATCTAAGTGTGATGTGGATACCATCCCGTGGTTGGCTGTATCAGAATTGTTTGCAATATTGACAATTGCTGTATCCTTAAGTTTTTGTAAAAGGCATAGCAAAATAGGCTCCCCAAGTAGCCTTTGACATTGGCTGAATTCCCTTCACTATCATTCAAACCCTTCTCTTCCAGCTGCCATTTCGTACAAAGCCACTTAAACCTGTCAGGAACTGCATCCACTGGTGGACACTCTGAGAACTTTTATGTTGACTGCCTGTGTAATAAATGAGACTTTGTTCCTTATAATATTGGTGTTATTAAGTATAGAACAAGGTCAACACAGTTCGGATCAAGTGTACAGATTGCGAATCTAAGGTTTATTCAAGAACCTAGACATGCATAGCTATATCAGTGCAAACTCCCTATAGAGTTCGGAGCTGGTCAGTAGGCTCGTGGCCAATGTGATCTCAAGGGCCTCCAGAGTGACCAACGAGTCCCATCGGATGCTGGCTATATATAGGCGACTAACCTGGCATGCACACGCAGACCGGAAACCTGTAGCAACCTCTGTCCATACCACAAGCCCGGAACAGGTGCTGCCACCTGTCGTCGGGCTGAAGGGTTCAGACTGAGTTCGCAACGCAGCATCCAACAGAACCCGCCATATGATTAACCCTTAACCCTAGCCCCTACACCTGCAAGCACTTTGTACCAGACACCATCTTACCCCAGAACCACGAAGCTAGTAACAACAACTTTTTAGCTGTAAGTCTGTCTCCTCATTGCCTCTACAGACTCCTGTGCTGTGATTGACAGGCCAGGTTAGACCAGACTGGTCAATATACGTCAATTCACAGCCTTCATCTACCACACAGACTAAGGTCCAACCATATACTCTAAACCCATTACTCTACACTTCAAGCCCAGCACTATGCCTGGCATGCAGAAAGTCATAACATTTAAGGCCACAAACAAACAATGTGTTTGGATCAGATGTGGCAATCAGTAACCAAAGAAAAGCACTGTTTGCGGGAGGTCCCACGGATCGGATCAGATGATCGAGACATCCAATCGAAACATTCCGTTTGCTGTGGCCTTTATATCCTTTATGTCTTTTGACAATTTTTTACCTTGTGATAAACCTTCGCTGTAAGAGATAAAACAGACATCAGAAAATGTTACCACATTTTCAAGCCAGTATTCATGTTATCACAGAACAAGGGGTCTTACTTACATCGAAAATGGGGGCTAGGGTATTCCATTTCTTTATGATTTCCCCCTACTTATGACCTTAGCATTCCAATAGGACATGAAACCAAAATGCAGAGTGATAGATCAGTGTCTAGGGTACTTCTGCGTATATTTATTTCTATCAGCATATCTAACAGAAAATTCAAAAATTGATTTTGCTGGGTCTCTATAAGGGTATCTATCAAATGTGTAAAAGTTAAGGTCAGCCAAGAGAAGAATGGGAGGAGGACTGAGTGAGGAGTGGGGTCATTATAAAAGAAGCGGATCCCACAAGGATGTAACTGGTAGTAGGGCGGTGGTGGGATGAGGGGAAGGCATACTGTTGTTTTGTATTGTTAGGGTGTGAGGGCGTCCTGCTGCCTTGATGGCAAGTCTCCAACCTGGTCCTCTCCCATTAGGTCATCACCATGAGGGCACGCTATTCTTGATTTCCATTCTCCTTAGCCCATCCACTCTGCTGATCAGAATCAAAGATGGCTGCTGCAGAGTTCGGCCTCCATCAAAGCATCCCAGGATACACCAGGTAGGGTTACCACATCCGGTCATGTGGTGGTCATGTGATATTGACATGGGAAGATGAGAAGCAGCACAATGTGTGTATCCGGTGGTCTGTCAGGGCAGGTATGGGCATTCAATACTGCCTTCTTTGTAACAGATGGTGACACTCTCTTTGTGTTATTTTTGTAGTGGGAAAGAAATGTCACTCGATTGCTTCTATCCTTTCACATGATCTCATCTGGAAATAAATATATATATTCTGTTTCTCCCACACAACTATGCACCACTTGGGGTTTTCTGCAAACCCTAATATCATTGTTTCTGCTACAATTTGTCTGCTCCAGGCTGCTATTTTGCTGATGTTACTCCAAGTCTGCCATTGGCCAGCTAACAAAAAAACGTTATTTTACCTCGAAATAATGTTTAAAACTTCATATAACGTTATGCCATAGAAAGGAGCCTAAAAGAAACATAATATATTGTAATATAACGCTATGCAAGGTAGTATAATGTTTTTTTGTTTACTGGGTGGTCCACATAATAAGTTGTGAAAGATGAGACAAGAAAATATGAGTATGAGATGGAGGGATCCAATCATGTCACTCATGAAATAATCATTTCCTGAAATGACTTGATAGTTTCAAAAGGTGATCAGCGTGATGTGTATTTCTGCCTGGATGCTGCAAGGACCTACAACAGGCATCTGGCATTAGTGAACTACTAGATGTCTGCCTGTAAAAGGCCAAAGTCTAAAAGACCTTCTTGTGTCGGCCCAAGGTTGTGCTAATGTAGAAAGCAGATGTGTAACACTGTCAAGGTGTCAGGTTAGTGTAACAGCAGTGTGACAGTACGAGGGCAGCCATGAAGCCTTAATGCATCATGCCCTGGCTCCATTTAGCAACATCTGTCCATAAAGGGTTAAGCCTTATGCAGGCCCTGTCACCACATCTACTTACATGCTGCCAACATACACAACTAGAAGTGTCAACTGACTCAGATTACCTGAAGTTACCTAACTGAAAGTTAGACGGTGACATGAGTATTAAAGTTTTGGGTGTCATTTTCCGCTGAAAATGACTTTCCCAAGCCCAAATATTAAAGGGTATTTAAGCAGCATTCTCACATTTCTAGCACCGCTCTAGTTTACTGTGTAGTGAAGCTTTGGAGGTGAGACTTCAGCTTTAAAAGCCATAAAAAATTATAGCTTCATTGTACAAAAAGGATGTGTAAACCATGTTAGACAATTATTATGACTTGTATCAACCCAAGGCCAATGTCATGTGTTGCCTTCTGTTTAAGCACTTTAGCGCCCTTGGCAGACGCCTAGGTAGCAGGTGGAAAGAGGTGGGGGGTCATTTAAAAATGTCGCCTGAGAGGTTAGATAAGATCGCTGAAGAATGCGAATGCGGAGGAAGTCCCGCTGAGTGGGCCTTCCAAGTGTTGAAAATGTGGCAAGCTGAAGCTGACAGTGCTGGCAGTACACCTTTTGAACTCCTTCGAGTGTTGACTGAGGACATGGGAAAGTTTGACCTCGGCATCACAATATTACTTGACTTTATCAAGCAAGAAACAACGACGAGAACAACGGACGTGTGAATTGTTGTGTTTTATTTTCATACGTCTTCTTTTATTAGTAAGTAAAAAAAAAAAAATTATAACAATTAAGTCGCGTGTCCTCTTAAAGTGTCACTTCCTCCGGTCGCTGCTGATCTCCTAATTAGGGCATGTGACGTCACTTCTAGTCACGTGACTAATCAGGTCACTTCCGGTCACGTGATCCTAAAGACCATCACTTCCTAAACAAAAAAATTAAGAGACACACTTCTTCCTCTCAAGAGGAAGAAGTGTGTCTCTTGATTAAAATAAAAAAAATTCTTTTCTTTCTTTTTTTCTTAAAAGAGACAAACTCCCCTTAGAGTGCCCCCTCCCCCCCCCCTAGAGTGCCCCCCTCCCCCCTCCCCCCCCACCCACCCCATGCATCCTAAAAGTGCCCCCCTCCCCATGCATCTTAAAGTGCCCCCCCTCCCCCCCCCTCCCCTCCCCCTCCCCCCTTATACACTCTAAAGAACACTTCTACCTAGTTAAATAAGTCACTTCCAGTCGCTAATAAAAAATAAAATGAAAAAACAAACTTATATGGTTGTGTTTTGTTGTGTTACAAAGTGTCTATAGATGTGTACATGTTTATGGATGGGAGGTAGTATGCAAGTTGTCGTCAGGTTTAACAATGACACAGGTAGCCTTTACCGTAAGTCAGACTGTGCTGCTTGGATAGACTCATTAGTGAGGGGTGTGATAGGGCATGAACGTGTAATAGGCTAAAGCCTGGGTTCCAATTTGTCTTATCAAGTACTAACAAAGTGCAATTTTTTTTTATATCTACCCTAAACAGCCTCACATCCAGCTCTGTATATGTCAATAGCATGAAACTGACCAACCTTAAGCCCTCTCTGAAACTGCAAAGCACCTACTTTGCCCTTTATTTACCAGCGTCTCATCACCATTATCCCACTCCCCTTGTTAAACCACCAATTTGTGAGCTGCCTAAATGCAATAGAATAGTGCCCCACCATTGAAAATATTCTGCAATCTTCATAATCTAGGATGGCTACTGGCTGCACCCTTTAGTTTGTGTTGAAGCCACATAGGCATTGCCTGGTGGACTAGCCCTTCTATGCTGATCAGAATCCCATCACCATTACCCAATCCCCTCCTCCAACCTCTATTTTGTCAGCCACCTAAACGTGACGTGAAAAGAGCTCAAGGCCAACACTACCAGAACATATACACTGATTGCTGCAGGCGCTGTGTGCACAATACCACCTTACTGGATACCAGCAGACTCATGGCATTGACACCAGGGTTCACTTTTTAATCTGCAAAGGGGTTTTCCCGGTATTTGGGTCCCACATAAACTGTCCTTAATCTTGTTATTTCTGCATGAACTCCTTCAGGGCTAGCCAAATGAGGGCCCGAGATTTGTTCTACACTAGATGGAGCTTCATGGGGAGATCCCTGTTTTCATACATGTTTTCTACAGGTGAGAATACATGTATGAAAACTGGGATCGCGTTTACCTGGACTACTTGAAGCCCCATCTAGTGTGGAACAACTCTCAGGTCCTCATTACATTGAATGTAAGTTTTCAGTTAAAAAGAGTGTAGGAAGTATGTCCTCTAACGAAGCTGCTCCTTTCAACTGACGCCCCCATGCCCCCTCCAATCAGATTTTGTGAGCCCTTAGATAGATGTCAAAAGCAAGCTTAATTCTACTCAATTCACTGTAAATTGACTGCACAAGGTCAGGAAGGACATGTTGTGAGGCCTTTTTCGTATCTCACCTCTATCTTTATTATACAGATAAGAGCCATCTACTGATCTTTAGATAATGCTACTCTGAAATTCACTGAAACACTGAACACTCCTTCAAAGGGAACGTGAGCGGATGATGTTCAATGCAACGAAGGTGGGAAGCAATCAGCGCAAATCACATTTAAATACCTGAAACCAGCAGAGCTGGTGGAGGCACTCTCTGATGTGTTCTGTCATGACACATCAAGTAGTGACAGTTAGTAAATATAGTCTCTACAGGCTTAAAGCCATGTTTATTTAGTGCCAAGTGTCATTTGTATCAAGGTTGGCATATTGTAAAAGTCTATTAATGAAACAGTACTAGACAAGAGCCCTTTAAGCTTACAATAGAACTGGTAGGAGACTATGTTGATATGTCTCTCTCTGTATCAGAATGCACCTTATGTGCTACACATGTAGAAGTGGAGGTCAGCCAGGGGAAGAATGGGAGTAACGTAAACCTCACATATAAGCAGCGGCTAATGCGCAAGTCAGATCGCCAGTGCAGCTTATACGATCAATCCAGCGTCAGGGTGTGGCTTATACGCAAGCTTTTTGCTACTATGGGGTTGAGAGACTACCTAATGGTCAGTATGATGCATCAATGCAGCTCTGGCTAGTTACTTGCCTGAGCTGCATTAGTGCATCAAGTTTTCACATTTTTTGCACCATTCTAATCTACAGAGTAGTGAAGCTTCAAGATTGGACAATGACTATGTCTGGCATCAAAACAAGGCCAATGCCATGTCTTGTTGTCTGTTTAAAACTCAACCATGCACTCTGCTCCTTGTGGCTTTCTTTAATTTGAATCTGATTGATTTTATCTTGGCTGTCCATAGTATTTTGGGGAGCACCGTCTTGCTCTTCTCATGAGGGCCTCCTCATGCTCATGGTGCTGGTTTGGAAAGCTGGATGGGGAATTGAGATTGATCATAATGAGCCGAACCATAATGGTGTTGTGTTAGAACAAGCCATCAATAAGAATACTCCTCTAGCAGTTTAGGTAAAATATGTCTGCATACAGTGAAGTTGTGCACCTTTCGGCATAATGCAAAGCTTTTAACCATGGAGCTTAGGATTTTATGACAACTAACAACAATCACCTCAAAGTGCCCACCTCAATTGATTGCCCATTGAAAGCAGCACACAAGGGTATGGATCAGAGCCCCTCAATTAGCAATACATTTTTTTGCCCATCTAGGCCTTTGTAAGGTGTTTTTCTGTGAATTCAACCGAACCCCTCTCCTATCTCTCTCCAGTCATTATACTGACTCATAACAAAATGGTGCTAATTAAAGCTCTGTCAGAGCTGCCTTTGTCAGGATAATTACAGATGCACCCTATCAGTGATGTCAGGTGGCTTTTACCAGATACCACATTAGCCTCTGGGTTTGTTTTAATTAACAGCTAATGAAAGCCCCATCAGTGCCTCAGGATATTATTATGAGTCATCCTGAATTAATATTTCTGGGTCATTTTTAGTGTTCTCATTGTGTTGAGATTCAAAGAAGTCATGATGTGACATTTAATCTGAATATGCACAGGTTTTTATATTGTCTTTGCCCCTGCCTATGGCAACCACTGAAAACAGGGATTAGAAAAACTGAGTACAAATGAAGAAAAGCTATTCAATTTAAATGTTTTATTGTTACATGTATTTTTAATAACACATATCTTTATTTATCATAGGTTTACATTTCTGTTGTCCCTTTGTTTTACAGCAACATGACTGAAGCTTTCCCTCAAATCAGCCATCCATTTAAAATTGAAATAAAATAGATACTTCAGAGTCTCCCAGTGGCTTAAAATGCATTATCTGTTTCAAAGTGAAAAATCCCCCCGCAGGACTTTCTCAATTGTGACATATATTGTCCTTTATCTAATAAGAAGCTTAGAAGTCAGTCAGACAGGCCACATCATTTTATAACTTCCTATATATGTTCTGAATCTATGAAACAAGTCCAGCTACCTCCAGGGAAAAAAATGCACAAATCACCCTACTCCATATGTCTTTGCTCAATTTGAATCTGATTGATTTTATCTTGACTGTCCATTCTGTTTCAGAGAACACCCTCTTTTTAATCCTCAAGAGGGCATACTCATGTCTGTGGGACTGGTCCGGAAAATGTGGATGTGGAATTGAGATTGATCAAAGTGAGCGGAACAATGATGGCCTTGTATTAGAACAAGACATCAATGGGAGTCCTCCCTGTGCAGTTCTTAATAAAATATGTCAGGGTACACTGTAGTCATGCCCCTGTTGGCATAATGCTGAGTTTCTGAAAAGTGGTAATTGTTATTCCTTTGTGTATCTAAACCACAATTCTTGTGTTATTTAGTCATTACAATCATTTTCATCAGATTAATGAGCATCAAAATGAAGCATAGGATTCTATGACAATCAACAATGACCCTTATGTATCCTCCTTTATTGATTACCCATAGCAAGCAGGACATAAGGGCTTGGATCGAAGCCCCTCAATTAGTTATTATCATGCCCATCTAAGCCTGTAAAAGATGTTCCTCTGTGAATTCAACCGAACCCTTCTCCTATGTCTCTTCAGTCCACAACAAAAAAGTGTCAATTAAGTATCTGTCAGAGCTGCCATCTCTGTGATGATAACAGATGCTCCCTTTCAGTGATGTAAGGTGGCTTTTACCAGATACAACATTTGTCTTAGGGTTTCTCCTAATTAACAGCTAATTAATGCCCAACCAGCGCCTTGGTATATTACACCTGTAACAAATGTATTTCTTGTGAGCCATCCGCAAACCAACTGCATTGATGGTTTTCTGCAATTAATATTTCTGAGTCATTTTAGTGTTATCATTATATTGAGATTGAAAGAAGTCATTATGTGACATTCAAAATAGATCTTCACAGATTTCTGAATTATCTCACCATCTGACCCTTAAAATAAATTTCTGATATACAAAATCCATTAATTAATTTAACCACCTCTGTTGGTATATCGCAGAATTTTCCCCAATCCCTAGAAACACTGGATACAAATAAAAAACAGCTGTTCAGTTTTAATGTTTTATTGCTACATGTATATCACAAATGCTGTTGAAGAGTCTACCAGAAATGGCTATGTAGCTTATCTCCAATCCACTGATGCTGCTACTACTTCTATTACAACTGCCACATGTACAGACATGTACATGTGGCGATGAGATAAGGTCAGAGGATATTACAGGCGCACTTATTGATCTGCCTAATGGGGGAGTAAAGGGAACTGCATAATGTTTCTAGACATCCGGCTAATGCTTTATTACAGCACTGTGACCAACTAGAACCATTCATTCATGCTCTCGGAATAATTAATAAGTAGGCCTGCCTGGATACAGAAATGACTACATCAAAATCCTTGACTTTAGGAGATTCTATCTTCTCTGCACACTTCCAATAACCCTATCTTTATAAGAGTTCAAAGAATCTCATTCATATCAAATGCAACTTTCCTTAGGGTGTTTTCAGGGTCTGCCTCCACAAAAAAAATGGGGGAGAGAGGGGCACGTTGAACCACTTCTGCACATTATTTTTCTGAACTTTGATATTGCATCTAGCAGCTACCTTTTATCGTTTCGCTATATGTCAACCTTTTTCAAGCAAGTATGGTCATTTTTTGTATTTCTTTTGATTTTTGGAAAAATATATCTTTGGGTGGTTCAATGTGCCCCATGCCCTGGGCAGGTTGACCCCCCCACTGAGGCACATTGAACCACTAATATTGAATGGTTCAAAATATCAGTATTATGGATGGACTTTTGAAAGTTTAGGTGAAATTACTTGCTATTTGTACTTTTGCATGGGACTGAATGTAAAAACACTTATCTAATACACGCAAGTCAGTCAATTATAATTTCTAGAGAAGTGACGGGGTTGGTGCATTCCAGATTTCCCTTTAGGTCAATATAAACCATCTTAAAAGATTGCTGTTTTTTGCAAGGTCTATATATATCCTTGATTATTTTATTCTGTGATCTAACAGGCTGTCCTGCTTTTGAAAAATGATACAACTGGGAATAAAGACACCATGACTACGGGAGGAGCTACAGGATTTTTCCAACCCTAAAAATAATACATTTTTCAATATAAATATGAGAAATTATGTTTTTTGTTTACATTTTTCCTACTGATATGTGACCCTTACCTTGTTTATAAGGACAAATGTGTAATTTGTGCCGATTAACAATTATTTTTGTAAGAAAATCGGTGTTATATAGCTAAAAACAGCTGAAAATGCATGTCCCCTGACCAATGTTTAACTTCTGCAGATGTTTTATCACATTTCTTTATTCATTTTCACATTTTTTATGCCGAAGTGGTGGCGTAGCCACCTGGTGGTGCCGCCAGGCACCACCAGAATGAGGTATATGATGTTTGCACTTTGCCAGAAGTCAGAACGGGCGCCGCCATCTTGGATTGTGCCGCCATCTTGGATTAAGGTGTCACAACACAAATTTATGCTTTGCGATAACGATAATATAAATCAACCTTTGATAGTTCCTGAGGTTGATTATAATCATACCTACACCCCCTAGTATGGACCCAAGGAATTTAATGGTTCTATCGGTTTGTTGCTAATACAACTGGTTGCCTAGCAACGGCTATTCTAATTGTTTATCTGCCTAGCAACACACATTTCCATGGTCCTAAGGTTGAATATAATCATACCTACCCCCCCTAATATGGACCCAGGGAATTCAATGGTTCTATCCATTTGTTGCTAATACAGCTGGTTGCCTAGCAACGGCTATTCTAAATGTTTATCTGCCTAGCAACACACATTTCCATGGTCCTGAGGTTGATTATAATCACACCTACCCCCCCTAATATGGACCCAAGAAATTCAATGGTTCTGAGGGTTTGTTGCTAATACCGCTGGTTGCCTAGCAACCGCTATTCTAATTGTTTATCTGCCTAGCAACACACATTTCCATGGTCCAGAGGTTGATTATAATCACACCTTCCCCCCCTAATATGGACCAAAGAAATTCAATGGTTCTATGGGTTTGTTGCAAATACAGCTGGTTGCCTAGCAACCGCTATTCTAATTGTTTATCTGCCTAGCAACACACATTTCCATGGTCCTGAGGTTGATTATAATCATACCTACCCCCCTAATATGGACCCAATGAATTCAATGGTTCTATGGGTTTGTTGCTAATACAGCTGGTTGCCTAGCAACCGCTATTCTAATTGTTTATCTGCCTAGCAACACACATTTCCATGGTCCTGAGGTTGATTATAATCACATCTTCCCCCCCTAATATGGACCAAAGAAATTCAATGGTTCTATGGGTTTGTTGCTAATACAGCTGGTTGCCTAGCAATGGCTATTCTAATTGTTTATCTGCCTAGCAACACACATTTCCATGGTCCTGAAGTTGATTATAACCATACCTACCCCCCTAATATGGACCCAAGGAATTCAATGGTTCTTTCGGTTTGTTGCTTATACAGCTGGTTGCCTAGCAACGGCTATTCTAATTGTTTATCTGCCTAGCAACACACATTTCTATGGTCCTAAGGTTGATTATAACCATACCTACCCCCCTAATATGGACCCAAGGAATTCAATGGTTCTATCGGTTTGTTGCTAATACAGCTGGTTGCCTAGCAACCGCTATTCTAATTGTTTATCTGCCTAGCAACACACATTTCCATGGTCCTGAAGTTGATTATTATCATACCTAACCCCTATTATCTACCCAAGAAATTCAATGGTTCTATGGGTTTGTTGCTAATACAGCTGGTTGCCCCGCTATTCTAATTGTTTATCTGCCTAGCAACACACATTTCCATGGTCCTGAAGTTGATTATAATCATACCTACCCCCCTATTATGGACTTAAGAAATTCAATGGTTCTATGGGTTTGTTGCTAATACAGCTGGTTGCCTAGCAACCGTTATTCTAATTGTTTATCTGCCTAGCAACACACATTTCCATGGTCCTGAGGTTGATTATAATCATACCTACCCCCCCTAATATGGGCCCAATGAATTCAATGGTTCTATCCATTTGTTGCTAATACAGCTGGTTGCCTAGCAACGGCTATTCTAATTGTTTATCTGCCTAGCAACACACATTTCCATGATCCTGAAGTTGATTATAACCATACCTACACCCCTAATATGGACCCAAGGAATTCAATGGTTCTTTCGGTTTGTTGCTTATACAGCTGGTTGCCTAGCAACGGCTATTCTAATTGTTTATCTGCCTAGCAACACACATTTCTATGGTCCTAAAGTTGATTATAACCATACCTACCCCCCTTATATGGACCCAAGGAATTCAATGGTTCTTTCGGTTTGTTGCTAATACAGCTGGTTGCCTAGCAAAGGCTTTTTTTATTATTTATCTGCCTAGCAACGCACGTTTCCATGGTCCTAAGGTTGATTATAACCAAACCTAACCCCCTTATATGGACCCAAGGAATTCAATGGTGCTATTAGTTTGTTGCTAATCCAGCTGGTTGCCTAGCAACATTTATTGTAATTGTTTATCTGCCTAGCAACACACATTTCCTTACCCCCTAACATTGACCCAAGGAATTCATAGGAAATGCCATATTTGAAGTAATATCATCCTTCCCCCTGATAACCCCTTCCCGGCCCTGCTTTTTTGGTGTCTTGAATGGGTTCCCTTCAAACATACCAACCATGTAGACATTATGTTTCTTCGAATGCAAGAATTGCGGTTGTTGCCGCGTATAAAAATGCCTGAGGCATTTTTTTACGCGGCAACAACCGCAATTTTTGTTTCTGGCCTTAGCAGTTATCAGTGTAAATGTACCGCACAGGAGCCCAGTGTATGTCCACATCAGCTTTTAGGTAGTTACCAAGTGCATCGTACACCACATCAGCATCTCTACCGCTGCATAGGTGTTTGCATTTAAGCAAATTTAAGATACCCTGAAGGGACACTTTAAGCAGCTTCAAGTAGTAAAGCCATGTAAATGTCAGAAAATATTTGTGCTCATAATGTCCATATAAATAAGTGTGTAGCTTTTTAAATCATTCTGATGTGTGTAAATGCATAAGATATAGAGAAACCCAGGTCAGGAGACAACTTTCTGTAATAGAGTCGGGTCGCATGACCCATTCTGACAATAATTTCCTCTACTTTTTATGGATTTAAATGTGTCTAAATGATTTAAAAAGCTACACACATATTTATATCGACGGTATGAACAATAATATGTTGAAAAGGTGAAAAATAAAAATTGAACCCAAATTAGCTCCTAACCCATCTATAAGCCTATAATTTACTTACTATTAAATGCAAACATTAATGCAGTACACACCACCCGTTCTTTAACCAGTGGTATTGTGTACCACAGGAGCCCAGAGTATATCCACACCAGCAGTTACCAGTGGTATTGTACACCACAGGAGCCCAGTGTATATTTACACAAGCAGTTTAGCATTTACCAGTGGTATTGTGCTTTTTCCATTAGCCCAACCCCCTCTGTCATTATTTTCCCTTTTTCAGTCCTCGTACACCCTGATACTTGTTACTTAATATTTTTGAAAGTTTATGGTAAAGGCAACATGAATGTGAATTTTTCCTTTTATTCCAATTATTTTCTACTTCTCCATATTTGGTGAAAAATAGGTTCCTGCATGCATAAAATCATTACAGCAACTTTGTGATTATTTTATTTACAGTGAAAACATATTGAGACATGATGTTTCAACATATTAGTCATCTAATATACCCCATACATTTGCATGATTGAAAATAAATCACTGGAGAAAGTATTTCCCCTTGCTTTAGGGCCTCAAAAATCAATGAGAAAACGTATTGTTTAAGGGCATAAAGATTAACTGTCAATATTTCCACCTAAATTAAACTGAAATGACATATAAATCAAGGTACTGCGTCCTTGTGGCCATATCTAAAGGTGTGCATAGGTAAATTATTGATTTTTAGTGTATTTATGCTGTTTCTAGACATGTTGTGTTCGGAAGATGTTGTGTTCAGAAGATGTTGTGTTCAGAAGATGGTTGAAAAATGTTATATACAGGCAAATATATGCTAACAAACACTTACTATGAAGCATAGGGAGCTCATATGAATCACCTCATGGCAGTAAATTGCTATAGTTTATGATAGTTTAGCTAGAAACCAACATGTTGTGTTCATGAGGTGTTGTGTTCATGAGATGTTGTGTTCAGAAGATGTTGTGTTCAGAAGATGTTGTGTTCAGAATGTTGTGTTAGTAAGATAGTACAAAAACACCATTAGGAACCAGGGGTTTGAAAAGAAATTGATAACTATTGTCAAAATAACTGATATTAATGACCTCATTACATGGTCGATTTTATCCAGATATACATGTAAATCAACATGTTGTGTCTGTTAGGTGTTGTGTTCATAAGATGTTGTGTTCAGTAGATGTTGTGTTCAGAAGATGTTGTGTTCATAATGTTGTGTCTCTTAGATAATATGAAAAGGATGGTTAGAAGCAGGGTTCTGATAAGAAATCAATCCCTGCGTTGATCATCAACATGTATCAATAAGGCCAATGCAAAAAAAAGCCCAATTTCATCTATATCTATATAGAAATTTACATGTTGTGTCCAGAAGATGTTGTGTTCAGAAGATGTTGTGTTCAGAAGATTTTGTGTTGTTGAGATAATAGACAGAGAAGACATTTACAAGGTGGGGCATGAGGAATAATCACTTACAATTATTATTATCAATCTAGGACTGCCCGGCTAGGCAAGTCGTACAAGGCTTTGAGGACCACACTCGACCGTTTGAGGACAAGCCAGGGTGAAGCTGCCTTATATAGGAGGCTCCCAGGCCAGCTGACCCTTGTCCAGCACCTAGCATACCCCCCCACCCCTACACTCAGTGCTGGGGTGGAGGGTGGTCTAACCCAGACCCCCTCTCTCACCTGAACACCACCAGTGCTGGTGCAGGAGGGGGGAGGGGGTTGTGGTTAGCAGAGGCAGGCCTCATGCTTACACACTGCCCTGTATGTATATGTCACACACAGGGAGACCCTCTGGGGGTTTTAGGAGATATGACATTTTCTGATATCTCTGGGTGGGTTAAACCAGGTAAACGGTTTCGACACTAGTCTCATCAGGAGTTTTGTGGCTGGTAGGGGGGGTGCTAATTAGTTGTGTTTTTTATCACACTTATGTAGTACCCTGTGTCTGGAGGAGTCTTAAATATAGACTGGCTCCCCACTCCTTACCAGTGAGTGGTTGAACCTGAGTTTAAGTGATCTTTTATCAGCAACTCAGGACACATGCTAGTTATCATTTCAACATGATATGGTGCCAATTTTTCTAAGTGATTAGAAAAATGATAAAACTTGTCCCGGTCGTATGGGGGAAGCACCAGTATAAAACTGATGTGTTCAAAATTATTTTGAGTCACACAGGTTTAGCTCTTTAGTCCATATTTGGGCTCAAGTGCGAGTGGGACATAACCCAGCCTGTGTAAACGGTACAATCTTGTTTTCTCGATTGAGGCCTTGATGACACAAAAAATTTTGTTACGAGGCATTGAGCGTTTTTGCTTCACCCATACACACTGTCCATTGTGTTTAACCCCAGGGGAGCCTGAGTTCCAAGCCTGTAAATCCAGTTGAACTCAATAGTAAGCCTTAGTTTCAGGGCTTTTTTACTTAGTGGGTGTTCGTAGACATAGTCCAGAACATACACTTTCATGTCATTATCCACATCATGGTCGGGTAGGCCAAAATGGTATTGGACGTCTGTGCTGAGAATGCATTTCTTGGTCTCATAGACGTGTTTCCAAATTCTCTTTTTCAGAGGATGTTTGGTCTGACCTACATATCTGATTCCGCATTTTTTGCATTCCAGACAGTAGATCAGGTTGGAGCTGCAGCATGAGATTTTGGTTTTTGTCTCAAAACTGACTTTGGTCCCATTTTTTTGGATGCGACCACTTTTGTCCAACTTGGCACAATGTGGGCAGTGTTTCCTCTTGCACTCTTTTTTCGCCATGCTCTTCTCTTTATCTGCAGGGTTGAACGGGTTGTAGTGTGTGGCTGCACGTACTAAGTAGTCCTTGAGGTTTTTAGGCCTCTTGTAACTTCTCCCTACCCCCCTGCGATGCATCGTTTTGGTGGATTTTGACCCCCCAAGATGCTTCCAGTTTTCAGAGACTATGTTTTCCAGTCTTCTGTCATTGATTCTGAAGGTGGTGGTCATGAAGATTTTGTCTTCAATGGCAATGTTTTTGTCTTTCTCTTTGGGGTTGAGAAGTGCCGATCTGGGTCTGGCCAGACATTTCTGTAAGGCATTTTTCAGAAGATGGTCTGGGTATCCCCTCGACCTGAAGTGACATATCTTGTTTCTGATGTGTCTCAGGAAGTCAGTCTCTTTTTTACAGATCCTTTTTATTCTGATGAATTGACTGTATGGAAGACTCTTTTTGCAATTTGGTGGATGTGCAGAGTCAAATCTGAGGTAACTGTATGAGTCTGTAGGTTTGCAGTACAGATCTGTGTACAGTTTCCTGTCAGAGTCAATTATGACTGATGTATCTAGAAAATTGATCTCTGTCAGTGAGTGTTCAGCAGTGAACTTGATGGTTGGGTGTGCATTGTTCAGATGTTGTAGCCAGAGCGAGAGTTTCTCTTCACCGTGCTCCCAGATGAAAAAAATATCATCTATATACCTGAGCCAAACTTTGGGTTTGTACTCATGTAGGTCCAAGAGTTCTGTTTCTAAGACCGACATGAAAATACAAGCATATGAGGGGGCTAGTCTAGTCCCCATCGCAGTACCCCCTATTTGTAGGAAGTTGGTACCATTGAATTGAAAATTGTTTTTTTCCAAAACAATTTTCAAAAGGTCCAAGATGGATTCATTTCTTGGATTGGTCCAGCTCGGTCTGTTTTTTGCAAGAACCCGGGAGATGGCATCTATACCTTCATCATTAGGTATGTTGGTATAGAGAGAGCTGACATCGAGGGTCCCAATAATGGTACCCTCTGTGACACTTTCTAAAGCTTCAATTTGATTTATGAAGTTTGTTGTGTCTTTGACATATGATTCAATCTGTCGGGCCAGGGGTTTCAGAAAGATGTCTACAAAAGCAGATATGCGTTCTGTGGCGCACCCGTTGGCACTGACGATAGGTCTGCCTGGTGGTGGGGTCACTCCCTTATGTATTTTGGGGAGAAAGTAGATCTGTGGGGTTTTCACCTTTGTGTTGGTGAGCATCCCGGCTACTGAGTTTGTGATTTCTCCACGTGTTACCATGGATGTCACATACTCATTAACCATCAGCATGTACTCCTCACTTGGGTCTTTTGCGAGTTTGAGGTACGTGTTGGGATCATAGAGTTGTCTATAGGCCTCTTTGGCATAGTCTGCAATATTTTGTATGACTAAAGCTCCCCCTTTATCCGCTGGTTTGAAAATGAGGTCTTTGTTACGGACCAAGGTTCTCAGTGCCTTGCGTTCGTCCCTAGTTATGTTTTGTTTAGCATTACAGACCGGTTCATTTTTACTGAGGCAGATTTCATTAAGGTTAATGAAGGTCTCCAGGTTTATGGAGCCTTTAGGGGGTTTCCAGGAGGAGGGGGCCTTGAATTTTTTCAAGTCACACTCCCTGGAAAAGGGTGCTGTAGAAGGTTCAGGGTATTTCCCCAGATCCTTCTTATCATCATCCTTGGACCAGTAGTGAATGGTTCTCAACTTCTTATGGAAGGTATCTAATTCTTTTTTTAGATCTCCAGGGTCTGTCCGGAGTTTGGTGGGACAGAATTTTAGTCCCTTCTCTAACAGACTTTTTTCAGAGTCTGTGAGAGTATGGGACGAGAGGTTGATAATCAACCTGTGTGCAGAATTGGTAGTAGGAGTGTTAGTGCTACTGTGGGTATTACCAATCACGACTGTTTCATCAGTATTATTGCTAGCATGAAAAGAACAAACACTTGAATAATCAACAGTTGCGTTTAATTCATTGAAAAGATCACACAAGATATTCAAATTGTTTGAGTCATTGGTAAGGGGAACATTGTTCGTGTTGTCTTGAGACACAGAGTCATTGCTCCTAGAATCAAAGTCAGTTGAGGCTGAGCCTGATTGGATAGGTGAGTCAGTGGTTTGCTGACTCTCCGCAAGTCATTTGTCAGACTTGTTCTTCTTGGCCGGCTTCTCAGCGTTGTGGTCACGTCCGAAGCGTTTCTGGACGTTTTCCTTTGCTTTAGTCTCATCCCCCCACGTTGCTGAGGCTTTACGTTTGTTGCCTCTGCCGCGGGGATTGTTGCCCTGGTTGTTTGCGCCACGACCTCCTCGGTGATTTCCACCCTTGCCACGACCCCGACCGCGGCTTGACTGCTTCGGCTGCTGGGGCTGTTTCGGTTCCCTTTTTGCGGGCTTGACGGCAACTTTGAGGCCCTGGCTAGGCCTTAATGCAAGAGCCTCATACTTTTTGAGGCCACCCTTAGCTACCCGGTTTAATTCCCGATGCATTTTATTTATCAATAGTTAACAATGAGCTCATGCCGAATAACTGGTTGATTTCATGTATATTTACATGTAAACCTAGATGTTGTGTTCATGAGATGTTGTGTTCATAAGATAACTTAATGCTTTATTATTCAAAGTTAGCTAATTCGAAATATGGTATGCCTTCACTGTCCAAATTGTACATACAACTACTACAGGTTCCAATGACTTTAATATAATATTTCCAAGCATTTCATGCTTTTTTAATCAATGTTGTGTTTGTGAGACAGTGTGTTGTGTTCATGAGATTTAGCACTACCACTGTTCAGCAGGTATTATTACAGGGTTTTGGAGGAATAATAGCAAATAATCTATGGTGAGAGGGAAAATATATGCATTAAGTGTTCAGGGAGCTATCATACATATGAAAAAAAGGAATGCTCATGTACATATCTTAAAGAAGAAATGTGGCTAATTACGGAGATGCACAGACTGGGATAAAAATGTATAAAGCAAAGACTTTAAAGTCCTATATAATATGGAAAATAGTAACAATTTTTTTCTTTTCACTGAATGCATGTATAGATATGATATGCAACATAATACTTAACATAAGTTATATTGAAAAATACCATTTCCCAGCAAATAGCCATTGATTTTAATGTTAATCTCATGAACACAACATTAGACTGGAAGTGAGAGAGAGTATACATCTTCATGTCACTCCCGCGCAATGGTAAAAAAGGCTGCCGTGCCAATTTTAATGTATGTTAAAGATCAGAAGCTTTACAATATCTAGGATAAACGTGGTAATGATGAGACATTATTTCTAATTTTATCAACATATTGACAGGGTGAAAAATCCTGTAGCCCCTCCCCTATGCTACAAAAGAATCAATTATCACAATCAGCAAACTATGTGTTTGATCATAACTGTAGAGTCAAATTAAAACTTCTTTGAGTGTGTTTCTCTGTGAGCCTTAATTCTGATAAACTATGGGTTTATAGATATAAGGGACCACTTGTTAGGTTGGGCTATGGTAGACCTCAGAAGTTGAACTGAGTAATAATATCTTCTCATCACTCACCTACAAGCAGACAAGGAGAGGCTGCCCTCTGGTGAGGAGCAGTGATACCTTGTCCCTCTATACACTGCAATGACCAAGTGCATTGTGTTAAATAATGGAACTAGTCCTTCAAGGCAGAGGTTTAGGCACCTTGAGCATGGTTCTAGGTGCCCCAATTTTTGTGGTTCAATGTACCCCATGCCAAAGATTGCAGATAAGGTTGATGTAATTCAGAATACAGAACACACTCAGGAGTAAAATAAGGTTTTCTCAAGCAATGAGACATTTACTTTGACCCCCATACAGATCTTAGGCCAGCCATGTTTTTTTTACGACATCAGAACAAAAGTTCCAGAATTGCAAGTATTTACTTTCTAGGGTATATATCCTTTAATGTTGTCTAGTCCCCCCCCCCCTGAACAGTCTATAAAAGGTGGTGTTGTGGTAAGAAAACTGCTGGAAAATTCCCAAAGGAATAGCAAAGAGAGCGAGTGGTCCAACATGCCCAGGCGGTCAACCCCACTCCCCTAGATGCTAGGGGCAATGTTCTTTATACAAAGACTTACAATGACAGCAAGCATGAACAGTGAATCAATTGGTCAATATCTCGCAATACACACAAAGAGACTCATGATAAGAACCGCTGCCTTGCGGTTGTGATCCGTTTCTGATAACAAACCTCAATTTCTAACCATCCCAACTCACCAAGCAGATACTCAACTCAGTCTCCATACTTTCTGCCTGAAGAACCTTCACTCTCCTCCCTTATTCTGGATCCTCTATCCTTGACTACACCCTGATTCGGAGAATGCACTCTAATATCAACCTGATTAAACAATGATGGTCAACATGCTCGGACTGCTGAATGTCCGGGTCAGTCACTACAATTGGCTGTTACCTTGGTGACAAATAGATGTGGATACAACTCAAACAGTCTAAAGATATTTCATCATGAATTTTATATTTGTTGGGTCCTCCCAGTTTAAGATTCATTGCGTTTTTGAGTAAGAAATATGCAGCGTAACAATTAATTACATAATATAAAGAATGACAGTATTTTCACATATAGTAGAATGATATCCATACCTGAGATGAAACAAAATTTTACACCCTGTCAGAGCCATTTCAAATTGAAGGGTGTAAAAAGTGATCACAAACAGTGTTGAAGGCCAAGGTCAAGCCAGAGTGCAAATTGTCAGTAAGGGTCAATTTGTTGTTAAAGTGTAAATAGAAAATCTTTCCAAAGTGACAGGCAACTACTCTTAAAAAAATGCTTGTCAAAAACAGCCATCCCCTTGACAAGGGAAGATGATAAAACAGGTTCAGCACTCATTGTGTCATTTTTTCAGTTAATTAGCTCATTAAATCTTTGCAGGACTTCTCTCACAAGATGAATAGTTTCTTATTTCTGAGGCCTAAAAATCCATATGCTGTACATTTATGTTATCAGCAGAAGTAAATGCCTGCAATTATGGCATACCCTCATAACAAACTGAAAGGACTTTAACACATAAAGGCATGTCCTGCATTTGTGCAACAAAACAAGTCAATGGAAACTGTAAACAGCCCTTAGGTTTAATATACCGAGGTGCAGATGTAAATAGTCGCTCTAGACTACTGTTGCTTTTTTAAGACACAAAAGTGCTATGCAGGCCTTTAATCATTTAATAGGAAATTGAAGTTTCAGCGGAGTGAAGTTGATGTTATTAGTTACTCTCACAGCTGTATTTGTCTTAAGACATGATAGTGCTATGCCGGTCTTTTATTGGTAATAGGAAATTGAAGTTTCAGCGGAGTGCAGTTAGCTTTGCATGCAGACTGGGAATCTTACAAGCCAGCTGTCACTGCTGGATAAGTGCTGACTGCTGTGCTAACAGGATTTGTGATAAAGAGTGGTTAATGGAGGATTCATGATAAATGAACCAAAATTAACACACATACAGTGCTTACATAGTTTCTCTATGAATGTCATCATAGGTTCCATTATCTGTCAGAAATGATATCACAAATATTTGCAAAAACTGAATGGTAACAACAACAAGGTGAAAACTATGTTTTCGTTTCCAATATATTAGCAGAAGGCATCAATCTTAAAATATACTTTAGAGATTAATCAATTCTAAGGGTGTGATTGGAAGTTATTAGGTAAGATGCAAAGTGATTTAAAAAACTGTCACATGATGACTCCTCTCATATGTTTTTTCATTAGGCAGGTCTACACACACAGCAGTGTGAGGAAAAATTCATTGTCTAGTGCCATCTTGACAAAAGATTTCTCTTCCTGCAATTTTTTATTAATATTTAGAACCCTTGGTTTGTATCCCAAAGGAAGAAATCCGATGCAAGCTAGCAGAATCTGGCATACCGAGAGAAGTTTACAATGGTAGGAGTAGACATTAATTATGTAGATGTCCTTCATGTCCAGGTTTTGTATTTTTAGGTATGATAATAAGCTAAAACGGCATGGCGGTTGCATACGAGTGGTTTTAGCCAACGAGTGTACGTCAGGGTAGCCACGAGTCCGCTTCATAAGCAAAAGAAAAAGGCGCGGCAGAGGGGCGATACCGTTTTAACGCAGGATCCTGTCGTCGTGGACTAAGGGCTTTACAGATTCCCATATATTTATCATCCTTGACAGTTGTATTTATATAAGGAAAAAGGATACATCATGCACAAAGGCACCTGTCTTTTTGTTTGAGACCTCTCTTCAGACTCATAATTATGCCCTGCAGGCAATTTTTTTCTACCTGTATTATGTGAATACGGATAAACAAATTGTTGAAAGATGGTTGTAATTCACAAATTATCTTAAGTTTATGCACTGGAAATAGCACAAGTGTTGCTAAATTGAGACATGCAGTTAGGCAATGCCTCCATCCTTCCACATAGAATAATTCATTAAGTCCCTGAGACATGATTTTCTTTTCACTTTAACAAGACATCATTAAAACCAGCAAAACCTCAAATGTCTGCAATAATAGGTTCTCAATCTCAAAGAAGTCATTTTCCCTTGAAAGGCGTTGTCCCATTGTCAACAAAAACGAATCATTTTTTTCAGAATGCCTTTACAGAGATTCTGTTCATAGTGCAACAGTACCAGTGAGGTCCATGCTCCCCATCCCCTTTTTCCATAATACATCATTGTCAAAAAGGCAGTCTGAACAATGTGTGTTACTCCTGTGACAACTAGCAGATTTTTTTTGTTTCATGCCAGGCCTTTACGATGACATGTTATGTGAGCCATCATTGAACAACATTTTTTTTCAGTGTCATCCTTTGTTCAATAATACACTTATGTGTCCATGCCAAGTTAAGTCATGCATGTTATATGCATGTACAATTTGATTTTTGGAACTCAGCCAATAGCTTAATAGTCACTGACATCTGTCCCTATGTTGATGGGAGCTTTTAGCATGGTTAGACACAAAGGTCTAGGCCAGGGTTCAGTTCATAACCTATAATAATTTCGTATGGCATTGGTTTATGATCCATGAATCCAGGCCTGAGGAGTAGGCTGTGTCTCAAGACCTTGGGCCAATGTTCTTTTCTCTGACTGGGTGCCGTCTCTGACGAGGTGCCGTCTCTGACCGGGTGCCGTGTCTGACCGGACATCACTTCGGGAGTTTAGTTGCCTTCTACCAACAGCAGGAGGCTAATTATAATAACGTAACAACTGCCATGAAGTTTTTACAAATCCTCATATATATGAGTATAGGTTAACAATTAAAAAACACTTTTCTCTGACACCAGGTCAGAGATGGCACAAGGTCAGTGACGGCACCTGGTCAGAGACGGCACCCAGTCAGAGACAAAAACATTGGTCCAAGGTGGTGAGACACAGCCAGTAGATTCACCAAGCCTACGTTTAAGGATCCACTAACCATGTAATGCATTAAAGTATTTTGTTCCCCACAAAAGAGTTTATGATGCCTGCCACCTTGTTTAAGTCAAATAAAGTGATGAAAAGTCGAAAGTAATTCTCATTTTGGAAGATTAAACTTCCTGTGACCGCTTTGGGCAGAGGCCAAAAACATCCTTTATAAAAAAAGACAATTTCTATTGGCAAGGCCACTTAAGATTTCTTTCATCAGCATCAAAGAATGAAAGGAGTCAACCAATCAGAACAAGTGTCATAATTATGCCTGCCAGTCTCTTTCGAATCCACCAATAAATGATTGACACAGATTTCCCATCTGTTATTTAGCGTAATCAAAATGATAACAAACCCTTTGAAAAAGAAGCAAAAGAACCAAAGGTTACTCAAATTGGTCATGGTGGGAGTGAAAAGGGACCTTACTTTCTATTCCTAGAGATTGCCCTTCAACATGTGAAATACAGCTAGGCATTATTTAAACTTTGCATGACCCACTGTTTCCACAAAACTTTATAATGAGGTAGGCTTGAACCTATCCTTTAAAGACCGCATGTTGCTTGAAGGCTACCTTCTTCAACCAATCGGTGGTGAGTAGAAGCAAGCCAAGACAGTATTGGTGCATCATGCTGAGCCTTTAGGGTTGTATCAACATAACAGAAGCTGTATCAAACATGACTGCAGCACTGGCAAGTTACTCACCAGAGCCATATAGCAGAAATAGTGTGAGTAATAGCTATTGTGCATTAACACACTTTTATATCATTAAAGTGTTATGCAGGGAGCCATATGTACACTGACTTGGCCTACATTACAGCCAGAGTGGGAGTTTGGATGGATACTAATGGGCATGTGAGGCCAGGAAGATGGATAGAACTTGGCATACATAGCAGCAATTAGACAGCTTACTCTCACAACATTGCTGAGAACTTAAAACCATTCTAAGTGCCTAAGGCTTTTAGGTAAGTTAAATTGTCTTCATGAAGTTCTGAAGCAAATATAATACTTTATTTATGACTAAAAAGTGGAATGTGAAAGTTCTTGATTATTTGATCCAAAACCCCCCTCAGTTCTGTAGGTTAAAGGGGTAGATAGAGGTTAATATAAACTTGCTACAGAAAGATATTTGACCCTTCTCATGAAGAGTGAGAGTTCTGAGGCAATAGGCTGAAAAACAACCTACCCTGAAACATGTACATGTGAGAATAGGAGGGTTAGACACTATAACAGGCCCAGGGTCATATGACTCATTAGTCTAGCTACTGGACCATAGTGTCTTTCTAAGTGTACATAGCGAAGGGAAGTGGACCAATGAAATATCACTGTCTATGTAATTATATACACCCATCACCAGACAGAATGCAGTCACAAAAACAAGAACATTGCACCTTTAATGCTTACCTGATGGATTACCTAAATACTCTTACTTTCATAGTCCGCGCATCTTACCCAACAGTGTGTATTTCACAATATCTTAGTAGAGATTACATTTGTTGCCATGATGCACCTATGCAGCCCCGGTGAGTAACTCACCAGTGCTGTATTGGTGCATCATGCCGACCCTTTGGGAGTGTCTCAATCTCATAAGGTCTGCATGATGCTTAAATCTAGGCCTAGAGAGGTACTTGCTAGGGCTGCATTCGTGCACCATGATGGCCAAGGGCACTATGCATTGAGGTATCATGCCATCCTTAAAGGGATACAGAAGGGAGACATTCGGCTCCTGGTCATTGTTGAAAGACATGATAAGTATTGTGTACTTTGGGCCAAAGAAATTGTTCTGCTGAAAACCTTAAGAATAGGAAACATTCATGTCCTGTTGGGGACCTCCGGTAGCTGTTCATTGTGCAGGGGCATAGATATAAAGAGTCAAAGGAGTCTGGGCAGGACTAAATATGGTCTTACCCTGCTGATGACCTAAGTACTGCCGACATTCTGGAAGGAAAAGTACTTCCAGAACCCTTACACAGGTGTCTGGCCCGGAGTAGGTGGAATGGTGAGGTTTTCTAGAAGGAGGGGTTTTACGGTAGTTGCCACCAGGGCCCAGGTTGTTGCAGGAGTGTTGCCAGGACTAGGTACCATCAGGACCCTTACATAGTTGTGGCAGGGGTCTGGGCAGGACTAGGTACCACCAGCACCCTTATCTATCTGTGTCAGGGTAGAGTTAGGCTAGGTACCATCAGGACTATAAGTCTGGGCAGTGCTTACCCGACTCTTACCTGATAAAGTGTTCTTCTAGATACGAGTCTGGTTCAAGTATGACACTTACCGCCAACCACATTATTGATCCAAAATGGCATTGACAACCTGATGTCACTTGGAAACTAAATGTAGTATGTGGCAATTGTTGATGAGAGTGTAAATGTAAGTTTGGGATGCTTTAGTTAATGGGCTCTCCAGGAGTGCAAAAACAGAAAAAAAGACAAGAAACATTGATCCCTCTCTGAAACCTTGTCAGGACCAGCCATTGACTGGGCATGTGATCATCATGGTCTTTGCTGACCAGTTAAAATCTTCATGAGGTGTCTGCTGGATATGGAGGTCTCTGAAATTGTTAGTCCATCCAACAACATTAAACAATTTAAACAGCCTGGACAATTGTCCATCAATTTCTTTCTAACTTAAAGTTCTAAATTAAACAAATCTGGCTCATTGTTCCAATTAATTTTGTAGTCATTATATATACATGAATGCAGCCCTAGTGAGTGACTCCAATTCAACCAATAAGTTATTTATCAACACTTCAGTGATCTCTAACAACGTGAACATGAAATTCTTATCCAGCATCTCATCTTTGAATGTTTAATGATGGTAAAATTAAATATAAGATACATCAATAAACTTTCAACGTTCAACTTTTAAAGTGGAGTGAACATTTTTCAACAATAGGGGATGGTGGATTTAGGGGGGGGGTCAAAATAGAAATTCTGATACATTAAAGCTATATGCGCAGATACCTGCACAGTGTGTCCATAGAGGTAGCGATCAACCTTAATTTAATTAAGAGTTATGAGGACAAATTACCACCTTGAGGCTTAAAGCAATTGTTAAAAGCCAAAGGAGTATAATAACAGCCAGTGCTGTCTCCTACTACTTTTTCAACCTGTGACAGAAACCTGAGAAGGATATACATTATTGAAGTATTTACCTAATTGATAATCTTTTTGGTCCTACAAAAGAAGATAATGAATGCCTGCCCTTGGGCAAGGGATGTTTTTCACCAACATCAGATAGATTTACTAGGAAATTCACATTCAGGTAGGGGACGGGAATAGGTTGTTGGTACGTACTACTACCTTGGTACAGTCCATTCAATCAGACTGTACCGATATAATAGTACTGTACATGGTTCTGGGGCTTAGCATCTATTTGGTACATTTTGTGTGACCATTAGACCATGAACAGCTGGCTGTACCAGGCTACTGACCCCCATGGGTTGGTCTGCAATACCTTATACGTAATCATAGAACAATGGGTCTTTACTAAACCAACACTGGGCCATGGGTTTGAGGAAAAACACCCACTTTTTTCAAGATTTTACTTATTCATGACCTTACCATTCCATTAGCAGGTAGAACCAAAATGTAGAGTGATAGATCAGTATCTAATCTACTAACCTATGTGTTCAGATTTATCAGCAAATCAAACACAAAATTCTGAAATGGGTTATACTGGGTACATATAAAGTTATTTTATGCCTGTGCCATGTTCAATGCATGATATTAAAATGAATATATAAGTGATTGTAGTTTGTAAATCGGTCAGTCCATAGATTGAGATGTTCTCTTTTAAATGGTACCAAACATGATGTATAGTACATTGTGACTTAGATGGAAATGTTATGAAAGTACCAACATGAACTGATGCTGGTTGGAAGGCTACTATACTAGTAGGCCCTAGATGCTGAGTACAAGTGCAGGTCTTCTATGGCGTACTAGAATAGTTGGTATGTCTCGACCTGCACATTGCATGTTTGAAGGCAATTACATATTGTGTCCTTGAAAACCCCTTAGGAACAGCATAGGGATTCATCTTAAATGCTTATCTGCTACTTCTGCAAAGATGCATAAATGCATCTTTTTCAAATAACTTTCATCCATCATTAAAACTCAAAAAAACACATACACTCCAAAGAGCCTAATATGATGCACTAATCAAAACTAGCATCATCACATTAAATCAGCCTGAAGTGTGAAACATCATCAGCCCTCAAATGTACTTAACAGGACAGGAGGAACACAGGGGGGAGTTTCACAATCAGAGTGTGTGCACAAACAATTTGGAATGATGCGGCCAGTGACTATTGGTCGACAAGAATTAACACTGACAGCGAATTTCATAGGGTGTGAGAAAATGTTTGTCATTTCTTTCCCTTTTCTAGCTAAGAAAACCTTAATGTAAGGTAGCATAAATAGGTCCAGAATATAAGATATTAAGGCCCAACTTGCAGTATTGGTGGAGATGTATAGCAATACAAATGTCTGTCTATGCTTCAAGAATTTTTAATATAGAGCACATGCGAGGGCTAGAAGTCGTAATAAGGTGACAAGACTATGGAATCACCTTATTTAGTTATGTTGGTAAATTTCTACCCCCAAAATGTCCTTACTATGACGAAACTTTGGTGTACAAATCTGAAATATAGCAATTCAATGTAATTTTTTCAAAAAAGAAAACCAAGCCTAGGACACTTCAGGACTTTTAACAGGTTGAACTTAACATATGGATAGCTCATTACTGGGAAAATTAGCTGTCAGGTATTTTATTCAATGTTTGGGCCACATTTGGTCTAAAATGACTGTACTACTAGCCAACTACAGTAAGCTAACACTTGACATTGCCAGTCAGCCTATAGTTCTCACCTGCAGAAAACCGCATTGTCAAATGATCAAACTGCCCTACATTGCTGTTTAGTAAGTTGCCTCCTTGGAGCTAGGAGCTGGAGTGTTATGATAATACACAGGCGACCAGGAAAAGAAATGGCTAGCAACAATCTCCAATACTCTTCAAGACCGCTGTGTTTGGCCAGCTCTCACCACTCTTAAGCCAGTGATCGAATGCCACAAGTTCGCTGTGAATGTTGTCATAAGAGAGAAGCTTGCGAGAACACTCGCAAATAACAAAAACTTTTAGATTTCTATGAATTTACTGGCAGGCCGCATGACCCTTGCAACAACAGTTTTGCTGGGACTCACAGAAGGAGACCCATTGCTGAAACGCTTTGTAGGTGTGTACTTGCATAAGTGTGATTCGCAGCAAATTCACAGCAAATAAGCAGCACTGGATCAACGGATTTAGGGAACCAGATCTTCTAGCTCTATGAATACGGCCTGGCATAGACTTTTTGTACTACATTGACCTCATATCTTCCATTTCAATGTTGACTACACCCGGACAAAGGCATTGTTGTAACCTCATGAGACACAGCCTTATATGAACAGTGTGCGGGATGAGACACCACCAGGCGTGTGTAAGGGGAATTGTAAGACACTGTGATGACTGTATAAGGCTGTGTCTCACCAGATCAGCCCAATATGAAGGTCCTTGACTGGGTGCCATCTTTGAAAGAGTGCCATCTTTGACCTGCCACCATAAAAAAAAGATTTGTAAGATATAAGATAAATAAAATAACTTAACCTACATTAACTTTTTCAGTCCATTCAAATCTCTGCCCTAAAATAATTAGTTTCCTATCAAGCCTGTCAACGATGGCACCCGGGTAGAGATGGCACCCGGTCTAAGACATCCACCATGTCTCAATCTGGTGAGATACAGCCATAATCAAACTAGGAGATTGAGCCCTCTTGCTATATCTCATTAGAATATCTCTGGTGCAAGGGACAAATGCAATCAGAATTTACTTTGCAGTAGAGAATAGTCTGTATAGTAATATTGGAGAAAGCATATCTGCACAGATCATCTGTCAACATATCTCAACATCATCAATGTGTGCATGAAGCAAAATGTATAATGAAGTTGTTTCGGATTCCTTCTGTTAATTTCCATTTTTCATCTCACATAAAGCAAATCTCAATGACAAACATTGTCTCTGGCTTTTCTCTTCTTCCCAAAGCTGATACTCTCTGCATATCCTTTCAAACCCTGTTAGTCTTGCCGATGTGATGAAAAAATTGATGAGACACCAATTTTTTCTTTATATCAGTTTTGACCCGAATGTTCTTTATTGAAAAAGGCAATAAACCGCAGGAAAAAGGTGACAGTTATACATCTGTTAGAGTAACTTGAGGCTTGAATGTAAACCATGTGAGTTTCTCAAGGGTGCTGCATTCATGCATCCTGACAATAAATGGTAAATTACATTATAGAGCTTTGTGACCCTTCAATTGTTAAATAGGAAATTGAAGTTTCATCGGGATAGAGTTATCCTTGAGTGCAGATAACGAAGCTGACAGGCAGACTGTCACTGACTGTCGCTGCTGGAAAGTTTTGCCTGTTGTGATAACATGAGGTGTAATAAAGAATAACTACAGGAGCATTAATAAATCAATGATAACATGCAAACAGTACGTTATCATAGGTTGCTTTTCTGTTAGAAAAGCCATCTACAGCTGACCTTTCTAAATATAAACAGGTAATGTTCTCAGTTTCTTGATTTCCATGAATGGAACCAATTTTTAAACAATTTAAAACAGATTCCAGGCAATTGATAATTCATGTGGCAATGCATTAGTGAACATGCACAGTGAATTAACTAACTGTCACATGGTAACAACTGTCGCATGTTCTCACTCTAGCGAGGTTTGTAGGACGCTGTGCCTGGTATTATTTCATACACATAGTTGTGTGAGAAACTGCTTCTTCCCTGCGAGGCTATGGGTATGTAATAATACAGTGGACTCTCACTTCCCCAAATTTAGTAAATGCAAGAAAAAATGTTTAAGGAAGCAAATTATCCGAGGAATTAATTCCAAATATAGTGAAACATGAGGGAGTGAGGGTAGACTGTATACATACAGATGGCTGTGGTACTTGGGACAACTGTTAAGCATGGTCACATCACAGACTCTATAATCTACATTTTATCCTTCCTAGAGGTTTGTGATTTGACCGGACAGACTGTTTACTGTACAGACTGGCCCTGACTGTTACACAGGAACTAAGCTATGCTGGGCCTCCCTATGGGGAAGTGAAAGTGCCTGTCTCACCGTCTCCTGAGCCTGTCACTGCACACTAGTTAATATTTCATTATCTTGTGCGATAGTAGGCACACACTTGTCACTTGGTTTGTTTCATAATAGCAAACACGGAAGTAATGTCAAACTTTTTTTATAAATTACTCAATGGGATAATTATGGAGTGTCAACTCGGGTATTGTATGCTGGATAGTAGTGCCTTTTGCTCAAGGGCATCCATTATGAAATCATGTGCGTTCTCCTTTAACTAAATATGGTTTCAGGTTTTTGAGCCCAGGATTAAGAGTCACAGGAAAGTAGTCAAGCTGCCTGCAAAAGTCATGAAATGCTCTGTCTAAAGACAAACAGGAGCTGCAACATAAAAGGGTTTTACCCTCGCCAGTTTCTGTATAAATAAAAGAAATAACAAACTAACAAAAACAAGTAAATTTATTTCTATGGAGAAAAGCTAGTTGGCAAAGGATTGCTTAGAGGCAGTAGAGGGACACAGGAGAAACAATCCTTCAACGGACACATCACCATGGAATAATTTGTTTTAACTTGGCTCAAAATATTGACCCATCCTATTTTGTTCATAAGGATATGTAATATAAAGTCCTTCAAAGGGAATATCAATATTTTGCATTACTTATGTAAGTTTACATGAGAAAGAAGAGGCATATATAATTCTGAGGGAGTCAGCTGGGGATGATTCTCAAAATCTGATGATTTCAAATGGAGCCACCCTCACATTTTCCAATGGCTTGCACTTAAAATGTTACTCTTATTTTTTGGATTCACTGTAACTGATTGATGCGTTATTAAACATTTTACATTTTGAGTAATACAATCATCTCGTCCCACAATTCCTCTTCATATCACCAATTCATGAAGGTGGTTGTAATATGAAATAAGGCTGACACAAAACATATCCATTGTTTTCCCTTCTCATCTGATGCAACTTTAATCAACCAGATTTTGATCAATTAAAATTCACACTGATCCAATTGACGTTTCAAAAAGGAATACTTGATTTTCATCATTTCACACAATGTTGACAAATTCAATCACACAAATTCACTTCTGACAGATTGCCTCAATTATAGTTTCTATATAAACTCTTTGGGAATAACATTTAAAAGAGAAATTGTCAAGGGCAAAAAGTGGATAGAAATAACTGTTTACCGAAATGTGCAGTGGCATGGTGATGAATTGCTGGGAGCATCCTAACAGTGGCCCTGTAACAACATGGCCAAGTAGACACGCACCGCACAGCGCTGCCCGTAATTCCACGGAATGTATGGTTCTCAGGACAAGTGAACTTTAAATAACACGTCAGCAATGCACAACTAACCCCAGTGCAATGTGGTGAGCATTTATGTGCCACTACTGTCTATGATCGGCATTTAAATCCGAATTTGTCATCCTGAATCGACGGTTGTCAAGGTAAACAGTACGCGGAGTCACTTGACTACAAAATGGCGGACATACCACAACAAAGGAAGCCACGGCCGAGAAGGGACGCGGACTCCAACATGTCTCGTAAGTCATGCCCCATCCCTGATAATGGCAGTTATTACGAGGAAATCATACCTCCGAAACCAAAGAGAAGAGGTAGACCTCCGAAGAATATAAAAAGCCCGGCTGTGTACGTACCTGTTAAATCAACCAAACGAACGCGTCAGCCGAGTGACGAAATGAACCTAAATTCCGGACTGTGTGGACACATATCACCCGCCCGCGCGTTACGAAATCGTGGTAACAAACGACAAGTCAGGGGCAAAGAAGATCTTGGTGCAGCCTATCTGGATACCACTGATGATCTGTCTGAACCTGAATTGACTAATAATGAGGACGATGAATGGACCAGTGGAAGTGATGCTGACACTGCAGTCCGCCAACCAACTGCCCGAGCCTACAAACCGAAGAAAACAAAATCAAATGGCAATGACCGCAGTATGATTGATGAAATCAAACTTTTCATACAGAGTGGCAATCAACAAGTACGTGATGAGATCAGTGACTTAAAATCAATTGTGAATAGCAACAACGAGGTACTATCCAAACGGCTAGACACCATGGAGACGAAAAATAAGAAACTGGCGCTGGATACCAAAGGTGAGCTCAAGAAAATTAAACTATTGGCTGAAGCTGCTTCTGAAGCTGCAGAGCAGGCCAATACTAGAGCTTCCAAAGCATCTGACGATCTAGATAAAATGCGTCTCAATATGCAATCAAAACAGCCTCAAAAGTCATATGTAGCAGCAATCCAGAATGATGGCCTAATTAATGAGTCAGGAGAGTTCAGGTCACCAAAGAGGTTCAATATTGTCTGTGAGGGTATTGAGGAGTGCCTAGAAGAGGACCCTTATGACCAAGCTTTATTATACCTAGGACAACAAAGCATACAGGATCCCTATCTCTTAACTATAGAAGCTACCGACGGCGTATTTATGGCATAAAGCCGGTTGTACGCCACTCTCATGGCCTGAGAGTGGCGTACAGACCCTGAGAGTGGCGTACAGACCCTGAGAGTGGCGTACAGACCCTGAGAGTTGCGTACAAGCCCTGAGAGTTGCGTACAAGCCCTGAGAGTTGCGTACAGAGCGGAAAGTAGTTCCAGCGGTGGCGCCCTCAGTGGCCGACAAATGTACTAATAGAAGCGAGCGCCGCAGCGTCCCCTGTCGGTTTTGAGGGGAATTAGAAGCGATTTCGCTTGTTTCTGGCGCTCCCAGCGCCAGCAGCCGACAAATGTAAACAAAGCGCGGCAAATAGAAGCGCCCCTAGCGGAAATTGTCGGCAAAAGTGGGAGGGGCAGCCGACAATTTGAGCATTCCGAGCTGAAAATCAAGATGGAGAAGACGTACCTTGAGGCCGTGCTTGCTTCTGGAGAGGTTGATGAGTTTGTTGTGGACAATGTCGTGGCCATAATGAACGAATTACACATAGAAGCTGGCGAGGACGTTAGTGGCTTCAATTTGGAAGCAGTTTCTGAAGCCATGCATGAAGAAATAGCGCTGGACATATCCGAGTTTGAAGCGCTGCAGGTGCTGGAGGAGGAAAAGAAGATGGATATGGTAGTGGATGATACGGTTGTGTCTGCTGATATTGATGCCTTAATATCCAGCATAGAAAATCGAGATAAATTTGAAGAGAAAATCGAACAGGTCAATTTAGAGGAGGAAGTCGATTTCTTGACGAATGCCCAGCCCACGGAAGTAGGGGCTGAACTTGCCCCCAATCCTTCCTGCAGAAGTAAACTGAAGCTAAAGAGACCTAACCCTTGGACAGTGAGGGAGCTTACGGATGAGATTCAACCCCCCCCCACCTCCAGAGCCCTGTCAGATGCAGAACTGAAGGAGTATACCGATGGTCAACGTTCAGCCAACACTGTGAGAAGAACCGAACAGGTAAAGAAATAAGAAAAAAGGGCCAAAAAAATTTGTAAAATTGAATAAATTTTAAAAATAATTTTTTAAAGTAAAATAAATATTTTAAAAATTTTGAAAAAAATCCCAAAAATCGAGGGAAAATTGCCAAAAAATGTTTAAAAAATGTAATAAAAATTGGGCTTTAAAAATTAATTTATTTCCCTTTTTTGGCAGGTGATCAAGAAATTCAAGAACTACATGTTGAACACGCACCTGGATGCTAGGCCCATGCATACGTTGGACCCGGGGACATTGAATAACTACGTTGCAAACTACCTGCTCACTACTAGAAGGGCTGATGGGAAGGAGTTTGAGCCTGACACCCTTACAAGCATTCACAGGGCCATTGACAGGTAAATGAAATGTAAATTGAGTTGAAATTATTGATTATAAATCAAATAAAAAATAAACAAATGAAAAAATGGTGTAAAAAATGAATAAAAAAAAATTAAAATGCTTAAAAAAAAATTAAAAAATTGAAAAAATGGCGTGAAAAATTAAAAAATTGAATTTTAATTTTTTCCTCTCGTTTTTATATTTTTTTAGGCACCTCAAGGAGAAAAACTACACCTTTTGCATCTTGACAGATGAAATGTTCCACTCCAGCCGGGCTGTGTTACAAGGTAGAAGGAAGGAACTGAAGGGTCAGGGGAAGGGGAATAAGCCCAATCGGTCTGATGCAGTTACCGAAAATCACGTCGACAAGCTATGGGCGACAGGTCTATTCGGTGGGGGAAATGCAAGATCCCTTCAAGACACACTTTTTTTTTACATGGGGTCAGCGTTTGGTTTCCGGGGGTGCCATGAGGCAAGGCAGTTGAAATGGGGGGATGTTGTCGTGGGGAGGGATGAGGAGGGGTGTAATTTTTTGGAGCTTCAATGCGAGCGCATGACCAAAACAAGACATGGCCAAGCAGGGGGACATGTCCGCAGCTATAACCCGCGCCTGTACAGTGATCCAGATGATACACGTTGCCCTGTACAGCTGTACTGGCTGTACACTGAGAGGAGACCCGCTGAGATGAGACGACCAGATTCCCCCTTCTATCTTACACCAAAGCAGGGAGCTTCACCAACAGATACAGTGTGGTACAAGGCTCAACCTATGGGCATCAATAAGCTTTCCGCCATTATGCCGACTATCTCTAAGGCTGCATCGCTAGATGGGCACATTACCAACCACTCGATCAGAAAAACCACCTGCCAAAACCTGTTAGCTTCTAACATACCAAGTGTGGCTGCTATTCAACTCACCGGTCATAAGTCGGTCGAAAGCCTCATTCATTATTCAAGTGCGACAAGGGATCAGCAAAAGGCCATGGCATTAATAGCCACCGGTCAAAAGCGTAAAGCTACTTCTGAGATTGAGGGAGCCTCGTGCACCATCTCAGCCCCCCCCCCCCCTGCCATGTTCACACCGCCACATGTGGATTCTGTTCCGGAAAATTCAGAAACCAGTGCCCTGGCCATTGGGGCCGCCTATGCCCCCATCCCCCCGCCTGCAAATTTAGAAGAGGCCCTAGAAGTCCCATCGGCCAGACCTGCCATGGTGCCCGCCCCAACTCAACCCGGGGCCGGGGTAGCCTCAGCCTTGTCCGGCATGTTGGCCGGCGCCAACATCTCCGGCGGAATCGTTTTCAACTTCAATTACGGAAGTTCCACCTCTGTCAACACAAAAAATGACATGGACGTGATCAACAATTCTCAGTTCTAGGTTATAGACACATTTTCATGACATAGTTATAAAGAATTTACCTTGAATTAAGACATTTTCCACTCGTAAATCCAAATGGATGTCCAACGTTGGCCATGAAGGCTCCGCACTCTCCGAATTCTCCCGCGCGACTGAGCGGGCGTAGTGATATGAAATAAAATTAGCCTTTTTGGCTTGTTTGAGTTGAAAAAATGGTCTCTTTTGATATAACTTTTGTTAATTACATGGAAATTAAGTAATTACATGCAATAAAACATAAAAATGGTTAATAAATCTAAAAAGTAAAAAAAAAAATGACGCAAAATAGTCCCATCGCGCATGGGTATTGGGGGTGTAAAGGGGCTGGTTCTTTGCGCTTTCTACGCAGTACTTATTCATAGCTAAGGTTTTGCACAGGTAGCCAGTGTAGATTTGACGAACCACCGTCAGCGCCACCCTCGGAGTATGCGGGAACAAGGAGACAAGATGGCGATCGTTTGTTGATTTTCAGCTAAGTAAACGGTTGTTTTTCTTTATTTAACAGGGTTTTAGGGGTTTATTAATGCTGAAAGTAGGTATAATAAATCCAAAACGGCACGCGGTTTGCATACTCGTGGTTTTAGCCAACTCGTGTACGCCACGGTCCCCACTCGTCGGCTTATGAAGCCGACTCTTGGGGACCGTGGCGTACACTCGTTGGCTAAAACCACTCGTATGCAACCGCCATGCCGTTTTGGCTTAATATTACTCACGGATGCCCTACATATGGACATGACCAGATCTGAGCTCAAAATATGCAAACGGATCAACAGACGCCGTGCGAATGCTGATGGCCCTAGACCCCTGTAGTAGTATAGTATGTATCGGAACGGGACTATAGTTAAGTACTGTTTATTACTCAATCGACATGCAGCCAATCAGAGGCCTCCATTTGGTCACGTGACCGGAAGTGACCTACTTAGGGGATTAGTGGTGACGTCACGTGACCTAGTTAGCCAATCAGAGGCCGCCATTGGGTCACGTGACCGGAAGTGACCTACTTAGGGGATTAGCGGTGCATTCTGGGTAACCCTGCAGCCAATCAGAGGCCTCCATTGGGTGACCGGAAGTGACCTACTTAGGGGATGGTGCATTCTGGGTAACCTACTGACCTACTTAGGGGACCGGAAGTGACGTCACATGACCTAATGGCCAACCGGAAGTGACCTCATTGAGGATCACGTGACCGGAAGTGACCTGATTGATCACGTGACCGGAAGAAGAAGAAGAAGAAGAAGAAGAAGAAGAAGAAGAAGTGACGTCACGCGACTTAATGAAGAGATGAGCGTCTTTAAGGGGTCACGGGCTTTAAAATGTGATATCTTTTTTTTTTGGAGGAGGAGGCGAGTCTCTTATTTTTTTTTGGTAAACTAATAAAAAACACCACGATATAAGTTTTTTTTTCATTTTTTATTGTTTTACGAGCGACTGGAAGTGACTTATTGAACTAGTTAGAAGCGTTCTTTAGAGTGTATAAGGGGGAAGGAGGGGAAGGAGGGGAGGGGAGGGGGGGAGGGGGGCCCTTTTAACATGCATGGGGAGGGGGGCGCTTTTAGGATGCATGGGGCGAGTGGGGGAGGGGGGGAGGGGGGGGAGGGGGGCACTCTAGGGGGGGGCACTCTAAGGGGCGCGTTTGTCTCTTTTAAGAAAGAAAAAGATTTTCAATCGAGAGACACGCTTCTTCTCTCGAGAGGAAGAAGCGTGTCTCTTCGTGTTTTTTTTTTGTTTATCACGTGCTGCGATGAGGCGATCAGCTGCGACTGGAGGAAGTGACACTTTAAGAGATCGCGCGTCTTAATTGTTATGATATATATTTTTTTTTTTTTTTTTTTTTTTACTTACTAATAAAGAAGACGTATGAAAATAAAACACAACAATTCACATGTCCGTCGTTCTCGTTGTTTCTTGCTTGATAAAGTCAAGTAATATCGCGATGCCGAGGCCAAACTTTCCCATGTCCTCAGTCAACACTCGAAGGAGTTCAAAAGGCGTACCGCCGGCGCCGTCAGCTTCATCTTGCCACATTTTCAACACTCGGAAGGCCCACTCAGCGGGACTTCCTCCGTATTCGCATTCTTCAGCGATCTTATCTAACCTCTCAGGCGACAATTTTAAATGGTCCCCCACCTCTTTCCACCTGCTACCCAGACGTCTGCCGAGGGTGCCCAAGTGCTTATGCATCGTGCGCGAGTCGGGGTTTTCGAAATCCAACCCCTGTCTGTGGAGAAGGGCCATCCACTGAGCCAACAGTTCCATGCGTCTAATGCGGGTGAAGACGCGACCGAGCTCGCCCCATCTATGACGATGCGGGGTTTCACCCCACCACACTCGGAACATCGCCGTACACAGCTCCTCCGGTGTCTTGACACTGCGCTCTACTAGAGCATCCATACGGGCGGCGCTGACTTTTAAGCTACTGCCCAACTCTCTCCAACAGCCGCTCAACTCTTTACCTAGTTGACGAAGCAAGGCGTCGCTATAGGCTAACCGCCGCTGTCCTACCTGTCGGGTCTCCCCATCATCGGTCTGCTGCCTCGCGCCGCGTCTCACGTCGTCAAGCCGCATTAACTTTTTTTCAGGCGCACCGGGCGGTGAAGGCGAGCTTGAAAGTGGAATAGCTTGAGCCATCTCGTCTCGTCTTGGCGGCGGCGGCAGCGGCGGCGGCGGCGGCGGCGGCGGTGGCGGCGGTGGTGGTGGTGGCGGTGGTGGTGGTAGTAGCCGTTACTGGGGTCAGAGGCGATATGTTTTTTTTCCAACAGAAATGAGAGCTTTTTATACAGAGGGAGTTTAATCCCATTTCCAACAGCGCTCCAGCTGTCTAGCGCCCTGTCCGCATGACGCTTTTTCAGCCGCTCCGCTCCTTAAGAGCTTAGATGACGAGGGGGTGTGGCATCGCTATCCGTGGAGACCAGCTGAAAACGGTGTTTTTTCCTCACTCATAGCCTTAATACCTCCTACCCCCTACCCGAGGACGTCTCCCTCCCTCTGACATTCATTGTAACAAACGTCAGAGGTCAGGTGAAAATCGGATTTTTTTTCATGCACAGCCTTAGGCAGCTGTCACCCCTCCCTATTGAACTAGCCGGCCGCCCGCCCGCCTGGCCGGCCCGGTCTACTCACCACGGCAGGAGGTGGCGATTTTTGTCTTACACTTAAGTCGCTCACCACATGCACACGCCTCTACTCACAGACAGACACGTTCGTCTTAGGGGGGTCCTGCTTCACGCCACACGCCTCCTGTAGTTTTTTTTTGTATACACACTGTAAGCTCATCACCGTTACCGTTAATCCTTTATACAGCTAACGCGCGCTGAATGGCTGAACAGGGTGGTAAGCGGCTTAGCTCACCACAGTGGATCCCTCAAAAAGGGATCCAGCTGAAAACGTCATACCTTATGTCTTTGTGAATGGCCGCCGCCGGTCAGTCGACGGCAGGCAGCAACCGCTTAACCCTTTATACAGCTAATGCGCGTTGAATTGCTGAACAGGGTGGTAAGCGGCTTAGCTCATCATCACAGTCGATCTCTCAAAAGAGGGGGGGGAAAGGGATCCAGCTGAAAACGTCATGCCTTATGTCTTTTTGTTTCTCTTTGTGAATGGCCGCCGGCCAGCCGGCGGCAGCTGAACAGGGTCGGTAAGTAGCTTAGCTCTAGAAGCGAGAAGGCGTATATAAGGGGCTTGGAAACCTCCATTCACTCACTCATTCTTTTTTGCTGCTCTCTACAGTCACCACCATGAGCAAAAGACAACAGCTAGCGGCGTTCAAGAACAAGAAGACTACGCGGAACAGCGTTCGTTTAGCGTCAGTGCCTGCTCTTGCTACTGAACATGAGACTACGGCCGCAGCCGGTTGGTCTTATCACCCTCCTGCTGTAGCGAGCGCTCGCGGCAGTAGTAGTAGTAGTAGTAGCAGTAGCACTAGTAGTAGCAGTAGTAGTAGTAGTGGTAGTAGTACTAGTAGTACTACTGGTAGCAGTCGTCGTGCTAGCGACGTTGTTACACTCGCGACGGTACACGTTGCTGCTAAGCGCGCTGCCGCTGCTACCGCCGTCCCGCCTGCCGCTGCTGCTGCTGCTGCTGCTGCTGCGCCTGCTACTGCTGCGCCTGCTACGGCTGCGCCTGCTGAGGCTGCTGCTGCGCCTGCTACTGTTGCGTCTGCTGCGGCTGCTGCTGCGGCTGCTTCTGCTGCACCTGCTGCTACTGCTACTACTACTGACGACAACGCTCCTGGCACAGCGCAGTACTGGCAACCGGGTTTTTACCTCCCCACTACTGTTGATGACTTTGATGACCTGCCGCACGTTGCACAGCCCCTCTCCTCCACCACTACATCGACGGACACCCTCGACGCCGCTCGCGCTGAGAGTTACAGCTATTCGGACACTCAGCCCCTGAACCGAGAAGAAGAGGAGGAGGAGGAGCAGCAACAGGGTGAGACAGAGAACGACGCTGACGACGAGGCGTACGAAGAACCCGAAGGGCAAGGGGTGAGCGGTACGTTTTTCGGCTTCCCTCTTCGACCTTTCGACCTCACTTCCTCCACTGCTAGCGCCCCCCCGTCCGGTCCGTGGCGACTGCCCACACCGCCACCTTCCGAGGGCGGCGGCGGCGCTTCATCTTCTACCGCTACACACAGCACGGACGGCGTGTGGCTGCGCTGTTCCAACAACGAGACCTCCGATACCACCAGCGCTGACGCTGCTCCTGCTATCGGTTCTGCTGCTGATTCAGCTCACGCTGATGGTGTTACTCATCCTGCGGGTGTGAAACGTTCTAAGGTGAGTTCCAGAACAACAAGGCCCACTAAGAAGAGAAAAATACAAGAAAAAGAAGGAGATGGACGAGAAGAAGCAGAGAAAACACTCGGGTTAGAGTTCTGCTTAGACGGAGCTTTGACGCTGGAGATCTGGGAGGACGTGGCTAGACTGTCTAGGAGGCCGCGCTACACAAAAGACGGCCAGGTGAAAGAGGCGTCTCTGACCAGAAGCAAGCGAGTGCACTTCACGGCCGACGCGCTGCGCGAGCTCATAGCACGCATCGCCGATATCCGCGCAGTGGTGCGCATACGCGACACAGCGGCCGCGCAAGGAAAACCTAATCACACCCCCTGGTTCGCAGTGCTGGATGAGGCGGGCGAAGTGTACGCAGCTGTGAGCTACTACAGCGGTAAGAACCTCGTCCACGTGCGCAAGTACGAAGGTCCTGACAAAAAACCCACACAGCAGGGGGTGACGCTGTCCGCCAGAGCGCTCAAAGAGTTGGATGACAAAACAGAGATCATTCTGAAATATCTCGGCATAGATTCGGAATGAGAGACGCTCAACGCTCACGCGCGCACACACACACAGCGTTTGACGTACGCTGTATGAGACAGACAGACAGACAGACAGACGGATACACAGACAGCAGACAGAAAGATAGTTACATAGACGACAGATTGATAGATGGCTAGATAGATAGATAGATAGTTAGACGGCTAAGTAGTTGGTAACCGAGTGAAAAAAAACATGACACAGTACGTATGCGAAAAGTGTTTCAAAATGTTTAAAAGAGCGTACAACCACGAGAGACACGTAGAAAATTGTAGAGTAGTAGCTAAGTTTTGCCCTCTATGCGGCGAAGGGGATTGCCGAAAGAGCGCTTGTCGACGCGAATCTCTGGACGGGGTGACCGTCCCTCCGCGCATATGTGCTGTACCGAACGGGGAGGAAACGTTCACGGCGAATTGGCCTGCGATACAAACGGGCGTCAGGATGCACGGGACTCGCGTGAGTGTAACAAACTTCAGGCTACCAACCGGCGAGTTGAGTGACGCTGTAGATACTATGCGTCGCATTCACTTGACACAAAGATTCAGATACAAAGTGGGTTTCTCGGTAGGCTTACTGTTACAACACAGAGAAGACAAGAGCAAACTGTGCTACTTCCACGCCTCCCAGAACAACGCAACTCTCATACAACCGCTCCCTACTGTAACTAATTCAGAAACTTTGGAAGAGCTCCTCTCAAAGATGCAAAACACCGTCGCTTGCGAGGAGGTACGGAAACTTTGCGACGCTGACACCAAGTGGCACGTTCTTTTTCCTACCAATTTGAACATCTGCGTTTACATGGGACCGGGGGAATTCCCCATAGGCGGTAGGATCACTCAGGCCGGTCGAGTTGGAAAGAGAAGCGGCGTGTTAGATTTTCCCAACAAGGACAACCTCTGCATCTTCCGCTGCATTTCCTTTCACTTATACAACACCAGCAAGCGCGCTTCAGATTTGTTACGTCAGTTCTGTCCCGCTGCCACACCTGAATCCTTTCCGGGTCTGAACATCCGCGACTTACCCGCGTTAGAGAACTTGTTTGACGTACAAATAGCGGTTTACACCGCGTCGCGTCAAGTGCCGGGGCGGAAGTTGAGAAGACGCGTTACTCTGATCAGACCGCCTTCCAGAACTGTGGCCGCCCGAGGTAAAGTCAACCTACACCTGACGGCGAAAGGCGGTTTGCACGTCTCTCTCGTCACGGACTTCAACGCGTACGCGGGCATATACGAATGTTGCAAGTGTAAGGCGGCGTTCACCACCGAGTTCTTGCTGAAGAGACACAGGAACCAGCTTTCCTCTTGCCGACAAGTCAAGTTGCGCTACGTAGGTGGCATCTACCAAAATTCGAGAACGATTTTTTTTCGAAGCGCTAGCAGACTTCTCCATTTTTCCCCCCGACGGACATTCCGGAATCTACCCTTACAAGATCGCCTTCGATTTCGAGGCTTTCTTCAGACCGTGCAAAGAACCGTCGACGGAGCACGTGTCCCTGCTGTGGGATCACGTCCCTTTGTCGGCTAGCGTCGCATCCGACTTTCCGGGGTGGGAGGGGCCCGTCTGCTTCGTCAGAGCGTCCGACGCAGATTCCGACCCCTTGTTGGACCGAGTTTTAAATCACATAAACGAGAACGCCAAAGCGATCGGGGAAGCTGTGCTAGAACTTTACCGACCGACGTTAGCGAAGTTAGATGCGGCGATAGGTGAAGCTCTCCTGCTGGAGGAGGCGACGTTCACCACCCCTTCTCCAGGCGGCTTCGCTGCGGCTCAGACCAGACACCCGTTAGTTCAACTGAAGAAGCGTCTTCTGAGATACATCCGTCAAGCTCCAGTGGTGGGCTTCAACTCGGGGCGTTACGACTTGAACCTGATCAAAATACGCCTTCACTCGTTCTTCGCCTCCGGAGACCGAAGAAACCAAGAATTCAGCGTCATAAAGAGAAGCAATCAATACTTGGCGGTTTACACACAGCACACGGTTTTCTTGGACGTAGTCAACTATTTGGCACCCGGTTACAACTACGCGACCTATTTGCGAGCTTTCACCAGGAACGAAGAGAAAGGTCACTTTCCTTACGAATGGATGACGTCTACCAGGAAACTGGCAAACAGAACGCTGCCGCCGAGATCGGCTTTCGACAGCGAGCTGACGGGCGTCAAAATGTCCGAATCCGACTACGCCGCATGTCAGAAAGTTTGGTCCGACGAGAAGATGCAAACTATGGAAGACTACTTGATCCACTACAACAACAAAGACGTGAAACCTTTCATAGAAGCTCTGAAAAATCACGCTAAATTTTTCCAAGATCGCGGCATCGACATGTTGAAAGACGGAGTTTCTCTCGCCGGTTTGACTTTACGCTTCCTCTTCCAAAACCTAGAAGACGCGTTCACAACGTTTCCCCAGTTCGACGCCGTCCTCCACGCTCTGATCAAAGAGAATCTAGTCGGCGGTCCTTCCATCATCTTCCATAGATTTCACGAGAAGGGCACCACGCGGATAAGGGAGCACAAGTACGGCGAAGAAGCGAGACCGTGCCAACACATCCTAGGACTAGACGCTAACTCTCTGTACTTGCGCTGCATGAGCGAAGCGCACTGCACGGGCTATTACGCGGTGAGACGGCCCGAGACCGAGTTCAAGCCCGAAATCAGGCAAAGAAACTCTCACAGCGCTTTGGAGTGGTTACGCTTCGTAGAGCACGACCGCGACGTGAAACTGCGCCACGCTCTGAACGGCGGCGAGATGGCGGTAGGCTGTCGGAGAATTCGCGTGGACGGATTTCACGCGGCCTCTAATACGGTTTTCCAGTTTCACGGGTGTTGGTTCCACGCTCACGAGTGCATACCGTCGCACCGATATCAGTGCGCTTCACTGAGAGAGGAGAGACGCGACAGAACGACCAGAGTAAGCGCTTACTTGAAAGCGTTAGGTTACAAGCTGGTCGTCGTGTGGGAGTGCGAATGGCGAGAGATGAAGCGTCGAGATGAGCGGGTCAAGGCCTCCCAACAACGCTGGAAGGTTGACGCTTTGAAAGTGTCTCGAAACGCGATGAGCGAGAGCGACATCCTTTCCGCTGTGAAAGAGGAGAAAATGTTCGGTTTAGTTCAAGTGGACATCACTACGCCGCCTCACCTACGAGAGTACTTCGAAGAAATGACCCCCGTTTTCAAGAACGCGACCGTTTCAAAATCGGACATAGGCCCTCACATGTCAGACTTTGCGCAGGAAGAAAAGCTGTTGAACACGCCTCAGAGATGTCTGATAGGGAGTTACCACGGAAAAAATATTCTCTTGGGAACGCCGCTTCTCAAGTGGTATTTAGAGCACGGTTTGATAGTCACCAAAGTGCAGCTGGTGGTAGAATACCTACCTAAACGCTCCTTTGCCGGTTTCGCGGACGAAGTGACGGCGGCGCGAAGACGTGGCGACGTGAACGAGAACGAGAAAATTCTGTCAGACTGTTACAAGTTAATGGGAAACGCTACGTACGGTAAAACAATCTGCAACAAAGAAAAACACACGGCGGTGAGATACACTGACAGTCGGAAGTTCGAACTATTGGCCAATTCGTGGCGCTTCAAAAAGGCGTCCGAGTTGACTTCCGATCTGTTTGAAGTCGAACTACAACCGAAAACGGTCAAGAACAACCTCCCTATTCAGATAGGGTTCATGGTATACCAGTACGCGAAGTTGAAAATGTTAGAGTTCACATACGACTTCTTGGATAGATTCGTCGATCGGCGCGATTATGCCCTTTGTCAAATGGACACCGACAGTCTTTACATGGCTCTCAGCGGTGCCACGTTGGATGACCTAGTGAAACCTCGCCTGAGAGAGACGTACTTCAGAGAGAAACGAAAGTGGCTTCCGACAGCGGTGTGCGACGAGCACTTAGAGCTTTTCGTGAAGACAAAAACGGAAAGAGTGCGAGAATGGTGTGCGCCGCCCGGCGGATGTTGTGAGAGACGGTACCTTCACGATCTGAGAACTTCGGGGCTCATGAAAGCGGAGTGGGAAGGTGACGGGATCCTAAGTCTCAACCCTAAGACTTACATTTGCTACGATCGAGTCAGCGACACCGGTGAAAGAAAATCCAAAAAATGGAGTGCAAAAGGCGTACAGAAGAAACAAAACCCCCAGGAACCAGACGCCTTCTTGGATGTTCTTCGCCAACGAAAAACTCTCATTGCTGTAAATAGAAATTTCAAAGTGGTGCGAAACAAAATGGTCACCTACACCATAGAGAAAGACGGCGTGCGCTACTTGTATTATAAGCGTCGTGTGCATTCTGACGGTGTGACAACGAGTCCTTTAGAGATATGAAAAAAAAAAAAAAAAAAAAAATAAGCGTGTGCATCTTTTCAAAAATAGAGTGTTTATCAAGATTGAAAAAAAAATTAATAAAAAAAAATTAAAAGAAAATATTGTTGTGTTTTTATTATCATACGGCTTCTTTTACTAGTAAGTCGCGCAGTCTCTTAAAGCGTCACTCATGTGACGACGTCGCTTCCAGTCACGGGATCCTAAACAAAAAAAAAACTTCTTCTTCTTCCGGTCACGTGATCAATCAGGTCGCTTCCGGTTGGCCATTAAGTCGTGTGACGTCACTTCCGGTCACGTGACTCATCAGGTCACTTCCGATCACGTGATCCTAAATTAGGTCATATGACGTCACTTCCGGTCCCCTAAGTAGGTCAGTAGGTTACCCAGAATGCACCATCCCCTAAGTAGGTCACTTCCGGTCACCCAATGGAAGCCTCTGATTGGCTGCAGGGTTACCCAGAATGCACCGCTAATCCCCTAAGTAGGTCACTTCCGGTCACGTGACCAAATGGAGGCCTCTGATTGGCTAACTAGGTCACGTGACGTCACCACTAATCCCCTAAGTAGGTCACTTCCGGTCACGTGACCAAATGGAGGCCTCTGATTGGCTGCATGTCGATTGAGTAATAAACAGTACTTAACTATAGTCCCGTTCCGATACATACTATACTACTCCCTGTTGATTTGTTTTGTGACTGCCTGGCGACGTGATGAATGTCTGAGGCTCAAACCTGCCCTGGCGACAATCTCACCATATGAGTGTGTGTATGTAAACGCTGACAAGGATGGTCAAACAAGAAAAATCAAAGGCTTCCTACGTAAAGTTAAACGCCACTGCATTGAACGTAGACTAGCTGACGTCAGAATTAAGGGGGTCAGCATCTACATCAATGACACACTCTATGAGGGAACAAAACCAGAGATGATTCCAAAGAGATATATCCCGGACGATGCCAAATTTATCTTCTACAATTATGCATCCAAGCAACAAACAAATAACAAGTCACCATCAATGCCAACTACCCCACGCCAAAGAAACTCGCCCAGAAGTCCACTAGCTGGACCAAATGCAAACATTTCACCAATCAATGACCGGCTACTTAGATTGGGTAACCTGGATTACACTGGTGAGCTTACAGTCCTGCAGAAAACCCCTAAAAAGGGTAGGCCTACAACACCTGAAGTGAACGGAGGACCTGGAGTGTCAGACATGTGTGATAACCAAGTTCAGCAACAACAACAACAACATCAACAAAAAGGTGCTTCCCTCCTCTTCCAAAAGGAAACCCAAGCTGGGATTGTGTTCTGTGGTGAGAAATCATTTTTAAGCAACCTATACCCCACCATCGTTGCACATGACGGGAAGAAATTCAACTCTAGTGAACAATTGTATCAATGGCTGAAGCGCACAGAAACTGGTGATGCTGAATCAGCACAACTGGTATTGGATGCCCCGACCCCCATTGCTGCAAGAAATGTGACCGCCAATTTCAGACTTGACCCAAAATGGAGACGTCAACGGGTTTCTGCAATGAAAATGGCGCTGTCTAAGAAATATAGGCAATGCAAGAAGCCAAAGGAAAGTCTGCGCAAGACAAAAAATGTGCAATTAATTAACAGCGAGCTAGACCTATTCTGGAGTAGTAACGCGCGTTACGATGATGAACGTAACGACAGAGATCTATTCGAGGGAGAGAATATGCTTGGCATATTACTAGCCGACCTACGAGACCAACTCCAAGCGGAATACAGGCTGAAAGTTGCGGCTTCAAAGAATCCGGGGGAGAGTGTCTCTGTGGCAGCTACCGTTGAAGGCGAGACCGGCGAGACTGACTCCATTCCTGAATCCTCCGAAGAAGACCCAATCTACAACACATCATAATGAGGATTATAGATATCTTTGGTGACTCACGTCTTCGCTCACTGGAGTCTATAATAAGAGGGTTTGTTGTCTAGCTATTACGATTCAAGTAATATGCCAACTACTTTTCCTGATACAGTCATGCTGTGAAGGCTGAATGCACTATTTCTAATTATCAGTGTTAACAATTTTGTATTATTCTATTTAAAATGGAAATGGTAAATAGAAGGTCAATCACTGAGAGAGTAATGGTAATCAGACATATACAAAGTCTACTGCAAAACCTTATCATAATAGAGCTGGATCACCCAATGAATTATTTAAGGTCCTATTGCCATTCTTTCTGTTACATGTATAGTAAAGGCTGCTAGTGAGCCAAAAAACACCTTTTGGTTGATACCTGTCTAATTGATGCTGTAGATGTAGCTTTCTGTCACCTGTTATGTATGCTATAGATGTTTAAATAAAGTTGCATGTGTCCCACAATGTTATTTGGGAAACTTCTATCAATCACGGCCAATGTCCACACGGCCCTTGGTATAATTACATTCATAGTAGTCTCTGCAGCTTTAGGTAACTGTCCCTATAGAAAGAGCTAGACAATAACAAGCCTATTCAAGTGTCTTATGTACTGCAATTTCAAATGGAACAAAAAGCTAGTTTAATGTAAAAAATGTCATTACTGCTTAAAGTGGAAAGCACCATCAGAGATGTTAAATTACCTCTTGGCAGAACAGTTAAAGTCAATTCAAAATAAGTTTGCTGGTCATGAACAAGTAATAGACTAAAGCCTGGGTTCCAATTTGTCTTATCAAGTACTAGCAAAGTGCAATTCCTTTTTTATATCTACCCTAAACAGCCTCACATCCAGCTCTGTATATGTCAATGGCATGAAACTGACCAACCTTAAGCCCTCCCTGAAACTGCAAAGCACCTACTTTGCCCTTTATTTACCAGTGTCTCATCACCATAATCCCACTCCCCTTGTTGAACCGTCAATTTGTGAGCTGCCCGAATGCAATAGAATAGTGCCCCACCATTGAAAATATTCTGCTATCTTAATAATCTAGGATGGCTACTGGCTGCACCCTTTAGTTTGTGTTGAAGCCACATAATCATTGCCTGGTGGACTAACCCTTCTATGCTGATCAGAATCCCATTACCCAAATCCCCTCCTCCAACCTCTATTTTGTCAGCCACCTAAACGTGAATAGAGCTCACGGCCAATACTACCAGAACATTTACACTGATTGCTGCAGGCGCTGTGTGCACGGTACCACCTTACTGGATACCAGCAGACTCATGGCATTGACACCAGGGTGCACTTTTAATCTGCAAAGGGGTTTTCCCGGTATTTGGGTCCCACATAAACTGTCCTTAATCTTGTTATTTCTGCATGAACTCTTTCAGGGCTAGCCAAATTACATTGAATGCAAGTTTTCAGCTAAAAAGAGTCTAGGAAGAATGTCCTCTAACGAAGCTGCTCCTTTCAACTGACGGCCCCATGCCCCCTCAAATCAGTTTTTGTGAGCCCTTAGATAGATGTCAAAAGCAAGCTGAATTCTACTCAATTCACTGTAAATTGACTACACAAGGTCAGGAAGGACATGTTGTGAGGGCTTTTTCGTATCTCACCACTATCTTTGCACTTTATGTGGTACACGTATAGAAGTGGAGGTCAGTCAAGGGAGAATGGGAGGAGGCCTGAGTGAGGAGTACAACATGTATTCTTTAAGGGTTGTACAATAACATCAGGCTTCACACCCTGAACAGAGTTTTTTTAACAGGCTTTGGCCAAAGGACATTGATTAGGGTGAACTAATGATAGGGACCAAAAGCATGTTAATGCCTAGATATCAGTTTACTATATTTCTATTTAGTGTCTGCTCTCGGGAAGATACCCGTACAGATTCAACATGAATTTTCCATCATTTGCTTAATTTTAGAGCATCTGACTGGCACTCAGAAGATGCTTTGTTATTAAGCATAAAATGACTCATGTATGACGGCCTTATATGGCTATATTATATATCCTTGCTCACCTATTTTGATGTTTATTGCAACATCATTTCTTCATTAAATTTAGTATGATAATGTCATCTTAAGATACCATCAATGAAACAGAACTGTTTCAATATCAAACATTGAGAAACAACCATTATTATAAAGGCACTTCACAATGTATTATATTTTTGTGCTTTGTCCCTTTGTCTAATAGGAAAATGACTGCATCAGAGAGTCTCCCAGTGGCATAAAATTCTGTTATGACATTTATGGTCCTCTATCTGACAATAAGCTTGGCAGTAAGTAAGATAGGCCACAGCTTTTTAAAATTCCTATATATGTATTATGAATCTATCAAGAGTCAAACTACCTCCAGGGAACAACTTCATAAAGCATCCTGCTCCGTATGTCTTTGTTCAATTTAAATCTGATTGATTTTATCTTGACTGTCCATTTTGTTTCAGAGAGCACTGCTTTTTTCTTCACATGAGGGCCTACTCATGTCTGAGGGGCTGGTTCAGAAAGGTGGATGGGGAGTTGAGATTGATAAAAAAATTAGCAGGACAATAATTGCATTGTATTAGAACAAGCCATCAATGGGAGTCCTTCTTTGGCAGTTTTAAGTAAAGTAAGTCTGGGTACACCGTAGTCATGCACCTGGTGGCGTAATGCAAAGCTTCTGAAAAGTGTTATTTGTTATTCATTTATGTATCTTGACCACACATCTTGTGTTATTCGGTCATTATAATTAGTTTCATCAGATTAATGAGCACCAGAATGGAGCATAGGATCCTATGACAATGAACAATAACCCCTATGTATCCTCCTTTATTGATTACCCATAAAAAGCAGGACATAAGGGCTTGGATTGTAGCTCATCAATTAGTTATATATCATTTTGCCCATCTAAGCCTTTGAAAGATTGACCCACAACAAAATAGTGTTATTTAAAGATCTGTCAGAGCTGCCTTCTCTGCGGTAATAACAGATGCGCCCTTTCAGTGATGACAGGTGGCTTTTACCAGATATTAGTTTCAAGGTTTGTTCTAATTAACAGCTATTTAAAGCCCCATCAGTGCCTTAGGATATTACACCTGCAACAACACCTGTATTGCTTGTAAGCCATCCGCAAACCAACTGCATTGATGGTTTTCTGCAATTAATATTTCTGGGTCATTGTATTACGATTCAAAGAAGTCATTATGTGACATTTAAGATAGATATGAAAAGATTTCTGAATTATCTGTGCCCATGCCTATGCTCACCATCTGACCTTTAGAATAAATTTCTGATATACAAAATCCATTAATTAATGAAGCCATCTCTGTTGGTCTATCACAGATTTTTCCCCAAACCCTAGAAACAGTGGATACAAATAAAAAACAGCGGTTCAGTTTAAATGTTTTATTGCTACATGTATATCACAAACGCTGGTGAAGAGTCTACCAGAAATGGCTATGTAGATTCCCTCCAATCCACTGATGCTGCTACTACTCGTATCACAACCGCCACATGTACAGACTATGAGATAAGGCCAGGGGATATTACAGTGGCACTTATTGATCTGCCTAATGGGGGAGTGACTGGGGAACTGCACACTGTGTAAGACATCCAGCTAATGCTGTATTACAGCACTGTGACCACCTAGAACCATTCATTCATGCTCTTGGAATTAATAACATGTATGCCTGCCTGGACACAGAAATGATTACATCAAAATCCTTGACTTTAGGAGATTCCATTTTCTCTGCACATTTCCAATTACCCTATCTTTATAAGGGTTCAAAGAATCCCATTCACATCAAATGCAGCTTTCCTTAGGGCATTATAAGGGTCTGCCCCAACCAAAAAGTACATGCTAGGATAATGTTCTTTATACACAGACTCACAATCCCATCTAGCATCATGAACCCTAAATCAAAGCCGCTGTAATGCTGCTGTCTTCATGTGAGCATCTTATGCTCAGGGATTGAGTTGGTAGATCTATATGACCACAGGACCACTGCCAAGTTGTGGAAACATTCTCAGCATACAATCAACACACTTGCAAACTTCGGCCTCACAGAAAATGGCCATCATCCTGGACTGACCATCAGCAACTCCTTTATCCCAAACCTTATTGATCTGCAATGGCTGCTTATTTGACCACCTAACATCACCAACAAAGAAAGTGTGGCGAAAAGACGAAATATAGCTTTTGGATTTGCAGGTTATGGTATGGAATGGGGGATTAATTGAATGGTACAAGGGCTGTCAAATTACTTTTTTTTAAATCCAGAAACATTGATCTCTATCTACAGCAGTGGTAGGGAAGCAGTTGACTGTATGTAGAGTCTACTGGACATTTTGGGAGTTTGTAAGAGGTTTATTAGATAGTTTCTTCACAACAAAAGCATATGATTTGATTTCCAGACATGAATTTCAAAGCACTGCTTTAATATGAAATGATCATATACATAGTAGATTCTCAGATATGATCATACCTGGCTTGTTGATATGGAGGTTACAGCAGCCATTGTATTGCTTCTCACAACATCATTAATTATAAAGGGTTACAATTGTGCTTCAGTAGTTTCAGCTCTTATTTCTATCCCACTTTTACCTTAATTCATTTTTACACCTCTAAATCGTGTCCTCTCCCAGTACCTTTTATTGGGATGACTCACAGCAGGTAATTCTCTTCATGACCAGACATTGGATTTATGGGCAGTAAGCAATGCACTGAGAAAGCTCAGATATTGGTGTCTATGGGGCTATTTATAAACCTCTGCCAGCATTGTAGGACGAAGTATTTTGTCTTCATGAAGCCCTGGCATGTGACTCAAATGCCACCACCAGCAAGTCCCTCATGACAAGATTTGGACATGAAGCCTTAATGCAGCATGCCATCCTTGAATGTTCAGTGATGTAAATGGTGTTCTGTGGGATATGCTGTATAGCCTTAAGGTTCCCTGGCACTGAAGACTGAAAACGGGCTACAAGTAAAGAAAGTGCCAATCCAATACCATTACAATTTCATTTCTGACAGATACTTTACCGATACAGATGTTGCATCTTGTGGTACTGCCCGTAGCTGGCAGTTGACGAGGCACTGGAGTCCACTGTGGCTTGACCGATACTGTACCAAGGTGAGGGGGGTCCCTTATATACAGGGAGGCTCCCACCCTCTCTAGGCCAGGCTGGGCTGGATACACCCCCACCCTACTAGAGTGGGTGTGGGGGGTGTGTGTACTAAGGGTAATAGTGTGCCCTGTTACAGGGGGAGGGCAGCAAGGGTCAGGCTTGCCTAGACTTGCTACCATCCTATGTCATATTTTGAGAAAATATAGAGCGGTCACACTGTGTCTCTCATTTACAAATGGAGGCATAATCGGCCATGTCATTGACATGAGCCATATGTTACCCTTAGCATCGGTTTCGACATTAGTCTCATCAGAAGCACGGAGCGGAGTTTGTGTGTCCCCTTAAGCATATTAGATTAAGGGTCACTGAGGTACAGACTAGTGGTCAGACATAGACTTGACCCTAGTCCCACACACATATCAGTAAGGGCACATAGGCCTATGTGTGGTTTTATATATTGGGGGGGGGGGGAGAATTATCCCGCCCTCCCTATCAGTCCTTAGCTTGGTCTAGTGGACTTTTACCTTGGTACCGGCCATATACAGGTGTTGCCAGTGAGACACTTAGGTTTTTATTTCTTGGTAAAAATAGGATAAACCGGCCCTACAGGTGGAATTATTTTAAATCCACTGTGGTCAGTGTGTGGTCACAGTGGACCAAAAAATAGTCCGGTTTTAGGAACTGATTTTTACCAAAAGATTTTTGACGTGGCATTGGGGGGTAGGCTTCACCCGTAAACACTGTCCATAGTGTTTAGCCCTCTGGGGGCTACTGTCCCCAACCGGTGTATCCAGTTGAATTCTATCTTGAGTCTTAGACTCTTTGCTCGTTTGCTGGTTGGATGTTCATATACAAAATCCAAGATGTAAACTTTTATGTCAGTTTTTACATCATGACCTGGCAAGCCGAAGTGGTATTGTACATCGGTTGTCAGATGCCCTTTTAGGGTTTCATATCTGTGTCTGTAGAGCCGGCCCTTTACTGGTTTGTAAGTTTGGCCTACATAGCGTATTTTGCATCTTTTGCACTCTAGGCAGTAAATGAGGTTTGAGCTGTTGCAGCACACATTGGTTTTGGTTTGAAAACCTAGTTTTGTGCCGTATTTCTCTATGCGTCCTGACCTGTCTATTGTCGGGCAGTATACACAGTCTTTGCGTTTGCAAATGTTGGCTGAGGGTTGTCTGGTTTTGTCAACTGCCTCAAAGGGGTTCCAGTCACATCTGGCCCTAACCAAATAGTCCCGTAGGTTTTTAGGTCTACGGTATCCATGTTTTATGTTCCGTCGGAACATGGTTTTGGTGGATTTTGATCCACCTAGGAATTCCCAATTTCCTTTTGTTATGGTCTGGAGGGAATTCTCCTCTGGGTGGAAAGTGCTTGTCATAAAAATGGGGTCACTTTCTGTGTATTCAATTTTGGCCTCTTTTGGGGCCAATAACCCATCTCTGGGTTTCAGGCTGCATTTTCGGAGTGCTTTTTCTAAAACCTTTTTGGGGTAGCCTCTCCTGGAAAATTGTAAGAGTTTGTCTTTTATACACTTTTCAAAGTCAGTGTCCTGCTGGCATATTCTGCGCAGTCGTAGGAACTGGCTGTAAGGCAGACTTTCTTTGCACATTTGGGGGTGTGCTGAGTCGAACCTTAGGAAACTGTGTGAGTCTGTGGGTTTGCTGTAGAGGTCGGTGTACAGGTCACCATGTGCGTCTTTGATTACCATGGTGTCAAGGAAATTGATCATATTTTTTGAATGATCTGAGGTGAATTTAATGGTTGGATGACAGTCATTAAGGTGGTCAAACCAACTTTGGAGTTCTTCTTCTCCGTATTCCCAGACAAAGAATATGTCGTCTATGTAACGCATCCACATTCTAGGTTTCAAGTGGTATGAGTCTACCAGTCGTTCCTCTAGGTCTGCCATGAAAAGGCAGGCGTAGGAGGGTGCGAGTCTGGTACCCATGGCTGTACCTCCTACTTGTAGGAAGTTGATGCCATTAAATTGGAAATTATTCTTTTTTAAGACTAATTCCAAAAGTTTGACGAGGGAGTCATTGTGTGGCTTAAGCCAATCTGGGCGCCTTCTAGTGAGTAGGCCCTTCATGACCTGAATACCTTCATCATTTGGGATGTTGGTGTACAGTGAGCTTACATCTAAGGTGCCAATTATGGCATCCTCATGTAAACCTTTGATACTTTCAATCTGGTTGATGAAGTCAGTGGTGTCTTTGACATATGATTTAATGTCTAGAACCAAAGGTTTCAGAAAAATGTCAACTAATGCTGAGATTTTTTCTGTGGGGCAGCCATTAGCACTGACTATGGGTCTGCCTGGGGGTGGTAGTGTCCCTTTGTGAATTTTAGGGTTGAAGTAGATGTATGGGGTACGTATTTTCTTAACGCGTAACAGCCCGGCTACTTCTGGAGAGATTTCATTGTTATTTAACATGTCATCTATCTGGGTATTAATTTCAAAGGAGAAGTCTTTGCTTGGGTCCTTTCTGAGTCTCTGGTATGTGGAAAGGTCATTCAGTTGTCTGAGTGCCTCTTCTACATAGTCAGCCGTGTCCATGACGACTAGGGCTCCACCCTTGTCGGCAGGTTTGAAAGTGAGGTCATTGTTTTTAGATAGGAGTCTCAGTGCCCTACGCTGTTCTTTTGTGATGTTTTGTTTGATTTTAGGTTTTTCAAGACGGTCACTTTTTGCTAGACAGATTTCATTATAATTTATATAATTCTCTAGACTAGCTGAGCCCTTAGGTGGTTGCCACCTGGAGGGGTCTTTAAATTTTCTAAGGGCCTCTGCTCTAGAAAAAAAAAAAAATTTTTTTTGGTAAAAATCAGTTCCTAAACGGGACTATTTTTTGGTCCACTGTGACCACACACTGACCACAGTGGATTTAAAATAATTCCACCTGTAGGGCCGGTTTATCCTATTTTTACCAAGAAATAAAAACCTAAACCCAGATGTTGCATCTTAGTGTCATTCTAGCAAGTGCCCCCATGGTGGGCATGGATTTTTGTGACAACTATGGACATACTGTATATGGGGCTGAGCAAAAAGCATTTGTATTTTTTTTGTAATGTATCACATTACATCTCTGCTATAATGTTTTTCATTTGTAATTGTGTAACATATCAACAGAAAATGTTTTGTGGTGCAAGGGGGTTGGGGTCCTGCTGCCTTGATGGCAAGCCTCTAACCAGGTACTCTCCTATTGGGTCATCACCATGATGAAACACTGTCTAAACGAGCCAAATCCTCTTAGCTTGCATCCCTCCACTCTGCTGATCAGAATTAAAGATGGCCAGCAGGGGACATAGCTTCCAACAAAGGATCCAAGGATGCACCAGGCAGGGTTACATCATCCGATCACGCGGTGGTCATGTGACATAAGAAGATGAGACGCAGAACAATGTGTGTATCCGGTGGTCTGTCAGGGTTTCCTGGGGCAGTCAATAGCGCCTTCTTTGTAACAGATGCTTCATTCTTTGTAATAGATGATGACACTCTATTATTACAGTGAGACAAAAATTGCTGAGAGGATCTTTCAACACAATGGCTTCTATCTTTTCATATGCTCTCATTGAGAAATCAATACATTCTTTTACTTCCAGACAACAATGTATCACTGACTATATATAGCAGCTACTGATGTTACTGCTTTACCTTAACTTTCTTGCTGCAGTTTTGCCTTTCTTCATTGAGCCATCATGAAAATAGGGTCAAGTTCTCTCAATGCTGTTTTGCCATCAATCATGCGTGAATACGACCAAGACCTGCAACTCTGAGGTGAAATGAGACGTTAAAGTGCTATGCAGCTCTACAATGAATGGTTAAATAGGAAATTGAAGTTTCAGTGGGGTGCAGGTTGCCATGCGTGCAAGCCGGGAATCTGACAAGCCAACTGTCACTGCTAAATAAGTACTGACTGCTGTGTTGACAGGATTTGTAATAAAGAATAATTAGAGGAGGATTCATAATTCTAAAGCAAAATTAACAAGCAGGCAGTCCTTTATTAAAACCCTTCTCCTGTTAATGTTGTCATGGGTTGCATATCTGTTAGATATGCTTTCACAGATGTTTCTACAAACTGGATAGTGAAGAATGCATAAAACATATTCATTTTCATTTCCATGATTTCCAAAGATCGCATTGATTTTCTAAAGATTTCAAAACACACCTGGAAGATGAGTAAATTCTGAGACTGTGATTGGAAGGGGTTAGGAAACATGCACAGTATTGAAATAACTGTCACATGATGACTTCTCTCTCATGTTGGCAGGGCTCTGTGTCTGAGGTAATTGTTCCACAAATTGCAGTGTTTCTCCTGTTAGGGAGCATCTATCTGTTATGTAGAATCAGTAGTAGGAGTAGACATTATTCATGTAAGCATCGCATTCCAGGTTTTGTCTTTTTTAGGGTACCTTAGAGGAGACTATCAGATTCAATGACATACAGTGTATCCTCTTAGGGCATGGGGTGGGGAAAGGTGACCAGACAGACTGTATAACTTACTAACTCCTCTGTCTGTTATGAAGAGACTAAGCCATGGAGGACCTCCCTAGAAATGAGGTGACAGTGGCTGTCCCCTTGCTTTCTGTGTAAATTGCATATAAATATATACATATATATTAACAGTTGGATATATACAACTGAGAGTTCACCTTGCAATTGCACATTTCTTATTGTTGGACACCTCTTTGCAGACTCACAATTATGCCTATCAGGTGAGTATTATCTACCTGTATTTTGTGATTAGGGATAAACAAATATATGCATTGATGGTTGTAAATCACAAATTATCTAAAGATAGAAATAGAACCAGTGTTGTTGAATTGAGACATGTATTAAGGCAATGCCTCCGTTCTTTCAGATGTGAACAATGTGTGTGCCTCATCTTCTTTTTTTATGCCAGGCCTTTACAATGGAATTGAATGTGGGCCATCATTTAAGATCTTATTTTTCAGTTTCATCCCTTGTTTCAATATTACATGTATGTGTCCATGCCAAGTTATATCATGCATGTTATATGTATGTAAAATTTGGTTTTTGGAACTCAGGCCATCGTTAAATAGTGCCAATGACAACTGTCCCTATGTTGATGGGAGCTTTTCAAACACTTTTACCATAGTAAGAGACAAAAATCCAGCCTAATATAGAGTACATGAACCATGGCCTTTAGAGGTATATCAACCACGTACATCCCATTCCCTCAAACCTCACAGATGATTTTTAAAAACCCACTGGATACTGAGGAAGTCACAGTCAAAAGATTGATGTTTTTTTTCTTTTAATTTGAAGCATTACTTTTACACTAGATTCATTATTACCTTAAAGATGAGGTATTAATGAATTGAATATAATTCTCCTCATCGTGTATGTTGGATGAAGCAACAGTACATTTTCTCTGCACTTCTTGTCAGTCTCTCCAATACTTGCCACCATGTGTGATTGGAATCCTGATGAAAATATTTTTGGTCATAAAGAAATATTTCAGTTTTGGCAAGAGTCAGTCCAGAATTCTTTCAATCAGTCTATAATAAGTCCCTTTAGCATTGGCATATGATCCATGAATCAATGATCCATGAAGAGTAAATTACCCAAGCCTACATTCATGGATCACAACTAAAAAGCATGTAATGCATTAAAGTACTTTGTTCCCCACAAAAGAGTTCATGATGCCTGCCATCTTGTTTTATTCAAATATAATGATAAAAGGTCGAATGTAATTAAACTTACTGTGACCGCTTTGGGCAAAGGCCAAAAACATCCTTAATAAAAAAAGACAATTTCTATTGGCAAGGCCACTTAAGATTTCTTTCATCAGCATCAAAGGACCAAAGGATTCAACCAATCAGAACAAGTGTCATAACTATGCCTGCCAGTCTCTTTTAAATCCACCAATAAATGATTGAAACAGATTTCCCATCTGTTATTTAGCGTTATCAAAATGATAACAAACCCTTTGAGCAAGTAGGAAAATCAACCATATGTTACTCAAATTGGTTATGGTGGGAATGAAAAGGGACCCTACCTTCTCTTCCTAGAGATTGCCCTTCAACATGTGAAATACAGCTAGGCTTTATTTAAACTTTGCATAACCCACTGTTTTCACAAAACATTATAATGAGGTAGGCGTGAACCTATTCTTAAAGGACCACATGTTGCATGAAGGCTACCTTCTTAATCAAAATGAAACCAATTAGTGGTGAGTAGAGGCAAGTGCACACTGCATTGGTGCATCATGCAGAGCCTTTAGGGTTGTATTAGGAAAACAGAAGCTGTATCATCTATGACTACAGCACTTGCAAGATACTCAAGAGAGGCATATTGCGGTAATAATATATGCAATGGCTCCTGGGCATTAACACACTTTTATCTCACTAAAGTGTCATGCATGGAACAGTCTGTATACTGATATGGCCTACATTGCTGACAGAGTGGCAGGTTGCATGATGCAGGTATGTAAGGCCAGGAAGATGAATATAAGACTGATAGAACTTAACATCTCTTCCAGCCATTAGGCAGTTTACTCTCACAACATTGCTGAGAACTCCAAACCTTCTGTTGAACTTTCTGAGTGTGTAAAGCTTTGATGTTAGTTAGATGTTCTTCATACCATTCTGATTAGTATAGCACTTTATTGCTGGTTTGGATATGATATGGTCTATGTCACTAACATGCAAATCTACATGTCAGAGAATCTTGTAATAGGGTCGGCCTAATGCTTAAATGCACTTCTAATGAAAAAAAACTCCCTGATAGTGCATTCATCTATGATGAAAGCAAACAGGATTGAACATCAAAATGGTATGTGGTTCTCAGGGTAAAGTGATGTATACACTAAGGAAGCTTGTGAAGTAATATCTAATTATGATATGAATTTTGACCCATTGCAGAGAAGCAATACCAACATTCCTGGCAATAAATGAATACCAAGAGCCAGGATGATTTAAAACAATACAAGAGGCTGGGAATGGTTTGGCCAACAAATTTGGGACCAAAAATACTTGAGCCCATTGCTAGGATTCAGTGTGAGCAGTCTCTTCTCCTGCCTTTGCAACCTAAGGGTCTTCTGAGACAAAGGATGGACACAGGCAGTGAGAGGAATGGCCACCCATCCTGGAGCATTTACATCACCGTTATAACTAAGCCCACCTGATTCATGTCCTTGTCTGTTACACTACTATTTCTACACTACATGAAATTAATATTTATTTATTGGCGGGAAATGATTGGTATAATTCTGCATTAAGTTTTTAATGTTTACAGATGTCTATGACTTATATGATTGTTGGCAATGATACTTGCACTCCTTTGGTGTAATAAGCCATATATGTGGCTCACACTGGAAGTTAATCATTCTTCAATCTTCGAGGAATAGAGTCTTTGGATTGACAATAGTAGGTGGCAGACAGAGTTTTTGTGAGAAGTGTTCTGCCTTATTTCCTGCTCCCGGCTGAGTACACTAATAAGCTGTGTCCATAGTAATACCAAGGCATCCTAATGAAGGTGGCTCAAGGTGGGTGAGTGAGTCTGGTGAAGCCTTCCCTAACCACAACAGTACCTCTGATTACAGTCTTCTCTTCCCCCATCTGTTATGTGTAGAGGCGGCAGGCACGTCTGTCATCCATTTACAGTAATTGGTATAGAGCTATTAGAAGCCGTACTCAGTGTCAGCCCAGGACTGGCCTGACCTTTAGCTGCCTCTACACACATGGACTGGATGGCAGTAAACCTGGGCAAACTGGTATAAATGATGTATAATCAACCTTTATCAGATAACAGCAGTGACATCTGTGCTGTTGTAACACCATGTCCCTGTTTAGTGCCACTACTGAGTCCCCATTCATGTGCAATTTGGTAAAAGGTCAGACCCTCTGGGATATGCTCATCAATCTGTTAGTCAATCAATGATAGCCATCACAACATACATGACCCTCATATTGTGGCAATTATTGCTGCGGCCTTTTCTTGTCTTTTGCAGAAGGAATTGATTGTAAAAAAGCAGTTGTATGAATTCGCAAAAGTAACAATTCTGCTAACAAATTCTGAAATGGTCTGTACACTGTTTGAATGTACCCTGGATTCCATTAATTTCATAAAAATCCAAAGTTAATATGTCCTAACATGTAATTAGGTGGGGAAACTCTATTTGTAATAACTTAACAAACCTTTCCAAAGACCAGTTTTGAAACTTCCTTTCCAATTGCTTGTTCAGCTAGCTAAAATGAATGTTGTGTTTCATAGTTGCTGGCAAAACACTACAAATATTGACAGGTCTGTTCAGTTTTGACTATCCATATCCGGCAGTCAAACACCAATACTTTATTGACATCCCTTACTGATCCCATTAGCATGTGGCACAAGTCCTATCTATTGTGCCATTTCAGGACCACACATCTACCTTATACACCTCAAAGTATTGATAACTACAGGGGTTTTAGTGGATATAATGTGTGTCTTCATAAGGCAGGTATAAAGTGGTAAGTGTCTATTGTCCTGATTTTAAAAGTATCATGATGGTGACCCCTGGAAAGCAAAAAGAAAAAACTTGACAATATCTGATGAGCACTGCCTGTACTTGTGCATTCTTGTAGAAGGCATGTAGGAATAGCTTGAGTAACTAATCCTTCTCCTCTTACCCACTTATAATCTCAATAATCACACCTCTCCTCCTCCATAGCAATTTTGTGAGTCATCTAAGTGTGATGTGGATACCATCCCGTGGTTGACAGTAGCAGAATTGTTTGCAATATTGAAAATTGCTGTATCCTTCAGTTTTTGTAAAAGGCATAGCAAAATAGCCTCCCCAAGTAGTTTTTGATGTTGGCTGAATTCCCTTCACTATCATTCAAATCCTTCTCTCTGAACTGCCATTTTGTACAAAGCCACTTATATGTGTCGGGGATCGCATCCCCTGGTGGACACTCTGAGAACTTTTATGTTGATTGCCTGCAGGCACTTTGTATCAGATACCATCTTACCAGGTCCTGGCTACGCCCGCCTCCTGGTACATGGCTACCTCTATGGACGTCCTCATCACGGAGGACGCCCAGGGTGTGAGCCATAGCAGCCTCCTCGTGTATGGCTGCCATTCTAAACTTGACATTTTTAACTTACAATTTAGATAAGTCAATTTAATTTTGATACTTATAAACACAGGTAATGCAATGAAAAGTGATGTGTCCATATGTCTATGAATTTATAAAGCATTTGGATGGGGATAACAATGATTAAATCGACTTTATGTGAACAGTTTGCAAGAAAATCTATGAAAACTAGAACTATAATGCAATTGTGATTTTTTTGTTAAGTTTTGGAAAAAAATTGTATAGGTGGTGTCCTAGCTGCATGTGTGTTCTAGGTGAATCCAAGAGATCTAAGATGCCCCTACTGGAGCAACTGAGATATATTGACTTTAGTGAAGCTAGATATAGAGATACACGGAGCAGGGTATGGCCTGAGAGTGGGCTGTAGTCAGCGGTGGCTGGACCTATGCCTCCCGCTGGGTTTTAGTCAGTGCACCCCCCCCCCACCTTCCATACCCCCCCCCCAGCCAATTCAAGCCCTAATGTGAAGCTAAACTGCTATAGCTTACCGGGTAATACTGGTACTGGCTAATGAAAACATAGTGAACATTTGTATAATTGTCTTATTTGTTTAAACGTTTATTCGTTATTGATTAATACATGTACATAATTACTTCTGATAGGTTCTAGGTATAAAGTAAATCCCCAACCCTGTTTTTTTTTCACACTCCCTCAGTAGCTACGGGAGGAAGGGGCCAGTCAGCTCACCTACAGTACCATCCCTACAGTGGCCAAAGTGCCACTTATTGTAATTCACTGGCCACAATACCTGATAACGCCCCCCCCCACAGATGTTGATGGCATGTACCGCTACTACATGCATGTATGCCTACCAGTGCATGTGGTTTCATGGTACATGTATTCTCTTTTACATAGGCCGTGAATACTAAGGTAGGTGACAGGAGAAGCTTTGACACCTCCAGGGAGACCCCCTCCCCCCCGCCATGAGTTGAGCCTGTACGTAGCATACCGGTGGATGGGTGATATGGGTGGGGGAGGGGGGAGGTGGAGGAGGGAGGTGGAGGGGAGAGGTGGAGGAGGGGGTTATACCGTCCCCGGGAATGAGGGCGGACTTTTCATGTGAGGCCGTACTATCTTCCTGGAAGTTGCTTCGACCTGCTTACCCCGGAACCACGAAGCTAGTAACAAAAACTTTTTAGCTGTAAGTCTGTCTCCTCATTGCCTCTACAGATGCCTGTGCTGTGCTTGACCAGACTGGTCAATATACCATATTTGACCCAATAAGCGCCCAGGGCGCTTATAAAATTACTTTTTTGGCATTTTTGATACTTAAGAGTTTAATTGTCTCCAAAATCGTGCTAAAATGATAGCTGTTAGACACAATAAGACAGCGGTCGGAATGCCGTGCAATTGAGGGACTCATGAGCCTACAGAAGAATCTTGGGCAATTCTTAGTTTTCTCAGATATACCTGAGATTTGATTCCATCCTAGCTTCTTTTAGAAAATGTAACATTATTTTGGTAGAGTTCTTTAAATGCCATTAAAGTAATTCTTATGTTTCATAAGATCAAGTGAAAAGCTAGCACTTGAGTAGTTAACATAAATGCAATGACGAAATTCAGTTAATGTCTTTCGAAAGGAAATCAATGTTGCTATGGAATTAATTGAAACAAGCAGTAATTAAAAATGGCATTACATGCAAGATGATATAGTTTTAAAACAAACACAGCCGAAGGCTGGTCAGCAGGTCCACAGGGCCCATACGGACCGAACCTGGCATTACATGCAACATTGATCAGCGTGATGTGTATTTCTGCCTGGATGCTGCAAAGACCTGCAACAGGCACATGGCATTAGTGAAATATAAGATGTCTGCCCGTATAAGGCCAAAGTCTAAAAGACCTTCTTGTGTCTGCCCAAGGCCATGCTAATGTAGAAAAGTGATGTGTAGCACTGTCAAGGTGTCAGGTTAGTGTAACAGCATTGTGACAGTATGAGGGCAGGCATGAAGCCTTAAGGCATCATGCCCTGGCTCCATTTAGCAACATCTGTCCATAAAGGGTTGAGCCTTCTGCAGGCCCTGTCACCACATCTACTTACATGCTGCCTATGTACACAACTAGAAGTGTCAACTGACTCAGATTACCTGAAGTTACCTAACTGAAAGTTAGATGGCTGACATGAGTATTAAAGTATTGGGTGTCATTTTCTGGTGAAAATGTCTTTTCCAAGCCCAAATATTAAAGGGTATTTAAGCAGCATTCTCACATTTCTAGCACCGCTCTAGTTTACTGTGTAGTGAAGCTTTGGAGGTGAGACTTCAGCTTTAAAAGCCATAATACATTATAGCTTCATTGTAGAAAAAAGGATGTGTAAACCATGTGTAAACCATTGGGATATTATCTTTTAAAGATGCCCTAAGTGATGCTAAGAAACACTCACATTAGATTAGACAATTATTATGACTTGTATCAACCCAAGGCCAATGTCATGTGTTGCCTACTGTTTAAACCCCTATCATGCTCTTTGTGTCTTTGTTTAATTTGAATCTGATTGATTTTATCTTGACGGTCCATTTCCATTTTGGAGAGCACCCTCTCGTTCTTATTATGAGGACCTACTCATGTTTAGTGGGGCTGGTTAGGAAGGAGTGGATGGGGAAAAGAGAATAATTGAAATGAGGGTAAGAAAATGGTGTTGGTTTTGGCCGTGTCAGCAATGAGAGTCCATTTCTTGCATTCCAACAGAGTACTAAAACCAACCAGAGTATCACAGATTGGTTAACTAGCTTACCACAAACTATCGAAATTCATTCTGAAAACTACTTTTAAATATGTGCTCATTGATGTGTTAACCATGAAACATTTAAAATCTGTCTAATCAGCAAATACCTGAATGGAAAATTTGCTTATGTCACAAGGATAAAAAAGTTATTCATTGACAGCCTTGAAATCATAATTCCAAACATGCATATTATCTTCCCAACAGTTTTGAGCAATCACATTTAGAAATGCAAAAATAGAAAGAAAAAACATCAACTTATGATAAGAACTGCCGCCGGGCTGTTGTGATCCTTTACTGATACCATACCTACATTTCTGACCATCCCAACTCACCAAGCAGATACTTAACGCAGTACACATACTTACTGCCTTAAGTACCTGCACTCTCCCCCCTGAGTCTGGCTCCTCCATCCATGGCTGGACACTGATGGGGAGAATGTACTCTTATCTCCAGGTGAATAAATAAAGATGGCTGGCATGAAACACCGCGGAATATTCAGGTCAGGCACTACAATTGGCTCTTCGCTTCATGACAAATAAATGTGGATATCTATAAATGAATCCAAAGACATTTCATCACAATTATTGTGTTTGTTGGGTCCTGCCTGTTGGGTCAAATAGAGAATGTCATTGATGATATTACCATGAAATATGTTTAAAGAAATGATATCCATACCTAAGATAACTATCACTATCAGAGCCAAAAAAAAGAGTATTAAAAATAATCCTAAAAACTGCTGAAAGCCAAGGTCATGCATGAATGCAAAATGTCTGTCTGGGACCAGGGAAGATGATTAAACACGTTCAGCACCCATTGTGTCTTTTTGTCAGTTAATTAGCTCACCAGATGCTTTTTAGGATTCCTCTTACAGGATAAGAAGCTTTTCATTTATGAAGCACAAATAATCATAGGCGGTACATTTATGTTATCATCAGAAGTCAATGGCTGCACTTTTGTCTTTAGTTCTCACTCTTTATTCATTTTTGTTGTGCATTTTATATTGTTTGAATGTTTACATTGATTGAGATTTAAAACACAATCTGCATCACTCAGTTCTTTATTAGAACTCACCCTTGCTCTTACTCAGGTTCTGATTGCTTTAAATATTGACATTTCTCCAAGTGAGAGTCATTTTTGATAATTTGTCTGTTATGTTTCCTTCTCTTTTTTTCAAATCCGATGAGATACTACGTACACAAGAACGAGGTTTTTTGACCGACTTGGCCGGTATCAGGGTGAAAGATACAGTATCAGCCTGAAACCCTTTATAAGGGTAGATGGCTGATACCGTATCTTGATCCCTGATACCGGCCAAGTCGGTCAAACTACCTCATTCTTGTATTAATCAAGAAATGTGGATTAAATAAGGAAAAATACAAATTTTACTGTGTCATTTCCTCTCCTCGAGCTGCCTTGTTCGCCATTTTGTTTTTGTGTTACTGTCACTTCCGGTTTTGCGAGTACGCAAAAAAAAAAAAAAGTCCCCCCAAATATCGTCTTTATCGCCCTAATTTGTACAAATTAGGCCTACTATGCGATTAAAACTTCTTATTTATTACAAATGAAAGACGATTGAAACATAATCTGGTAAAAATTGTCAAATAAATAATATCTGAATTACGATGAACGGACGCAGAGCCTCACTCTCCCAACAGAGGTTTAGTATTGTAAGTATGTGTAGTATCTGCTTGGAGCTGGACTTGCGAAAAGGGTAAAACATGCGTAACATATGTTGTCTCCGAGCAGAGGCTTTGTAGTATAACCTTGCCAAGAATATGCTTGAAGACCGATCGTACCGCCCCTCTTTTCTCACACCAGTCGAGATTTCGGCGCCACTGTTTCTTAACTTGAAAATTCTACGATACATTTTTTACGCCGAACTTTCAAGTTAAGAAGCCTCAACCAAATTTTAGGGGGGGTTTAGGCCTAATTCAGCTAATGTACGTCCAAATATAGGATCTTTTCTCTTCCGTGCGCTATGTTTCTTTCAATATAACTCGATTTTAAAACTATTTTTTGGGGAATGTAAAGAAACCACTCGCGGCCTGCCACTGTCAAGCGCAAGCCGGGCGGCCACATTTTTATCGTCTCAATTTTTCGCCGATCCATCATGTTAGAAAGCCTCAACCAAATTTTCTGGGGGGTTAAGGCCTAATTCAGCTATTGTATGTGTAAATATAGGATGTTTTGTAGTGCTTAGGCTTGGTTTCAAGCCTAAATATGCTATTTTAACCCCCAAACGGAGCCAATTAAAAACAAATGATATCGTCTCAATCTGAATGTAGGTCAACGATCAGCTGATCGCAGCATCCGGTGATTTTTTGTCTCGACTCAATTTTATCTTTTTATTGTTGAAAATCGACAATAAACTGCTACCTTTTAATTTAACAGATTACAATAATAACCTTCCTCGAAGTTGACTTTTTTACAGGCGAGTCAGCGAGTTCACTGACTCGTCTCGCTTGAAGTCTATTTTCCACCACTTATAATTGTTTCTAATGCCTAAAAAGGTGACAACTTGAAGAAAACATATTATTCTTTGTTAATCCGCAATAATTTACTACTTACATGGTCAAATTAAGGAGGATTGATTGATTTTCGGCAAAGTTAAGTCGCCGAAACTTGACTCGTCGGATTCTTGAAATTTGTCCATTTTTTTACGACATAAAAAATGACATCCGGTTTACTCGGGGGTCGGCACGAACATCTTTATCTTCCGAAATAGAGCAAATTGCGGACATTCAAGGTAATATTATTACTCCTACAGGTAATATCTAGGCAGTTGTGGACATATCGGACACTTTAACCGTCTTTATAAAAAAATAATTTGTTTATCGAGCGCTTCGGCAATCTCCGGTATCAAAATCCAACATGGCGGACAGTGGGACGCCGAGGGACGATGACTCGGTACCAAATTTGCTAATTTCATGGATTACAGCTCAAATATGAAGGGTAAGTCCGCAAATTTTGTTGATATAGATAGATTAGGCTCCTCTCATATGGGGGGTGAAATTGCGGACAGCTCAGTAGCCGGGTTGTTCCGAAAAATGACAAAGACCGGGCTCTAAACTTACCAAGACTAAAAAACAGAGCCAATGATCAAATGATAGCGAGTCTATGGGCGCCGAGTGACAGTGGCTCGATGCAAACATGAAAACTGCTCTAAAATATTGTACAAGGGGGGGGGGAGCCCCAACATATTTTTTTCTGAAATCCCCAGTATTAGGCTTTTATAATGATACGATTCATTAAGAAATCCAACATGTAGAAGTGACCGTAGAGGTGACAAAACCAATGTGGGTCAATGATCAGCTGATCGGCGCCAAGCAGTTTCAAGGTACCCCCCAGCCCGATATCCCTTTAGCCTTATGTGGTTGGGGGTGACTTGAAACCGACGCAGACCGGACTGTCATTTCTCAACTTGAATCAAATTTCTTGAAAATGGCTCATATCAAAGGTAAATCTCAACCAATATTCACCTTATTAGGCTCGCTAGATGCAGAAATGTCATATCTATTAGGCCCTAGTGTGTCAGCCGTCCATCCCCCCTACTTTTTTTGAAATTTGACATTGTTTGGGAATTTTTGGCGAGTAGAACGCTTCGACTTAGACTCTTTTGCGTAGCGCCAAACGAAGCGTCTTGGCGAGAGGATTTCAGAAATGTAAAATTTGTCTCTCTATCAGGTTTAGTTCCATAGCTAGAGGTATTTGGGGCAGGGCACCCCCTTGAAGAAAAAAAAATTGCCCCCCCCCCCCCGTGTCCGGTTTCAGGGTTGACTTTGTCACGTGAGACGCTACCCGGTAGTGCTTTAACATAGCGATGTAAACATGAAAACTGCTCTAAAATATTGTACAAGGGGGGGGGGGAGCCCCAAAATATTTTTTTCTGAACTCTCCTGTATTAGGCCTTTCTAATGATACGATTCATTAAGAAATCCAACAAATAGAAGTGACTAAACCAATAGCGGCAGGATCCTCAAACATGAATACTACTAGAATAACTTGAAAAATTGCTCAACGACAAGCCCTTTTTTGGGGGGGTTAGAGCAATTTTTGGGATCTGCCCTTAATATGTGGCAAAGAAGACATGTTGAATATCCAAGTTTCGGCTATCCCATTGAAAGAAAAATTCTTTATGACCCCCCAAGCCCCCCCTGAGTTTGGGTCAATTCACCGATGAGACGTGTGCGCAGGAACCTCTCCACCTCGCTTGTCTCCTCGGGCAAGAGCATGTCAAAGGACGGCTCGGCTTTACTGATGTACTTGGCTAAGTACATCTCCCAACCAGAATGGGTCACTCGCTGAATGTTCATATGTGCCTGCCAAGTCAAAAGAATAGACAGGTTGTACGATGATACCCTGACGTCTTCCTCATGACGTCTCTTGTAGTTGTAGCGGATGCCACCCTCGGCAGGCCCATCCTCGTCTGTCAGTTCAAATGGGAATCCGTACTTACACTTTCTGATGATTTTGCCTGCCACTCGAGGGAAACATCTGGCTGGACGACACTCGTGGATTTGGAACTGGCCCACCACATTCCGCATTTCCTTTACAGAGTCCTTGTGCTGTTCACGGCTCTCCGGCCGGGGAAATTCAGCTCTCACCGCATCCGCTGGAATAGTGCCGGGCTCACACCACACCACCATGTGAATATGAATAGCTCCGCGCCCTTGAAATTCTACTCTGTACCACGAATCACGGACCTTACCAATGGGGCCGTTTTCGTTCTGCAGCACATAAGACTTGAACTGTGCGAAACGTTTGAAGAATGCGACAGTTGTCTCCACCGAGAAGAGAACCGTTGACGACGTGTGTGAATCTGTACAGATTCGACCATCAGGTACTGTTGGATAGGCCCCATAGCCATGCTTCACCACCGTTTGCAGTTCGGGCCATCCGTCGTTCTGTGTGAGTGTGATGAAGAAGTCTAGCTGTCCCAATTCCGTACTGACGGCCACCAGCTCAAGCAGCCTCGCCTTCCAATATGACTTACTGCCGACCACAGTGTTTGGCAGTGTACTTCCAAACTGCGAGAACTTTCCTTCGGTGCTGGAATTACTCTCTCGTAGCTGACCCACATTGGGAACCTCGGTACCCGGCTCTGTAGTAATGACTCTGGTTTTCGCCACATAGTATAAGCGATCTTTAATCAAGCGGTCCACCCAAAAGAACGAATAGTTGATGTCGGATCTCCACCGGGAATCATAGCAGAGAACCCGGAGCTTGATGTACTGCATTGGTTTGAGATCGGAATGCTCAAACCAACTCCCATGACCATATGGAAATAGCCATGTCCATGCCTTTGCCTCCAAGTGCTTATCCCTGTATGAGATGCCCTTATTGAGGTCCACAGCAAATTCGCGTGAATGTTGGACACCGATGATGTCCTCATGTGGATTAAGACGTGGCAAACCCCTTTCAGGGTCCAGAGGGACAGCCCATGCTACTGATTCATCGTTGAGGTGTTCACATATAGGGTGGCCTCGAGCATCTGGACAGTCTGTCTCAGTGGGAAGTAGATCTATGTCGGCATGCCGGTACAGTGTCTCATAGTTTGATTTGAAATCTTTGAACAGAAAATTGTTTTGACCAAAGAATTTCACAGCTGCAACTATTCTCTCATCAGAGACATTCTGCGCCTCCTCGTCCGGACGTCTGACCATGTAACCGTACAGGCCTGCGTAGTTATGTGCAACTCTCGGCAAAACATTGACTTCTCCAACTTTGTGGACCCAAATACGTCGTGCCTTGTTGTTAGCCTTCTGGGTAGTAGAAAATATGTTGGCAAGAGAGGCATTGCCCTTCTCGTGATCGTTGCGCAGTGCACTGACAACCTCAGGCAACCGAAAGATGGCAGGATGAGATGGATCCGGATTGATGTTGGCAGTGCATGGGTAGTAATTCATAGGACGACGTCTACACTGATAACAGGCATAGAACTTATGTACCACCGTGTTTCCATCCAAATCGGTGAACTCGTAGGGAAGCTCAAACTCGTAGTCACTCATCGAATATGTTATACGCGCAGGGGGTTCATTCGGTCCTTTCTTGCGGTGGAACAAATGAGCATACTTTACATTGCCATAAAGCAACATGCCACAATTAAAGCAAACTGCCTGAAACAGCCGATCTCGGCTACGCTCTACCTGCGTCTTGATTAGACGGTTATACACAATAGTACTAAGAATGCTTAAATTGAAACACATGTCATTAGGCATGTCAGCCTGGCCGGCGTTATGTCCCGTCTCAGCCTCTTTTCCTTCACCTGGTAAATCAGACCATTTGGCTTTCTTTCTTTCCTTCATAAGCCTACTGGCCTTACTGACTATTTTTGATTGGTGTACATTACACTCTGGCACAAGATTATTGAAATGTGCAGCAAGTAGATGTGACCTCATTCCATGGAAGCTATTGATGTTGGGCATGCAAATTTGCTCTTCTGTCCGCTGCATAGCAAGCTTCAGCATTTCCACCAAATGAGGAGTCCACTTGACTCGCGCCTTCACTACCTTAACTATGGCCGTTCCATCAGCCACCGGAGCGTTGACGTCTTCCTGCTCATGGTCGTCTTCAACATCTTCGTCCTCATCAAAAACAACTGGACCTTTTGTCTTTCGCTTGTATTTGACCGGGGGATCGACCTCCTCTTCTGCAGAAACGTCTACACCAACCACATGTGAATTTTGTTGCAGAAAGGGCTCGTCCAAAACAAAGTCAACATCCATGTCACATGCTCTACGCTTAGCCTGTTCCTGAGATTGGTCCTCAGATTGGGAAGATTCATAATAACATACTGTAGGTTTTCCCCTTCTATTGCGCTTCTTGTCTTTGTTGAAATAATCCACGCCATCTGTACACCCGTCTCCACCTGGTCCTTTGGGCAACAGAGGAACGTCTGACTGCTCTTCTGACCCCGCATCTCTACCTGGACCATGAGACCGAATGGCTGCGTCTCTTTTTGCGAACCACTCAGCGTCGCGTGGGAACTGTACCGATCCCCTGAGCTCTGCATTCTCCCTGAGCTTTTGGTAACGCCTTACGAGTGCCGCGGACGACTGCTTGGCGTCTGGGTAAATTTTCTTCCATTGAACCAATATCAATTTACCAAATTTTAGACTTCTCCGTAAACCTAAACTCTGCTTCGATTTTCAACGCTGCCGCACCACACATTTCCAGGTTTTCAGTCATGGCCTCGGTCCACTTTGTGTAGACTGTCTTTTTCTTCTCTGGCGGCTCTTTCTTGACACATTCTGAATAGGCAGGTGGTCTGATATTAAAGTAAGCAGGGGTTTTCTCCTCTAACAGGTGGTAAATACGAATTAAGGAGAGGCCACTCACGGGACTATCAGGATACATTACGTTCCATTGATCTTCCATCATGGCTGATAACTCGGCTGGACTGAGCGCTAAATTTCTGCGTTCTACCACGTCCGCATAGACATTACGGAGGACTCCACACATATCGGCAGTCCACTTTTCACCATTTTCCTGAGAAGATTGCTCATGGAACACTCCAGACTCCATAGCAACTGTAGTACTGGTATTGTATGGCTAATTATGTTGCGTTGCACAACGCAGAGAAGGCTGCAAGAAAGAGGGAGCAGAGAAATTATTTTAATTTATATTGTCGCTGTTGTACACACCATACAACAGTTCACAACACTGTTGAGATAACCCTCTAGAAGACGGGGAAAATAATACTTCCCCCGTGGAAAGAAAGGTCATTTTGTGGAGTATAGTAGTCCGTGTGGAGACTTCCAACTGCTCTTCTAGGTTTTCCTCTACTTCACCCCATCCTTCGCTTTCAGGGTACATAGCTGAGTTGCCAATTTGAAATGCCTCCGCAGGTAATGAACCCCAATCACAGGCCTGCCAGACAGACTCATCCATGTCGACAATTTGGTTCAGATACTGCTCCAATTCTCTGTCCTCAAACTCCACTACCATATTCGGTGGCAGACTACCTGGAGATTCGGGAGTGGGGAACATGTCCACGCAATAGTCCGCCGACTGAATTGAACTCAGATCACCCTCTGAACACTCCCCCTCGGTCTGCCTTGTGTCATCATTGGTGAAGTAGCCATAATGAACAGAGATGTACGATGACACAGCATACTGGGGGATGGACGTGTTAAATCCAAGGGTGAACATTTCAGCAACAATTTCTCGCGGTCGCAAAAGGCTGGAATCATAGTACACCTCCACCATGTATCCACAGGCCTCAGTCTGTACAGACTTGTCCGTGTGGCCGTAAGATATTATATTGTCTTCCTTGTTGTACTCAGCCAGTTGACAGACAACATCAATGCCAGGAGACAAACAAAAATATACCCCCAATTCAAATGCTGTAGACTTGACCTGAACGTGTCGAGGTAGGGCAATTTTTACAGGTGCAAAGATGGGCTGCTTGACCACTGCCAAAATTGTTTTGGTATGAAAGGGATTGGAAGCCACAAGCAGAGGAGACATTTCCAATCCGTTATCCACCACAGCATTTAATGCCAACAGTTTCAGTGTGGGGAAAACAGGCATGACTTTTATCTGAAAAATGGAAGAGGGAAGAATAGACATATGTTCATTCTTCGTCCGCACTCTTTGAAAACCACAGGTCTTCGGATATGGATGTTTCGACACAGGTAACAGAGATATCGTTCAGGGGTATTATTCGTATGGTGCGCTTGACCACAGAACTATACTCTGCACACCTCAGCACTGTAGCTTGCTGAAGACGAAGGGTGACAGCTTCAGTCATGGGGAATAAGTGAAGGTCAGTGGACTTGAGAAAGTCATCTCCCGAAACAACACGCGACCGTATGTACACCTGAATGAACATTGTAACGTCGTCCTGGCACATGTTTGAAATTGTTTTAGAATGAAAATGATATTCACAATGCGGGAAAAGATAGGTCACATCCTCGTTCAGAGAGACAAAACACCCGACCCCATAGGCAAGAGGACTAATAGTAAGTGGACCATTGACATGAAGCTCTGTAGACGGTCGCTCAATCTCCACAACCTGCAATTCATCGGCGAAAACATCGGCGTACAGACGCTTAGTAAGCCAGTGATCCTGCTGACATACAGGAAGAGCTGCAGCAGCAAGGTCTCTCAATTTGGGAAACATGTCGTGACTGTGACTGTGGGTTTTGAGAAAAGAAGACAGTAGACCATGTTAGGTGTTACCCACCAGAACAGACGAACAACAATACAACGTACCTACCCAGTTGACTTAAAAGTTCCCCATCGCGACTGTGCTGCCTGTCTCCATGACATAAAATTCTCCGTTGTCTTGCATGGGCTCAAACATGTAAGCAGTCTCCCTTGACAGCGAGCTGAGATAACTCAGACCGCAGTTGTCCATTAGTGTCCACTTATGGAACAATGGACAGAAACGATCTTGAAATATTATGTGGATACAACCCCAACCTTTCTCCATGTCGGACAGGAGGCAAGTGCTGTCTTTGTGGATAGCTACTTGGTAAAACACTCCCTCCTTCTGCAGAGTATTTATAATGTTGTTGATAGCACAATACCAATAATGACACTCACTATTGTAACTCTGGAAAGGTTCCCCTTCTTTTTGTCCCTTTGAGATAAACTCCCATATCTCTTGCGCATATGTAATTTCAACATGTGCTCTCACAGTAAACAGGTATAAATCGTCGCAGCTCATATTGACACCTGTAAAGGGAATCATTTTTATTAAAGAATGTCTTTACTTTTATACTTTTCGATGAATTGTATACAGCCATAGAATGAAATATATAATTATTATTTTTAGTATTAGTATTAACGCCATGTCTAATTGAATTTGTCTTGTTATTATAGATGGAACTACCACCCACAGAAGACTAAAATGACCTGCCGACCTTCAGATATGCAGTATACGACACAACCCTAACCATACTGGCCTGCGACGTCATCAAAAGCATGTCAAGTCATCAGTTTATTCAAGAAGGTCTTGCTCAGTCTCCCATCAAGGAGATGTTGACCGAGCAGATGTGTGTATGCAATTCAGCCAGGTCAAAAGACCACGTCCATTACTACCCACCTTGAAAGCCATTAATTAACACATCAAGGAGATGTAACATTAAGATGAAAATTTTTGGCAGTGGGATATGAGTGTGTTCTGCATGATAGTGTTTTAGACCCACCTTGAAAGCCAGCTATAATCACATGAAATGATTGTGAAAGTGAACACTTCTGTGTTTGGCAGTGGGTAATACATGTGGTGATATGTGATAAAAAGGCCCACCTGCAAGCCATAACTCACATTAAAGGTAAATAAACACACTTGCAAAGTGCTAAAGGAAATATACCTGTGAGTTACTGGCAGTGGAAGTGGCATGTGAAATATGTGACATGACATGGATTTACCGGAGAGTGGCAGGGACATTAACTGTGAGTACACCCAGTTTACCATGCACCTACTCACATAACCTTGGTTTAAGACCAACTCGGGATTTACTTTCTTACTAACATAAAACTAAGGAAGATATTTCAAACAACTCAGGAACACTACGCTTGATTCAATACACAACCCAACAACACTGCATTTAAATTGATACAGCACAGTTATCACTTTAGGGACTTGAATGAACTAAAGGACATGTCAACCAAGCAGACAACTGATATTAGTTTAGTTGTTAGTTATTATTTCTGAAAGATGGATACAACCTTGATATTTTCAGAGTAACTGGACTGTTACACTTGTGACGATGGCAGACCAAAATATTGTTGAATAGAACCATGCATAGTTACATGACTTATATATTGAATTTCTACATATGCAAGGCTACTGGCTGACATGTGTACTTATAGTTTCAGCGTGCTAGAAATACGTCCCGTGTGTGACTGAAATACACTGTAAAATTATATTTTCAGTTCTTAAATAGGCAATAGTACTGGCTGATAGGTGTTGTTGGGGTGGCGCCCCCTGTACCATACAAATACGCCCTGTGTATGACTGAAATAGCCTGTAAAATTATATCTTGAGATTTTACATAGGCAATGCTACTGCCTGATATGTATTCTTGACGTGGCGCCCCCTATACTATACAGGGCACACTACGCCCACTTTTTTTTTTTTACATATAGACTATGGCACTGGCCAGAATGAGATTGTTGCTTCACATGCCAGTTACACATACACATTTCTAGAAATGCATTTATGCATAAATTGATGTATAATGAGGGCAAAAGGGATGATACATAAATAGATGATGCCACCCCTGAACAGTTAAGTAGTGTACTAAGGTATGTGCAAGTTGCATGAATAGGTCTTCTGAAATATAAATACCCATTTTATATAGGCAATGCTACTAACAGAAACACGTTCTTGGTGGGAACGGCATTTATAAGTGGACCTTGCTACCATTTCTCCTGTATTACGCTTGACCTGTACACGCATAATTTTAAATAGGCATAAATACAGATATGTGAAATGTGACACACCAATGTTGGTAAAGAGGCTAGCATTTTTGATGAGTTCTCTAGCGTCCCAGTTTTTATAATGGAAATTATGATACCGGTACTTATGTGTAGAGTGAGAAAATTTGAGTGCAGAATTTGTTAATTTAGGATTGACCTATAAACATATCATATAAAGGGTTAGGCCTATATCTCCAATATCACACCTGCACACAATCTAATATAGACCTTGAAATTTGTTACTTGCGGGGGGGGGGTTGGGGAATTTTGAAATTTGAGCACAACTTAAACTATACAGTACCGGTATGAACTCACAGACCAATGTGACCAAAACTAAAGTGCCCATTTCGGGGAGTTAGGCCTATTTCTCAAATATGACACTTGTACACAATCTAATATAGACCTTGAAATTACAGAAAAAAATATTTCCAGGAAAATGGGTCAATTTTTTACTTCAGTGGGGGGGGTTGGGGAATTTTGAAATCTGAGCACAACTTAAACTACACAGTACCGGTATGGACTGACAGACCAATGTGACCAAAACTGAAGTGGCCATTTCGGGGAGTTAAGCCTATTTCTCAAATATGACACTTGTACACAATCTAATATAGACCTTGAAGTTACGGAAAAAAATATTTCCAGGAAAATGGGTCAATTTGTTACTTCCGGGGGGGGGGTTGGGGAATTTTGAAATCTGAGAATTTTGAAATTATAGAGATCATATCATAATAATAATACCGCTAGAACATGCTTGCCATAAATTCTTTATAGACTATTTCAAGTAACAAATTAAACATAATAATACACTTGTTAACCCTTTAAGACAGCAGAGTGCTTTAACCCTTTAAAGATGGCATGTCACTGAAAGCTAACATTTGATGGAATGATGCACCAATGCAGCCCCAACCCCAGCGAGTGTTTTGATGCAGACCCGGAGTGTCTCAACCATGTAGGGTTGGCATGGTGCTTGAATGCACGCCTCACGAGTTACTTGCTGCATTCATGCATAATGACGACAAAGAGGATGATACATTGGGCCATGATGCTGTCATTCAAGGGTTGATGGAGTATGCCCTTTCTTTGCAGAGTGACATGAACTCGTGAGGACTGCATTTATGCATGATACCAATGCTATGGGATTGATACACTCTCAAAAGGTTCGTCATGATATGTGCATAAACACCACCGTCCAAAGATCATAAACTGTGGTCTGGTAAGACCTAGTCTTGACCTTGTGAGTCAGTGCATTTTGGCGACTTCATACTTGAATACATCTTACATGACACCAGAAAATGATATGCACATGAAAACATAAAACAAACAACTTGAGATGGTGTAAAAGCAAACACACTGCACTGAATTTACGGTAGTTTTTTTTTAAAGACTAATTTGCAAACAGGTGGCTCCATTTTACAACGGAATATGAATTTATTCTTATTCATAAGTTAGCCATATTATACTTCTCAACTTTAAGCCCAGAAGAAGGATATACAGACTAAATGATTCAGAAAATGCGGACAATTTTTTTGAAAAGTGTTTGCTTTAAACCAACAACTCAATAACCCTAATATAGGACAGGAACTGTGAGATGTGACGTCTTAGCATGTGACCCCCCCCCCCCCAATGCTACTGCCTGATATGTATTCTTGACGTGGCGCCCCCTATACTATACAGGGCACACTACGCCCACTTTTTTTTTTTTACATATAGACTATGGCACTGGCCAGAATGAGATTGTTGCTTCACATGCCAGTTACACATACACATTTCTAGAAATGCATTTATGCATAAATTGATGTATAATGAGGGCAAAAGGGATGATACATAAATAGATGATGCCACCCCTGAACAATTAAGTAGTGTACTAAGGTATGTGCAAGTTGCATGAATAGGTCTTCTGAAATATAAATACCCATTTTATATAGGCAATGCTACTAACAGAAACACGTTCTTGGTGGGAACGGCATTTATAAGTGGACCTTGCTACCATTTCTCCTGTATTACGCTTGACCTGTACACGCATAATTTTAAATAGGCATAAATACAGATATGTGAAATGTGACACACCAATGTTGGTAAAGAGGCTAGCATTTTTGATGAGTTCTCTAGCGTCCCAGTTTTTATAATGGAAATTATGATACCGGTACTTATGTGTAGAGTGAGAAAATTTGAGTGCAGAATTTGTTAATTTAGGATTGACCTATAAACATATCATATAAAGGGTTAGGCCTATATCTCCAATATCACACCTGCACACAATCTAATATAGACCTTGAAATTTGTTACTTGCGGGGGGGGGGGGGTTGGGGAATTTTGAAATTTGAGCACAACTTAAACTATACAGTACCGGTATGAACTCACAGACCAATGTGACCAAAACTAAAGTGCCCATTTCGGGGAGTTAGGCCTATTTCTCAAATATGACACTTGTACACAATCTAATATAGACCTTGAAATTACAGAAAAAAATATTTCCAGGAAAATGGGTCAATTTTTTACTTCAGTGGGGGGGGTTGGGGAATTTTGAAATCTGAGCACAACTTAAACTACACAGTACCGGTATGGACTGACAGACCAATGTGACCAAAACTGAAGTGGCCATTTCGGGGAGTTAAGCCTATTTCTCAAATATGACACTTGTACACAATCTAATATAGACCTTGAAGTTACAGAAAAAAATATTTCCAGGAAAATGGGTCAATTTGTTACTTCCGGGGGGGGTTGGGGAATTTTGAAATCTGAGAATTTTGAAATTATAGAGATCATATCATAATAATAATACCGCTAGAACATGCTTGCCATAAATTCTTTATAGATTATTTCAAGTAACAAATTAAACATAATAATACACTTGTTAACCCTTTGAGACAGCAGAGTGCTTTAACCCTTTAAAGATGGCATGTCACTGAAAGCTAACATTTGATGGAATGATGCACCAATGCAGCCCCAACCCCAGCGAGTGTTTTGATGCAGACCCGGAGTGTCTCAACCATGTAGGGTTGGCATGGTGCTTGAATGCACGCCTCACGAGTTACTTGCTGCATTCATGCATAATGACGACAAAGAGGATGATACATTGGGCCATGATGCTGTCATTCAAGGGTTGATGGAGTATGCCCTTTCTTTGCAGAGTGACATGAACTCGTGAGGACTGCATTTATGCATGATACCAATGCTATGGGATTGATACACTCTCAAAAGGTTCGTCATGATATGTGCATAAACACCACCGTCCAAAGATCATAAACTGTGGTCTGGTAAGACCTAGTCTTGACCTTGTGAGTCAGTGCATTTTGGCGACTTCATACTTGAATACATCTTACATGACACCAGAAAATGATATGCACATGAAAACATAAAACAAACAACTTGAGATGGTGTAAAAGCAAACACACTGCACTGAATTTACGGTAGTTTTTTTTTAAAGACTAATTTGCAAACAGGTGGCTCCATTTTACAACGGAATATGAATTTATTCTTATTCATAAGTTAGCCATATTATACTTCTCAACTTTAAGCCCAGAAGAAGGATATACAGACTAAATGATTCAGAAAATGCGGACAATTTTTTTGAAAAGTGTTTGCTTTAAACCAACAACTCAATAACCCTAATATAGGACAGGAACTGTGAGATGTGACGTCTTAGCATGTGACCCCCCCCCCCCCCACTCACACACACACAGTTACTCTCCTATTTCTTTGTATATTGAAGAAAAAAACTTACGGTGATTGACGTGGAGTGTCTTGATCTTGATATACACTTGAAGTTGACACAGTGATTGACGTGGAGTGTCTTGATCTCAGAACTTGAACTTGAAATTGACTTGATGATGATGATGATGATGTTCAACTGTCAATTGACTTGGAGAATGCCGAGGCTGTATTCTGGGAACTGGGTGTCCAAGAAAAAAGAAAGAATGTGTGAATGAATGAATGAATGAACCACATATGTGTTTAATTAACATTATTTACCGAAGTTATTCACATTAAAATAACCGTAGGTAGCATAAATTTGTTGTCAATTGAATTTTACCTGAATTTCACAAAATTTACTTGAGATTTACATGACATTTCCACAGCAAAAATAATAACCAACAGTGCGCACGTCTTGACACTCACCTTGAAAGAACTCAGAATGCCTTCAAACTTGTCTGAAGCGCTCTCTTATAGTCCGATGTCAACAAACCCGAAGTGGCGGTGACGGTCTATAAATTGCTCGTTTCATCAACTCTCCATCAAAAATAACCATTGAAAAGCGAAAATAAGAGTTATTTTAGGATGTAATATGCATTGACACCTATATTTTGATGAAAAATAGTTTTATTTCTTCAAAAGTACACTTTGATGACCCTCAGGCGGTGAAACTTTGTCGCTACTTCTCTGACGTCACTGACACATCAACCAATGAGCGTGCGGCAGTGTCCTGTGATTGATGGGCGTCCACTGGATGGCGTGCCATATTTGGAAATGTGGGCGGGGCTTAATGATACCGCACGCCTTTGGTTGGTGTGCCATATTTGGAGATGGGGGCGGGGCTTAATGATACCGCACAACTCTTGATGTTTTCTTTCCTACTCAATGGCCGGTTTACGCCCAGTTTTACTATTACAATTGTATTTGGATGAACAACAAAGCAATGAATATCTTGGAGAAATAAAGCATAATGTAAATAGGAATTCAAATATTGAGACATGAATACAGATGAGATTATTTTAAACGTGTATGGCATACAGCACAAGATGGATTAGTTGAACGTTGTCAACTGAAGTCGACTGGGTCTTGCAAGCTGTGCTTGTTTATAAATGAAATACCTAATATTATCAATAATATTTAATGTTATGTGTTCTAATTTGAGTTTGCTATTTACTGTTAGAATAAAATATACCACATTCATGTTATTATAAGTTTATGTTAGTACTTTATGTGTACCTTATGGCCAACATTATATGAACATGACCACAACCATCAAAACTCCATGGAAATAATGTCTAAATAACTTTAACAAAGACGATAATTTTTTTTAATTTTTTTTTTGCATACATACATGTAACTTATGATGTATTTTATGAACTTAAAATGGTATTTTATTGAGGACACAACACAGTGAAACATATCAAAGTGTGCTCCGCAAGAAACACAACTTAAGGTTATGTCAGGTTCAGTAAAAAAAAAAATTTGGAGGAGAGGGGGGAGTACACAGACGTCCGCGCTCATAGACGCTAGGCCTATAAAAGCACACTCCACACAGACACAAGTGTCATTTGGTGACTTGCGTCAGTATGGACGATTTCCTGAAAAAAGTATTAGACGACGGTGTAGTAGGAGAGCTAGGATATTTACCACCATGGCTAGATACTAGCTATGAGTATGGGTGGCATGAGCCAGACATGGATAGAGAAATGAAGGAGCGGAGACTAGTGAGGTTGGAAAGGCAGGCAGCCATGATAAGGGAGAGGGAGGAGGTGAGGAAGTTCAAGGAAGAGAAGAGAAAGGACAGGGAAAAGATCAAGGAAGAAGAAAGGAAGGAGAAGGAAAGGAAGGAAAGAATTCTGCAGTTTGCAAAGAAAATAAAGAAGCATATGGATGATGAGTTAGAAAGGAGGGAGACTGCCTTGAAAGACTTTCAAAACAGAGGTAGAGCAGCATACTGTCCGGACTGTCCTGACTGTGTGTCCAAAAAAAAATCGATTGAAGAGTAACCCCCCCCCCCACCAACAAAGGTCCTTTTAAGGACCCCCAATCTATAATAAAGGTTCAGATTCAATATCTCTATTCACCCCCAGTTTAACCCCCCCCCCTACTTGCAAATAAGCTATATTGATGTATGTGTAAATAGGCCTAGTCCCCTAAAAAAAAGATGTTGTGGTGACATTCCACAATATGAGACTAGCTGACGGAATGACTGAAAAATTCAATTCGTAGGCCTAGACCGGCTCCCTAGACCGAGAGACAACTTTTTCATGCCAGGGGTTGCCAAGCCAATAAAAACAACTGGATTTGACGTATGCTTTATAAAACTATATTCCCCATGACTTGGCAACAGTTGAATGTAGTCTTGTGGTCCAGTATATAAATTATAGTTAATTCCCTGAAAGGAAACGATCGGGTTTTGGCTTTTGAAAATTGCCGGGCTGAGATTGACAGCATTGTTTACGTTTTAGCGCAGACACCGGGTTCGCAGAATGATAGATAACAGACGTTTCTTTATTGTTTTTAGTCTCAAAAGCACACACCACTTGCAGAACAGAGGTAAATAGATATACTGGGTGTATTTATACATTGCCATTAGACTGAAATACATGGATAATATATTTAGAAAGTGAGACGCCGGCGACTTTCAGAACTGACAGCGACGGTAGTTGATGCGCATCCAGTCTGCGCAGGATTTGACCTACCTAAGGCGGCCAGGAGCGACCGCGGGGAGCATACGTTGCGTATGTCTTCCCCGACTGGCAAATTAATAATAGTTTTCGTCCACTTGAATCATTTTAACCTATTTTGAAACAATAATATAGAAAGAATACCACTTTCATTTTATTTTGGATACCTTATTGATGATAACAACACGTTGTTGACACAGAAGAACGCTAAGACATTTTGTAAACAATGATTCTCCCTCGGCCAGGTTGACCTTCACCTTGACAACATGACGATTTACATTAATTTATGCAAGTCACCTTGACAACATGACGATTTACGTACAACACTGTCGTGAATATGGTGATAACTAATAAAAACATAATATTAGAGCGTTTCACTGTTACATCCATCATTTCAGATGTCATTTGTAACAATAAAGCGGCAAAAATGAAAAAAAAACAAACTTGATTGTGACCCCTTTGGTTGTCGACAAAAAATGCACAAATTTCAAGAATACGACGAGTCAAGTTTCGGCGACTAAATTTTGTCCAAAATCAATCAATCCTCTTCTATTTGGACATTTGAGTTGAATTTTATTGCGGATCATCAAAGAATAATATGTTTTCTTTACGTTGTCAGCTTTTAAGGCAGGAGAAACAATGATAAGTCGTGGAAAATGGACTTCAAGCGAGACGAGTCAGTGAACTCGCTGACTCGCCTGTAAATTAGTCAAACTTCGAAGACGGTTATTATAAGAATCTGTTAAATAATACCACCCATACAGATTAATGCATACATGTCATAGCACAGGGGCTGTTACAAAACAGGATTTATGTTAAGGAAAGTAAATCGTTGGAATTAAAAAATTTTTTGAAATTCAGAGTTTAACAACTTACGTCAATATTAGCATCACTGGAAAATCTTTCTCATTGGGTTACAGTCACAGTTGCCATCCCTCAATAAATCTCAAGCCTAACTGCTGTCTTTGACTACAGACAATGTTCGAGTAAGTTGGTCAATATCTTCTATAGATCCCTCCAATGAAACCAGTATCCAAGCCCCCTCTCTATACCTTATCTCTCTACTCAAGAAGACCAGTCAATTCTTTCATACCCACACCTAATAGAATTGATTTCCCCTTGGAATCTCCAAATGGTCTGGGCCAGTTTTTAGCTGTAGTGTGAAGAATAAGTCTGACTAAGGATCCAACAATTTGTCAATGTGACATGGGTAACATTGAGTGAGTTGGTTACTCGATGTCATCTGTAGACAGTTATTTAGAGATGTTCTTAACTGAACCTTTCACAATTCTTCAAGGATCCTTCAAGTCCTGGTCCACAGGGGTGCATCTTAACTCCTCATAGCCTTTAGAGATGACAGTGCTGTGATTGACACCAGACTGAAGCTGGACCAGACTGGTCGATATGAGTCAAATCACTGTACCCATCTACCACACAGGCTATGATCCAAACAACCACATTGAGTCCCATTCCTCTGCTCTCCAAGACTTGGTCCCTGACTGCCTCCCGAAATGCAGTTAGCACTGCAGGAAGTCATGACACGTCTGACCCAATTTTGTCTCTCACCTCTGCTGGCAGCAATATTATTGAGCTTTGATAGCCTTTGATTACCAGTGACAGAACATACATCGAAAAGTTTTATTGAAACTATGCCTTTTTGATACTAGTTGGTATTTATGGACACCCTTCGAATAGATCACCCTTCGAATAGGACACAAGTTAGAAACACGTGTAGTTTCTGGGAAAAGCACAAGCTGTATGTACAAAAGATAGACTCAGGAGATTCTCAAGAATAATGAACCTTCCTACTGACATCATCAATGGTGATATAGTTTTATTAGATAGGTGTACCATATCAAAAGAACAGCACCAAACATAGTGCCAGTGTTTAGAAAATGGACAAGAACCACCTTGCAAGATAAATTATTAGCTGATATTTCACTGGCAGTCATCAGATCCTACATATATCTCTGAACAGTGCTTACAGACACTTGCCCGGTTAGCTCAGTCAGTACCATGGCAGTAGATAAATGTGTGGATCAATGCTCTTGAATCAGTTCTAACTGATTGTTCCCATCTATTAAGCCTTGGTGAAATGCCTCTCTGTCACTTCAACCAAACCCCTCTCCAGCCTTTCCCCAGACATGAAACCCTCCTCCAATGATATAGTGTTAACTAATGCCCTTTCTTTCATCGGTATAATTACTGAAGCACCCTATCATTGATGTAAGGTGGCTTTTACCAAATACCACATTAGTCTCTGGGTTTGCTCTAATTAACACCTAATTAATGCCACACCTGCACAAATTTGGTATTCCTTATCACCCTTGAGAACCAACAGCATGTCTATTTTTCAGCAAAAAATCTAAGTCATCTTTTAGGATATGGGTTCTTGTAATGGTACGCATTGCTGTGTCTAATGGAAGAGTCACTGGGGAACTGCAAACTGCATTAAGACACCCAGCAAGTGCTATATTGTACCACTGTGACCGATTAGAACCTTTCATTCATGCTTATTGAAGTAGTAACAATTAATATGCCTGGTAACAAAAGCTTATACATCAATGCCCTTCACATAAAGAGTTCCCCTCTTAAAAATGATTCTAGATTCAACCTAAATATACACCCTATACTAGACTTTTTAGGGAAGTGCCTGAACCAATCCCATTTCACAGGACACACATAGCAGTGGACTCGGAAAGACCGTATGACCTTCATTTGTAAGTAGTGAGTAAGGGCATGGGCATCGTGTAGACCTATCTTATGAAGAGGAAAGGAGACATTGTTCTTTGACATTTAAGAATCTGATGTACAACATTTAACAAATGCATATAATGTGGGTTACCTTTTTCTGACCACAGCCAATTCTCGTTAGTAAGGGGCTTTTCCATTGTCCTCCCCCTTAATCCTCAACTCCCCAAATGTCTTTTGTGACACTTTTAATTTTGCTCCATTTTGCATGGCAGTGAACTTCTTAGGCAAATTTAACTCAGAATTTTGGGATTGATGCTAACTTTACTTTGCCTTAACAGCTTGGAGTATGAACCCATGACCTCCCACAGTCAAAGTGGATGCCCTGCCATTGTGCTTGGTTCTCTGCAGGTTTCCAATTACCCTATCCTTATAAGGGTTCAAAGAATCCCATTTTGATCAAATGCAGCTTTCCTAAGGGCAATGTCAGGGCCTGCCTTGACCCAAATCACAGGTCGAGGGCAATGTTCCTTTAACAATCCACTTTGTGGAACTGTTCAGCCTGTACAGCAATTCAATTTTGCTTTAAAACTGATCTGCATTTAGAGATTTGAATACAGTTTAATAAAGAAAGTAATATTTCATTTAGGTAGATGTACCTGTTCTCTAAAAAAATTCCATGATTTAACAAATTCCTATTATTAACGTCTTCGAAATTTCACTAATTGAGGAAAGGTTTCCCGTTCGACGACATCCGCAAAAAGTTACGATCGAGTTTATTATTTTTATAATTACTAAAAAATCATCTAAAAACATCTATAACATCATTGCCTACCATACAGCATAACGATGACATCCATATTTAATCGTATTATGCCATAATGAAGCATTTCCTATCGTTCGACACGACGACAACGTAAAGTAAACAAAATGGCCATCTCGCGCGTTCACGGGATCTCGCGAGATTCAAAATGGCGGGCAGGGGACGCCGAGGGACGATGATTCGGTACCGACTTGGTTAATTTCATGGATTACAGCTAAAATATGAAGGGTAAGTCCGCAATTTCTGTTGATATTGATAGATTAGGCTCCTCTCTTATGGGGGTTGAAATTGCGGACAGCTCAGTAGCCGGATTATTCCGCAATATGACGAAGACCGGGCTCTAAACTTGCCAAGACCAAAAAACAGAGCCAATGTCAATGATCAAATGATAGAAGTTGAGAAATGACAGTCTGGTCGATGGTCAAATTTCTTGAAAATGGCTCATATCAAAGGTAAATCTCAACCAATATTCACCTTATTAGGCTCGTTAGATGCAGAAATGTCATCTTTATTAGGCCCTAGTGTGTCAGCCCTCCACCCCCCCTACTTTTCGTGAAATTTGACTTTGTTTGGGAATTTTGGCGAGTAGAACGCATACTTGGCATAGCGCCAAACGAAGCGTCTCGGCGAGAGGAGTTGGTTAGTTTCATCGATTACAGTTAAAATATGAAGGGTAAGTCCGCAAATTTTGTTGTCATTGATAGATTAGGCTCCTCTTTTATGGGGGTTGAAATTGCGGACAGCTCAGTAGCCGGATTATTGAGAGAAATGATCTTTTATGGCGAAGTTTTCACTCGGTGAGACGCTACCCGGTAGTGCTTTAACATAGCGAGTCTATGGGCGCCGAGTGGCAGTGGCCCGATCCAAACTGAAAATATGCTTTAAAAATTGTACACAAGGGGGGGGGGGGAGCCCCAAAATATTTTTTTCTGAAATCCCCAGTATTGGGCCTTTCTAATGATACGATTCATTAAGAACTCCAACATGTAGAAGTCACTTTTCACATACCGGTAGGACCCTCAAACAGATCTTCAGCACAGAGTGACAGTCACAACAACCCCTCAACTAAATTGGCAAGGTAGGCCTATGTAACCATGCTTGACATTCTATTCAGATATCCTACGCATTATATAAACATCTAAAGTAAACCAAGACGAGATATTGTGGTTATATTCCGAAAATTGAGGGTTCTGGGGTTGAATTTGTCCCCGAAATGTTGTTGACCGCGAGTAGAAAGCTGTTTGAGAGTCTTTTGCATAGCGCCAAACAAAGCGTCTCGGCGAGAGGAGTTCAGAAATGTAAAATTTATCTCTCTATCATGTTTAGTTCCAGAGCTAGGTGCATATTAGTAACCTTTTGCCCCCCCCCATTCCTTGTGAATAAGCTGCTTTAGTCCCAACTAAGAATTCGGAGCCTAAATTATATAATTTGTCATTCTTGGACCTGTCACTGAAATCTGACGAAATCCACAATTTTCAAAAATTGGCTGTGTAAGGGGGGGGGGGGGGTGTATGGCCTAAATGTTAAAGCATTTTATATGGGATGGACATGAGAAAGTAGATAAACATGTTTTCTATACTGTGTGCGAAGGATAGATTTTAATTTGTTTCCTAAGTATCTCACAAAAAATAAAAGCATTTTGATGTCTGGTCTACTTTTTACAGTTGTGAGACCAACCTGTCAGAACCAGGATAGACTCTATGAACTTTGATCTAAGGGACCCCGTGCCCCCCCCCTTCCCGCGGGTTAACAATGTACTACACTAGTCCCAGCAAAAGGATTTTCTCAAATATCATGTCTAAGAACCTCAAAATTGAACATTTTCAAAGGGCTCATGGGGGGGGGGGGCGAAAAAATTTGCGCGCGCCCAAGTTAACACCAAACGAGTTCAGTTTATGTTTACTAAATAACTACTGCATATTATGCAATATCTCCCAGAAATTCTCATTCTTTGGACATCTGTGGTAGTCCCAGCAAAAGGAAATTCTCAAATATCATGTCTAGGTACCTCAAAACTTAAAAGAGCAGAATGAAGAATATTGTGAAAATCAAAACTAAAATATGGCATGGTGGGTTTGGTAGGGGGGGGCGTAAAAATTTCCGACCCCTCCTGAGGGGGGGGGGGGCGTGAAAAATTCTGACCCCTCTTGAGGGGGGGAGGGGCTTTTAGCTAAGGGACCCAGCCGCCCCCCCCCCCCCCCACCCCATCTACTATTGACTAAGAGACCGGCGCATGCGAGACAAGTTCAGAAATGTTCTATTTATCTCTCTATCATGTTTAGTTCCAGAGCTAGGTGAATATTAGTACCGTAACCTTTTGTCCCCCCCCCCTTGAGCTGTCTGTGCTTTAATACATGTAAATACCCGGTATTTAACACTCAGAAAGGTTATTAGAGTTGCCTGTGCTTTAATAGATGTAAATACCGGGTATTTAACACTCAGAAAGGCTGTGTGAGGGGGGGGGGGGGGGTATATGGCCTAAATGTTAAAGCATTTTGTATGGGATGGACATGATAAAGTAGATAAACATGTTTACTATACTGTGTGCGAAGGATAGATTTTAATTTGTTTCCTAAGTATCTCACAAAAAATAAAAGCATTTTGATGTCTGGTCTACTTTTTACAGTTGTGAGACCAACCTGTCAGAACCAGGATAGACTCTATGAACTTTGATCTAAGGGACCCCCGTGCCTCCCCCCCCCTCCCCCCGGGTTAACAATGTACTACACTAGTCCCAGCAAAAGGATTTTCTCAAATATCATGTCTAAAAACCTCAAAATTGAACATTTTCAAAGGGCTCATGGGGGGAGGGGCGAAAAAATGTGTGCGCGGCCCCAGTTAACACCAAACGAGTTCAGTTCATGTTTACTAAATAACTACTGCATATTATGCAATATCTCCCAGAAATTCTCATTCTTTGGACATCTGTGGTAGTCCCAGCAAAAGGAAATTCTCAAATATCATGTCTAGGTACCTTCAAAACTTAAAAGAGCAGAATGAAGAATATTGTGAAAATCAAAACTAAAATATGGCATGGTGGGTTTGGTAGGGGGGGCGTAAAAATTTCCGACCCCTCCTGAGGGGGGGGGAGCGTGAAAAATTCTGACCCCTCTTGAGGGGGGGAGGGGCTTTTAGCTAAGGGACCCAGCCGCCCCCCCCCCCCCCACCCCATCTACTATTGACTAAGAGACGGGCGCATGCGAGACAAGTTCAGAAATGTTCTATTTATCTCTCTATCATGTTTAGTTTTAGATCTAGGTGAATATTAGTACCGTAACCTTTTGTCCCCCCCCCCCACCTTGAGCTGTCTGTGCTTTAATACATGTAAATACCCGGTATTTAACACTCAGAAAGGCTGTGTGAGGGGGGGGGGTATATGGCCTAAATGTTAAAGCATTTTATATGGGATGGACATGAGAAAGTAGATAAACATGTTTACTATACTGTGTGCGAAGGATAGATTTAAATTTGTTTCCTAAGTATCTCACAAAAAATAAAAGCATTTTGATGTCTGGTCTACTTTTTACAGCTGTGAGACCAACCTGTCAGAACCAGGATAGACTCTATGAACTTTGATCTAAGGGACCCCGTGCCCCTCCCCCTCCCCCCGGGTTAACAATGTACTAACACTAGTCCCAGCAAGAGGATTTTATCAAATATCATGTCTAAGAACCTCAAAATTGAACATTTTCAAAGGGCTCATGGGGGGGGGGGGCGAAAAAATTTGCCCGCGCCCCAGTTAACACCAAACGAGTTGAGTTCATGTTTACTAAATAACTACTGCATATTATGCAATATCTCCCAGAAATTCTCATTCTTTGGACATTTGTGGTAGTCCTCGCAAAAGGAAATTCTCAAATATCATGTCTAGGTACCTCAAAACTGAAAAGAGCAGAATGAAGAATATTGTGAAAATCGAAACTAAAATATGGCTCCGAATGATGCTTCTCAGCAAGAGGAGTTCAGAAATGTTCGATTTATCTCTCTATCATGTTTAGTCCCAGAGCTAGGTGCATATTAGTAACCTTTTGTCTCCCCCCCCCTGGTTTGATACATGTCCGACCTTAAACTCCACAGTACTGCCTCAGAAAGGTTGTTAGAGCTGTCTGTGGTTTAATACATGGAAATACCCGGTATTTAACACTCAGAAAGGTTAATAGAGCTGTCTGTGGTTTGATACATGTAAATACCCGGTAGTGACTTTAAATAAGAGGCCATGGTTCTTCAGAAGTTAAAGTTCTTTTTCTGCCATTTTATACATAAATTCTTATATTTTCCAGTGAACCCGAGCGGTCAGGCGGGAGTCGCACAAACGGGAGCCAGAGGAGCGGGAGTCGCCGGAGTCACAGGAGCGGGAGTCTTGGCCATGTGGACACAGCACTCAGAACCTTGATCAGGGGCTCTTCAACACTATAGGGGCTCCAACCACTCCTCCTTGGGTCAGCATTATGCACTGATTAGGACCCAAATTGTGAGTAGCACAGCTCATGTTGTTTAACCCAGTTAGGCTCCATCCCTCGACCCAAAATTTTCTATCCCGCAAATATACATCTCTGACTCATTGCAGGTCCGTTTTTGGAAAGATTAATGAAGAATTCATCCCCTGGGAACACTTTTAGTTTTTTTTAATTCTTCTATCGGTAGTGACTTTGAATAAGCAAATTTGTTGATCTTTCAAATTAAAACATAATTCTACCATTAATGCATACATGTCTATACCTGTAGTTATACCTTAAAATTCTGGCTGTATTCTTTGGACATCTGTGGTAGTCCCAGCAAAAGGAAATTCTCAAATATCATGTCTAGGTACCTCAAAACTTAAAAGAGCAGAATGAAGAATATTGTGAAAATCGAAACTAAAATATGGCTCCGAATGATGCGCCTCGGCGAGAGGAGTTCAGAACTGTTCAATTTATCTCTCTATCACGTTTAGTCCCAGAGCTAGGTGCATATTAGCAAACTTTTGCCCCCCCCCCCATCAGGATTGGGAAAATTGTGGATTCTGGGGTTGACTTGCAGAAACGGTGAGTAGAACGCTTTGACTTAGAGTCTTTGGGATAGGGCTAAACAAAGCGTCTCGGCGAGAGGAGTTCAGAAATGTTCAATTTATCTCTCTATCATGTTTAGTTCCAGAGCTAGGTGAATATTAGTAACCTTTTGTCCCCCCCCCCTTGAGCTGTCTGTGCTTTAATACATGTAAATACCCGGTATTTAACACTCAGAAAGGTTATTAGAGTTGCCTGTGCTTTAATAGATGTAAATACCGGGTATTTAACACGCAGAAAGGTTAATAGAGCTGTCTGTGGTTAAATACATGTAAGTACCCGGTAGTGACTTTAAATAAAAGGCCATGGTTCTTTAGAAGTTGAAAGTTCTTTTTCTGCCATTTTATATGTAAATTCTTATACTTTCCAGTGAACACTGGTGGCAGCCACGGGAGCGGGAGTCGCCGGAGTTGCAGGAGCGGGAGCCTTGGCCACATGGACACAGCACTCAGAACCTTGATCAGGGGCCCCACAACACGTGTAGGAGCGTCACAACACGCCTAGGGGCTCCCCAACATGAGTAGGGGCTCCACAATACGTGTAAGTTTCTGTTTCGACCGCGAGTAGAACACTTCCACTTAGAGTCTTTGGCATAGCGCTTAATGAATCTTCTTAACGAGAGGAGTTCAGAAATGTTCAATTTATCTCTCTATCATGTTTAGTTCCAGAGCTAGGTGCATATTAGTAACCTTTTGTACCCCCCCCCCCTGGTTTGATACATGTCCGACCTTAAACTCCACAGTACTGCCTCAGAAAGGTTGTTAGAGCTGTCTGTGGTTTAATACATGGAAATACCCGGTATTTAACACTCAGAAAGGTTAATAGAGCTGTCTGTGGTTTAATACATGTAAATACCCGGCAGTGACTTTAAATAAAAGGCCATGGTTCTTCAGAAGTTAAAGTTCTTTTTCCGCCATTTTATATGTAAATTCTTATATTTTCCAGTGAACGCGAGCGGTACAAGCGGGAGTCGCACAAACTGGAGCCACGGGAGCGGGAGTCGCCGGAGTTGCAGGAGCGGGAGTCTTGGCCATGTGGACACAGCACTCAGAACCTTGATCAGGGGCTCTTCAACACTATAGGGGCTCCAACCACTCCTCCTTGGGTCAGCATTATGCATGAGTGCTGATTAGGACCCAAATTGTGAGTAGCACAGCTCATGTTGTTTAACCCAGTTAGGCTCCATCCCTCGACCCAAAATTTTCTATCCCGCAAATATACATCTCTGACTCATTGCAGGTCCGTTTTTGGAAAGATTAATGAGGAATTTATCCCCTGGGAACACTTTTAGTTTTTTTGAATTCTTCTATCGGTAGTGACTTTGAATGAGCAAATTTGTTGATCTTTCAAATTAAAACATAATTCTACCATTAATGCATACATGTCTATACCTGTAGTTATACCTTAAAATTCTGGCTGTATTCTTTGGACATCTGTGGTAGTCCCAGCAAAAGGAAATTCTCAAATATCATGTCTAGGTACCTCAAAACTTAAAAGAGCAGAATGAAGAATATTGTGAAAATCGAAACTAAAATATGGCTCCGAATGATGCGCCTCGGCGAGAGGATTTCAGAACTGTTCAATTTATCTCTCTATCATGTTAAGTCCCAGAGCTAGGTGCATATTAGCAAACTTTTGCCCCCCCCCCCCCATCAGGATTGGGAAAATTGTGGATTCTGGGGTTGACTTGCAGAAACGGTGAGTAGAACGCTTTGACTTAGAGTCTTTGGGATAGGGCTAAACAAAGTGTCTCGATGAGAGGAGTTCAGAAATGTTCGATTTTTCTCTCTATCATGTTTAGTTCCAGAGATAGGTGAATATTAGTAACCTTTTGTCCCCCCCCCCCCTTGAGCTGTCTGTGGTTTAATACATGTAAATACCCGGTATTTAACACTCAGAAAGGTTGGTAGAGTTGCCTGTGCTATAATAGATGTAAATACCGGGTATTTAACACTCAGAAAGGTTAATAGAGCTGTCTGTGGTTTAATACATGTAAGTACCCGGTAGTGACTTTAAATAAAAGGCCATGGTTCTTCAGAAGTTTAAAATTCTTTTTCTGCCATTTTATATGTACTTTCTTATATTTTCCAGGGAACGTGAGCGGTACGAGCAGGAGTCGCACAGGTGGGAGCCATGGGAGCGGGAGTCGCCGGAGTCGCAGGAGCGGGAGCCTTGGCCATGTGGACACAGCACTCAGAACCTTGATCAGGGGCCCCACAACACGTGTAGGGGCTCCACAACACGCCTAGGGGTTCCACAACATGACTAGGGGCCCCACAACACGTGTAGGGGCTCCACAACACGCCTAGGGGCTCCACAACATGAGTAGGGGCTCCACAACACGTGTAGGGGCTCCACAAAACGTGTAGGCGCTCCATACTACGCCTAGGAGATCCATACCAAAACTAAAGTGCCCATTTGGGGGGGTTAGGCCTATTTCTCAAATATGACACTCGCACACAATCTAATATAGACCTTGAAATTATAGAAAAAAATATTTCCAGGAAAATGGGTCAATTTGTTACTTCAGGGGGGGGGGTTGGGGAATTTTGAAATCTGAGCACAACTTAAACTACACAGTACCGGTATGGACTCACAGACCAATGTGACCAAAACTAAAGTGCCCATTTCGGGGGGTTAGGCCTATTTCTAAATTCTGCCACTTACCTTCCTGTATATACCCAGCCTCACACACATCGTGTAGAGCCTCCTCCAGGTGCCCCTACCTACCTGTATGTGCCCAGGCTCACACACATCGTGTAGGCCTACAGACCCCTCCAGGCTCTCCTATATACCTGTGTGTACCCAGCACCACAACATGACTAGGGGCTCCACAACATGTGTAGGGGCTCCACAACACGTGTAGGGGCTCCACAACAAGTGTAGGGGATCCACAACACGTGTAGGGGCTCCACAACACGCCTAGGGGCTCCACAACATGACTTGGGGCTCCACAACACGTGTAGGGGCTCCATACCACCCCTAGGGGCTCCACAACACGTGTAGGGGCTCCACAAAACGTGTAGGGGCTCCATACCACACCTAGGGGCTCCACAACATGACTAGGGGCTTCACAACACGTGTAGGAGCTCCACAACCTGTGTAGGGGCTCCATACCACGCCTAGGGGCTCCACAACATGACTAGGGGCTCCACACCACGCCTAGGGGCTCCACAACACGTCTAGGGGCTCCCCAACATGCATACTAGCCCTCTAAATATGGACTTCATGAGAGGGAACTTCAGATACAAGTCAGGCATGAAACCCATCTAGAAACTGTTCCACATATCTAGGAAACTCATCCACATGTTTAGGAACTCTTCAATGTGTGTATCTAAACTCATCATTGGGTCTAGAAACTCTATATCTAGGAATTCCACTACACATTTAGAAAGTCTAGGAACTCTTCAATATATCAATCCTCATCCAAGTCAATTCATTGCTGCCCTTATAATTATTAATAAAACCAGTTTCCATTATAACAGAAGGAATTTCTTCGTTGTCATTTATAACCTCATCAAGTTAACAAATTTCCTCACTAACTTTGAAATAAATCCCAAACACATCTCCAAATGCCTAACACGGTTCCAAACACAACCCTGCATAAATATTAAATCCAGTATCTTCTCAAACAAGTGAGGGCTAGCAAATAGATGGAATCTGTTTGCGCCCTCACTTGTTTATTAACATATATAATTTCTTTGTTGAAATAAAGGTAGTCTTTAGTAAAAAATTATTGTGAAAACTTTGATCATCTAATTAAAAAGAGGTTGTTTCTATTTATTGGGAATAAACACTAAATCTCATGCCTCCTTGATTCCCACAGTGGACTTGTATCTAGTATATAGAGTTCACTCAAACTGAAGAGGGGTCAAGTCTATGAATGAGACCACTGACAGACAGCTGCTCCCTTTAGAGTTGCCAATCAGTCTAAATAGGACCCTTTGCATTCAATATGTGCAGTCTCTTTCCCAGCCTTTATAACCTTATTGTTTACTGAGACAAGGGTAGTGACAGAAATAGCGGCTCTTCCTGGAAACTCCACATCACCTTTTTTACGGGCCTACCTGATGAAAGTCCTTTCCTATAACACTGTGAGCTATCCAATATTGATAATTGATTGTGACTTGCAATTATGAACAGAATCTATATTTGAAGTTGTTTGACATGTCATATAATAAGCCATCTTAATGTGAGAGGCCATTTAGAGGGACACTCAATTTAGTCAACTCAATTACATGAAGTTAATATTCATTTATTGTAGTGAAATAAATGATTAGATCTATATTACAGTACCATTATGAAAATGGAAGTAGCGAATGATACATTTTGTATCAAGTTCATTTCAATATTTACAGATGTATTGACTTGTTGATTGTTGGCAACTGCAAATTGATCATTGCTTAACCATTTTGGAATAGAGCCATCGGGTTGACAATAGTAGCTCTAAGACAGAGATATAGTGAGGAATGTTACCTCATTACCTGCACCCTGCTCAGTACACTAATAAGGTGTGTCCATAATAATACCCAGACATCCTAATGAATGTGTGGCAAGGTTGGTGAGTAATTCTGGTCAAGCCTTGACTAACCACAACACTAGCTTTGATTATAGCCTTCCCTCCCCGCCTCTGTGTTAGAGTAGAAGGGGCAAGCCTGTCATCAATTTAGAGTAATTGGTATAGAACTATTAGAAGCTGTACTTAATGCATGCCCTGGGACAGGCCTGACCATTATCTGCCTATATGTACTGTATGGCAGTAAACCTGGGCAAACTGGTACAAATGATGTGTAATCAACCTTTATCAGACAACAGCAGTGGCATTTGTGTGGTTGTAACACCATGAATCTTGTTTGGTTGCTACCACTAAGGTAGATCCCCATTTATGTGCAATTTGGCAAAAGGTCAGACCCTAAGAGATCTGCTGACCAATCTGTTAGTCAACCGATAATGGCTGTATAGAACATACACAAGTCTCACATTATGGCCACTATTGTTGTTGCTCTGTCGTGTCTGCTATGATGTTCTGAGCTCCTGTTATTATGAAGATGTCTGCCCCAGATTGAGACTGGAAGTTTTGTTTATTTATGAAGATTGAGGACAAAACAACAACTGAAGGATGACCATCAACAGAAAATACATTTGATAATTGCAGATTGGATGCAAAAGACGTTGCAAGGGTCTTCATGATCGTTTCATCCTGGGGAAATTTTGTAGATTAAACATTGTACAAACATATAGATCTAAGCAGAAGTTACACCAACTTTATTTTTGCAGAGAGAAATTGATTGTTACAAGGTTAACAAAAACAGTTGTAAACCTTTCTGAAACTGGGCTGTTCACTATATGAGTTTATTCTGGATTCCACAAACTCCATAAAAGAAGCTGTGATTAGGTGAAGTAACTCTGCTAGTATTTATTCAACAAACCTCTCCAAGAACCAGCCAGTCTTCAAACTTCCCTTCGACATGCTTGTTGAGCTAGCTAAAAATGAATGGTGTGTTTCATAAATGTTGGCAGAACACTGCAGGTATTGACAAGCCGGTTCAGTTTGGCCTATCCATATATGGTATATAAACTCATACTGTTGTTTTAAGGCCTTCAGTGATGGAGTGTGACTTTTCAAGACAACAGATCTGCCTCATACACATCCAAGTAATAATAAGGAGAGGATTTCCTTGAATAAACCGTTCAGAGTGGCATTGTGCTTAAATGTCATCTAGATCCCCAATAGGCCACTAATCTGCATTCATACATCACTCTAGAGTTATGCCATATTGTCTCACTGCCGATCATGTTGTCAAGTTGCAATAATAAAGCTATTGGTGATGTCTATTATCAATTCTAACAAAACTGAAGCATTAATACATCATACCAGATTTAGAGGGTTAAACCTAGCATATAGCCTTTATAGGTGAACTTACGATGAAGAGATCTCCTTTTGCTGACTGCACATACAGCACAGTAACCAATTTAAAATGACCTTTAACTCTAATGACAACACAAAGTGTCTCTAGAAGTGTAAATGTTTATGGATGGGAGGTAGCATGCAAGTTGTCGTCAGGTTTAACAATGACACAGGTAGCCTTTACCGTAAGTCAGACTGTGCTGCTTGGATGGACTCATTAGTGAGGGGTGTGATAGGGCATGAAGGTGTAATAGACTAAAGCCTGGGTTCCAATTTGTCTTATCAAGTACTAACAAAGTGCAATTCCTTTTTTATATCTACCCTAAACAGCCTCACATCCAGCTCTGTATATGTCAATGGCATGAAACTGACCAACCTTAAGCCCTCCCTGAAACTGCAAAGCACCTACTTTGCCCTTTATTTACCAGCGTCTCATCACCATTATCCCACTCCCCTTGTTGAACAGCCAATTTGTTAGCTGCCTTAATGCAATAGAATAGTGCCCCACCATTGAAAATATTCTGCAATCTTCGTAATCTAGGATGGCCACTGGCTGCACCCTTTAGTTTGTGTTGAAGCCACATAGGCATTGCCTGGTGGACTAACCCGCTGATCACAATCCCATCACCGTTACCCAATCCCCTCCTCCAACCTCTATTTTGTCAGCCACCTAAACGTGACGTGAATAGAGCTCACGGCCAACACTACCAGAACATTTACACAGATTGCTGCAGGCCCTGTGCGCACAATACAACCTTACTGGATACCAGCAGACTCATGGCGTTGACACCAGGGTGCACTTTTTAATCTGCAAAGGGGTTTTCCCGGGTTTTTGGGTCCCACATAAACTGTCCTTAATCTTGTTATTTCTGCATAAACTCTTCAGGGCTAGTCAAATGACATTGAATGTAAGTTTTCAGTTAAACAGAGTCTAGGAAGTATGTCCTCTACAAAAGCTGCTCCTTTCAACGAACAGCCCCATGCCCCCTCCAATCAGATTTTGTGAGCCCTGAGATAGATTTCAAAAGCAAGCTTAATTCTACTCAATTCACTGTAAATTGACTACATGAGGTCAGGTAGGACATGTTGTGAGGGCTTTTTCGTTTCTCACCTCTATCATTTTTATACAGCGAAGTGCCATCTTCTGATCTTTAGATAATGCCACTCTGAAATTCACTGAAACACTGAACACTCCTTCAAAGGGGACCTAAGCGGATGATATTCAATGCAACGAAGGTGGGAAGCAATCAGTGCAAATCACATTTAAATACCTGAAACCAGCAGAGCTGGTGGAGGCACTCTCTGATGTGTTCTGTCATGAGACATCAAGTGGTGACAGTGAGTGAATATAGTCTGTACAGGCTTAAATCCATCTTTATTTAGTGCCAAGTGTCATGTATATCAAGGTTGGCATATTGTAAAAGTCTATAAATGAAACAGTACTAAACAAGAGCCCTTTTAACTTACGATAGAACTGGTCAGAGGCAATGTTGATATGCCTCTCTCTGTATCAGAATGCACTTTATGTGGTATACTCGTAGAAGTGGAGGTCAGTCAAGGGAGAATGGGAGGAGGTCTGAGTGAGGAGTGGGGTCCTTATTAAAGAAGTGGATCCCACAAGGATGTAGGGCGGTGGTGGGATGAGGGGAAGGCATACTGTTGTGTTGTATTGTTAGGGTGTGAGGGCGTTCTGCTGCCTTGATGGCAAGCCTCCAATCGCGTCGTCTCCCATTCTCCTTAGCCCCTCCACTCTGCTGATCAGAACCAAAGATGGCTGCTGCAGAACAATAACGTTTTTGTTTTGCTTCCTTTCCATTAAAAAGGATTATCGGATGGAAATGACTAAATTCTTAGGTTTAGAAATTGGGAATTAATTTTGATGTTAAAACTTGGGATGATTTTTTTTTCTTTTGTTGATATTTCAATGACAAAGGTCAGTAGAGCTGTTCAAGGCTGCATAGTTACAATAAAAATGGCCATTTACTCTTGTTATCATGCTTTTTTTTTGACATACCAATCTGACAAGCTCTTTCATCCAAAAGTTATTCAGGCATGAACTGGATTCTGCTAAGATTCTGCTACAAAAACACACTTGTGGTATCCCAATCCTTTTTGCGGCCAACATTGATTAGGTCATATTCTGAAATATATCATGGATATTGCCTTATGCTTGACATTTGTTACATGCACTACCTTTCATATACATCTGTAAGTCCTATAATCAAAGCATTAATGTTGCCCTGAAATTGTATTGCACAATATAAATTCATTTCACTCATATAGGAATATTTTCTTGAAGTGACTTGATAGTTTAAAAAGGTGACCAGTGTGATGTATATTTCCACATCCTCATCCTGCAACTGGCATCTGGCTTTAGTGAAATACCAGGTTGGGAAATGCCGCAGCCCCGCCTCAGTGGTAAACACATGCGTAATATTGTCCACTGCAGTATCCACGTGGGTGGTGAGTGGTGAGAGAGCCATCGAGTGTTGACACAACTGGCATTTAGAGGAACTAGCTACTATGCTTCATAGTAGCATACTGTGCTGATTAGACAGTCTAAAATATTCTTTTCAAGCACAAGCCCTGATGCTCCCATATGCTTCACTAGATATTTTCAAACATCATATATCATTCTATTTATTTCTAATTTTGGCCTCGGTAGAATGTTCCTTAAATACTTGCAGAAACAGTTCAAAATTGACTGATTTTAGGCTCAATGGACAGCCCAATGTCAGGTCAACTAGCATAGATTTCTCTATTCTCCTACATTGCCATGCCTCTAAGATGTATCAGGCCCAAAGGGGAAAGTCTTTTTGGAGTGGATATAGCATTAACTGCTTATTAAATGCAGTAGTATTAGAGTGCTATGCCTTTTTTCCAGACATCCTGAGTTGAAGTGCTAACAGGTAAGTGGATAAAGTTACGCATGCGTTTGACACCAGTCGGAGTCCTGGCGTGGGCCTCCCCCTGTGAAATACTAGATGTCTGCCGGTAAATGGCCAAAGTCTAAAAGACTTTCCTATATCTGCCCAAGGCCGTGCTAATGTAGTTAATGTGTGGTGCTGTCAAGGTGTCAGGTTAGTGTAACAGCAGTGTGACAGTATGAGGGCAGGATCTTTAAGGATCTTTATGGTGCATCATGCCGATCTTATGGGTTGCGTGATGCTTCATTGCATGATGCTCTTGGTCATTATGAGGAATGAATGCAGCCCTGGCAAGTTACTCACATTCAAGCATCATGCCAGACCAATGGGGTTGAGAGACTCCCAAAGGGTAAGTATGATGCATCGATGCAGCTCTGGCTAGTTACTTACCGGAGCTGCATTGGTGCATCAGATTTTCACATTTCTTGCACCATTCTAATCTACAGAGTAGTGAAGCTTCAAGATTGGACAATGATTATGTCTGGCATCAAAACAAGGCCAATGTCATGTCTTGTTGTCTGTTTAAAACCCAACCATGCACTCTGCTCCTTGTGGCTTTCTTTAATTTGAATCTGATTGATTTTATCTTGACTGTCCATTGCATTTTGAGGAGCACCGTCTTGTTCTTCTCATGAGGGCCTCCTCATGCTCATGGTGCTGGTTTGGAAAGCTGGATGGGGAATCGAGATTGATCATAATGAGCAGAACTATAAAAGCATTGTGTTAGAACAAGCCATCAATAAGAATACTCCTCTAGCAGTTTAGGTCAAATATGTCTGCGTACAGTGGAGTTGTGCACCATGTGGCATTATGCAAAGTTTTTGACCATGGAGCTTAGGATTCTATGACAATTAACAACAATCACCTCAAAGTGCCCACCTTAATTGATTACCCATAGAAAGCAGGACACAAGGGTATGGATCAGACCCCCTCAATTAGCAATACATTGTTTTGCCCACCTTGGCCTTTGAAAGGTGTTTCTCTGTGAATTAAACCGAACCCCTCTCCTATCTCTCCCCAGTCCTAATATTGACTCATAACAAAATAGTGCTAATTAAAGCTCTGTCAGAGCTGCCTTTGTCAGGATAATTACAGATGCACCCTATCAGTGATGTCAGGTGGCTTTTACCAGATACCACATTAGCCTCTGGGTTTGTTTTAATAAACAGCTAATGAAAGCCCCATCAGTGCCTTAGGATATTACACTGGCAACACTTAATATTTTTTATGAGTCATCCACAATTTATATTTCTGGGTCATTTTTAGTGTTCTCATTGTGGGATTAGAAACACTGAGTACAAATGAAGAAAAGCTATTCAATTTAAATGTTTTATTGTAACATGTATTTTTAAAAACACTTATCTTTATCTATCATAAGTTAAAATTTCTGCTGTCCCTTTGTCTTACAGCAAAATGACTAAAGCCTGTCCTCAAATCAGCCATCCATTTAGAATTGAAATAAAATAGATACTTCAGAGAGTCTCCTGCTGGCTTAAAATGCATCATCGGTTTCTGAGTGAAAAATCTCCCAGCAGGACTTTCTCAATTGTGACATTTATTGTCCTTTATCTAATAAGAAGCTTAGAGGTCAGTCAGACAGACCACAGCATTTTCAAATTTCTTTATGTGTTCTGAATCTATGAAACGAGTCCAACCACCTCCAGGGAACAACTGCACAAAGCACCGTGCTCCATATGTCTTTGCTCAATTTGAATCTGATTGATTTTATCTTGACTGTCCATCCTGTTTCAGAGAGCACCCTCTTTTTTATCCTCAAGAGGGCCTACTGATGTCTGTGGGGCTGGTCCAGAAAGGTGTATGTGGAATTGAGATTTATCAAAGTGAGTGGAACAATGATGGCCTTGTATTAGAACAAGACATCAATGGGAGTCCTCCCTGTGCAGTTTTTAGTAAAATATGTCAGGGTACACTGTAGTCATGCCCCTGTTGGCATAATGCTGAGTTTCTGAAAAGTGGTGATTGTTATTCCTTTGTGTATCTAAACCACAATTCTTGTGTTATTTAGTCATTACAATCATTTTCATCAGATTAATGAACATCAAAATGGAGCATAGGATTCTATGACAATCAACAATATCCCTTATGTATCATCCTTTATTGATTACCCATAACAAGCAGGACATAAGGGATTGGATGAATTAGTTATTATTTTGCCCATCTAAGCCTGTAAAAGATGTTCTTCTGTGAATTCAACCGAACCCTTCTCCTATGTCTCTCCAGTCCAAGATTGACCCACAACAAAAAAGTGTTAATTAAAGATCTGTCAGAGCTGCCATCTATGCGATGATAAGAGATGCACCCTTTCAGTGATGTAAGGTGGCTTTTACCAGATACAACATTAGTCTTAGGGTTTCTTCTAATTAACAGCTAATTAATGCCCAACCAGTGCCTTTGGATATTACACCTGCAACAATTAGTATTTCTTGTGAGCCATCCGCAAACCAACTGCATTGATGATTTTCTGCAATTAATATTTCTGGGTCATTTTAGTGTTCTCATTATATTGAGATTGAAAGAAGTCATTATGTGACATTCAACAGATTTCTGAATTATCTCTGCCCCTGCCATCTGACCCTTAAAATATATTTCTGATATACAAAATCAATTAATTAATAAGCCATCTCTGTTGGTATATTGCAGAATTTTCCGCAATCCCTAGAAACACTGGATTTCAAAAAAGCTGTTCAGTTTAAATGTTTTATTGCTACATGTATATCACAAACGCTGGTGAAGAGTTTACCAGAAATGGCTATGTAGCTTCTCTCCCATCCACTGATGCTGCTACCACTTGTATCACAACCGCCACATGTACAGACTATGAGATAAGGTCAGGGGATATTACAGTGGCACTTTTTGATCTGCCTAATGGGGGAGTGACTGGGGAACTGCATAATGTATCTATACATTCAGCTAATGCTTTATTACAGCACTGTGACCAACTAGAACCATTCATTCATGCTCTTGGAATTAATAACAAGTATGCCTGCCTGGAGACAGAACTTGTTATATCAAAATCCTTGACTTTAGGAGATTCTTCCTTCTCTGCCCATTTCCATTTACCCTATCTTCATAAGGGTTCAAAGAATCCCATTCACATCAAATGCAACTTTCCTTAGGGCATTATCAGGGTCTGCCCCAACCAATAAGTAGATGCTAGGGCGATGTTCTTTATACACAGACTCACAATCCCATCTAGCATCATGAACCCTATATCAAAGCTGATGTAATGCTGCTGTCTTCATGTGAGCATCTTATGCTCAGGGATTGAGTTGGTAGATCTATATGACCACGGGACCATTACCAAGTTGTGGAAACATTCTCAGCATACAATCAACACACTTGCAAACTTGAGCCTCACAGACAACGGCCATCATCCTTGACTGACCATCAGCAACTCCTTTATCCCAAACCTTATTGATCTGAAATTGCTGCTTATTTGACCACCTAACATAACCAACAAAGAAAGTGTGGCGAAGAGATGAGATATAGCTTTTGGATTTGCAGGTTATGGTATGGAAAGGGGGACTTTTAAGAGGTATATCGACTTTTCATGACAGGAACATATGATTTGATTTCCAGACATGAGTTTTGAAGCACTGCTTTTATCTAAAATGATCATATATATATATATAGTAGATTCTGAGAAATGATCATACCTGGCTCGTGGATATGGATGTTACAGCAGCCATTGTATTGCTTCTCACAACATCATTAATCATAAAGGGGTGCTATTGTGCTACAATAGTTTCAGCTCTTATTTCCATCCCACTTTTACCTTAATTCATTTTTACACCTCTAAATCTTGTCCTCTCCTAGTACCTTTTATCGGGATGCCTCACAGCAGGTTATTCTATTCATGACCAGACACTGGAGTTATAGGCAGTAAGCAATGCACTAAGAAAGCTCAGATATTGGTGTCTATGGGGCTATAAACCTTAACCAGCATTATAGGACCAAGTACTTTTGTCTTTTGTGTTGCCTTCTGTTTAAAACCCCATCATGTTCCTTGTGTCTTTGTCTAATTTGAATCTGATTGATTTTATCTTGACGGTCCATTTCCATCTTGTTCTTCTTATGAGGGCCTACTCATGTTTTGTGGGGCTGGTTAGGAAGGAGTGGATGGGGAAAAGAGAATAATTGAAATGAGGGTAAAAAAAATGGTGTTGGTTTAGACCGTGTCAGCAATGAGAGTCTATTTCTGGCAATCCAATAGAGTCTTAAAACCAACCAGAGTAGCACAGATTAGTTAACAAACCACAAACTATTGAAATTCATTCTGAAAACTACTTTTTAATATGTGCTCATTGGTGTGTTAACCATGAAACGTCTAATCAGCAAATACCTGAATTGAAAAGTTGCTTATGTCACAAGGATAAAAAAGTTATTCATTGAGGGCCTTGAAATCATAATTCCAACCACGCATATCATCTTCCCAACAGGTTTATGAGAGTCAGTGTATTCTGTCTTAGCAAGCAGATATTTTAGGCAGTTTCTATGAAAGCATTGTCAGTAAGGAGATTGCTTGACAGAATAATTATATCCGGTCCCTTATCACATACCACATCACAGGCACTTGGTGGTGAAATGAAAGCTGATTTGGAGGCTCTGCAGAAAAAGAAGGAGGAAATAAACGACACCTACCTGGCCTATGAGCTACAGGTAGAGGAGGCCCTTAAGGAGAGAGAGGCTAGTGGCTGGGAGACTAAGAATGAGGGGCTCTGACAAAACAAGCACGTGGCATCTACCCCTAGTCCGATACTGAAACCGCTGATCCGCTGGAAACGCGGGGCACTGTTTCAGGCGGGAAATATGAACGAAATCGAGGGAAGCCTGTCACGACTGAGGCAGACCGAAAAGTAACTTATGGGGGAACGGAAGAGAAAGAGATCTCCTGTAACAATAATAGTACGACCGAGATTCCACCTAAAAGAATGAATCATAGCTATGGCTCCCTGCATCCATTTGCGGATGATACCTTGGCAGGCCACAATTATACGGTACCACCTCCACCAATATATAATATAACCTACCAATACCTACCGGGAGCCGGACAGGACGAAGGGCCTCAGCCCACGTATGGGGGAGGTGGATCCAGCCCAGGAGGTGGAGCAGGTACTGTTCTAAACCCAGGGTCGTATGGAGGTGGATCCAGCACAGGAGGGGGAGCAGGTACTGTTCCGAACCCAGGCTCGAATGGGGGTTATCCGCCGAGTCTGGAACGTACAGGTCCGAGCCCAAGGGGAGGTACCCCAAGACCGGTACCCGCCCCACGAAAGTTAACAAAACGATTGTCCATGGGTCCGAGGGTTGCCGCGATAGTGGAGTCCGATCCCTGTATCCAAGGGATGGGGATAGACTGTTGCAGCCGAACTCAGGAGGACGAGTCTGAAATTATGGAATGCAGTCGGAGGCAGTCCGTTCGTCTGGTATGGAGTCATAACAGGGCTCGGAAGCCTGTTTGAAATCCCCAGCGTTTTAATGGAGAGAACTGGAAGGAAAGCTACCAAGACTGCTGCAACGACAACCGTTATCATGGTTGGGACAAAGAGGCTTCATTGGGCCCCCTCATTAAATGGTTAAGTGAAGGTCCTGGACGGATAGCAGTAGGGTGGTTCTAACCAGTTGTTGACATATCAGGATTTTTGGCTTTGGCAAGCTATAATTATGTGGAAAGTCTATGAAACCAACATTTCTACAGCCTTTCAGGTCAGGCTTCTAGGGCTACAAGGGGCACCATAGTTTTGACCATCTGTGAGCAATATTAAAGCTGTCAGAGGCTGAAAACAGGCTAAATTAGACCAAAAATGCAGTTTTGTACAGATTTTTTTCATCAAATTCAAGTTTTAAATTATACCATGGCGAGAATGGAAGAGGCATTTGACTTTTCTCATCATTTTCCTATAGCAAATGAATGAATGAAATACTGGATATATTTAAATCCTTCATTACACCAAAAAAATAAGGTCCTGGGTCACTGCATAAGTGTTGTGTACTTTTGAGGCTACGGGTCACTCACTTATTAGGCTAAAATATACCCCCCTAGCTTTTTAACAGAAATACTTTAGAAACTAACTAAAAATCGTAATACAACACATAACTGCCATAAATATATATGCAAAAAGAAAATTGTGAAAATATTGAAAACTCTTGTCATAGTACTGAATTGAACAGTAATTTGGAAAAGTTGTGTACTTTTTCTGAGACTACGAGTCACTCAGAAATGAAACAAAATATCATCACAGCTCCCATGTTATTTATATATAACTATCAAATTTACACTTAAAGTAGCTCTATAATACGAGGAATCATCCTGCAAAAAAAAATCAATTATTCATACATAGCAACACAAGTAGAACAGCAGGAACTATGTGTCACGCAACTACGCGTCACGCAACTACGCATCACCCATTTAAAGCTCAGAGCTGTATTCCATGCACCTAGAGCTTCATTTTGATCTTTGTTGGATGTAAATCGGACCATTATTAAGGGAGCTAATACTAGATGTCTGCCAGTAATCTATATCTGCCCAAGGCCGTGCTAATGTAGTTAATGTGTGGTGCTGTCAAGGTGTCAGGTTAGTGTAACAGCAGTGTGACAGTATGAGGGCAGGATCTTTAAGGATCTTTATGGTGCATCATGCCGATCTTATGGGTTGCGTGATGCTTCATTGCATGATGCTCTTGGTCATTATGAGGAATACATGCAGCCCTGGCAAGTTACTCACATTCAAGCATCATGGCAGACCAATGGGCTTGAGAGACTCCCAAAGGGTAAGTATGATGCATCGATGCAGCTCTGGCTAGTTACTTACCGGAGCTGCATTGGTGCATCAGATTTTCACATTTTTTGCACCATTCTAATCTACAGAGTAGTGAAGCTTCAAGATTGGACAATGATTATGTCTGGCATCAAAACAAGGTCAATGTCATGACTTGCTGTCTGTTTAAAACCCAACCATGCACTCTGCTTTCTTTAATTTGAATCTAATTGATTTGATCAAAAAATCCAAAGATATTTCATCATGAATATTATGTTCGTTGGGTCCTCTAAGTTTATTAAGATGGGTTGTCAGCTAAAATTCCGTGAATTTTTAACCATGTCATATTGCTCTTGTATAGAGTTTCCTATAAGTGCTCCCCAGCTTTTAAAATGATTGAAAGTGTCTAAAGCTATGAAATGAGCACAGGCAGCTGAATCGTTTTTACTTTAGGTCAACACTAAAACTGTATATGTTGTGGTACTGCATGGCTCAGTGCTTTCTCTACCAGGCTGGTTTACTCACCTGGCAGAGTGACCAAGTCAGTGAGGTGAATCAGGTACATTGTTATCAATCTCAAATTATGCATTCATAGACGAATATCTTGCACTGGTTATCAGCTAAATGATAATGGAACCCATGGCATTTAAGTGATATCCATTTTGAAGAAAAGGTTTGGGAAGTATATTAGCTAATACACCATCTTTATGATTCGTTGCATTTTTGAGTAAGAAATATGCAGCGTAACAGTTAAGTACATAATGTAAAGAATGACAGTATTTTCAAATATGTGTAGCACAATGATATCCATACCTGAGATGAAACATAATTTCACACCCTGTCAGAGCCATTTCAAATTGAAGGGTTTAAAAAGTAATCCTAAACAGTGTTGAAGGCCAAGTCAAGCCAGAGTGCAAATTGTCAGTTTGGGTCACTTTGTTGTTAAAATGTGAATGAAAAATCTTTCCAGAGTGACAGGCAACAACTCTTTAAACAATGCTTGTCAAAAACAGGCATCACCTTGACAAGGGAAGATGATTAAACAGGTTCAGCACTCATTGTGTCATTTTTTTCAGTTAATTAGCTCACTAAAATTCTACATGACAATATGAGTAGGTTCTTATTTCTGTAGCCTAAAACATCATATGCAGTACATCTATGTTATCAGCAGAAGTCAATGCCTGCAATTTTTACATACCCTCATAACAAACTGAAAGGACTTTAACACATTAAGGCATGTCCTGCATTTGTGCAACAACACAAGTCAATGGAAATCATATGTATACAGCCTTTAGGTCTAGTATACCAAGGTGCAGAATTTAATAGTCACTCTAGACTACTGTTTCTTTTTTAAGACACAAAGGTGCTATGCTGGCCTTTAACTGTTTGATAGGAAGTTTCAGGGGAATGCAGTTGATGTTATTAGTTACTCTCACAGCTGTATCTATCTTAAGACATGATGGTGTTATGCCGGTCTTTTATTGTTAAATAGGATATTGAAGTTTCAGGGGAGTGCAGTTAGCGTTGCATGCAGACTGGGAATCTGACACGCCAACTGTCACTGCTGATAAGTTCTGACTGCTGTGCTAACAGGATTTGTAATAAAGAGTGGCTAATGGAGGATTCATGATAAATAAACCAAAATTAACACACAGACAGTGCTTTGTTGACATAGTTCCTGTCATTATAGGTTGCATGTTCTGTCAGAAATGCTATCGCAAATGTTTCCACAACTGAATGGTAACAAAATAGATGGAATCTCTGTTTTCATTTCCATTTTTTTCATAGATGGCATGAATCTTGAAATATACCTTGGAGATGATTAAATTCTGAGGGTGTGGTTAGATGAAATTATCTAAATAACTGTCACATGAGGACTTCTCTCGCATGTTTTCTCATTAGGGAGGTTAAGACGCTTTTGATTAGGTTATTGTTCTACACACACCACAGTGTGAGGAAACATGTGTTTTTTTTATGAACGAGCACTATCTTGACAAAAGAGTTGTCTACCTGCATTGTAATTTTTTTAGAATCCTTGGTTTGTATGCAAATGGCAGAAATCCCGATGCAGCCTATCCTCTACAGTTGAATCTATATAACTGAGAGCTAACCTTGCAATTGCAAACAATTGGAAAATAGCATACCTTATCCACAAAGGCGCAGGTTAAGTGAATACGGATGAGCAAATTAATGCAAAGCTGTTTGTAATTCAAAAATTATCTAAAGTTTAGGCACTAGAAATAGAACAAGTGTTATTAAATTGAGACATGCAGTTAGGCAATGCCTCGATCCTTCCAGGTAGAATAATTAATTAAGTCGCTGAGACATGGTTTTCTTTTCGCTTTAGCAAGACATCATTTAGACCAGCAAAACCGCAGATGTCTGCAATAATAGGTTCTCAATTTCAAAATTGTCATCTTCCCTTGAAAGGCTGCCCTATTGTCAAAGAAAAATGAAACCTTTCTTCTTTTTCAGTTTTCATAGTACAATAGTATCAGAGAAGTCAGCGATCCCCATCCCCTTTTCCTGTAGTGGATCATTGTGATAAAGGCTGAACGTTAGTAAGATGTGTTTTCCTACTATTAGCAGATTTTTTTTTTATTCCAGGCCTTTATGTACAGTGGAATGTAATATTGGCCATCATTGAACAACCTTTTTTTTCAGTGTCATCCTAATATTACACTTGTGTGTCCATGCCAAGCTATTTCATTTGATTTTTAAAACTCAGCTCATAGTTAAATAGTGCCAATGACATCTGTCCCTATGTTGATGGGAGCTTTGCAAATCCTTTAGCATGGTAAAAGACAAAAATCCAGCCCACAGTCCATATACCATGGTCTTTAAAGGAATGTCAACCACCTACATCCCATTCCCCCAAACCTCACAGTTGATTTTTAAGCACCCCAATGTACACTGAGGAAATCACAGTAAAAAAAGGTATTCATGAATTTCTTTTAAATTTGAAGCATCTCTTACTTTCACACTAGAGTTATTTTATCTTAAAGGTTAGGTACTTATGAATTAAAAATACTTTTCTTCATTTTACACTTTGGATAAAGCAACATTACATTTTCTCTGCACTTCTTGTCAGTCTCTCCAATACTTGCCACCATGTGTGATTGGAATCCTCATGAAAATATTTTGGGTCATAAAAAAAAATTTCAGTTTTTGGCAAGAGTTAGTCCAGAATTCTTTCAATCAGTTCAAGATGATACACCCCAGAGAACATATAATAATTTCCTATAGCATTGGTTTATGATCCATGAATCGAGGCCTTTTTGTGGTCACGTTCATGGATCCACTAACCATGTTGTGCATGAAAGTACTTTGTTCCCACCAAAAGAGTTCATGATGCCTGCCACCTTGTTTAATTCAAATATAGTGATGAAAGGTGGAAAGTAATTCTTTGGGAGATTAAACTTACTGTGATTGCTTTGGGCAGAGGCCAAAAACATCCTTAATGAAAAAAGACAATTTCTATTGGCAAGTCCACTTCAGATTTCTTTCATCAGCATCGAAGAACCAAAGGAGTCAACCAATCAGAACAAGTGTAATAATTATGCCAGCCAGTCTCTTTCAAATCCACCAATAAATGATTGAAACAGATTTCCCATCTGTTATTTAGCGTAATCAAAATGATAACAAACCCTTTGAGCAAGTAGAAAAAACAACCAAATGTTATTCAAATTGGTTATGGTATTTGGTTCTCAGGGTAAAGTGATGTATACACTAAGGAAGCTTGTGGGATAATATCTAATTATGCTATGAATTTTGACCCATTGCAGAGAAGCAACACCAACATTCCTGAATACCAAGAGCCATTGATGATTTAAAACAATACAAAAGGCTGGGAATGGTTTGGCCAACAACTTTGGGACCAAAAATACTTGACCCCATTGCTAGGATTCAGTGTGAGCAGTCTCTTCTCCTGCCTTTGCAACCTAAGGGTCTTCTGAGTCAAAGGATGGACACAGGCAGTGAGAGGAATAGCCACACATCCTGGAGCATTTACATCACCGTTATAACTAAGTCCACCTGATTTATGTCCTTGTCTGTTACACTACTATTTATTTTTAAATCATTTACATGAAATTAATCTTTATTTATTTTGGGGAAATGATTGATATAATTTTGCATCTAATTTTCAATGTTTACAGGTGTATATGACTGATATGATATGTTGGCAATACTCCTGCGGTGTAATTAGCCATATGTGGCTCACACTGGAAGTCAATCATTCTTCAATCATTGAGGAATAGAGTCTTTGGATTGACAATAGTAGGTGGCAGACAGAGTTTTTGTGAGAAGTGTTCTGCCTTATTTCCTGCTCCCGGCTGAGTACACTAATAAGCTGTGTCCATAGTAATACCAAGGCATCCTACTGAAGGTGGCTCAAGGTTGGTGAGTGAGTCCGGTGAAGCCTTCCCTAACCACAACAGTACCTCTGATTATAGTCTTCTCTTCCCCCATCTGTTATGTGTACAGGCGGCAGGCACGTCTGTCATTTATTTACAGTAGTTGGTATAGCACTATTAGAAGCCGTACTCAGTGTCAGCCCGGGACTGGCCTGACCTTTATCTGCCTCTACACAAGTGGAGTGTATGGCAGTAAACCTGGGCAAACTGGTATAAATGATGTATAATCAACCTTTATCAGATAACAGCAGTGGCATCTGTGCGATTGTCCCTGTTTAGTGCCATTACTAAGTCCCCATTCATGTGCAATTTGGTAAAAGGTCAGACCCTCTGGGATATACTCACCAATCTGTTGGTCAACCAATGATAGCTATCACAACATACATGACCCTCATATTGTGGCAATTATTGCTGTGGCCTTGTCTCGTCTTTTGCAGAGAGAACTGATTGTAAAAAACAGTTGTATGAATTTGCAGAAGTAACCATTCTGCTAAGAAATTCTGAAATGGTCTGTACACTGTTTGAATGTACCCTGGATTCCATTAATTTCATAAAAATCCAAAGTAAATATGTCCTAACATGTAATTAGGTGGGGAAACTCTATTTGTAATAACTTAATAAACCTTTCCAAGGACCAGTTTTGAAACTTCCTTTCCAATTTCTTGTTCAGCTAGCTAAAAATGAATGTTGTGTTTCATAATTGTTGGCAGAACACTACAAATATTGACAGGCCTGTTCAGTTTTGACTATCCATAGCAGTCAAACACCAATACTTTATTGACATCCCTTATTGATCCTGTAGGGGTTTCATATGCGTATAACGCGAACACAGGTCCTAAATTCGGTTTGAATGCAACAGGTTTTTATTCGATCACAGCCTCAAAAGTACACGAAGGTTTCTACTCGGTTCACTTGGTCTTTCAACCATTCGAAGACACACAGGATTCTATCGATAGTTCGAAGTCTTAGCAATACCGGACAGTCAAGCCCTGAGCCAGCATGGCTGGTGCAGGAGCCATAATGTGGGAGGGGTGTAGGTGCCCCTATCAAAGCGAAGGTACGAAAGTTGTGGGTCAGAGCTCGTCCTGGGGCGAACTCCCTGAGGTAGCCAACCTCGGCCTCTTATATACCCTGAGCGCGGACCAAGCAGTGTCGACGTGGCACTCCTCCGTAGCGCCGTCTGGAGTGCCCTGCCTGGCTCCGCTACCGGATGTCCGAAAGGACATGGCTTAGGTGTTGCCACCTAGTGTCCGTTGGAGGCACTTACCGCTCTGACTCCACGGACCTTATATGTACACGTATTATTCGTGCCCCTACATCACCCCCACCAGATTATAACAAGGGTCGAAATACATCTGATATAATATAATATACTCGAATATAGGAGAATAATATCAGTGTACATGATGACAATACCGGGGTACATTCAAAGGTACGACATACGTTTTACACATACATGTAGAAAGTACAATTTTAGATTTAGACTGACCTGTTACACCAAACAACACTTACATCTCTATGTACATAACAGGGATCTTACAGATCCAACATCATAATGACAAGATAGATACGTGAGTATCCATCTTTAATAAAGATATGAATATATACGAATATATATGTTCTATACTATTTCTAACTACAGTGATCACAGATCTGTATGGTTTTTGTTGAGATACAATATTGATTACTACATTAATCATATTAAGGTAGGTAAAGAGTGCACGATATGTGACTTTTTAGGACGGAATGACACAGAAGTAATGGCTCGAAAATATTTATGTGGGCGAACCGTCCCTGGAGAGGTAATTACGTGAACTATTGGAATTATGAAATACATGGAACCAACATAGGTGTGACATTAACTCTTATAACCAAGGAATGTAGTAATATTTGCCTCCATATGAGGCAACCGATATATGACTCTTCATCCTAAAAATAGATATACTCTCGAAATCCGAATACCAGTTGTTATGTCCAAAAAGAAAATTTCTGGAGATAAAGGTAGGTATCGAACACTATGTACAGTTTTTGGTTCGAATCATAGTATACAGTATAAGTTATACTCCTTAAAGTATGAACACCTTTTTTCATTTTTTTTCTTTAGACAACGAAGACATTTCTTGACAATTATGCATTCCACACCTGGTTTATGTTTTTTTTCTGTTTTTTTTTCGAATCATGACCTCAATCATGGACGTTTTATACACAATTTTTAACATATCATCAAAACATCATATGCACAAGTCATCAAAAACACAACTGAACAAACGAATACTCAAATTATCTTATAAGTCCTTCACCAAGCCCTGGAGCTCTTCGAGGGACCCACTCCATTGGGTGAGTCCTATCCCGAATACTCGAATGAACTTAACGTTCAGCGCCTTCAAAGTTTTGGCCTGATCGTCCAAGGTATCCTCTGCAGCTTTCTGGAAGGCACGGGCCGTTGTGAGTTCCCTCTTTGATTGTTCCAGCTGCTTGGTGAGTGCGATCACCTTATCTGGCTCCGCCTGTTCGTCAATCCGTTGCTGTTCGAAGATCTGCCTCAGTCTCTCGACCTCCTTGCCCTGCATGGTGATGGCATAGTTGGCTGATGCCCTTGTCACACAGGCGGCATATCGCTGCATGCCAGCTAGGTGTTCATGCAGCCATCGTTCATATAGCTCCTTATGCAACACTGCATCAGGAGCCTTCACAGGCTCGAAGTAGTCCTTTGGAAACTGTACCCTCGGACGAATGTTCTCACCACTTATCATCAGTTCATACCACCTATTCGGATCAACTGCCGGTTCTTCACGAACATTGGGCCTAAAAGGCACGGTGGCTGTGGTGGTAGTGGTGGTGAGCACGGTGTCAGCGACAGTTGCTGCTTTCCCTCCTCTAGTAGTTGTCGTTGGTGTGGTGGTAACTGGGTTCGAAGTGGTCACTGGAACCGGGTCCACCACAGGCTCAGTTTGCATGAATGATGAATTCGCACTAGTGGCAGGGGTTTTAAGCCCCACCGACTTTGTAGAACTGTCAGCCTTCGGTTTCACCTCGTCTACTGCCCGAGGAGTGAGGATGGTGGTCGTCACCACCAAGTCCTTTTTCCCAGGCAGCACAAAGTGATCCGAATCCCCCATTTCCACGTTCCGGGAGTCCGGTTGGCGAAGGGCATCCTCTACAGAGATACCCGTGGGGAGATTTTTGTACGGATCCCTCTCAGTCTGTACTTCCGGACCAGGGGAGTCTATCGAAGGGTACTCAGCCCTGCTAGCCAGGTTACCAGGAGTCAGAGGACGAAGGGTTTGTAGTTGGGAACGACCCTTGGGGGCCGAGAAGTCTGGACCATAGTCAGGACGCAAGTCCTGCAGTGGGGACCGGTGCTCAATCGTTGTCGCGCGCCCTCGTGCTACAGTTGGAGCTCTTGGAGCCGGAACCTCCGATTTGACCTTTTTACAGTCAGGTTCGGAAGTGGCCGGACTCCTGGTTTCACTTTGTTTCCCCGTAAGGGGGTTGGCCGCTCTCCAGTCGTACAACTCCTGGTACAAGGTGCTGTTCAGGTCCAGTCGACCACGTCGATCTGTACGCTGGAAGACAGCTGACTGCTTCGAATTCCTGGTCACCTGGACCTTTCCGAATTGGAAGGTCTCAATCGTGATGCTGTCGAACTTTACTTTGGCTAGGCCTGCCACCAGTGTTGCATGGAGATCTTCTACGTTCTTTCTGGCCGACATCATGGCTTGGCCATGACCTTGTATCAGGTGTTCGATCATTCTGCCTCTTCGGGTGGTCCACAGTCCCGAACACTTTTTGTTTGCTTTGCCAGTGTCAGCGCAGATGTACATCACACGGTGGTGCATGTGGCATTCAACCAGATGCCGCATAAATCGAAGACGAGTAGGCATGGGGCGGTTCTCGTGTGCAAAGTAGGTGCGACAGGAATCAAATGGACAATCCTCCCTTACCCCTTCCTTGTACCGGGCCATAGCCCATCGAATTTTGGGGCGTCCCTCATGGTTGTAGTAGGACTCTGGGAACTGTTTTCGATCATGCAGCCGATTGAACCAGTTTTCTGTCCATGCGAAGGTACTGGGTGAAGTCATATTGGATCTCATCCATTCCTCGTCATCAGACAGCCCCTCATAGTCCGTTGCTTTGGGACAGGAATACATATCCCTGGATCGTTTGCAATGTTCCATGCATTCGGGCCTAAATTTCTTGAAGCCCCCGGTGGCATTGTGCCAGATCATTTCTTCCGCCCAAGAACTCAGAACGTCTACTGAGGCGTTTGCCCCAGCAGCTGGAGGGGGAGAAAAAACCACAGGTGACTTGTTTGAATGTCCCGATTCGGAGGACGTAGATGGGGATACAGGTATGGCAACCTGCACTGGAGTCTTGGTCGGGGTTGTTGGAGGGGTCGAAAACATCTTGGCAGGTGCCCTAGGAGGCGTCGAAGGAGTTGAAGCCGTACTGGATACCACATCCATCAACCTCACAGTTGGAGACATATTAATCGCAGTAGTTTGGGGAGGCAAAGGATGAGGGAGACAGGGCTGTCGTGCCTCACTCTTCTTTGCCTTCCGTTTCTGGCTCTTAGAAAGTTCGAATGGGACCTCCTCCACATCCGAAGCGTCGGACAAGGACCATCCCTTCTGCTGTGGATTGGGGTTCTTCCGGGACTGGGCTCGAGTCATTGGAGTTCTGGGGGCAGCTTGCATAGCTTCCAGAGTTAACCGTAACTGTTCATTGGCTGCCCTGAGTTCATCGGATTCTCTGACCACCTGAGCATAACAAGCTTCCTGCTCAACTGGTTCTGAGGGGTCCGAATTGATCTCCATCGGAGTCAATTCCACGATAGCTGGATCCTTTTCAAATGGGACTGGTGAAGGTCCCGGGGCTTTCGGAAGAGATTCGGATTGAGACTCAGTGGTCCCAGTGGTAGTAGTTGGTTCTTCGAATGACGTTGTATGGGGAGTACTCGAAGAGCACTCGGACCGAGCGAGGGCAGGTTCGGATACTTCAGACATGGACGGAGTAGATGGAGGAGTACTAGTTTTGGAAGTTTTACGACTACCTCTGGTTTTGGTGAGTTTCTTTTTCTTCCCCTTCGTACTTGTGGTGCTCCCATCACTTGAGAGCACTGATTCCTCCATTTGTTTGGCTCGTTGGAGATTCCTAAAGTTCGTACCACATCGCAGTAGGATCTGTCCAAAGATCTCGTTTTTGTAGGCACCCCGGATGGCTCCCTCGTAACTCTCTAGCCAACTCCCCTCGTGGTGGTAGAACTCGTGTTCTTCCAGCTTGTCCAGCACCATTGCCATGAGTGTGGGATGGAGCTGCAGCGAGGTGTCGAATGGCGGGTCGCACTCCAGCACTTCCATAAGTTGTTGCTGGGCTAGCGAAACTCGTACGAAGTCTTCCATCTCTTTGTCAGACACTGCTTGAATGGGCAATTTCTGACTTACCTCCTCTAACTCCGGCATCTCGTCTTCCTCCTCATCACCTGCTGCGTTGAGCCGGGTTGATGTGGAATTGTCAATGTCCTTCAAAGCAACACGTTTTGGGGTATTGCGCCACGGCAACGGCCCCAGGTTGACTGTAGCCGGGGGTGGCATGGCCATGCTGTCCCGCTCAGCCGTCGAATAGGAGCCGATCCCCACCACACGGACGGTAACTGCACTCCAGGTGGATTCGGAGGCGGATTCATAATCCGATTCCTGAGCATTGTCGAATTGGCCATCATCCATCCCGAACAGATCTAGCTCGTCGGACTGGAGGCCCTCACCGGGGGTGTACTGCTCCTCCATCGAAGTCGAATGTTTTCAATGAAAACGAAGTTTAAAATCGAATAAAAAGATGAAGTCAGCAAATAGATAAATAGTCCGAATGTGCTTTTTGAACACTTTTAGAGACAGACTTCCAGCTTTGGAACCATGGTCTTTTAAGCACCCGACTGGATAGCGAAGAAATCACAGTAAAAAAATGATTCATGATTTCTTTTTAATTTGAAGCATCTCTTACTTTCACTCTTGAGTCATTTAACCTTAAAGATAAGGTACTTATGAATTTGATATACTTCTCTTCACTGTGTATGTTATATGAAGCAACATTACATTTTCTCTGCACTGCTTGTCAGTCTCTCCAATACTGGTGATCATAAGTCATTGGATAATTGATAAACGGTCACTCAGTCCTATGGAAATATATCAGTTTTCAGAAGAGTCAGTCTGAGATGATACACCTCAAAGAACCTATAATAAAATAGTTTGTGATACTTGCCACCTTGTTTTATTCAGTTATAGTATTTCTCATTTTGCCAAATCAAATTTAATGTGACCACTTTGGGCAGAGGTCGAAAACATCCTTCATGAAAAAAAGGCAATTTCTATTGGCAAGGCCACTTCAGATTTCTTTCATCAGCATCAAAGAACCAGAGGATTCAACCAATCAGAATAAGTGTCATAATGATGCCTGCCAGTCTCTTACAAATCCACCAATAAATGATTGAAACAGATTTCCCATCTGTTATTTAGCGTAATCAAAATGATAACAAACCCTTTGAGCAAATAGGAAAAACAACCATACGTTACTCAAATTGGTTATGGTGGGAATGAATAGGGACCTTACTTTCTCTTCCTAGAGATTGCCCTACAACATGTGAAATACAGCTAGGCTTTATTTAAACTTTGCATGACCCACTGTTTTCACAAAGCTTTATAATGAGGTTGGGCTTGAACCTTTCCTTTAAGGACCGCATGTTGCTTGAAGGCTACCTTCTTCATCAAAATGCAACCAATCGGTGAGTAGAAGCAAGCCAAGACAGTATTGGTGCATCATGCTGAGCCTTTAGGGTTGTATCAACAAAACAGAAGTTGTATCATCCATGACTGCAGCACTGGCAAGTTACTCACCAGAGCCATATAGCAGAAAAAGTATGAGTAATAGGTATTGTCCATTAACACACTTTTATATCATTAAAGTGTTATGCAGGGAGCCATATGTATACTGATATGGCCTACATTACAGCCAGAGTGGGAGTTTGCATGGATACTAATAGGCCGTAAGGCCAGGAAGATGGATTGAACTTGGCATCCATAGCAGCAATTAGACAGCTTTCTCTCACAACATTGCTGAGAACTCAAAACCTAAGGGTTTAGGGTGATTTAACTTTCTTCATGGAGTTCTGAAGCAAATATGATACTTTATTGTTGGCTAAAATGTAAAATGTGGACATTCTTGATTACCTTGAATCCTCCTCCGTTCTGTAGCTCAAAGGGGTGGATAGAAATTAATCTGACCTTGTTTAGGCAGACTTCAGAAAGAGATTTGACCCTTCCCATGGGTAGTGAAAGTTCTGAGGCACTGAAACATGTACATGGAGCTATCTTAGTGAGAATAGCAGGGTTAGACAATAACCCATGTCCAGGGTCTTATGACTCATTAGTCTAGCTGATGGACCATATTTTCCCCCTAAATGTACATAGTAAAGAGAAGTGACCCATATGGAATATTACTGCCTATGTTTTTATGTCATATATACACCTATCACCAGGCAGACTGCGGTTACAAGAACAGATACAACAACATAGCATCTCTAAGGCTCTTACAACCCTTAGCCTTTGCAACCGGATTATGATGAACGAATCCAAGTGTTTGTTCAGAGTCAGCTTTTACTGATCAGTCAGGTAGTAATTCTTTCATCCCAAATGATTAAGGCTGCTGCCAAGGTGACCCTTATGGAGCAAATGAATCCTGTATGGTTGGAATGATGCATGAATGGATTACTCTTCTGCTACTTATATGTGCTACATCTGTTCATCAAGTCTCAGCAGGCCATAGGATGGAAATGCACAATGCTCTCCTTCAGGGTTTAAAGAAAACATTATCTAAATGTCCTGCTTTTCTTTACTGACGCAAGCTTAATTGAAAAACTATCAAAGGTGGTCGAGTTTGGATCTTCCCTACATAACTAATTAAATGCTATTTGAGTCTTTGCAAGGCCATAGTCATTTCTTGAGGAGTAGAATCAGAGAAGCACAGCTCAGAGCCTCTCCTTCAGGACAAAGAATGGGGTAAAGACTTTTGAGGTTTAGCTCACTTCTAACAGATAAGTTGAAATGTAAAGCGAATACAAGCTTTCAGACTTAACTGCACAGGTTTTGCTTCTTAAGCTGTCTGTATAGTGGAACTTTTTGCAGTCTTTATGTGCTCAGCTATGTGGAATTTGTTCAGAATTGTAAGCCCTTTACTAAGCCTTTAAGAACAGAACACCAACAAACTGCTTTAATCTACAAGCAAGTGTTTCAACTCACACTTCAGCCTGATACATGATTTCAGGACTTTCAAGTAACTTGCCAACAAAACAAACATGCATCCGGACGGCAAAATGCCAGAGCGTAAACACTCTATGCTATCCTTGCCAACTTAAACATAAAGCATTTCCTCTGTACAACACAAACAGTCTTTGCGTAATAATACAGGACAGTGGCAATGTCCACCTATAATGCCACCAGTCCAGCAAATTCACAAGTGTAGCAGGACTAAATGTCTAGTTGGACTAGAAGAATTCTGCTGGGCTTCTAAAGCCGAAATTTGTTTGTCAATATATTGTGTTAAACTATAATTTTATCTGTCCTGATCATCCTTTTTTTTTGTTTTTTCTTAATATTCATAAATTGTCTGATATGTGGCTATCCAGTCCCTCAAAAATGTAGCTGGTCCTGCAACATTGAAAATTTGCAGGACCGAATGTTTTGAGGAATTAAATTTTTTTTTCGAAAAGACTGCATAACTGTCTCAGAGGGCTGATTCCACTTACCTCAGCCCACCTCTCAGCCTGATACATGATTTTAGGACTTTCAAGTAATTTGCCAAGAAAGCATTCATGCATCAGGACGGCAAAATGCCAGACCGTTAATAATCCGTCCAAAAAATTGATAAGAAATGGCCAATCTGTCCACTTCCATCCAGTTCCATCCATCAAAATTTCCAATTTATGGCCAGATTGAATGGACAGATAGATTGACGTTTTTTGGTGGAGGTAGCCCTTAAGGCTGTTAAAGACGCTCAAAAGCAATAAATACAGATCACTGGAATGTCCCAGAACTAACTTGTAGGCTACTTTGCAATCAAACACAAACTTTTAATCCTGTGACAAGAGAAACATCTGCAGCAATAGTGTCACTCTGTAAACAAAGTTAAACCCTGGTGCATAAATCATCACACATAGACAAAGAGTTTTAGTCTAGTTACTGTGTGCTACTCCTAGACAGGAGGTCAACCCTCACCTGTCCATGTGACTAAGGCAAGCAATCATATAAACCTAGTTGTTAACTCAAGAGGACAGTCATTGCCGGCCTGACTGACGGCAGGCTTCACCAGTCCTATAGTGCGGACAAGGTTATATTAAAGTGTTATACCAATTGTTGCTGATTGTCCTCCTGAGAATGAAAGTGTATTACATTCTTCCACCTGGAAACTGCTGTTCCTTGTTATTTTTTAACTAGAATAAACATGAACCACCACATAAGCACTGAGCCTGAAAATCATCAATTTTAACCTGGGTATGTTATCTTCAAGACCCCATTGACAGAGTCAATAGTGTCTTGTTATAGCAAGCAAATATTTAAATGCTGTGCTTGTAAAAACAATGTCCTTAATTAGAAGATTGTGGCAGGAAATGTTTACTGATCTCAAATCTCTTATCACAGCCTTGGCTGTGGCCTGGTAATGAGTTCTGAGACCTCGATCAAGGTTCATACATCTTGTGAAAATGTTATCTACACTGTAAAAGGTTGGTTGCCATTTCTGTAGGTGTACAGTAGACTCAACTGTAGGTGTAGAGTTTATTGTAGGTGAACAGTATAATCAACTGTAGATCTTCCGAAAATTCTTCTGTATACCAACACTAGCCAAACATTGTATAAAGATGGAGCGGACATTTATAGTAATCACAGCTTTGTGGATTAGATGAAAAATACAATTATTCTTAACTGGTATCCATATGTAGAGCTCGCAGAAAATGTCATTGGATCGGCCAGGAATCGAACCACAGACCTCTTGCACCAGTGACAGCATGCTAACTGTTACACTACCAACCCGTGTCTGACTGATATCTGCTCTCCACGTTACTGAATCGGTATGGTTTTGCCCAATTGAGCTTTCCACCAGGGTACAGGGAATCTGACCCCTACACAAACATACGTTATATCTTAATTACAACGCTTCCTTGCTTAACTTAGTTCTGCCACCTAGTGCCCATCACCCTGCAAACGTTACCAAGTCCCTTCCTAATGCTACCTGGGGCGCCTCTAGCTTCCTGCTGGGGTGGTAGGAAATAAAGATGGTGCGGTCTTGCTCTCAGTGATTGTAACTGCCACAGGTCCCCACAGGGAACAAGTAGATAGCTTCACAGTTAAAAAGAATTTTATTATTTCAAGAAACTAAGGGCTGTGTCTCATGAACTTGGGACAATGTTTTTGTCTCTGATCTGGTGCCGTCTCTGACCGGGTGCCGTCTCTTACCGGGTGCCGTCTCTGACCAGGTGTCAGAAAAAGGTGTTTTAAAAATAATTATACTCATATAAATAAGGATTTGGAAAAACATTATGGCGGTCGTTATATAATCATAGTTATAATTATAATTATGCTCCTGCTGTTAGTATTTTGACCCTATCAAGCCAAGCCGGTCAGAGACGGCACCCGGTCAGAGACGGCACCTGGTCAAAGACGGCATCGGTCAGAGACAAAAACATTGTCCCAAGGTCGTGAGACACAGCCTAAGATAAGTAAACACACCTGGCAGACAAATAACTAGTTTTAAGGGGGGAAAAAAGAATTTTAAACTAGTAATTTTCAGTTTTAAGAAAAATTCTTTTCTTAAAACTAGTCATTTGTCTGCCTAGCGATTTTATTTATTTTAGTTTCTTGAAATGAGAAAAACAAATTTGGCTGTGATATTGTAGCTCTCACTAGTTTCCCTGACTATACACCATTTCAACTTTTAACGGCTCGTTTTTAGTATTCCTGTTGACCATATCTCTTTTTTGTGATGTCTATTGATCATATTTCTAAAGCAAGCTTGACATTACCTCTAGGAAGGATGAAATAGAGTAAGAGTGCTGATTGGCCTCACACTGATGGATAAGAGTCCATCTAAGCTTATCTCTTTCTCTATCAGAATTCACCCAATATGGTCCTGATATTGGAGGTAGGGGATGAAGCGAGTTGGGGAGGGTCTGAGGTAGAAGGGACCTCCCTATTATTAGGGCAAGCTAGATGGTGGTGTGGGCATGGGATGGAGGTGGGATGAGTAGAAGACGACAGTAGGAGGCAGGATTCCTGCTGCCTTAATAGCAAGCCTCCAGCAGAGTCCAGTCCTGCCCCATTAGGCCAGCACCATGAGAGCGCACTCTCTAAATGAGCCAAATCTACTTGACTCACACTGTCAGGGGTCCCTCCACTCTGCTGATCAGAATCAAAGATGGCCAGCAAGGAGCACTGCCTCAATCAAAGCATCCCAGGGCTACAACATCAGGTCACATGGTGGTCATGTGATATTGATGTGAGAGGATTAGATGCAGCATAATGTTTGTATCCGGTGGTCTCTCGGGGCAGCTCTGGGCATTCAATATGGCCCTCTTTCTAGCAGATTGCTTCTTTGTGTCATTTTTCTTGTGGCGACACTTTAAGGAGATACTTGAATTCAAACATCTGCTGTCGTTTCACTTGCTATCACTGTGACATCAAAGTCTGCTTTTTATTGTACCAGACAGTAATCAGTATACACCAAAATTGTTGTTTTTCTCCAGCTTGTCTGCTCCAGTCTGCATTGTTGCCCTGACATAATTTGATTTGTGTAAATGGAAGCACCACATCTATAGTTTGTAAAGAGAAGAAAAAGGAAATATCAGTATGAGAATTAAATATACAATCGGCAGTAAGATATATGCTTTAAGGATAATTCAGGGAAACTAGTGGTGGGACCCTTTGGAGATGTTCAGAACCTTTAGAAACTCACTAACCCCACTTGGGGGACATTTTCAGAATATTCGGAAATTAAGTGACTCCCCCTGGTGTGTGTTCGTTCAGGGCAAACATTTTGAAAATATTTTAGTAGGTTTCCCCAAGTTTGTTTGCTAATTTGAGATACTAGAATTTTGCCTTAAGATAAACTATCACAGGGATATCAGGGGGGCAAAGCTACCGAAAAACTTGTATTAGACATACGGCTGAAATGTGGACAGCTCTGATTGTTTTAAGATACAAGAGCTTTAATCTTATCAGTACTTTTGTCTGAAAATGTAATTTTTTAAAGGTTCTTTTAAATGCCATTGAATCAGCTCAAGGGAAGTATTGATTTTTAAAACTACAGCATAAATATGTTACTTTAGATATGTTTGCTGAATAGATTCAGATAATGGGATGTGAACATGAGACTACGTGATTATGGGTTCCTAATAATAAAGCAGTATTTGAGAACAGCATACATCCAACACTGGGCTTTAACATTTTCTTTGCCAGGGCTGCATCCATGCATCATGATGACCGAGGGCATGACGCATTGAGGTATCATGTCACCCTTAAAGGGTTACAGAGGGGAGACTGTGGCCATTGTTGAAAGACAAAATAAGTATTGTGTATGTTGGGCAAAATAAACTGTTCTGCTAAAAACCTTAAGAAGAGGAAACATTCTTGTCCTATCTTGGGGACCTCCGGTAGCTGTTTTTTGTGCAGGGGCATAGATATCAAGAGTCAAAGGAGTCCGAGCAGGACTAAATATGGTCTTACGCAGCTGATGACGTAGTACTGCAAACATTATGAAAGAAAATTACATCTAGAACTCTGACACAGGTGTCTGAGTGGGAGTGGGTGGAATGGTGAGGTTGTCAAGAAGGAGGGGTTTTATGGTAGTTGCCACCAGGGCCCAGGTTGTGGCAGGAGTGTGGTCAGGACCAGGTAGCATGAGGACCCTTACCTAGTTGTGACAAGGGTCTGGGCCGGACCAGGTACCATCAGGACCCTTACCTAGTTGTGGCAGGAGTCTGGGCCGGACTAGGTAACATCAGGACCCTCACCTAGTTGTGACAAGGGTCTGGGCCGGACTAGGTACTATCAGGACCCTTACCTAGTTGTGGCAGGAGTCTGTGGAGGACTAGGTACCATCAGGACCCTTACCTAGTTGTGGGAGGAGTGTGGGCAGGACTAGTTACCATCAGGACCCTTACCTAGTTGTGGCAGGAGTCTGTGGAGGACTAGGTACCATCATGACCCTTACCTAGTTGTGACAAGGGTCTGGCGGGACTAGGTACCATCAGGACCTTTACCTAGTTGTTGCAGGAGTCTGGGCCGGACTAGGTAACATCAGGACCCTTACCCAGTTGTGACAAGGGTCAGGGTCTAGGTAATATTAGGACCCTTACCTAGTTGTGGCAGGAGTCTGTGGAGGACTAGGTACCATAAGGACCCTTACCTAGTTGTGGGAGGAGTGTGGGTAGGACTAGGTACCATCAGGACCCTAACCTAGTTGTGGCAGGAGCCTGTGGAGGACTAGGTACCATCATGACCCTTACCTAGTTGTGACAAGGGTCTGGGCCGGACAAGGTAACATCAGGACCCTTACCCAGTTGTAACAAGGGTCAGGGTCTAGGTACTATCAGGACCCTTACCTAGTTGTGGCAGGAGTCTGTGGAGGACTAGGTACCATAAGGACCCTTACCTAGTTGTGGGAGGAGTCTGGGCAGGACTAGGTACCATCAGGACCCTAACCTAGTTGTGGCAGGAGTCTGTGGAGGACTAGGTACCATCATGACCCTTACCTAGTTGTGACAAGGGTCTGGGCCGGACTAGGTAACATCAGGACCCTCTCCCAGTTGTGACAAGGGTCTGGGTTGGACTAGGTACTATCAGGACCCTTACCTAGTTGTGGCAGGAGTCTGTGGAGGACTAGGTACCATAAGGACCCTTACCTAGTTGTGGGAGGAGTGTGGGTAGGACTAGGTACCACCAGGACCTTTACCTAGTTGTGACAGGAGTCTGTGGAGGACTAGGTACCATCATGACCCTTACCTAGTTGTGACAAGGGCCTGGGCCGGACTAGGTACCATCAGGACCTTTACCTAGTTGTTGCAGGAGTCTGGGCCCAATTAGGTAACATCAGGACCCTTACCCAGTTGTGGGAGTAGTGTGGGCAGGACTAGTTACCATCAGGACCCTTACCTAGTTGTTGCAGGAGTGTGGGTAGGACTAGGTACCATCAGGACCCTTACCTAGTTGTGGCAGGAGTCTGGGCCCGATTAGGTAACATCAGGACCCTTACCCAGTTGTGGGAGTAGTGTGGGCAGGACTAGGTACCATCAGGACCCTTACCTAGTTGTGGCAGGAGTCTGTGGAGGACTAGCTTCCATCAAGACCCTTACCTAGTTGTTACAAGGGTGGCGGCTGGACTAGGTACCACAAGGACGCTTACCTAGTTGTGGCAGGGGTCTGGGCAGGACTAGGTACCATCAGGACCCTTATCTAGTTGTGACAGAAGTCTGTGCCGGACCAGGTACCACCAGGACCCTTACCAATTGTGACAGGGGTCTGGGCAGGACTAGGTACCATCAGGACCCTTATCTAGCTGTGTCAGGACAGAGCTAGGCTACGCACCATCAGGACCATAAGTCTGGGCAGTGCTAGGTACAACCAGGACTCTTACCTGTTTAAGCATTCTTCTAGATATGAGTCTGGTTCAGCTCTGCCTGACTGACTACGACCAGCTTCTGGGTCTGACCGCCAACCACATTATTGATCCAAAATAGCTGCTTCATTGACTACCTGACATCACCTAGAAACTAAATGTAGTATGTGGCAATCGTTGATGAGAGTGTCAATGTAAGTTTGGGATGGCTGGCAATGGTTCAGATAGTGGGCTCTCCAGGACTGCAAAAACAGAAAAAAGACAAGAAACATCAATCCCTATCTGAAAGCTTGTCAGGACCAGCCATTGACTGGGCATCTGAATCACCATGGTCTTTGCTGACCAGCTAAAATCTTCATGAGGTGTCTGCTGGATATCGAGGTTGCTAAAGTTTGTCCATCCATCCAACAACATTAAACAATTTAAACAGCCTGGACAATTGTGCATCAATTTCTTTCTAACTAAAAGTTCTAAATTTAACAAATCTGGCTCATTGTTCCAAGTACTCCTGTAGTCATTATATATACATGAATGCTGCCTTAGTGAGTGACTCCAATTCAACCAATAAGTTATTTTGCAACACTGCAGTATTCCCTGACAACATGAACATGAAAGTTCAATGCAGCATCTCATCGTTGAATATTTAATGATGGTAAAATGAAAATATAAGATACATCAATAAACTCTAAATGTTTAACTTCCTCTTGTAATAAGGTTTTTAAGCTAGAAAGAGGAAAGAAATGACAAACATTTTATCACGCCCTATGAAATTCGCTGTCAGTGTTAATTCTTGTCAACCAATAGTCATTTAAACCATCCCTCATTGTCAGCACCAATTCACATAATTAATATAATATATATACTTCTCACCTGCAGAAAAAATTGCTGTTTAGTAAGTTGCCTCCTTGGAGATTGCTGGGAGCTGAAGTGTTATGATAATGCACAGGGGACCAGCAAAATAAATGGTTAGCAACAATCTCCAATACTCTTCAAGACCGGTGTGTTTAGCCAGCTTTCACCACTTTTATCCCCTGACATCTTTTTCGTCAAGCATAACATATTGTGTAAGTGATTTGTCAGCCCTGTGTTGGTGCTGTGAATATAAAGTCTCAATGTTTAAGTCACCATGTTTAAGCCATCTTTTGAGGATGGAGACACAAATCCTTGACAGCATCACTGTAGGAGATTTCCTGCAATATGGCTGTGCAGTTTTCTAAAACCTTGCACACCATGACCAGTCAATTCACACAAGGGATGAGGTAACTCATATTTGACTGCAGGGAACAAGCTGACAAAGCATCCCACTCCTTCTGCCTTTGTTCAATTTGAATCTGATTGATTTTATCTCGACCGTCCAGTTTATTTCTAAGAGTCCCTATTGCTGTTTTATGACCACTCATGCCTTATGAGACTGGTTGTGAAAGGGAGATAAGGTAAATGAGAAGAGAAGTCATATTGTGATTTTCAATTTGAATATGAACATATGTTTAGTAGTTTCTGTGCTCCTGTCTACAACCTGACCTCTAGAATGAAATACTCCCAAGAACACCACAAACGTCTTAGAAGATAAAGATATGCCCCAAGTTTTTTTTATGTTGCCTTGTTTACATGTACTATACTTGTTTAAAATAGGTGTGATACAGTTAATAGTGTTTACATAGTGCCATATACTAGTTGCTGGAGAGAATCTCCTGCAGTGAGTGACGTCAAAAGTGATTCACATTTTGCTCCAAATCACAGAGAGTAACGGCCAACCGATTGGTCTAGATGGATAGTCTACACCCACCGAGTACCTCTGAAAAGGCCCACTCAAGGGCCAATCATAGGATACTCTTGGTGCAGAAGATTTTGTGTTTTATTTATTTTATTGCATTGGCTAGTATGGCCTTCTTATTGAATTCCTGAATAAAATAGAACTGGAGGACATGCGTATGACCATTTGATAAGTATATAGTGCATGATTTATCAGTTGCATCATGACTGTCTGGTCAGCTACAAATCATGGTGAACAATGTATTTTAGCATAGACTCAGTGTGCTAGGGTAAGATGTGAGTCAAGGGTAATATCACTCACTGCAGGGGACTTCCTCTTGTAACTAGCATATGCCACATATTTCAAGATAATGCAATTTAGCAGATGGCATTTAGAACATCTGTAATCAATAGAAGACAGCATGAAAAACTAGTGAGTTTCTTCCTTCCCAGACTGCTTCATACCAAAACTGGTTTTGGGGAAAAGAGGAGCCAATAATGCTTTAGGCATGCTCACTTAAAGGATTGCTGACCTTGGATGCTGTTAACCACTCCTTTAGTCTGTTGAGTTGTGAAGGGGAACATTCAGGTGAAAGTCAAGTAGACCCTGACATGGAATATAGATTCAGACTCTCCACAAGATCCTGTCAGCAGCCATAGTTGGTATAAGAAGAAGAAAAATGTAAAAGACCTTTCCTCAGGGGATGTCAATATTGAAGCCCTTCACTGACAATGTCAATACTACAGTGTATGTCGATGTTGGAGTAGACAGACGCTAAACTATAGATGGCTAATGTTATTTTCTTCTCCTCAGACTAGCAGCTCTAGGGACCCTTTAAGCAGCTCTCTGCACCCTTTCCCTGGGGACCCTCCGAGCAGCCAGAAACAGAAGAAAGTCTTTAAAAAGTAGGTCTTCATCAAAGTCTGTATTCTCTGCAACATAATACGCCTGGCTGTCACTGTGGGAATTACTGTGTTATTAATGGCCCTTGCAGTTTCATGTTGTATTATGTGTGTGATGCTAACCATTCTAAAACAGCATGTACATATGATAACTTATGAATTGATGCTAACAAATATAGGTACTTGTACATAGATAAAATCATCAAACAATACATGTGAATCTGGTGGGGCACCCTAAGTAGTTGGGCTTAAGCAAGAATACTCCAAAAGCCACAAAAAAAGCATAAAATAACATTAAGTCTGTTCAGATTTTGAAATGTCAAAGTTGAAACCCATCAAGAGCAGGGTTTGGCAATGTCCGTTTACATAAAAACAAGTAACTGGATCCGTAGTGATTTATGTCAAGCAATTTATTAGGTTTCATTTTAAAATAATTTATTAGGTTTCATTTCAAAATAATTCCTCAAGAAAAAAAGTACATGGATTGACCTGGCATCAGGAAGCCAATTTAGTATCCTGTGGCAGTTGGTAATAAAGGTAATAATATCACCCATACAGATACATATAAATCCTACATGAATGACAATAATGTTTTCTACAGCAGAGGAGTGATCAGAAGGCTTAGCTATGCCATTTAATCCATCAACCATGAAATCAGTCTCTAAGCAGAGGTTAGTGCAGCTCTAAGTGACAGCCCATTGAATTCCATTCAGTCAATGGCATTGTGTTAATGACAAAAGCACCCTTTTCTGAATACACACTGCTGATGCGTGAGTAAGCGTGACATGATCACTGAAAACAAGTTATTTAATTTGTACAGCTAAGGAATACTAAAACACAACAGTTCATGTATAATGCCTATCTGTGTTAACCATTTGGCAGTAATTTGATGCCTTATCAGATATCAACCATAGGTTAAATAAAACACCCTTAAACATACAAATTTTAAACCTGTAGCAGGAGGGATCTTTTAAATGAAAACTAATACAGATATAACTAAGATAAAGGAGAAAGTAATGACATTTTCTGCCCTAAACAAGCTACTGAAAGTTGAAGGCAGCATCTACTGAGCAAGATGACTATCAAATTAAAATGAAAACTCTTTGTAATGGGGTTGCAGTCACAGTTGCCATCCCCCAATAAATTTCAAGCCTGACTGTCGTCTTTGACTACAGACCATGTCCCAGTAAGCTGGTCAATATCTTCCATAAATCCAACCTCCCGCTCTATACCGTATCTCTCCACTCAAGAAGACCAGTCCCTACTTTCACATCCACACCAAATGGCATTGATCTTCCCTTGACATCTCCAAGTGGGCTGGGCCGGTTTTTGGCTGTAGTTTGGAGAAGACGTCTCAATGAGGATCCCACAATCTGTCAATGTGAATTGGGTAACATTTGAGTGAGCCGGTTACTCGATGTATCTGTAGACAGTTAACTAAAGATGTTTTTTTTACTGAACCTGTCACAACTCTACAAGGATCCTTTAAGTCCTGGTCCACAGGACTGCATCTTAACTCCTCATAGCCTTTAGAGATGACAGTGCTGTGATTGACAGGTAAAGTTGGACCAGACTGGTCGATATGAGTCAATTCACTGTACCCATCTACAACACTGCCTATGGTCTCATCTCTCTGCTCTCCAAGGCTAGGACAGTGAATGGCTCCCAGAATGCAGTTAGCACTTCAGGAAGTCATGGGTGTCTTTCCCCATTTTGTCTCTCACCTCCGCGGGCAGCAATGTTATTGAGCCTTTGGTGAGCCTTATATGACTAATGACAGAACAGAAATCAGAAAGTTCTGTTAAAACTATGCATTTTTTTATGCTAGTTGGCATGTATGGACACCCTCTAAACAGACCGCAAGAATGACACAAGTTAGAAACATGTGTAGTTTCTGGGAAAAGCACAAGATTCTTAAGAATAATGAACGTTCCTAGTGACATCATCAATGGTGATATAGTTATATATGATAGGTATAACATATCAAAAGAACAGCACTGAACATGGTGCCAGTGTTTAGAAAATGGACAAGAACCACCTGGCAAGATAAATTATTAGCTGATATTTCACTGGCAGTCATCAGATCCTACATATATCTCTGAACAGTGCTTACAGACACTTGCCTGGTTAGCTCAGTCAGTAGCATGGCAGTGGATAAATGTGTGGATCAATGCTCTTGAATCAGTTCTAACTGATTGATGCCATTTAAGCCTTAGTGAAATATCTCTCTGTCACTTCAACCAAAGCACTCTTTCCTCAGACATAAAACCCTCCTCCAATGAAATAGTGTTAATTAATGCTCTTTCTTTCATCAGTTTAATTACAGAAGCGATGTCAGGTGGCTTTCACCATATACCACATTAGTCTATGGGTTTGCTCTAATTAACAGCTAATTAATGCCACATCAGTTAATCACACCTGCACCAACTTGGTATTTATTATCACCCTTGGGAACCAACAGCATGTAAACTTTTCAGCAATATTTAGGACATGGGTTGTTGTAATGGTACTCATTGCTGTGAAAGAGTCATTGGGGAACTGCGAACTGCATTAAGACACCCAGCTAGTTGTTTATTGTACCACTGTGACCAACTAGAACTATTGATTCATTCTTATTGCAGTAATAACAATTCATATGCCTGGATAATACAAAAGCTTATACATCAAAGCCCTTTACATAAAGAGTTCCCCTCTTCAAAATGATTTTGGATTCAACTTAATGTACAAGGAATTTTTTGGGGAAGTGCATGAACTGATCCCATCTCACGCAACACACATAGCAGGAGACTCGGAGACAGTTGGCACTTTGTAAAGGCCTTCATTTGTAAGTATTGAGTAAGGGCATGGGCATCATGTAAACCTATAATATGAAGAGGGAAGGAGACATTGTTCTTTGACATTTAAGAATCTGATATATAATGTGTGTAACCTTTTTCTGACCACAGCCAATTCTTGGTAGTAATGGGCTTTTCCATTGTCCTCCCCCTTAATCCACAACTCCCCAAATGTCCTTTGTGACACTTTTAATTTTGCTCCATTTCGCATGGCAGTGAACTTCTTAGGCAAATTTAACTCAAAATGTGGGGATTGATGCCAAGTCTACTTTGCCTTATCAGCTTGGAGTATGACCCCCATGACCTCCCACAGTCAAAGTGGATGCCCTGCCATTGTGCTTGTTTCTCTGCAGGCTTCCAATTACCCTATCCTTATAAGGGTTCAAAGAATCCCATTTTGATCAAATGCAGCTTTCCTAAGGGCAATGTCAGGGCCTGCCTTGACCCGAATCACAGGTCGAGGGCAATGTTCCTTTTACAATCCACTTTGTGGAACTCTTCAGCCTGTACAGCAATTCAATTTTGCTTTAAAACTTATCTGCATTTAGAGATTGGAATAAAGTTGAATAAAGAAAGTAATATTTCATTTAGGCAGATGTATCTGTTCTCTAAAAAAATGTCCATGATATATTAACATATCTTTCTTTGTTGAAATAAAGCTGGTCTTTAGTTTGAAAGAAATTGTGGAAACTTTGATCATCTAATTTAAAAAAAGTTGTTTCTATTTATTGGTAATAAACACTAAATGTTATGCCTTCTTGACTCCCACGGTGGGCTTGTATCTGGTACATAGAGGTGACTCAAACTGAAGAGGGGTCAAGTCTATGAATGAGACCACTGACAGACAGCTGCTCCCTTTAGAGTTGCTAATCAGTCCAAGTAGGACCCTTTGCATTCAATATGTGCAGTCTCTTTCCCAGCCTTTATGACCTTAGGGTTTACTGAGACAAGGGTAGTGACAGAAATAGCGGCTCTTCCTGGAAACTCCACATCACCTTTTTTACGGGCCTACCTGATTAAAGTCCTTTCCTATAACACTGTGAGCTATCCAATATTGATAATTGATTGTGACTTGCAATTATGAACAGAATCTATATTTGAAGTTGTTTGACATATCATATAATGTGCCGTCTTAATGTGAGAGGCCTTTTAGAGGGACGCTCAATTTGGTCAACTCAATTACATGAAGTTAATATTCATTTATTGTAGTGAAATGAATGGTTAAATCTATATTACAGTACCATTATGAATATGGAAGTAGCGAATGATACATTTTGTATCAAGTTCATTTCAATATTTACAGATGTATTGACTTGTTGATTGTTGGCAACTGCAAATTAATCATTGCTCAACCATTTAAGAATAGAGCCATCGGGTTGACAATAGTAGCTCTAAGACAGACATGTAGTGAGGAATGTTACCTCATCTCCTGCACCCTGCTCAGTACACTAATAAGGTGTGTCTATAGTAATACCAAGACATCCTAATGAATGTGTGGCAAGGTTGATGAGTAATTCTGGTCAAGCCTTGACCAACCACAACACTACCTTTGATCATAGTCTTCCCTCTCCGCCTCTGTGTTAGAGTAGAAGGGGCAAGCCTGTCATCCATTTAGAGTAATTGGTATAGAAGTATTAGAAGCTATACTTAATGCATGCCCTGGGACAGGCCTGACCTTTCTCTGCCTATATGTAGTGTATGGCAGTAAACCTGGGAAAACTGGTACAAATGATGTGTAATCAACCTTTATCAGACAACAGCAGTGGCATCTGTGTGGTTGTAACACCATGAATCTTGTTTGGTTGCTACTACTAAGGTAGACCCCATTTATGTGCAATTTTGTAAAAGGTCAGACCCTCAGAGATCTGCTGACCAATCTGTTAGTCAACCAATAATGGCTGTATAGAACATACACAACTCTCACATTATGGCCACTATTGTTGTTGCTCTGTCGTGTCTGCTATGATGTTCTGATTCTGCCCCAGATTGAGACTGGAAGTTTTGTTTATTTATGAAGATTGAGGGCAAAACAAAAACTGAAGGATGATCATTAACAGAAAATAAATTTGACAATTGCAGATAGGATGCAATAAACGTTGCAAGGGTCCTCATCATCTTTTCTTCCTGGTGAAATTTTGTAGATTAAACATTGTAAAAACATATAGATCTAAGCAGAAGTTTCACCAACTTTCATTTTTGCAGAGAGAAATTGTGGATCAACAAGGGAAAAGGGACCTCCGCGGGGGATTTTTAGTTCCAACTTTGGCCACCAGGGGGATCCATATAGCCAACAATGTTCAAAATATCATAAAAATTGTTCTATACTACTTTTTGATGGAGAATACAATAAGCCACTTTAGAAAATTCCAACTTTAGTGTAGACCTTCCATATTTGGAATGTAAAAAAACGTTTTTGGGCCTAAATTAGTGTTTTTACGCTTGTTGGTTGCCATGGAAACGAAATTTTCATTCTAAATTGCATTTTTCAAGAAATCAATGATTACAGGCCCCACAAAGATTTCTATGCTGAAAACGGAACGTAAATCCCATTTTAAGATTAAAAGCTATGACCAAATGTTTGAAAAAGTTTTGATATTTGGGAATTTTCGTAAATATGCTAATTAGATAGAGATATCTGTAAAACTAAGTAAGATAGAGCTTATTGGCATTTGAGATCAGACAGTACCCACACATATTTAATGAGCCAGTTCTCAAAAACTAGAAGTGGTACCTGCTAACGAAATATATCACTGGAAATCTGATGAGCTAAATTTTATAATTGAGTTTAACCTTTGGAGGACCCTTTTCCCTCGACTGTCCACAATTGATTGTTAAAAGGTTAACAAAAACAGTTGTAAAACTTTCTGAAACTGGGCTGTTCACTATTTGAGTTTATTCTGGATTCCACAAACTCCATAAAAGAAGCTGTGATTAGGTGAAGTAACTCTACTAGTATTTACCCAACAAACCTCTCCGAGAACCAGCTAGTCTTGAAACTTCCCTTCGAATTGCTTGTTGAGCTATCTAAAAATGAATGGTGTGTTTCATAAATGTTGGCAGAACACTGCAGGTATTGACAAGCCGGTTCAGTTTGGCCTATCCATATATGGTATATAAACTCATACTGTTGTTTTAAGGCCTTCAGTGATGGAGTGTGACTTTTCAAGACAACAGATCTGCCTCATACACATCCAAGTAATAATAAAGAGAGGATTTCCTTGAATAAACCGTTCAGAGTGGCATTGTGCTTAAATGTCATCTAGATCCCCAATAGGCCACTAATCTGCATTCATACATCACTCTAGAGTTATGCCATATTGTCTCACTGCCGATCATGTTGTCAAGTTGCAATAATAAAGCTATTGGTGATGTCTATTATCAATTCTTACAAAACTGAAGCATTAATACATCATACCAGATTTAGAGGGTTAAACCTAGCATATAGGTGAACTTACGATGAAGAGATCTCCTTTTGCTGACTGCACATACAGCACAGTAACCAATTTAAAATGACCTTTAACTCTAATGACAACACAAAGTGTCTCTAGAAGTGTAAATGTTTATGGATGGGAGGTAGCATGCAAGTTGTCGTCAGGTTTAACAATGACACAGGTAGCCTTTACCGTAAGTCAGACTGTGCTGCTTGGATGGACTCATTAGTGAGGGGTGTGATAGGGCATGAAGGTGTAATAGACTAAAGCCTGGGTTCCAATTTGTCTTATCAAGTACTAACAAAGTGCAATTCCTTTTTTATATCTACCCTAAACAGCCTCACATCCAGCTCTGTATATGTCAATGGCATGAAACTGACCAACCTTAAGCCCTCCCTGAAACTGCAAAGCACCTACTTTTCCCTTTATTTACCAGCTTCTCATCACCATTATCCCACTCCCCTTGTTGAACAGCCAATTTGTTAGCTGCCTTAATGCAATAGAATAGTGCCCCACCATTGAAAATATTCTGCAATCTTCGTAATCTAGGATGGCCACTGGCTGCACCCTTTAGTTTGTGTTGAAGCCACATAGGCATTGCCTGGTGGACTAACCCGCTGATCAGAATCCCATCACCGTTACCCAATCCCCTCCTCCAACCTCTATTTTGTCAGCCACCTAAACGTGACGTGAATAGAGCTCACGGCCAACACTACCAGAACATTTACACAGATTGCTGCAGGCCCTGTGCGCACAATACAACCTTACTGGATACCAGCAGACTCATGGCGTTGACACCAGGGTGCACTTTTTAATCTGCAAAGGGGTTTTCCCGGGTTTTTGGGTCCCACATAAACTGTCCTTAATCTTGTTATTTCTGCATAAACTCTTCAGGGCTAGTCAAATGACATTGAATGTAAGTTTTCAGTTAAATAGAGTCTAGGAAGTATGTCCTCTACAAAAGCTGCTCCTTTCAACGAACAGCCCCATGCCCCCTCCAATCAGATTTTGTGAGCCCTGAGATAGATTACAAAAGCCAGCTTAATTCTACTCAATTCACTGTAAGTTGACTACATGAGGTCAGGTAGGACATGTTGTGAGGGCTTTTTCGTTTCTCACCTCTATCATTTTTACAAAGCGAAGTGCCATCTTCTGATCTTTAGATAATGCCACTCTGAAATTCACTGAAACACTGAACACTCCTTCAAAGGGGACCTGAGGGGATGATATTCAATGCAACGAAGGTGGGAAGAAATCAGCGCAAATCACAATTAAATACCTGAAACCAGCAGAGCTGGTGGAGGCACTCTCTGATGTGTTCTGTCATGAGACATTAAGTGGTGACAGTGAGTGAATGTAGTCTGTACAGGCTTAAATCCATCTTTATTTAGTGCCAAGTGTCATGTATATCAAGGTTGGCATATTGTAGAAGTCTATAAATGAAACAGTACTAAACAAGAGCCCTTTTAGCTTACGATAGAACTGGTCAGAGGCAATGTTGATATGCCTCTCTCTGTATCAGAATGCACTTTATGTGGTACACTCGTAGAAGTGGAGGTCAGTCAAGGGAGAATGGGAGGAGGTCTGAGTGAGGAGTGGGGTCCTTATGAAAGAAGTGGATCCCACAAGGATGTAGGGCGGTGGTGGGATGAGGGGAAGGCATACTGTTGTGTTGTATTGTTAGGGTGTGAGGGCGTTCTGCTGCCTTGATGGCAAGCCTCCAATCGCGTCGTCTCCCATTCTCCTTAGCCCCTCCACTCTGCTGATCAGAACCAAAGATGGCTGCTGCAGAACAACAACGTTTTTGTTTTGCTTCCTTTCCATTAAAAAGGATTATGGGATGGAAATGACTAAATTCTTAGGTTTAGAAATTGGGAATTAATTTTGATGTTAAAACTTGGGATGATTTTTTTTCTTTTGTTGATATTTCAATGACAAAGGTCAGTAGAGCTGTTCAAGGCTGCATAGTTACAATAAAAATGGCCATTTACTCTTGTTATCATGCTTTTTTTTTGACATACCAATCTGACAAGCTCTTTCATCCAAAAGTTATTCAGGCATGAACTGGATTCTGCTTAGATTCTGCTACAAAAACACACTTGTGGTATCCCAATCCTTTTTGCGGCCAACATTGATTAGGTCATATTCTGAAATATATCATGGATATTGCCTTAATGTTTGACATTTGTTACATGCACTACCTTTCATATACATCTGTAAGTCCTATAACCAAAGCATTAATGTTGCCCTGAAATTGTATCGCACAATATAAATTCATTTCACTTATATAGGAATATTTTCTTGAAGTGACTTGATAGTTTAAAAAGGTGACCAGTGTGATGTATATTTCCACATCCTCGTCTTGCAACTGGCATCTGGCTTTAGTGAAATACCAGGTTGGGAAATGCAGCAGCCCCGCCTCAGTGGTAAACACATGCGTAATATTGTCCACTGCAGTATCCACGTGGGTGGTAAGTGGTGAGAGAGCCATCGAGTGTTGACACAACTGGCATTTAGAGAAACTAGCTACTATGCTTCATAGTAGCATACTGTGCTGATTAGACAGTCTAAAATATTCTTTTCAAGCACAAGCCCTGATGCTCCCATATGCTTCACTAGATATTTTCAAACATCATATATCATTCTATTTATTTCTAATTTTGGCCTCGGTAGAATGTTCCTTAAATACTTGCAGAAACAGTTCAAAGTTGACTGATTTTAGGCTCAATGGACAGCCCAATGTCAGGTCAACTAGCATAGATTTCTCTATTCTCCTACATTGCCATGCCTCTAAGATGTATCAGGCCCAAAGGGGAAAGTCTTTTTGGAGTGGATATAGCATTAACTGCTTATTAAATGCAGTAGTATTAGAGTGCTATGCAGTTTTTCCAGACATCCTGAGTTGAAGTGCTAACAGGTAAGTGGATAAAGTTACGCATGCGTTTGACACCAGTCGGAGTCCTGGCGTGGGCCTCCCCCTGTGAAATACTAGATGTCTGCCGGTAAATGGCCAAAGTCTAAAAGACTTTCCTATATCTGCCCAAGGCCGTGCTAATGTAGTTAATGTGTGGTGCTGTCAAGGTGTCAGGTTAGTGTAACAGCAGATTTCATCATGAATATTATGTTCGTTGGGTCCTCTAAGTTTATTAAGATGGGTTGTCAGCTAAAATTCCGTGAATTTTTAACCATGTCATATTGCTCTTGTATAGAGTTTCCTATGAGTGCTCCCCAGCTTTTAAAATGATTGAAAGTGTCTAAAGCTATGAAATGAGCACAGGCAGCTGAATCGTTTTTACTTTAGGTCAACACTAAAACTGTATATGTTGTGGTACTGCATGGCTCAGTGCTTTCTCTACCAGGCTGGTTTACTCACCTGGCAGAGTGACCGAGTCAGTGAGGTGAATCAGGTACATTGTTATCAATCTCAAATTATGCATTCATAGACGAATATCTTGCACTGGTTATCAGCTAAATGATAATGGAACCCATGGCATTTAAGTGATATCCATTTTGAAGAAAAGGTTTGGGAAGTATATTAGCTGATACACCATCTTTATGATTCGTTGCATTTTTGAGTAAGAAATATGCAGCGTAACAGTTAAGTACATAATGTAAAGAATGACAGTATTTTCAAATATTTTTAGCACAATGATATCCATACCTGAGATGAAACATAATTTCACACCCTGTCAGAGCCATTTCAAATTGAAGGGTTTAAAAAGTAATCCTAAACAGTGTTGAAGGCCAAGTCAAGCCAGAGTGCAAATTGTCAGTTTGGGTCACTTTGTTGTTAAAATGTGAATGAAAAATCTTTCCAGAGTGACAGGCAACAACTCTTTAAACAATGCTTGTCAAAAACAGGCATCACCTTGACAAGGGAAGATGATTAAACAGGTTCAGCACTCATTGTGTCATTTTTTTCAGTTAATTAGCTCACTAAAATTCTACATGACAATATGAGTAGGTTCTTATTTCTGTAGCCTAAAACATCATATATGCAGTACATTTATGTTATCAGCAGAAGTCAATGCCTGCAATTATGGCATACCCTCATAACAAACTGAAAGGACTTTAACACATAAAGGCATGTCCTGCATTTGTGCAACAACACAAGTCAATGGAAATCATATGTATACAGCCCTTAGGTCTAATATACCAAGGTGCAGATATTAATAGTCACTCTAGACTACTGTTTCTTTTTTAAGACACAAAGGTGCTATGCTAGCCTTTAACTGTTTGATAGGAAGTTTCAGGGGAATGCAGTTGATGTTATTAGTTACTCTCACAGCTGTATCTATCTAAAGCCATGATGGTGTTATGCCGGTCTTTTATTGTTAAATAGGATATTGAAGTTTCAGGGGAGTGCAGTTAGCGTTGCATGCAGACTGGGAATCTGACAAGCCAACTGTCACTGCTGATAAGTGCTGACTGCTGTGCTAACAGGATTTGTAATAAAGAGTGGCTAATGGAGGATTCATGATAAATAAACCAAAATTAACACACAGACAGTGCTTTGTTGACATAGTTCCTGTCATTATAGGTCGCATGTTCTGTCAGAAATGCTATCGCAAATGTTTCCAAAACTGAATGGTAACAAAATAGATGGAATCTCTGTTTTCATTTCCATTCTTTTCATAGATGGCATGAATCTTGAAATATACCTTGGAGATGATTAAATTCTGAGGGTGTGATTAGATAAAATTAGGGAAGATGCAAAATTATCTAAATAACTGTCACATGAGGACTTCTCTCGCATGTTTTCTCATTAGGGAGGTTAAGACGCTTTTGATTAGGTTATTGTTCTACACACACCACAGTGTGAGGAAACATCTGTTTTTTTATGAACGAGCACTATTTTGACAAAAGAGTTGTCTACCTGCATTGTAGATGAACTCTCACCAAATCAGTGCAACTAAAAAATGGACGTACAAGATCGGTGGACGTACATGATCGGTGGACGTACATGATCGGTGACGTACATGATCGGTGACGTACATAATTGGTGACGTACATGATCGGTGACGTACATGATCGGTGACGTACATGATCGGTGACGTACATGATCGGTGATCTATTGACTGCCCTACACTTTCTGAAGATGATAAAACATAAATAAACCTTACCAAGGTGTACATATGATGTGTCTCTTGAAATGTAATATGTTAGCAATGTATAGATGCGACTATTAAGGTCATTTTTCATGGCATTTTAATACCGATCATGTACGTCATGTGACGTACATGATCGGTGACGTACATGATCGGTGATTTATTGACTGCCTTACACTTTATGAAGATGATAAAATATGAATAAACCTTACCAACGTGTACATATGATTTGTGTATTGAAATGTTATCTGTTAGAAATGTATAGATGCGACTATTAAAATCATTTTACATGACATTTCGATCCCGATCATATACGTCATGTGACGTACATGATCGGTTGTACATTAGGCCACTCTCCTTTTGACCCCTTTTTAACCATATTTAAAACATAATTCACTCATAGCAAGGTGTACATATGATGTAGGTCTAAATATGTGTAATCATAGACATGTGAAGCAGTGGGTAATGAGGAAATTTTACATTGCCATTTCCAGCCGATCATGTACGTCATGTGACGTACATGATCGGTTACACATTGAGCCCCCCCCCCCCTTTGGCCCCTATAAATATTTTAGGAGTTTTTTTTTTCTAAAAAACACCCCAAAGATACATTACAGCCTGTAGGTATGGTTAGGAGAATTAAATATCACAGTGCAGGGGGTAATAGGTGGCTTTTGTAGTCTGCCGATCATGTAAGGCCGCCGATCATGTACGGCCGCCGATCATGTACGGCCAAATAATATTTGCATCGATCTGGTGAGAGTGAGCCTGTAATTTGTTTAGAATCCTTGGTTTGTATGCCAATGGAAGAAATCCCGATACAGCCTATCCTCAACAGTTGAATCTATATAACTGAGAGCTAACCTTGCAATTGCAAACAATTGGAAAATAGCATACCTCATCCACAAAGGCGCAGGTTAAGTGAATACGGATGAACAAATTAATGCAAAGCTTTGTGTAATTCAAAAATTATCTAAAGTTTAGGCACTAGAAATAGAACAAGTGTTATTAAATTGAGACATGCAGTTAGGCAATGCCTCGATTCTTCTAGATAGAATATTTAATTAAGTCGCTGAGACATGGTTTTCTTTTCGCTTTAGCAAGACATCATTAAGACCAGCAAAACCTCAGATGTCTGCTATAATAGGTTCTCAATTTCAAAATTGTCATCTTCCCTTGAAAGGCTGCCCTATTGTCAATGAAAAATGAAACCTTTCTTCTTTTTCAGAATGCCTGAATTTGGAAATTGTGTTCATAGTACAATAGTATCAGAGAAGCCAGCGCTCCCCATCCCCTTTTCCCATAATGGATCATTGTGATGAAGGCTGAAAGTTAGTAAAGATGTGTTTTCCTACTATAAGCAAATTTCTTTTATTTCAGGCCTTTATGTTCAATGGAATGTAATGTTGGCCATCATTGAACACCCTTTTCTTTCAGTGTCATCCCAATATTACACTTATGTGTCCATGCCAAGCTAAGGCATGCATGTTATATGCATGTACAATTTGATTTTTTAAACTCAGCTCATAGTTAAATAGTGCCAATGACATCTGTCCCTGTGTTGATGGGAGCTTTGCAAATCCTTTACCATGGTAAAAGACAAAAATCCAGCCCACAGTTCACATACCATGGTCTTTAAAGGGGTATCAACCACCTAGATCCCATTCCCTCAAACCTCACAGTTGATTTTTAAGCACCCTAATGGATACTGAGGAAATGATAGTAAAAAAATATATTCGTGAATTTTTAAATTTGAAGCATCTCTTACTTTCACACTAGAGTTATTCTATCTTAAAGGTGAGGTACTTGTAAATTAAATATACTTTTCTTCATTTTGCACTTTGGATAAAGCAACATTACATTTTCTCTGCACTTCTTGTCAGTCTCTCCAATACTTGCCACCATGTGTGATTGGAATCCTGATGAAAATATTTTTGGTCATAAAGAAATATTTCAGTTTTGGCAAGAGTCAGTCCAGAATTCTTTCATTCAGTCTATAATAAGTTCCTTTAGCATTGGCATATGATCCATGAATCAAGGCCTGAAGAGTAGATTACCCAAGCCTACATTCATGGACCACAACTTAAAAGCATGTAATGCATTAAAGTATATTGTACCCCCACAAAAGAGTCCATGATGCCTTCCACCTTGTTTTATTCAAATATAAGGATGAAAGGTCGAAAGTAATTCTCATTTTGGCAGATTAAACTTACTGTGACCACTTCCATTATAAAAAAAGACAATTTCAATTGGCAAGGCCACTTAAGATTTCTTTCATCAGCATCAAAGAACCAAAGGAGTCAATCAATCAGAATAAGTGTCATAATTATGCCTGCAAGTCTCTTTCAAATCCACCATTAAATGATTGAAACAGATTTCCCATCTGTTATTTAGCATAATCAAAATGATAACAAACCCTTTGAGCAAGTAGGAAAATCAACCAAATGTTACTTAAATTGGTTATGAATAGGGACCCTACCTTCTCTTCCTAGAGATTGCTCTTCAACATGTGAAATACAGCTAGGCTTTATTTAAACTTTGCATGACCCACTGTTTTCACAAAACTTTATAATGAGGTAGGCCTTGAACCTATCCTTTAAGGGCTGCATGTTGCTTGAAGGATACCTTATTCATCAAAATGAAACCAATCAGTGGTGAGTAGAGGCAAGCCAAGACAGTATTGGTGCATCATGCAGAGCCTTTAGGGTTGTATTAGGGAGCTCTATCATCTATGACTACAGCACTGGCAAATTACTCACCAGAGCCATATTGCGATGATAGTATATGCAATGGCTTCTGGGCATTAACACACTTCTAAAACATTAAAGTGCTATGCAGGGAACAGTCTGTATACTGATATAGCCTACATTGCTGACAGAATGGGAGGTTACATGAATACGGGTATGTAGGGCCGGGAAGACGGATAGAAAACGAATAGAACTTGGCATCTCTACCAGCCATTAGGCAGTTTACTCTCATAACATTGCTGAAAACTCCAAACCTTCTGCTAAACTTTCTGAGTGTGTAGAGCTTTTATGTAAGTTAGATGTTCTTTATAACATTCTGATTTTAATATAGCACTTCATTGCTGGTTGAGATATGATATGGTCTATGTCACTAACATGCAAATCTACATGTCAGAGAATCTTTTAACCCTATGTAATAGGGTCGGCCTAATGCTTAAATGCACTTCTAATGAAAAAAAAATCCCTGATAGTGCATTCATCTAGGATGAGAGCAAACAGGATTGAACATCAAAATGGTATGTGGTTTTCAGGGTAAAGTGATGTATACACTAAGGAAGCTTGTGAAGTAATATTTAATTATGATATGAATTTTGACCCATTGCAGAGATGCAATACCAACATTCCTGGCAAAAAAATGAATACCAAGAGCCATGGATGATTTAAAACAATACAAAAGGCTGGGAATGGTTTGGCAACAACTTTGCGACCAAAAATACTTGAGCCCATTGCTAGGATTCAGTGTGAGCAGTCTCTTCTCCTGCCTTTGCAACCTGAGGGTCTTCTGAGACAAAGGATGGACACATGCAGTGAGAGGAATAGCCACCCATCCTGTAGCATTTACATCACCGATATAACTGAGCCCACCTGATTTATGTCCTTGTCTGTTACACTACTATTTCTTTTTAAGTCATTTACATGAAACTAATACTTATTTATTGAGGGGAAATGATTGGTATAATTTTGCATCAAATTTTCAATGTTTACAGATGTATATGACTTATATGATTGTTGGCAATACTTCTTTGGTGTAATAAGCCATATGTGGCTCACACTGGAAGTTAATCATTCTTCAATCATTGAGGAATAGAGTCTTGTGATTGACAATAGTAGGTGGCAGACAGAGTTTTTGTGAGAAGTGTTCTGCCTTATTTCCTGCTCCCGGCTGAGTACACTAATGAGCTGTGTCCATAGTAATACCCAGGCATCCTAATGAAGGTGGCTCAAGGTGGGTGAGTGAGTCTGGTCAAGCCTTCACTAACAACAACACTACCTCTGATTACAGTCTTCGCTCCCCACCTCTGTGTTAAGGACAGAGGTTGCAGGCCTGTCATCCCTATACAGAAATCGGTATAGAGCTATTAGAAGCCATACTTAGTGAATGCACTGGGACAGGCCTGACCTTTATCTGCCTCTACATACATGGACTGTAAGGCAGTAGAGCTCCGCAAACTGGTATAAATGATGTATAATCAACCTTTATCAGACAAGAGCAGTGGCATCTGTGGCACTGTGACACCATGAATCCTGTTCGGTGCCACTACTAAGGAAGATCCCCATTTATGTGCAATTTGGTAAAAGGTCAGCCCCTCAGAGATGCTGACCAATCTGTTAGTTTACCAGTAATCAGAAGATACATGCCCCTCATATTATGGCCACTATAAGTGCTACTTTGTCTTGTCCCCAATCATGCCGAAACCATGAGGTTCTGGTCTCATGTTAGTATGAGAAGATCTGTCCCAGATTGAGGCTTGAAGTCTTGTTATTGATGAAAATTGATAATTAGATAACTGGTAAGTAAAGGATGCTATCATCAACAGAAAAAATAAAATGCAGATATGTTGCAGTAATTCTATGACCTTGGCTCTGTTTGATTTTAATAGAGGTTCACTCAGCTGCTTCGCAATGAAATATCCTCAACATATTGCAGGGGTCATCATGATGTTTCCTCAGGGTGAAATTTTGTATATCAAAACAAGGTGAATACACATTTAAGCAGAAGTTTATCCAGTTTGTCTTTTTGAAGAGAGAGACTGATTGTTACGAGGTTATCAAAAACAGTTGTAGGAATTAACAAAAGTAATGATTCTGCAAAAACTTTCTGAAATTGCTCTGTTCACTGTTTGAGATTAATCTGGATTACACAAACTAATGAAAGAAGCGAGGTAAATATGTCCTAACCTGTAATTAGGTAGGAGAACTCTATTTGTATTTACTCAACAAACTACTTTTTTAAACTTCCTTTCTGATTGCTTGTTCAGCTAGCTAAAAGTGAATGGTGTGTTTCATAGTTGTTGGCAGAACACTACAAATATTGACAAGCCTGTTCAGTTTTGCCTATCAATATCCGGCAGTCAAACACCACTATTTTTATGTATAACATTTACCGTTACCATTATCATGTGACAGAAGTCATATTATTGCTTTAAAGCCTTCAGTGAGATATTGTATCATTTCAAGATCATACATCTGCTCATACACCTCCAAGTAATAATAAGAAGAGGGGTTCATTGGAAAAACCTTACAGCGCGTCATATAACTTGTGTAATGTATATCCACCCTAAGAGACTATTCTGTCTTTATAAGGCATGTATAAGGTGGTAAGTGTCTATTGTCATGGTTAAGCAGTATCATGACTCATTAAAAGCAAAAAAAAACAACTTAACACCATGGTGATCAGTCTTGAAAATATCTGGTGAGCACTGCCTGTACTCTTACATTCTTGTAGAAGGCATGGAAGGAAAGCCTCACTGACTAAGCCTTCTCCTCTCACCTAATTCTCCATAACTTCACCTCTCCTTGTCCACAGCCATTTTGTGAGTCACCTAAATGTGATGTGGATACCAGCCCATGGTTAACAGTATCATAATTGTTTGCAATAATGAAAATCTGTGTATCTTTTAGTTTTTTTCTAAAAGGCATAGTAGAATAGCCTCCCCAAGTAAACTTTGACGTTGGCTGAAGTCCCTTAACTCTCATTCAAATCCTTCTCTTCCAACTGCCATTTTGTACAAAGCCACTTAAACGTGTCAGGAATTGCATCCCCTGGTGGACACTCTGAGAACTTTTAGGTTGATTACCTCATAGCCTCTACAGAGGACTGTGCTGTGATTGACAGGCCAAGTTAGTCCAGACTGGTCAATACACATCAATTCACAGCCTCCATCTACCACACAGACTAAGGTCCAAACAGCCACTCTAAACCCATTACTCTACACTACACACCCATAACTCTGCCGACATGCAGGAAGTCATGACATTTAAGGCCACTGCAAACAATGTGTTTGGATCAGATGTCTCAATCAGTAACCAAGGAAAAGCACTGTTTGGGGGAGGTCCCACTGATCGTATTAGATGATAAAGACATCCAATCAAAACGTTCCGTTTGCTGTGGCCTTTATGTCCTTTGGTGTCACCATCTTCAGAGACAGCACAATTTTCAACCTTAGGCCTGTGATAAGCCTTCTGTGTTAGAGATAAAGGTGTGTGGGGCAAGTCCGGGCAGACTTGCTGACGAGTGTTAGAGATAAAACAGACGTAAGAAAATGTTACCAAATTTTCAAGCCTGTACTTATGTTATCACAGAACAGTGGGTCTTACTTACATCAAAAATGGGGGCTAAGGTTGGGGAGAATATCCCATTTTCCTAATGATTTCCCCTATTTATGACCTTACCATTCCAATAGGACATAACACCAAAATGCAGAGTGATAGATCCTTGTCTAGGGTACTTCTCTGTATATTTAGTTCTATCAGCAAATCTAACAGAAAATTCGGAAATTGATTTTGATGGGTCTCTATGAGGGTATCTATCAAATGTGTAGAAGTGGAGGTCAACCAAAAGAAGAATGGGAGTAGTCTGAGTGAGAAGTGGGATCCCACACGGATGTAACTGGTAGTAGGTCGATGGTGGGATGAGGGGAAGGCATACTGTTGTGTTGTATTGTAAGGATGTGAGGGTGCGTCCTGCTGCCTTGATGGCAAGCCTCAAGAATGGCAAGAATCAAAGATGGCTGCTGCAGAGCTTGGCCTCCATCAAAGCATCCCAGGGTGCACTGGGCAGGGTTATGAAATCCGGGCATGTGGTGGTCATGTGATATTGACGTGAGAAGATGAGACGCAGCACAATGTGTGTATCCGGTGGACTCTCAGGGCAGCTCTGGGCATTCAATACTGCCTTCTTTGTAAAGATGGTGACACTCTCTTTGTGTTATTTTTGTAGTGGGAAAGAAATGTCACTCAATCGCTTCTATCCTTTCACATGATCTCATTAGGAAAGCAATGTATCTTGTATTTCTCCCAAACATTATGCATCACTTGGGGGTTTTCTGCCGACCCTAACATCATTGTTTCTGCTACACTTTGTCTGCTCCAGGCTGCTTTTTGGTGTTACCCAAAGTCTGCCATTGGCCAGCTAACAAGAAAATGTTATTATACCTCGAAATAATGTTTTAAAAATGAAATTTATTGTCCTTTATCTAATAAGAAGCTTAGAAGTCAGTCACACAGACCACAGCATTTTCAAATTTCTATATGTGTTCTGAATCTATGAAACGAGTCCAACTACCTCCAGGGAACAACTGCACAAAGCACCCTGCTCCATACGTCTTTGCTCAATTTGAATCTGATTGATTTTATCTTGACTGTCCATTCTGTTTCAGAGAGCTCCCTCTTTTTTATCCTCAAGAGGGCCTTCTCATGTCTGTGGGGCTGGTCCAGAAAGGTGGATGTGGAATTGAGATTGATCAAAGTGAGTGGAACAATGATGGCCTTATATTAGAACAAGACATCAATGGGAGTCCTCCCTTTGCAGTTTTTAGTAAAATATGTCAGGGTACACTGTAGTCGTGCCCCTGTTGGCATAATGCTGAGTTTCTGAAAAGTGGTAATTGTAATTCCTTTGTGTATCTAAACCACAATTCTTGTGTTATTTGGTTTTTACAATCATTTTCATCAGATTAATGAGCATCAAATGGAGCATAGTATCCTATGACAATCAACAATAACCCTTATGTATCCTCCTTTATTGATTACCCATAACAAGCAGGACCTAAGGGCTTGGATCGAAGCCCCTCAATTAGTTATTATTTTGCCCATCTTAGCCTGTAAAAGATGTTCCTCTGTGAATTCAACTGAACCCTTCTTCTACGTCTCTCCAGTCCAAGATTGACCCAAAACATAATAGTGTTAATTAAGTATCTGTCTCTGCGATGATAACAGTTGTACCCTTTCAGTGATGTAAGGTGGCTTTTACCAGATACCACATTAGTCTAAGGGTTTGTTCTTATTAACAGCTAATTAATGACCCATAAGTATTTCTTGTGAGCCATCCGCACACCAACTGCATTGATGGTTTTCTGCAGTTAATATTTCTGGGTCATTTTTAGTGGTCTCATTGTATTAAGATTCAAAGAAGACATTATGTGACATTCAATATATATTGAACAGATTTCTGAATTATCTGTGCCCCAGCCTATGCCAACCAAATCACCTTTAACATAAATTTCTGATATACAAAATCCATTAATTAATGAAGCCATCTCTATTGGTCTATCGCAGATTTTTTCCCAAACCCTAGAAACACTGGATACAGATGAGAAACAGCTGTTTAGTTTAAATTGCTTCATGTATATCACAAGCTGGTGAAGAGTCTACCAGAAATGGCAATGTAGCTCTCCTCCAATCCACTGCTGCTGCTACTACTCGTATCACAACCGCCACATGTACAGACTATGAGATAAGGTCAGGGGATATTACAGTGGCACTTATTGATTTGGCTAATGGGGGAGTGACTGGGGAACTGCATAATGTATCTAGACATCCAGCTAATGCTTAATTACAGCACTGTGACCACCTAGAACAATTCACATGCTCTTGGAATTAATAACAAGTGTGCCTGCCTGGATCTTTATAAGGGTTCAAAGAATCTCATTCACATCAAATGCAACTTTCCTTAGGGTGTTTTCAGGGTCTGCCTCCACAAAAAGGTGGGGGAGAGAGGGGCACGTTGAACCACTTCTGCACATTTTTTTCCTGACCATGTCAAGGTCATCTGAACTTTGATTTTGCATCTAGCAGCTACCTTTCATTGTTGCGCTATATGTCAACCTTTGTCAAAGCAAGTATGGTATTTTTTTCTATTTCTTTTTGATTTTTGGAAAAATAAATCTTTGGGTGGTTCAATATGCCCCATGCCCTGGGCAGGTTGACCCAGCCACTGAGGCACATTGAACCACTAATATTGAATAGTTCAACAAATCAGTAATATGGATGAACTATTGAAGGTTTAGGTGGAATTACTTGCGTAATCAAAATGATAACAAACCCTTTGAGCAAGTAGAAAAATCAACCAAATGTTACTCAGATTGGTTATAGTGGGCATAAATAGGGACCCTACTTTCTCTTCCTAGAGATTGCCCTTCAACATGTGAAATACATGCCAGAGAATCTTTTTACCCTATGTAATAGGGTCGGCCTAATGCTTAAATGCACTTCTAAGGGAAAAAAACATCCTGATAGTGCATTCATCTATGATGAGAGCAAGCAGGATTGAGCATCAAAATGGTATGTGGTTTTCAGGGTAAAGTGATGTTTACACTAAGGAAGCTTGTAAAATAATATTTGATTATGATATGAATTTTAACCATTGCAGAGAAGCAATACCAACATTTTTGGCAAAAAAATGAATACCAAGAGCCATGGATGATTTAAAACAATCCAAAAGGCTGGGAATGGTTTGGCCAACAACTTTGCGACCAAAAACACTTGAGCCCATTGCTAGGATTCAGTGTGAGCAGTCCCTTCTCCTGCCTTTGCAACCTGAGGGTCTTCTAATACAAAGGATGGACACAGGCAGTGAGAGGAATAGCCACCCATCCTGTATCATTTACATCACCATTATAACTAAGCCCACCTGATTCATGTCCTTGTCTGTTACACTACTATTTCTTTTAAAGTCCTTTACATGAAATTAATATTTATTTATTGTGGGGAAATGATTGGTATAATTTTGCATAAAGTTTTCAATGTTTACAGATGTCTATGACTTATATGATTGTTGGCAATTATACTTTCACTCCTTTGGTGTCACAAGCCATATATGTGGCTCACACTCGAAGTTAATCATTCTTCAATCTTCGAGGAATAGAGTCTTTGGATTGACAATAGTAGGTGACAGACATAGTTATTGTGAGAAGTGTTCTGCCTTATTTCCTGCTCCCGGCTGAGTACAATAATAAGGTGTGTCCATGGTAATACCCAGGCATCCTAATGAAGATAGCCCAAGGTTGGTGAGTGAGTCTGGTCAAGCCTTCACTAACCACAACACTACCTCTGATTACAGTCTTCGCTTCCCACCTCTGTGTTAAGGACAGAGGTGGCAGGCCTGTCATCCCTTTACAGAAATCGGTATAGAGCTATTAGAAGCCATACTTAGTGAATGCACTGGGACAGGCCTGACCTTTATCTGCCTCTACATACATGGACTGTAAGGCAGTAGAGCTCCGCAAACTGGTATAAATGATGTATAATCAACCTTTATCAGACAAGAGCAGTGGCATCTGTGGCACTGTGACACCATGAATCCTGTTCGGTGCCACTACTAAGGAAGATCCCCATTTATGTGCAATTTGGTAAAAGGTCAGCCCCTCAGAGATGCTGACCAATCTGTTAGTTTACCAGTAATCAGAAGATACATGCCCCTCATATTATGGCCACTATAAGTGCTACTTTGTCTTGTCCCCAATCATGCCGAAACCATGAGGTTCTGGTCTCATGTTAGTATGAGAAGATCTGTCCCAGATTGAGGCTTGAAGTCTTGTTATTGATGAAAATTGATAATTAGATAACTGGTAAGTAAAGGATGCTATCATCAACAGAAAAAATAAAATGCAGATATGTTGCAGTAATTCTATGACCTTGGCTCTGTTTGATTTTAATAGAGGTTCACTCAGCTGCTTCGCAATGAAATATCCTCAACATATTGCAGGGGTCATCATGATGTTTCCTCAGGGTGAAATTTTGTATATCAAAACAAAGTGAATACACATTTAAGCAGAAGTTTATCCAGTTTGACTTTTTGAAGAGAGAGACTGATTGTTACGAGGTTATCAAAAACAGTTGTAGGAATTCACAAAAGTAATGATTCTGCGAAAACTTTCTGAAATTGCTCTGTTCACTGTTTGAGATTAATCTGGATTACACAAACTAATGAAAGAAGCGAGGTAAATATGTCCTAACCTGTAATTAGGTAGGAGAACTCTATTTGTATTTACTCAACAAACTACTTTTTTAAACTTCCTTTCTGATTGCTTGTTCAGCTAGCTAAAAGTGAATGGTGTGTTTCATAGTTGTTGGCAGAACACTACAAATATTGACAAGCCTGTTCAGTTTTGCCTATCAATATCCGGCAGTCAAACACCACTATTTTTATGTATAACATTTACCGTTACCATTATCATGTGACAGAAGTCATATTATTGCTTTAAAGCCTTCAGTGAGATATTGTATCATTTCAAGATCATACATCTGCTCATACACCTCCAAGTAATAATAAGAAGAGGGGTTCATTGGAAAAACCTTACAGCGCGTCATATAACTTGTGTAATGTATATCCACCCTAAGAGACTATTCTGTCTTTATAAGGCATGTATAAGGTGGTAAGTGTCTATTGTCATGGTTAAGCAGTATCATGACTCATTAAAAGCAAAAAAAAACAACTTAACACCATGGTGATCAGTCTTGAAAATATCTGGTGAGCACTGCCTGTACTCTTACATTCTTGTAGAAGGCATGGAAGGAAAGCCTTACTGACTAAGCCTTCTCCTCTCACCTAATTCTCCATAACTTCACCTCTCCTTGTCCACAGCCATTTTGTGAGTCACCTAAATGTGATGTGGATACCAGCCCATGGTTAACAGTATCATAATTGTTTGCAATAATGAAAATCTGTGTATCTTTAAGTTTTTTTCTAAAAGGCATAGCAGAATAGCCTCCCCAAGTAAACTTTGACGTTGGCTGAAGTCCCTTCACTCTCATTCAAATCCTTCTCTTCCAACTGCCATTTTGTACAAAGCCACTTAAACGTGTCAGGAATTGCATCCCCTGGTGGACACTCTGAGAACTTTTAGGTTGATTACCTCATAGCCTCTACAGAGGACTGTGCTGTGATTGACAGGCCAAGTTAGTCCAGACTGGTCAATACACATCAATTCACAGCCTCCATCTACCACACAGACTAAGGTCCAAACAGCCACTCTAAACCCATTACTCTACACTACACACCCATAACTCTGCCGACATGCAGGAAGTCATGACATTTAAGGCCACTGCAAACAATGTGTTTGGATCAGATGTCTCAATCAGTAACCAAGGAAAAGCACTGTTTGGGGGAGGTCCCACTGATCGTATTAGATGATAAAGACATCCAATCAAAATGTTCCGTTTGCTGTGGCCTTTATGTCCTTTGGTGTCACCATCTTCAGAGACAGCACAATTTTCAACCTTAGGCCTGTGATAAGCCTTCTGTGTTAGAGATAAAGGTGTGTGGGGCAAGTCCGGGCAGACTTGCTGACGAGTGTTAGAGATAAAACAGACGTAAGAAAATGTTACCAAATTTTCAAGCCTGTACTTATGTTATCACAGAACAGTGGGTCTTACTTACATCAAAAATGGGGGCTAAGGTTGGGGAGAATATCCCATTTTCCTAATGATTTCCCCTATTTATGACCTTACCATTCCAATAGGACATAACACCAAAATGCAGAGTGATAGATCCTTGTCTAGGGTACTTCTCTGTATATTTAGTTCTATCAGCAAATCTAACCAGGTTTGGTGAATGCCGCGGATTCCCCACCGCTGGGTGGTGAACCCCCCAAGGCTGTTCTGCCCATGGGAGATGGGTCGCATTTGCCATCAAGGGCTCTTTTCCCCTGGCCACACCAAACATGAATGCTATACTAAATTTCTACGCCATTTGCGAATGCATTATCCTTATTTGCGATGCAGATTGATGAAGGCACAGTCTAGACTAATGTCCCATCTAACTCATAGCGTGATATAAAGCACATTACATGATGCATAGCTGAGAAATTGCCGATAAAAGTGTGACCCTATTGTAAACCGGATGTTATCGATCCCATTTCGCTGGTGCCCATCAAAACCACGCAGTAGGCCAGGAACAAGCGACGGCCGGTTCAAACCTGGCGCGGGCATGCTCAATAACAGACGTAAGAGGATCGGTCTCAATCAGAGTTTGTTTTCTCCTGGAATATGTCTGAAGTGCCGCAGTAGGATATCTCCCCATCATCATACACAAGGTAACGTGTTATATTTTATCATCTCAGTAGATTTTAATTGGTAGAAACTTTTTCATGAAGGAATTTCCATCGTCGGATTTCCGAGTCAGTTTTTCCCACACTCGGCCACTGACTGATAGCTAACTCGGGCTAGTTCCTTGCATTCCTGTAGTCCCCTACACCTAAATCTTGGTCTATCAACAACCCCAAGATGTCATTCTGACCGTGAACATGTTTGCCAAACGGCTGGTAGGTTGATTTCAAGTTTTAATAAGGTCCCGAGACCGTGAAACGCATTTTACTGACGCCCAGTTTAGCATGGGCCACAACAGCTTAGGCCCTATTGCCATACATGCCCGTGTAGTGAGTCACAGACAGTAAAGACTCAGTCACACTGATTTACTTACATTCGGAAACTACAACAATCCCGCATTTTTTATCATATTATCATGCCCTCACAAATGAGTATATAAAGTGCGGGCAGCAGAATGTATGTGGGGAGGGTTGGCTGGTATCTAGGACCAATGCCAAAGCGACCTCATAAATCTTAAAACTCTGTGTTTTAGGCTGATTTTTGACAAATGTTCTGGCTGTGAGGGGGTATAACAAATTGTAACCCCCCTGGAAACTCCCATCCGGAATTCTCCCCCTGGCATATTCCCTCCATGGAATTTTCCCCCCTTGGTAATTGCCCCTCCCCCAGAATTCCTCGCTTCTGAGATGAGTAAAAAAAGAGAATAAAGGGGTTGAAGTGGCAGAGCCCAGACAAAATATCCCAGTATATTCAATAGAACTGTCTTCTACTCCATCGTACTGCAAGCATATCCTAGTTTATGCTTGGGATCTATATGGGGGCTCCCCACGTCACACTCCCATAGGAGTGATCATTATTTAACAACAGGAGGGAGTTTTTAGGAGGGATTTTAGTTACCCCCGCCCCTGAAGATAGATCAACATTTTTCTGCCCCCCCCCCCTCGAGACGGGTCAGCAGTTTTCTGCCTCCCCCTCTTTGAACTAGTGTAATGCGCTGGCTTTTTTGCTGAAAAAGGGGTGATATCTTTTTGTCCCTCCCCCCCCTCAAAATTTTGACCCTCCCCCCACCTCTAGCATGAATTATAAGAGTGACCCTGGTAGAAACCTGAGAATCCTCTACAGTTTTCAGATATATGATAATTTCCACCTTAAAAGAGTTGTGTACCATATTTATATATAATGGGTGGGAGGATATACCAATATTCAACTGTATAGAGGCAGCCGTAAGGGATATATGATTAACACTCGGGGATTTACATTAAGCGTTGTACTAACATCCTACTTTCTGCGATGAGTGTATCAACCAAGCAGGGTAGTTGTGATGCATGAAAGCAGTCCTGGCGAATATGACCTGCCCCTCGAAAAACGTAATATGACCTGCAAAAAATAATGCACCAGAGTATGAGTAGGTACTGCTGAAGCATTACATTGACCTCAGGCCGCACAATATATTGAAATTAACGAATCTATATCCCAGTTAACAAAAAAACGTTATTTTACGTCAAAATAACGTTATAAAAATTCATATAACGTTATGCCGTAGTAAGGAGCCTTATAGAAACGTTATTTCACGTTATAATTATAATGTTATAATGGTATAACGTTTTTTGTTTACTGGGATCCCTGCACACATGAATATTCATCCCCCGATAACTTTTTGTGATCTGGTAAGTGTAGGGGTCGTGTGGTACCAAAGTCAACCATTAATAAGGCGTTCTTGGCACTACATTTCTCGAATTTCAATATTGCGAAATTATGAGTGTAGTGGAGTAACGACAACCATGGACTCCGGCACCAGCCCAAGCTAGTGACCCCATATCGGAACTGTGGTGAAGCTGCTGCGCTAGGACCCGGTGACACAGTCAGGCCACACTTTATAAAAAGTTGTTTTCTAGTGGAGTGGGTGGGCTAAAAATAACTCACCCGGGCGCCTGCAAATTCTTTTTTTTTCTCCAAATTTTCATTTTTCCAAATACTTTTTTTTCCAACATTTTCCCCCTACTTATGGCTGGGATGTGAGGCTCAATGTAACCCATAGTATTAACCTGATATCGATATATTTCTCATCCCCTCTCTACCAGACCCATATCAGCTCATATTACAGCTGTCACCATAGCCTGAGACATCATAGAGATAAGCTGTCAAGTGTGGGAAACAATGTGCCTATAATGACTGTAACAGTCTCCATTTGAAAAAAATTAAATTTTAAAAATCAAAAAAATTAGATAAATAAAAATCGTACGGGTGGCCTGGTTAATCAATCTCACCCAGTCGGCCTCATGATGGCACTGGTCCTCTTACCCAAAAGAGAGGTATTCTGAGCTTTCCCACCCATGTCTAAGCCCTATGTCGCTATGTCACTTAGACTGTCATGTCGCATAACAATTTTCAGAAATGGCCATGTTGCCATGTAGATTATAAGGAAAGGCCACGTCGCCTGTCAATTTCAGGTGTTGTCCCCCATTATGCTGAATATATAATTCATGTTTTTCCTCATATTCCATTTTAATTATGTTAAAACTGGTAGGGGGAGGGATTCCAGAAGGACAAATCCTGGGGGAACAATTTCAAGGTGGGACAATTCAAGGGTAGAGAACGCCCAGCACCATAAAAGAATGTTCGCCCCTCTTAAGGGTGGGGGAGTGAAAAATGCTGACCCGTCTTAAGGGAGGGAGATTGGCTCAACAAAATATGTCTACAGTTAGGTAAATCTGTTAAAAGAAAAAAAGATTTAAATCCCTATGTCGCAGTGTCATTAATGATTTTTTTCCCCATTTTTAGACACAGTACATTTACGAATCTATTTTGTTTTGACCCCACCACTCACAAGGGCTTATCCTATGACCACTACATTCCCTATTCTGTCAGTTCTAGTCTCTTACACTGTCCAATTGGGAGAGTATTAAATCACCAGCCAATTGGCAATGATGTTCAATTTGAGCACTCGGTAACACCTGATTGGTAAGCAAGTGCTCATTTTTTATCAATGCGGGCGGTGAGATTTCACTGGAGCATGTAAATCCCCCCTCTCCCAGCGTTGCCAAAAATCGAAGCATGCATGCCCTTTTGAAGCATAATAATGTACAGTTCTTTCGCTCAAAACATCCGTTTAACATCTTTGCATGTTTTGTTACAATATTACAAACTGAACTCTATTTTTTCTCCTTCAGAAAGTGGGTGTTTTGTACAAACTGACTACAGCATACAAGAGATGTCCTACCTTCGGTGAAACATGGGAAAGGAAAAACAGGTTAGTTTTAGACATTTATAGACAATTGTGCTACAGTAAATTCTCCTGTATAAGCCTTACTTGCAAATAAGCTGCACTCTAACTTTGGAAATCCTATAAGCCCAACGGGTCTGAAAATGGCTTATTTAGTACTGTGCAATACCAGCAAAAACTCTCGTATGAGTTGCACCCTAATTAGGCATACTTTGTGTCAGATTTAAGCTGGGTCTGACTAGCGTAGAAGTTGCAGGAGAGAATTTATGGAAGGTTGATTATAGGGCTTTTGCTCTTAACACTTTAAAAATAAAAATCTTTTAAACTGCTGAGATTATGAGAAAAGGGAGAAATTTGCTGAGAACTATTCTCAGCGTAGACACAAGTCTAACATTCAAAAAGCCTACCTCTTTGGAATGCCATTGCTATCGAATTTTATAGATTATCATCTATTCACTGTTCTGTTGACATGTCAATATATCAGTTATGAGTTATAACACAAAAGCAGGGTAGATTTAACAAGGAAAAATCTTGTGGCTCAAAATGACTGCATAAACACAGTAAATAAGAACTATTGCGGGTAGAAGATTGAGGCCCCTGAATATTTTTCAAAGAAATGTTTCATATTTCTTGTATCAGATCCTAGAATGTCCATTTAACCATTATCGTAATCTCCAGGAAAAATTAGTAAAAAAAATCATATCAATAATTTTTTTTTCAGTTTTATCAATATTTCTGTAATTAATATGCCCATCAATTGGCAGTGCTTTTAATGCTATTCTTAACTATATTTCTGGTATAATTATATATAGGGGTTAATATGCTCATTGAGGGTCGGCATGATACATGGATGCAGCCCTGTTGAGGACTCTCCATGACTGCATTCATGTATCATGGCGACAAATGAGCTCATCAAAGCTATATGACATTTATATGGTCAAATGTTAGTCAATTGTTTGAAATGTGTAGACTTAAATTATATACCACAATCTACTATTGTAGAATGTTCTACTATTTTGGTGCCGCACTTGATTCTCATGGTCTCCTAGCAGATTAATGGAGAAAACTATACATGCATCTCTGAGGCTCTTTCACGTTTCAGGAGAGATAGCCACATAAGCCTTTGACTAGTATTTAGTTGCATAGTACATGGATCTGATATGAAATCCTATGACATTGACATTGACAGTTACCAATATCATATTCAGGCCAAAAAAAACGTTGTGTTCTCATGTCCTGTCTGACCCTCCTTTTTTGGGGCAGACCTTAATTTTTTTTATCTCAGAAGAATCATTTTTGGCCTTCTTACTACTGGTGCTAGAATTACCTTTTATTTTACTAAAAAAGAAATTCAAAGAGAAAAAGATCCGACCTACCGACCCTGTTTCTTTTCGTAAAGTTTCAGAACACAACCTTTTTTCTCTGACGATTTTAGCTTTCCAATGGTATATATGATACCGCATATTCCTCGCTTATCATCCTATGTTAGTGATCTTTTTAGTGATATTTTCCCACAGGGCTCACATTTAGACCACTTAAGGCTGTATCTCACGACCTTGGGCCAATGTTTTGTCTTTGATCGGGTGCCGTCTCTGACTGGGTGCCGTCTCTGACCCGGTGCCGTCTCTGACCTGGTGTCAGAAGGAAGTGTTTTATATTTTTTAACATATACTTATATATATATATTAGGATTTGTAAAAGCGTTATGGCAGTTGATATGTCACTATAATTAGCCTCCTGATGTTGGTAGAAGATAACTAAACTCCCAAATGGCGTCCGGTCAGACACGGCACCCGGTCAGAGACGGCACCTGGTCAGAGACAGCACCCGGTCAGAGACAAAAACATTGGCCCAAGGTCATGAGACACAGCCTAAACACACCATTTAAGATTTAAATATGATAAATTGCTGGTCCATGTTTGAAAAATGTGTGTCTACCCCTGTTCGTGTTGCAACTTCTTTACTAGAGAAGCCCATGTGTGCATTGTTCTGACAATAAATACATGAATGCCTTAATAAAGATTTGTTCTTCATATGATTTGTTGTGCAGGTACCAAGAAGGAAGAAAACAGTGTGTGCTACTCAAGAGCTTCATCATGCATGTGATGATGAAGGGCGTGTTGCATTACGGCATGTATCCAAGATCTATGCTGCCACTATTGCTGAACTACTACGGCGATGCGGAAGGACATCAGGTCGTCTTAGGGGAAGTGTCTGCACCACATGTCTTCAGAAGGTTGAAGGCAGTGCATTTAAGAATACTGACTACGTCCCAAAACCAACTATTCCACCAACTCTGATTGATTTTCCGATCCCAGCCAATCCTGTGACGCAGAATGATCTGGACCTTGTGACCGACATTGCACCTGCAGATTTTATGCAAAGCGAAGTGTTGGACTTTGAAGTTGAAACACCTGTTTGGGAACCATCATTTATTGAACCTCTCAAAAGTGTGTCCACACAATCTGAACAGATCAGTTCAGAAACCAACACTGATCCAAGTATTGTTTTGTCTATGGGAAATCTAAGACAAGACTTGAAATCATTGTCAGTAGAAATGAGAGCTATGCTGGCCTACGAGCTGGCCGCAGGTGAAAGAGGAAATATCCGGGCTGATGTCTGGAGTCTCACAATGGGGGACTTCCGTAACATTGCATCACTAAATGATATGTGTAACTCTGGTTATGTGGATTCTCGCAACCCTGTTCTATCTCACTTCCTGACTGGTTTGTATGATGAAACTGCCAATGAATCCACAAAGCCTACATCAGATTGTGCCAATCTCCCAGTGCCTATCAAAGAACAATCACACATATACAAGCTGGCGAAAGCTATTGAGGCCTGCATGGGTTTGACAATGCCCATCGCTGTACTGCCCTTCCATTTTAGGGAAATAGTCTTGCTCTACAGTCAGACCAGGAGTAAGACCGCCCTCACCCTGCTGTCGGCTACAGCACCACATGGTTGCTACCAGACTGTGAGGAACTGGATGGACAAATTAGCACAGACTGGGAGCAGTGACAAACTACCAACTTCAAAGGGTGATGCAGTGTGCGTCTTTGACAACAACCAGGTTCTACAAAGACGCTGGAACATCTGCGTTGACAACCGTGCAATGTGCAGTATTGTGACCATGGTCATATTCATGGATATAGATCCAGAGGTAAGATATAGTTTTGTTGGTGGCGAGATTGAAGATGAATAGTTTCTGTACCATTTTGATCATAATACAAGTTTCGATCTTTTGTAAGCAGCAGGAGTAACTAATTGGTTGTTTGTAGGCATAACTAAGGTATAGCTTATATAATCAGTGTACTCATCATGCAGGAGCTGAGACTCTAATAGTAAATACATCCCCTGTTCAAAGTATTGGAATAATTCTTGCACCAAATGAAGCGTAATGAAATCAGCTTTATAATGATACCAAATATGCTATAATGACATGTATGATTCAGTCAATGATACATGGATGCATGCTTTGGCAATAGTGGAGCATAATAGTACATATATCAAGAGAAATATTGATAAAGACGGTGTTATCATTAATTAAACCGTTTTTCTTAAGTTCTTTTGTTGAGATTACGTTTATAGTGTTACTATCCTTCTAACTTTAATGGTAATGTCCAAAGGATAGCCCAAATAACCTATTCCAAGCAAAAAGAAAACAGACAGACCTCCTGGCTAATATTGGCAATATTGTTTGATATTAGTGGCTTTCATGAAAAGTTGGAATGTTCTCTCAAAAGAAAATTAAAGGGCCATTCCAGTCAGCATAATATTATTCACTTTTTGCATAATCTACTCTTGATGATATAAATAACTGACTTGACTTATATAGTTCTGGGCAGAAAAGGTTTAAACTGTTAAACTTGTACCTACAGTTCCGCCAGTGGCATGAGGATTGGCTATCCATGTATCCAGGTCCCATCGAGGGATACAGTTATCGTCTTTGTATTTATAATTATCCATATCTCTTTTAGGGGAGCCTTCAGTTTGAGGAAGAGCTGAAACCAAGGAACTGGATGTGGAACAGTCTAGACGCGGAAAAGCTGGCCATATTGAAGGAGGGACATACACGGGAGGTGCATCAAGAAACTCGCTACACAAAGCACTTTCACCCCTGGCTCACAGAAATCATTGAACAGGTGTGTACGATCATCAAGAAGGATGGGAACACACTCCTGTTTGGGTTGTGTCCGGTTTGATAATCTACAAGAAAACTGTAATTAGGTTTCATAGATACCAATGTATCAGGACTTTACTAGGGCATACAATAAAGAGAATTTGGTCTGCCCTTTGAGCTAGATTTCGTCTATAACAGTTTTTAAGAAGAGATCAACAGTCAGAATCGCTATTTGATTCTGGTTTGGTTATTCCAAGATGACTGCCAGGGGGCAGTCATTTGTTAACAGGGGGGTGGGGTTAAAAAATTGACCCTTCAGAGGGGGGTGAAATTTTGTCAGACACTCCAAACAGAAATCCATTAATGAATGAGTGCTCCCTTAGAATATACAATTGTTCCATTTTCTCATCTTATACACACATTTTTGTCTCTAGGTTGCACAAGAGCAAACACTTGTTGGTGGGAAGTGTGTGGATGCTATTGATAAGGAAGTTGCATCAACCAAGCGGGCAGAGAAGTTCAAAACATGTCCAGCATGTGGAGTCACAGATGTCGGTCTACGTAAGCGTGTCTGTCCATCCTGTGGTGACCCGCTGCCAACTCCCCAATCACAGCGCGATAAGGAAGAGGAGACACCAACCAGACCAAAAAAAACAACGAAAAAAGTCTCACAAGGTATGTTGGAACTAGATATGATAGAGTCCTATTTTGATTTGACTTTTAGACTTTTCTGAAAGTTGAATGAAATTCATGAAGATCATTTCGTGTTGTTTTAAACCTGTGGTTCTAACAGTAAGCTTCATCAGAATTCTGTCATATACTTTGCTATTGTAAAAAAACTCATTGTAGAATGAAATGAGATACTACAATTTAAATATTTCAATTATAAATGTCACGATTCTGAAGATTGTTAAACTGTACAGATATATTTTTCAATATGATAGCAAAAAAATGCTCATTGGGTATGGACTCGTCAGTGTACATTTCCCTTGATAATATTTCTAATATCTAGAAAGTAAATGGTGAATATATTTTAAGGATTTCGTTTTCATGTTCCATCACTCATGGCAAACTCTCACAAGATCCCATGACACTTTATTTCATTAAATTCTTTGACTATCTCTGACACGGATGGGAATACTGAAAGTGATCTCTGGTAACTTTGAGACTGGCCAATCTTGAAAATATTGAAGTCTGATAGTAAATTCTAGCCCATTTACGAAATACATCATAGGGTAAATTCACCCTAACCACCCAATGTTGGCCACCTTTGCTTTTCTAATCTAATATCTCAACTGTAAAGCTAAGTAACTACCCTGTTGATATTTGAGCTGTTCTTGAATATGATAGAAATATTGTATTTGGAATAACTAATCATTATGATAGTGTAAAACATATGAAGTACCCCTGTTTGCAGAGCTGCCAAGTATTAGGATTTAATCGTAATATTATGATTTCCAGCAGTCTTTAGCCCTTTGAAGACGACCAAAAATTGTTATGCCTAGCTGTAAGGACGAGAAATTTAGCAAGAATTTTCTCTAAGGACGAGGCATTGCTGAATCCCATAGAGTTAGGATGACTATAGTCGATGCTCGTCCTGCCATGGCATCAACTAAAGTCGATGCTCGCCCAGCCATGGCATCAACTATAGTCGATGCTCGCCCACAAAGGGTTAAGGCCATTAGGATTTGCCCTGCCTGAATTACGATTTTTGAGGTTTCTGGGGGAAATCTATGCATTGGAGTAGACATTTTTTACACCCCCTAAAGCTGGTAATATTAATTGGTTAAATATTCCCTTAATTCATCAGAAATGCTGAAATAAACAATCTTAGGCCATCAGAAAGTCAGAGTTTACCGTCCACCGCCCACATGCCTTCAAAAGGGCCGCATGAAAAGTTCATTATGAATGTAAATTTTCATTATTTTCATCTCTTCAAAAATCTGAACAAAATCTTACATTATTTTTTAAAAATTCGCCCCAGAAAACTCAAAAATGTCAGCCTTTTAGGGAAATCCCTAATAATGAAAAATGAATAATGAAAAATGGCCGCATCTGTTTTCCAAAAGTTCCGGACGGTAAACTCTTATTTTCATTCCGATGGCCTTATTGTAACATTAGAGATATATTCCTCAATATCTTTATTCTTTTTGCTGTTAATCCAATACTTTGGCCTAAAAGTATGAGTTTTTAATGGAAATTTAATGAACATTTACATTACGATTTCAATAACTTTGGCCTAAAAGTATGAGTTTTTAATGGAAATTTAATGAACATTTACATTACGATTTCAATTATGATTTTTCCATGGTTGAAATTACGATTTTTATGATTTTCTGTCATGGAATTTACAACTTTGAAGGATTCAAACTTGGCAGCTCTGTGTTTGAAGTTTTTGAAGATATATATTTTCCCACAAAAGCTAGCTTAAAACCCTACCTATAAAATAAATTTATTTTGGCGTTTTTAAAAAATGTCTATAAACCAAATTAGGGATTCGGTTTATAGGTGGAGTTTCTATACATAAGATTAAAGAGAAAACTAAATTTAAACCTTTTGTATATAGGACAAATTCTTCCCAAATTGGGGGTTTGGCTTATAGGTGAGGTCGTCCTAAAGCCAGGGTTTTATGGTTATACTTGTTAAAAAACTGATACATGTAGTCAGCTTTATCGATGCTGCTGTCTATATGACTTTTGTGGGATAAATGTCAATCTCTAGTACATGAACGAAATATATCAAAGCATAACTATTGATATTGATAAACCTTATGAATGTTATAGCATCTGACCATTAATGATATTTCACAGGGCTGCCAAGTAGTACGCTTTTGACATATCAATACACTTTTAGGGGCCTATTTTGGGCCTGAATACGACTTAGCATTGTGAATACGCTTTAGCATGATTTTGGGGTCTCCAGTACCATTTTTGATCGATTTTGCTGTTATTTAACGATTTTCAGAAATCTTTGAAATACCAAAAGAATGTTACTTATTTCCTCCATTGTCGGGGACATTTTATTTTAAACTTACAAAAACCTCAGGGAAAAATGAGGGAATTTAGAATTTCCTTGTCAGTGTGATGTATTGACCCTGAATTAAAAATACAAATCTTGGATGAAGGGAGTGTGCAAAAAGGCAAGAAACGGCCAAAATATGAATTCAGAAGTTTTCAGCTGTGATTTGTATAATGTTTATTTTTACATTGATATGGGATTTATCCCATACAATTCCTCTGAAGCCCAAAGTCCACAGTGACAGGATCCTGCGTTAAAACGGTATCACACCTCTGCCGCCTCCATTTCGCGTCAATTACGCTGTAGGCCCGGGCAAAATAGTGACGAACTAGTAGCGGCAGAGGTGCGATACCGTTTTAACACAGGATATTGCGTGTTCCTGCCGTGGTAGGCTTAAGATACCCAGTCTCATGCCTGACAATGGAATGGAAGAATTAACATGTTATCATCTGTATAGTGACCCTAAATATAGAATACAATTTTAATATGATTTTGGGTGAGGGGAGTACGCTAAATACGATTTTCAGTCAAAAATTTACCTAAAAAATACGATGTTTGATATTATAAAAAAACACTGTAGAATACATCATAATGATAATAAGGTTTTCATCAGATTACACTTTTATTTATTTATAGGAGATGTACGAGTCGTGTTTAGGCAACGAGATGATGCAACATATGGTATGACATACGAGAGAGAGAAAGTAAATCTCACTGAGTATGACCACTTAACACAACATCACCCTGCAAATCCTCCAAAGCTAACAGTCAGTGAGCCGATCTTCGTTAATCCATGTTCCTACACAGCCGTCGCAGAGGTCTTCAGAAGAATAGGAAAAAAAGCCGGTATCAAGAAGTATGGTGGCCAGCGTGAATGGCTAACAATTGTTTGTGATGGCCTACCATACGTACTTGGCTACCAGATCACTGAGCGCACCTACGAGTGTGGACTGTGCAGGTTATCAGTTCATGGCCTGAGTGAGTGCCAAAACCACCAGAAGGAACACACAAGGAAAAATGAAGGTGACTGCAGGTATACACGTGAGTTTGACTGGGTTCTTATCCAGCCAGGACCTGGTCATATCGAGATGAACATGTTAAAGACCTTTGTGAAGTTTGCTTGGCCAGTTTTCTGGGAAGACATGGTCGAAGTCTTTAACTTCAAGTCTGAAATTGCCAAGCGGTCAGCATTGAATGTGAGTGACCACCACAAGGGGATGGCCTTGGCGAAAATTGCCAGAGAGTCTTTGGGCAAAGAGTTAGTCCTCCCATATGTCCGTCAGCAAATGTTGGCAGGGGGTGAGCTCTCCGCAGCCGGATATCTCGAATTCTCACTGAAAACTGTGAAATGTGATAACTATGCTCTGGTGGGAGAATTGACCATGACAATGTTGGATGCCATCTTCTTGTATCGTGCTGGTCTCCGCAGTGGTGACATCACCATGATTGAAGCTGGTCGGGCGATATTTGCTCGTATGTGGCTGGCTCAAAACCACCCGATGTACCGCCAGCTGGTTATGTACGACAACATAATGAAAGCATGCATGCCACCACAAGTTCTAGAATTCATTAATAAATCCACATCCTTCAACCTGAGTGGTGCACCCTACAGCGGGGAAGGTGCTGACTTCAAGCTCGAGGAGGTCAACAAAAGTGTTCAACACTGGATACCCGCTGTTCCATCCAACAAGGACTGGACAAAGGCTTGCGCCAATCACGAGAAGCTGTCAGACCTCAAACACACTGCCTTGAAGGAAATGGAAGTGAAGGACAGACGGGAAGAGCTTTCAAAATCAAAGCCTGACTTGGAGCCTGAGGTTTTAGCTTTTCGCACAGCCATCAGAGGGAGCAAATTCATCGCGGACCACAACAAAGAAAGGCCCATAACATCCTTCAGAAAACAGCCACTGGATGAGGATCTTGCTGACTTTGCTGAGATGGCTGCAGAGAAAGAAGCAATCTACCTAGAAAACTTTCTGGAGCATCAAAGAGAAGGCCGCTTCATGAAAAAGATGTCAGTCCCTTTTAAGGAACCACCTGTGTTTGTAACTCCAGAGGAACGAACTGAGTATTACTGTATCCAGAATAAAACAATCAGTGAGTTGGAGAGTCTGATCAATATGAAGATTGCTGACATAGAAGATGACGAATTCAAGAGAGGTTTCTCTCAGTCATTTAAGAGTCAAGTTCTATCAAAGAAGGGAAAGATAAAAGAAGACTACATTGACTTCTATGAACTCTTAGAGGTCTACGAAACTGATTATGGCATGAAGCAGTCCTCAAATGCAGCCAACACGCAACAAGAGAATTCACCATAGCTTCACTTAGTAAATTGCACATCCAGGTCAATTGAAACGGCATTTCGGTCACATTCTAGTCTTAAAAACCTGAATGGTTAGTTCATTTTTGTTTGAGAAAAGTGGCAACACAGCCACGTGAAATGCTGCATGAGGACCAATGACTGAACTAACAATGATTAGCTTGAATATTCAGACTGATCCTATGACTTTCCTTGGAGAAAATCGATTACACACATTAACTTTGCATACCATCTTTTAATAACACTGTAGGCGTACACAGCAAATCCTCAGTTAGTTGTACTGTTAGCCTGAACTCCGGGTCTTGCTTATACTGGCGTTTTTTTAGAACTGCACTACAGTATTAAACTACCCATAATCAGCCCTTATGTATTGTACCATTTTCTCAATTTCCAAAATCTAGATGTCCATCATTTAAGGAGTGTTTTAAGTATAAGTGCCCGCTAACCATGAAGTATGATGCCAATACTACTAGTTAGATGTCCTGGTTACGAATGTGGCTATCATTTATATTATTTAAACCACTACACCAAAGTTGAGAATGTATCAACCATGCATATTGTATATCAGATTAAAAGAATTCCTTTAATTTATGGAAACTACCCGGTATAAGGTCAGATCTGAGACAATTGTCTTTATCCATGCCAAATGTAAGATGTACCAAGTATGTATTATATATTATGATTGGACAAGGTCTCTGCACCTTTTTTAAAAGCTTTTTTTAAGACACTACAAATTACCCGGTAAAACATCAGTTTGATTCTAACTACATTGAATATGAAACACACACATTCAAACTTGTAGTTGGTATTTACAAAAACGAACTTGTCTCAGTTTAGTGAAATATCAAGACTACCGGATATAACCCAGATTAAAAGACTGGCTTACATACTTTTGAATTTGAAATAGAATTTATGATAACTGAATCGTCAATTGAATCAATTGCATACTAGAGATGTACAAAGTATTTCTTCCCAGCAAAGTTCTAATACCTGGTATTAATACTAATCGAGATTGCTGTCAAGTGTATACAGGGCTGCCAAGTAGTATGATTTAGTTGTATTGGGATGCTTTTTTGCCTTATTTTGAGACTGAATACGATTTTGTATTTGGAGTACAATTTAGAACGATTTTGATTTATCCAGTACAATTTTCGACCAATTTGGCTATCATTTCACATATGTTAAGTACACATTTTGGTCCTAGCTTACCGTAAAGTCTCATGTTATAGGAGTATTCTACTGTATATACTTACAACGTTACATATTAAAGGAAGACAAACACAATTAGTTAATTGGCGCATATTGCTGAATGGCTGGCTAAACCTGCCCTTTTATTATAACACAAGCTTAAAGTTTAAAAATCAACTGTGGCCGACTCCCGCGGCGGCGGAAAGACGACACCAGCACGCCCCTATGTGGAGAATACTAGAACTAACCACTGGGTAACACAGCGGCGGGAACTTCACTACAGTATATACACATATAAATACCTTCATCCTTTATATTGACAACTAAAGTGGCCAAAATCAAACACCAGATTCAGCTTATAGCTTACAGTGTATGACATGATCCTTCTGCAGCATGTTGCATGCATCGTCATGTATAAGATGTAAACAGCATATTTCATAAGTAATGACATTTTTAGCTTTCATGTACAAATGACCAATTAATTGGGCATATACGAGTAGTGTGTTACAAAATTAAGAATGCATTATGAAGGATCACACAGATCTACATGACTGATCCAGCAACCCGAGTTAGTGGGGACTATAGGTGAAACATGTTGGCAGGACCTATACGTAACTACCACCTAGAATTCAGCCCTATAAAACTGCAATATATATTATGGCAATCATCTTGCAATAAAACTACCATCCTAATCTGTATTCAAAGTGTTTGTTTTCTGTTTTCTAGAACTGTTAGGATTCCTTTGAGATTTGCTATTCCCTGCATTTTTCACGCCCATAAGATGACTGATTTATTGTAAACTCCTGCCTACCCGCATTTCACATAAAACCCACACCCTCAACTCAGGAAAATCCTATCACCTGATCTGGTTTCCTAATTTTGGAGTCATTAGTGCTTTAATAAAGTTATAAGAACCCTCCTATGATTCGCACAGCTGACAACCCAAAGTCTCCAAATCTGCAAATTCCCATGAGAAGAACCTTACAACCAAAAATAATTTCTCAATTCAAGAAAATAAGATTATTAAACTCGTCTAGCGGACAAACCACTTTTTTTAAGAATTATTTTTTCTTAAAACAAGTTGTTTGTCTGCCAGTCGAGTTTAATAATCTTATCTTCTTGAAAAAAGATAATTATTTTTGGCTGTATATGCATCAGGGCTACGAACTAGTCAATTTCTGCCCCCCAATGTGAGCCTAAAGATGATTTTGGATTATGAATGTGATTTTGCAGTATACAATACAATGTTTGACCAAGTAATAAAATGTGATTTGTAATCAGGCCTCAAAATAGGCTCAGATTCGTAATATGACAAAAAAACTGTCGGCAGCTCTGAACCCACACCCTATAATTTAGGCAAGTTTGGTGTCCAATTAAGTTTGATTTTGGTTGAATGTGGCAATGTACAGTAACAACAGTAGGCCTATGGCGTGCTTATTAAATAATTCTGTCATGAATGGATTTTATGTACATTGAAGCAGACAACATTTTTTCATCGCTGATCTATGACACTAAGGGGATCACAATAATAAAGCAGTAAAAAACAGGAACATCAATTTTTTTTAAATCTTGCCCAAAGGACTGATTTTTTCTTCAACAGGGTGGGGGGGGTAGGTAACTGTTGTGAACACCTTGCCCTTGGGTACCGTAAATTCCCACCTAGAAGCCGCAGCCTATGTGCGAGTCAGACAGCTTTCTACCAAACACTCCTATATAGGGTGCAGCTTATATGAGAGTTTTTCTTAGTATACTACAGTACTAAATCACAATTTTCAAATCCCCTCTGTAGCTTATATAATTTGTCAAAGGTAGGGGTGTAGCTTATACGTGAGTTAGGCTAATTACATGGAATACAGCAGATTGTACTTCTGGGTTCATAATGTCTCTGAAAATAGATATTTTCTTGAATTAAAATTTGGCAAAGTTAGTGCACCACAGGAGTAATATTTACCTACAAGTTTTCTGGAACTGAATTTGTGATGTTTATACATCTATGATAATAAATACGAAGGTCAACAATATTGTTAAAAGGTACACTTTATTATCAAATACTACAACACACACGTTGTAGAATTGTCTGGCATATAATATCATTCTTGTAATGCAGAGTACATACATATAAGTTTTACCATAATGGCCAGTTTAAGCGCAGGGGTCTCAAATGAGCGCAGGTATTGCTGAAATGCAGGTCTAGGAACCCCTCAACCCAAAGTGCAGGTCCCTGTATAAACCCAGGGGGTAACAGGGACGCAGGGGTGCTTAAATGGGCCATTACGGTATATTAACAGGCATCCTTAGACATAGATCTATATACAAAATTACTATGACAGCTGTCTTCTTACCACACAACACATATTAAATATTTATTGGAGATATTCTTTTATATAGACTCACAACCACCCACATATTAATCACATTGAATTTGAATAGTATTTTCGTATCATCATTGAGCTGCCATTAATTATCAAGATGGTGATACATACAGGGTCACAGATTCATCATCAATACATACTGAGCGGATGACCTCTGATATTCAAATTGACAAAAGGCCATATCATTCATGCTGATTTTTAAATTATAAAACGTAGTAAACCAAGATGAGAAAGTCATGGCTATGGTGTAAATTAGTGTCAGAAATGACTGGCTCCATCATGACCATGCATCTCAGGCACTATCACATTTCATCACGAACATCCAGCATTTAAATGCACAAAGACTCCAGCTATAATGCATTAAAACCCCATACATATAATTTAACAACGCAATGGAAGTCTAAGACAAATTCCCTAAGGCTTGCTTAAGTATCACATTCAAATATTTCAATAAAACACCAAGGGATTCTCAGACAAACTTACAAAGCCATGCATCTGCGTGATATTATGAAAAAATCAAGTAATACGATAGCAATAAAATATATTTCATTTTTAATAATTAATCACAATTTACCACCCGCCCCCAATGAGCTTTCTCTGAACAATTGCAGAACAAACAAGAAGCCTGATGTAGGCACCTGACCGCGCGTACGCAATAACATGTTACCCAGTGGACACTTCCCGCTCAGGTTGAGGATTATATGTCATATAAATAGTGTCTCTATTTCTATTCATATCAATATCATTTGAAGAAATAGTGATATCTCTACATGTATCAGTCGTAGAAACACAATTTTAAAAGTCTTATATTCCTCCTCTCCGTATGCAGATATCATAATCACATAAAACGTTGTGTAAAGACCATGGCCTGGATTCTGAGCACACTCAGATCTGATATCAAATGTAGCTTCAAATGAATGAGGTTTAAAGACGGTATGTAGGCCAGTGCTGTGGGTTTTCAGATTTTCCCAAGCCATTGTTGCTGCTTATATAGAAGGTTTTAAGGATACATCCTTTTTTATGAAACAAAATCTTACTGGTTGATCTACCACCGTGATCACTTGTGTGCCATTATCAAAATAAGTATGGAACTACTACTATTAAATGAGAATTCGTCCACAGTCTTAAACACCTTATATCGATGAAGATATTCATTCAAATAGTCTGATATACAGAACCATTTAAGGCTACAAAACCATTTTCTTTGCCCCACGGGTTTTGGTTAAATTCTCCATGAGTGTTGTGAACCTTTTAGAGGGTTGCCGAGTTTTTGGGCGTGTGTTCCTCTTACTCTTCGGCTTAGAAGATGGCGGAGTTGAGACGAGACTGGATGGTTGCTTGGGTTTCACTTTTGTCTTGTTCTCTTTGGCGGAATAAAACATATTTACACTCTTTCCTTTTGATGGTTTGGGCTGTGGCGGTGCATTGATTTGGCGTTCCTTTAATGGGCTCTGTGCCGTCTCGGAAGGCGTAGACGCAGCGACCTGCTGTGCCGTCTCGGAAGGCGTAGACGCAGCGACCTGCTGTGCCGTCTCGGAAGGCGTAGACGCAGCGACCTGCTGTGCCGTCTCGGAAGGCGTAGACGCAGCGACCTGCTGTGCCGTCTCGGAAGGCGTAGACGCAGCGACCTGCTGTGCCGTCTCGGAAGGCGTAGACGCAGCGACCTGCTGTGCCGTCTCGGAAGGCGTAGACGCAGCGACCTGCTGTGCCGTCTCGGAAGGCGTAGACGCAGTGACCTGCTCTGCCGTCTCAGAAGGCATGGACGCAGTGCCCTGCTGTGCCATCTCAGTAGACGTGGAGGAGAGCAATTCTGTATATGACTTAGGCTGCTGTGGAGATGGGTACTGTGTATACGTCATATGCTGATGTGAAGGCCAGTTTTGCGTATTTGCCATGGGTTCCTGCTGAGGTGGGAGGCACTGGTTGGAGATACCGGCTTGCTGTGATGGGTGGCACTGGTTGAAGGTCCTGGGGTGCTGTGATGGGAGGCACTGGTTGAAGGTCCCGGGTTGCTGTGATGGGAGGCACTGGCTGAAGGTCCCGGGTTGCTGTGATGGGAGGCACTGGTTGAAGGTCCCGGGTTGCTGTGATGGGAGGCACTGGTTGAAGGTCCCGGGTTGCTGTGATGGGAGGCACTGGTTGAAGGTCCCGGGTTGCTCTGATGGGGGGCACTGGTTAGAGGTACCAGGATACTGTGATGGGAGGCACTGGTTGAAGGTCTCGGGTTGCTGTGATGGGAGGCACTGGTTGAAGTTCCCGGGTTGCTGTGATGGGAGACACTGGTTGAAGGTCCCCGGTTGCTGTGATGGGAGACACTGGTTGAAGGTCCCGGGTTGCTGTGATGGGAGGCACTGGTTGAAGGTCCCGGGTTGCTGTGACTCAGGTTCAGATTCTGAGGAAGACATGGGTTGACGTACAGTTGTAGGTGTAGATGTCATTCGATCTAGTAGATTGACATCTAGGTTACTGGCAGTTACATCCAGGTTTATACCTGAGAGAGCTGCTGCGCCTGCTGCATAGCTCATGCCAAATTGGGTTTCATTGTTGGCACTTGGTACTGTCATCGTCGCATCTGTCTTCTTTTTCTCCTCATCATACCGAGAACCGCCTGTCTTCCTGAAGAGCCCTACAAGCAGAAAATCGTTTCTGTTTTGAAAGCAGTTTATGTGCATGTCAACAGTATTTTGTGCATAGTTTATCACAAACCATGGCAAGCGGACAAAATCTTATATTGAAAATGTTAAAAAGCTGTCCAAGTATATATACTGTGTTTGAGGTTATATACATCATTTTTATGGAATTTACGCTAATTAAGATTTAAATTATCTCCAAAATCATGAAAATCAAGACTTCTTCTTGTCTATAAAATGCTCCAAAAAAGGAGTGGGGCACTTATAAGGTATTCAGTTTTATCACACTCGATGTGGGCTTTGACACAAATATCAAGGGATCAAATATCAGATTGATATTTGACGTCGTCAAGTGATATCTGACGTTGTCAAGGAATTTTACTATGTCATTAAGGTAGTAAAAACAGGGCGTCCTGATTGGTCTACAGGATGAATGAAAGTTGCGTCACCAATTTGTAATACTTGTTATGGGGCCTCCCAGGGATTGAGGTCAATAGTCACATTTTTCGAGAAAACTCCATCAAACTTACAGTTAGAAACAACTCTTCCTAAGGTAGTTTGATCCATACTCTTCGATTTACAAATCATTTATTTCCTATTTCCACTCTATATAAGAGTGAAATGCGTTTTACTGGCCTCATGCGGGGCCTTTCGAGGTGCCGTGGACACAAGCAGATACTGACTTGAGGACCCGCCAACAACCAAATTCTATCAATAAAATATGATGTTCTGGAAATATATAGATATTTATTAGCTTTTACTCACCAGTTGTTTTGTAGCGTTGCCATAAGTCTTCATCACTGCTGTAGATCCAGTGTTTATCGTTGTCATCTATGAAAAGCACAAATGCCTTCCCACCACATATGACTGCTAACTCGTGGCTTTTCCTGAACAGCGTCTTGCATCTGTCATTCCGCTTCTCACATCGTTTAGCTGTGTCTTTTTCATAGACTATAGAATGCTTCCCCTTGTGTGGTTTCCAGCCTGGATGCCTGTAAGTATGGAAAAAACGTAATTGATTAATCATTTGATACAACATTATTTAATAGGTTATGATTTACAGTATTCAATTTCCTCAGTTTGAAACCTAATATAAACCAAACATCATGGGGAGAGTGAGGGGACAGTCTTTTAATGGTGAATTTGTGATATGTGATCGGTCTAGTCATTATAGATCTATCAAAACAAAAAATTGTATACTTTGGGGGAGGGCCAGTCAATTTCGATCTTCCCTCACTATATCAAACAAAGTACTGTTTATTATCCTGTGGAGGGCAGTCAAAACTTCATTCAGGATATAGATGTAGGTAGGTCTATACTATGATACAGGGGTAGACACTAACATTTACCAAATTTAAACGACTATGGCCTGGTAATTAGGTGTCTGTGGTTATGAACGTGAATCTGTAGACCAAGAGATTAAGTAGGATTGTTTTGTATTAATAACATTGGAATAATTTTTGAATATATTGGAAATATGGCATACAATCCCGGCCCCTTCACTCTACATACCCGGTAACCCATACGGAAAAAACTGTGTTTTTCCTCATCCGATACGGGAATTATTTTCCACATTGTGTCCGTATAAGTGTTCTCAATTCCTGAGCTTCTGGGGCAGCATAAATTCAATAAAGGTGCTCCGTATGCAGCATACGGACATAAATTTCTCCTTTAAGGGAAGGGACTGGAGAGGTCGGATGAGGGACTGGAGAGGTCGGGGGAGGGACAGGAGAGGTCGGGGGAGGGACGGGAGAGGTCGGGGAAGAGACAGGAGAGGTCAGGGAAGAGACAGGAGAGGTCGGGGAAGAGACAGGAGAGGTCGGGGAAGAGATAGGAAAGGTCGGGAAAGGCACTGGATTTGGAGTGTTTTCTTCACCTCTGGCGCCCAGCCAGCTCTGTACTCTGATAGCTATTGTCTACCACCGTTTATACACGAGGAGTCTATAGGCAGAGTCTCAGCTCCGTAGGGCCATTATTTACTGAGTTACAGAAGAAAATCCATTAATTTGCATAACTTCTTTGAAACTCAATTTTTATTTTTTTATTTCTTTTATTATAAAGGTAGAAGTTGGACTTTACTTATCTATTCATTAAAACAATCCTAGAGCCATTTTTTTACATATATATGTGCACTTTAAAAAGGGAGAAGGGAGGTGGGGGACTGTACTAGCTTACAGAATAATGGTTTAGGTCCACATGACCTCCCACATTTGGCTTGCGATCTCCATTCCCTTATATATATATGAGAGGAGTTGAGGCCAGCTTGACTTAGCCTCTAGGTGGCAGTACCAACACAGCCCGGAATTAGCAAGGTAGTAACACTTCACATGGACTGTGGGAATGTGAAGGACTACACCATGCCCCTGCTTATCGACCTAACCAGCCATCGTACATACTTACCATGTATAGGCTATCATGGAGCTTTCCCACCAAACATAGACCTCCCTTCTCCATTCCCTGACCTCCCTTCTCCATTCCCCACCCTCCCCTCTCCATTTCCCGACCTCCCTTCTCCATTCCCCACCCTCCCCTCTCCATTTCCCGACCTCCCTTCTCCATTCTCCATTCTCCGCCCTCCCCTCTCCCTTTCCTGACCTCCCCTCTCCATTCCCTAGCATCCAAAATAGAATGCGGACCCCTTCCAGCCTACCTCCATTTTCCCATTTCACCACATAATACGGCCCCCTAAAAATCTGTATATTATGATCCGTCTATTGCCCCCTACAATGTGGCAGCATATATATGTGAAAATGGTGAAAAAGGGGTTATATAATTATATAGGGCCATATATTGTAAATATGGTTCGCATGTTGATAGTGTTGGACTTGAGGACATGGTGTTGGGCATGAGAATATAGTAGTGGACGTGAGGAGATAGTGGTGGACATGAGGAGGTAGTAGTGGACGTGAGGAGGTAGTAGTGGACCATACTGGCAGAACGTGTTCTACCTTTATCTTTCATGACAAGGACTTGATAGGGGATAGTAACTTGTGGGGGGTGGGGGAGATAAGCCAAGAAAATCCGATGTGACTGGTCTAGCTCGTCAGACCATGTAACTGGAGACCAATTTACCTGGGGGGGGGGGGGATTGTGCACTGTTTGAATGGGAAAACTCGATAACTGTGGTGTAATAATGATTTGTTTTGAAGAATAATCACCCATTTCTATGCGAATATCTCAACAACTAAATAGGAGTTCTGCCATGTGTTCCACATTCCACATGATCAGGTTTGGTTCAGAATAAATGAATATGTGGTGCTTAGGCCTACCAAAATAAATGTTGTGTTTCAGGTAACATGCTGAAAAAATGGGTAGGGTAGATCGGATTTCTTTTACAGGCCCCCAAAACCCATGTTTAGACATGCTTTTGATCCAAAAAAAAGATAAACACAGAGATGCAAATACTTAACATCAAGTTCTATTACAAAAAAAAATTCAAAAGAAATCTTAAAAAACTTAATTTTTGTGGAAATGCTTTTCAAGAAAGGGTTAAGCCTATTTAGCCAGGTAGGGTTGGAGAACCGGAAGAAAATACTTTATTTTTCTTTGCCTTACCTTAGCATTACAATAATTGTCTTTGGTCTGGTATTAAACCGCTTCTTTGGGACCTATACACATGTCATTTTACTAGGCCTAACTAGGCTGAACCCTCTGGATAAATATTCCTGTAAGTCTAAGGATATACAATTTAGGGTGGCCTACACTTGGCATAAGGCTACTTGGGAGGAATCGTTTATTACTAGCTGCTGGGGGGGGGGGGGGGGAGTTAGTGAATTTTTCAAATTTCTCAAATTGTCTAAACCCATCCCCTACCAACAATCGTAACCCCCCCCCCTCCCCACACACACACACACATAAAGCTGGAACTCGGCCCCTATGTATAGATAATGAAACCTACTCTCACCCTCAAAGTAAATATAGGAAAGTTGGCATGCGTTAGGCGGCCTTATCAGCTCACCCTCCCCCCCCCCCCCCCACCCCTACACCCCCACCCCCAACACCCACACACCACTGACCGCCTCCCTACACACACAGGGGTAGGAGACAGTCAGTCTAGCCCACAAACTGTCTGGCGCCACCTGTCTGAGTCTGGTCATCCGTTTCCTACACCTTGACAAATCGTAGTTTATATTTAGTAAATAGACAAACCAAACCTTTTAGTGCAGCTTACACAATATTCTGGGAGTCTAGCCTAACTCTAGGGGTGGCTAATACGTGGGTCATATGCCAACCTGCTTAAAAGCTGACCTCCTATTCTAGGAAGATGAATAGGGTTTAAGCTTGGTTAACATACCTGTACATTTTTACTTGATTAAAAAGCCTCCTTCCACCGCAGACTCTTACTTCACTCATACCCATAGCGATGGGTGGGGGGGGGGGATAGTTCTTCCCTGTTGTCACACAGTAGTACAGAAGGATTCTCAATGACAATGATTTTATTCTACTTGCATCCCAAGACCCAGACTAAACTGCTGCGGTATAAAGAACCAATCTCTACGTTTATGACAAGGAGGGGGAGGAGGGGTGTCAGCCGGGTATAAAATCGATTAAGTCTCATCACTTCTCGGATGGTTAACTAAAACATTCATTCTACAAGTTAATGTACTCTGTAGCCTAGGCCGACGGACACCAGTAAGACTAGGCACTAGCACTATTAGTACCAGTAGCCGTAGGCCTACCACTCAGCCTCTCAGTCCAGTGCCTGTGCCGGCTATGGGAGAACATGTTTTCCCACAAACCACAGAACTGTCCAACATAAACAAACGAATAATTAGATTACATTAGGTGAAAGGAACTTACATATGTGGTGGAATGATGGGATTTCCGGCCATGATTCCTGGATCTGCACCTTAATCTTGCTGAGGAGGAGTGACCGACGATGCACGTCAGTGTTGTTGTTGATGTGACCTGAGTGTGACCTGAGCGGAAATGCAAAGGAGTGGCGCATGCGTGATGTCGCACTCTCCAACAGAGGCTCTCTAAGCAGGTAGGAGGGCGCCTGTGAGGGGAGAGTGAGACACAGGGGGAATCTCCCGATGCCGGGTCTTTTCCCGCGGCGGGCTAAATATGCGTCCCTGGCAAGAGAACCGCCCTCCGGAAAAAACACTGGGAGGGGAAGATCGAGGCTTTGCCCCAACCTGCTAACAGAAAATTCGGAAATTGATTTTGATGGGTCTCTATGAGGGTATCTATCAAATGTGTAGAAGTGGAGGTCAACCAAAAGAAGAATGGGAGTAGTCTGAGTGAGAAGTGGGATCCCACACGGATGTAACTGGTAGTAGGTCCGTGGTGGGATGAGGGGAAGGCATACTGTTGTGTTGTATTGTAAGGGTGTGAGGGTGCGTCCTGCTGCCTTGATGGCAAGCCTCAAGAATGGCAAGAATCAAAGATGGCTGCTGCAGAGCTTGGCCTCCATCAAAGCATCCCAGGGTGCACTGGGCAGGGTTATGAAATCCGGGCATGTGGTGGTCATGTGATATTGACGTGAGAAGATGAGACGCAGCACAATGTGTGTATCCGGTGGACTCTCAGGGCAGCTCTGGGCATTCAATACTGCCTTCTTTGTAAAGATGGTGACACTCTCTTTGTGTTATTTTTGTAGTGGGAAAGAAATGTCACTCAATCGCTTCTATCCTTTCACATGATCTCATTAGGAAAGCAATGTATCTTGTATTTCTCCCAAACATTATGCATCACTTGGGGGTTTTCTGCCGACCCTAACATCATTGTTTCTGCTACACTTTGTCTGCTCCAGGCTGCTTTTTGGTGTTACCCAAAGTCTGCCATTGGCCAGCTAACAAGAAAATGTTATTATACCTCGAAATAATGTTTTAAAACTTTATATAACGTTATGCCATAGTAAGGAGCCTAAGAGAAATTTAATATAATGTAATATAACGCTGTACAATGTAGTATAATCTTTTTTGTTTACTGGGTAGTCCACATTATAGGTCGTGAAAAATGAGACAAGAAAATATGAGTATGAGATGGAGGGATCTAACCTGTGCTAAAATGATAGCTGTTAGACACACTAAGACAGCGGTCGGAGTGCCATGCAATTGAGGAACTCATGAGCCTACAGCAGAATCTTGGGCAATTCTTAGTTTTCTCAGATATGCCTGAGATTTGATCCATCCTAGCTTCTTTTCGAAAATGTAACATTATTATGGTAGAGTTGTTTAAATGCCATTAAAGGAGTTCTTATATTTCATAAGATCGAGTGAAAAGCTAGCGCTTGAGTAGTGAACATTAATGCAATGACGAAATTCAGTTAATGTCTTTCGAAAGGAAATCAATGTTGCTATGGAATTTAATGAAACGGGCAGTAATTAAAAATGGCATTACATGCAACATTGAGCATTGGTATTCCTCAATTGCAGTCCTATAAACAAAGCATCAAAGATGCCCAGAAATTTCATAGCATCATTTCCTGAAGTGACTTGATAGTTTCAAAAGGTGATCAGCGTGATGTGTATTTCTGCCTGGATGCTGCAAGAACCTGCAACAGGCACATGGCATTAGTGAAATATAAGATGTCTGCCCGTAAAAGGCCAAAGTCTAAAAGACTTTCTTGTGTCGGCCAGAGGCCGTGCTAATGTAGAAAGTTGATGTGTAGCACTGTCAAGGTGTCAGGTTAGTGTAACAGCAGCGTGACAGTATGAGGGCAGGCATGAAGCCTTAAGGCTAACATGATGCCTTGATGCATCATGCCCTGGCTCCATTTAGCAACATCTGTCCATAAAGGGCTGAGCCTTCTGCAGGCCCTGTCACCACATCTACTTACATGCTGCCAACGTACACAACTAGAAGTGTCAACTGACTCAGATTACCTGAAGTTACCTAACTGAAAGTTAGATGGCTGACATGAGTATTAAAGTATTGGGTGTCATTTTCTGGTGAAAATGTATTTTCCAAGCCCAAATATTAAAGGGTATTTAAGCAGCATTCTCACATTTCTAGCACCGCTCTAGTTTACTGTGTAGTGAAGCTTTGGAGGTGAGACTTCAGCTTTAAAAGCCATAGTACATTATAGCTTCATTGTAGAAAAAGGATGTGTAAACCGTGTGTAAACCATTGGGATATTATCTTTTAAAGATGCCCTAAGTGATGCTAAGAAACACTCACATTAGATTAGACAATTATTATGACTTGTATCAACACAAGGCCAATGTCATGTGTTGCCTTCTGTTTAAACTCCCATCATGCTCCTTGTGTCTTTGTTTAATTTGAATCTGATTGATTTTATCTTGACAGTCCATTTCCATTTTGGAGAGCACCCTCTCGTTCTTCTTATGAGGGCCTACTCATGTTTAGTGGGGCTGGTAAGGAAGGAGTGGATGGGGAAAAGAGAATAATTGAAATAGGGGTAAGAAAATGGTGTTGGTTTTGACCGTGTCAGCAATGAGAGTCCATTTCTTGCATTCCAATAGAGTATTAAAACCAACCAGAGTATCACAGATTGGTTAACTAGCTTACCACAAACTATAGAAATTCATTCTGAAAACTACTTTTGAATATGTGCTCATTGATGTGTTAACCATGAAACATTTAAAATCTGTCTAATCAGCAAATACCTGAATGGAAAATTTGCTCTTGTCACAAGGATAAAAAAGTTAATCATTGACAGCCTTGAAATCATAGTTCCAACCACGCATATTATCTTCCAGACAGGTTTATGAGAGTCAGTGTATTTTGTCTTAGCAAGCACATGTTTTAGGCAGTTTCTATGAAAGCATTGTCAGTAAGAAGATTGCTTGACAGAATAATTATCTCAGGTCCCTTATCACATCCCACATCACAGGCACTCGGTGGTTGCCTAGTTAATACTTCGGGATGAGGCTCAAGGTGCATGCATTTACACCAGAAAAAATCTGTGCTAGGCGCAGTTTTGAGCAATCACATTTAGAAATGCACAATAGAAAGAAAAAACCTCAACTTATGATAAGAACTGCCGCCGGGGGGTTGTGATCCTTTACTGATTTAACAGATTACAATAATAACCTTCCTCGAAGTTGACTTTTTTACAGGCGAGTCAGCGAGTTCACTGACTCGTCTCGCTTGAAGTCCATTTTCCACGACTTATCATTGTTTCTCCTGCCTTAAAAGCTGACAACGTAAAGAAAACATATTATTCTTTGATAATCCGCAATAATTTACTACTTACATGGCCAAATTAAGGAGGATTGATTGATTTTCGGCCAAGTTAAGTCGCCGAAACTTGACTCGTCGTATTCTTGAAATTTGTCCATTTTTTTACGACATAAAAAATGACATCCGGTTTACTCGGGGGTCTGCACGAACATTTTATCTTCCGAAATAGAGCAAATTGCAGACATTCAAGGTAATATTATTACTCCTACAGGTAATATCTAGGCAGTTGCGGACATATCGGACACTATAACCGTCTTTATAAAAAAATAATTTGTTTATCGAGCGCTTCGGCAATCTCCGGTATCAAAATCCAACATGGCGGACAGTGGAACGCCGAGGGACGATGACACGCTTCAGAATTTAGTGAAATCATGGATTACAGCTCAAAAATACAAGGTAAGTCTGCAATTTTTGTTGTCATTGATAGATTAGGCTCCCTCCATTTGGGGGGTGAAATTTCGGCGAGTAGAACGCTTCGACTTAGACTCTTTTGCATAGCGCCAAACGAAGCATCTCGGCGAGAGGATTTCAGAAATGTAAAATTTGTCTCTCTATCATTTTTAGTTCTATAGATACGGGTATGTCTTTCACAAACATTTGGTTTGGGGCAGGGCACCCCCTTGAAGCAAAAAAAAAAAATTTGAGCCCCCCCCCCCCTTGTCAGGTTTCAGGATTGAGACGCTACCCGGTAGTGCTTTAACATAGGGAGTCTATGGGCGCCGAGTGACAGTGGCTCGATGCAAACATGAAAACTGCTCTTTAAAATTGTACAAGGGGGGGGGGGGCCCAAAATATTTTTTTCTGAACTCCCAAGTCTTAGGCCTTTCTAATGATACGATTAATTAAGAAATGCAACATGTAGAAGTCACTTTTCACATACGGGCACGACCCTTAAACATGAATACTACTAGAATAACTTGAAAATTTGCTCAACGATTTTTTTTTGTTTGGGGGGGTTGGAGCAATTTTTGGGATCTGCCCTTAATATGTATCAAAGATGACATGTTTAATATCCCAGATTGCGATATCCCATTAAAAAAAAAAAATCTTTATGACCCCCCCAGCCCCCCTGAGTTTGGGTCAATTCACCACCCCAACCCTGTTGAAATCCTATATACAGCCTCGTGGCTGATCAACTGAAAATATGCTCTAAAATATTGTACAAGGGGGGGGGGGCCCAAAATATTTTTTAATGAACTCTCCTGTATTGGGCCTTTCTAATGATACGATTCATTAAGTTATCCAACAAGTAGAAGTGACTAAACCAATAGCGGCAGGACCCTCAAACATGAATACTACTAGAATAACTTGAAAAATTGCTCAACGACAAGCCCTTTTTTGGGGGGATTAGAGCAATTTTTGGGATCTGCCCTTAATATATGCCAAAAGAAGACATGTTAAATATCCAAGTTTCCGCTATCCCATTGAAAGAAAAATTCTTTATGACCCCCCAAGCCCCCCCTGAGTTTGGGTCAATTCACCATCCCAACCCTGTTGAAATCCTTTTACGGTCTCGTGGCTGATCAACTTGAGTTTGCTTTTTTGGATTTATGGATATTTTGGGGCCCCAAACATTTCTGAGCCTCAGATAATAGTAAAGTAGACATGCTGAAGTACCACCTATTTTTTTCCTGACCCAAAAAGACCCATTTTTGACCCAAATAGAGCAGGCGAGACTCTACCCGGTAGTGCTTCAACATAGCGAGTCTATCCCCGCCAACCGACAGTGGCCCGATCCAAACTGAAAATATGCTCAAAATTTGAACACAAGGGGGGGGGGGGCCAAAATATTTTTTAATGAACTCTCCTGTATTGGGCCTTTCTAATGATACGATTCATTAAGTTATCCAACAAGTAGAAGTGACTAAACCAATAGCGGCAGGACCCTCAAACATGAATACTACTAGAATAACTTGAAAAATTGCTCAACGACAAGCCCTTTTTTGGGGGGATTAGAGCAATTTTTGGGATCTGCCCTTAATATATGCCAAAAGAAGACATGTTAAATATCCAAGTTTCCGCTATCCCATTGAAAGAAAAATTCTTTATGACCCCCCAAGCCCCCCCTGAGTTTGGGTCAATTCACCATCCCAACCCTGTTAAAATCCTATATACGGTCTCGTGGCTGATCAACTTGAGTTTGCTTTTTTGGATTTATGGATATTTTGGGGCCCCAAACATTTCTGAGCCTCAGATAATAGTAAAGTAGACATGCTGAAGTACCACCTATTTTTTCCTGACCCAAAAAGACCCATTTTTGACCCAAATAGAGCAGGCAAGACTCTACCCGGTAGTGCTTCAACATAGCGAGTCTATCCCCGCCAACCGACAGTGGCCCGATCCAAACTGAAAATATGCTCAAAATTTGAACACAAGGGGGGGGGGCCAAAATATTTTTTAATGAACTCTCCTGTATTGGGCCTTTCTAATGATACGATTCATTAAGTTATCCAACAAGTAGAAGTGACTAAACCAATAGCGGCAGGACCCTCAAACATGAATACTACTAGAATAACTTGAAAAATTGCTCAACGACAAGCCCTTTTTTGGGGGGATTAGAGCAATTTTTGGGATCTGCCCTTAATATATGCCAAAAGAAGACATGTTAAATATCCAAGTTTCCGCTATCCTATTGAAAGAAAAATTCTTTATGACCCCCCAAGCCCCCCCTGAGTTTGGGTCAATTCACCATCCCAACCCTGTTGAAATCCTATATACGGTCTCGTGGCTGATCAACTTGAGTTTGCTTTTTTGGATTTATGGATATTTTGGGGCCCCAAACATTTCTGAGCCTCAGATAATAGTAAAGTAGACATGCTGAAGTACCACCTATTTTTTTCCTGACCCAAAAAGACCCATTTTTGACCCAAATAGAGCAGGCGAGACTCTACCCGGTAGTGCTTCAACATAGCGAGTCTATCCGCGCCGACCGACAGTGGCCCGATCCAAACTGAAAATATGCACAAAATTTGAACACAAGGGGGGGGGGGGGGGCAAAATATATTTTTTTTGAACTCCCCTGTATAAGGCCTTTCTAATGATACAATTCATTAAGTAATCCAACAAGTAGAAGTGACTAAACCAATAGTGGCAGGACCCTCAAACATGAATACTACTAGAATAACTTGAAAAAATGCTCAACGACAAGCCCTTTTTTGGGGGGGGTTAGAGCAATTTTTGGGATCTGCCCTTAATATATGCCAAAAGAAGACATGTTAAATATCCAAGTTTCCGCTATCCCATTGAAAGAAAACTTCTTTATGACCCCCCCAAGCCCCCCCTGAGTTTGGGTTAATTCACCATCCCAACCCTGTTGAAATCCTATATACGGTCTCGTGGCTGATCAACTTGAGTTTGCTTTTTTGGATTTATGGATATTTTGGGGCCCCAAACATTTCTGAGCCTCAGATAATAGTAAAGTAGACATGCTGAAGTACCACCTATTTTTTTCCTGACCCAAAAAGACCCATTTTTGACCCAAATAGAGCAGGCGAGACTCTACCCGGTAGTGCTTCAACATAGCGAGTCTATCCGCGCCGACCGACAGTGGCCTGATCCAAACTGAAAATATGCTCAAAATTTGAACACAAGGGGGGGGGGGGGGGAAAATATTTTTTTTTGAACTCCCCTGTATTAGGCCTTTCTAATGATACGATTCATTAAGAAATCCAACAAGTAGAAGTGACTAAACCAATAGCGGCAGGACCCTCAAACATGAATACTACTAGAATAACTTGAAAAAATGCTCAAAGACAAGCCCTTTTTTGCGGGGGTTAGAGCAATTTTTGGGATCTGCCCTTAATATGTGGCAAAGAAGACATGTTAAATATCCAAGTTTCCGCTATCCCATTGAAAGAAAAATTCTTTATGACCCCCCAAGCCCCCCCTGAGTTTGGGTCAATTCACCATCCCAACCCTGTTGAAATCCTATATACGGTCTCGTGGCTGATCAACTTGAGTTTGCTTTTTTGGATTTATGGATATTTTGGGGCCCCAAACATTTCTGAGCCTCAGATAATAGTAAAGTAGACATGCTGAAGTACCACCTATTTTTTTCCTGACCCAAAAAGACCCATTTTTGACCCAAGTAGAGCAGGCGAGACTCTACCCGGTAGTGCTTCAACATAGCGAGTCTATCCCCGCCCACCGACAGTGGCCCGATCCAAACTGAAAATATGCTCAAAATTTGAACACAAGGGGGGGGGGGGGGCCAAAATATTTTTTTTTGAACTCCCCTGCATTAGGCCTTTCTAATGATACAATTCATTAAGTAATCCAACAAGTAGAAGTGACTAAACCAATAGTGGCAGGACCCTCAAACATGAATACTACTAGAATAACTTGAAAAAAATGCTCAACGACAAGCCCTTTTTTGGGGGGGTTAGAGCAATTTTTGGGATCTGCCCTTAATATGTGGCAAAGAAGACATGTTAAATATCCAAGTTTCCGCTATCCCATTGAAAGAAAACTTCTTTATGACCCCCCCAAGCCCCCCCTGAGTTTGGGGTCAATTCACCATCCCAACCCTGTTGAAATCCTATATACGGTCTCGTGGCTGAATCAACTTGAGTTTGCTTTTTTGGATTTATGGATATTTTGGGGCCCCCAAACATTTCTGAGCCTCAGATAATAGTAAAGTAGACATGCTGAAGTATCAGCTATTTTTTTCCTGACCCAAAAAGACCCATTTTTGACCCAAATAGAGCAGGCGAGACTCTACCCGGTAGTGCTTTAACATAGCGAGTCTATCCGCGCCGACTGACAACATGTTTTGAATACTTATTATTAGAGCTGTCTGTGGTTTAATACATGTACATACCCGGTATTTAACACTCAGAAAGGTTAATAGTGCTGTCTGTGCTTTAATACATGTAAATACCCGGTATTTAACACTCAGAAAGGTTATTAGAGTTGCCTGTGGTTTAAAACATGTAAATACCCGGTATTTAACACTCAGAAAGGTTAATAGAGCTGTCTGTCCCTTTGTTGTCATGATGCATGAATGCAGCTCTAGAATCTCAGATTTTTTTTAATATCATGTCTAGGTACCTCAAAATTTAAAAGAACAGAATGAAGAATATTGTGAAAATCGAGACTAATTATGGCTCCAAATGATGCGTCTTGGCGAGAGGAGTTCAGAAATGTTCAATTTATCTCTCTATCATGTTTAGTTCCAGAGCTAGGTGCATATTAGTGACCTTTTGTCCCCCCCCCCTGGTTTGATACATGTCCGACCTTAAACTCCACAGTACTGCCTCAGAAAGGTTATTAGAGTTGGCTGTGCTTTAAAAGATGTAAATACCTGGTATTTAACACTCAGAAAGGTTAATAGAGCTGTCTGTGCTTTAATACATGTAAATACCCGGTAGTGACTTTAAATAAAAGGCCATGGTTCTTCAGAATTTTAAAGTTCTTTTTCCGCCATTTTATATGTAAATTCTTATATTTTCCAGTGAACGTGAGCGGTACGAGCAGGAGTCGCACAGATTGGAGCCATGGGAGCGGGAGTCGCCGGAGTCGCAGGAGCGGGAGCGGGAGCCTTGGCCATGTGGACACAGCGTTCAGAACCTTGATCAGGGGCTCTTCAACACGTCTAGGGGCTCCAACCACTCCTCCTCGGGTCAGCATTTACCCAATTTTTGACTTCAGGGGGGGTCTCTGAAATACTGCCACTAAAGCACTGCTAAGTATAGACTTGAATTTATACCCGGTATTTAACACTCAGAAAGGTTAATAGAGCTGTCTGTGCTTTAATACATGTAAATACCCGGTAGTAAAGGCCATGGTTCTTCAGAAATTAAAGTTCTTTTTCTGCCATTTTATATGTAAATTCTTATATTTTCCAGTGAACGTGAGCGGTACGAGCAGGAGTCCGCACAAATGGGAGCCACGGGAGCGGGAGTCGCCGGAGTTGCAGGAGCGGGAGGCCTTGGCCACGTGGACACAGCACTCAGAACCTTGATCAGGGGCTCTCAACACGTCTAGGGGCTCCAACCACTCCTCCTCGGGTCAGCATTTACCCAATTTTGACTTCAGGGGGGGTCTCTGAAATTTGGTCTTCAGAGCAAATCTTGAACTCCACAGTACTGACTGAGCGCCCAATGTGACCAATTTTCATGGGATACTTTCAGGGGTTAGGCCTAATTCTCAGTACTGCCACTAACGCACTGCTAAATATAGACCTTGAATTTATATAAAAAACAATTCCCAGGTCATTTACCCAATTTTTGACTTCAGGGGGGGGGGTCTCTGAAATTTTTCTTCAGAGCCAATTATAGTGCCAAACGAAGCGTCTTGGCGAGAGGAGTTCAGAAATGTTCAATTTATCTCTCTATCATGTTTAGTTCCAGAGCTAGGTGCATATTAGTGACCTTTTGTCCCCCCCCCCCCCTGGTTTGATACATGTCCGACCTTAAACTCCACAGTACTGCCTCAGAAAGGTTGTTAGAGTTGCCTGTGCTTTAAAAGATGTAAATACCCGGTATTTAACACTCAGAAAGGTTAATAGAGCTGTCTGTGGTTTAATACATGTAAATACCCGGTAGTGACTTTAAATAAAAGGCCATGGTTCTTCAGAAGTTTAAAGTTCTTTTTCTGCCATTTTATATGTAAATTTTTATATTTTCCAGTGAACGTGAGCGGTATGAGCAGGAGTCGCACAGATAGGAGCCATGGGAGCGGGAGTCGCAGGAGCGGGAGCCTTGGCCATGTGGACGCAGCACTCAGAACCTTGATCAGGGGCCCCACAACACGTCTAGGGGCTCCACAACAGGCCTAGGGGCTCCACAACATGACTAGGGTCCCCACAACACGTGTAGGGGCTCCACAACACGTGTAGGGGCTCCATACCACGTCTTGGGGCTCCACAACATGACTAGGGGCCCCACAAGACTCATACTAGCCCTTTAAATATGGACTTCATGAGAGGGAATTTCAGATACAAGTCAGGCGTGAAACCCATCTAGAAACTGTTCCACATATCTAGGAAACTCATCCACATGTTTAGGAACTCTTCAACATGTGTATCTAAACTCATCAATGGGTCTAGAAACTCTATATCTAGGAATTCCACTAGACATTTAGAAAGTCTAGGAACTCTTCAATATATCAATCTTCATCCAAGTCAATTGATTGCTGCCCTTTTCATTATTAATAAAATCAGTTTCCATTATAACAGAAGGAATTCCTTTGTTGTCATTTATAACCTCATCAAGTAAACAAATTTCCTCACTAACTCTTAAATAAATCCCAAACACCCCTCCAAATGCCACAACCCTGCATAAATATTAAATCCAGTATCTTCTCAAACAAGTGAGGGCTAGCAAACAGATGTAATCTGTTTGCGCCCTCACTTGTACAATACCTACATTTCTGACCTCCCCAACTTACCAAGCAGATACTTAACGCAGTACACATACTTACATTTCTGACCATCCCAACTCACCAAGCAGATACTTAACGCAGTACACATACTTACATTTCTGACCATCCCAACTCACCAAGCAGATACTTAATGCAGTACACATACTTACATTTCTGACCATCCCAACTCACCAAGCAGATACTTAACGCAGTACACATACTTACATTTCTGACCATCCCAACTCACCAAGCAGATACTTAATGCAGTACACATACTTACATTTCTGACCATCCCAACTCACCAAGCAGATACTTAATGCAGTACACATACTTACATTTCTGACCATCCCAACTCACCAAGCAGATACTCAACGCAGTACACATACTTACATTTCTGACCATCCCAACTCACCAAGCAGATACTCAACGCAGTACACATACTTACTGCCTTAAGTACCTGCACTCTCCTCCCTGAGTCTAGCTCTTCCATCCATGACTGATGGGGAGAATGTACTCTCATCTCCAGGTGAATAAACAAAGATGGCTGGCATGAAAGACCCCGGAATACTCAGGTCAGGCACTACAATTGGCTCTTTGCTTCATGACAAATAAATGTGGATATCTATAAATGAATTCAAAGACATTTCATCACAATTATTGTGTTTGTGGGGTCCTCCTAGTTTAAGATTTACTTTTTTTTTGAGTAAATATGCCAGCAGAAATACGCAACATAACAGTCAAATAGAGAATGTCAATGATGATATTATCATAAAATATTTTTAAAGAAATGATATCCATACCTAAAAAAAGCTTTATTACAGACTATTAGAGCCAAAAAACAAGAGTGTAAAAAGTGATTCTAAAAACTGCTGAAAGCCAAGGTCATGCCAGGATGCAAAATGTCTGTCTGGGCACTTTGTTGTTAAAATTTGAACAAAAGAAATCCGTCCAAAATGACAGGCAACGAATCTCTGAACAATGCTTGTCAAAAAAACAGGCATCACATTGACAAGGGAAGATGATTAAACACGTTCAGCACTCACTGTGTCTTTTTTTCAGTTAATTAGCTCACCAGATGCTTTTTAGGATTCCTCTTACAGGATAAGTAGCTTCTCATTTATGAAGCACAAATAATAATAGGCGGTACATTTATGTTATCATCAGAAGTCAATGGCTGCACTTTTGTTTTTAGTTCTCACTCTTTATTCATTTTTGTTGTGTATTTTATATTGTTTGAATGTTTACATTGATTGAGATTTAAAAAACAATCTGCATCACTCAGTTTTTTATTAGAACTCACCCTTGCTCCTACTCAGGTTCTGATTGCTTTCAATATTGACATTTCTCCAAGTGATAGTCATTTTTGATTATTTGTCTCCTATGTTTCTTTCTCTTTTTTTCAAATCTGATAAGATATTCCTTTAACAGTAATCAACAAAGACATGTGATAAATGTCCAGGTGTTTTTATTCAGTACCTGGCAACCTACAAGGTTCTTAAAAAGGGAATAAGAGGACTGAGGGATACAACTGTCAAGGCATTGCATCACAAAGTAGGTATAATGGTGTATAAACAAATTAAATTCAAATTCTGTAGTTTCAGCTCTAATTTCCATCCCACTTTTACCCCAGTTTACTTTTTAGAACTCTAGAATGTGTCTTCTCCTATATATAGTACCTTTCATTGGGATGACTCACAGCAGGTACTTTTCTTCATGGCCAGACATTGGAGTTATTGGCTGTAAGCCATGCACTGAGAAAGTTCAGGTATTAGTGTATATGGGGCTATAAAGCTTCACCAACAGTATAGGACCACATACTTTTGTCTTCATGAAGCCCTGGCATGTGACTCGAATGCTACCACCAGCTAGTCCCTCATGACAACATTTGGACATGAAGCCTTAATGGAGCACGCCATCCTTGAATGTTCAGGGATGCAAATGGTGTCCTGTGGGATTTGCCATTATAGCCTTGAGGTCCCCTGGTACTGACGACTGAAAACAGGCTACAAGTAAAGAAAGTGCCTATCCAATATTGTTACAATCTCATTTCAGAAGAATACTTTTCCTGTGTTGATGTTGCATCTCAGTGTCATTCTAGCAAGTGACCCATGGTGGGCATTGGTTTTTGTGACAACTATGGACATAAGATATATTGCGCTAAGCTAAAAGCATTTGTATCTTTTTTGTACTGTATCACATTACATATCTGCTATGGTGTTTTTTTTTGTAAATGTGTAACACATCAACAGTAACTGTTTTGTGGTGCAAGGGGGTTGGGGTCCTGCTGCCTTGATGGCAAGCCTCCAACCTGGTACTCTCCCATTGGGTCATCACCATGAAGAAAAACTGTCTAAACGAGCCAAATCCTCTTAGCTTGCACCCCTCCACTCTGCTGATCAGAAGTAAAGATGGCCAGCAGGGGGCATAGCCTCCACCAAAGGATCCCAGGATGCATCAGGCAGGGTTATGACATCCGGTTGTGTGGTGGTCATGTGATATTGACATGAGAGGATGAGACCCAGCATAATGTGTGTATCCGGTGGTCCCTCAGAGCAAAAAAACATTAGCAGATTTGTCAACACAATGGCTGCTATCTTTTCATATGCTCTCATTGAGAAATCAATACATTCTTTTACTTCCAGACAACCATGTATCACTGAGTCTATATATATGGCAGCTACTGATGTTACTATTTTCCCTTAACTTTCTGGCTACAGTTTTGCCTGATGTAATTTTGAGTCAATTGACGGAGACCAAACGTGAAGCCTGAAACATGTGCGAATAAGACCAGCATTTCTGAGGTGAAATGAAACATTTAATGCACTTTATCCAGCAGTGGTAGTTGGGCTGGCAGATTCCCGGCTTGCACGCATGGCAACCTGAACCCCACTGAAAACCTCAATTTCTTATTGTCGCAGCTTTACGATAGGAAATTGAAGTTTTCAGTGGGGTGCAGGTTGCCATGCGTGCAATCAGGGAATCAGCCAACCCAACTGTCACTGCTCGATAAGTACTGACTGCTGTGTTGACTGGATTTGTAATTAAGAATAATTAGAGCAAGATTCATAATAATTGAAGCAAAATTAACATGCAGACAGTCCTTCTTCTATTAATGTTGTCATGGGTTGCATTTCTGTTAGATATGCTTTCACAGATCTATGTTTCTACAAACTGGATAGTAAAGAATGCATAAAACATATTCATTTTCATATCCATGATTTCCAAAGATGGCATCGATTTTCTAAAGATTTCAAAACACACCTGGAAGATGATTAAAATTCTGAGACTGTGATTGGAAGGGGTTAGGAATCATGCACAGTAGTTGAAATAACTGTTACATTATGACTTCTCTCGCATGTTAGCGACATTGGCAGGGCTCTGTGTCTGAGGTCATTGTTCCACAAATTGCAGTGTTTCTCCTGTTAGGGAGCATCTATCTGTCTAGAAGAGTCAGTAGTAGGAGTAGACATTATTCATGCAGGCATCACACTCAAGGTTTTGTCCTTTTTCAGGGATAATAATAAATCAGAGACTAACAGATTCAATGACATACAGTGTATCCTCTAAGGACATGGGGTGGGGAAAGGTGACCAGACAGACTGTATAACTTATTAACTCCTCTGCCTGTTATGCAGAGACAAAGCCGTGTAGGATTATCTTAAAATAGAAATAGAACCAGTGTTGTTGAATTGAGACATTATTTAGGCAATGCCTCCGTTCTTCCAGAATAATTCATGACCCTGAGACATGTTTTTTTTCCGCTTTTACAAGACATCATTAAGACCAGCAGAACCTCAAATGTCTGCCATAATAGGGTCTCAACTTCAAATAAGTCATCTTCCCTTGAAAGGCTTTGTCCCATTGTCAACTAAAAGTGTCTTTTTCCAGAATGCCCTTACAGAGATTCTGTTCATAGTGCAACAGTACCAGGGAAGTCCATGCTTCCCATCCCCTTTTTTGATAATGCTTCATTGTAATAAAGGCAGTCTGAACAACGTGTGTGCCTCCTGTGACAACTAGCAGATCATTTGTTTATGCCAGGCCTTTACGATGACACGTAATGTGGGCCATCATTGAAAAACTGTGTTTTTTTCAGTGTCATCCTTTGTTCAATATTACATATGTGTCCATATCAAGTTAAGACATACATGTTACATGCATGTAAAATTTGATTTTTGGAAGTCAGCTCACAGATAAATAGTCCCAATGTGCTTTTTGAACACTTTTAGAGACAAACTTCCAGCCTTGGAACCATTGTTTTTGAAGCACCCGACTGGATTGCGAAGAAATCACAGTAAAAAAATGATTCATGATTTCTTTTTAATTTGAAGCATCTCTTACTTTCACTCTTGAGTCATTTTACCTTAAAGATAAGGTACTTATGAATTTGATATACTTCTCTTCACTGTGTACGTTATATGAAGCAACATTACATTTTCTCTGCACTGCTTGTCAGTCTCTCCAATACTGGTGATCATAAGTCATTGGATAATTGATAAACGGTCACTCAGTCCCATGGGAGTATATCAGTTTTCAGAAGAGTCAGTCTGAGATGATACACCTCAAAGAACCTATAATAAAATATTTTGTGATACTTGCCACCTTGTTTTATTCAGTTATAGTGTTTCTCATTTTGCCAAATCAAATTTAATGTGACCACTTTGGGCAGAGGTCGAAAACATCCTTTATGAAAAAAAAGCAATTTCTATTGGCAAGGCCACTTCAGATTTCTTTCATCAGCATCAAAGAACCCAAGGATTGAACCAATCAGAATAAGTGTCATAATTATGCCTTCCAGTCTCTTTCAAATCCACCAATAAATGATTGAAACAGATTTCCCATCTGTTATTTAGCATAATCAAAATGATAACAAACCCTTTGAGCAAGTAGGAAAAACAACCATACGTTACTCAAATTGGTTATGGTGGGAATGAATAGGGACCTTACTTTCTCTTCCTAGAGATTGCCCTTCAACATGTGAAATACAGCTAGGCTTTATCTAAACTTTGAATGACCCACTGTTTTCACAAAACGAGGTAGGCTTGAACCTATCCTTTAAGGACCGCATTTTGCTTGAAGGCTACCTCCTTCATCAAAATGCAGCCAATCGGTGGTGAGTAGAAGCAAGCCAAGACAGTATTGGTGCATCATGCGGAGCCTTTAGGGTTGTATTAACAAAACAGAAGCTGTATCATCCATGACTGCAGCACTGGCAAGTTACTCACCAGAGCCACATAGTAGAAATAGTATGAGTAATAGCTATTTTGCATTAACACACTTTTATATCATTAAAGTGTTATGTAGGGAGCCATATGTACATACCGATATGGCCTACATTACAGCCAGAGTGGGAGTTTGCATGGATACTAATGGGCACGTGCGGCCAGGAAGATGGTGTAGGGGCACGAATAATACGTGTACATATAAGGTCCGTGGAGTCAGAGCGGTAAGTGCCTCCAACGGACACTAGGTGGCAACACCTGAGCCATGTCCTTTCGGTTATCCGGTAGCGGAGCCAGGCAGGGCACTCCAGACGGCGCTATGGAGGAGTGCCACGTCGACACTGCTTGGTCCGCGCTCAGGGTATATAAGAGGCCGAGGTTGGCTACCTCACCAGTTAGTCCTAGGACGAGCTCTGACCCGCACCTTTCGTACCTTCGCTTTGACAGGGGCACCTACACCCCTCCCACGTTATGGACTCTGCACCAGCCATGCTGGCACAGAGCTTAACTGTCCGGTATCGCTAATGCTTCGAACTATCGATAGAATCCTGTGTGTCTTCGAATGGTTGAAAGACCAAGTGAACCGAGTGAGAAACCTTCGTGTACTTTTGAGGCTGTGATCGAATAAAGACCTGTTGCATTCAAACCGAATTTGGAACCTGTGTTCGTGTTGTACGCATATGAAACCCCTACATTGGTGCCGTGACCAGTTCGGGTGAAACACAGAATAGCACAGTCAGTGGGTTAACATGGCTGAACAGGCAAAGGGTGGAGCGTCCCTTCATCCTATTTCGAGTCCAGATCCGGAGGTGGTAGCAGCCCTTGAGAAACATTATGGGCCAAACCGTTCGAGTTCTACACCAGAACCAAGGAGAGGCAATCCTGATTCTATTCGAAAAGATCTGGGGTCAAACCTAGATGATTCTTTGTTTGAAACTGGTGGTTCGAAGAGACACATTGCTCCTATGCCAACACAAGGCATGAGCATACTGCATGCTGAACGACACCAGCGACAGGAAGTGACACGTCGTCATTTCAAAGAGGAGAAGAATCGGTTCGAAGGAGCAAGGATCGCAGAGATGGACAGGATGAATAAAGAGTTTGAAGCTTTGAGTCATCGGTTGGCACAGCTTCGGAACAGGAATGAAGATCTAGAAGGGGCAACGATGGAGAAACAGAACCGCTTAGACACAACGAAGGCAGAACTGGAACATATGGAAAACCAGTTCGCTCATCAACAGAATGTCTTGCGGCGACGTACTGAATCTCTAGAACAACGTCAGGATAAGACCATACATGATTCGGACGAGCTCCATGATACGATCCGAGAAGCTACCAAGGCGATGATGGACGAAAAGGATCGTCTGATCAGGGAGGTGGAAGATTTACAGAAGAAACGAGATGAAGAGGCAACTCGAGGTAGCCGTTCAGGGTTCGATCATGTCAGTGGTGGCATATACAACTCATCAACTGGTGGGGGTAGTGCCTCTACCTCAACCGGAGGGAGACCAAAACGAGTGACCATTGATACAGGGGATCCGGATGGAAGATCTTCGCGGCGTGACCAACGCCCAACGTCGTATGATGACGACCATTCGAACTCTCCCAGTCGTTCCAGCTCTCGAGAGAGACCGAGCCGTACGAGTTCGAATGAGAGATCTTCGAGATCTGATCCGAATGAACGTTCGAGTGGTCCCTCAAGGAGGCCAGGGAGATCTCCTACACATGCTGGTAGACGAGTATCTCGCCGCGAATCGATGTCCCCTGGGATGAAATTGATTTACGACACGAACCCCTGCATTGCTGAGATGGGAGTGGACTGTGTTAGCAGACAAGCTGATAATGCCGATATCGTCGACTGGAGCATCGAGCAGTCGTTTCTGTTGCACAGGGACAACCACAACGCTGCTAGACGCACTGCCAGCACTCCGAGTCCGTTCACAGGAAGACAGCCATGGCAGGACTGGTTCGCAGACTTCATGGACGATATGAGGTATAATCGATGGTCAGAAGAGGAATCGTTGGACGAACTTTTACGGGCATTGAGAAATGGCCCAGGCAAGCTAGCGGTTTCGAGATGGAGAACGATGCATGGTGCCGGATCGTTTACCCAATTGGTGGAATGCGCCAGTTACCTGATAGGTAATGTGGGTAATGAAGACCCGCTTCGATTGTTCCGGAAACGGACTCAAAAGCCAAACGAGTCGCACCGTGTGTTCGGTCTAGAATTGCAATCTCTCTTGCAAAGAGCTAGACCAAGATGGCAGTTAGATGACCCACAGTTCCTAGATGATTTGTTCTCGCAATTCATTGAGGCATTAAGGGATTCTGATGAACGGACCGCTGCATGTGATAGTTGGAAAGCTGGAACTTCTCTCACTGATTTGTTCATGGCCATAGAAGACTATGACAGGAAACGGCATCTGCTATCTTCGAGAGTACTTTCGAGAACTTCCAGTGTGGTGCAAGACACACCAGCCTCTGATACAGAGGAAGGTGATTCTGGAAGGGAGGAGGAGATTGGCGCAGTTGCTCAAAAGAACAGCGGCAAATCTTATTCCAATTCGAATTCGAAGCGCTATCCGAAGGCCGACAGGAAAACACCACCTGTGACCCCAGGAGTTACAAGCGCACCTTCGACTACTTCCTCAACTCCCAGTTCTATGGAAGAACTTCTGTTAAGGTTGACTGACTTGATGTCTGGAAACCAGCAATCAACAGGGAGGAATTCGAAGCCGAGAGTGGACAAGACCACTAGGAAGTGTTACAGGTGTCAGGTCCTGGGACACTTTGCTGCAGAATGCCCAGCTGAAAAGCCGGTACCCAAGCCTGAAGAGAAGAAAACGGAAAACTAGACGGGGTTGCTCTGGATGGCAAGGTAGTAACCCCTAAGGAGAAAGGAAGCCAACATATCGCCAGCGGTGCAAGCGATGAAGTCCGAGGTGCAGTAGAGATTGGAAACTTAGAGGAGGGGCCTGATCAGTCCCTTCTAAGTATGTCCAATGAACCCAGAATAGTAGACGTCCGAGGAGGAAGTACTGGGGAAGCGGCGAATTGGATACAGGAGCTGGAAGTAGTCAGCAGTGCCCGATTGTCCCCGGATCACCCCTGTTTGAAGCACTTGAAACGACGGGGAGTAGATCTTGGTGTCACTAAGGATTTCGAACGTTTCACCGTCAACCCATCACCATTGGATGGGAAGAGGTGGTATTTGACTGTAGCAGTGAGGGGAAGGTCTGCAGAATTTCTAGTGGATACTGGAGCTAGTCACTCCATGATCTCGAAGAGGTTCTATGACCTTGTAGTCGATGAGCCAGATAACTTCACAACGAGGGTAACAGCTCATTCGGCCGACGGTAGCTGCATGCAGACGTTTGGTAAAGCATTTTTCGAAATCAATATAGGTGGACATGATTATCTCCTGTCCCCTACTATTGCTGATCTGAGTGATGATGGCATCATCGGATTAGATTTCGCTGCGTTGTACGGGGCAATGTTGGAACCTTGTAGGGGGATGTTAAAGATAGAACATCCGTACAAGGTGGCCGTGCAATGCGTTTTGAGAAAGGTATCTTCTGTAGCCTCGGTGGTACAGACGGTTAAGATACCCCCAGGACAGACATGTGATGTCCTGTTTTCGAGTGACAGTATCTTCCGAGACCAGATGGCGGTGGTTGAACCCGATGTGGTGAGACTTGCATCAATTGGACTCGAGAGTGCAGATACTTTCGTAGGCAGTGGCAGTAGGAATCTAATTCCTATTTCGAATCCTGGTGGTGAAGTCCGTTATCTGATGAAAGGTACTCCCGTGGGGCAGGTGATCGTTGCACAGGCAAGCACCAGTATACTCTCAGAAGATACCCAACCGAACCTTGAGGGGATGTCCGATTTACGTCCGGAACTCCAAAAGTTGGTGGACGATTCGAGCTTGGTGACGGGGGACCAGAAAGATCAGTTGAGACAGGTATTGGTGAAATATGACGCAGCCTTCGGGGAGCCCACTGGTTTGGGGCGAACTGACAAGGTGCTACATTCCATCACTACAGAGGACGCTGTACCTTTCAAAATCCCTTATAGACGCCTACCTTTGAAGAAGAAATTGATGGCCGAGAAGGAAATCGCTGATCAGCTGAGATTAGGGGTGATTGTTCCCAGCACCAGCCCCTGGTCCAGTCCTGTTCAGATGGTGACTAAGAAAGACGGCACAATTCGCTTCTGCATAGATTATCGAAAATTGAATGGTTGTACTAAGAAAAACTCCTATCCTCTCCCCCGTATAGACGAGACTATTGATTCCCTGGGCGGAAACCATTGGTTCTGTACGCTGGATTTGCAATCCGGATACTGGCAAGTTGGAATGAAGGAAGAGGATCAGGAAAAAACAGCATTTTCGAGCCATGTCGGTCTTTTCGAGGACAATGTGATGCCGTTCGGATTGTGTAACGCCCCTGCAACATTCGAAGCCATGATGGAATCTCTGTTGAGTGACCTGTTATGGAAGGAGTGTTTGGTGTACCTGGACGACGTAATTGTCTTCGGGAAGACCTTCGAATCGTGCCTGGCTACTTTAGTCAAAATTTTCGAGAGGTTGATAACCCATGGTTTGAAATTGAAACCAAGGAAGTGTCACCTGTTTAGGACTTCTATTAACTATCTCGGTCGGATAATATCCACTGAGGGGGTTAAGGCGGATCCTGAGAAACTAGATGTTGTATCGGAATGGGAAAAGCCAGAGGGACCTAAAGACATACGGTCCTTTCTGGGCTTCTGTAGCTACTACAGAGACTTCCTACCGGGGTATGCCAGAATAGCTCAGCCTATGCAGGCTCTAGCTCACTGGACTCCGGGTAGAAGGAAGGAGCCTTTTCCATGGGGTCCGGAACAAGATCTAGCATTCGAAGCCGTGAAGAACCTATTTCGAACCACCCCAGTTTTGAAATATCCAACAGCTGATGGACATTTCATACTGGACACAGACGCCAGTAATGACAGTATAGGTGCTGCTCTATCCCAGATGCAAGAGGGGATAGAAGTGCCACTGGCTTTCGCTAGTAATACCCTCAATAAGGCCCAGAGGAATTACTGTACCACTAAGCGCGAATTGTTGGCGGTAGTGGTGTATACGAAGAAGTTTAGGCACTTCCTTTGGGGAGGTGACTTTACTTTACGGACAGATCACTCGTCCTTAAGGTGGCTGTTGAACTTTAAGGAAGCAGAAGGAATGATCGGTTGATGGCTGACCCACTTGTCCGAGTTCGGGTTGGAAAATAGCCAAATCCAACACAGAGCAGGGAGCAAGCATATCAATGCTGACGCCCTTTCGAGAAGACCCATACGGAAATGTTCTAGAATGGATTGCGATGATTGTGGAGCCCATAATGCTGTAATAGCTGGAGTTCGAATGCCGTATGATGTAGGACATTCTAAAGCAATGGAATGGTCCACCGAAACCATCAGGCAATTCCAGAAGGGTGATGCTGTCATTTCGAGACTAATAGAACAGGTCTCCAGTGGTGCCCAACCACAAAGACCAACCATTTCGATTGAGAACCGGGAAATGAGACAGCTACTTGCTCAATGGTCTAAGCTAACTGTTGTTGACGGTATCTTATGTAGGTGGAAGATAACACCGTACAAGGCCAAAATTCGACAAATCGTGATACCCACAGCTATGCGAAGGGATATCATGTATTTCGTACATGGACATCAGACCAGTGGACATTTTGGAAAGAAGCGCTCCCTTGCGCGACTCTCCAGAAGGTATTACTGGCCTGGCATGAGTAAAGATCTGCTTAGGTGGATCTCTACTTGTCCAGATTGTTGTCTGAGCAAACCAGGTGAAGGCCTGGGGAAGTTGCCACTAACTCAAGAGCTCTGGGGAGTTAGATTTGCACGCATAGCGGTTGATATCATTAGTGGCCTAAAAACCACTCCTGATGGAAACACGTGCATGATGGTGATCTCCGACTACTATTCGAAGTATACTAGAGTGTTTCCTCTGAAAGATCACAAGGCTCATACATGTGCTCGTGCATTCGTAAAGGGTTGGGTGCTTCATCTAGGCGTGCCCTTGATGTTGCATAGTGATCAAGGCAGAGAATTCAAATCTGAGTTATGGGCAGCAATGTGCCATAGCCTTGCTATATGCAAAACAAGAACGAATCCGTACCGGCCTCAGTCTGATGGTCAAGTAGAAAGGTTCAACAGAACCTTGATACAAGTCCTGAAGCCTCTGGTCAACAGTCAGATGGATGATTGGGACGAGCAATGCGAGTTTGTGGTACATGCTTATAATAGTACGGTGCATGCTTCCACCGGTTGTTCCCCCAATTTGTTGGTATTCGGAGAGGATTTGATTATGCCTGCTGACTTGGTGTTTGGCGTAGCTGGGATAAACGCTGAAACACCCTGTCAGGTGATGTTCGTGGAGGCATTGAGGGATCAATTCAAGTCCGCATACGAGATGGTTCGATGTGAACTAAGCAAATCTGCTTCATGGCAAAAAGTGGGCTATGACGTAGGTTTGAAACTTAGGTCCTTTCGAGTGGGGGATGAAGTAGTTAGGCTACACGACCCCCTACAACAGCTAAAGTTGTCACCCAACTGGGATGGTCCCTTTACTGTGGTTCGGATTGTTTCTGAATCCACGGTGGTGATCAAATCCTTGTTGGGACGCCTGTATAAATCCAATGTAGCTCGCCTACGCCGGTGGCAGGGTGATGCTTCAGCGCATTCAAAGCCAGGGGAGCATTCGAAGTCAGATAACACTGAGTGGAGAGCGACCACCCCGGAACGACGTGGTCCTGGTAGACCTAGGAAACTAGTGATACCCTCAGATGAGAAAAAACCTATGCCTCCTGGTATTGGTAAATTAAAGCGGGGCCGGGGTAGGCCTAAAAAAAATTTACCAATTCGAGCTTCTAGCAAGAAGGATAAAAAGTGCGGAAAAAAAGTCTCGGCAAATGAAGGTCTGAAGGGGAGGAGGGCTGTCCAATTGACTACTGGACATCCTGTTGAATCTTCCCGGTGGGGTTAAGACGGGTTAAGTGGGGTTAAGACGCAGTCCACGGCATAATCCGGAGACTGCTGTGACCTAATTTGTATACACAACAAGAAGTTTCGATGCCATGATGGTAGTACAGACCTAATTGCTGTCGAGTGAGCAGAGCTAGGGTGAGAGTTGATCATGAACGTCCCCGAGGGTGGCAGACGGATTTATCCGGCGGGTATTCTTATGTTACCCGTAATGACATTTGCCTACACTCCTGAAGAATTCATGATTAGCGGTACCCCTGGTTCTGTGGAACTGACTCAATAAGGATTACACTCCGGTGAGCTACCCGTTCGATTAGTGGCGGGAAACGCGAGCGTCTCCCGCCGGGTTATCCGTCGGAAAAGGGCTATCCGGTGAAGCGTGAACGCTGATTGGTTGACCTTCGCTCCCGCGGCGGGCGTGGCATCACGAGACAAGAAGGGCGGTCGCCATATTGGATCAGTGCCAAGAAGACGCACAGACGCTGCAGGGCAAAGGAGGAGGAAGAAGGGACTTGTAGTCGACCAAAAGTCTCCAAAACCACATCATAAGACGCGCCAACCTGGTTAGTTCCCACTCCTAGTGTCATTAGGACACGCGGAGCTTCGTACTCCGCAAATCTTCGATCATTAAACTTCGTTTTCGCTGAAAACATTCGACTGCAATGGAGGAGCAGTACACCCCCGGTGAGGGCCTCCAGTCCGACGAGATAGATCTGTTCGGGATGGACGATGGCCAATTCGACAACGCTCGTGAGTCGGATTATGAATCCGCCTCTGAATCCACCGGGAGTGCGGTTACCGTTCGTGTAGCGGGGATCGGCTCCTATTCGACGGCTGATCGGGACAGCATGACCATGCCACCCCCGGCTACAGTCAACCTAGGGCCGTTGCCGTGGCGCAATGTCCCGAAACGTGTTGCTTCGAAAGACATAGACAATTCGACGTCAACCCGGCTGAACGCAGCAGGTGATGAGGAAGAGGACGAGATGCCAGAGTTGGAAGAGGTAAGCCAGAAATTGCCTATCCATGCAGTATCTGACGAAGAAATGGAGGACGTTGTGCGAACATCGCTGGCCCAGCAACAACTAATGGAAGTGCTGTCGTGCGATTCGCCATTCGATTCCTCGCTGAAACTACATCCCACACTAATGTCGATGATGTTGGACAGGCTGGGAGAGGAGGGCTTCTATCGTTACGATCCCACCTGGTTAGACAGTTACGGAGGGGCGATTCGAGGAGCTTTTAAGAACGGAGTCTTCAGTGACATTCTGTTAGAGTGTGGTACGAACTTTCGGCATCTCCAACAAGCCAAAGCTAGGGAGGAAGCAGTGCCCTCAAGTGATGGGAGCACGACCAGTAAGAAGGGGAAGAAAAAGAAATTCTCCAAGACCAAAGGTAGTCGTAAAACTTCTAATGGCAGTACTCCTCCCAATACTCCGCCTAAGTCCGAGGTGTCCGAACCTGCCCCAGTCCAGTCCGAATGCTCTTCGAGTACTTCCCAGTCGGCTTCAACGTCATTCGAAGAACCAACTACGACCACCGGGACTACTGAGTCCCCATCCGAATCCCTTCCGAAAGCTCCGGGACCTTTACCAGTCCCATTCGAAGAAGATTCAGCTAGCGTGGAGTTGGCTCCGCGGGAGATCCATTCGGATACCTCAGGATCAGTTGAGCAAGAAGCCCGTTATGCTCAGGTGGTTAGAGAATCCGATGAACTCAGGGCAGCCAATGAACAGTTACGGCTAACTCTGGAGGCTATGCAAACTGCCCCCAGAACGCCAATGACTCGAGCCCAGTCCCGTAAGAACCCCAATCCGCAACAAAAAGGACGGTCCGTATCCGACGCTTCGGATCTGGAGGAGGTCCCCTTCGAACTTCCAAAGAGCCAGAAACGGAAGGCAAAGAAGAATGAGGCACGACAGCCATGTGTACCCCATCCTTCGCCTCCCCAAACTACTGCGATTAATATGTCCCCAATCGTGAGGTTGGTGGACGTAGTATCCAGTACGGCCTCTACACCTTCGACGCCTCCTAGGGCACCCACCCGGACGCATTCGACCCCTCCAGCAACTCCGACTAAAACTCCAGTGCAGGTCAAGGTACCTGCATCTCCGTCTACGTCCTCCGAGTCAGGGCAATCGAACACACCACCAGTGGTTTCGTCGCCCCCTCCAGCTCCAGCTGCAGGGGCAGGTGCCTCGGCAGACGTCCCAAGTTCTCGGGTGGAGGACATGATTTGGCGCAATGCCAGTGGGGGCTTCAAGAAATTTAGGCCCGAGTGCATGGAACACTGCAAACGATCGAGGGATATGTATTCGTGTCCCAAAGAACCGGACCATGAAGGATTGTCTGATGACGAAGAATGGATGAGATCCAATATGGGCTCACCCAGTTCCTGGTCATGGACAGAAAACTGGTTCGGTCGGCTGCTGGATCGAAAACAGTTCCCTGAGACTTGCTACAACCATGAGGGCCGTCCCAAAATACGTTGGGCGATGGCCCGGTACAAAGAAGGGGTAAGGGAGGACTGCCCATTCGATTCCTGCCGTGTCTACTTCGCACACGAGAACCGCCCCATGCCTACTCGTCTTTGATTCATGCGACATCTCGTGGAGAAGCACATGCACCACCATGCGATGTATGTCTGCGCTGATATCGGCAAATCAAACAAAAAGTGTTCGGGAATGTGGACCCCTAGAAGAGGCCGAATGATCGAGCACCTGATACAATGTCATGGCCAAGCCATGATGTTGGCCAGAAAGAACGTTGGAGATCTCCATGCATCCCTGGTGGCAGGCCTGGACAAAGTCAAATTCGAAACCATTACGATTGAGACCTTCCAATTCGGAAAGGTCCAATTAACCCGGAATTCGAAACAGTCAGCTGTCTTCCAGCGTACTGATCGACGTGGTCGACTGGACCTGAACGACACCTTGTACCAGCAATTGTACAACTGGAGAGCGGCCAACCCCCTTCCAGGGAAACGAAGTGAGAACAGGAGTCCAGCGACTTCCGAACCTGACTGCAAAAAGGTCAAGTTGGAGGTTTCAGCTCCAAGAGCTCCAACTGCAGCACGAGGGCGCGCGACAACGATCGAGCACCGGTCTCCACTGAAGGACTTGCGTCCTGACTATGGTCCGGACTTCTCAGCCCCCAAGGGTCGCTCCCAGCTGCAAACCCTTCGTCCTCTGACTCCTGGTAACTTGGCCAGTAAGGCCGAGTACCCTTCAATGGACTTCCCTGGTCCGGAGGTACAAACTGAGAAGGATCCGTACAAGAATCTCCCTACGGGCATCTCTGTGATGGATGCCATCCGCCAACCGGACTCACGGGACGTGGAGATGGCGGATTCGGATCACTTTGTGCTGCCTGGGAAAAAGGACTTGGTGGTGACGACCACCAACCTCACTCCTCGGGCAGAAGACAAGGTGAAACCAAGGGCTGACAGTTCTACAAAGTCAGTGGGGCGTAAAACCCCTACTACTAGTGCGGATTCGACATCCATAAAAGCTGAGCCTGTGGTGGACCCGGTTCCAGTGACCACTTCGAACCCAGTCACCACCACACCAACGACAACTGCTGGAGGAGGGAAGGCAGCAACTGTTGCAGCCACCCTACTCACCACCACTACTACTACTGCTACTGTGCCCTATAAGCCCAGAGTTTGTGAGGAACCAGCAGTGGATCCAAACCAGTGGTATGATCTGATGATCAGTGGTGAAAACATTCGGCCCCAGATACAGATTCCGAAGGACTACTTCGAGCCTCCAAAGGCTCCGGATGCGGTGGTGCATAAAGAACTATACGAACGATGGTTGCAGGAACACCTGGCTGGCATGCAACGATATGCAGCCGGTGTGGCGAGAGCATCAGCCGACTATGCCATCACCATGCAGGGCAAGGAGGTCGAGAGGCTGAGGAAGATCTTCGAGCAGCAACGTATTGACGAACAATCGGAGCCAGATAAGGTGATCGAACTCACCAAGCAGCTGGCACAATCGAAGAAAGAACTCTCAACAGCTCGTTGTCTGCAGAAAGCTGCAGAAGATACTCTTGACGATCAGGCCAAAACTCTGAAGGCCCTGAACGTTAAGTTCATTCGGGTATTCGGTATAGGACTCACCCAATGGAGTGGGTCACTCGAAGAACTCCAGAGCGTATTGAAGGACTTATAAGCTAACTTGGGTGTTCGGCTGTTCGATTGTGTGATTGATGACTTGTGCATATGATGCTTCGATGATACTGTAATAATTGTGTTGTTATTATAAAACATCCATGATTAAGGTCATGATTCGAAGGTAAACATAAGCCGGGTGGAAAATGCATAATTGTCAAGAAATGTCTTCGTTGTCTAAAAAAAAAAAAAAAAAAGGGTGTTCATACTTTAGGTAGTATAACTGATACTACATACTATGATTCGAACCAAAACTGTACATAATGTTCGATACCTACCTTTATCTCCAAAAATTTTCTTTTTGGACATAACAACTGGTATTCGGATTTCGAAAGTATATCTATTGTTAAAGATATAAAGGTATATATCGGTTGCCTCACATGGAGGCTAATATTACTACATTCCTTGGTTATAAGAGTTAATGTCACAACTATGTTGGTTCCAAGTATTTTTACATAATTCCAATAGTTCACGTAATTACCTCTCCTGGGACGGTTCGCCCACTTAAATATTTTCGAGCCATTACTTCTGTGTCATTCCGTCCTAAAAAGTCACATATTGTGCAATCTCAACTTACCTTAAAATGATTAATGTAGTAACCATTATTATATCTCAACGAAAACCATACAAAACTGTGATCACTATAGTTAGAAGTAGTATAGAACATATATTCGTATATATTCATATCTTTATTAAAGATGGATACTCTTGTATCTATCCTGTCGTTAAAGTGTTGGATCTATAAGATCCCTGTTTTGTACATAGAGATGTAAGTGTTGTTTGTGTAACAGGTAAAATCTAAAATCTATATTTGTACTTTCTACATGTAAGTGTAAAAACGTATATCGTACCTTCAAATGTACCCCGGTATTGTCATCATGTACACTGATATTATTCTCCCATATTCGAGTATATTATATTATATCAGATGTATTTCGACCCTAGTTATAATCTGGTGGGGGTGATGTAGGGGCACGAATAATACGTGTACATATAAGGTCCGTGGAGTCAGAGCGGTAAGTGCCTCCAACGGACACTAGGTGGCAACACCTGAGCCATGTCCTTTCGGTTATCCGGTAGCGGAGCCAGGCAGGGCACTCCAGACGGCGCTACGGAGGAGTGCCACGTCGACACTGCTTGGTCCGCGCTCAGGGTATATAAGAGGCCGAGGTTGGCTACCTCACCAGTTAGTCCTAGGACGAGCTCTGACCCGCACCTTTCGTACCTTCGCTTTGACAGGGGCACCTACACCCCTCCCACGTTATGGACTCTGCACCAGCCATGCTGGCACAGAGCTTAACTGTCCGGTATCGCTAATGCTTCGAACTATCGATAGAATCCTGTGTGTCTTCGAATGGTTGAAAGACCAAGTGAACCGAGTGAGAAACCTTCGTGTACTTTTGAGGCTGTGATCGAATAAAGACCTGTTGCATTCAAACCGGATTTGGAACCTGTGTTCGTGTTGTACGCATATGAAACCCCTACAATGGATAGAACTTGGCATCCATAGCAGCAATTAGACAGCCTACTCTCACAACATTGCTGAGAACTCAAAACCTTTCTAAGGGACTAAGGCTTTTAGGTAAGTTATATTTTCTTCATGGAGTTCAGAAGCAAATATAATACTTTATTTATGACTAAAAAGTGGAATGTGAAAGTTCTTGATTATTTGATCCAAACCCCCCCCCCTCAGTTCTGTAGGTTAAAGGGGTAGATAGAGGTTAATATAAACTTGCTACAGAAAGATATTTGACCCTTCTCATGGAGAGTGAGAGTTCTGAGGCAATAGGCTGAAAAACAACCTACCCTGAAACATGTATATGTGAGAATAGGAGGGTTAGACACTATAACAGGCCCAGGGACATATGACTCATTAGTCTAGCTACTGGACCATAGTGTCTTTCTAAGTGTACATAGCGAAGGGAAGTGGGCCAATGAAATATCACTGTCTATGTAATTATATACACCCATCACCAGACAGAATGCAGTCACAATAACAAGAACATTGCACCTTTAATGCTTACCTGATGGATTACCTAAAGACTCTTTCTTACTTTCATAGTCTGCGCATCTTACCCAACAGTGTGTATTTCACGATATCTTAGTAGAGATGACATTTGTTGCCATGATGCACCTATGCAGCCCCGGTGAGTAACTCACCAGTGCTGTATTGGTGCATCATGCCGACCCTTCGGGAGTGTCTCAATCTCATAAGGTCTGCATGATGCTTATATCTAGGCCTAGAGAGGTACTTGCTAGGGCTGCATTTGTGCACCAGGATGGCCAAGGGCATAATGCATTGAGGTATCATGCCATCCTTAAAGGGATACAGAAGGGAGACATTCGGCTCCTGGTCATTGTTCAAAGACATAATAAGTATTGTGTACTTTGGGCCAAAAGAATTCTTCTGCTGAAAACCTTAAGAAGAGGAAATATTCATGTCCTGTTGGGGACCTCCGGTAGCTGTTCATTGTGCAGGGGCATAGATATAAAGAGTCAAAGGAGTCTGGGCAGGACTTAATATGGTCTTACGCTGCTGATGACCTAAGTACTGCCGACATTCTGGAAGGAAAAGTACTTCCAGAACCCCTACACAGGTGTCTGGCCGGGAGTAGGTGGAATGGTGAGGTTGTCTAGAAGGAGGGGATTTACGGTAGTTGCCACCAGGGCCCAGGTTGTGGCAGGAGTGTTGCCAGGACTAGGTTCCATCAGGACCCTTACATAGTTGTGACAGGGGTCTGGGCAGAACTAGGTACCACTAGGACCCTTATCTAGCTGTGTCAGGGCAAAGTTAGGCTAGGTACCATCAGGACCATAAGTCTGGGCAGTGCTTACCCGACTCTTACCTGTTTAAGTGTTCTTCTAGATATGAGTCTGGTTCAAGTATGACACTTACCCCTGCCTGACTGACTACGGCCAGCTTCCGGGTCTGACCGCCAACCACATTATTGATCCAAAATGGCATTGACACCCTGATGTCACTTGGAAACTAAATGTAGTATGTGGCAATTGTTCATGAGAGTGTCAATGTAAGTTTGGGATGCTTTAGTTAATGGGCTCTCCAGGACTGCAAAAACAGAAAAAAAGACAAGAAACATTGATCCCCATCTGAAACCTTGTCAGGACCAGCCATTGCCTGGGCATGTGATCATCATGGTCTTTGCTTACCAGTTAAAATCTTCATGAGGTGTCTGCTGGATATGGAGGTCTCTGAAATTGTCAGGCCATCCAACAACATTAAACAATTTAAACAGCCTGGACAATTGTGCATCAATTTCTTTCTAACTAAAAGTTCTAAATTAAACAAATCTGGCTCATTGTTCCAAGTACTTTTGCTAGGGCTGCATTTGTGCACCATGATGGCCAAGGGCATAATGCATTGAGGTATCATGCCATCCTTAAAGGGATACAGAAGGGAGACATTCGGCTCCTGGTCATTGTTCAAAGACATAATAGGTATTGTGTACTTTGGGCCAAAAGAATTCTTCTGCTGAAAACCTTAAGAAGAGGAAACATTCATGTCCTGTTGGGGACCTCCGGTAGCTGTTCATTGTGCAGGGGCATAGATATAAAGAGTCAAAGGAGTCTGGGCAGGACTTAATATGGTCTTACGCTGCTGATGACCTAAGTACTGCCGACATTCTGGAAGGAAAAGTACTTCCAGAACCCCTACACAGGTGTCTGGCCGGGAGTAGGTGGAATGGTGAGGTTGTCTAGAAGGAGGGGATTTACGGTAGTTGCCACCAGGGCCCAGGTTGTGGCAGGAGTGTTGCCAGGACTAGGTACCATCAGGACCCTTACATAGTTGTGACAGGGGTCTGGGCAGAACTAGGTACCACTAGGACCCTTATCTAGCTGTGTCAGGGCAGAGTTAGGCTAGGTACCATCAGGACCATAAGTCTGGGCAGTGCTTACCCGACTCTTACCTGTTTAAGTGTTCTTCTAGATATGAGTCTGGTTCAAGTATGACACTTACCCCTGCCTGACTGACTACGGCCAGCTTCCGGGTCTGACCGCCAACCACATTATTGATCCAAAATGGCATTGACACCCTGATGTCACTTGGAAACTTAATGTAGTATGTGGCAATTGTTCATGAGAGTGTCAATGTAAGTTTGGGATGCTTTAGTTAATGGGCTCTCCAGGACTGCAAAAACAGAAAAAAAGACAAGAAACATTGATCCCCATCTGAAACCTTGTCAGGACCAGCCATTGCCTGGGCATGTGATCATCATGGTCTTTGCTTACCAGTTAAAATCTTCATGAGGTGTCTGCTGGATATGGAGGTCTCTGAAATCGTCAGGCCATCCAACAACATTAAACAATTTAAACAGCCTGGACAATTGTGCATCAATTTCTTTCTAACTAAAAGTTCTAAATTAAACAAATCTGGCTCATTGTTCCAAGTACTTTTGTAGTCATTGTATATACATGAATGCAGCCCTAGTGAGTGACTCCAATTCAACCAATAAGTTGTTTAGCAACACTGCAGTGATCTCTAACAACTCTAAGGTAGGGGACGGGAATAGGTTGTACTACTACCTTGGTACAGTCCATTCAATCAGCCTGTACCAATATAATAGTACTGTACATGGTTCTGGGGCTTAGCATCTATTTGTTACATTCTGTGTGACCATTAGACCATGACCAGCTAGCTGTACCAGACTACTGACCCCCATGGGTGGGTCTGCAATACCTTATCTGTGATCATAGAACAAAGGGTCTTTACTAAACAACACTGGGCCATGGGTTTAAGGAAAGACACCCACTTTTTTCAAGATTTTACTAATTCATGACCTTACCATTCCATTAGGAGGTAAAACCAAAATGTAGAGTGATAGATAAGTATCTAATTAACTAACCTATGTGTTCAGATTTATCAGCAAATCAAACACAAAATTCGGAAATGGGTTATACAGGGTCTATATAAGATTATTTTATGCCTGTGCCATGTTCCATACATGATGTTTGAATAAATATAAATGATTCTAGTTTGTAAATCTGTCAGTGCATAGATTGAGATGTTCTCCTTCAAATACCAAACATGATATATAGTACAATGTGACTTTGATGGAAATGTTATGAAAATACCAACATGAACTGATGCTGGTTGGAAGGCTATTGTGAAGTATAAGCGTTTTATACATATATTAGTAAGAGTGTTAGTTCCTCCGCCGGCCATGGGGAGGTGCCACCTACCCCCTTGGCAACTGTCGCCGGGTGTTAGCGTCCTGTTTACTTCTCAAATTTTGCCCTAGATGCCAAGTACAAGTGCAGCTCTTTTACGGCGTACTAGAATAGTAAGTATGTCTTGACCTGCATATCGCATGTTTGAAGGCAATTATATATTGTGTCCTTGAAAACCCCTTAGGAACAGCATAGGGATTCAAATTATATGCCCCTGCTTCTGCCAAGATGCATGAATGCAACTTTTCCAAGTCATTCACTTCTGAATGCATCCATCATTTAAACCCAAAAAGGCACATACACTGCCAAGGGCTCAACATGATGCAACAACCAAAGCCAGCATTATGACATTGGATCAGCCTGATGTGTGAAGCATCATCAGCCCTCAACGGGTTTTAAGAACTTCAACTACAACATTAAGCAGAGCCTTAGGCCTCACCAAGGTAAAAGCTGCAGAGACTGCAGGCATCCTGAGTGGCCATATCAGGTGTAGTAAAATGGCAAGAGGAACAGGGGGGGTAGTTTTACAGTCTGAGTCTGGACACAAACAGTTTCTGCCAGAAGGACATTTGGTCCCCTATATTTCATTTTTCAAGTACTGAGTACATTATTTGATCGCAGTTGCATCTCAAACTATGAAATTGATGATACAGATGAAATTGTTGGAATGGGGGAAATTTACCATCACTGTGGTAGTACTGGTTCTCTTTGAAACTGTTTTGCTATGGTGATCATGAAAGAATTGAACATCATCAACTTTTAGAAAGCCCATTGCTAGGTCGTTTTGATCATTACTAAAAAAAGGTCTCATGAAGCCCTTTGGAATGATGTTGCCAGTGACGTTAGAAGATGTGGTGAGTATAGGAAAAATATTAATTATGTGAATTGGCGCTGACAATGAGAGGTGATTTAAATGACTATTGGTTGACAAGAATTAACACTAACAGCAAATTTTATAGGGCGTGATTAAATGTCATTTCAAGAAATGGTTAGCAACAATCTCCAATACTCTTCAAGACTGGTGTACTTGGCCAGCTATCACCACTCTTAAGCCAGTGATCGAATGCCACAAGTTTGCTGTGAGTGTTGTCATACGAGGGAAGCTTGCAAGAGCACTTGCAAATATCAAAACTTTTAGATTTCTATGAATTTAATTGCAGGACTCGCAGCAGGAGATCCATTGCTGAAACGCTTTGTACGTGTGTACTCGCACAAGTGTGATTCGCAGCAAAATTTGCAGCAAATTTGCAGCACTGGATCAACAGTTTTAGGAAACCAGATCTTCTAGCTCTTTGAATACAGCCTGGCATAGACTTTTCTTACTACATTGACCTCATATCTTCCATTTCAATGTTTACCGGTCAAAGACTAAAACCGGTCAATTATGTTGACATTGTTGTAATCTCATGAGACACAGCCTTATATGGACCGTGTGCTGGATGAGACACCCCCATGCGTGTGTTAGGGGAATAATCAGACAATGTGATGACTGTATAACGCTGTGTCTCACCAGATCAGCCCAATCTGAAGGTCCTTGACTGGGTGCCATCTTTGACTGGGTGCTATATTTGACTGAGTGCCATCTTTGACCGGCCACCTTAAAAAAAATATTTGTTAGAAATAAAATAAAGAAAATAACTTAATCCTTAAAACCTACCTTAACTTTTTCAGTCCATTTAAATCTTCATCTGCCCTAAAATAATTAGTTTTCTATCAAGCCTGTCAACGATGGCACCCGGCTAGACCGCAATGTCTCAATCTGGTGAGATACAGCCATAATAAAACGAGGAGATTGAGCCCTCTTGCTATATCTCATTGGAATATCTCTGATGCAAGGGACAATGCAATTAGCATTTACTTTGCAGCAGAGAATGGTCTCTATTGTAATATTCGAGGAAGCATATCTGCATAAAATCATCTGTCAACATATCTCAATATCACCAATGTGTGCATGAAGCAAAATGTGTAATGAAGTTGTCTCGGATTCCCTCTGTTAATTTCCATTTTTCATCTCACATGAAGCAAATCTCAATGACAAATATTGTCTCCGGCCTTTCCCTTCTTCCCAAAGCTGATACTCTCTGCATATCCTTTCAAACCCTGTTAGTCTTGCCGATGTAATGAAAAAGTTGATGAGACACCAATTTTTTCTTTATATCAGTTTTGACCCGGATGTTCTTTATTGAAAAGGGCAATAAACCGCAGGAAAAAGGTGACAGTTATACATCTGTTAGAGTAACTTGAGGCTTGAATGTAAACCATGTGAGTTTCTCAAGGGTGCTGCATTCATGCATCCTGACAATAAAGGGTAAATTACATTAAAGAGCTTTGCGACCCTTCAATTGTTAAATAGGAAATAGAAGTTTCATCGGGATAGAGTTATCCTTGAGTGCAGATAACAAAACTGACAGGCAGACTGTGACTGACTGTCGCTGCTGGAAAGTTTTGCGTGTTGTGATAACATGAGGTGTAATAAAGAATAATTACAGGAGCATTAATAAATCAATGTCAACATGCAAACAGTACGTTATCATAGGTTGCTTTTCTGTTAGAAAAGCCATCTACAGCTGACCTTTATGAATATAAACAAGTAATGTTCTCAGTTTCTTGATTTCCATGAATGGAACCAATTTTTTAACAATTTATAACAGATTCCAGGCAATTGATAATTCATGTGGCAATGCATTAGTGAACATGCACAGTATATTAACTAACTGTCACACAGTGACAACTGTGGCGTGTTTTGTAGGGCGCTGTGCCTGGAACTATTTCATACACATAGTTGTGTGAGAGACTGCCTCTTCCCTGCGTAAAAAATCTCAAGAGGCTACGGGTATGTAATAATACAGTGGACCCTCAACTCCTTGAATTAAGAAAATGCAAGGAAAAATGTTTGAGGAAGCAAATTATCGGAGGAATTAAGTCCAAATATTATGAACCATGAGGGAGTGAGGGTAGACTGTATACATACAGATGGCTGTGCTACTTGGGACAACTGTTGAGCATGGTCACATCACAGACTCTATAATCTACATGTTATCCTTCTTAGAGGTTTGTGATATGACCGGAGAGACTGTATATTGTACAGACTGCCCTGCCTGTTACACACAAACTAAGCTGTGTTGGGCCTCCCTGTGGGGAAGTGACAGTGCCTGTCTCACCGTCTCCTGAGCCTGTCACTGCACACTAGTTAATTTTTCATGTGGTGCGATTAATTTTCCATCTTGTGCGATAGTAGGCACACACTTGTCACTTGGATTGTTTCATTTTAGCAAACACGGAAGTAATGTCAAACTTTTTTTTATAATCACACAATGGGATAATTATGGAGTGTCAACTCGGGTACTGTATGCTCGACAGAAGTGCCTTTTCTTCGAGGGGATCCATTATAAAATCATCTGCTTCTCCTTTAATTAAATATGGTTTCAGGTCTTGGAGCTCAGGATTAAGCTCCCACAGTCACACAGTGGCTTATTCTTTTCTAAAGAGTCAGATGAAAGTAGCCGAGCAGCCTGCAAATGTCATGAAATGCAAAATCTAAAGACAGACAGGAGCTGCAACGAATCAAGGTTTTACCCTTACCAGTTTCTGTATAAATAAAAGAAATAACAAACAAACAAACAAATAAACAAGTTATTTTTTTCTTTTGGGAAAAGGTTGGGAAAGGTTGGGAAAGGATTGCCTAGGGGCTGTAGAGGGACACAGGAGAAGCAATCCTTGAACAGACACGTCACCGTGGGCTAATTTGTTATTTCTTGGCTCAAAATATTGACCCATCCTATATTGTTTATAAGCCTATATAATGTCAAGTCCTTCAAAGGGAATATCACATTTTTCAATGGCTTGCAGTTAAAATGTCTCTTTTTTGGATTTAGACCAACTGAGTGATGCATTTAATTATTTTACCTTTTGAGTAATACAATCATCTTGTCCCACAATTTCCCTTCATATCACCATTTCATGAAGGTGGTTGTGACATATAATAAGGCTGACACAAAACATGGCAATTGTTTTCCCTTCGCATCTGATGCAACTTTAATCATGCAGATTTTGATCAATTAAAACTCACACTGATCCAATTGACGTTTCAAAAAGGAATACTTGATTGTCATCATTTTACACAATGTTGATGAATTCAATCACACAAATTCACTCCTGACAGATTGCCCCAATTACAGTTTCTGTATGAACTCTTTGGGAATAACATTTAAAAGAGAAAAAGTGGATAGAAAAACTGTTTACCAAAACGTGCAGTGGCATGGTGATGAATTGCTGGGAGCATCCTAGAGTCCTATTGATGTGGGCCTGTTAGTAACTAAGCACCAATATGGCTTCCCTTCAAACAGAACTCAAGAATGACACAAATTAAAAATATTCATATTTTCTGGGAAACCCACAAGCTGTAAACTTGAGAGATTCCGAGAACAGTGACATGTTTAATGTTAATTTGTTTTACCAGAAAATTGAATGAAAATGTGTATTTTACAAGTTTCCTTACATGAAATGACAGTGGATATGACACAAGAAAAACTTTACGAAAACGTTCTACAAATTTCTCAAGTTTTGACGTGAGAATGAAACGAGTTCCACTTGATTTTGTTTGCAGGGTAAGCACTAACATGGGTTGGTAGCTGTAACGATTTGATGTCAATCGGGCATTTTCACTGCACAGTTCTTACATATGGATACAGGAAGTACTTCTTTCTCTGCAAAGAGGCGAATATGAATGCCAAAACGTGAGACTTATGAAGTTTTCAGCTTTAGCACTGGGAGACTGTTGGTGGTTGAGTAAAAACTAATTTAGCCCCTCTTTTGCAAAAAGTCACCCTGTTTCATTACACCTGAAAGGGGTAGACCACAATCAATATGAACCTTGGTGGTCAGTTGGGGGTGAGAAGGCAGCCAACATTTTGTTAAGAGATAGTACTCCCTAAGTTGAGTCACCTACTCACAAGGATCTACTATCCCTTGGCCGCCAAGTTAGAGTAAATCTGTCTCCCCGTCACAATCACCAATTTTCTGCACAGTTCAGAACCAGAGAGATGAATCAACATGGATTTCAATAGTTTGAATTTAATCTTGCACATAATCATTTCATAGAGCTTTGCATGATACATATGTCTTACAGTTTTAACCAATTGAATAGCTTTAATCTTTTGTATGAGACCCGTGTATAATGCAAAGGTATGTACATTACACGTATGGCCTGCAGCGAAACTCTAAAGCGCCTGGTAGTTATTTTAATCTAGTTTCCTGACCCCTTTTATTTCAGCCTTAATGTCTCCACATGAAAGTGGTCTGTAAGCGCAAGCTGTGTCAACAATAACTCTTTAAGGTTAGAGTAGTGCTTTAATACTCCATGCTATTTGTAGGTAAAATGCATGAATGCAGCACTGGTGAGTGAATTGCTAGCTGGGAATACATCTATCACCCCTATGCTCTGATAGGGTATCCACACTGTGAGGTCTGCATTATGCAATAATGAATCACTGGCAAGCTACAGAGCTGTATTCATACATGAGGTAGCAAGAGGTAGCATTGAGCATGATGCTGCCTATGAATAGTAGTAGCACCCCTCAGCAGGCCTCAGGTCACCAGGGTGATGCTCTCCTGAGAATTGGAAACCTACTCCATGTACTCACTTTACTGACTATTACCAGTGTATTAGAGCTGCTATTGAGGAAGCCATCTAGTATGACTCAGCAACATTCAACACAGCCATTTTGTATGATTCGGCAAGTAATGGGTTAGCGATCTTGTATGACTCCAAAGCTATTCAGTCAGCCATTGTGAATGCCTCTGAGACAGCAATCCTGTAGGACTCTGCAGCTATTGAGGCAGACATCTGATATGAATGAGCAGCTACCAAGCATCCATTTTGTATGACTCTGCAGTTGTTGGATTACTCATCTGGTAAGACCCCCTGATGTGCCATAGAATGAGAAGCATCTCTCAGGGATTTCTCATTGATGTATATGCAGGTTGACACCTAGTCTTCCCTTCCTGGAAAGTCATGATATAACCACATCAGTGATGTAATAGAGACAGGAGAATCTCCCTACACGCTTCTCCTTTTATATCCCCACAGAGGCTTTCATGTCCTCATCAGCTTCCTAGTCAGCGGTACTCTGCATACAGTGTTGGCTGAGTGGTTCTACTTAGGGGATGGAACTCATCTCATATGCTTCAGTGTATGATGCTGTAAAGGCTGCATTGTGCTGAGATGCTCATGTTGGTCATCACAATACAGCCCAGCCGAGTCCCTTGCAAGGGCTATATTGATGCATTGCACAGATCCTATGGGAGGGTATCAACCCAGTAGAATCACCATGATGTGTGAATATAGCTCTGGGGAATAACTAACCAGAACTGTGTTCATGTTACATGCCAACTTAGGACATGGAGTATGAATGCACTATGCAGCCCTTACCGAGCTGATGCTATCAGACTCCTACTTCATGTTACACAGGTTCCTTTGTGCTGGCATGAAGGATCCCATGGTAGCTTAGAGCCAGGGTCCATAATGGGGGTTAGCATTGCAATAAAAAGCCTGCTTATGAGAATGTGCCGATGCTGAATAAGCAGTGGGGGGTGGGACCTCAAAATCTTTCTTGAGCGTTTAAATTAAAAGCTTGAATAAGCACATATCTTTGATGAGTCTCGGGGAAGGAGTCAAATTGAAGGGGCCCCATACTGTACATACATTTATAGCCTCTACACATACACATTGTTCACTCATGGAATAGGGTTGATGCTATGAGACCCCTACTGTCTGCACTGCTCCATGCTCTTGTGAAGTAAACCACCAAGTTAAATTATTCTTGGTCTGATTTCATCAAAGACGGCAGGCTCATTAGATTAGACAGGGAACTCTGTCTTTTGTTTCCCCGTTTCCCCAGGTTTTTTTATGCCATACTGGCCAATATGGCTGTTTCATCAAAATCATGGTAAAGAAAAAAGCACAAAGGTGCATTTGTTTCAGTTTATTGGTTAGTTGTTTCACAAATTAAACTTTGGCTGAGGTTCAACTCATGAAATAACCAGTCAACTAAATATTTGAACTGTACTGCATGTCCTAAACCAGGCCACCATTATTCTGGTGTGTTGTGATAGCTGCTATACATAATTGGATGTTGTCTGACTGTGGCTACCAGGGCCCAGAGAGGTATCTCTTGATTACATGGCTAAATGTACTATTTCCCAGAATTGTTGTTTACTGACTTATTATAATAAAGTTAAGTATTAGTAAACATCAGCAGTTTACAAATTACAGTCACAGTAGGACATTAACTGTGTTAATTACATAGTGCACAATATAGTACTAGATGTGTGTGAGGGCCACCTGTATTAAGGCAAAAAAAGGTTTGTTTCTGGTCACCTGACCAGCCCTATCCAAACAGAGCCGACCCTAATTTTCGTATGCAATTTTGAAGAAATTTTTGTATTTTTCCCATTTTTGGGTCAATTCTACGGTCTTCCGGGCAGCGGGCTTGTACTTACATGTTTTAAAAATATAGTTAAAAAAACTACCTAGAGACCCTACATTTTCTTGCCATGTTACCTGAAACAAACCTTCTTTTTTGGCCTAATGAGACCAGGCTGTATGGACACTCATGGACATGTGGTACACAGCCACTCTCAGCATGGAGCAGTAGCAGCAATTATAGACTTTTGTGGAAGCTATTCGTAAACATCATTCTAAACTTTTCATGAGAGGCCCTTTTCGGTTATCTAAAACCTTTTTTGAGTGGATTGCGCGGCTGTTTATTGTTTTCAATGTAATATATATAATGAGGCGCATCATTTCAAATATGTTTATTCCAAGAAAAATGTTCACTTCAAACAATCATTTATTACAAGAGGTAGCCGGAACAGGTCATAAAAACCAGAGAGAGCACAGCTGGAAAACACTGAGCACCTGACTTTCAGAAATTTAAGACAGCTGGTAACATCCCTTAAAACAGATTTCAAGAATTCAATGGTGATGTGTATTTCTAGAGTTTTTCTCATGCAAATAACCAGAAACTCCACAAGTAGAATGAATACCTGTATTTTTTTTATGCCGAAGTGGTGGCGTAGCCACCTGGTGGTGCCGCGAGGCACCACCAGAACGAGGTATATGATGTTTGCACTTTACCAGAAGTCAGAACAGGCGCCACCATCTTGGATTGTGCCGCCATCTTGGATTAAGGTGTCACAACACAAATTTATGCAATGTGATAACAATAATATAAATTAACCTTTGATAGTTCCTAAGGTTTATTATAATTATACCTACCCCCCTATAATGGACCCAAGGAATCCAATGGTTCTATCCATTTTTGCTAATACAGCTGGTTGCCTAGCAACGGCTATTTTAATTGTTTATCTGCCTAGCAACACGCATTTCCATGGTCCTAAGGTTGATTATTATTATACCTACCACCCCCCCTGATATGGACCCAAGAAATTCAATGGTTCTATTGGTTTGTTGCTAATACAGCTGGTTGCCTAGCAACGGCTTTTCTAATTGTTTATCTGCCTAGCAACACACATTTCCATGGTCCTGAGGTTGATTATAATCATACCTACCCCCCCCAATATGGACCCAAGAAATTCAATGGTTCTATCCATTTGTTGCTAATACAGCTGGTTGCCTAGCAACGGCTATTCTAATTGTTTATCTGCCTAGCAACACACATTTCCATGGTCCTGAGGTTGATTATAATCATACCTACCCCCCCTAATATGGACCCAAGGAATTCAATGGTTCTATCCATTTGTTGCTAATACAGCTGGTTGCCTAGCAACGGCTATTCTAATTGTTTATCTGCCTAGCAACACACATTTCCATGGTCCTGAGGTTGATTATAATTATACCTACCCCCCCTAATATGGACCAAAGGCATTCAATGGTCCTATCTATTTGTTGCTAATACAGCTGGTTGCCTAGCAACAGCTATTATAATTGTTTATATGCCTAGCAACACTCATTTCCATGGTCCTAAGGTTGATTATAATCATACCTACCTCCCCTAATATGGACCCAAGGAATTCAATGGTTCTATTAGTTTGTTGCTAATCCAGCTGGTTGCCTAGCAACATCTAATGTAATTATTTATCTGCCTAGCAACACACATTTCCATATCCCCTAACATGGACCTAAGGAATTCATAGGAAATGCCATATTTGAGGTAATATCATCCTTCCCCCTGATAACTCCTTCCTGGCCCTGCTTATTTAATGTCTTGAATGGGTTCCCTTCAAACTTACCAACCATGTAGACATTATGTTTCTTCGAATGCAAGAATTGCGGTTGTTGCCGTGTATTTTTTTTACGCGGCAACAACAGAAATTCTTGTTATGCCAAAGTGGTGGCCGCTAGGCACCACAAGAACGAGGTATAAAATTATGATGTTTCCACTTTGCCAGAAGTCAGAATGGGCGCCGCCATCTTTGATTGTGCCGCCATCTTGGATTAAGGTCTCACAACACAATTTATGCTATGTGATAACAATAATATAAATCAACCTTTGATAGTTCGTGAGGTTGACTATAATCATACCTACCCCCCCCTAATATTGACCCAAGGAATTCAATGGTTCTATCGGGTTGTTCCTAATAGAGCTAGTTGCCTAGCAACGGCCATTCTAATTGTTTATCTGCCTAGCAACACACATTTCCATGGTCCTGAAGTTGATAATGATCATACCTACCCCCCCTAATATGGACACAAGGAATTCAATGGTTCTATTGGTTTGTTGCTAATACACCTGGTTGCCTAGCAACGGCTATTCTTATTTTTTATCTGCCTAGCAACACACATTTTCATGGTCCTAAGGTTGATTATAATCATACCTACCCCTCCCCTAATATGGACTCAAGGAATTCAATGGATCTATCCATTTGTTGCTAATACAGCTGGTTGCCTAGCAACGGCTATTCTAATTTTTTATCTGCCTAGCAACACACATTACCATGGTCCTGAGGTTGACTATAATCATACGTACCCCCCCCCCTAATAACGACCCAAGGAATTCAATGGTTCTATCCGTTTGTTGCTAATACTATTAGTTGCCTAGCAAAGGCTATTCTAATTGTTTATCTGCCTAGCAACACACATTTCCATGGTCCTGAAGTTGATAATAATCATACCTACCCCCCCTAATATGGACCCAAGGAATTCAATGGTTCTATTGGTTTGTTGCTAATACAGCTGGTTGCCTAGCAACGGCTATTCTAATTGTTTATCTGCCTAGCAACACACATCTTTGGTCCTGAAGTTGATTATAATCATACTTACCCCCCTAATATGGAGCCAAGGAATTCAATGGTTCTATTGGTTTGTTGCTAATACAGCTGGTTGCCTAGCAACGGCTATTCTAATTGTTTATCTGCCTAGCAACACACATTCTCATGGTCCTGAAGTTGTTTATAATCATGCTTATCCCCCAATATGGACCCAAGAAATTCAATGGTTCTATCGGTTTGTTGCTAATACAGCTGGTTGCCTAGCAACGGCTATTCTTATTGTTTATCTGCCTAGCAAGACACATTTCCATGGTCCTAAGGTTGATTATAATCATACCTACCCCCCCTAATATGGACCCAAGGAATTCAATGCTTCTATTGGTTTGTTGCTTATCCAGCTGGTTGCCTAGCAACATCTTTTGTAATTGTTTATCTGCCTAGCAACACACATTTCCTTACCCCCTAACATGGACCCAAGGAACTCATGGGAAATGCCATATTTGAAGAAATATCATCCTTCCACCTGATAACCCCTTTCCGGCCCTGCTTTTTTGGTGTCTTGAATGGGTTCCCTTCAAACATACCAACCATGTAGACATTATGTTTCTTCGAATGCAAGAATTGCTGTTGTTGCCGCGTATAAAAATGCCTGAGGCATTTTTTTACGCGGCAACAACAGCAATTCTTGTTGAGTTTCATTGCAAAAAATGTCAATGAGTATTACACAAGAAAATTTCAAAAACGTTCTATTCTCCAGTTTTGACAAAAGAATGGCACTACTTTAGCTTTGTTTGCAGGGAGGACACTGTCATCTTTCGCTTAACTACAATTTCTTCATTTTTTCCCCTTCGCATACAGCTGCATTTTCAATCAAGAGAAAAAACTTCTTACTATTCAAATATGGTGAAAGAGTGAAAACTCAGATATAAATATTCCAACTGTAGCATATGATGAAAGGTAATTCCTCATATAACTTTAATGAAGTTTCACAGTACTACAGCTAAGTTCATAATGGCCCTGTAGCTGTTTGGAAATGTCAAATGTAGGACCCAACAGTGAGCACATAGAGACCGACTGTGCCTAGTTACTATGGAGGCACGGAGTATTCACTTTTACCTAGAGGTTATTTATCAAAGATCAGCAAAGACAGGGACTTTTATGTGTAATTTGGAGGCGGAGGGATACTCAGACATGCAGAGAAGTCGTACTTGTGAAACTGTTTGATTAATCAAAGGTTACCATGTTACCATGTTAACCCGATGGGTTTCATAGTCTCTCAGAGGGTAGGTATGATGCATTAATTTAGCAATTGCAAGTTACTTGCCAGGGCTGCATTCACACACCATGATGACCAAGGATATGACCTATTGAAGCATTTTGCAGCTATTTGGGGGTTTGTCAGCTTCTCTATTGGGAATATATTATCAAAGGTCTTACTGCCTCTTAAACCATTTCATGGTATGATGCTTTCTTGAAGATACATCTGCATCATGCCGTCCCTGGAGCCTTTGAGTGCATTTAAGTGTTTTAAGTCTGCTCTCCCATCAGGCATTGGTCCATATATGTAGGGGGTACTTGAAGCTGGTTTGGGTGCCAACTGCAAAATGACTAACTGTAAAACAGGGGCCTATTGGGAGATGTATTGTCACAGTGTATATGCTACAGTCAGTGTGTACTCATGTTCGAGACCCAGAAAAGTGCAAATGCTAGCTTCCTGTATCAAAGCAGGATTGTTGATTTATATCCCAGAATTTTGTGCCTGACATATCTGTGCGCTGTTGCTTTGGTTTTGGTACCTGCCGTCAATGAGCCCCCCTGGGTAGGATACCTTTTAGTTTCCTACACAATCCAGAGCCTTTATCTATAATTAGCCAGTCCAGTAAAAGAATTGAAAGCCTGCATAACAGTTTTCTGCTTTCTCACTACATTGTTTCTGCATCATAACTTTCAGGAGTGTACTACATTGCAAGGAGGGAATTAGTGAGTTATGGTTGTTTAAGGGCGGCATAATGCATTATTGCATCATGCCTTGGCCATCATGATGCATGAATGCAGCCTTGGTGAGAAGATCGCCAAGGATGTACCAATACAGCAGCAGCAGGTTACCCACCAGGGCTGCTTTGGTGCATCATGATGACAACTGTCATCTTTTAGTGACATCTGTCCTTAAAGGGCATACACCATTTGACAGCTAAGGTCATATTCATGGCATGAAAGCTACAATCTGATTAGTTTTATAGAAATACACATGTACCGGTGTCCACACATACGGACACCAGACAAACATAGGGTGGGCAGAAAGCAGAAAAACTACCTTATTAAGAAGGGCTAAGGAAGCCAAACCACATAAGGTCTGCCTGGTGCCTCTATGAAAGCAGCCCTGGCGAATGGTTTAAATGTTTTCACATTCAAGTCAGATCAGATTTGCCTCAGTCAGCAAAAAGCCATGCACTCGAAGGAAACGCTTTAACTCTTTGAGGTTCACAGAATGCTAAATGTGCTTTGCTGTTTGTTTGTTATGGTACTTGAACACTTATTTCAATGTTGACTTGAGGGGATTATACTACTGAAGGAATGGCATGATTATAGTGCATAGTATGCATGTCTATGTCAAGATGTATGATCATAGGCCTGCACTGATTGTAAATGAAAAATTGAGGCATCATTCTTTCCATAAAGGGTGAACCAACTTACTTTATGCCCTCCTGATGTCTGATTCAGATCTTGAGGCAAATTGGCAATTTGATTTCCCTGCTGTAATTTGAAGTATTCAAAGTCCCGGGCATCATCTCTTGGCAACAACACCAAAAGTTATTCACAAAGATAACAGAGACAATTCCAAATTTAAAAATAGATTCACCTTGAGCCATAAAGAAGTGAACCACTTTACTACACAGGGGGAATGCAGTAATATTGTGTCAATATGTTAATGGAAAATATTGTAATAGTTTTGAATAAGTTGCTTTTGAGAATTGGCAGATAAACCTCACACTGCAGTACTGAGAAATGGGACAGCAACTTTGAATCAACAAGACAGACCTAGTCATAAATCTCACATTCATTTTGTCTGAACCATAATCTTCTAGTATAGTAGTAAAACTGAAGTATGTTATCAGCACAGAACTATCGTTCAAACTAAATGAATGTTATACATACGACTATTAAAGTTTTACTGAGATATACAGTTGGTATGTTCAAAAACAATGATGGACACATATTTGACAACTTGTAATAAATGTGTTTGGTTATTTAGTACAGTGTGGGGAAACAAAAATGTGTTTACCTTTTTATTGGGCTGAAGGATTACAACCGCTATCAGGGGGGGGGACTTACAAAACATGTTTAAATAAATAAATATGCTTCAACTTTTGCTAGATTCGGTATCTGAAATTGATGCTTCAAAATATAAACTTCTCCCTCATATCATAAATAAAAAAAGATGCCACATCAAATTTGATAAAACCTTCCTATATCAACCAAAGTTCATCCTTGATCTAAATGTCAACCTGATATCTTGTTTTCAAAATATATATCAAGTCCCTTTGAGAATATAGATGGCTATTTTGCATGGTGAAAAAAAGGTCCAGTTTCCTATTTGGAAAAGCTATGAAACATCATCCCGTGTGGCACTTTGTCAGATAGTTTGGATGAGCTGTCTCAAGTTACTATGGAGGTAATCCAATAGGGAGAGCAACTGCTACTCGCCCGAGGGCTGCCTGAAAACCAGTTCTTTGACAGTCCAGATCTGACACCTAGTATGGTATTCAGATCTTTCAGCATGTAATTCAATCGTAAATGGTTTTGAAAAGGGCATATTGCAAAAAAAGCACTACGGCATCCTTGACAGGTAAAATACTAAAGTTTTGGCTTTTACAACAAGACCGCTCAGGGTTTTAAAAATTCCTAATGATGCAGGGATCACTGGCATCTAACTTGTAAGGTTTACAATCAAGTTAAACATTGCAAGCCTGTTAGATAATAAAATCTGCAGCAACAGCATCAAACTCTGAATGAATTCTGTTGAAGAGTCAAACTAAGGTGCATAAATCATCATTCATTATCTGCTACTGGCTAAAGATGTCTGTTTTCTTGGAGAGAGGTACAAGGCAGTACTATCTGTCATTACAGGTTTTAAAAATCCAGAGCACACACTTGGGTTTCTACCCCATTAATACGGAATGCACGCCATTGATGTAGTATTTTGATAGTAAATAAAAGTTCGGCAGTCACGTAAAATTATGAAAATGATGTGACCAAGTTGAAAAAAAAAAAAATATATATCACAGTTAAGTGATATTTATCATGTCATCTTCAGAGTGTTAAATAAGCTCATTAATTCTTACCTCCAAAAGGTTTGATGTTATTTTCATCATCTTAATAAAAATTTGAAATTCTGGTTAGTACTCTTTCACTAAAGTGGATTCCAGGAGCTGAAGGGGATTCCATAGACTTGTAGGCACTTAATGCAATGTTTAGTCATCAAGAAAGGATTGCACAGTCAGGGTCATATCCATTGACTAGCAAGTACTTTATGAGCAGTCGCTCAAAAATATTTACCATGGTTGACAATGCAATTAAAAACCTAACAACCCAAAAACAGAACATGTTATCAATTTAAAAAACTATAAATCAGTATGCTCATTCCTGTTTCAAGCATGAAACATTCATAATCTGTCTGATCAGCAAATACCCGAATGGAGAGGCTGCACATGTCACACAGATAAATCAATTGATTATGCCTGAAAAAAGTTAAATAATGGCAGTAATGTCAATAAAAAAAAGTAAAATACAATAGAAGCAGTAATTATTTAATTGAACTGAGCCTTATAATCATCAATTTTAGCTGTGTACATTGGATTTCTGACAGCTTTGAGAGAGTCAATGAAAGCAGTGTCAGTTAAAGCGAGATTGTAGCAGGAGGTGTTTGCTCATTTCATGTTCCTTATCACCTCCCATATCACAGGCAGTTGGTGGTGACCTAGTGTAGAGTTTCAGGGCCAAGGCTGAAGGTTCATTATTCTTCACCGGAAAAAAGATTCTGGTCTAAGCTTAGCTGTGGAAATGCCTTTTAACAACCATTACTCACTCAGACACTCACTAGAAGGTAACTTTTATCATTTAGTACTCCACTGCTTTGTGAAGACACCCAATACACCCTTTTGTTGTTAATTAATCAGTTTCTAGGCAAGATATGCCAGTTAACAATCAAATGGAGAATATTAAAAAAAATAATTCACAATGTTAGATGTGAATAATATATCAGTACAAACGTTTGTCGAAAGTCTCGGGCAAAAATTACTGAAAGAGACTGGTGTTAAAAACAGGGAAATCACATTAATAAGAGGTGATTAACTCGCGGGTGCTGCATTAGTGCATCATGCAGATTCTTCTGCAGTGTTTCAACCTCGTAGGGTTGGCATGAATGCAGCACTGGTGAGTTACTTGCCAGGGTTGCATTCATGCATCATGATGACCAACGGCATGATGTATTGATACATTATGCCATCCTTAAAGGGTTAAACACAGCAGTACAGTGTACCAGTACCACAATGCCCTGGAAACATTCAACAGCGTCCCATCCATGCACCAAGGCAGAATCCAAGATAAAGCCTGATCTGCATATTTATCCGACTCACCACATTAGGCACACTAATTATCCCAGTAGATAATTAACTAATTAACAGAGGCTGTGGGAGGCTTTTAGGGCACAGTGTTGTGACTCTCGAATTGAAACGCAAATGAAATACAATTTGGAAGGAGACTGACAAGCTGCCTGCCAGGGTTGCATTCATATATGTTGGCCACAAATTATGACCAAACTATGATGCTTCTAAAGGGTTTACTGGTGTACGCTTCAGGGAATTGGGCAATAGGTAGTATTGAGTATGATGCTCCAAATGAAGAGTTAGCTGTAGTAATGCTCAGCAGGCCTCAGGGCACCAGGGGGATGTTCTACTGACAAATGGAAACCCATTTCATGCACTCACTTTACTGACTGGTACCAGTGTATTAGAGCTGCTATTGAGACAGCCATCTAGATGACTCAACAGCACTCAACACAGCCATCTTGTACGACTCAGCAAGTAAAGGGTTAGCGATCTTGTATGACTCCAAAGCTATTGAGCTATCCTAAGGCCAACTTGTATGCCTCAGTAGCTTCCAACGCACCCATCCTGTGTAACTCAACAAGTATTGAGGCAGCCATCTTGTATGACTCAGCAGTTATTGAACATCCATAATGCAGCTATTAGGACAGTCATAGTGTATGACTGAGGAACTTTTATGGCTGCCATCTTTCATGACTTCATCAAGTCAGCAACCTTTTATGACTAGAAAGTGAGGACCAGCTCCCATATAGAATGAGACCTTTTCATCCCATTCCTGAAAGCTAGGAACTAAAACCTATCAGTGTAATAGGGACAAGAGAACCTCTCTATGGCCAGCCCCTTCTATAACACATTTCCATGTTGACTAGGCTGAGAGGCTTTAATGCTTTCAGCAGGGTGACATCCAAGTGCCAGTCGGCCACACCATTAGTAAAGCCCTGGCTGAAAAGGTCTACTTAGGAGGTGGAAACCACCACACATACTGCAAAAGTGATTTTTAATAAGGTGATGAACAGGTTAGGCTTCTTTAAGATTTGCGGTACCTATATACTCCTGGCTCCTGAGGGCTGTTTATGTAATAGGCCTAATGCAGTTCACAGGCAATTGGCATATATCAGACAGTTACAAAGCTAGTATAATACCGTAGGGAATGTAGAAAATTTTAAGTGATGAGGCATGAGAAAGCAAATAGTGAACAGGATTGAAAACATGAAATGCACTTATTTTACAGCCTTAGGGAGGTGAGGAATTTTTCCTTTTCCATTTGTTACACACCGCCTGTGTCTATCACCATCAATGATCACCCTTGTGGAGGTTGAGTGCCAGATTCTGTTAACAGAATTTCATGCCAATACCTACAATATAATACTCTATAAAAGGGGCAGTGTGCCTGCCAGAATGCATCCACAGTATGCCCTATGCTACGATTGACAGACACCAGGTCTGAGACGCGGCCAAGAAATGACTCGGTTCCCATTTCTATTCTCAACCTTACTTCTAGACCCGTCATCATTTCTGTGGAGGTGTTAAAGCTATGATATCCCCTATAGAAATGCCTCCCCCGCACCTCCACACGTCCCTATGTAGCGCTATAGCGTGACGCTCTGCCAATTCCTCCCTCCACCCCTCATGTGTACACTGATGCTGAGTGTGAAAGTGGGGGGCCAGGCGGTGGCCTCCCTCCGCCTGGCCATCCCCTTAGGCACATAGGGGTACAAGGGTTTGAGGGGACGCCTCTCCCTGGGCCTCTCAATTTTTGTGCTGCGTAATGCCAGAAAGAAATGATATAGACACTTATGGTGCATCGCATTGTATCACACGAGGAGGAGTGGAGTGTGATGCTATCCAATGCACCATGAGTGGAGAAAACAGGAGTTCAGACTAATTTGAGTTGATCTCTGTAATAATTTCATGTAATCCTTGATTAATCTCATCAAAATATACATTGAAAGATTGGTTTCATAGCTATTTTGGTAACGTTATCATGGAGAACTAGGCCATGGAATACGAGTATCAGTTTCTCCACAGAAGTGTGGATAACGGCCACTTTAGTACTTTAGCATAATAACTTTGTTTCTCCACATAAAATGATGAGAATTATTTGACTGCACTCAGCCTTAAAAACATCAATTCTAGCCGTGCATATAGTCGTTCTTACAGCTTTAAAAGCAGTATTAGTAAGAGGGCATTGCGGCAGGACGTGTTTGCCGATCTCAGGCCCCTTATCACATCCCACAACACAGGCACTCGGTGGTGACCTAGTAAGGACACCAGGATCAAGGTTCGTAAATCCGCACTAAAATGATATTTACAGTAGCTGAAAGTCTGGTCCATCAAATCTAGAATGCACAAATAGAGATACCATGTTGGTACAAATCTACAAAAGCTTAACAGAGTGTAACCTATAGACTAGCCCATGAATGGAAATCCCTGACAGTCTCCCTCTCCCCCTCTCGACTTGTGCTAAAAAAATCAGTACAGTATTCGACGTAATAAGCGCCTTGGGGGCTTAAACAATTATTTTCATGGCGTTTTTAGTACTTAAGAGTTTTATTGTCACCAAAATCATAAAAGTTGAGCCTCTGTTCTAGTATAAAAATGCTCCAAAAAGGGGGGGGGGACCCTTATTAGGGGACTTATTTGGTATCATATTTGGTATCAAATCGAAAGGAATACTGCCACTAATGCAGTGGATAGACTTCCCATGAGATCAATAAATTCATAAAATTGAAATGTAAACTTTTGTCCCAAAAAACATATATATTATTTTATTTGTTATAGTGTGCGAGTAAAAAAAAAAGAAATAAGTCTCCCTTGTCATATTTCTCAATTTGCTTTGAGTGGCCTAATGGTATCTTTATAGAAACAGTATCAGGGGGAGCGAGCAACAGGAAGGATTAAGAAGTGTTAGTAGTATAGTTTGTATCGGAACAGGACTATGGTTAAGTACTGTTTATTACTCGTTGGACTTGCAGCCAATCAGAAGCCTCCATTTGACCGGAAGTGACTTCCTCATTTGCATAATTGGTCACTTCCGGTGTACCAGCCAATCAGAGGCCTCCATTTGGCCGGAAGTGACCCCCTCATTTGCATAATAGACCACACCCCCGTGGTCGGAAGTGACCTACCTAAGATGACCGGAAGTGACGTCACGTGCCCTACTTAGGGTAGGGATTAGCGATGACCGGAAGTGACAGAAGTGACCCAATTAAAAAAAAAATGTGGTCACGTGACTGGAAGTGACCACCTAGTTAACATGTCTGCAGGATGATCACCTGCTGTTTGCTGTATGAAGTTTTTTGTATACGCTCTCGTTGAACTAATCTCCTAATGACACTTGGTCCTCTTAAAGGTGTAACACACCTCCAGATCAAAAACAAGATTTGAATCCAGGGTGGAAGGTACGACCCTCCAGCTGGAAACAGGATTAGCTAGCTCACTCTCTCTTAAGCAGCTTATCTCCAGAGGTGTGTATAAGGGGTGGGGGAAGAAAAAGAATGTCATTTACTCACACTTTCTCTACAACCCTCACCATGAGTAGTATAATATGTATCAGAGTCTGAATGTACACATCAGACATGTCAGAGGAGGATCTTTTTTGATTTCTTTAGTAGTTAATTAACTGGGGGGAGGAAGAAGAGAAGGGGGGGGTGCATAGGGGGGCACTCTGGGAGGGGAGGGGGGCACTTCTTTTGGGGTTGGGGGGAGGGGGGAGGGGGGCACTTTGGGGGGGGGGCTCTCTTAGGGTGCTAGTAGTGAAGTGGGACAAAAAAGAATTTTACTTAATTAAGAGACTCGCCTCCTCTTCGGAGGCGAGTCTCTTAATTCTTTTTTCTGTTTAGATTTCGTATGAAAATAAAAACACAACAATTTCCATTTTTTATTTTTTATTTTAATTTTGAATCATTTGACTAATGTGTGTCGACTCGGTAGTGAATCACCTACGATGACTTATCCTACGATGTCCTCATCGTCCAAACGGAAGAAACACCTGGCGTTTTCCACTGACAACCCTCTCATCTCCCTTCTGAGAGCTGCTATATCATCGGTCAGTAGATTTAATGTCTTCAACATTGCCGTCAGTAAAAGTCTGGTTTGCGGCGTTATATTCATTGCTTTACATGCCAACTGACAAGTAGGAGAATGTCTGAAATGTTCCACTGCGACGTCATCGCTGTCTGACCACGTGTGTATAGTGACTCCACATTGAAAGCATTGAACAAAATCCTTACCACCTATGTAAAAGAACCCGTAAGCGGCGAGAGTCTCTGCGAAAGAGTGTGGTCTATACCACCCAAAGGCGTTGAAAGTGTCCAGTTGCCTCCCTAAACCCTCGAAAGCCGTGTACTTGGCCAGCGTGGGGTGGTTGCCCATGATGGTAGTATGGTAGTAGATAGTCAGTCAGTCAGTCAGTCAGTCAGTTAGTTGGTTGGGTAGGTAGACAGATACGGAGCCAGGTAGGTAAGTAGGTAGGCAGGCAGCCAGGCGGGTCGGTGCTTTTTTTTTTCCCTGACTGCGCTCCAAATGAGTGACTAACCAGTGACGTGACGTGAGTGCCTGTCAACGATGGCACCTGGATAAAGATGGCACGCGGTCTAAGACATCCACAATGTCTCAGTCTGGTGAGATTCAGCCATAATCAAGCTAAGAGATTGAGCCCTCTTGCTATATCTCATTAGAATATCTCTGATGCAAGGGACAATGCAATCAGAATTTACTTTGCAGCAGAGAAAAGTCTTTATAATAATATTGGAGGAAGCATATCTGCACAAATCATTTCTCAACATATCTCAACATCATCAATGTGTGCATGAAGCAAAATGTGTAATGGTGAAGTTGTCTCGGATTCCTTCTGTTAATTTCCATTTTTCATCTCACATGAAGCAAATCTCAACGACAAATATTGTCTCTGGCTTTTCTCTTCTTCCCAAAGCTGATACTCTCTGCATATCCTTTCAAACCCGGTTTGTCTTGCCTATGTAATGAAAAAGTTGATGAGACACTAATTTTTTCCTATATGTCAGTTTTGACCCAGATGTTTCCCCTATATATACGGCATTAGTTGGGACCAGCGAACCCCCCCATTGAATTAGGCCTGGGTGCTCGCCAGGAACAGATAAAGTAAAAGAGGCTGTATGCAAGTGTGATTTTTTTTTCAAAGGTAACTCGATTTATTATTATCAATTTAATTCAATTAATATTTAGAGGACCTCGCATTTAACAAGTTGTCTCCTTATCAGATTTATTATCAGAATACATTTGTTTTTCAAAGGTAACTCGATTTTTATAATCAATTTAATTCAATTAATATTTAGAGGACCTCACATTTAACAGGTTTTCTCCCTATCAGATTTATTATCATAATACAATTGTTTTTAAAAGAAAACAATACATATTATTCTCGCACAGAGTACTTTTATAATACAATTATAGAAAAATGGGACCCAAATACAACGGGATGATGCAGTATAAATCTATTTTAACCCCCGATTTGAATACAATATTAAAACTCAAATATTTATTGAGATATACCAACATAAACTGGGGTGGGGGAGGGGGGGGTGGGGTGTGTTGGTGGAGAGGGAGGAGGGAGTATAAATGGCACTGAAAATTTCAAAAATATACTATATATACTAAAGAAATAATTACAGGAGCATTCTTTATAAATGAATCAATGTTAACATGCAAATATAAAGTTAGCATAGGTTGCTTTTTTGTTAGAAAAACCATCAAAACATTGATATTTCAGATTTTAAGTCAATATGATCTCTTGATTTTCATGCATGGAACCAATTTTTAAATGATTTTAAACATATTCCAGTCAATTAATAATTCATGTGGCAGTGCTTGCAATGCATTAGTGAACATGCACAGTGAATGAATTAACTGTCACATGGTGACAACTGTCGCACGTTCTCACATTAGCGAGGTTTGTAGGATGCTGTGCCTCGTTTTATTTCATACACATAGTTGTGTGAGAAACTGCCTCTTCCCTGCAAAGAAATCTCAAGAGGCTATGGGTATGTAATAAAACAGTGGACCCTCACTTCCTCTAATTTAGAAAATGCAAGGAAAAATGTTTAAGAAAGCAAATTATCCAAGTAGTTAACTCCAAATATAATGAAACATATAGGGCTAGTTCTAGGGCTACTGTCTGAGGAAGCAACGGATTCGATGTAGTTAATGTTCGAGGGAGTGCAGGTAGACTGTATAAATACAGATAGCTGTGCTACCTGGGACAGTTGTTGAGCATGGTCACATCCCAGACTCTATAATCTACATTTTATCCTTCCTAGAGGTTTGTGATTTGACCAGACAGACTGTATACCTTACACACTGGCCCTGCCTGTTACACACAAACTAAGCTGTGTTGGGCCTCCCTATGGGGAAGTGACAGTGCCAGTCTCACCGTCTCCTGAGCCTGTCACTGCACACTAGTTAATATTTCATTATCTTGTGCGATAGTAAGCACACACTTGTCACTTGGATTGTTTCATTATAGCAAACACGGAAGTAATGTCCAACTTTTTTTCATAATCACACAATGGGATAATTATGGACTGTCAACTCTGGTTTTGTATGCTTGACAGTAGTGCCTTTTCCTTGAGGGCATCCATTACAAAATCATCTGCGTTCTCCTTTAATTAAATATGGTTTCAGGTCTTGGAGCTCAGGATTAAGCTCCCACAGTCACACACTAGCTAATTCTTTTCTAAAGAGTCACATGAAAGTAGCAGAGCAGCCTGCAAATGTCATGAAATGCTCCATCTAAAGACATACAGAAGCTGCAACGAAAAAACGTTTTACCCTCACCAGATTCTGTATAAATAAAAAAGATAACAAACAAACAAACAATAAACTTATTTCTATGGAGGAAAGGTTGGGAAAGGTTGGTCAGTAGAGGGGCACAAGAGGAGCAGTCCTTTAACAGACACATCACCGTGGGCTAATTTGTTATTTCTTGGCTCAAAATATTGACCCATCCTATTTTGTTCATAAGCCTATATATAATGTGTTGCAGTTAAAATTTTAGTCTCTTTTTTGGATTCAGTGTAACTGATTGATGCGTTATTACACATTTTACATTTTGAGTAATACAATCATCTTGTCCCACAATTCCTCTTTATAACTCCATTTTATGAAGGTGGCTGTAACATGAAATAAGGCTGAAACAAAACATGGCCATTGTTTTCCCTTCTCATCTGATGCAACTTTAATCATCCAGATTTTGATCAATTAAAACTCACACTGATGCAGGTGTAGGGACACTAATATTATATGTAATCGAACACCTATGGTTAGTTCGTAAGGCTGGAGCCAGGGGGCATCCCTATCGGAGGCGCACCGTATAAATGCTGCCCTCACCCCCTTGCTCTGGCAGACCTTCTCAGGTCTCAGACTGTGATAGATCCTAAGAATTGCTATTTGAAAGACCCGAACGAGACGGAACATCCACTCTTACCTTGACTGTACAGGGTGAAGTTATAATAACCTCTTCCTTTGCATCTCTACATGAAAACTGCAGTTCGAGTCCTTATTTAATCGAATTACATAGAGACGAACTCTACACTGGTGCCGTGACCAGGATTTTTCTAGAAGAGATAGCGGACTGATCCTGGCAGAGGCTCGGTCAAACAAAGGGGGGGAAGATGGATCCAGGCCCGACCTGGAGGACGGGGAACTGGACCCTACAGTGGCCCAGATAAATGAGGTGTGGAATGTGGCAGCCCGGCTGCATACCCCGGACAAGAAAGGATCTAGAAAGAGGAGTCTGGTTTTTCTAACTCCGGGAGAATATACACAAGTGAGAACGATTCCGAGCACCAACCCTTTCAGAGGGAATCCATGGGCTACCATCCGAACCCAACCTCGGACACATGGAAAGAGACCTGTCTTGGAGAGGCCGACAGATCCCTGACTACGATGCCTACTGCGAGAAATTGAAAGCAGAGGAGGAGGAGATGAGGGATCGGTATACGGCTATGAATGAGGACTTGATCCGCCTGGGAGACGAGAGAGCAAGGGCAATTGCCCAGTACTAGAAGGAAGCAGAGGAATTGAAAGAAGTCAAAGGAATGATTCAGGCGGATTGAAAGTACATACAAGAGCAATTGATGCTCTAAACCTCCCAGCTGGCCAAGGTCCAGCAACAGGTCAAGAGCATACAGCATCATTTGACAAAGGAGCAGGTTAAACTCCAGAAAGATATTGAAGAGGCCCGCAAAAGTCGAGACCTTCGGGACACCTACAAGCTCGAGATCGATCGACAGTCCCGGAAAGTCTAAGGAGGGACAGTCCGGCCAAGCGATGCGGGAACAATTCGAACACGAACGGGAGGCTCTGAAGCAAGCCCAAGTTGAAATGAAAGCTGATTTGGAGGCTCTGCAGAAAAAGAAGGAGGAAATAAACGACACCTACCTGGCCTATGAGCTACAGGTAGAGGAGACCCGTAAGGAGAGAGAGGCTAGTGGCTGGGAGACTAAGAATGAGGGGCTCAGACAAAACAAGCACGTGGCATCTACCCCTAGTCCGATACTGAAACCTGAAGATCCGCTGGAAACGCGGGGCACTGTTTCGGGCGGGAAATATGAACGAAATCGAGGGAAGCCTGTCGTGACTGAGGCAGACCGAAAAGTAACTTATTGGGGAACGGAAGAGAAAGAGATCTCCTGTAACAATAATAGTACGGCCGAGATTCCACCTAAAAGAATGAATCATAGCTACGGCTCCCTGCATCCATTTGCGGATGATACCTTGGCAGGCCACAATTATACGGTACCACCTCCACCGATATATAATATAACCTACCAATACCTACCGGGAGCCGGACAGGACGAAGGGCCTCAGCCCACGTATGGGGGAGGTGGATCCAGCCCAGGAGGGGGAGCAGGTACTGTTCCGAACCCAGGGTCGTATGGAGGTGGATCCAGCACAGGAGGGGGAGCAGGTACTGTTCCGAACCCAGGCTCGAATGGGGGTTATCCGCCCAGTCCGGAACGTACAGGTCCGAGCCCAAGGGGAGGTACCCCAAGACCGGTACCGGCCCCACGAAAGTTAACAAAACGATCGTCCATGGGTCCGAGGGTTGCTGCGATAGTGGAGTCCGATCCCTGTATCCAAGGGATGGCGATAGACTGTTGCAGCCAAACTCGGGAGGACGAGTCTGAAATTATGGAATGCATTTGGAGGCAGTCCGATCGTCTGGTATGGAGTCATAACAGGGCTCGGAAGCCTGTTCAAAATCCCCAGCGTTTTAATGGAGAGAACTGGAAGGAAAGCTACCAAGACTTCTGCGACGACAACCGTTATCATGGTTGGGACAAAGAGGCTTCATTGGGCCCCCTCATTAATTGGTTGAGTGAAGGTCCGGGACGGATAGCAGTAGATGATTGGCGGTTAGCTTATGGAGAATCCGGAGATTATGACCAACTGGTGGCTGCAGCCACACACATCTTTGGGGTATTGTCTGCGAATGATCCTTGGTCGGAGTTCCAGGTTCGGACACAGAAACCGAAGGAGTCCCCAAAAGTGTTTGGTTTGGAGTTGCAGAGATTGTTGCAAAAGACCCGGCCCTATTGGAGACGTGATGATGAATATTTCTTGGATGAACTGTTCACGCACTTCATCAAAGGGCTGAGGGATCCATCCCATGCGGAGCTCCTACAGAAGGAATGGGGACGTGGTTCATCCATGGTGGACTTCTTTTTAGCCACTGATCAGCATGAAAAAAAGAAGCGTTTACTGTCCGGGTTCCTGCCCAACCATAGAGTGGCATCCGCACATGCGGCCACTACCGAAGCCAGTGATTCGAATGATAGCTCGGATGAGAAGAGAATCGCGGCCATCGGTGGCGACAAGAAGGACAAGAAGAAATGGTGGAAAAAGAACATGAGTAAGCTACCCGAGAATGAAATCCAAGGGGAGGTGAGCACCAAACCTGCTCCTACCCCTCCGGTGGTAGGACCATCCGAAAACGAGAAGCGTCTGATGGCCATGATGGAAGAAATGAAGGGACTGTTGGACTATCGGAAACGCCCGAAGTTGGATAGGGCAACAGTAAAGTGTTTTAGATGTTAGGAGACAGGACATTTCGCAGCCGAATGTACGGCAGACAAACCTGTTTGGAGAGAACGAAAAAGAGAGGAAACGGAAAATTAGAGGGGGTTGTCCGTGAAGGCAAACTGACGACCCTTAAGAGAGTATGCCAGGATACGATTCATACAAACGTGATTGGGGAGTCTGTAATGTGTCCGCCCAGCAGCATGAGAAATGCTGAAGAGTCTAAAACATGTGGGGCTGGGGGTATTGGTGAGACAGTTGCCAGGGAGAGCAAAGAAGGGAAACCGATCACCAATAAAGAGGAAGGTTGGATAGAGGAACTATCCCGGATGGGTGGGGTCCGCCTTCTCCAGGGTCATCCGTGTTTGGACTACTTGAAAGGATTCGGATTCAATTTTGACATGGCAAACGACATCAAAAGGTTCGCAAGTAATCCCTAGATGATGGGAGGAAAAAGATGGTATGTGTCCGTGTCTGTGAACGGCAGAATGGGAGAATTTTTATTGGATACAGGAGCTAGCCACTCCGCTATGTCAAAAAGGTTCTTCGATCTAGTGTCAAACATGGATGATGACCTCACAACGAGGGTAAATGCATGTGCGGCAGACGGGAGCAAGATACAAACGTTTGGTAGGACTTGTATGGTCATCTTGGTAGGCAGAAGGGAATACATCATTTCCCCGACTGTTGCTGGGATTGAGGACGACGGGATCATAGGGATGGATTTCGCTTCCTTATATGGGGCGAAATTGGACCCGGTCAGTGGAGTGTTAAAATTGACTAATCCTTATAAAGACAGGATCCAATGCCTGGCAAGAGAAGTAAGCGGGGTAGCGAGTGTGGTACAGACGGTGAAAATACCCCCCGGGATGGCATGTGATGTCTTGATAGCCTCAAGCAGGATGAAAAGGGGTATTCCGGGGGTGTTTGAACCGAATGTGACGGTGTTGGGAAAGAAGGGATTGGAGTCAGCCGACACCCTGATAGGAAATATCGCTTGGGGAGTAGCCCCGATAACGAACCCGAGTTCGAAAACCGTCTACCTGGAAAAAGGCACTGTAGTGGGAGAAGTGATATCCGCAGAGGCGGTCACCAGTAGCTTTAAAAAAGGAGCCGGAATAATCCCGGATAGTGAAGGAATGGAGGAAGGGTTGGCAAAATTAGTAGAGAAGGCTGGGGTGGAGACAGAAGAGCAGAGAAATGCTTTGAAAGATATGTTGACGGAATGTGGCTCAGCTTTTGCGTGGCCCGGAGAGCCCTTGGGACAAACAGATCGAGTCCTACATTCCATCAACACGGAAGGGGCAAGCCCCGTAAAGATACCATTCCGGCGTCTTCCGCTGGCGAAGAAAGTGGTGGCGGAAGAAGAGATTACGAAAATGTTGATGAGATAATGAGATGGTGCAATGCCATATAATACATAGAACCGGAGAGCAAAGGGCAAGTAGGCCACCATCGTGAGTCCGTCTGATATGGCCAAACCGGTAAGAATACAGTTTGTGGCAGATATTATGTTTTTCCAGGTAAGTACAACAATGTTTAATATATTGGCAATTATACCAAGGATGCACACCACAGTGGCTAAGTAGCCATGGTAGTCTTTATACCAGTCACCAAAGGTCCTAAGCCCCTCTGCCCCAGGGTAGTAAAAACCAGGCATCTCCGTCACAGCTGTGGATGAGTCAGGGGTAAATAACCCCAGGGTGGAGTTAGAGTAGGGGTCAGCCATGTCTTGGCAGGAGTTTACACTAGCCTGCATGGTGTCATTAATGATATCCATTGTGGAAGTTTTGGAAGGAGCACTCACAGGGTCATGTAGTATACTTCTATCCTGAGGAACACTAAGAGGTAATTGTAGTTGTAGCCAGTTGGATCCTTTAGGCTACATCAACAAGCAGTTTCAGAAGAGTGATTTCCTATTATAGTCACGCAATATGTAATCTCTGAAATCTTACTACTAGATACCTTTTCTATGATACACTTGAATGTAAAATAATCATATCTGTGTCATAAAGAAAGTCCTGGGAAGAAAATCCAAATTCTACAATTGTAATCCAGTCATCAAAAGGCAGTCTGCATGAGAGTATTTGATGTATCAGAATGTCAGAGTTGAGTGTTGATAACTTGAACACTGTGGGTAATTCTCCACCCACCAGCCATCACTCACTCAAATTGACGCACTGCGGGGCAAGGGTTCTCTGATTACCTCTGCACTGCCACCTAGTGCCCAACACCAGATGCACAAGGCAGTCAAAGGTCACTTCCTTGCAATACTGGGGGCATGTCTGGCTTCCCGCGGATGTGACAGGAAATGAAAATGGTGCTTTGTTGGTCTCAGCTTTTGTAACTGGTGCTGGTCACCACAGGGGACAAGTGGGGGGAAGGCAGAGCCAGAGGGGGACATACACATACGCAACTATAAAACAGGTGTTTAATAGTATGCTTGGGACTATAATGGTCCCTATATGGGGTACAAGTTAGGAGGGAGCTCCCTATTAGGGCGTAGTAGAAGACGAGCAGGTGGTGTGGGTTTGAGGTAGGATGAGTAGAAGAAGACAGCAGGAGGCAGGATTCCTGCTGCCTTAATGGCAAGCCTCCAGCAGAGTCCAGTCCTACCCCTTTAGGCTAGCACCATAAGAGCACACTCTCTAAATGAGCCAAATCTACTTGACTCACGCTGGCAGGGGCCCCTCCACTTGGCTGATCAGAATCAAAGATGGTTGCTGCAGAGCCCAGCCTCGATTAAAGCATCCCAGGATGCACCAGGCAGGGTTACAACATCCGGTCACGTGGTGGTCATGTGATATTGACGTGAGAAGACGAGACGCAGCACGGTGTGTGTATCCGGCGGTCTCTCAGGGCAGCTCTGGGCATTCAATATGGCCCTCTTCGTAACAGATGGCCTCTTTGTGTTATTTTCGTCGTGGTGGCATGACGCAGACACTTGAATCAAACATCTGCTGTCTTTTCAAATGCTGTCGCTTTGACATCAAAGTTTGCTCCTTTTGTACCAGAAAGTAATTGTTGTTTTTCTCCAGCTTGTCCGCTCTGTTCTGCAATGTAGCTCAGAAATTCTGTGTATGGTCACCACCACATCTATAGCCTGAAAAGAGAAGAAAGAGAAAATACCAGTATAAGATGAAAATATCCAATCTGTTTTCAAATACACTATCATGTCTGTTGGGCAGCTCATATAATTCTGAGATACAAGTTTACTTAAATCTGTCTATGTTTTTGTCTGAAAATATATAATATTTGCAAGACTTGTTTGAATGCCATTCAATCCACTTAAGGGAAGTATTGATTTTCAAAACTATAGTATAAATATATTTCCTGAGTAAGATTTGCTGAATAGAATTAGATGTGATGTGAACATGAGACAATATAATTACGGGTTCCCAATAATCAAGTAGTATTTGAAGACAGCATACATGCAACACTGGGCAGTAACATTTTCTCAAAATATCCTAATTGTTCTCTAACAACCTGAGATACTATGACAACCTAACAACCAGATGACCGGTGTAGCGCTCCGTAATTTGTATAGACAATAATTACATCCTGCCATGTGTCTGACGTAATTACCATAGATTTGATGTCATCATCATTTGGAGGCAGCCATATTACCGTAATGAGGCTGCCTCAGGCTGCAGCCTCTTAGAGAGCCTGGACAGTTGGCATTTAAGCCTGGTTTGAACAACAGCTCTTAGGGAAATTACAATACTATTAGATTAGTTAGGTGCACAACCCTCAGCCCTCTTAATTGCTGCAAAGTGCTTTGATGCTCTATGCTCTCGGTTGGTATGGTGCATTTATCCTACTCTGGCTAGGCTTCCAAGGAGTGTATCATGCAAGTTCTTCACACAGGATTGTATCACAGAAATACCCCTATCACATTCTGTATTTTGTAGATATTTCTGAAGCTGGAATAACCTTTGCGTATACTCCTCAAAGGTAGCATAGATCTTTGCTTTGGATATGCAACACTGTAATCACAGCATAGTAAGCATCAAACATCAAGGCATCGGGCTATATCTCACTACAGAATCTCTGATGCAAATAAGAATTCATTTCATGGTTAAGAATAAATGTATATAAAAATCTCTTCATATTACAGGAGGCATACCTGCACAGAACATCTGTCAACAAATCTGAGCAGGGTCATGGTGAGGATAAAGAGAAATATCTGATGAAGTGTTTTTTTAAACAAACATCCTTTCATTACGAGTCGTTTATGATTAAGTTATATGCTGAAAAGATCTGAGAACCATACAAGGGGAATGCTACATTCAGATCTGGACTGTCAAAAACATGGTTTACAGGCAGCCCTCAGGCAGGTAGTGGGTGCTCTTCCTGTTGGACAACCCCCACAGTAATCTGAGAGGGCCTATCTCAACTGTGGGACAAAGTGCCCACAGGAGGATGAGGTTTCATAGCTATACAGCATAGGAAATTGAGCTACGTTTTTACTGTACAAAACAGCCATACAATATATTAAAAAAAAAGTAAAATAATATTATTATCTTGTATATATCTCTGGAGGGACTTGATTAATGAGTTTGAGTTGAGATTGAGATGTAAGATGAATAGTTGTTGATAGCAAGAGGTATTATCAAATTTGATAGGGCCTGTTTATTTTTCCAAATATGATATAAGTTGATATATTTAATATTTTATTTCTTGACTGATGCATAATCATTGTGTCTGCCGCCCTACTCCTTCCTTTATCCCGCAATGAGGGGTAAAGTATTTTTGTTCCCCCCTTACTTAATAACCAAAAACAATTAACACAACCCAGTAAACACACTTACGTTGTTTAACGTTCGAAGAACGTCATTTCTATGTCTGAATTAAGTAACTTTAGAACGTTTAAATAACGTCCAAATGTAAGGGTTCTTTTACGTTATTAAACCTAAATGAACGTTAATGAACGTTTATTTACGTTATGTCAATGTTATTTCCAGGTTTATAAATATGTAAATTACATAAACCTAACCTAAGAAAATATACAACTATGATTCTTATTTTTCAAATGTAAATATATATTGTAAAACTACATCAGTTCTAAAATGACTATATATTTGAGAATCTTTCTTATTTGTTTATTACATTTATCCTTATATACATCAGTAGGAATATTAGCAGCTGCGAGAAGAGAACCCCAGACCTCAGGCTCTTGAGTCCAATGCTTTAGCCTAGCTTGACTGTTGGTATTCAATATCCAGAGTAGGTTAAAGTAATCCAGGTAGGGGTACCAATTAAAAGACATACATAGCAGTGCATCTATTAAGCCACATCAGGCTGGCAAAAGATCCAAATGATAATGTAGCTCATAAAACACAGATGTACCTAATGTTTTAGCATTCCTATGTCTATGTTTGCTAAAGGTCTTTTATTAAAGGTAAAGGCCACAACTGGTTGCCCAGTAAACATAGGCCTACAGGTGTTGTGGACACGTTTCTGGACATAGTTCATAACTAGGAACTATGGATATTCAACATTTATATAGAAATGTTAATAGCTGGATCAGTTCAGTAGTGTTTCTATAAATTTTGTAAACATGGTTTAATGTGCAGGAAAATTCTAATGAAACCTCTAAATACATTGGATATCATTTACAAATCCAAACGTAGATTTTCCTTGTATTTGGAAAAATCTGTTCAAATGGAAAGATTGAGACAACAAAATTGCCCACACCATGCAGGACTCGAATCTTCACTGACTTAGCCTCAGGATTTGAAGGCAGCCATGCTAACCATGAGGCCACAGAGCCAACATACCTGTCAATGGTAATAGAACATACTATTCAGGCAATGCTGTACAAGGTGTTTTGTTACTATATATAGTAGGGACCTTTAGCAATGACAACATAGCTCATTAAACTCAGACGTAGCCTATGCTTTTAGCATCTGTGTTTGATGAGTTAGGTTGGCATATCCAACGGTTGCTAATGACCTATACTTGGGTGTAGGAATGGACATGCATTACTCAGGTATTAGAATGTCCTGTGCACCAATGCATGTATAAGTCCCTATGTCTATGTTTATTGAGCTACCCAGGGTTTGCTACAGGTACCTAATAGGCCATCTCAAGATTAGCCTTCAGTATTCTTGCATTGCCCCTCACAAGCCGGGATAGCTCAGATGGTAGAGCCGTGGACTTGCAGTCCAATGGTCCAGGGTTCCCTTCTCAGAGCTCGCATCAGTTCTACTCATGCATATGACAGGAAAATGTAGTTGAGAGGTCCTCTTATTGTACCTTTTGAAATAAATATTAAAATATCATCATGTGGTTTCGAATCCTGTAACCAGCATTTCGTCATCAAACCGAGACATACTTTTAAAGGCAGGGCTTTTATTGTATTGGATATAGTGATGAACACATGATTATAAGCCCCGTAAAATAACTTATTAAAATTACATAAGATGATAAAACTTCGCTGTCTATGTCTATCTCTGTCTATTTTTCTCTCTTACACAGCAAGACAGGACCAGGCCCGTCCCATATAACCTATTTAGCAAGCAAAAAGAATTGATTGATGCAGGATTCGAACCCACATCCTAACATTTGTATAACGTAATTAAACGTGGAAATAACGTTTAATGAACCTGAAATTAACGTTCAAATAATGTTGATGAACGTTAATTAACGTTTATTTACGTTCAATAACGTAAAGCAACCCTTACATATGGACGTTTATATTACGTACTGAAATTACGTTCAAATAACGTAGGTGTGTTTACTGGGAATATGTCATACATGTATCGAACCCATCCCTCCTTCTAATACATCATCATGCCTAACATTGACCACATCAAATATCTCATGGAGAAATGATTAATTCTATAATACTTTTTTTTACAAAGAAAACGCCTTAAATGGCAGCATAATGTATCAATGTACCATGCCCTTAGTCGTCATGATACATGAATGCAGCCCTGGCGAGTAACTCACCAGTACTGCATCTAGGAATCATGCCGACCCTAGTTATTCGCCGGACATTCATCCTTAAAGGGTCAACTGGGTTCCATTCACCCTTAGAGGATGGCATAATGCCTTAAACATCTACCATCAACACAGGCATTCAATCATGCATTATGCCAAAGAGCTGCATACTATGTCCTCTAATGATGCCATCCCCTCTGTGTTATAAGCTCTGCAAATGGACTCCAGGCAACGTGACAAAAAAATGACATTGCGTATTAAGCACTTTGTTGCCCTTAAAGGGTTAGAATGTTGCATCCTTGAGCAGGGTCTTTTGCTGACTGAGGCAAATCTGATCTGACTTGAAATGTGAAAAGCCAGGGCTGCTTTCATGAGTTTCTTGAAGCTATTAGGTAGACTTTAGGGGGTTGGGCTTCCACCTTTAAGGGATATTTATCTCTGCTTTTTGTATTTTTTGTTTGTCTGGTGCCAATTTGTATGGACAATGAGACCACTATGTACCAGTAAAATGTATTCTAATGTAGATTATACCTTAAATATGACCGTTAAAAAATGGCTTTAATAAGGCAATACTGTCTCACTCCCATGGTTGAAATACCACTGAAGGCTTGATATGACGCAGGATTGCATAATGATGAAGTGTGCATGAAGCAGTAAAGTATCTTGTGGCTGGTTAATGATCTTACAGGACTGGCTAATTAAGATAAGGACTAAAGAAAAAATCAGAAGTTAGAAGGAATGGGAGGTATTTACTAAACAATTATTGAAAGTAGGTAACAAAACCAAAACAACAGCCAAATTCCTAGATTTGAAAGCTACTGCTTCAGCCTGTCGTGCAGTTTGTGCCTAGACTTGGGTACAGTTCCACCCTTTCCCTACTCACAATACATTAAGGAAATTCTAATTTCTCTGAATGATTTCTTGATCAGGACAGTCTCACTGAGCAGTCAGTCACCCTGGGGCAATTATTCTAAATATTGAGTTGCAGCAAAGAGCTAGAGAAGCTGACAAACCCCCTAATGGCTGCACAATACTTTCGTGGGGCACCTCAGTCATCATGGGGTACCCATTGACTGTGGCGACAGTCAGGGGTGGTCATTGCTGACAGGTGGCGGCACATTCCTACCCATGTATCCAACCCATACCCCACCTACCTTATTATTTATATACCATTAACTACATGTCAAAATCCGTCTCCACCTCAACTTCCGTCAGGTCCAACTCCCCCCCGCCATTCCTCTCTCTGTCTCCGCCGTATACACTTCTACAATTTCTATCCACTGCAATCCGCACCTTTTTGGCCGCCGCTTACACGGTTTTTATACCTCACAATACACAGTCTTATACTGCACATATTTATTAAGTAATTTGCCACAAGGTAGTAGAGTGTGAACGGTGTTTATTGAGTCGGGAGAAGAATTCTAAGGAAGGACACTTGTCTGGACGCCGGCGGCCACAACATGGCCGACCAAGCCAGGACCAGGTCTCAGACCGGGAGGTCACAGGCCAGCTCCAACACAAGTCACCAGGTACCCAGCTCATACCACAGCTCTGCCAGTGACAATTCACGATCGTCACTGGCCAGGACACAGAGTTGGGTGGACGATGGAGGGTCGTCATCTGACCATGAAGTCTCCTTCCGCACCGTGGACAGAGCCCCGTCATCCATACAGGGGTCAGAACGCCGCGCTGACACGGACAGCGTGACTGACCACAACCAGACAAGGGCCGGCCCGTCACGCCACTCCACCTCCAGATCAGCGCGTACCGCGAGAAGTACACGCCAGTCCCACAGGGCAGGTAGTATGAACTCTAGCAATGCCTCAACCCTATACCGCCTTGGCACTATTGAGTCTGATGTCAATGTCATGAGGAGTGACATAAAAGGGGTAAAGGACACTATGGACGGTGTCACCACACAACTGGCCCTGCTGGTGTCCTCCATGGGCGCCAACACAACACCGCTGGCGCACACTGGAGGAGACACGCCAGTGGTGTACACACGGCCCACCGTGCAGCCACATGCTCAGCCCACAGACGCCCCAGGTGGCAGTGGCCCCCTGGGTGCGATGTGTGCCGAGATCCCCCCCCCCAGCTCAGCTCAGATCGATCGCCAACCAGGGCGGTTTCATCGACGCCAACATCAGAAAGGAGGAGATGTCTCACCAAAAGGTGGATGGTAAGAACCCTTTCATCAATGACATCTTTGCCGACAAGCTCATCGGCAAACCTTACATGTTCATCCAGAGGGAAGGGATCAGGACCCTTAAAGAGAAGTTAGATCTTAGAGGGAGTATGAAAAGTGGTGAATACATAAATGCACTCATAGCACTGCTGGATTACCCGGCAGCATATGACGCCGCCAACTACCAGTTCATCCATAAGCACCTACTAGAGGTGTCCACAGACTCCCTCACACGCAGCTGGAAAAATGTCATGGCGTGGTCGCAATATATATTCGACCAGGTCGAGTGTAAGAAACTGAAGTGGTCAGAGTACCAACTGATACAGAACGAACGCTTCAGGCTGTCATTTGCGGCCAGCCGTGACGACGAGGACAGACGTCACAACAGTGCACCAGGTAATGCAGGTAGCAGCAGGGGTGTCAGCATCTCAGTCACGTGCCCAGACTTCAATAGCAACAAAGGATGCAAGCAGAAGTCGACGCACGACCGGCAAGGGGTCAGGCTGCTCCATGCATGTGCATTCTGCTACGGGAGGGGTAAAACCCTACCGCATAACATTGTAGCGTGTAACAACAAGATGTTTGGTTCTACACACACACACCAGCCCCAGGGTAACAGTGGTAACCGGGGGTCTGTTACCAACGATGTGTACAACCCTCCAAAAAACTAGAGCCGGCTGGTAGGTCTATAGCGTCAGACCTTGCAGCCGCAGTCGACCGACGCCTGCTATACTCCGAGCCACGCCCCCCACGTGGCCGGGACAATAACAATAACATTGATGACGTCACAGCGATGATGACACCACCGTGGCGGCAGAGCTCGCCTCCCATTGGTCCGCGGCGTGCTCTCGCGCCGGACGTGGCCTTGGGCGAGATCCAAGATGGCGGCGCCCATCGCGAGTCGAGTCACAGCTTGTACGGTGTTGAATATAGCAGATTTCAACCAGTTATAGACGATCTTTATAGATCTGCCCCGTGGAACAATCATGGTGTGTGTGTACGGCAGGGGGCTCACCACGACGACACCGCCCAGACGGCCGGAGCAGCGGCCGGGCCGAGGCAGACGTGGCGGGCAGCACCCGCAGACACAGCCCGGCATGGAGCACCCCGGGTCGCACCGCTGTCACCGCACACCGACACCGACAGCCGTCAGCCCTCCACAGGTATGACACCGGATTTTGATGCAATTAGGTTAGCATGTGAAACAAATAATAACTCTACTAGTATTGATATGTCACCCGGTGCCTTCGCTGAATACACACGCTCCAACTGGCCAGACATGGTAGGGGCCCAGTCTACCGGGTGGGCGGACATTTATAATGCAGTGAAAGCAACCGGGGTCCCCAATGCAAAGTCGACAAAAATCCTCCTCCCGACCTCTTTAAATATTGAAGCTTGGGAAAAGTACCTTTACAAGACACAGGATGATAGGGAGCTGTTAGACTATATCAGGTATGGATTCCCACTGGGGTACATGGGGCCCATATCTGATACAAAAGGGGTCCCCAATCACCCCAGTGCCACTCAGCACCCAAAGAGTGTAGATGAATTTATCAAAACTGAACTGTCGCATAATAGTTTCATAGGCCCATGTGACACCCCCCCATTTGAACAATGGATGCATGTGTCCCCAATCATGACTAGGGAAAAGCGTGACACCGACAGCAGAAGGGTCATCATAGACATGACGTTTCCCCGGGTGTCATCGGTGAACGCTTACATAATGAAGAATACAATCTGTGGGGAATCTCGCCACCACTCACTGCCCACCATTGATAACTTAGTTGAGGACATACTGTCAATGGGGGAGGGGTGCTTTATGAGTTCAGCCGACGTCTCCAGAGCCTACCGCAATTTCTCCTCCTGTCCACTCTCGTGGCCTCTCCTGGGTATGGAATGGGGGGGGAAATATTTCTGTGACACTACAATGCCATTTGGCGCAAGGGCGAGCAGTTCTAACATGCAAAGGATTGCTCAGTGCTTAGTGGGCATCTTACGTAACGAGGGAATTGTATCGCATATGTATTTAGAGGATCTCATTGTGCTCTCCCCCAACAGAGAGCAAGCCGAGAAGGACTACTCCAGGGCCCGTGACCTACTTAAGGAGTTGGGCCTACCCGAAGCAAAGGAGAAAGCACAGGCCCCGACACAAGCCATCAGGTGGCTTGGAGTCATCATCAACACTGAGGACTACAGCCTGGCGGTCCCGGAAGACAAACTGAAGCAGACCCTTGATCAGGTGCGTCACATGATTAAAAAGAGGTCAATTTCCAGAAAGACACTACAGTCCATACTGGGTCGCCTCCTACACATTGCAAAATGTGTGAGACCGGCTAGACTGTTTGTTAGTAAACTCCTCGAGGCCCTACGAGGCATGACCAGGTTCTATATTAATGTTAATAGTGAAATGAGATCAGACCTGAAATGGTTCCTCAAGTTTGGGCATGACTGGAATGGGGTCGCCATGATCCCACGTGGGGACGTGCACAAACATATATTCGTGGACGCATGTCTGTCAGGCATAGGTGGGTCTGACGGACACCATGCATACTGGAAGCAGGTCACACAGGTAGACGATCCGGTCAACTGCATCAGTGAGCTAGAGGGACTCAATGTGGGTATAGCACTCACCACATTCCTCACAGAACAGCACAGAGGAACACATGTCGTAATCCACTGTGATAATGAGGGAGCAGTTAGTGTATTCACCACTGGGAGAGGCAGGAATAGAGTAATTCTTGACACAGCCAGACACACATGGCTCATTCAGGCTAGACTAGACGTACAGATTACTTATATCCATGTCCCAGGGGTTGACAATGAGGTGGCCGACACTTTAAGCAGGTCACACCTCAGCACAGGTCATCTAGATGACACACATCGACTTGTCATTGCTAAGAAACTGTTGCCTGTGAAGCCAATTACTGATCTATGTGATAAAATAAATCCACGTGTCACTTGCAGATCAGGCTGTCATCTTCCTGCAGCAGGCTGCGACAGCACGCCAACACCGAGCAAGGGTGCCGGGCACCATAAGAAACCACCTGGTGGGAGCTCGGACGTACCTGGCGTTCATGTGGTGGGTAGGCAGGGAGCCACACAAGCCACACTACAGCATGGTGTGTACCTACCTGGAGTACCTATCACGCCACATGAAAGCACCAGCAACAATCAGGAACAATCTATCACACGCACGAGTCCATGTCTCCATGGTGACGGGGGAGTTGTATCCAATGACACACATGCGAATCTCCCGCGCCATGGAGGCAATCAACAGGAACAAGGACCATGTGCCCAAGGTCAAGGCCTCGGTCCCCATGGAGGTACTTCGACCCATAGTGATACGCCTGCAGGGGTCCCCCATCAAGAACAACATCCGGGCAGCGCTGCTACTACAGTATTACGCGGCGCTCCGCCCTGGAGAAGTAACACCCCCAACCAAGAGGTGATTCCTCGGTACCTACCACCTCACAAGAGGCGATGTGACTTTCCATGGTACCCAGGTGCAGGTCGTCATAAAGGCTGGCAAGACCCTCCAGCAAACAGGACAGAGGCGAGTCATCAAACTGTCCCAGGCCGACCACACAGAGCTGTGTGTGGTCACAGCACTGAGACAGATATGCATGGACACCCCGACACTAAACAAAACAGACCCACTGTTCATGTTCCAGGACAATCGACAGGCACTCCCCACATCAGAAGTGAGGAAGCACTGGAAGGCAGGCCTAGAGGACTTGGGCCTACCGGTAAAGGCATACACCCTGCACTGCCTGAGAGTCACAGCAGCCACAGAGGCATTCCAGGCAGGAGCAAGTGAGCTCGAGGTCCAGAACTATGGGGGCTGGAGGTCCAACGCACACAGAACATATATCCGCTCTGCATCAAACACCGCGGTTAACCACAAACTTATCAAGGCCATACAAACACTGTAATAATGTCAATCATCAACTCGTCATTCTAATCACATGTTCTTAATTCAACATCAATCCCCACCCACCCACTCCTAATACTTACACCTTGCAGGCTTGGCATCTAATTATTTATTATCATCAACAATTCATATCTTATCTTTATGTCACATCAAATACCAAATGTGTCATACCACTGTATAAACAATGTTTGTTTTAAAATGTATGTATAAAATATTAAGGTTGTCATAAACCTAATAAATTTTATTACTCCAAGTCCTGCTTCCATCATCCTTTAATGTAAGCCGAAACTTAGGGCAGTAATGATGTTTGAATGCAGCCCTTGTGAGTAATTTGCCATTACAACATTCATGCATCAAACCCATCCTCTAGGAGAGTATCAAGCACGCAAGGTTAACATGGTGAGGTTCTGCACTCATGCATCCCGACAACCAGGGTCATTCCCTATTAATGCACTATGCAGCCTTTAAAGTGTTAACCTTTCAATATTCTAACAGTTTCACAAGTAAGACTTGTCTGCATGTCTGAGATAATCCTCCGCCTTCTGTATTACTCACATAAGTCTCCTACTTTGCTGCCCTTTGATAAATAACCTCTATGTAAAAGTGAATACTTTGTGCCCCTACTTTTAAGTATAAATCTAATGATGTCCAGCTGTAATCACATTTGTTGTTAATATTATAAGAAGGCTGCTCTTTTTTGTCAATGTTAAGTATAGTCCTGAAAGGAGACGGAAAGCGAAGGCCTACATAGTAACTGGGCATAGTGTGTCTCCATGCTCTCATTGTTGGGTCCTACATTTGACATTTGCAAACAGCTACAGGGCCATTGTGAACTAAGTTCTAGTACTGTGAAACTGCATTAATTCTCTAGGAGGAATTACCTTTCATCATATGCTACAGTTGGGAAATTTATATCTGATCTTCCGCTCTATGTTTATATATTTGAATAATAAGAAATGTTCTCTTCTAATTGAGAAAACAGCAGTATGCAAACAAGAGAGCAGGGGAGAAATGAAGAATTATAGTTGACTGAAAGAGTACAGTGTCTTGTAATCAGCTGTCTTGAATTTCTATAAGTCAGGTGCTAAGTGTTTACCAGCTGTTCCTGCTACCTCTTGTGATAAATGGTTGTTTGAAGTGAAAAGATTTTTTGGGATATAAATCCTTAAAATGATGCACCTCATGCTGTATTTGAAGGTAAACAGAGTAACAGTAGCACAATCTGCTCAAAGCATTTAGATAACCGAATAGGGCCTCTCATGAAGAGTATAGAATGATGTTTACAAATGGCTTCCACAAAAGTCTATAATTGCTGCTACTGCCCCTTGCTGAGAGTACCACATGTCCATGAGTGTCCATACAGCCTGGTCTCATCAGTACAGGCTGCCCCACACACATCTTGTACTACACTGTCCACTATATAGTTAACCCTTTAAGGCTGCATGTCACTAAAAGATGACATTTGTCGTCATAATGCACCAATACAGCCCAGTTGAGTTATGTGCCGGGCCTGCATTGGTGCATCATGGCGGCCCTTCTGGAGTATATCAACCCCATAGGGTTGACGTGATGCTGGAATGCAGCCCTGGTGAGTTACTCGCATCATAACGACCAAGGCTTGATGCATTAAGGCAGTATGCCATCCTTAAATGGTGAACACAGATAATTTCCCACTGTGACTGCAATTTGTAAACTGCTGATGTTTACTAATACTTGATTATACTCTAAGAAGTCAGTAAACAACAATTCTGGGAAGTAGTACATTTAGCCATGTAATCAAGAGTTACTTCTCTAGGCCCTGGAAGCCACAGTCAGACAACATTCGATTAAGTATAGCGGGTATAACAAAATCCCAAAAGAATTAAGTGCAAGGGTGCTCTTGGTGCTTATACAATACATGTGCTGATCCAAGGCAATCTTTTTAGTGCTTAAGAAACATTTGGAGGCTCCTAATCCCCCATGCTTTTTTAACACTCGCACATTATCAAAATCAGTCTTTTTTATTGCAACACTAACCCCGTTAATGGACCATGGTCCTAAGCTACAATGAGACCCTTCATGCCAGTAGGGGGCAGCACAGAGGGCACCTGTGTAACATGAAGTAGGAGTCTGATAGCATCAACCCTGTAAGGGGCGCATGGTGCATTTATACTGTATGTACTTAATCGGCATGTGGCATGAACGCAGACCTGGTGAGTTACTCCCCAAGGCTGCATTCACATATCATGGTGATTCTACATGGCTGATACACTCCCATAGGTTCTGCCTGATGCATCAATATAGCGCCAGCAGTTGGCTGCATTGACACCTCATGACCAACAACGACATCTCAGCATTATGTGGCCTTTACAGCATCATACACTGAAGCATGTGTGATGGGATCCGCGCCCTAAGTAGAACCACTCAGCCAACACTGTATGCAGAGTACCGCTGACTGGGAAGCTAATGAGGGCATGAAAGCCCCTGAAGCTGATGATAAAGGAAAGGGGTATAAAAGGAGAAGCCTGTAGGGAGATTCTCCTGTCTCTATTACACCACCAATGTGGTTAAATCATAACTTTCTGGGAAGGGAAGACTAGGTGTCAACCTGCATATATGTCAGTGAGGAATCCCTGAGAGGTGGTTCCCATTCTATGGCACACCAGGTGGTCTTACCAGATGAGTAACTCAATAACTGCAGAGTCATACAAAATGGATGCTTTGTTAGCTGCTCATTCATATCAGATGCCTGCCTCAGAGTCATACACAATGGCTGACTGAATAGTTTTGAGTCATACAAGATGGCTGACTTAATAGCTGCTGAGTCATACAAGATGGCTGCCTCAAAAGCAAGTGGGTTCATTCAATGGTCAAGCAAGATGACAGGTTCAAAGAGTGTGAGACATATAAGATGAGACATTCAATAGCTGCTGAGAGCTGCTAAAATAGATGCTGAGTCATACAAGATGACTGCCTGAATAGCTGCTCTGCTATACAGGTACCAGTTGGTATGATAAGTGCATCTAGTGAGTTTTCATATCTCAGGAGAGCCAACCAGGTGGTCCCCTGATGGCTGCTGCTAACAGTCAATCCTTTAATGCATGACATGCGTGATACCTTATGGCATCATCATGAATAAATGCACCCCTGTAAAGTAGCTCACAAGTGCTGCATTGAATCATGATGCTGACATAACAGGCTGGATACACTCTTGGGGTCTGCATGATGCACATATTCACCACTGGCAAATTACTTGCAAGCGTTGAATTGATGAACCATGATCACAAAAAGTATAAAACATTAAAGCACTATGCTGACTATGGGGAGTTAATGCAGACACAGCTGGCGCTAACAGACCGCTTTCATGTAGAGACCTAAGGGCGGAAATAAAAGGGGTCAGGAAAGTAAAAAACACCCAGGCACTTCAGAGTTTTGCTGCAGGCTATACAACTGTACCTACCATTGCGTTATACACAGGTCTCTTACAACACATTTGGTTAAAGCTTTAATTCAGAAATATTTTGCTTACCATGAAACCTTGGTTATAGGCCAACCTTGGCTATATGCCAAATGTAAGTTTGAGAGAAAGCTTGTAATAAAAGTGTTTACATAAATGGTTTCACTTTATTAAACAGATTAATATTATAATAGTTCTGAACTTTTCACTAATTTGCAGGCGAGTCAGCGAGTTCACTGACTCGTCTCGGTTGAAGTCCATTTTCCACGACTTATCATTGTTTCTCCTGCCTGAAAAGAAACTTAAAGAAAACATTTTACTCTTTGTTAATCTGCAATAATTTACTACTTACATGGTCAAATTAAGGAGGATGGATTGATTTTCGGCAAAGTTAAGTCGCCGAAACTTGACTCCTTGGATTCTTGAGAAAGGGTACCCCGTTTAATGACATCAAAAATGACATCCGGTTTACTCGGGGGTCAGCATGAACATCTTTTATCTTCCGAAATAGAGCAAATTGCGGACTTTCAAGGTAATATTATTACTCCTACAGGTAATATAGAGGCATTTGCGGACAAGGAAATTCTCAAATATCATGTCTAGGTACCTAAAAACTTAAAAGAGCAAAATGAAGAATATTGTGAAAATCAAAACTAAAATATGGCTCCAAATGAAGCTTCTCAGCGAGAGGAGTTCAGAAATGTTTGATTTATCTCTCTATCATGTTTAGTTCCAGAGCTATGTGCATGTTTGCATTCTATACTATATACATCTGTGGTGGTCCCCGCAAAAAGAATTTCTCAAATATTGTGTCTAAGTACCTCAAAATTGAACATTTCCAAAAGGCCAATTGGGGGGGGACGAAAAAATGTGCGCGGGCCCCTGTTAACACCAACGAGTTCCGTTCATGTTTATTAATAACTTCCGCATATTATGCAATATCTCCCAGAAATTCTCATTCTTTGGACATCTGTGGTAGTCCCAGCAAAAGGAAATTCTCAAATATCATGTCTAGGTACCTCAAAACTTAAATTGGCATTCTCACCGAGCGTATCCCACTCACAGTTTTAGTACTGTTCTAGTCTGCTATTTGGTAAGTGCGAGTGGTGAGAATGCCCCTTTAAAAGAGCAGAATGAAGAATATTGTGAAAATCGAAACTAAAATATGGCATGGTGGGTTTGGTAGGGGGAGGCGTAAAAATTTCTGACCCCTCCCGAGGGGGGGGGGGCGTAAAAAATTCTGACCCCGCTTGAGGGGGGGAGGCTTTTAGCTAACGGACCCAGCCGCCCGCCCACCCCATCTACTATTGACTAAGAGACCGGCGCATGCGAGACAAGTTCAGAAATGTTCTATTTATTTCTCTATCATGTTTAGTTCCAGAGCTATGTGCATGTTTGCATTCTATACTATACACATCTGTGCAGTTGTCCCCGCAAAAAGAATTTCTCAAATATTGTGTCTAAGTACCTCAAAATTGAACATTTCCAAAAGGCCCATGTGGGGGAGGAGCGAAAAAATTTGCGCTCGCCCCTGTTAACACCAACGAGTTCAGTTCATGTTTACTAAATAACTACTGCATATTATGCAATATCTCCCAGAAATTCTCATTCTTTGGACATCTGTGGTAGTCCCAGCAAAAGGAAATTCTCAAATATCATGTCTAGGTACCTCAAAACTTAAAAGAGCAGAATGAAGAATATTGTGAAAATCGAAACTAAAATATGGCATGGTGGGTTTGGGAGGGGGGGGGCGTAAAAATTTCTGACCCCTCCCGAGGGTGGGGGGCGTAAAAAATTCTGACCCCTCTTGAGGGGGAGGGGCTTTGAGCTAAGGGACCTTCCCCCCACCCACCCAATCTACTATTGACTAAGAGACCGGCGCATGCGAGACGAGTTCAGAAATGTTCAATTTATCTCTCTATCATGTTTAGTTCCAGAGCTAGGTGAATATTAGTAACATTTTGTCCCCCCCCCTGGAGCTGTCTGTGGTTTAATACATGTAAATAACCTGTATTTAAAACTCAGAAAGGTTATTAAAGTTGCCTGTGCTTTAATACATGTAAATACCCGGTATTTAACACTCAGAAAGGTTAATAGAGTTGTCAGTGGTTTAATACATGTAAATACCCGGTAGTAAAGGCCATGGTTCTTCAGAAGTTAAAGTTCTTTTTCTGCCATTTTATATGTAAATTCTTATATTTTCCAGTGAACGTGAGCGGTACGAGCAGGAGTCGCACAGATGGGAGCCACGGGAGCGGCAGTCGCTGGAGTCGCCGGAGTCGCCAGAGCCTTGGCCATGTTGACACAGCACTCAGAACCTTGATCAGGGGCCCCACAACACGTCTAGGGGCTCCACAACAGGCCTAGCGGCGCCACAACATGACTAGGGTCCCCACAACACGTGTAGGGGCTCCATACCACGCCTAGGGGCTCCACAACATGACTAGGGGCCCCACAACACTCATACTAGCCCTTTAAATATGGACTTCATGAGAGGGAATTTCAGATAAGAGTCAGGCATGAAACCCATCTAGAAACTGTTCCACATATCTAGGAAACTCTTCCACATGTTTAGGAACTCTTCAACATGTGTATCTAAACTCATCAATGGGTCTAGAAACACTATATCTAGGAATTCCACTAGACATTTAGAAACTATAGGAACTCTTCAATATATTAATCTTCATCCAAGTGAATTGATTGCTGCCCTTTTAATTATCAATAAAATCAGTTTCCATTATAACAGAAGGAATTCCTTTGTTGTCATTTATAACCTCTATGTCATCAAGTAAACAAATTTCCTCACCAGCTTTGAAATAAATCCCAAACACACCTCCAAATGCCTAATGCGTTTCCAAACACAACCCCTTCCAAAATAGTAAATCCAGTATCTTCTCAAACAAGTGAGGGCTAGCAAACAGATGTAATTTGTTTGCGCCCTCACTTGTTCCTATATATAGGAATATAATGAAACCACTTATATATAAACTTTGGTTAAAAGCCAAATGGGACTTTGGGGGTAAGAATTCAGCTTATAGCAAAAAGTAAATGGCAAAATAAATTTGGCTTTACGGTAGGTACATTTCAATGATATCAGGCAAAAGCCCTATGAAATGCTATGTGCCAGAATAAATTCCTCACTCTCAGACTAACATTTGGAATCCATGTGGTTTAAAGAATAATCCCTCTGGTACCCACAGATGCAGAGACCTGCAGATTATATACAGGTATCATACAACACATGAAAGCTATTTAATTGGTTAAAACTTTAATCCAGATATATATTTTTGTTTAGGTACATTTCTAGCTCAATGATATCAGGCAAAAGCCCTGTGAAATGTCATGTACCAGATTAAAATCTTTACTCTCAGACTGCTTGGAACATTTGAAATCCATGTAGATTAGGCATTAGTCCCTCTGGTGCCCCTTCTATCTGGTTATACTTAAGCCTTGGACAAAACATGAAAGTTGTTCAATCAGTAAAAACTATGAACCAGGTATATTTTGCTAGGTATATTTCTATCAGGCAAAGCCCTATGAAATGTTATTGGCCAGATTAAAATCCTCACTCTCAGACTGTTACAACGTTTGAGATCCATGTGGATTAAAGATTAATCCCTCTGGTGCCCACAGGGACTGAGAAGTGCAGATTGTGATGTACCGTAAGTGACTGGCAAGACAGTTTTACTCTGAGTTGGCAGCTGAGGGGTTTAAATGGATCCTTGTGAGTAGGTGAAACTGGATCTTCCTGACCGTCCTCTTTAAAGGGATTGAGCCCAGACATTTGCGGGAGATAGAGCCAATCCTGACTTATGTTCTAATGTCATTTGAACCTTTTTATATTAAAAAAAACACATCAGGCAAGATTTAACTAAGGGAGCCTTCAAATTGATTGAGGCTGACCAATTTCAGCTATAGTAGCGCAATGTGATTTTTGATAAAAAGAGGTGCATATTTTTGATCCTTCCTCCGGAATTCCACCACTCAACCCTTTCCTGCTTAAACCTTTAAGGGTGGCATAATGCCTTAATGCATCATACCTTGGTTGTCATGATACATGAATGCAGCCCTGGTGAGTAACTTGCCAGAGCTACATTAAAGCATCATACGGATCCTATCGGGTTGAGACACTCTGGGAGGGTCAGTGTGATGTAGAGAGAGAGAGAGAGAGAGAGAGAGAGAGAGAGAGAGAGAGAAGAAATAGCCATTCACATATATCAGATCTTAGCAAAAAGAGTGATGGATAGAGGTTAGGCAGTTACAGCTGTATAGCAGATAGTGCAGCCTGGGAGAACTAAGCCCTGTTGGTGTCTAGTTATGTCAGCTACCACAGATGGCGCCACCTTAAGAGCAGCTCGTCGGCCTATGATAGCTCAGTGTTATCAGTTACTGGCAAGGTGTGGGTCAGGGCAGGAGTCATAGTCCGATAAAGCTGGCACTACTGTGCCAGACAGCAGCTACATAGGGATCCTATAGTGGGAATAAACAGGGTGTTGTTCTCATCGATGTACTCACCCAGCAAATTGGCGCCAGTTTGCTCCAGCCTGAGCAAGTGTATGACACCAGGTGTTCAAAACGTGTACATGGTGTCAGCATGGTGTCAGGCTCAGGCTGACTCAAGCTGACACTTGGTAGTAAGATGGTGTCAGGCTCAGGCTGACTCAAGCTGACACTTGGTAGTAAGATGGTGTCAGGCTCAGGCTGACTCAACCTGACACTTGGTAGTAAAATGGTGTCAGGCTCAGGCTGACTCAACCTGACACTTGGTTATATTCCTACTATAGGACCTACATCATTTCATACTGGGACAGATATCTTTATTCACATCAATGTTAATGCAGTCTTTTTGAAGCATCTTGTTGTGTGGCATATATTAACTAGTGTATTTTGTCTTGTGCCTGGTCTCCACACCATAGTGTATCCTTTCCTCTATTACCACTTCATTCTGAAAAGGAGAAGATGGGTAATTCAGATATCCTGTGCATGAGATAATAGTGAAACTAAGTAATTTGTACATGTGTATAGGTTATGTGTATAAAAACCTACACTTATCTCCAAAATTCAAATCCCCCTTGTCCAACATTTGATCTGAAAAATAAAATACAATACAGGTATTAGACAGAGAATTAACAAAGGAAGGTAGAAGGAACGTATGCAATAATAAGATCAGTTTAAATAACCATAGCTCTGTAATGTATAGGCTTGTGCAATAGGTACCCAATTACTTTGTTTCTACAAAATTCAGAATAATCAGTATAAGTAGAGCCAACCTACCTCCCAACCTTCCTCCAGTGTCTGTCAGTTCAAAATGGCAGAGGGAAACCCCCTTGAGGACAAAGAACTTTCAAATTTGAAAATTGACCAATCAGAGAAGAGGAAAGGACTGAGCATACATTGAGTGAGCATGAGTCAATCTGAGTGAGCTTCCATTTATAAGTATGCTCTCAGAGTGTGAGGATGCGTGAGCCTGAGTGACCTCCATAGGACAGCTCTGAAGGTCATATAGCTATAGCAGTGCCCCTATTATCACCCAATGCAACATGTTTTATCCCCATCCTCAGAATTTGCATCAACCCCAAGCAAGTATGTGCTACCACTTTGATCCCTGCACCTTAAGCTTACTTATTTTAGTAAGAATTGATCCAAGGGTTATCTAAACACTGTGTGAAATCTAGATTATACCACTGCAGTGCTATATCCCATAGAGAAAAGTAATCATCCTTTTACAACTTCAAAATGAATACAAAGTATTGTTGATTGTAATCAACATTTTCCCCATTATCACATGTTTGCAAACATTAAAGAAATCATAAAAATCCATGGGATAAAACCAATAAAATCAGTATTTTCATTATGTGTCCATTCTACATGGGACAAATAGTAGACTTATACATACAGTTTCCACATTCTCTCAGCTGTATACTTGAGTGAAGATGCGTGACATGAGTGTCAGCTCACGCATAGCTCACGCATCCTCACCCCTTGTTTTGGGAATAGGATTAAGCTAACTCAAGCCTGACTCATCTTCACTCAAACGATCTCAAACATGGTGTTACATTTGAGTCAGCAGGTGTGAGCTTGGGTGAGCTTTGAGGAAGCTCACGCAGAGCTGACTCTTTCAGACACCTAGTGCTTAACGCAAAATAGGCTAACCCAGGCTCACGCAGATTGACCCTAGCTCACGTCAGTCTGCTGGGCACTGTCAGTCCCTCAAAATTATCAATTGTATCATCCAAAAGATACCCCACATGTTCAGCAAACTTATACTGCTGCAAATATTTCAATGTTAGTGTATGTTACACATTTTGATTTTAGCAGCAGGGAGGAGTGGTTGGAGAAGTGTCCAGGAGGAGTGAAGTTGACATCAAACAAAGCCAGGATTACTGATTTATGAATTTATGTATTTTGAATGTCTTGTGGATGGTGAATAGGTGACAAAAGACTGTAGAGTGAATACTTCCATCTAAGGTGGGGGGGCTCTTGTAACAATCACTATGACCTTGAACTTGGAATTTCCTTGGTTTGAGCAACCTCTGCTGGTAGCTATGGACCATAAAACATTAAGAATCCAAGTTCAATGTTATATTGGTGTTCGAAGTGACAAATGATTTGAGGAGTGTTCATCATCCATGCCAGAATGGCGCGTGGCAAAAGTGTGTACACACAAAGATGTTAAAGCCAACACCAGTAGCCATCTCTGTTTCATTTTTAAGACATGGACATGTGTACAGTTTCACTGCATATACGGCATTCGAGTGAATAAGCGCCCATCCCCCGTTTTGGCCGATTTTTATACTACAAATAACCAAAATTATCTCAATTGTTGAGCCCAATTAAACTCTTAACTACTAAAAGGTGTCCATGATCATATTTTTAGGGCACTGTGGGCTTATTACATCTGATACGGTGGTCATAATCCGTTAACCCTACAGCTTTAATGCACCATATCCATTCGTTATTATGATACGTATACGTGCAGCTCTAGCGATTTGCCATTGCAACATCAATTCATCACTTTGACTCTAAGATGCTCCCAACAATTCAACGCCACTGTCCTGTAAGTTTTGGTAAACAGGTTTTTTCTATCCACTTTTTGCTTTTGATGATTTCCCTCATTAATAGTAATCTGGAAGAGTTTATACAGAAACTGCAATTGGGGCAATCTGTCAGAAGTGAATTTGTGTGATTGAATTTGTCAACATTGTGTGAAATCATGAAAATCAAGTACTGCTTTTTGAAATGTCAATTGGATCCACACAAGCTTGAATTGATCAAAATCTGGTTGATTAAAGATGCATCAGATGTGGAGGGAAAACAATGGTCATGTTTTGTGGCAGCCCTTTTTTCCACTTTGCAACAGCGCACATAAAATGCCAAGGCATGCAAGCAGACCAAAGAATGGCAAAACATGGACGAGCAGGTAATGGAGGAGATTCTTGAATGCAACTTTAGAGTCCCTGAATACCGAGCATACTTAGTTGGCCTCAAAGGCCATCTTTACGAGGGCACAAAAGAGCCAAGGTGGGGCTGTGGATTCCACCTAGGCCAAGAAGACCAAATTAGCCAGGCTACTGTAGACTCAGTTAAATCGAACAAACTAGGCCAGCTCCTAGAGAAAATCAGAGGCAGGTTGATTAGTGAAGACGAGGACGAGAATGGGGGACAAATCCCACCGGGACTACCTCAAGATGAGGGCCAAGTACCGGATAACACAGAAACCTAGGCCGAGAGAGAGGCAAGACAAGCAGAGTTCTTCCAGTGAGCCTGGGGGGGGGGGATGGGGCTGTGGCAAAGAGGCAGGTTGAGAACTTGATGACCCACTTTTGGAGACCTGCACTGAGACACACAATTTTTGTTGACTCTAGGGGCCACTCCAGACATGGCAGCTTATCTGAAGCAATTAAAACCACCATTCAGGACATTTCAAATGACCCAACTAAATAAGCATCCTTTGAGGAAACTACCGGGGTCAAGTTCGACCCAAATGCTATACGGTTCAACGTGTTTGTGTTCCCTGGAGCCAAGATCCAACAGCTGTTCAGCTGGGCAAACAGACACCTTGACCATCATCCAAAAGACTGTATCTATATTCTGGGTGGAGTCAATAATATTACCAACAAGAATAAGGCTACCAAAGAGATTACCTTCGACTGGACACCTCCAGAAGACATCAAAAGCCACCTATGGGCATATTCTGAATTGGGTATGACCTGGTTGGCCCAAAACCACCCAGCTGCAGTGGTAACTCTCTGCCAAATAACAGGTTCAAATCTTGAGGTTCTCTCCCCCAGATATGGAGACAAGCAGAACATTGTCGACAAGGCAGTCAGATCCTTCAACCAAGAAGTAATAGGGATAAACCTTAGATTTGATGTTGCCATGCCCTGGTTACACAAGTATGTCCATAAGACAAGACATGGAAAGGACAAGGACTATTATGTCACCCTACCAAATGGACACCCTTCCCTACCAGATGGCATCCACCCCAGTCAGTACCTCCTGAACTTGTGGGCAAGAGACCTACTGGTGGTCTTCACTAAAAACTACCTGGCTCCCTCACATACCCTATTCTAAGTTGACTATAAATATGGCAAGGCTTGTAATGTGTTTTGTTTCTGTTATGGTATGGAAGCAAAACACTACACTCCTCTAAGACCAAATTTCTGAAACTTAATTATAAATATTAAATTAAGACATAAAGCAAACATCCAAAGACTGCCCTAGAACAGGTACCTGAACAATTACGATTTAATATAATTAAAGGTTGTGTTGATTGTTTAAAGCTTACGGTTACTGTTGCGGTGTTCTAGAACTGATTAAGAATTGTATCCAACCTAAACGCCTCTGTTCTCACCCCCCAAACCCCCTCATAAGTTTCGCATACGAGAGTTGTTCTATCATTTACCTACTTATTCATCTCATTTCATTCTCTGAAACGTGATTGGATAACGAGGGTCCGTCCCTATCCTCCCAACCCAGTCAATGACAGGTTGCCCCAAACAATTAAGTAAACCTAATGGGGACTGCATAAAGGCCGAAGTCCTCATAAGGAAATGTATCATGTCTACCACCCTTTACTTATATATGGCCTACTTAGGCCTTACATTATTTAACCCATCTACAGGGATAAGTGTGTTCAATAGTCAACACTGGACTTTGCCATCTGACGATGACAAGTCTTAGCACTATTGCTAGCACCAAAGGTATTCATTTCTTGCACTATAATGCGCATAGTTTTAAGAGTAACTATAGTTCAATTTGTGCTGAATTTACCGGCCATGATGTCCATGTGTTATGGTTCTCAGAAAGCTGGTTCAAATCTATTGATGACCCAAATAGCTACCAACTTGCTAATTATACCCGGTACAGATTAGATAGAGTTGTGCTAAACAAACGTAGAGATAAGACAAAAGCGGGTGGTGGTGTGTGTATTTATATTAGAAATGATATTCAACATGACTACCATTGTCTAGAGGATTTTAATGTATTCAATGAAGATATAGAAATGCAGGTTCTTGTTATCTGTAAGCCTCATATGAAGCGCATCATCTACCTGAATGTATACAGACCTCCCCGAGGCAACCCTGAGGTATTCAACACTGCACTTAAAAACACACTCACTAATATTCCTGGTAGAGATAAGTGTGAGGTCATATTAATTGGTGACATGAACATTGATGTACTCTCGCAAAAAGCATTATATGACAAATTGGTTGATACACTAAACCCTTTTAAGGTGGTACAACTCATAAACGAGATCACACGTATTTCTCCAATCAAAGGTCAGAAAGATTCTATATTGGATCTGATATTTACAAATATTGATTGTGTCTCTGCCTCGGGTACTATAAATGTACATATAACTGATCATGTACCAGTATACATGTTGCGCAAGATTATTCAAGAAAAAACTGAGAAGGTCATCGTCATGGGTAGATCATATTTGAAACTTAAGGATGACATGATAGTCAAATGGCTGGATGACTATAATTGGGATATATTTAACCAGTCCAATGATGTAAAGGAGTGTTGGAGTATTTTTGAAAATTGTCTAACGCTGATAATTGTCAAGTTCTGTCCTTTGAAAGAGCTGGGAATCCCTAAATATCAAGACCCATTGATGTCAATTGATATTGTTGAACGTCTTAGAGATAAGAATGGTCAGATGGCGAGAGCCAGAGTGAGCCCAAGGCAGGGTGACAGGGATGATGCAAGAAATGTTAAAAACGAATCAAATAAATTAAATGAGAAAGCCCGCAAAAGCTATATAAAAGATACCCTTGTAGAAAATCAAAACAACCATAAGAAATTTTGGCGTATCATAAACAATATTCTCCCGGGACAACAAAATTCCAAAAAAAACATACACTTATATGACGAGTCAACTGACCAGCCCATCCCTGATGACCAAACTGCTAGCTTCATAAACCAATATTTCACAAAGATAGGACCAAACCTTGCAGCAAACCTGACTATGCCTTGGAGACCATATGATGATGTTTGTCAACATAATATTGAATCTTTTACTACCAATGCTCAGGAGGTTGCCAAACTTGTACATGACATCAACATAAATAAGTCCTCAGCCATTGAAGGGATTCCCACAAGAATCCTGAAACTGGCTTTCAAACACCAAATTGATGAATTGGTCAAAATTTTTAACCTGTCCTTCCACCAAGGTGTAGTCCCAATAGCATGGAAAATCTCCAAGGTTACCCCTGTCCCCAAAACTGGCAACCTACGTTCGGTGAATAATTACAGGCCAATTTCACTCCTTCCTCTGCCTTGCAAGCTAATTGAACGTATTGTACATAATAGGGTTTATGGATTTGTTGAAAAAGAGGAAATACTCACCTGTAAACGTCGAGGTTTTCGACCGGGACACAGCACTGTCAACACACTCTGTGGATTTACGGAAGAGTTATTATGTAATATCAATGTTGCTCTCGAGACTATCGCAGTGTTTATAGATTTAAGAAAGGCCTTCGACACCGTAGACCACAGCATACTACTTGCTAAACTAGAAAGATATGGTATTAGACTGTCAAACCTAAATTGGTTTTACAGCTACTTGAGTAATAGAAGGCAGGTGGTCAATGCAAATGGTATCACCTCTAGTATGCTGCCTGTGGTCTGCGGTGTCCAACAGGGATCTATATTGGGCCCCCTATTGTTTCTACTCTATGTGAACGACATGACAAAATGTGTTAAACACAGTTCTGTTCGATTGTATGCAGATGATACTGTTATTCACCTGTGTAATAATGTTAGGCAGGTGGCTAAAGACCTTCTTCATGAAGATTTGGAGAACTACTATACATGGTGTATCTAGAATAAGCTCTCTGTAAATGTAACCAAAACTAAAGCCATGGTGTTTACAGCCTCTAATAACCACCCAAAAACTCTGGACCTAGGTCTAGAAATGAATAATGGAACACTCCAAGTGGTCAGTTCATACAAATATCTAGGGGTCATTCTTGATACAAATCTCACCTTTGAAAAGCACATTAATTATGTACATAGCACTGTATCTTATAAAACTTACCAATTGGCCTGTCTAAGAGACTTCCTGACAGAGAAAATGGCTCTTAACATATACAAAACTACCATACTACCATATTTAGACTATGCTGATATCCTGTATATGAATGCAAATAATGGATACATAAGTAAGCTCCAGGTGGATCAAAATAGGTGTCTTAACATTTGCCTCAAACTGGATAGGATGACAAGTACAGACCTAGTTCACTTTAATCCCCAAATGCCCATGTTGTTCCCTCGGAGATATATCCATTTGTTGAATTTCATGTATAAACGTTCACGCGACCAACATTATGTTGATCAACGAGCAATAGGTACTCGTGCTCATACGGGCCCTCTAGTCAAGGTCACCCACTCACATTGCGCCTCCTTTGACCGAAGTGTAGGATACCATGGTGCACTGTGTTGGAATGCCCTACCTTCAATTAGAAGAAATGCTGAAGATATAAATATCTTTAAAACCCAGAGTAAAGAAGCGCTCATAGCGCTCATTCCATTGAATTAGGGGTTTACAACACAAAATACTTCTTTATAAAGTCAACAAGGAACACAAACTCCCCTTTTTTTCTGATAAATCCACCCCTGAAATTCATCTGATTAATCAATAGAATCCAAGTGTGGTTAAATTAACACACTGCCCCCCCCCTATTTACTAGCTGGCGCCTAACCATAGCTCCAGTCTAACAAATACAACCAACACCACACAGTGACCATTCGGTCAAGGGTAATGTCAGAATAGCAACCCAATACTCAACTAGAGTAGGGATGAAGGCAATGCCTTTCATTTATTGTCAACTCAACCCAAGTCTACGTGCACCCATTGAGGTCCTCTCTCTTAATGAACTCTGATAACAAACACATGTATATGTTAGCCAAAGTGTTATATGTGAAACATTGATTGACCTGGACCCACTATGTACCTGTACTTAACCCATGTTGAAACAAGACAATAAATGATTAATAAACCTAAAAAGAGGCATGAAGAGGAATTGTGGGACAAGATAATTGTATTACTTGAAATGTAAAATGTTTAACGCATCAATCAGTCTTAGTGAATCCGAAATTAAGAGTAACATTTTTACTGCAAGCCATTGGGAAATATGAGGGTAATTTCACTGGAAATCATCAGATTTTGAGAATTATGCCCAACTGACCCCCCACCCCTCAGAATCAAACACCTTTCCTTTCTCATGTACACACACATAATCAATAGACCCATCCAAAACATTTTAAAGAACCTTGAGGTTATACAGCCCTGGGAACAATGTGGGTTGGTTCTTTTTTTTTGGCTCTTATTTCAGGATAATTTTGAAAACATCATTTCTTTAAAATCTGGTTTCAGATTCTGATGTGCCCACTTTTTCAGCTATAGGGTGTTGAATGAATGGACAGCACGGCAATATGAGAAATAATCCCTTGCTAGTTACACAAACTCAAACTTGGTATGAATAATCACACATTGCCAGGGGCTAAAAAATGCTCATTCTGAACAAATTTGATCAAGGAGGATTTCCTCTGTGTGCCCTGTCAATATACTTTTGCCCTTTTAGGGTCGCATAGTGCATCAATGCATCATGCCCTTGGTCTTTGACAGACACTTTGTAGTAAAGCATTCAAGTTTTATGCCCACTCTACTCCCGAGAAGTCAGCATGATGCACTTATGCAGCACTGAGGTGTTACTCAATGGGCCTGCATTGCTTCATCGTTATGACGAATGTTGCTTTTTAGCCCCTTAGTTTATGCTTCTCGCATTTGAATCTAAACCAAGGCTCTGTTAGAGAATTGAATTTCAAAGGTTTGGTTTAACATCATGTTGCTTTTTATCCATCTTTAAGGGAGGTGGCTGACTCCAGGCATGTGGTCGACTTGGTGTGAATCTACCCTATTGCTGCCACCTCTCACTAGAGGATGTCGTTTAAGGGTTAACCATTTTAGGATGGTTTGTTGCTCAAAGGTAACATATGTCTTCATGATGCACCAATAAATTAACCCCTCAGTGCTGCACCCACACATTATGCAGACGCTCCAGGAGTGTGGTGGCCCCATGTAGTCAACATGATGTATCATTCCCCCAAGTCACAAATTCCTGAGTTCATTTTGTGAATAGGACACGTTCACAATTCTTGGGAATATCTCGTGTCTTCCTTGTGTTATGGTGACTTCACCTAAATTCTCCCCAGTTGCAAACATTCAGTTCTCGATTTCTGTTTGGAGGGATATGATATGGGGTGATACAAATTATATATTTCGAATGTCAGAATATGTTTGTAGTATAGACCTGGTGTTGAGGTTTTAGCTTCATATGAGGTGCATTTTGATGTTGATGGAAGATTCAGGATAAGGGATCCTATTGAAAATGAATGCCTAGAAACTTCAAATTCAAATTGCATTACATTGCCAACACTAATGGCCTAAAGTTATCCTTGGAAAACAATATTCTGCTATTCTTCTTGGAAATGGCCAACTTGGTAGCTTAATTTCTAATGGCCAAATTTGATCGGAGTTCTATTTACTCTTTATTCTTTAATACTTCAGTATTCTGAGCATTTGGTCTCTGTAAAATCACCAGCAATCATATTGGTGTTTTAACCGTTTGCCCAGAGGGGTCGCCTCCAAGTCTGATAACACCTAATTTTCTTGAAGAAATTGAAATGACATTTCTGCCAGCTTGATTTGAATCAGACCACAGGCATTTATTATTCAGACTGGATCTCTGCAGAGTTCAGCATTTTACAGCCCTCTACGGATTCCCACATAACAGTAGTGGCAGTGCCTGTTTAGGTGTTAAAGCACATGTGTCTTAAAAGAGCACAAGGGTATAAATTATCATATTAGAGGAGTTGCAATAGAAATTGACACCTATGAAATCTGATTTATCAGAAATCACAACAGAACAACCTGTATACAAACACTACATTCAGTTTATTCCTACCTGCAGATCATAATAAGGAGAATATTGTTACCACAAACATTGAGTCAATATTGACATAATTATATTTATAAATGTTGATTCAATGGCCAATGCCCCAAAATGTTATCTTTTAGCATCAAACACTTATTATTCCAATGAGCACTAGGCCCTGAGTGCAGTCAGTGAGGTGGAGATAATTATTCTAAATACTGAGTCCACCTTGGGAGTCACACCACTGTGCTGTAATGGCCTTTCCACAGCCTGTTCTAATAAGTTAATTATCTACTGCAATAATTAGTGTGCCTAATGTAATGGGACGGATAAATATGCAGATCTGGCCTTATCTCCGACCATGCCTCAGTGTATGGGTGGAGGCTCTTGAATAAGTCCCATAGCAGCAGGCACAGAGGTACTCTTATACTATCTCTGCAAACAAAACCTCAAGCGGAGCTCGTGCCATTCTTGAGTCTTGACTCTTCATCCCCAGGAGACTTTTGAATGTTTTGTGAAAGTTTTGTGGCATATTCCTGGGAATTTTTTGTTTTTTTTCGGGTTTGCCAGCCGCCCCAGCGGCCCGGGAGCAAGGCGACCCCTATTAATGTTTTCGGTTTGCTTGGGTGCTGCATGGGGCACTGTGACGTCACAGGGCAGATTATGACAATGAAAATAATCTGGCCGAGTTACGAAAAACGCCTGTAGCTCATTTACTACTGCTCTGATTGAAATTTCAAAGACACCATCGTACTCGCCATCAAATTCTGCATTAGATCGGCACTTTCAATAAGTCTTTTTAGAAATTCGATGAGTTCAATCATAGACATTCATGGTGACGTCACAGGGCGGATTATGACAATGAAAATAATCTGGCCGAGTTACGAATAACGTCTCTAGCTCATTTACTACTGCTCTGATCGTACTTGCCATCAAATTCTGCATTAGATCGGACCTTTCAATAAGTCTTTTTAGAAATTCGATGAGTTCAACGCATTTGCCAAATTGTGAACCGTAGTTTACACAACAAGTCTCGCAATCTCGCACGTCACTCAGGCAAGTTCCAGCGCCAAGTCTCTCTCTGTGATGTTTACTTTGAACCAGCTTCTATAAGCAGCTCTGTGTTGATCTAGGCCTACACGCATACATGCCAACTCTCCCGGATTACCTGGGAGACTCCCGGTTTTGGGCCGCTTTTTGAGCAATCTCCCGGTCTCCTAGTTCTCCCTTAATCTCCCGGCTTTAGGCTTTCCAGAAGTTAAAGGATTTTGTAAATATTCCAACTAGAACCAAAGTTATGAGCCAAGACACAAAATGGTTGTGGTTTAATAGAGCCAACCCAGTTCCAGTACTTTTCACTGGGTCTCATATAGGCCAAATATTATTTGGGACATTAGGCCTAGATTTCGCCCTAAACAGGCCTACTAAGGGAGTGTTCATTATTAGGGAGTAATCATTTTTTATCAACAGGGGGGGGTTGGTTTAGGGGGGGTGAAAAAAATTTGGACCCCTTGACCGGGGGGGGTGAAAAAAATTTGGACCCCTCTGAGGGAGGGGTCAAAAAAATTAACCTGTTTTGGGCCAAAAAGCCAGTGCATTACTATGCTTCAAAGGGCCCGCGCACGCCGATTTCAGACCCATAGGGGGGGGTCAAAAATTTCGACCCGTTGACTGGGGGGGTGAAAACAATTTCACGCGCTCCGCGCAGGAAAAACGCCTCCCTGTTGTTAAAAAAGATCACTCCCTGACCAACCACCCCCAACTCTCCCGGATTACCTGGGAGACTCCCGGTTTTGGGCCGATTTATGAGTGACCGGGATGGTCTAAAAAGTGACTTTGTGATCTTGGTCCCTTAATTTCGGCAATTTTTCGACCTAAGGGGACCCTTCTGCACCCCCTGGGCCCAGTAGGGACATCCGCACTTAGGCCTACATGGAAATATAGAACAAATAGGCCTAGATATAAGCTTATGTTGCTTCATGATCTAAGCTTATATGTACAGTTAATACATTGGGACACATAGGCCCTACACTATATGGCACTGGGCCCTTTTGTAGGCCTATAGGCCCATCCTGGCGATGGATTTATTTAGCTCCGAGGGGGGGGTCAGAACTTATGTTCATATGGAGCTTAGGCCTATGTTGGTTTAACCATACTTTTCTAGGTAGGCCTTGAAAAAAGAGATACCGATACATGAGTGTCCCTGTTATGTTTGTTTGATATCAATTATATCATAGACATAGGCCTACCATACATAATTGGTTTTAACAATATGGGTCATTTTGACATAGGCCTACCATACATAATTGGTTTCAACAATATCGGTCATTTTGACATAGGCCTACCATACATAATTGGTTTTAACAATATCGGTCATTTTGATAAAATATATGTTATTGCATATTAAGGAATCAGACATTTTATGTATATATGCTAGCCTCTTTATTAGGCCTACATGGTCATCGGTAGACTAAATGCCCAACTAATTGTAGGCCTACAGACTACCAGTACCTAGGGGCCTACAGACTAGGCCCAGAGGAACCTAAAGTTCGAATAAATTTATGTTTGCATCATCAATTAACCATTCATCATGATATAAGGTACCAGTCACGTCAGGACATTATGTTGCGATGTGGCGGGTGCAAGAAAAATGTGGCTTTCACCACAGTCGGGTTTGCCAGCAAACCCAACCGTGGTCAAAGCCACATTTTTCTTCTTAATGAGTGAATGAGTCCCATCAGGCAGCAGGCATTGTGGTACTAGAGAGTTTAAGATTGGGGAACGTATACGTCTACGGGAATGGGAAGGTCTAGAAGTACAGGTTGCAGTACGCATACAAGTAAGGCTGTTAAGCCAAGCCTTGCATGCTAGGCCAGTCAAGCCTGAAGTATGTGGCCCCAGCTGGGGAGGGCATAGGGCCTCAATAAGGTGCCTTTACACAGCTATGCACTTACTCCAAGGCCAATCCACACATACATCAGCTACTTAAATATACCTCCCAATTTTGGCTTGGTAAATCTATATATGCATGCATTTCTTTGTCATATAAAATTACCCTTCATGTACATGTAGACAGCCTCCTACACATCCAAAGCATTAAGCCTAGAAGTTATATACTTTTAGATAGGAAAACCCCCGTGTGATCTGTGACGTTACACATTGCCGGTGCCGCACAAGTCGTGATCTTAAACTCCCTATGTATAGTTATACTGTACTATCCTTTTTGAACCAAACCCTATCTCCTGTACCGCAAAAACTCACCAACAAGCCACGGCTAGTACACTGCTTAGATTGAATCGAACTTGACTTGAAAACTTTCACTAACACTGCTCTTCAAAGGGTCTCATATATGCCTAGGAGGACTAAAACTTTGCCCTACTACCGACATCTGCCTGACAATTCACGGCTCTAACAGAATTGTACAGTGACAAGTGTAAGAAGCTTCCACTGTCTGTGTACACCTGCTAAACCTGTAGGGATGCCATTAGACAGTCGCGGAGTATAAACCCTTCAAAGACAGCATCGGTGGTTATGAGGCATTAATGCAGCCCTGGTAAGTAGCTCGCCAGTGCTGTATCCAAGCATCATGCTGACTCTACAGGATTGGGACACTACAGGATTGGGATGGATGCACCAAGCTAATAATGCAGCACCGGTGAATTCCTCACCAGGGCTACATTGCGATGACGATAGATGTTCCCTTTTAGCAATATGCATCATTAAAGGGTTAAGAGAATAAATAACAGTTCCTAAATTCACCATTGTCTGTTTCGAGATGTAGCTCATAGCACACATGCCTATGGTTTCAATGAACACCTATAGATTCTTTACTACATCATATTTCTTGAAAGAGCCGTGCTCTGGCAATAACATCGGCTTGAATGAAGGTTCCATGCCTTGTTAGTAGAAGGATGAGCTTCAAACAAAGGCCCAATGAATGAACAGCTTAACTCCACATCATGTAGTTTCAATAAACTTTCGAGAGTATTTTTGTCCTGGATGTTCTAATCAAGCTATATAGGCCCCTTTGACTTATCTATTTCTGTATTCTATACTCTCTGAACCTTCCAGCTTTGATAGTCCGTGCTGCTCTTTTCTATGTTATAATGTGCTGTGCACTCTAATACTGTATGGGTAGGAGTTTTACTAAAGACGCCTGTGAAATCTTGATATAAAACTAGCCACAAAGTACCCAGTAGCAGTAGATGTATTGAAATGACAACCTTTGAGTATTGAATATCCCTGAGGTGCCGAGGATGGCTGACAAATAAAAAGACTCTTTGGTTTTGGGTGCAATGTTTTCCCTACACACACTGGTTATCTTTAACTCTTTCAGGATGGATGTCGCTAAAAAAGATGACATTTGTCATCATAATACACCAATGCAACCCTGGCAAGTAACTCGCAATTGCTGCATTAGTTCATCATCACAACCTTTTCGGAGTGTCTCATTCGGAAGGGGGCGGCATGATGCTTGGATGCAGCGCTGGGGAAGAAAATGTGATCAGGGCATACATGGATGAGGTTATTATAATTAAATAAAGAGCATATTGCCATATGTTTCAAATTGGTGTTTAAATTCAAGGTTTGAAGGATGACAAAAGGCGTCATAAATGCTAGTGGACACAGGCCTAATAGGGAGAGTTTAGCAGAATGCTTTGCATCGTAGGCAGTGTTGTCCAGGCAGACTGCCTAAATGTTGGTATGGATGCCAAGTTCTGACGGTCTTAATGGCCATTACATTCCCATTAGTATTCATGCAACCTCCTACTCTATAGCTACCATTCCCCGTATCACTTTTCTTAAACGCCGGCTCCACTCCAACTGCTGCTTGAGAAGTTCTGAGATCTGCGCCTTTAACACTTTGATGCAGGGATAGTAGAGTAACTGCTGATTCATTCAGCCTCTATCGTGCTGATACACTACGCTGGTGTGAATGCATTGCCTGTGAATGACTGCCAACCACTGTATAAATGTGTGCATTACCTTTGAGCAACATGCAATACTTAACCCTTCAAGGACTAATGTCACTCAAGGCTGGCATTTGTCGTCATGATGCACCAATGCAGCCCCGGCGAGTAACTCGCCAGTGCATAATACCGACCCTCTGGGAGTGTTTCAACCTCATAAGGTCAGCATTATGCTTGAATGCAGCACTTGCAAGTTACTCGCCAGGGTTGCATTCATGCATCATGACAACCAAGGGGATTGCATTAATGCATTAAGCTCTCCTTAAAGGCTTAAAGAGTTAACATAAGCCCATCTTCACTGTGCCTAGTCGCGATGATTGTAAAGTTGTGTAGATGAGACAGCACATGCAAAGTGTGTATGAAGCTAGGCTTGGTTTCACTCAAACGGTCTCAGCAAGGTGAAATGAATGGTAGCCTGAGACATCTAAATGGTTGTTCAGATATTCTCTGAGTCGGGCATGGACTTCCTGTCATGTTTACGTCATTTAGCTGCCTTTATGTTGGGGTACGTATAACCTTTATGTGTCTAGACGTAGCCCAAAGATTTCCTTTTTTATGATGGAAAAGGTGAATAAATTTGTAAATACTCTCAGATGAATTGGGAAATATATTTATCTTGGTCAGTCTGGGAGCCTAACTCTACTCTTTTTACCTGTCATCAGTGATATTTAGGGAGTCCGTCGTACCAAACTTAATGCCTTACGTCCCCCAAAAAAATTACTGCCGATTCTACACACAGTGCCCCCTACACCCTTTGGCATATATCAACATATATCCTTAGCACTGCCATAGCGGGCCAATGTGTATAGTACAAAGGGCCCCCTGAAAGCCAGCATTTTGCGTTTGCATTAGAAACAATACCCTATGGCAGTGGCCCTCCAGAAAGTGCCGGCAGTCCTCAGGATTTTCTGTGTCCTCTACTGCAGTATAAAAGCATTTTTTTCCCAATCACATTTTCTTCATTGATATCCTGTCATGTCACTATTCAGTTAGAATAAACTTAATCCTGAGCTCTGAAATTTGAACGCAGATTCAAAGGAGAACTTAGATAATTTCATAATTGATGTTTTCTGGGGAAAGGCAATACTGTAGAGCATACAATACCTTGGGTGACACTTTATAATTGTCCCATGGTGTAATTATGAAAAAGTTTGATAGTACTTCCATATTTGCGATAATGAACAGGACCGAGTGACAAGTATGTGCCTACTATCCAACGGGATAATTAAAAATTAACTAGTGTGTAGTGACAGGCTCAGGAGACAGTGAGACAGGCACTGTCATTTCCCCATAGGGAGGCCCAGCACAGCTTAGTTTCTGTGTAACAGGTAGGGCAGTCTGTACAATATACAGTCTTGGTACCCTTCCGAACACACCAACAGTTTGTGCACATTATTTTTCATGTAGGTTTTTTAGCAGACCTTCAATTCTAAAAATTGATGAATGGATTCTGAAAGAGCTTCCAGGTTGAACTGTAGATTTACATATAGTCTGTCAGCTAACATTGCTTAATATTTGTTCGAGGCAACTCAGCTGTCTATGTGCATATTCCTACGCAACCGGTCCCTTGGTACTACAAAGTAGTACCATCATATTTTGTGCATTAATGAGAAATTTGGACTATATAAAAAGTGCTGGTTAGTCTGCAAGGGACAGGGAAAATACAAGTCAAGTTCAGGATTCAAATTCATGTCTGGGCATTGCTGTTATAAATCCATATGTATACATAAAAGTGTGAGTATGGAATAACACCAGCCACAAACTGCTGCAAACCTCCCTAATGAGAGAACACACAATAGTTGTCACGGTGTGACAGTTAGTTGATTCACTCTGCATGTTCACTAATGCCGCCGCATGATTTATTGATAGCCTCGAATATATTTTAGTGTAAAATCGGTGCCAATTCATGAAAATGATAAAACTGACGACATCACTTGTTTATGTTGATATTGACTCAAAACCAACTGTAAAGGGCTTTTCTTAAGGGAGTATTCTACTCATGGAGAGTATTCCACTGACAAGATTCTCCCATAAGTCTTACATCATAGACTTTTATCGAATGACAACTTTTGGCAGACCAATGTGGAATACATGTTTTAGTTTTTACATTATAGACTTTCATCGGATGATGGTGTTCCGGCAGACTGAAGCCAGTGGAATACTCCCTTTACAGATACACAACCTATGCTAACTTACTGTTTGCATGTTCACATTAATACATTTATAAAGAATGCTCCTGTAATTATTCTTTATTACGCCTCATGTTGTCACAACACTCAACACTTCACCAGCAGCGACAGTTTGCATGTCACCTTGACAGTCTGCACGCAGGATTAATTCCAGCCTGCTGAAACTAACTACACAGAGAAAAGAAGTAGAATCACTGAGACTTTAAAGTGACTCCCTAACATTAGCAGTACTCTATAATATATCTTTAATGACTCCTATTGTAAGACTCACTAACGATCGGGAGTCACTTTAGAGTCATGGGGAGAGTTACCTTAGTGATCGAGTCCAGAATCCCATTTGGGAGTCACTGTGATTCTACTACTTTTCTCTGTGTATTGAAGGCTCTTGAGTACTTTAATGGAATTTGTACTTCATGGGGATAAATGATTGCAGCGCTTGTGGAAAACTCACCAAATCTGCAATGATGCATCATGATTAACTTCCAGACATAATGGACAGGATGCATCATCCCCAAAAAAGAAAAAAAATACTTGAGATTGCAACTTGTTCAAGGTTATATAGAAGAGGCAGCTTCTTACAAAACAGTGAGAGAACACACGACAGTAGTCACCATGTGACAGTTAGTTCACTCCGCATGTTTGCTAATGCCTTGCTACTACCTTGAAAACACTGCCACATGATTCATTGATTTCCCAGAATAATGAAAACCATGAAAATGAGAACATTAACGTCAGACTACACTATGATTAAGGGCATTCCTTCTCTTCCTGATATATACCTGTACATGTATGACATCGTTCTCCATTGTCACCCCATCATCTACCTGCAGGTAGGCAGCATTTAGAATAGGAAAATAATCCTTCACAGAATCATCGCAAGTGCCTGGGAAGAAGAGATACTATAGATCTATATACAGCTTTAGAGCTGGTTCTCACTAACATGATTAAATTCTCTTGCTTTCTGTTTTTAGATATCCAACATGTTTATATGTGAGGTTTGTTAACTATGAGACGGCTCCCTGTTTCCTGTTACAGCATTCCATGGATTTAAGATGATTTGGCATGACATCATTATGTAAAGCGTACTATCTTCCAAGGCACTCAATGTATAATCCCCTTGGGGTCTTAAGTCAGAGGGCTTTAGCTTAAACCTGTAAGGGCTGCATATTGCTTTAATGAGTGTTGTGAAGCATGAATGCAACAAGGGGGAGTTATCCCAGTGAGAAACTCACTGGTGCTGCATTCATTCATCATGCCAAACATTTGGGCATGATGCATAATTGAAGACCTGGTAAGTTCTTTACCAGGGCTGCATTCATGCATGATATTGACAGAGGGCAGATTATAGTTATCTAGTACTAACTCAGAATCTAGATACTCACAATTCTTAAATACATTAGAAGGGCTAATATAATATGGGCAGATACATGTGTGTAAGCTGTAATTTTTTTCCTCAAAGTTCCATGATAAAAAGTAGCTTTGCCCCAGCATTTCTCATCATTTTCCATTTCTAAATAATATAAGCTACCTTGGGCATATATCATAGGGGTTCCTTTGGCTTTTGAGTTAAGATTAGTCACCTACCTTAATGCACTGTGCAGCCCTAAAAGGCTTAATCCTCCTGCATGGATTAATGCTAAGCCCCCAGGCACCACTTCCACATAAGACCGTCCCGCCAGTTACCTATCATACATTTACTTCTTGCCTCCAGGCATCTCAGTCCTTACCACTCTATACAGATAATATCTGCTCCCGAGCTGAGCATGTAGTGGCTATTTAAGGTTAGTCATAGGGATATTTGTCCAAATGGCAGTTAATATTCAACATGAGAAATATGGCATTGACCCCTAGGCTTTGATCATGCTCAGGTTTGCTGGCATTGAAATACACAAAAACCTTTACTGTCAATTATTCCCTAAAAGACATGGCTTGTCAGCATAAACGCTTGTATTTCCCTGGAAACGCACAAGCTGTATGCACAAGATAGACACGGGAGAATCTCAAAAATACTGAGCATTTCTACTGACATGTTTAACAGTGATGTGTATTTCCCAAGTTTTACTCATGCAAATAACCAGAAAGTCCACAGTAAAATGTAGACCTGTATTTCACAAGTTTCACTACAAGAAATGACAGGCGATATGACACAAGAAACTTACCAAGAACTTTAAAAAAGCGTTCTAAAAACGTTCTAAAATTCTCAAGTTTTGACACAAGAATGACGGGAGTTCCGCTTGAGATTTTGTTTGCCAGGTAGTTATAAAAAGAGGATTTCAGATAGGTAAACTCTGGTCAGGTTCCCCATTCATTTCAGAGTGGATATTTTCCATCCTGGTTCAGCATACGGTTTCATAACATTAATAGAAAAGTGCAATTGGAGAAAATTATCAGCCTTTCAAGAATCAGTGCGAAGGAATATGGTTGCAGTTCTCATCAGAAAGGTCAATTGGATAATGCTATCTCAGCAGTGTCATGTTCAGTAAGGTAGCTCCCCTACCAATGCTGGACATTGGTGAGGCCTAAAAATGTGTTGTGTCACAATGAAATGGCCTTAAAAAAGAATCTGTATGTCAACTTTTCACTAATTTGTTTACACATTAGGAGGGGAATTTCACCCTTTTAAGAATATAGGTTTTAGTAATTTTCATTAATGTTCAGTATATGTCTACAAAAACCTGTGAAATATTAGTTGAAGACTAGGGCTGCCGGTATTCATAGAGCAGAACAGGTGCATGACTGAGTGCCCCAGTGGCCAGTTGGGAGAGGTCATTTGACAGCTATTAAAAGAAACGAGATGTCCGCTCAGCACTGCCTTCTCCATAGAACATTTTTGAATTGTAAACGTATATTTATTCATCGAATGATTTTCCAAATAACGTCAGCATTCAATGTACAGGCGTAACATGACAAGTGATATCACGAGTGATACGGGATGTACGATTGTCCCTAGTAGTTAGGGCATTGCATTTTTACAGAAATACAATCAGTAGGATGCATGTGCATCATGTGTGCTTTAGGCAGTTACAAAATTGCATAGTAACTTAACTAACATTTTTCATTCGACACCAAGTATGTAGTTGATAATGGCACTGTATCAGGAGGCAGTTTTCATTGAGTATATATGGACTCCACACAAGGGGAGCATGTTCTATCACATTGTGCTACGGTATTTAGAGTATACCGGCTTAGTGTGACAGAGTTTTAGGCAATTTGACTGCACGGTATAGTGATGAGCATACATTGTTTGGTCACACAAGTGATGGGAGTGTAGTCTGGCATTGCGATCAAATGGTACACAGGTAGTATAGTTAGACTTGATGGTATTTACGGCGCTTGGCCTCACATAGTGATATTACAGTAATTTTTGCAATGCGTTTAAAGCTCTCTCTGCTCTTATCGAGGCGACAGGCCAGTGGCAACTTGTTCCACAGGTCTATCCCTCGGTATAGAGGGCTTTTACGATAGCTGATCTTATTATCACGTGGGTAGACAAGTTCTGCAGTATCTGCTGATCTGGTTCTTATACCTCCCACTAAGGTTCTCCTGAATGTGAGACCCTTTTCCTTATGCATATGCTCCCCTGAGTATAGGAGTTTATGTATTAAGGCTAGCAGGTGCATGTCAAATCTGACATCCAGATAATCGACATGGCAATCCTTATGAAGACCCGCAACCGGGTGCCTCATGTCGGTTAGTAGACATGTGTGTAAGCACCTGTTTTGGACATGCTGTAATCTCTTAATGTTAGAGGTTGTGAGGCCAGCATAAATGAATGAACAATAATCAATCACCGGCAGAATGGTTTGTTTATAAATCAGACAGGCTGTTGAAACTGGAAGTGATTTCCTGATTTTACAAAGGAGGTAAAGGCGTAGACATGCAGTACTTACCGTACTGCTTACAGACTTTAGTTTAGTTTATTATCAATGACAACACCTAGATATTCATAATCATTGACTACCTTTAATGTGTGGCCTCCCATTCTTATATTAGGGACAGGGCTATTATCAGGCCCATTAAAAATGACTATTTGTGTTTTATCAGTATTAATGCATAGACCACTGGCATTAAACCAGTTGTACACTCGAGTGGCTTCAGATTGTAATAGGTTTTCAGCAATGCAAGCAGATTTGTGTTTCACATAGAATACTACATCATCTGCATACATGGATATTGAGCAATGTTGTAGAATGTTGGGTAGTGAATTAATGTAGCAAATGAATAGTAGGGGGCCCAGAATGGAACCCTGAGGGACGCCAAAGGGGACTGGCAGTGTTGATGATAGGGTGTCATTACATATTACCTTCTGTTTGCGTCTGCCTAAATAAGCTGTTAGCCAGTTGGTGTACATAACTGGGAGTCCTAGATGCTCCATACGCTTAACCAGTTTTATGTGATGTATTGAATCGAAAGCCTTCCGTACGTCCAGGAAACAGGCGGCCACCACCTCCCCGTGGTCCCTAGCCTCATAAAGGTCATTGACCACAGAGAAGACAGCATCCGCTGTTCCCCTGGACGCCCGGAAGCCATATTGATGAGGTGACAATTTATTGTTATTTTCCAGCCATTTATATATTCTTTTATAAATGACACGTTCCATTATTTTACCGGGTGTGGGTAACAGGGAAATGGGTCGCCAATTACCGATGTGGCGGAGGTTACCCTTCTTAGGTAGTGACACCACTCTTGCAGTAGACCAGGACTGTGGGAAAGAGACATATTCTAAGCAGGTATTTATTAAATCAGTCAATTTAGGAGCTATAATAAGTAGAGCGTCTTTTAGTACCCTCGTTGAGATGTGATCCAGGCCGCTGGATTTATGGGTTGTGATGTCTCTTACAATTGACATTACCTCACAATAAGTTACTCTGTCATTATCTAGAGAGGACTTTGGGACTTGCTGGTGCATGGGGGGTGTTTTTTTAGTCTTAGTCTCCACTGTAACCTTGTCCCCCAGTTCACTAAACAAGTTAGTGCCTATGGAGGAAAAGAACTCATTGATGTACTCAGGTACCTTCTCTCCAGAGACCGTGTTACCAGTGGTATGGTGATCCAAAGCTATTTTTGAGCCCCCTCTGCTAGTATTACCCAACATGGTATTTATTTCTTTCCAGAATTTTGTTGGATTACCTGATAGTTCATCAAGTTTTTCCTTAAAGTAATTGTCTTTGGCATCTCTACACATTCGATTAATATCATTGCGGAGAGATTGTGCAAGACTTAGCAGGGGTTGGTTATATACCTTATTTTTACAGTATTCGTACATGACTTGGTTACGTTCGTATATTAATTCAATAATATCTTTAGACATCCAGGGCTTGTTATAATCCTTGAAGACCATAGCACGAACAGGACAGTGTATGTCAAGGTAATCTGTAATATATTGCAACATTAATGACCATTTTATATCCACATCCTTTTCTGTGTTATAGCTATCCCAATTGAGATTTAGCAGGTAATCTTCAAAATCTTCTCTATTATAATTACGATAAGAGCGGCCAGTGATAGATCTGATTACTGGTTTCACATTGTATAACTTACGAGTAATAAAGGTGGGGAGATGGTCACTGTAGTAACAAGGAAGGGTACGTGAGTTGGAAACAATGCCGCGATTTGAGGCCATTAAATCTATACACGTACCACCTGGAAGGTTGGGGTTTTGATTAGGGCGTGTTATTTCATCAGTAATATGATTTTCCAGGCCAATGCCAGACATACATTTCATATAAAGCTTTGTGTTCCAATCATTGGGACTCAGAAGATCCACATTGATGTCTCCAATTACCCATAACTCTCTGCCATTGAGTAGTGGGCTCTTACAAGTATCAACAATTGACTTAATACATTGTGCACAGATTCCATCTGGTGGGCGATAGACATGAATTATTGACAATAAACGATGTTTAGGTTGGGTGACATTTATTGCCTGGATTTCAATGTCTTTGTTTGACATTGTAAGTTCAGAAACAACACTACAATATTGATAAAGCGTATCTTTGATATAACAGATCAGGCCGCCACCTGTTTGGTCAACAGCTCTGTCCAACCTTAGTGTTTGATAGTTTTGGACAAAGACTTTGGAGTCAGGCAGCTTGTCTGTCAACCAAGACTCACTGATACAAAACATGTCAAAAAGCTGAGTCATCTTTGTGACCCCTGTCATCTTTAGAAGCATACTACGGATGTTCACATGTCCCAGCTTGAAGCCCTTTATACTCATAAAGTTATTAACTTTACAGGCATGTTGTTACTTAAATCTGACTCTGTGGAACACAGTGTAGGACCTAGTACATACAAGTGGTGTCAACATTGCATTAATACATTTTCTTAAATCTAGACATAAGTGTGTCGTCTCAGTGGCGCTATCTGCACAACTACCCAGTGGACATAGAACATTGAATCAACATTGATAAATGGTTGCCAATGTTGATTCAATGTTGATTTAGCGTTGATTCAATGTTGAACTGAAATTTATGCCCACTGGGTAAGGCCAAACGTCAGTATGTTGGATACAAACCCATTGTGGCAAACAAGAGCCACATTTGGCATATTTCTAAATTCACAGTGGGGGTCAGCGTTCATGGTTTAGAGATGTTTGGGGATCCCTTATAATCATCATAATTATATATAAACGCAGGATTTATCAATGCTAGCGAAGTCAAATTATAATAGATGGTGATCAGCTCAGTCACCAATAGGGTTAAGTAATGATTATAACCACTCTCATTCCAAGTATGAATGTATAAGTGATCTGACTCTGAAAGTAGAGTCTTGATGAGACAGTAATATACTTAACTAAATACATATATGACCTGAGTTAGCCTCAGTTGACTAGCTATAGTGCTGAGGTAACCATAATAAATAACACTATTCGAAACTAAACTAAACTAAACTAAACATACACAAGTTAATAGATCAGGTTACTAAGTGCAAGTTGAGACATATAGTGTACTACATTGATAATTAAGTTTACTGCTTAAATGGGTAAACCTGGAGTTTACACATACTTTATAATAATGACAAATATTCAAGACCAGATCATTTGTACATGACATTATTTCAGAGGGCTTAGGTTCAATCCCATAATGACCTAAGATAACTGGTCTAAATTGCCAACAAATAACAATATGGTATAACGATAGTAATCCATCCCCATTCTAAGTATGAATACAAGTGACCAAACTAAAGTATCAAAGAGACAGACTGATAACTAAACACATGTGTGACCTCGGTTGGCCTTAGTTGACCAGCTATAGTGCTGAGGTGGCCACAATGAACTATGTTGTCTAAACCAAAGTAAACTTGAACAATTTAATTAAATAGAACAGGTTAATAAGAGTAACTTGTGACATTGATATACTACCATGAGTTTACACATATATTACAAAATTGACAAATAGCTGAGACAGTATCATCTATGCATGACACTATTTCAGAGGGCTTAGGTTCCGTCCCAAATTGACCTAAGTTAAGTTAAGTTAACTGGCCTAAATTGCCAACAGGTTATCATATGGTGACGGCGTATTATAACTGGACAATAAATGTAGTCATCAAAAAAAAACAAAAAAAAAACAACACACATATATATATATACACACATATACACGCATATATACAGACATAGATGTAGTCACATCAGAGCACAGTGACTCAATGTGAGTGATGGAATGGAATTGTTGTGTCATTGGCAGTTAAAGAGTACATGTTACACGTGCAATGGTTATAATAGGTTCAATGTTAAATATTGTATGTTGGTGGGCTTGACTCTGGAACTGTAGCATTCTTCACTACCAGTCCATTACTGTATGCATTAGTAATAATAATACACCAGTATAATTTATTATTTGTATGGCTACCAAGAGACATTAAGGGTGCAATTGGGAATGTAAAACATGTACATAATACTGCCATCTGTAGGGGCAGTGGTATAATCTGAATATCTGAATATAACATTCTTACTGTAAAACTTTGTGTATTAGCTGCGGTTAGTACGAGGGTCAGATCGGCGATGCAGCTTATAGGATGTGCCCTGAGTCATGGTGGGGCTTAGACAGGGGTTTTTGCAAGTATAGTACAGTAGTGCACTGCGGCTTATACACACATTAGGCTTATATGCAAAGTTTTACGGTAATGGCTAAGTTCTCCCTACCGTGTAGTGTCATATTAATATTGTTTGGTAAGTAGGATGTAGGGGCAATGAAGAAGATGGCTCAAATAAGAGCAATATGGCACATATAGAGGGATCAAATGTTTGCTTGTTGCAGCATGTTCAGCCTGCGAGGCATTTGTGAGACACTTAACCGGATACTTAGGATAGTTTAGCCAGGAAACCTGGGTGATGCAAACGTCTCATACAGTTGAGTTTAATAACTATAGTCTATTTGATCCTGTGGATATGCTACTTGTAATGATAATGTGACCGAGACACCTGGGTGACACATGCGTTTCATACAGCTCAGTTTCATAGCAGAAGTCTATTGGATACCTTCTATATGCCGGATTAATTTCCAGCTGCATTTGTATGGTCCTATCGGGTGCACTTTTTCTGTTCTAGTATTACTTGTATGAACCCTTTAAAGAGCTGCCTAGTGCATTAATGTCGCTGTCATTATGATGTGTGTTGCAGAACAAGTTTGTATACTGGCTAGGGTTGCTGTAACCCTGCAAACAAAATCTCAAGCCAAACTTGTGCCATAATTGTGTCAAAACTTGAGAACTTTTCTTGGAACGTTTTTGGAAATTCTCTTGTGTCATATTCTGTGTCATTTTTGTAGTAATACTTGTGAAATGCAGGGCTTCATTCTACTTCTACTTCTGGTTATTTGCATGAGTAAAATTTGGGAAAAACACATCACCATTGAAGATGTCACTAGAACATTCACTATTCTAGTGAATCTCCAATGTCTCTCTTGTGCATACAGTTTTTGCATTTTTGGGGAAATAAGAACGTGTCTAACTTGTGTGATTCATGAGTTCTGTTTTGAATGGCTGCTATGGTCGCAGTCAATGCATTATGCCAGTTTATCAACCCTATAGATCGGCATCATGAATGATTGCCTCACGTACAACAGTACAGGAGCATTGACATTACAGAGCAGGTTGAAATTGAGTGGGGCCAACCCCTTTGAGCTTTTGTAACGCACACACTTTTTCGCCAAAAAGGGGTACAAGTTTCTTGGTCCCCCCCTTCAAGGGATTCAAATTTTTGGATCCCCCCTTCAAGTGGTTTAAATTTTTATTTGGTCCCCTCAAAATCCATTGACCCCCCCATGTTGTTGAAACATAACCACTCCCTCAGTGGGCCTGAGATGAGTAACAGCATACTAAGTGTCGATATTCACCTCATGCAGCGTATTGCTCTGAGACTTTGAGAAGTGAGATCACTGAAAGTTAACATAGAGCTGAGTAATTGACCTTTGTCTTCTCATTGAAAGTTGCAGTGTAATGTGCTTTGCTTACTCTGTTTCCTACCACTGTAATTACATCTTATGAAGTATTGTTATGAGAAATTGTCAATTCTCATGTATATATGTGTAAAGCCTGAGTCAGGATTTAATGAGTTATACTTTAAGTGTGGCAGCTCCTGTTGAAAGTGTGAAATGTGGCTGTCATCTCCAAACTTTACTTCTTAGTAGGTGTCTTGCTACTAGTGAAGGTAATTGTAATATAGTTATAGACCAATGCAGCAGGAAAGCTCACTTTCTAGAAAACCCGTAAACATTTCTAAAGTGTGAATAAATCAAAGTAACTTCCAAATCCTGTTTTCAAATAGATATAAAGTGTTTGGAAGATAATTGTCTTAGGAAAGTGGAAATTATGCAAAAATTGCCATCACAGACAATGTCCTTTCATTTTGCAGTGGGCCACACTTTAACCCTTTCAGGATGTCATGTTGCTAAAAGATGACATTGGTCATCATGATGCACCAATGTAGCACTGTCGAGTAACTCACCGTTGCTGCATTGGTGCATCATGATGACCCTACGGGCGTGTATGAATATAGGGTCAGTATTATTCTTGAATGCAGCCCTGGCGACTTACTCACCAGGGCTGCATTCATGCATTATGATCACCAAGGGCATGATACATTTAGGCATTGTGCCATCATTAAAGGTTTAATGGGTTGGTACTGCATGCAGAGCGGGAGGTGATGCAGGAACCATATATATGCCTTGCAGCACTGACACCCACACACCTTTGTATAGATGCATTTCAGCCGGAGGGGTGAAATCGATACACAACAAGTATAGTACAACTCTGCAATCTGCCACCTTTATCAAATGTGAGGATATAAATGTGAAGTGTCAGGATTCATGTGTGTTGTCCTCTCTATTCAGGTGTTTACAGCTTTGAGAGTGATTTGAGACCCACGCGGCATATCTACTTACCAACTAATGAGCATGCCCACTGTGTAGTGTTGCCCACACGCAGCTGTTGCTAGCAATTGTCAATTGGTGTTATAAATTACACTGTCCACTTATTCACAGGTGTATGGTGGTGTGCAGTAAAGTTACAAGTTTCCACTTTCCATTAAAGTGGGTATATCTACCCTGCAAACAAGATCTCAAGCAGAACTAGTGTGATTCTTGTGTCATATTCTGTGTCATTTCTTGTAGTGAAACTCATGAAATAGAGGTCTTCATTCTACTTGTAGAATTTCTGGTTATTTGCACAGTTAAAACTTCCCGGGATGTACAAACGTTTCTTACTTGTGTCATTCTTGAGTTCTGTTTTGGGGGTAAATTTACCAAATTCCAAATTTTCAATATTTAACAAATGCATTATCACATTTAAAAGTACCATGATGATAATGGTGCATTAGTCTGAAAACTGTTCAAGTTTATGCAAATTAATTTCTTCCTTCAGTATTTCTCTGGACTTCTGTTTGGTAGTAATGAAAGAATTGAAAATCACTAAATTTTAGAAAGCAGTAATTGCATTGAATCATTTAAGATAAGTACATGGTTGTGCTAATCCCTTATGCATGACCCTGCTAGTGCCATTCAGAGACAAGGTAAGTATAGATAGTAAGTAGTATTTTGAGGATTTTGCCCTGGCAATAAGAGCTTATTTGACTGATGCTTGGTGGACTAGTAAGGTGCCTTGATTAGATCCCAAATATTTATTAAGGTCAACTTCCAGAGACAGATCTATTGGTTTCAGATAGGCATTTAAGGGGCCATCCTCGACTTCTATTGTGAATAGATTCATTATAAACCTTGCAATGAAATCATAAAGAGCTGAGATATTTCAGTTTTTAGTATGAATATGCATTACTTTTTTCTATATCTATGTTGTTACCTCTAGGGAATAAATTGCAGAAACAGTTAGCCAGGAATTAAAAGCATTTATTGTTGTACCTATATACACAGTGCCTACAAAGAAACCCACAGGCTGTTATTCACAAGTAACCCCAGGAAACCAGCAAATACACATGAGCAAAACTATAGCATACATACAGGCTGCACAATAAGAATATTTACAATGTGTTTACCATCTAACTCTAAGGAACTCTCATAATCAAAGAATTGTTCTGGTAATTTAACAGCAATAATAAGTTCTCATTATCCCAGTCATTTATTAAATCATACTGCTCAAATGAAACAATAGTCATTTTGAGTTATATTCACCTCTGCTGAGGGTTTTATGTATAGTTTAATTTTCATGTTAAACTTTCCGTTTGAAAAAATAGCACAATTTTACGTAATGCAATACCAAGTGTAGTCATCACTGATGATCACTGATAATTATTTGTAATCAACTAAATCATTCCTCAATGAACTCTTTCAATTAATCCATATTTGCCATAAACAAAAATTTAACTGGGATTTACACCGGTACTGTTGACTCTACCCGTATGACGAACTTGTGCATCACGGGTGACACGCCAATGACAATCTATAAACAAAGTATGCGGTAGTGACACCAGGTGGCAAGTTGTGGAACTAATGGCAGTCAGACTAAGGCCATGGTCATGCTGAGTGGGGCATACAGCCACACATTCTGTGTTACTGGGTAAATAAGGGAGTGGTCATTTTTTAACAACAGGGGGTGGTGGATTTAGGGGGAACCTTCGTGAGGGGGAGCAAAGAAATTTTAGCGAAAAATACATCACATTACTATAGCTCAAAGGGGTTGGCCGCTCTCAATTTTAACTTGAGGGGGGGAACAAAAAGAATTTCGACCACTCTCCTGCTTGCGCGAAAATACACCAACCCAACCTCTTGTTAGAAAAATTACCACACCCTAAACATAGCTCTATTGTAACATAGAGGCTTTTTGTTATTACTGCAAGAAGTACGCTACACAGGTTTAAGACTGATAATTCAAGTAAAGGAGTTTGAAACCAATTATGAAACTATTGATGTAAGTAGAAAGAGGCAATAATGGCAAGACCAAACTGCAAACATCTTAATTATGTAACATTTCTAAAAACTCTACATTTTCAGGACTTACAACAGACTTTTCAAAGTCCAACTGTTCACATCACCAATATGGACCATGGTACAGTGCCTTACCAGAAGGCAGCTCTTAATGGAGTATTGTAGATACCTTTATTATACATGTACACACTCATATAACTACTAATGAAAGATACCGGGTAACAAGGGGCATTTGCACGCGACTGGGGGGTCTCAGGCGAAGACATTAACATCAGCTCGGGATCCTGCTCAAATTATGTCAGGTTTAAAAAAATCACTTTCAACTGGTCTGATATATAGTTGTTTTGTAATATGGCTGATAGTTAAGGGTGCAAAAACAGAAAGAGTACCCTGGTATTTTATCAGCATTGTATGTAAGATCATACTTTGGTTGCAGTTAATAGTTATTGGGATTGCCGAATACACTGGAATATACCTCAAATATACCTGTGTGAAATTGGCTTTTACAATATTACTGAAGAAAAGCTTAAACAGTGAGAGAGGAAATTGCACCGTACAAGGGTTTACACATTAGTAAATTGAATATGCTTTCAGAGAGTCTGGGACCGTTATGACCTTTACAGGACATTAAGATGGCATTACTGAACCTAAAACAGGGTAAAATATTCCTTTAAGGCTTCAAGAATTTACTAAAGGCAAAGTATCATGCAGTGCAGATGTTTCTTTAGAAAACAGGAAGCTAGCAGCCCATAGCTGATGACAGTGTCTACCTCTGCCGTATTCAAGTGGTAACTAACATGTCCATTAAGCATCACAAGGTCACTGTGATCACACAGATGGAATAATACAAGGACAACAGTAGAGGACCGTATCACACCAACATATAATATAGGCCGCTATCATTTTGAAGGTTTGAAATCTTGGTCCATTGTACAGTTTAACTATTGAATATACATATGCACAAATCAGTTAGGTTTTATCCTACCCAAAGTTACTTTCTCTCTAGTTTGTGAACTTGCTATGGCCTCTTCATTTTGAAAATACAGGAATCTAACCTTGATATTACTTCCTGCATTTTATGTACTACCAGAGTTTTAATAATCCATACTTTGCAGCTAGCTCACGTTGACATTGCTTATATATTTCAATCAAATTACACAGCAATTTGAGGGCTTTCATATAATATATACATGTATACATAATATTCTTTATTCAAAGTAGTCTTTGTCCATGGACTTCCTTTTTAATAAATATTGAAATGTAACATAGTCACCTACTCAATTATTACTCACACAACCACAGCCCAGATTAAAGCCTCCTCCCCTACAAGCACATCCCAGGACAACCAATTATGCAATATTGGTGCCATGTTTTCAGAAAGATAGACCTCCTGATTCCAGGTACACATAAGGGGAAGGAAAGACCCAAGGAAATCACCTTTAAAATTGTAGGGAAATCTGACCCTTTATATTCCCAGTGTACAACTAAAGAATGAGCCCAATTCGATGAATCCACATTTAAATTAAAAATAAAGAAAAGACATTTAGCACAGCCAGTCTTTGTTCATATATATTTATATCTTTGTTCCTTTAGTAAACAATCCATTTTGTTAATGTTGAAATAGTGTGAGATCAACATTGCATAAATGGGCTTAGTCTGCCATACCAAACATGAATGTATTATACACATACTTTATTGACTCCTCAGTTGCTATTCAAGCTGAAATCTACATATCATTAGGAAAAATGGTGCCAATAATGCCATTGCATTGTTGGGATCTATTTCCCAAGGTGGATTGACTGGACACCCCCTTAACCGTACGAATGTTAAGACGGGTCAAAATCTCAGCAATATGACCTTCACCCCATACTTTCTGTCCTCCCAAAGAGGAGAACAGTCCTTCTACGTCCTCCTTTATTGGAGAACATCACTTTTTATATCCTCCCGAAGTGGAGAACGGTACATTTATGTTCACACAAACTGTCCAATTGGCAGTGAATCAACAGAAATAACGTAAACAAACCTTGCTTTTAGTTGCTAAGATGTGACAGGTCCGGGAAGGGTACGGCAAGCGTCCAGGTCGAGCTCTTGACCCGTCCTTATAACACACGGGAGAGCAAGGGGAGAGAGTGTTAGGACGTATGCGCCAGTCTACAAGGTGGAGTACAATGCATAACCTAGTTCACCACCTGCCCACCTGGGGGAGGTTGGTCTCCATTAGTCTTTGTGTTGGCAACCAGAAGGCCGGTTACTGGAGACATGTAAACTGTGATTTTTAAATTTGGAGGAAATAATTCTTACAATGAGTATTGCCACCATTGTGGTGTCAAGATTGAGAAGTGTCGAGTATCTCTGCCTCAAATGTGGCTTGAGGTTAAAGCACTACAGGCAGGGGCACCCAAACTGGTCTCCAAAGGCAATTATCGTTCATGAGCCGTACCAATAACATCTGTGAAATATGTTGAGTTAAGTATTTTTAATTAAATATTTCACCGTTAATTTTGGGCTTCTATCCAAGCTACTTGTTTTGAAAGGACAATTTTGTAGTCATGGTATCAGTGAAATATAAAGCAGGAAACTTGAAATAACCTGATAACAACTTGAATAGCAACCATAGGCATGCTATAGCTCCATGCTGAGGACAATGGCCTGCCTAGTTCTATACTAGGCCATTATTGTATATAACATGAATAAATATTCTTTATCTCTTTGACATATATATTTATATAATTGGGTTTTGTGTGATATAATTATTTATTACATTTATATAATTATATAATTACACAGTATGCTAACTTGCTGTACAATACTACACTTATGTATATACACCTTATCCTCATGCATTGTAGTCAAGTACATTCTCTGTATTTTAGTGTCAAGACGAAAGTCAAAGGATAATGCTTATCCATTAGAAACACATGTACATTTGCCACACTGATATGTCACGGGGACTACTGCCGCACTCTGTGTGAATATAACCACTGCTAACCCATGTACAACTGTACAGAGACACTCATTGTTTTAATCTCCTAAGAAAAGCATGGCGCCTCACCAGCAACTAACCCTTTAGGAGTGTACAAAGGTTGTCTTGATGCATGACTGCAGTAATGGCAAGAAACTTGCCAAAACAGTATTCATGCAGCATGACAAAAATAAATGCCTAAAATCCATTGTCAACATTGCATACTTCTTTAAAATATTTTGAAACATCATACCACCAATATAGGTGTGACTCAAATTCAGCTGTTGACCTCTCCCAGTTGTACACCAGTATATACAGGTAAGCCCAATGAATATTCATGAAAAATTACTGAAAAGGCGACCCAGCTCTTCTTAATTACATTTAAGGAGCAGTCATTTTTTATACCATATGGAGGGTTGGTGGATTATTTTTCCTGTCCCAAATATTTTTGGTCCGCGACCCCGGCCTGTTTTATTTTGTTTGTACAACCAAACTTTTCTCTGTAGGTTACATACAAGCTTTTACACAATCACAGACCCCCATTTTGTTACAAAAATGGCCACTCCGTTTCTTGTTCAAATGCTAGTTTCTGTGTTCCATATTTTCTATGCCACCAGAGGGGAGTAACATCTATAACAATACATAAAATGTGATATATTATATGTAACACATCCTTTCTGATAAAAGGTAGCTGATATTGTTCACTGTGGGCAGGTAAATGATTATAAAATTATCTCAAGCCATACCAAGAATATCTTTTTGCTTCCAGTTCCAAGTGTGTCCTACATAAGGTGCTGTCTTAAACCTGAAATTCATTCAGCATCAACAACAACATATCACCTTTCAGTTCCAGCATTGTCAAACAATCTCTACTCAAGTCCAGCAGCTCTGCTATTGTTCCCTCACTCCACCTCCTCTGAGCATCATATTTCTGTTTTTGTTGTGGTTGGGACGAGACTAAATCGGCGGTTACTGCGGAATGTGGAGCTCAGGAAGACCTCGATGAAGGTGTCCCGGAACTGTTTGCTCATCGTGCAGTACAAGATGAAGTTGATGCCGTTGTTAATAAGCGCCAGGATGTCGACGAGGTCCCCGAGCGGCGAGTAAATCTCCTCAACAAAGTTGGGGAGGATACCACTGAGCAGGTTTATCATACCCTGTGGAAACTCCGTCACCAGGAAGAGAACCACGACCGACAGCAGCATCCGTGTCGTGCGGTTCGTCTTGTGATCCCGACCCTCGTCTTTCACTGTGTTTGCACTTCGCAGGTTTTTACGCCGCTTCTCGGCAGCCTGCATTGTCCGTACCAAGAGTAAGCTGAGGATGGCCAGCCCCACACAAGGCACAAGCTTCACTAAGATAGCCTGTATCCAGAAGTTAAAGTTATACACAAAGCGGTCAGTCGCTGTGTCCAGCTTAAAGGCCACGATCCACAGGTAGATAGTCCCATTGGTGCTCGGAGTGGAGTGTCCCTGAACGGTGATGGTTACAAAGTTGGGTATACACACAATGAGCGTCACCACGTACACCAAGAACACTGCTATCTTAGCCCGCTGTAAACTGCACAAGTCACTCCCCTGTCTTGGAAACCTGATGAATATGTAGCGAAACACAGCAAGGGTGACGGTCAGCCAGATTGACACTGTATGGACGACAACACTGAAGCAGGCGTAGAACAACATGAAGCGGACTGCCCCAAGAGTGTTTCTCTCAGGAGATGGTGCAATGCCATATAACACATAGAATCGGAGAGCAAATGGCAAGTAAGCCACCATTGTGAGTCCGTCTGATATGGCTAACCCAGTGAGAATACAGTTTGTGGCAGATATCATGTTTTTTCGAGTAAGTACAACAATGTTTAATATATTGGCAATTATACCAAGGATGCACACCACAGTGGCTAAGTAGCCATGGTAGTCTTTATACCAGTCACCAAAGGTCTTAAGCCCCTCTGCCCCAGGGTAGTAAAAACCGGGCATCTCCGTCACAGCTGTGGATGAGTCAGCGGTAAATAACCCTAGGGTGGAGTTAGAGTAGGGGTCCGCCATGTCTTGGCTGGAGTTTACACTAGCCTGCATGGTGTCATTAATGATATCCATTGTGGAAGTTTTAGAAGGAGCACTCAGAGGGTCATGTAGTATACTTCTATCCTGAGGAAACACTAAGAGGTAATTGTAATTGTAGCCAGTTGGATCCTTTTGGCTACTTCAACAAGCAGTTTCAGAAGAGTGATTTCCTTTTATAGTCAAACAATATGTAATCTCTTAAAACTTACTACTAGATACCTTTTCTATGATACACTTGAATGTAAAATAATCATGTCTGTGTCATGAAGAAAATCCTGGGAAGAAAATCCAAATGAGAGCATTTGATTTATCAGAATGTCAGAGTTGAGTGTTGATAACTTGAACACTGTGGGTAATGCTCCACCCACCAGCCGTCACTCACTCAAATTGACGCACTGCAGGGCAAGGCTTCTCCGATTACCTCAGCACTGCCACCTAGTGCCCAACACCAGATGCACAAGGCAGTCAAAGGTCACTTCCTTGTAGTACTGGGGGCACGTCTGGCTTCCCGCGGATGTGACAGGAAATGAAAATGGTGCTTTGTTGGTCTCAGCTTTTGTAACTGGTGCTGGTCACCACACGGGACAAGTGGGGGGAAAGCAGAGCCACAGGGGAACTCTACACATACTCAACTATAAAACAGGTGTTTTATAGTTTGCTTGGGACTATTATGGTCCTGATAATGGTCCCTATATGGGGTATGAGTTAGGAGGGAGTTCCCTATTGGGGCGTAGTAGAAGAAGAGCAGGCGGTGTGGGCGTGGGGTTTGAGGTGGGATGAGTAGAAGACGACAGTAGGAGGCAGGATTCCTGCTGCCTTAATGGCAAGCCTCCAGCAGAGTCCAGTCCTGCCCCATTAGGCCAGCACCATAAGAGCACACTCTCTAAATGAGCCAAATCTACTTGACTCACGCTGGCAGGAGTCCCTCCACTTGGTTGATCAGAATCAAAGATGGCTGCGGCAGAGCACAGCCTCCATCAAACCATCCCAGGATGCACCAGGCTGGGTTACAACATCCGGTCATGTGGTGGTCACGTGATATTGACGTGAGAAGACGAGACGCAGCACAGTGTGTGTATCCGGTGGACTCTCAGGGCAGCTCTGGGCATTCAATATGGCCCTCTTTGTAACAGATGGCCTCTTTGTGTTATTTTTGTCGTGGTGGCATGACGAAGACACTTTAGTCAAACATCTGCTGTCGTTTCAAATGCTATCGCTTTGACATCAAAGTTTGCTCGTTTTGTACCAGACATTAATTAGGGATCACCAATATTCCTAGCTTGTCTGCTCTAGTCTGCAATGTTGCCCTGAGGTAATTCAGATTCTGTGAATGGTCAGCAACACATATATAGCCTGAAAAGAGAAAAAAGAGAAAATATCAGTATGAGATGAAAATATCCAATCTGTAGTAAGATGTGCATGTTTTCAGATACACTATCATGTCTGTTTGGCATCTCTTATAATTCTTAGATACAAGTTTACTTAAATATGTCTATATATTTCTCTGAAAATATATAATATTTGCAAGACTTGTTTTAATGCTATTCAATCCACTTAAGGAAATATTGATTTTCAAAACTATAGTATAAATATATTTCCTGAGTAAGATTTGCTGAATAGATTTAGATGTGATGTGAACATGAGACAATACAATTATGGGTTCCTAACAATCAAGTAGTATTTGAAGACAGCATACATCCAACACTTGGCATTAACATTTTCTCAAAATATCCTAATTGTTCTCTAACAACCTGAGATACTATGACAACCTAACAACCAGATGACCGGTGTAGCACTCTGTAATTTGTACAGACAATAATTACATCCTGCCATGTGCCTGACGTAATTACCATAGATTTGATGTCATCATCATTTAGAGGCAGCCATATTACCCTGATGAGGCTGCCTCAGGCTGCAGCCTCTTAGAGAGCCTGGACATTTGGCATTTATATCTGGTTTGAACAACAGCTCTTAGGGAAATTACAATACTATTAGATTAGTTAGGTGCACAACCCTCAGCCCTCGTAATTGCTGCAAAGTGCGTTGATGCTCTATGCTCTCAGTTGGTATAGTGCATTTATCCTGCTCTGGCTAGGCTTTTCAGGAGTGTATTATGCAAGTTCTTCAGGATTGTATCACAGAGATACCCCTATCACATTCTGTATTTTGTAGATACTTCTGAATCTGGAATAGCCTTTGCATTTACTCCTCAAAGGTAGCATAGATCTTTGCTTTGGATATGAGACACTGTTATCACAGTATAGTAAGCATCAGACATCAAGGCATCGGGCTCTATCTCACTACAGAATCTCTGATGCAAATAAGAATTCATTTCATGGTAAAGAATAAATGTATCTAGATATCTCTTTATTCATATTAAAGGAGGCATACCGGCACAAAACATCTGTCAACAAATCTCAGCAGGGTCAAGGTGAGGATAAAGAGATATATCAGCTGAAGTGTTTTTTTAAACAAACATACTTTCATAACAAGTCGTTTATGATTAAGTTATATGCTGAAAAGATCTGAGAACCATACAAGGGGAATGCTACTTTCAGATCTGGTCCTTCAAAAACATGGTTTACAGGCAGCCCTCAGGCAAGCAGTGGGTGCTCTTCCTGTTGGACAACCCCCACAGTAATCTGAGAGGGCCTATCTTAACTGTGGGACATAGTGCCACAGGAGGATGAGGTTTCATAGCTATACAGCATAGAAAATTGAGCTACATTTTTACCGTACAAAACAGCCATACAATATATATAAAAAGTTGTGTAAAATAAAATTATTATCTTGTATAACTATTTTCATATCCCTGGAGGGACTTGATATATGAAATGTGAGCGTTTTAGTTGAGATTGAGATGTAAGATGACTTGTTGTTGATAGCAAGAGGTATTATCAAATTTGATAGGGCCTGTTTATTATTCCAAATATGAGTTGATATATTTAATATTTTATTTCTTGACTGATGCATGATCATTGTGTCTGCCGCCTAACTCCCTCCTTTTTCTGCAATGAGGGGTCAAGCCTTTTTTTACCCCCCTTACTTAATAACCAAAAACAAGCAATAGGCTACAATATGTCATACATGTATCGAACCCATCCCTCCTTCTAATGCATCATTATGCCTAACATTGACCACATCAAATATCTCATGAAGAAATTACTAATTCTAATGTATTAATGCACCATGCCCTTGGTCGTCATGATACATGAATACAGCCCTGCCGAGTAACTCACCAGTACTGCATCTAGGAATCATGCCGACCCTAGAGGGTTGAGACACTTCCAAAGGGTAGGCTACACTTAGGCAACACTGGCGAGTTATTCGCCGGACATCCATCCTTGAAAGGTCAACTGGATTCCATTCACCCTTAGAGGATGGCATAATGCCTTAAACATCTACCATCAACACAGGCATTCAATCATGCATAATGCCATAGAGGTGCATACTATGTCCTCTAATGATGCCATTCCCTCAGTGGTATAAGCTCTGCAAATGGACTCCAAGGAACGTGACAAAAAAATGGCATTGCGTATTAAGCGTATTAAAGGGTTAAAATGTTGCATCCTTGAGCAGGGTCTTTTGCTGACTGAGGCAAATCTGATCTGACTTGAAATGTGAAAAGCCAGGGCTGCTTTCATGAGTTTCTTGAAGCTATTAGGTAGACTTTGGGGGTTGGGCTTCAACCTTTAAGGGATATTTATCTCTGCTTTTTGTATTTTTTGTTTGTCTGGTGCCCATTTGTATGGACAATGAGAGCGCTATGTACCAGTAAAAAGTATTCAAATGAAGATTTTTCCTTAAATATGACAGTTAAAAAATGGCGTTAATAACGCAATACTGTCTCACTCCCATGGTTGAAATACCACTGAAGGCTTGATATGATCCAGGATTGCATAATGATGAAGTGTGCACGAAGCAGTAAATTATCTTGCGGCTGGTAAATGATCTTACAGGACTGGCTAATTATAGATAAGGACTAAAGAAAAAATCAGAAGTTAGAAGGAATGGGAGGCATTTACTAAACAATTATTGAAAGTAGGTACCAAAACCAAAACAACAGCCAAATTCCTAGATTTGAAAGCTACTGCTTTAGCCTGTGGTGCCCATCTTGCGGTTTGTGCCTAGACTTGGGTACAGTTGCACCCTCCCCCTACTCAGATGAATTGGTGAATATATATTTATCTTGATCAGTCTAGGAGCCTAACTCTACTCTTTTTAGCTGGCATCAGTGATATTCAGGGGGTTTGTCATACCAAACTTAATGCCTTACGTCCCCCAACAAAATGGACGCCTATTCTGCACACAGTGCCCCCTACAGCCTTTGGCGACTCAACATATATTGATCTATTTTCTGTGCCCTCTACTGCTGTATAAAAGCAATCCTTTCCCAATCACATTTTCTTCATTGATATCCTGTAATGTCACTATTCAGTAAGAATAAACTTAATCATGAGCTCTGAAATTTGAACGCAGATTCAAAGGAGAAATTACATCTTTCATGATTGATGTTTTCCGGGAAAAGCCCCTGCTGTAGAGCATACAATACCTGGGGTGACACTATATAATTTTCCCATGATGTAATTATGAAAAAGTTTGATAGTACTTCCATATTTGCGATAATGAACAGACCAAGTGACAAATATATGCCTACTATCCCACAGGATAATTAAAAAGTAAGTAGCATGTAGTGACAGACTCAGGAGACGGTGAGACGGGCACTGTCATTTCCCCACAGGGAGGCCCAGCACAGCTTAGTTTCTGTGTAACAGGCAGGGCAGTCTGTACAGTATACAGTCTTGGTACCCTTCAGAACACACCAACAGTTTGTGCACATTATTTTTCATGTAGGGTTTATAGCAGACCTTCGATTCTAAAAATTGATGAATCCATTCTGAAAGAGCTTCCAGGTTGAACTGTAGATTTGCATAAAGTCTGTCAGCTAACATTGCTTAATATTTGTTCTGGGCAACTCAGCTGTCTATGTGCATATTCCTACGCACCCAGTCCCTTGGTACTACAAAGTAGTACCATCATATTTTGTGCATTAATGAGAAATTTGGACTATATAAAGAGTGCTGGTTTGTCTGCAAGGGACAGGGAAAATATAAGTCAAGTTCAGGATTCAAATTTATGTATGGGCATTGCTGTTTTAAATCCATATGTATACATAATAGTGTCAGTATGGAATAACACCAGCCACAAACTGCTGCAAACCTTCCTAATGAGAGAACATGCGACACTTGTCACCATGTGACAGTTATTAAATTCACTCTGCATGTTCACTAATACCGCCACATGATTTATTGATTGCCTAGAATATATTTTAATCTGTGGAAAATCGGTGCCATTCATGAAAATGATAAAAATGACCACATCACTTGTTTATGTTGATATTCACTCAAAACCAGCTGTAAAGGGCTTTTCTTAAGGGAGTATTTCATTCATGGAATCGGGCATAATTTTGTCCATTGTGTGAGATTTACCCATAAAGAGAGTATTCCACTGATGAGATTCTCCCATAAGTCTAACATTATAGACTTTTATCAAATGACAAACTTTTGGCCGACCAACTTGGAATACTTGTTTAAGTTTTTACATTAAAGACTTTCATCGGATGAGTGTGTTCCGGCCGACCGATGCCAGTCGAATACTCCCTTTACAGATAAAGGGCTGGTTTGTTAACTAAAAGATGTCACCCAGGTTCTTGTTACAACGTTCCATGTATTTAGGATTATGTCACCTGACATCACTAGGTAAGCATACTATCTTCCCAGGCACTCAATGTTTAATCCCCTCGGGGTCTAAAGTCTGATGGCTTTAGCTTAACCCTGTAAGGGCAGCATACTGCTTTAATGCTTGTTGTGAAGCATAAATGCAACAAGGGGTAGTTATCCCAGTGAGCAACTCACTGGTCGGCATCCACGCATCATGCCCACACTTAGGGAGTGTATCAACCCAGGTTCCAGGCCAAGGCTGCACTCATGCCTCATGATGACAGAGGGCATATTCCATTAAGGTTGTCCAGTACTAACTCAGAATCAAAATTCTTAAATACATCAGAAGGGCTAATGTCATATAGGCAGATACATGTGTGTAAGCTATAATTTTTTTTTCTTCAAAATCCTTGATAAAAAGTAGCTTTGCCCCAGCCCTTCTTTTTTTTTCTTTTCATTTTCCATTTCTAAATAATATAAGCTACCTTGAGCAGAAATCATATTGGTTCCTTTGGCTTTTGAGTGAAGATTATTCACCAACCTTAATGCACTGTGCGGCCCTTACAGGCTTAATCCTCCTGCATGGATTAATGCCAAGCCCCCAGGCGCCACTTCCACGTAAGACCCTCTACCAGTTACCTATCATACATTTACTTCTTGCCTCCAGGCATCTTAGTCCTCACCACTCTATACAGATAATATCTGCTCCAGCGCTGAGCATTTAGTGGCTATTCAAGGTTAGTCATAGGGGTATTTGTCCAAATGGCAGTTAATATTTAACTTGAGAAATGTGCCTCTGACCCCTAGGCTTTAACCTTGGTCAGGTTTGCTGGCATGGAAATACACAAAAAACATGTACACATATGCACAAGATAGACACTGGAGATTCTCATAAATACTGAGTGATCTCATGCAAATAACAAGGAAAACCACAGTAGAATGAAGACCTATATTTCACAAGTTTCACTACAAGAAATGATGGGGGATATGACAAAGGAAAATTACCAAAACCATTCAAAAAACGTTCTGAAAACGTTCTAAAATTCTCAAGTTTTAACACAAGATTAGTAAACTCTGGTCAGTTTCCCCATTCATTTCAGAGTGGATATTTTCCATCCTAGTAAAGCATACGGTTTCATAACATGAATAGAAAAGTGAAATTGGAGAAAGTAATCTGCCTTTCAAGAATCAGGGTGAAAGGATATGGTTGCAGTTCTCATCAGAAAGGTCAATTGGATAATGGTTTCATATTCACTAAGGTAGCTCACCTACAACGGCTGGATGTGAAATGATCCTGCATATTGCAATGAAAATGATAACATGACCAGGGAATCTTGGTGAGGCCTAAAAATGAGTTGTGTCACAATAAAATGGCCAAAAAAAAGAATCTGTATGTCAATTTTTTCACTAATTTGTTTAGTCGTGAAATACAGGTCTACATTCTACCTGTGGAATTTTTGGTTATTTGCACGCGAAATACACGTCACCATTGAAGATTTTACTAGGAATGCTCACTAGGAAATAGGAACGATTCTAACTTGTATGAATCTTGAGTTCTGTTTGGAGGGTTCCCTTTAAAGACCATAGACTTTCTTCCCATGTTACCTGAAAGTCAAACAAACTTTTTTTATTGGCCTAAGGATAGTTTAGCCAGGGAACCTGGGTGATGCATATGGCTCATACAGTTGAGTTTAATAACAGTAAGCTATTGGATACTGTGGACATGCCTACTAATGATAACACCTGGGTGACGCATGGGTTTTATACAGCTCTGTTGTATAGCAGTTGTCCATTTGATACTCTCTATATGCCGGGTTAATTTTCAGTTCTATTTGTTCAACTTGTATGGTCCTATTGGGTGCATATTTTCCTTTCTAGTTTTACTAGTATGAACCCTTTACAGAGCTGCCTATTGCCTTAACGCCCTGTCGCTATGATGCACGTTGCAGAACAAGTTAGTCTACTGGCTAGGGTCGCAGACACCCTGGGTGTCAGAACAAGGGGTGAGGGGGGCCATGGCCCCCTAATTTTTAACAAAGGGGCGAGGTTAGTGCATGAATGCATCACATACAGCAATGCAGGAGCATTGCCACTTGTATTGCTTAAAGTCACTCTTTAATAGTCACTCTTTGAGCAGTTTTAATTTCAGTAAACGCGATATTAATGTCACGGATAGATCATATATTGTCATTGAAGCAGCTTTATGTGACCTATGTCGGCCTGACAAGGGTAACAGGATACAGGACACCTCACACAGTGTATTGCTCTGAAGCTTTGAGAAGTAAGATCAGTGAAACTTAATATAGAACCTGGTAATTGACCTTTGCTTTCCCATTAAAAGTAACAGTGGAAGTATCATATGCTTGGCTTCTCTACCACTGTAATTACATCTTACAAAGTATATCAGTATTTATCATTAGTATCTAGTGTTTAAGCCTAAAGCCCCGGTGAGGCTAGTTGTTGAGATTGGAAATCAACTACCTGATTTTGCAGGGACAAAATCGATATAGTCTTGCATAGTGCTGGCATAGTTCTGAGCAGTGGAACCTTGAAGGCTTGTTATCCTGTCTTACGCCAGGAACACATAGTGCTGCATTTAAGAAATAGGCCAAAATCCTACGATATTTGAAATGGCAAGAGTTTGGCATTTGCGGCTCCGGGAACCGTAGCAAAATTTGGTTCCAGTCTCCCCTATTTTAGGACCAGTTTGACTGGGCCTTAACTGACGTATAACCAGCACCAAAACTTTCTGTAAGCTACACAGGGGGTTCTGTGATGCAGGAGCCATATGCCTTGCATCACTGACACCCACACACCTTCGTATAGATGCATTTCAGCCGGAGGGATGAAATTGATACACAACAGGTATGATACAACTCTGCAATCTGCCAATGTGAAGTGTCAGGATTCACGTGTGCTGTCCCCTCTATTCAGGTGTTTACAGTTTGAGAGTGATTTGAGACCCACGCGGCATATCTACTTACCAATTAACGAGCCTGCCCACTGTGTAGCGTTGCCGATAAGTAGATATTGCTTACAAATGTCAACCGGTGTTATGAATTACAAGCATTCACAGGTGTATGCTTGCCTGCAGTAAAGTTACAAGTTTCCACTTTCTCCTTTCCATTAAAGTGGGTATATCTATCCTTCAAACAAGATCTCAAGCAGAACTTGTGTGATTCTTGCATCATATTCTGTGTCATTTATTGTAGTGAAACTCGTGAAATTCATTGTACTTGTATATTTTCTGGTTATTTGCACAATTAAACTCAGGAAATACACGTCTCCATTTTACATGTCACTATTAACGTTCACTATTCCCGAGAATCTCCCGCATCTATTTTGTGTATACAGCTTGTGCATTTCCGGGGATGTACAAACATTTCTAACTTGTGTCATTCTTGAGTTCTGTTTAGAGGGTAATTTTAACGAATTCTAAATTTTACAATAAGGGGTTCCGAATACTGCAAAAATACTTATAGGTTGGGGGTTATTAAGGAGGTAGTAACAGATCAGAAAGTGGATCCAAAGGGGTCTGACCACGGTATTTTAAAGTGTATTCTAAAGAGGGAGAATGACGTTGCCCTGTAAAAAATATCTCAAATGGAACTTGTGTTATTCTCGTGTCAAAACTCAAGAATTTAAGAACGTTTTTTGAAAAGAAAATTTAGTATTTTTGAAGATGTTCTTGTGTCATATTCCATGTTACTGTTAAATGTGTAAGAAGATTTCATTTAGGGTCTAAACTATTAGATATAGTCACCTTAAGAGTCATGTTCCCCACAGCGATCTATTGAATGATTTACAAAGCAATTGTTGTGTACTTAACGCAATAAATACTTCATTTATATTATAGCCCCTGCGAGCCCTACACATAATACATGCTACAGGACACACCCTGGTTTATTGCAATTATATCTTATGTCGTGAATTAATCTTTTCATTGCCATCTATCCCCTTGCTTTGTCGCACACCTGTACAAGGGAATGACAATGAGTGTGAAAACTGCTGCAGACAAATTGATAGCCATCCCTGCAAATTGTAATAAATATTCTTCTTTGGGGATATGATATGCACAACAACAAAATGTCAGACAGAGAGAGACACACAGTTACAGTGGGAGCTTCCCTCTCTTGTTCTAGATCCACTGTCTGTCAGCGCAACAATTGAAGATCTCCAACCAAAGACATAGCACTGATGTACTTGTAACTTAGACTATTACTTCAAATGCCAATTTTCGCTGCATTGAAGATACTCAGAATAATTCCAATATTCAATGATGTGTAATATATTATATTTCACGGGAGTATTATATCAAAGACTGAGGCCGTCCAATCACTACTACTTGAAAACTCACATTAGCTGCAATTCCAATTTTGACAAATCATAGAGACTTGTGTAACAGCAGGTAGAAAATGATTAATTCAGTACTGTAGTTTACATACATAAGGTGTATAAGCGGCACCTTGACTTTGTCCAGTGGGGTTTTGCAAGCTATAAATAACGATTGTGTTAGCCTTACGATTTAAGAAATGCTATGATGACGATCTCCATCTGGTGACCATTACAAATGTAATTCTCACTAAATACCAGTAGCACTCTTATTTCATGATTTTACAATGATTGGTTTTGAAGATAGTATGCTTATCTTCAGTTTTATAAGTGTTATATTTTGAAGATATCGCTATTTGCTATGCAACAAACCACAGATCATATAAGGCACACTCGCAATCTGACTTGCATACTACCGTAGAATCCCACGTACTACCAGCATCTTACGTATAACCCGCACCCCCAACTCAGGAGAATCCTATAACCCGTTTTTGGATCTGAAAATCCATATTTTAGTACTGTACTATAATGATAAAAACCCTTGTATAACCCGCACACTGTATAGGCATGTCTGGTATCAATTGAAAGCTGAGTTTGGTTCCCGCACAAACCGCGGGTAGTACTTGGGAATTTACAGTAGTTGCGATATACATGTGAGGTTTAGCGGTAGTCCCATGTTGTCCAGCACAGTGCTGCCGCCACCTGAGCTCCTACTGAACTAAATCTGTCACTGGGTCCTTAGGTTGCTGACAACCAAACTTAAGCCCAAAATCCACGGCGGCAGGAAGCTGCGGTAAAACGGTATCGCCCCTCTGTCGCGACTATTTTGCCGCCATTTCGCCCTGCCGCCCCTTTTTCGCGCCTGTGCCGCCAAAGTCCACAGCGTTGCAGAGGCGAAATCAGTGCGGCAGGGCGAAATGGAGGCGAAATAGTGGTAACAGAGGTGCGATACCGTTTTAACGTAGCTTCCTGCCGCCGTGGATTTTGGGCTTTAGACTTCTCAATGATACCACAGTAGCAAAACCCTTGTGCCTGCTCCCTTAGGATTGATATAGTGTTTTTTTTCTTTCAATTGTTATATAGTAAACGTCAATCTGCTTTATGACCAAAACTTTGTACCTGGTATTAGTCTTTTCCAGTAAGGCTAGGGAGTGGTCATTTTTTAACAACAGGGGGGGTTCAGTGGATTTCGTACGAGCAGGTCAAAATTTTTTGGTCCCCCCCGCGAGAGGGGTTGACATTTTTTTGGTCCCACCCTCCAGGCAGGTTGAAATTGAGCATGGCCGAACCCTTTGAGCTATAGTAACGCACTTATAAGTGCACGCAATTTATATAGAGATGCAGTTTTTATGGTGTCTCTAGTCAGCTCTTAAACATCCAGTGTGTGATTGCACTGACAGCAGTTAAACATCCCATTACTGGGGAAACATTCTACTCCAGAGGCCGGCTGAGGAAGGACCTCTCTGAGCATTTCAAGACTGCACCATATAGGGTAAATCTCCCAGCACATTCTCAGTATAGTTATACTGCTAGTTGAATAGTTTATCAATCATCAGGCGCTAGGCACTAAAGATGACTGTATTCATACAGAGAGAGATAAGACTGAAGTGTTGCCATCTCTTCCTATAGAATGTGACAAGACCAGAACTCTCACGGGGGTCATGAGCTCGATTCTACTTGAAAGTGGCATCTGCTAATTCCCAAACCGACACAAACGAGTAGTGTGTGTGTTATTATTAGGCACCTGGCTAATGGGTGGCTCGGGCACTCTCCCAGCACAGTCCCAGACAAGACTCTGTCCTAATACTCTGACTTCAGGAAATCTCTTGTAGAAGAAGGGAGAAAAATAGTACTACCCCTCCAAAAATGGTACTACCCCTCCGAACAGAACTTAAAAATCACACAAATTAGAAACATTGGTGTATCCCGGGAAACGCACAAGCTGTACACCCAAGATAGACACGGGAGATTCTTGAGAATAGTGAACGGACTTCACCAGGTTAACCACAAGAAACAAGACAGATTGTAACACAAGAAAATTCAAAAACATTAAAAAAACATTCAAAAATTCTTGAATTTTGACACAAGAATAGCATGAGTTCCGCTTGAGGTTTTGTTTGCAGGGATGATTATAATAATATTCTAAAATAAAAATTGACCATTACTTCTTTAATGTCAATATTTGCTCCCCAAACATTCCTTTAACTTTTTAGATCAATCCATAGCTGTATAAATAAATATCTGCGCATGGCGTAGGTGGTTTTTCATTGAAATCCGCCACATTTTAGCAAAACAGAAGTAACCTAGTGACAGTACCAAACAGAGGACAGAATCTGCTGGGAGAGTGGAGTGTTGCTAATCAGAGGTTTGGGCAGCCACAGCCCAGACAAGGTACACAAAGAGGCCCAGCCACATTAACCCTTTAACAACGGCATGATACCTTAATGCATCATGCCGTTGGTCGTCATGGTGCATGAATGCAGCCCCACTTGCCAGGGCTGCATTCATACCGACCCTACAGGGTTGAGACACTCCTCTGGTGTCAGCATGGCGACCAATACAGCACCGGCGAGTTACTTGCCGGGCTGCTAGCTGCATCAGGACAACACATTTGTTGGCACGATGCACCAATGCAGCCCCGGTGCTGCATCTGTGCATCATGCCGACCCTTTGGGAGTGTGTTCAACCCTGTAGAGTCGGCATGATGCATGTATGTGGCAGTGGCGAGTTACTCCCCAGGGTTGCATCATGCATTTTGACTACAGAGGCTCTGATGCATCATTAAGACAGTATGCCCGCCTTATAGAGTTATAGAGTTTAAGAACAGTACTGTAATACCTACATGAAGCAGGTCAGCCTATTAGCTGCACCTAGACTTTGGGAGTATTCTATGGACCTCACAAGGGGATGATCATGGAAGCATTATACAGATAAAAAAAACAGCGTCAAAAGGAAATCCAGGTTTTCCCCATGCAGAATGAGTCCCCTCTTTAGAGAAGGACCTGGACCGTGATTCGTGGGGCAACCTGGACTCCCGTTTGACGCTGTTTCTTCTCTCTGTGAGGTTATGTGGTACCCAAAAACAATAAGCCACATCCTCACTCAGGCCAGATATTTTAATGCACACTGAGATCTGACTTGTCTATCAGCTGCTGCCGATGTGCAGGGTTTTAAGTTTACCATTTAAGGACAGCATTATGCTTTAATGTGCTTGAAGTCTTGGGTGAGTAGAAATAATGTGAATGTTTTGAGAGTGTATCGGCCCATGCAGTCCACATGATGGAAGATTACAGCAGTGGTAAGATTTGTTTCCAGGGCATCATAATGAAGAAGAGCAGTGTGCCCAAAGTCACCCTATAGCCTTCTAAGTACAGCTTACAACTGTATAGTGATCTTTGGGTGTCAAGTAGGTTTTTCAAGAGCAGCGCTTGTATGTAAATCAGACCAAAGCGGAATGATAGGGTCCCGGATAGATGTAGAAATACTCCTTCCCACTACTAAAGTTGGTTAATTATGTTAACAAATGGATGTAGCTTGAAGCATCAGCTGGTCCTCAACCCTTTAAGGATGGATGTCGCTAAGAGAGGAAATTTGGCGTCATGATGCACCGATCCAGCCTCGGCTAGTAACTCACATTGTTGCATGATGCCAAGCACTTTTGATGGTACCATTTACCCTGCGCTCATACTAGACCTAAGCTTATTCACGATACAAAAATGGCCTAAATTTTCATTCAATACCCTCATTTACCCTGCGCTTTTTCAAGACCTGCACTTATTTGAGACCCCTGCGCCACTAAGGTAGTCAGTTTAAGCCTGTGGATCCAAGGCTCCAGTTAGTCTGACCCCCTCACACTACAGGGTCCACGTCATGCGCTGACACCGTGTCAGGTCAAGGCTTTGCAAGATATTCTGAATTATGCAGCAGAACCGGACACGTCTCAAGGTGCTGCTCTCTGACACTTCTGTCTGGGACTCTTTGGGTAAACACTCTAACCCTTTAAGGACGGATGTCGCTAAAAGATGACATTTGTCGTCATAATATTTGCCAATGCAGCCCCGGCGGGCACCTCGCCGATGCTTGCATTGGTGCATCATGCCGACCCTGCAGGAGTGTCTCAACATTGTAGGGTGGGCATGATGCTTCAATGCAGCCCCGGCGAGTTAATGTCCAGAGCTGCATTCAAGCATCATGATGACCGAGGGCATGATACATTAAGGAGTAGTATAGTATGTATCGGAACGGGACTATAGTTAACTACTGTTTATTACTCAATCGACATGCAGCCAATCAGAGGCCTCCATTTGGTCACGTGACCGGAAGTGACCTACTTAGGGGATTAGTGGTGACGTCACGTGACCTAGTTAGCCAATCAGAGGCCGCCATTTGGTCACGTGACCGGAAGTGACGTCATATGACCTACTTATGGACCGGAAGTGACGTCATATGACCTACTTAGGGGACCGGAAGTGACGTCATATGACCTAATTTAGGATCACGTGACCGGAAGTGACCTGATGAGTCACGTGACCGGAAGTGACGTCACATGACCTAATGGCCAACCGGAAGTGAGTGACCTCATTGAGGATCACGTGACCGGAAGTGACCTGATTGATCACGTGACCGGAAGAAGAAGAAGAAGAAGAAGAAGAAGTTTTTTTGTTTAGGAAGTGAGGGTCTTTAGGATCACGTGACTGGAAGCGACGTCGTCACATGAGTGACGCTTTAAGAGACTGCGCGACTTACTAGTAAAAGAAGACGTATGAAAATAAAAACACAACAATATTTTATTTTATTTTTTTATTTCTTTTTTTTTCAATCTTGATAAACACTCTATTTTTGAAAAGATGCACACGCTTATTATTTTTTTTCATATCTCTAAAGGACTCGTTGTCACACCGTCAGAATGCACGCGACGCTTATAATACAAGTAGCGCACGCCGTCTTTCTCTATGGTGTAGGTGACCATTTTGCTTCGCACCACTTTGAAATTTCTATTTACAGCAATGAGAGTTTTTCGTTGGCGAAGAACATCCAAGAAGTCGTCTGGTTCCTTAGGGTTTTGTTTCTTCTGTACGCCTTTTGCACTCCATTTTTTGGATTTTCTTTCACCGGTGTCGCTGACTCGATCGTAGCAAATGTAAGTCTTAGGGTTGAGACTTAGGATCCCGTCACCTTCCCACTCCGCTTTCATAAGCCCCGAAGTTCTCAGATCGTGAAGGTACCGTCTCTCACAACATCCGCCGGGCGGCGGACACCATTCTCGCACTCTTTCCGTTTTTGTCTTCACGAAAAGCTCTAAGTGATCGTCGCACACCGCTGTCGGAAGCCACTTTCGTTTCTCTCTGAAGTATGTCTCTCTCAGGCGAGGTTTGACTAGGTCATCCAACGTGTCACCGCTGAGAGCCATGTAAAGACTGTCGGTGTCCATTTGACAAAGGGCATAATCGCGCCGATCGACGAATCTATCCAAGAAGTCGTATGTGAACTCTAACATTTTCAACTTCGCGTACTGGTATACCATGAACCCTATTTGAATAGGGAGGTTGTTCTTGACTGTTTTCGGTTGTAGTTCGACTTCAAACAGATCGGAACTCAACTCGGACGCCTTTTTGAAGCGCCACGAATTGGCCAATAGTTCGAACTTCCGACTGTCAGTGTATCTCACCGCCGTGTGTTTTTCTTTGTTGCAGATTGTTTTACCGTACGTAGCGTTTCCCATTAACTTGTAACAGTCTGACAGAATTTTCTCGTTCTTGTTCACGTCGCCACGTCTTCGCGCCGCCGTTACTTCGTCCGCGAAACCGGCAAAGGAGCGTTTAGGTAGGTATTCTACGACCAGCTGCACTTTGGTGACTATCAAACCGTGCTCTAAATACCACTTGAGAAGCGGCGTTCCCAAGAGAATATTTTTTCCGTGGTAACTCCCTATCAGACATCTCTGAGGCGTGTTCAACAGCTTTTCTTCCTGCGCAAAGTCTGACATGTGAGGTCCTATGTCCGATTTTGAAACGGTCGCGTTCTTGAAAACGGGGGTCATTTCTTCGAAGTAGTCTCGTAGGTGAGGCAGCGTAGTGATGTCCACTTGAACTAAACCGAACATTTTCTTCTCTTTCACAGCGGAAAGGATGTCGCTCTCGCTCATTGCGTTTCGAGACACTTTCAAAGCGTCAACCTTCCAGCGTTGTTGGGAGACCTTAACCCGCTCATCTCGACGCTTCATCTCTCGCCATTCGCACTCCCACACGACGACCAGCTTGTGACCTAGCGCTTTCAAGTAAGCGCTTACTCTAGTCGTTCTGTCGCGTCTCTCCTCTCTCAGTGAAGCGCACTGATATCGGTGCGACGGTATGCACTCGTGAGCGTGGAACCAACACCCGTGAAACTGGAAAACCGTATTAGAGGCCGCGTGAAACCCGTCCACGCGAATTCTCCGACAGCCTACAACCATCTCGCCGCCGTTCAAAGCGTGGCGCAGTTTCACGTCGCGGTCGTGCTCTACGAAGCGTAACCACTCCAAAGCGCTGTGAGAGTTTCTTTGCCTAATTTCGGGCTTGAACTCGGTCTCAGGCCGTCTTACTGTGTAATAGCCCGTGCAGTGCGCTTCGCTCATGCAGCGCAAGTACAGAGAGTTAGCGTCTAGTCCTAGGATGTGTTGGCACGGTCTCGCTTCTTCGCCGTACTTGTGCTCCCTTATCCGCGTGGTGCCCTTCTCGTGAAATCTATGGAAGATGATGGAAGGACCGCCGACTAGATTTTCTTTGATCAGAGCGTGGAGGACGGCGTCGAACTGGGGGAACGTTGTGAACGCGTCTTCTAGGTTTTGGAAGAGGAACCGTAAAGTCAAACCGGCGAGAGAAACTCCGTCTTTCAACATGTCAATGCCGCGATCTTGGAAATATTTAGCGTGATTTTTCAGAGCTTCTATGAAAGGTTTGACGTCTTTGTTGTTGTAGTGGATCTAGTAATCTTCCATAGTTTGCATCTTCTCGTCGGACCAAACTTTCTGACATGCGGCGTAGTCGGATTCGGACATTTTGACGCCCGTCAGCTCGCTGTCAAAAGCCGATCTCGGTGGCAGCGTTCTGTTTGCCAGTTTCCTGGTAGACGTCATCCATTCGTAAGGAAAGTGACCTTTCTCTTCGTTCCTGGTGAAAGCTCGCAAATAGGTCGCGTAGTTGTAACCGGGTGCCAAATAGTTGACTACGTCCAAGAAAACCGTGTGCTGTGTGTAAACCGCCAAGTATTGATTGCTTCTCTTTATGACGCTGAATTCTTGGTTTCTTCGGTCTCCGGAGGCAAAGAACGAGTGAAGGCGTATTTTGATCAGGTTCAAGTCGTAACGCCCCGAGTTGAAGCCCACAACTGGAGCTTGACGGATGTATCTCAGAAGACGCTTCTTCAGTTGAACTAACGGGTGTCTGGTCTGAGCCGCAGCGAAGCCGCCTGGAGAAGGGGTGAATGTCGCCTCCTCCAGCAGGAGAGCTTCACCTATCGCCGCATCTAACTTCGCTTAGGTCGGTCGGTAAAGTTCTAGCACAGCTTCCCCGATGACTTTGGCGTTCTCGTTTATGTGATTTAAAACTCGGTCCAACAAGGGGTCGGAATCTGCGTCGGATTCTCTGACGAAGCAGACGGGCCCCTCCCACCCCGGAAAGTCGGATGCGACGCTAGCCGACAAAGGGACGTGATCCCACAGCAGGGACACGTGTTCCGTCGACGGTTCTTTGCACGGTCTGAAGAAAGCCTCGAAATCGAAGGCGATCTTGTAAGGGTAGATTCCGGAATGTCCGTCGGGGGGAAAAATGGAGAAGTCTGCTAGCGCTTCGAAAATCGTTCTCGAATTTTGGTAGATGCTACCTACGTAGCGCAACTTGACTTGTCGGCAAGAGGAAAGCTGGTTCCTGTATCTCTTCAGCAAGAACTCGGTGGTGAACGCAGCCTTACACTTGCAACATTCGTATATGCCCGCGTACGCGTTGAAGTCTGTGACGAGAGAGACGTGCAAACCGCCTTTCGCCGTCAGGTGTAGGTTGACTTTACCTCGGGCGGCCAGAGTTCTGGAAGGCGGTCTGATCAGAGTAACGCGTCTTCTCAACTTCCGCCCCGGCACTTGACGCGACGCGGTGTAAACCGCTATTTGTACGTCAAACAAGTTCTCTAACGCGGGTAAGTCGCGGATGTTCAGACCCGGAAAGGATTCAGGTGTGGCAGCGGGACAGAACTGAAGTAACAAATCTGAAGCGCGCTTGCCGGTGTTGTATAAGTGAAAGGAAATGCAGCGGAAGATGCAGAGGTTGTCCTTGTTGGGAAAATCTAACACGCCGCTTCTCTTTCCAACTCAACCGGCCTGAGTGATCCTACCGCCTATGGGGAATTCCCCCGGGGCATGTAAACGCAAATGTTCAAATTGGTAGGAAAAAGAACGTGCCACTTGGTGTCAGCGTCGCAAAGTTTCCGTACTTCCTCGCAAGCGACGGTGTTTTCCATCTTTGAGAGGAGCTCTTCCAAAGTTTCTGAATAAGTTATAGTAGGGAGCGGTTGTATGAGAGTTGCGTTGTTCTGGGAGGCGTGAAAGTAGCGCAGTTTGCTCTTGTCTTCTCTGTGTTGTAAGAGTAAGCCTACCGAGAAACCCACTTTGTATCTAAATCTTTGTGTCAAGTGAATGCTACGCATAGTATCTACAGCGTCACTCAACTCGCCGGTTGGTAGCCTGAAGTTTGTTACACTCACGCAAGTCCCGTGCATCCTGACGCCCGTTTGTATCGCAGGCCAATTCGCCGTGAACGTTTCCTCCCCGTTCGGTACAGCACATATGCGCGGAGGGATGGTCACCCCGTCCAGAGATTCGCGTCGACAGGCGATCTTTTGGCAATCGCCTTCGCCGCATAGAGGGCAAAACTTAGGTACTACTCTACAATTTTCTACGTGTCTCTCGTGGTTGTACGGTCTTTTAAAAATTTTGAAACACTTTTCACATACGTACTGTGTCATGTTTTTTTCACTCAGTTACCAACTACTTAGCCGTCTAACTATCTATCTATCTATCAATCTATCTGTCTATCTATCTATCAATCTATTGTCTATCTATCTATCTATCTGTCTGCTGTCTGTGTATCCGTCTGTCTGTCTCATACAGCGTACGTCAAACGCTGTGTGTGTGCGCGCGTGAGCGTTGAGCGTCTCTCATTCCGAATCTATACCGAGATATTTGAGAATAATCTCTGTTTTGTCATCCAACTCTTTGAGCGCTCTGGCGGACAGCGTCACCCCCTGCTGTTTCGGGTTTTTTGTCAGGACCTTCGTACTTGCGCACATGGACGAGGTTCTTACCGCTGTAGTAGCTCACAGCTGCGTACACTTCGCCCTCCTTATCCAGCACTGCGAACCAGGGGGTGTGATTAGGTCTTCCTTGCGCGGCCGCTGTGTCGCGTATGCGCACCACTGCGCGGATATCGGCGATGCGTGCTATTAGCTCGCGCAGCGCGTCGGCCGTGAAGTGCACTCGCTTGCTTCTGGTCAGAGACGCCTCTTTCACCTGGCCGTCTTTTGTGTAGCGCGGCCTCCTAGACAGTCTAGCCATGTCCTCCCAGATCTCCAGCGTCAAAGCTCCGTCTAAGCAGAACTCTAACCCGAGAAGACGGGAGAAGGTTTTCTCTGCTTCTTCTCGTCCATCTCGTTCTTTTTCTTGTATTTTTCTCTTCTTAGTAGGCCTTGTTGTTCTGGAACTCACCTTAGAACGTTTCACACCCGCAGGAAGAGTAACACCATCAGCGTGAGCTGAATCAGCAGCAGAACTGATAGCAGGAGCAGCGTCAGCGCTGGTGGTATCCGAGGCCTCGTTGTTGGAACAGAGCAGCCACACGCCGTCGGTGCTGAGTGTAGCGGTAGAAGATGAAGCGCCGCCGCCCTCGTAAGGTGGCGGTGAGGGCAGTCGCCACGGACCGGACGCGCTACCAGTGGAAGTGAGGTCGAAAGGTCGAAGAGGGGAGCCGAAAAACGTACCGCCCACCCCTTTCCCTTCGGGTTCTTCGTACGCCTCGTCGTCAGCGTCGTTCTTTGTCTCACCCTGTTGCTGCTGCTCCTCCTCCTCCTCTTCTTCTCGGTTTAGGGGCTGAGTGTCCGAATAGCTGTAACTCTCAGCGCGAGCGGCGTCGAGGGCGTCGGTCGATGTAGTGGTGGAGGAGAGGGGCTGTGCAACGTGCGGCAGGTCATCAAAGTCATCAACAGTAGTGGGGAGGTAAAAACCCGGTTGCCAGTACTGCGCTGTGCCAGGAGCGTTGTCGTCAGTAGTAGTAGCGGTAGCAGCAGGTGCAGCAGAAGCAGCAGCAGCAGCAGCAGCAGCAGCAGACACAACAGTAGCAGGCGCAGCAGCCTCAGCAGGCGCAGGCGTAGCAGGTGCAGCGGTAGCACGTGCAGCAGCAGCAGCCGCAGCAGCCGCAGCACGAGGATCACCAGCAGCAGCAGCAGCAGCAGCAGCAGGCGAGGCGGCAGTAGCAGCGGCAGCGCGCTTAGCAGCAACGTGTACCGTCGCGAGTGTAACAACGTCGCTAGCACGACGACTACTACCAGTAGTACTACTACCACTACTACTACTACTAGTACTACTACTACTACTACTGCTACTACTACTACTACTACTACTGCTGCGAGCGCTCGCTACAGCGGGAGGGTGATAAGACCAAGCGGCTGCGGCGGTAGTCTCATTTTCAGTAGCAAGAGGAGGCACTGACGCTAAACGAGCGCTGTTCCGCGTAGTCTTCTTGTTCTTGAATTTGCTTAGATCCTTGGACGGCGCTAGGTGTTGTCTTTTGCTCATGGTGGTGACTGTAGAGAGCAGCAAAAGAATGAGTGAGTGAATGGAGGTTTCCAGGCCCCTTATATACGCCTTCTCGCTTCTAGAGCTAAGCTACTTACTGACCCTGTTCAGCTGCCGCCGGCTGGCCGGCGGCCATTCACAAAGAGAAACAAAAGACATAAGGCATGACGTTTTCAGCTGGATCCCTTTCCCCCCTTTTGAGAGATCGACTGTCATGAGCTAAGCCACTTACCACCCTGTTCAGCAATTCAACGCGCATTAGCTGTATAAAGGATTAAGCGGTTGCTGCCGCCGACTGACCGGTGGCCATTCACAAAGACATAAGGTATGACGTTTTCAGCTGGATCCCTTTCCCCTCGTTTTTGAGGGATCCACTGTCATGAGCTAAGCTACTTACCACCCTGTTCAGCAATTCAACGCGCGTTAGCTGTATAAAGGATTAACGGTGATGAGCTTAGAGTGTGTATACAAAAAAAACTACAGGAGGCGTGTGGCGTGAAGCAGGACCCCCTAAGACGAACGTGTCTGTCTGTGAGTAGAGGGGTGTGCATGTGGTGAGCGACTTAAGTGTAAGACAAAAAAAAAATCACCACCTCCTGCCGTGGTGAGTAGACCGGGCCGGCCAGGCGGCGGCCGGCTAGTTCAATAGGGAGGGGTGACAGCTGACTAAGGCTGTGCATGAAAAAATCCGATTTTCACCTGACCTCTGACGTTTGTTACAATGAATGTCAGAGGGAGGGAGACGTCCTCAGGTAGGGGGTAGGAGGTAAGGCTATGGATGAGGAAAAAACACCGTTTTCAGCTGGTCTCCACGGATAGCGATGACATACCCCTCGTCATCTAAGCTCTTAAGGAGCGGAGCGGCTGAAAAAGCGTCATGCGGACAGGTCGCTAGACAGCTGGAGTGCTGTTGGAAATGGGATTAAACTCCCTCTGTATAAAAGCTCTGATTTCTGTTGGAAAAAAACCATATCGCCTCTGACCACAGTAACGTCTACTACCACCACCACCGCCACCACCGCCGCCGCCGCTGCCGCCGCCAAGACGAGACGAGATGGCTCAAGCTATTCCACTTTCAAGCTCGCCTTCACCGCCTTGTCCACCTGAAAAAAAGTTAATGCGGCTTGACGACGTGAGACGCGCGAGGCAGACCGATGGGGAGAACAGAGAGGTAGGACAGCGCCGCTTAGCCTATAGCGACGCCTTGCTTCGTCAACTAGGTAAAGAGTTGAGCGGCTCTTGGAGAGAGTTGGGCAGTAGCTTAAAAGTTACCGCCGCCCGTATGGATGCTCTAGTAGAGCGCAGTGTCAAGACACCGGAGGAGCTGTGTACGGCGATGTTCCGAGTCTGGTGGGGTGAAACCCCGCATCGTCATAGATGGGGAGAGCTCGGTCGCGTCTTCACCCGCATTAGACGCGTGGAACTGTTGGCTCAGTGGATGTCCCTTCTCCACAGACAGGGGTTGGATTTCGAAAACCCCGACTCGCGCGCGATGCATAAGCACTTGGGCACCCTCGGCAGACGTCTAGGTAGCAGGTGGAAAGAGGTGGGGGACCATTTAAAATTGTCGCCTGAGAGGTTAGATAAGATCGCTGAAGAATGCGAATACGGAGGAAGTCCCGCTGAGTGGGCCTTCCGAGTGTTGAAAATGTGGCAAGATGAAGCTGACGGTGCCGGCGGTACGCCTTTTGAACTCCTTCGAGTGTTGACTGAGGACATGGGAAAGTTTGACCTCGGCATCGCGATATTACTTTACTTTATCAAGCAAGAAACAACGAGAACGACGGACATGTGAATTGTTGTGTTTTATTTTCATACGTCTTCTTTATTAGTAAGTAAAAAAATATTATAACAATTAAGACGCGTGTCCTCTTAAAGTGTCACTTCCTCCAGTCGCAGCTGATCGCCTCATCGAGGCACGTGATAAACAAAAAAAAATGAAGAGACACGCTTCTTCCTCTCGAGAGGAAGAAGCGTGTCTCTCGATTGAAATCTTTTCTTTTCTTTTTTTCTTAAAAGAGACAAACGCCCCTTAGAGTGCCCCCCCACCCCCCTAGAGTGCCCCCCTCCCCCCTCCCCCCCTCCCCCCCCCCCTCCCCCCCCCCCACCCGCCCCATGCATCCTAAAAGCGCCCCCCTGCCCATGCATCTTAAAAGAGCCCCCTCCCCCCCTCCCCTCCCCTCCCCTCCCCTCCCCTCCCCTCCCCCCCTTATACACTCTAAAGAACGCTTCTACCTAGTTCAATAAGTCACTTCCAGTCGCTCGTAAAACAATAAAAAATGAAAAAAACAAAACTTATATCGTAGTGTTTTTTATTGGTTTACCGAAAAAAATAAGAGACTCGCCTCCTCCTCCTTCTCCTCCTACTCTCCTTCTCCTCCTCCTCCTCCTCATCCTCCTCCTCCTCCTCCTCCTCCTCCTCCTCCTCCAAAAAAAAAAATATCACATTTTAAAGCGCGTGACCCCTTAAAGACGCTCATCTCTTCATTAAGTCGCGTGACGTCACTTCTTCTTCTTCTTCTTCTTCTTCTTCTTCTTCTTCTTCTTCTTCTTCTTCTTCTTCTTCATTAGGTCATGTGACGTCACTTCCGGTCACGTGACTCATCAGGTCACTTCCGGTCACGTGATCCTAAATTAGGTCATATGACGTCACTTCCGGTCCCCTAAGTAGGTCATATGACGGCACTTCCGGTCCATAAGTAGGTCATATGACGTCACTTCCGGTCACGTGACCAAATGGCGGCCTCTGATTGGCTAACTAGGTCACGTGACGTCACCACTAATCCCCTAAGTAGGTCACTTCCGGTCACGTGACCAAATGGAGGCCTCTGATTGGCTGCATGTCGATTGAGTAATAAACAGTAGTTAACCATAGTCCCGTTCCGATACATACTATACTACTTTAAGGTATCATACCATCCTTAAAGGGTTAAAGGAGAACATGTAAAACCACCCAGACTGCACTGAATGTCTTTGGAAGTTTTCTAGTGTCATATGATGTGTCATTTCTGGTACTGAAACTTATTCTAATTGTGGAGTTTCTGGTTATTTGAATGAGTAAAACTCGGTAAATACACATCATCGTTGAACATGTCAGTAGGAATTTATACAGTTTGTGCATTTCCAGGAAAATACCAACTTGTGGGATTCTTGAGTTCTGTTTGGAGGGTATTTCTAGGCTTTCCATAACCAGGTATAGCCACTACAGACTAAGGCCCAGAGAATCTAGATTATCAGTGTTTACAGCTACTCAATGTGTGTTCTTACTCAGACATGAGGCATGTATAGTTGTCAATTCCTTGTAAATACTGCAGCCACATTGCTTTATCCAAAGAGCGTTGCGTTTCACTCTCGAGGCAAAATTAGAAACAAACATCTTCATGAGCATTGCTTTGATAGATCTATTCCTGGTAATTCTATTCGGATACATACTCTCCAATAAACACTTAACTGGCTTGATTCCATTGCAGAATCGCTGTTGAATAGATATATTTCTGGCAAAGCAATTAGAATGAAACGAAATCCATTAGGACTTATTCTATTCCAAGATAAACTCAACAATGTACACTAAACTGGCTTGACTCTACTGCAGAATGACTGTTTAATGGGAAGCCGGCTCTGACAGAAAACCAGATAAAGAGCCCCTGGAGGAGCTGCGAGCCGGCTACAGTGAAGCCCTAACAGTGAAACTGCTGACATAGGCGGAATAACTGTACCTCATATCCATCCATTCTTCTCTTAATACATTTACCCTTGACAGATGAGCTGGAAATTATGCAAATTACTGAGGGTAGGCAGTCCAGACTGATCCATTGTTTTACTCTGGCTTATTGTATGGCCATATTCCCATTAACCTTTAAGGATGGATGCCTCTGAAATATGACATTTGTCAACATGGTGCACCAAAGCAGCCCAGGCGAGTAACTCACCGGTACTGCATTGGTGCATCATGCCGTCCCTTCGGGATTGTCTCAACCCCTTAGGGTTGGCCAGATGCTTGAATGCAGCTCTGGCAAGGTGCTTGCCAGGGCTGCATTCATGCATCATGACAACTAACCACCAGGACATGATGCATTAATGCAGTAATCCGTTTACGCACTAAGGGTTAAGCAAAGCATTCTCCATAAACAGGTCCATTTGCTGAATATGGAAAGTAAAAATAACTAGGGGAAAAATGTCCTTACCAAAATTTTATATGAAGGCAATGCACAATTAAAATATGAAATTGTCCAGAAATAAGTATGGGAAAACAAATCGTTCTACACTCATATATAAAGGTCAATGCTCAGATTTACTTCAAATTGCTTCACACTAAAACGGCCAATATGACATATTGCCTATGTGATGAAGCAATATAAGGGAGATGAATATTAATACGAAATATTGAAAGCATAAAATGCTCTGAACCTTTACATTTAAACTTGAAGCCTTTATGTAAAGAGCAGAAACAACTTTTTGTAAAAATAAGTAAAACTGAGCTCATATCGCCACAGTGCATCGAGCTATGTGTAATCTGATGCCTCCAGGGGCCGCATTGTATTTAAATGTCCTTACCGTACTGTTGCAATTAAGCGCTGGGGCGCTCTTCAATTTGGCGGAGCCTTTAAACCGAATACAGGCGCTTAAACAAGATCCTATTTTAGTGCTTATGGAACAAATCAAGAGCCCTGTACCCTCGGCACTTATACAAGACTGGCGCTCTTTTGAAACCGGCGCTTTATTGTGATAGTTCGGTAGTCATCATGATGCTTGCATGCAGCCAAGTGAGAAGCATGCCGATGTACACCGATGCAGGGTCCACATGATGCATTAATGCAGCGCTTACGAATTACTCGCTTCTTCATTCATGGATGCATCACTCCACCATACGGTCCCTAAAGGGTAAGCCATACAATAAGTAAGTCTCGTAGAGGTCAGGGTGTATGGTTTGCCAAGCGCTGGGGCTTGCTGCAAGTATGGATATATACTGTACACTACTGCTGCCATTTTGTAGAAATGTCTTTTATTTCATGATGAATAAGTAAGCCCCATTGGCTTAACCAAGTAAGTCTGTATTTTAGTTTTGGAAACTTTCTTGTGTAAAACTCTGTGTCATTTATTGTGGTAAAACTTGTAATAAAGGGTCTTTATTCTAATTGGGAAATACACACCACCATTGAACATGTCACTAGGAACATTAAAGCTTGACCTTAATGGTTGAATTAAGGCCGAAAGCACTTTGGGATATAGTTCAGTTTTGATTCACCAGAGGGCTCTTAAGGGCTGGGAGCTCAGCTCTTACAGGCACAAGATAGGGTGAATATGTTGTAGCTGGACAATGCTCATGGTCCCCTGTCCAAACACTGCTGCCCTCTGGTGGAACTGTTATTTTAGTCTATGTATGTAAAACACTGAACTTATTCCCTGACGGCCCAGCTTCAACTATTCTCCCAGGTCTCTCTTGTGCATACAGCTTGTGCGCTCCTGGGGATGTGCGAACGTTTCTAACTTGTGTCATTCTTGAGTCCTGTTTTGAGGGATGACTTTGACACTAAAGGGTCACTTATGACTTATCACTGAGGGTACCACCAAAGTCAGTGATCTGTCTTCCTAATAAGGGGTTGTTGTAGCCGGCTATTCTGACCCTATTCTCGTCAAGGCAGGGTCTTCATGACAGATTAGCCAATCAGGAAATGACCTGTGTGACCCAGAGGGTCAACTTGACCAGGAACTAATACTTTATGTACGGGTATACGTGGTTGGTTTGGGGAACTTTTGGTCACATTATTTTGGTGGAATAATTTTCCAAAAAGGTGCCCCTCTTATGATCTCTTTCTAAATGACACTGATTTATTATACTCTTTGGGAATAACAAAATGGCGAAAAGTTGTCTCAAGCTTTAAGATGTGGTGAAATTTTCTAAATTTATAAATTCATACTAATCCCTTTTTTTCATGAATAAAAAAAAGAGCGGGGGCCACGGGCAGAGCCTCCCATGACTAATGTAAACTTAACCTGGCGATTCTGCAGACAGAACGGTATCTTGTGGTGCCACATTTTATTTACTAAACTATTTCCAAGACTATGCAGCCTTTGCATTTTAAGACTATGCATGGTTAGCCCAGGCTCAGCTTGTGAGGTCATACCAACGAGCATAATGAGGACCCCTAACCCGTCATACTGTATGATGGTATCAACTCTCTGCAGAATGCACCTGTGTTAAACTAATGTACCTCGTCCGATATTTGGTAGATGATACGTTGATGAAGGTGTGTTCAAGATCCAAATGTGTTTAAAAGACAGAGTGAAAAACTATCTTTTGTGTGATTCGAACTGCACACCTCATTCAAAAGTGATCCATGATTGCAGATTATTTTATGGACATATATATTCGTCCAAGCCCATTCCTAGGGTGCTTAAAGGTGTAGAACTTGCTGCTCAGGCAGCAACAGTCGGAGTGCTGGCATGACGGGTACTCATCCAGCCCTTTATATTGCCTTGAACAATAATAATGTTAATAGCGGCCCGGGTTTAAGGCATGGTGGGATAGGACAGTGCTGGAGGCATGAATGATGGACACAGTGGCACTATGACAACCCATCCCCTTTCAATGTTTTGATATATGTCAAATCATAGGTTGACAATACTGTATTGTCACAATTAAGCGCCGTTTTTTAAAGAGCGTTGGTCTTGTATAAGCGCCGGTGGTACAGGGGTCTTGAAAGGTTATTTAAACACTAAAATAGGATCTTGCCCCAGCGCTAAATCGTGACGGTACGGTCTGTTTAATATGTTATAACATATAAAATGATGAATCTATGTCACATTATAAACACAGAGTGGATGGGACACAAATGTAGATTCTGTCTACGGGGTGGGATAGGACAGTGTGTGGGAGATGAGGGATGGACACCGAGGGAGGCCTGACACTATGACAACCCATCCCCTTCTGTGCAGCCAGAATTACAGACGGCCTTTGAAGTTCTTCTTTCAATCAGAATCATATACTGGGTCTCTGTAGGCTTCATGTGGGGCACTGTCTTATTCCATTACTGCAATGTCCGTCTTTGTCGCAGAGGCAGGGTTCTATAGACCCCTACATCAAGACAGTTCTGTCTACGTTGGTTTGGCGGAATCCTCAGAGTATTCTCTGTATTAGACATATCTTTTAAATGTTTCACAGCAGGAAATTCAAAAGAGAAATATATATTCCATATAGCATTTATCAGAATGCAGAGTTTTGAGAATATATTTAATATTCTTCAGTCAGACTCAAGTACCGTAAAACCCCGCCTTTAAGACGGATTTATTTTGGGATATTTTTTTCCTACAAGACGGATTTTTTTCCTGAAGAGGGGGGTCGTCCTAAAGGCGGGGCTTTGACAATTTTCATTTGGAAAAATGCCCCCCAAAAAGAAAAATATATACCAACGAACTGGTAGCATATATTATCTTTTCCTTCATTGGTTTTGCAAGGTGACATGTATTGACATGTATAGGCTACAGGAAGCTCACGGAAAAATCATTGAAAATTATGATTTGGGTGACTTAGAGGGGGTCTGGGGTTGGGCAGGACCCCCAAAATCGGGGGTCGTCTTAAAGGTGGGGTTTTCCATTTTGTCATATCGTTTTTGTACAAGACGGATTTTTTTCTCAAGTTTGGGGGTCGTCTTAAAGCCGGGGTCGTCTTAAAGCCGGGGTTTTACGGTAATGTTCAAAAACTTAATCTATAACTTTCTTGACAATTCACCCTTTCTTGCTGCATTGGTCTATAGGCAGAACTGTTTACTCCCCAGGATCTAGATGCCGGTTGGATGGGGAAATCAGAAACTGTATGATGTAGCAATCTAGCTCACATATATGAAGGGATGAAGCCTTAAATACTTATGCATCAAGAAAGTTGTGTCTACAGAGGTAAATCAGAATTCTCATAGCATTGACTGTAATAGCTATATTTCCTGGCTGCAGGAATGCGGTCTCGGGCCCCGACTATATGTATACAGTCTGAGACAGTACTTATGCACTAACCTGTACTGGATATCAGAGATCAGGATATCATGGGTTTGAGTCCCACCTTGTCACAATTAGTAGTAATTTTGACATCTGTACAATGCACCTCTATTACACTTTTGTCCCTATCCAAATATCTAATCTGTTATATTACTATGCCAGTATAGGGGTATGTATGCTTCATATAGGCAAAATAAATAATGTAAAAAAAGGAACCTACATTTTTGCCAAGTTGGGATTCGGACTCATGAGGCCATACACAACCTCATTCATGATCATGTGACCATGGTAAACCAGATAATGATCTACACATCTCATTAAAAAGTGATCCAGGAGCATTTTATTAGTAGGATAGCTTTTATTAGATACAAAATCGTCCAGGCCCATTTGACCTAACGGTGGCAGTGGGCCTGGAGCACTCGAGGCTGCAGGCCCCCTATCTCATGCTGCCCGGGTGCCCACAGCCCAAACAGAATGCAAGAATGACACAAATTAGAAACGTTCATATTTCCCGGGATACACACAAGCTGTATGCACAATATAGACACCGATATTCTCGAGAATAGCGAACATTCACTAGTGACAGATTCAACAGTGACGTTATTTCCCGAGTTTTACTCATGTAAATAACTGGAAATCCCAAGTAGACTGAAGACCTGTATTCAATGAGTTTCACTACAAGAAATGGCACAGAATATGATACAAGAAAATTTCAAAAAAACTTTCCCAAACGTTCTAAAATTCTCAAGTAATCACACAAGAATGGCACAAATTCCGCTTGAGATTTAGTTTGGAAGGATATTTGCTGGCTACAGGAATGGGCCTAGAGTGCTGCAGGCTGCAGGACCCCTACCTGGTCCTGCCCGGGTCCCTATAGAGCCCCACCCAGCTCACTGCCTGTAGGTAACGATCAGCTCTTACCTCGCCTGTCTGCCCGCCCCACGGGCACACCGCGCTGAAAGTCGACCCTCAGCACACATCAATAATGGCCCTCGGTCTGATTGAAACAAGCCGCTCTCCTCCCGGAGTCAGATATCTAGGTACAGGGGCTTCCCTGACTCAGGCCGCTACACTGTAAATAGTGCAGCCAAAATAGTCCTATATGTCATTTTATATTTCATTGAATACTGCAGGGCCATTGCTTTAACCAAGGACTAAAGGAAGAGTTAACCAAGGACTCCCGTATGTCATACCCACCATGAAATTACCCATGATGGTACTTCACGGCCTGTGATGTCATCAAAAATTGTAGTTTGCTTTACATTAAAATGGCATAGAAAAATGATATTTTAGGCTCCCCTCTCATAATTTTGGCCTGCGGTCTCGTAAGATACAGCTCATGTGTCAACTTGTGAAATAACACTGTCAACAGAACAAAACTTGTGAACCTTTGTATATTTATACTATAAACTAACAGTATATTGTACTTCCCATGTACATCATATAATACTGTGCAGCTACACTGACTTCTGACAGTGTAGCTACACACGTATTCCCAAGCCAGTTGAATATGTTCGGATCCCCGAAAATTCTCCCAAGACCTTGTCATATATTACACAAATTTTCCCAAACGTACCTGTACCACATAGGAAAAAGTAAGAGTAGAGGGGCATAAAACCCCAATCAGGACTAAAGGGAGCTTAAACAATACTTTTCTTCACAATTTCAATATAACCCTGTATATGCAACATCAAGCATAAAAGCTGATGCTAAGTCGGGGTAGCCCCCCCCCCTAATGAAGGTTTGCTTCCTACGCCTCTCTAAACTAACAGTATATTATACTTGCCATGTATACTATTACCATAGTATATACTGTAAATCTACAGTATATCATATTGTGTAGCTACACTAACTAAATAAAACCTCTGACAGTGTTGCTACAGAAGTATCCCTAAGCCAACTAGATATAATAACAGCTGGGGCCATGGTGGCAGTAGCAGTGGTAGAGGAAGGAACTATAACATCCCTTATTCAGGCAGCTAGGTACAAAGACATCCCTAAGTCAGACAGCTATGTAGAGTAGTAGCTGCTACCTGACCGCAGCGCCTTGGTGGCAAAGCAGTGGTAGAAGAAGGAACTATACGGTTTAGATATTGTTAAGCACACCTTGGGAAAACAGCAATGACTAAAGGAGAATAACATAAGACAAACTATACTCACTGCAACTGAGCTACTCAAGAATCGACATCATGCCTTTGGTCGTCATGATGCACGAATGCATGAATGCAGCCTTGACAAGTAACTTGCCAGTATTGCATTCAAGCACCATGGAGGCGCTAGGGGACACTCCTAAATTCGCCAGCATTCGGCACCAATGCCGCCCCAGCGAGTAACTCACTGGTGCTGCATTGGTGCAACGTGCGGACAAATTCATCTTTAGCAAAATGTGTCCCCAAAGTGTTAAATAGGTTGTTAAATAAGTTTTGCATCTAGGTAGATGCTAGGGCCAAGTACATCTTTTCTTATGACCAATCAGGTTTCAAAGTGAGTGATGGCTCCAGTCGTTCACACTAGACTACAGCATGTCCTATTGCATACCTCGACCTGTTGCCATGGATACCAGATAGCAACCAGTCTACATGCATCCAATCTCAGTAAGTGGAGTGTGTAGTTAAAGTCTCAGTTACGTCAAACTCCCAGGCCCCTGCACCCTCCCTGAACCCTGGCGCGAGTAAGTAAGGAGATAGTGATGGCCTCACGGCGCCTGGTAAGCTGCTTAACCCTTTAAACACAGCAAGTCACTAAAAATGAAATCTGGATGCCTGATGAAAGGAATAAGGGACACATTTCGATTGCCAAAATTGCCCATTCTCTCTACATTTAGTATTCGTTCTAAGGGACACTGGTTATAAAGGGCAGATTTGGCTTCCCAAAAGGAGATAGTGATGGCCTCACGGAGCCTAGTAAACGGCTTAGGCCTCTAAGGACAGCATGTCGCTAAAAATTAAAAATCTTGTAATAAGGAGGCCTGATATAAGGAAATAACTACTATATGGAACACGTTTCCATTGCCAAGATTGCCCGTTTTCTCTATATTTAGTATAACACAGCCAAAAACAAATTTTCTCCAAGAAACTAAAATAAATTCACTCGACTGGCGGACAAATGACCAGTTTTAAGAAATATTTTGATCTTAAAACTGTCCGCCGGTTGAGTTTATTTAAACCTTAGTTTCTAAAAGCCAGACCTCATTTCAGATTACACTAATGCAGCACTGACGGGTCCTTTGCAGGTGCTGTATAGGAACATTGTACTGGTTCTTTAGAATTCAACCCTGTAGCGCAGGCATGATACTTGAATGCAGCACTGGCTAGTACCTAACTGGAGCTGAATTCACATGTCGAGACTACTAGGGGACAGATAAATTTATGCTGTATGCGGCCCTTACAGGGTTGATGATGTAACTACCTGGTAGTACTAGATTAGATGTCTGTGCAGGAGGGTGGTTCAACTCACACACTCCTACATAGTTTAGTCTTAACCCTTTAAGGACCACATTATGCATTAGTGCACCACACATGCATTGTCACTGCATCTATCCTTGTGGTATTTGGGCGTAACAGAGAATGAGGCCGACACACAGCGACAGTGATGGAGCAAACTAAACTGTATGGTGACAGTAGCAGGCCAGTCTGGGTGGGGGAGTGAGTGAGAAGGTGTCAGCAGTGAACAATGGAGGGCAGTATTGAGAAAACAAGGCAGTAAGGGAGTGAGGGAACTAGTTAGTGAGAGAATGGGGAACAAAAGGAGTGAGGGAGTGAGGGAGTGAGGGAGTGAGGGAATGAGGGAGTGAGGAAGGGAGGGAGTAGTGAGGGAGTGAAGGAGTGAGGGACTGAGGGAATGAGGGAGTGAGGGGTTGAGGAGGTGAGGGGGTGAGGTAGTGAGGTAGTGAGGGAGTGAGGGAGTGAGGGAATGAGGGAATGAGGGAGTGAGGGAGTGAGGGGGTGAGGAATTGAGGGAATGAGGATGTGAGGGAGTGAGGGGGTGAGGGGGTGAGGGAGTGAGGAAGGGAGGGAGGGAGGGAAGGAGGGAGTGAGGGAGTGAGGGAGTGAGGGAGTGAGGGAGTGAGGGAGTGAGGGAGTGAGGGAGTGAGGGAGTGAGGGAATGAGGGAGTGAGTGAGTAAGGAACTGAGGGAATGAGAAAGTAAGGGAACAAGGGAGTAAGGGAATGTGGAGTGAGTTGTGTAAGGGGTGAGGAAGGAAGGATGTCATAATGAGCAGTGAGAGAGTGAGGGAGTGAGATAGTGAGGGATTGATGATGTGAGGGCACAAGGGAGTGAGAGAGTGAGGGAGTGAGAGAGTGAGAGAGTGAGGGAGTAGTTGTCTTGAGTGAAAAATTGACGGAAGTATTGAGGGAACAAGGGAGGAAGGGAGTGAGGGAGTGAGGGAGTGAGGGAGTGAGGAGTGAGGAAGGGAAGGAGTGAGGAATTGACAGCGGTATAGCGTGAGGGAGTGAGAGAGGGAGGGAGGGCGGGGGTGATGCAGTGAGGGAATGAGGGAATGAGGGAGTGAAGGGTTGGATGAGAAGGATCAGCAACTGTTTAATTACTAAAAAATCAGTAACGACGAAAATTATAATGAACAGACTATTACTGTTTCAGGTTGCTACCGAAAACCAGTTCTTTTACAATGTAGAACTGAACTGTATCCCTTGTAATATAGTACATACAAACTTATTTTGATGTGACTGTTATGAATTACCTCAATAAAGGGAATGTGTTCAAAATATCTCAATGGTGTGACTTCCATGCTGAATGTCTAGCAATAAGACCATATGGCCATAGGACTGTTTTGGTTCTGCAGAGAAGGACTGAGTAGGGCTAGAGGTGGAGGGAGTCAGTGAGGAGGGGGGAGTGATAAATCTACCGGGTTCCCGCTGGGTGGAGCTGTCAGCGAGGAAATCACACTTTCCTGTCGCCTTTTGTTGATGGTGTCCCCCGTGCCCTTTATCAGCACCCGGGTGTCGCCTGTCACATCCTGCTCCCCGACCAACACACCTTTTCACACCTCCCGGCCCTACACTGGTCTCCTCTGCCGCTCAAAACTGCTTAGTCATCCCTCTCTGCCAACAAGGCATTAAACCCATGACCTTTGGAGACCACCAAAACCAAAACCTGACTCCTGGACCACCTCCTCACCTTCTGCCGCTGCTTAGACACTGATATTCAGGTCTCCTACCACTTTTATTTTGTCACTTGAAAAAGCTGGTAAGTTATGGCTTTGGCGGTAGGGCATCTAAATATAGAACAACCGGGACTGCAGTCAATGGGCAAAGTGTCGTGTGATATTTTAACGGGAAGTGGAGTTGAGTCGTTTCTTTTGTGTTTTGATCAAGGTGAACTATTGCACTAACTGAGCATTGTGAAGGCTTACACTGGGTGGTCGTCACCAGCAGTAAATGCTTAAAGGACTGCATAGTCTTTAATAGCATTACCGTATTCAACATATAACTGTCATCACGCCATCATTGCCTAGGTTAAGCGTATGTCATTTGCAAACATAATATGCATGACGATAAGTGACAATATAATCAGCGATTAGGTGTGTAGTTTTGGTTTATTGTACATACGTACAGTGTAGATGTTAACACCACTGCAGTACTACCCTGAATAGCTCTCTAACCATCTCTGGGGTCGGCTGCAGTGTGTGCTCCTTTATACCTAATGGTGGCAGAGCGCCACTGGTGTTGATTGTGGGTATTAGTTAACAATCTAGACATGAATTCTGCATAGTGTTTAAGTCTTCATAATATCACATAAGCACACATCCCAAAATACACTGTTGCGAGTATGAATAGGACGTTATACTGACGTGATTTGGCGTCTCTTGCCTCTGTCAGGATACCACAGATGTAAACAATAAACATTAGTATTCACACCTACTGTTCTATGTCTTTAGAAGTGGCAATTAAATTTTATTTTTGCTTTTATTTTTTTCCAGCACACTGTGCGCTTATTATGTCAAAAACGGTGGGCAAATTTGTCATCATGAGACATAATTGCAGCCATAGCGAGTAGCTAACCATGGCTAGCACAGTATTCAGATAGCATTACAACTCTAAAAGCTGAATCAATTACCTCAGGTCAACATGAAATGCGAACCTTTCTAACTTGTGTCATCTTTGAGTTCTGTTTGGAGGGGATGCACAAACGACAGGTGACAGCTTTACAAAATTCACTCTGAAAAGTCTAAAACTTTCCTCTGGAATTACTTAACCATCATTACGTCATCTTATGTCCATAGTGTAAAAAAATCTGCCTAGAAATTGCCTCATTCTGAGAGGAACTTGTGTTATGACAATCTCCAAGCAGATTCTTCCATTCATTTCTACCGATACTTATTCCTTCTCTGCCAAAACCCTGAAAACTTGCCTATACCAAGCTTTTTTATTTGTTTCCACAACTTTGGCTCGACTGAAATATTTAAAGGCATATATGAACAACAACTGTTCAAAGTTAGAGACAATTTGGTCACATTTGTATGGTTTAAAGTAGACCTATTTCTGGGAACTACTTTTGGTGTATGGAGACTGCATTGTGAGGCGGCTACAGGAGGGCAGGGAGTAGTACTGTTTCCCTCCATTGTTCCACAGAAGAAAGTCTGTATTGGCAATGTCTCATTGAAACTGTGCTGGGAGAGTGGTGTTATGACTGGTGATCCATTTGAAAATAGCAAAGGAAAATACCAAGGGCACTTCATGGGAGTTACACAGAAGTCAAAACGTCCTCATTCTCTCCAGTTGACAATGTTCACATCCTGAGTGTTTTTTACCCTTTAAGAGAGGCATAATGTATTAATGCATCGTGCCCTTGGTCGCGATGATGCATGAATGCAGCCCTGGCGAGTAACTCGCCAGCGCTGTATTCAAGCATCATGCTGACGCTATGGGATGGAGACACACCCAAAGGGTTGGCATGATGCAGCAATGCATTTACTTGTTATTTGCCAGGGTTACATTGGTGCATCATGACGAGAAATGTCATCTTTTCGGGACAAACTGTCCTTAAAGGGTGGTTAACCCTTAAAGCTCGGGATGATGCCTCAAGGCTTTATGTTCACTCAGAGTCATGATGCACCAATAAAACCCTTGCAGGAGTGCATCAACCCTGTAATGTTGCCATGATGTATGAATGCAGCAATGGCAATGTACTTAGCCTCGCTCCATTTATACATCGTACATTGAGTTGAAGCACTTTGCTGATCGTGAAGGGTTTAAGTTCATTTCGTGCACAAGCAGTAACCTGATACTGTTTCCAATCAGCTCTGCACATTTTATGTCAGCATTCAGCCCCGCGCTCCATGTTAACCATTTAATGGCTGCATAGTGTTTTACAGCATAATGCAATTCATTGTCAGTTTCTGCCTTTGTAAGTAATTCCCAAGGGCTGCATTTAAGCATTATGGGTTTGATATGCCACAGGTATGATACATCTCAGAAGGGCCAGCATGATGCGAAAATGCAGCATGACGGGTGGACTCCTCAGGGCTTTATTCAAGCATCATGATGACGACTGACATTAAAACATGAGTTGGTTTAACAGTGCACATGCAGCTTTCCCGTAAAACCAGCACGGGTGTTTCTGAAAGAGGTGCAGTACAGCATTCTGAAATAATAAACTAACCTTAAGTAGTATCTCAAGAATTCCCTTCACTTATATTCAGACTTGAATAGAACATGCAAATGGAATTCCCTTCATGGAATGATATGACTGAATGCTTTGCTCTTTTGAGCTGTGACTTTCTGTTTTTGTGGGTCTGCAAGAACTCACTATAAGTGAGATTTGCAATTAGCTCAAATAATATAACTGAGAGATATATACCCCAGACATCATTGGTCCCTCGGGCCCATCTATATTTCATCTTGGCCAGCTGGGCTTGCACATATCTGGGTTATGGTCATTTTTGTCCAGAGCTTAAATTGGGAGCTCAGATAGTTATAACCAGCCAAGGAAAAGACATCTTTTATAAGTACATTGTATATGTCAAAACATGCTGACATCTGAGTTACCTCCAGAAATTAACATTTATTGTACATGCTTATAGTTTGTGGCCGCCAGTCGGGTGATTCTGTTACGACATTCAGGCTTTTACAACATTGAGGCTTTTACGAGAGGTTTTAGAATAGTCCCCCTGTATATCGGGGAGCACCAGCAGTCTCCTGCTCATCAAGGCCTCTTTTCTTGTCGGTAATAGAACACGCTCACCTCGCGCCTCGGTAAAGATGCACACTCAACCCGACAAATAAGTCAACCCAACTTCCACTTCAACTCTTTTGATTTGGCCTTTTCGTTTTATGACTTCCTGTTCTTGTTTGTCCCAGGGCTTGCCATCCTGAAGCCATTTATTTCTTTATTAATCCCCTTTTAGGGATGCATAGCGCTCTGGGGCATTATTTCATTAGTTCTTACGATACACAAATCCAGCCAATTTGTATAAATATTAAGCCTATGGGGTCGATATATTCCTTAAGCATGGGAATAACTTATCCAAGGCCAGTGAGTTAAATACCAGGCCCGCTTTTATTCATCATGATGACCAAAGTATGGAATTTTTAAGCACAATGTGGTTCTGAAAGGATAATTGTGGGGCTTCACTTTGAAGGTCAGTGCTCTCTGGAAAACAACTGAAGGCATTCAGGGCAGAATTAAGGAGGTGAATCCTTATTTGTCAAAGATTCCCGGTAATCGAAATTTAAAAGACCCTTCAAAACCTTCACAGCTTCATCCAACTGAATTTGTCTCCTCACATAACATATTTGCCCAAGGTCCCATTTTTCTGCCTCATTTAAATATATTGCAGTAGACCCATTTCATAGTAGAGGATCGACTTTCTTGCTCAAAAGGGGTGAAATATCTCCCCTCCTTAAAAAAACACTGACCCCATCACCTGTCAAAATTATGAGTTCTGGAGGGTTTTTCAGAAAGGACTCGTCAGTCGTCATAATTAGAGTTTCGTCAAAACATGTCAAAAGTGTTAATTTGGGTGCTGACCACCATGGCAAATGTATGGATCCTAAGTGGTCGTCAAAGGAATATTGAGGCCATTTCAGAAAATACACTATACACTATACAAAAATGGTAAATACCATACACTAGATATAGATGGCAAATGTGTCCAATTATATTTTTTGACGATTTTATCTTGTGAAACACAATTTACTGCTGGTCGTCAAACAGGTTTAGTCAGGTCATCATTTGCCTACGATCACGTCAGTTGTTCTGAAAGAGCCTCCTGGAAATATTAAGTCACCTAGGTTGGTCCTATAGGGAGCCAAAGAATGACTAACTTGGTTGGGCACTATAGTGACCAAGAGATTGGTTGTATAGGGGCGCTGGGGCTTTAAATGTTTAAATGGAGTTCAGAAAGGCGTCCCTGACACCTGCAGATGACAGGTCTGGCTCTGAGGTGCAAAGAGTTGAGGCAACCTATATCTTACATACCTTTGTGCTTCACAGAGGACCAACTGCTATCTCCCCACACCGACTTGCTCTGTTGTTGCTGTCTCTGCCCCACGCTGAATACAAGGCCTACTTCACTCTGCTGACATAGATGACCCTTCTGTCTGAAAGCTATCTCCGCCACAGACCGATACAAATTGAAACTCAATAACCTGCAGAACTGGAAACAGTTCATCTCGAGGATACCCTAATAGAAATGTAATATATATATATATTACCATGTGCTAAAAAGTAATCAACCTAGAATTTATCATATTTCTATGTAGATCTGCTGTATATAAGTGTTCTTTTTAGTTCTGGCAGTCATAGAGATGCACCGGTCATAGAGTTACACATTGTATGCCCCATGCTGCAAACAGGGTTACCTGACTTCTATTTAACACATTATGGCAACCAGGGATTATTGTCAATGTTACAGTCATTTTAAGAACCTTAAGCTGTCACAGTGACGTCCTTAAATTGTTAGTTGATATCGGAGATAGCACTTCTCTCTAACTCAATTCATTAGATCTTGAGGTTCTTACAGGGTCGGTAAATGAAATCCTGCTTGGGAATATGTTGAAATATTAAGATATCCACCAGCGTTCCAGGCCCTCACGACTGTCAGGTTTCTACAAGCGTTCTGCTACTCTAAATTAGATCTGGAGTTGTGCAGAGTTTGTTAATTCCAGGACAGATAAGCCAAGGGTAGAATTTCCTGGCTGAATTTCATGTAATATGAAGTTATCAAAACTTGTGGTTTAGTGCTGAAACTTTCACGCTTGGGAAATGAAAATTTATTACTGTCAGTTTTGAACAAAACAGAAGCCTGTTTTGGATATTAAACAACAAGATTGCTTTCTCATTTTGTATCGATCACATGACATAGACCTTATACAGGTGTCTATTATTTGAGGAATTCTGAACAAGTTTGACTCTGTAATGAAGGCCCCAACGGCTTCATGGCCATTTGTCATGGTGTGATGCATTGCCTCCAAGCAAAATCGCAAACGTAACTTGTTCCATTCTTGTGTCAAAACTCAAGAATTTTCGGGATGTTTTTCGAAAAAAAAATTCAATTTTGTTGTGTCATGTTCAGTGTCATTTCCTGTAGTAAAACTTGTAAAATCTAAGGCTTCATTCTACTTGTGAAAATTCTAGTTATTGCATGAGTACAACTCGGGAAATACACGCCACCATTGAACATGTCACTAGGAACGTTCACTATTCTCGAGAATCTACTGTGTCTCTCTTGTGCATACAGTTTGTGCATTTCTTGGGAAATATTTCTGACTTGCGTGATTCTTGAGTTCTGTTTGGAGGGATGTTGTAATTAATTTCATGTAATATGTAGTTATCAACATTTTTGGTTCACTAATGAAACTTTCACACTTGGGAAATGAAAATTTATCACTGTCCGTTTGGAACAAAATGGAAGCCTGTTTTGGATATTAACCAACAAGATTGCTTTTTCATTTTGTCTCGATCACATGCCATAGAACCCGAACCATAATATATGTTTTATAATTCAACTCCTAATCAACAGAGTCACCCTTTCCTGCTGTACTGATCTATAGTCACCAGCAATACATCCATATAAACTCTTATTTGTGGGTGTATAAGCCGATAGGAGTTATATTCATATTATTATGAACCTCTCTCAAGGTCCTTACTCAGCTAAGCATACTTGAGAAAAAAACTAATCATGTTCCCTTATGTGGGGCACTCTCTGAACAAATTGCAGATGTCTAAAAACAACCACCGTACTCGACAGACACGCTAAGTGGTGCTGGGAAATGAACAACAAATACGGGGAATGGATTCTGGCACCTGAGGCTAAGTTTGGCTAAAAAGGTACAGGTTCTACTTTTTTCACCCAGCGCCATCTGCATGATTGTAAGCTCAGACCTGATAATGGGGTTGGTTGTTCCACAAATGACAATGTCAAGCATGGATTAGCGGTAGAATTTAAGCACTGTGTTGGTAGCAGCTCTGTTGTATTTTGAGCTTTTGAACAATTCTTTTTTTAACAGTAATGACCTTATTATGTTTTTCTACTATGGGATATTAGAAGAAGCAAGCCATGTCCAACTATGGACAGATAGAGGCATTCTAACAACTATAGTTATTCATCCTTTAGGGGCTGCTTTATTGTGTTAAAGCCTTGGTTGTTGTGATGTGGAAAAGCAGCCCTGGTGAATTGCTCGCCAGGACCGGATTCAAGTACCATGTAGACCCCACATAGCTGATATGAATGCAGCTGTGGCCAATGACCCAGCAGAGCTGAATTCATACACTGTGACAACAGAGGACACAATGTATTGAAACAATATGTAGTGGTTAAGAGGTTAAGGTGCATGTAAGTGGTTACTGCCAAGCGTTCTAGTCTGACTAAAAAGGGACATGTTCTTGTTTTTCAACCGGTGCTGGTTTGCGTACTGGTGCATAATGACGATGTTGGATTTCACACGAAATGAATGACTTGTAATATAAAAGTATCAGCCAGTCTCCCAGGCCCTAAGGCTGGTCAGGTTTCTGAAGCCTTCTGCAAGTTCTAATTAAATCTGGAGTTGTCTAGAATTTACAAACAGATTAGCCTGGATAATATTTCCTAGTTTCATTTCATATAGTATGTGATTATCAAAACTTTTGACTCATATTTATGCTTCAAAAACCTCATTACCTAACTTTCCTAAATGTTACCTTCTGTCGCTGCATTGATCTTTTTATCAATACGCCAATAACCACAGTTGCTTCAGATGTATCTACAGCGAGGCGGTAGAAAATTATTCTATAAATCACTCTTATTCTACACCTCAAATCCCTATCAACAGCTTTTCTTAAAAGGCACCTTTTCTTGCTTCAATTATCTATATTCAACAGCAATAGAGGAATATAAACTCTTTGTTGTGGGCGTATAAGTCGATAAGAGTTAGTCTGATGGAAAATGGGCCTCATACGCCATATTCATATTCTATGGCATGAACCTCTCTGAAGGTCCTTAGCTAGCAACTTACTTGAGAAACAAACTAGTGATGTTCCATTATGTGGGGTACTCTTTTCACAAATTGAAGATGTCTAAAAACAGCCACGGTACTCGACAGACACGCTAAGTAGTGCTGGGAAATGAACAACAAATACGGGGAATGGATTCTTGCACCTGAGGCTAAGTCTGGCTAAAAAGGTACACGCTCTAGTTTTTCAACCAGAGACATCTGCATGATTGTAAGCTCAGGAGGCTCATTGAGAACAACTGACGTGGTCGTAGGGAACTGGTGACGTGACGAAACCTGTCTGAATACTACTAGTAAATTTTTTTTTACAAGATGTCCTATACAAATCTATAGAAAACTAATGTAAATACCACATTTTGCCAGCTACAAATACCCTCGTCAATTGCAAATATTGAAATATTGACCAAAATCGCAATATGGTGACTGAAGAGTCTCTTCTGAAAATGCCTCCTGGCCTGGTAATAGAGTTGGTTGTTCCAAGAATGACAATGTCAAGCATTTCCGTGGATAATGGAGGAGTTGATGAGTTTAAGTCTCACAGGGAGAACTACTTTTCTTGCAACGCCAAGTGGCTAATGTTAGTTTGACAATGTCAAGTGTTTCTTTGGATAGTTGGGGAGGGTTGGGAAGTCAAGGTCAAGGCAGGTGGGAAGGGGACGGGGGGCACTACCTTTCCAGGAACGCCATTAGCATATTCACTTGACTTTATTTGTTACTGAATTTAAAAACAGGACTGCAGAAAACAAATAGGTTTGCATAAATAAAAAACTGTTCTTGAAAACCATTCAATACAATGATGTTATCACCATCCTTATGAATAAATATAGAATTGATTTAGAGAAATGAATACTGCAATAAGAGAAACCTTTGTTCTGGTAACAAATATGTACACAGTACCAGAAATGTTGAGACGTTGAGAAATGTTGAGATTTTTGTTTTTTGATTCAATATTGATTTGTTAAAGGTGCTTAGACACCTTTACTTTTAGTCTGTAGGCAGTTAGTGTTCTGATTGTGTACCCAAAGCAGAGAGTGCAGGGAACCTTTTCCTAGTACATGTCACATATAGACAACCATTTTTGCCATAAAATGGCTCATTTATTTCGCAATTAGAGATACCTGCATTAAAGCATCATTCTGCACTTATAGTGTTGACATTACCTCTGTTGCATTCCATGTTTTGAACATCTCTCTCTCTGAGTATTCAAATACTGATGATTTTATCATGTTTTCCTACTTTCGGAGATGAGAAAAACAAGCCATGTCCCACTATAGCCACTACAAGCACAGATTGAGGCAGACTAAAAACAATAGTTTTTTATCCTTAAGCCGTTGCACACTCTAAGGACAGTGTGTTACGTTTACACACTTATCAACACGCTTTTCCGCAGCCACTTTTAACACTCATTTTGGTGTAACACACCACATACTACACACCCTTTGTCAAATGTGTGTTGATCTCAAAGGTATTTTCCAAATATGGGTGTGTTCCTGCAACACACTGACATTCTCAGAGATCAGATTGTTGTTTTTATTCTGCCCTTGGGTTTCATTATGCATAAAATCAACCTATGTGAGTAACTCTGCATTCCAGTACCAAACCGACCCTACAGGGATGATATAAATGTATCTGTTTCGATTTCCTCACCAGGGCTGCATTCATACATCATGAGGACGAAAGTCATAATGCATTGAAACACGACATGCATGAATACAGCCCTGGCGAGTAACTCACCAGGGCTGCATTCAAGCATCATGCCACTCCTGCGGGTTGAGACACTCCCATTGGGTCGGCATGATGCACCAATGTAGCACTCGCCAGGGCTGCATTGGTGTGTCATGAAGACGAATGTCAACTTTTACCGACATCCTTCCTTAAAGGGTTAATGGCTAAAATGAGCGTAAGTGGTTTGGCTTACCCCAAGAGCACACTCAGCTGTTTTAGTTAGGCCTAAAAGAAACTTTCCACTTTTTCAACGAGTCATGTCTGTTTGTTTGTGAACCGGTCCATAATGACAATGTTGGTTCTCACGCGACATAAGGGACTTCTCTGAGTAAGGGAGTGGTCATTTTCTAATAGCAGTGTGGGTGGCGGATTTGGGGGGGGACCAAAAAAATGTGGACCCCTCGTGAGAGGACCAAAAAAATTGCACCCCTTTTAGCGAAAAAGCCCGCGCATTACTATGGCTCATAGAGGTCGGCCGTGCTCAATTTCAACTTGCCTGATGGGGGGGACCAACAAAATTTCGACCCCTCCCATAGGGGGAACAAAGAAATTTTGACCCGCTAGCGTGAAAATCCACCAACCCCCCCCCCCCGCGCCACCCCATTGTTAAAAAATGACCACTCCCTAATGATGGAAGGTATGTGAGCCTCTCTCAGTGGTAGTCCGACTTTGAACTCAAGCACTCCAAGATTCAACGACTAATGAATGCCGTTTTTGGCATCTTAATGAAAAACTTACAGTCAATATTTCAAGACTTTTTTAGCTATAATTCTTCAATAACAAGTATCTCTAGTGTCTGCTAATTATAAGACATGATGGCGAGAACTAGTTATGAGCCATTCTCAATCAGTTTATTTTTATAGAATTATCTCAATGAAGTATGTATAATGCCTGAGCTTTTTTGTGACTAGGGTCAGCCATAGAGAGTCCAGCATTGCCTGACTTTCATGACAATGGGTCTGACATTGTTGGATCCTGTTTGCAGTGAAAGCTGGACAATGCTGGACTCACATTGGCATGAAAGTCAAGCAATGATTGACCCTTTTCACAGTCAAAGCCAGGCTGACTTTCTGAGATTAGGTGGTTTTGGTGGCACATGCATGACTTTGGTATGTGAGTCCAACTGATTATCACCTTTTTGTCTGTACAGTGAGTCTGATTATTTGTATGATGTGAAATCAGCTTCAACTAAGCCATTAACCCTTTAAGGACGGCATGATGCCCTAATGCATGATGTCGTTGGTCGTCATGATGCATGAATGCAGCTCTGGCGAGTAGCTGGCCAATCCTGCATTCAATCATCTTGCCAACCCTATGGGATTGAGACACTCACAAAAGGTCTGCATGATAAACCAATGCAGCCACGGTGGGTTACTCGCTGGGGCTGCATTGGTGTATCACGATGACATATGTCATCATTTAGCGACATGTTGTCCCTAAAGGGTTAGGAAAAGCTTTGGCCCATATACACATGCCTGGAGTCAGAACAACTGACGTGGTCGTGGGGAACTGGTGACGTGACAATTCCTTTTTCATAACCACTAGTAAAATTTCTTTCACAAGATTCCCTGTAGAAATCTATAGAAAATAAATTAACATAGTACATTTTGCCAGCTACAAATAACCACCTCAATTATAAATATTGCAATATTGACGAAAATCTAATTATGACGACTGACGACTGAAAGAGCCTCCAGACATAACATACATTATTTTTGACAATGTCGGGAGAGGACACTCACCCCATAGATGCAGGCTGTGCGGGTGTATTCAGGAATCCGTCCACTGCATTCAGCTTAAGGGCCCCACTGTAATGAGAAGAAGAGTGATGTAGACGTTACGGATAAGATGCTCAGCACTCTCAATCAAAATAAGTGTCAATAAAGTCCATGGTTAACATTATAGCATTTCTAGTTGAGAGAGATTGATTTATCTGAACTATGCTACCCTTCAGGTATTTACAGCATTATGCTAGGACTCAGCCAATGAGAATTTACAAATGATATGACATGAGAAAATATATATAACATGAGAAAATATCTCAAGGAAAGCTGTCCAAATTTCCTCTGACTTCCTACTTGTTTTATAGGGATCAGAAGTCATGACGCAAAAATGTCTCTAGAGAGCCCCTCCCTAGATCTTGTATGCAGTGTAGCCAATATAATGGTACAATATGAGATATGGAACATAGGTATGTAAGGCTTTGTCCCTTCATATATGTGAGCTAGGTTGCTACATCATACAGTTTCTGATTTCCCCATCCAACCGGCATCTACATCCCGGGGAGTAAACAGCCCTGCCTATAGACCAATACAGCAAGAAAGGGGGAATTGTGAGAAAGGTTGTTGATACAGTTCATTATTTTATGGTTTGACGAAATATCAAGCTGGGTAGAGTATAGCACTGAGCCTCGTATTTCGCAAAAGGTGAATAACCAGTCCCCGTATTTCCTCAAACCCCCTAGTTTCGGGAAATCTTCACTTCCGGTTCAGCATAAGGATCACTCCGCCAACCGAGTCCATTCCCTCTAGCCTGTTCGAGATGGTCAAGTGGTTAGCGTCCTCGCCTCCCTTGTGCCGGGCCCGGGTTCGATTCCCAGATGAGGTGCAACGTTTTTGGTAGGTGACAAAATTCGTAAGGGAATTATTTTCATTATCATCAAATTATTTTGGGTGGATTAACGTTTTATCGTCTTCCTTTTGAACAAATTAACTAATCTGAATTGAGAAGCAGGCCTAATTTGTACAAATAGATATTATATAGACGATAAGGGGGAGGACTTGTTTTTGTAAAACCAAATCACCCATGCGCAGATATCGGAAGTAAATTCTGCATTCTATTAAATGCTATATGGAAAATATAATTCTCTTGTGAATTTGCTGCTGTGAAAAATTTGAAAATATAGCTTTTACAGTCAATGCTATGAGGATTTTGATTAATCAATGTAGATAGAACCTTCTTGATGCATGGGCCTATAGAGGCCTGCCTCTGCGACAAAGACAGACATTGCAGTAATGGAATAAGACAGTGCCCCACATGAAGCCTACAGAGACCCAGTATATGATTCTGATTGAAAGGAGAACTTCAAAGGCGGTCTGTAATTCTGGCTGCACAGAAGGGGATGGGTTGTCATAGTGTCAGGGCTCCCTTGGTGTCCATCCCTCATCTCCCACACACTGTCCTATCCCACCCCTCAGACGGAATATACATTTGTGTCTCATCCACTCCCTGCTTAGACATAGATTCATCATTTCAAATGTCATAACATATTAAACTGACGTCGTAGAAGCAACTACGGCTTATAAGCAGGCTATACGGTATTAGATGTGCACACATAAGGTGATCTATGCTAAAGAACAAGAAAGCAAGACGTACAGAATAAGCGTATTTATTATTTTCTTCACAGAACCAAAACCCAAAAATTGTAATGGGCAAACATCAGTTGATCTATGTTGCTTTAAGTGTGTAAAGTCATGTGGATATCACTATCATTATCATTATTTGAGCACCAAGTGCAGTTAAAACAATGTAAATGTGAAGATTCTCATCATACTTTATCAACGAGGGCCGCCGACCCAATATTGTACCAGAAAAACATTAATGATTGGAAAACAATAAAAGATACTTGAACTTGAACTTGAACTTAAACATACCAAACAGCGTGATTTAGTGCCGGGGCACTCTTCAATTTGGAGGGGCCATTATACCCAAGACAAGCACTTATTCAAGATCCTATTGCCACTTTGCCTATCACTGTCCTATCCCACTGTGCCTCCAACACTGTCCTATCCCAACCCTCACATGCCTACATTGTTAATAGATAGTGTAGCTACTTGGTAGAATCTACTGTAGGTGTACAATAGAATCTACTGTAGATTTACAATAGATTATACTGTTAACCTATAAAAAACATGAACATGCAGTAGAATCTACTGTACACCTACAAAAATGATGATCAACCTTTCACTGTGTGTAGAAACTGAAATTCTGCTACCTTATCAGTCTCATCAGAAGCCATTGTTCTGTAGTGTGTGAGGTGGCGGTAAAGATATTGCCCATAGTCCTATGCCAAATCCAATATGACCATTGGGAATGTTCTGCCCCAATATGTCTATGCCCTAAATCTGCCATGTTAATTATATATGTCATCCTCCAACTTACCCCACATACACACACACACACTTGTAGCCCCACTCCATGCTCAGGAACCCTCATTAGTTCCTCCTGCCGCCGGTAGATGTCATGATATTATGGTCTCCTTCTAGGAACCACCTAATGAAAGTGTGTACAGCATCCGCTGCCCTTATTAACACCTTAAGGCTGTGTCTCACCAACACTGGGCCAATGTATTTGTCTATGACCGGGTGCCGTCTATGACTGGGTGCCGTCTATGACCGGGTGCCATCTATGACCGGCTATCTAAAAATGTTGTTTGGAGGAAAAAAAAAATCTTTTAAATTTTTTTACAATTTAAAAAAATATATATTGTAAAAAAAAAAAATTAAAATTTTTTTTTTCCCTCCAAACAACTTTTTTAGATAGCCAGTCATAGACGGCACCCGGTCATAGACGGCACCCGGTCATAGACGGCACCCGGTCATAGATGGCACCCGGTCATAGACGGCACCCGGTAGACGGCACCCAGTCGTAGACAAACACATTGGCACAAGTTCGTGAGACACAGCCTTAACTCTTTAGGGATGACATGTTGCTAAGAGATGACATTTGTCTTCATGATACACCAATGTATCCCCACAAGTAACTCAGCAATGCTGCAATATGCCAACCCTTCTGGTATATCTCATTCCATTAGGGTCGACATGATGCTTGAATGCAGCACTGGTGAGCTATTTGCTGCATTCATGTATCATGACGACCAAGTGAATGATTCATTTAGGCATTATGCCGTTCTAGAAGGGATAAGGACAGCACACGTTGCACTCAATATCCTTGATAACCATGGTACAAGAATGCAGCCAGGACAAACATACCAGTGCCACAAACATCCTTCATTCTGACCTTTTGGGTTGAGGCAAAAAAAGATATTACTAATGCCTAAGTCAAAAAGACTTGGCCTGTTATTCCTGTAGAAAAAGAAAGACTAAGCTTAGTGTATCAGGGTGCTCTTGCAGAACCTATTCCCCAGCCGTCATGATTAGATGTTTTTCAATAGGGCAATTTTCCCACTTTTGTATTTGTAATGGGCAATATGTGGTATTTACATACATTTCATTATGGTTTCAAAGGGAATTTTTCTTGAAATTCCCCCCTACATAATGAAACAGGCGTTGTCACATCAAAATTTGCCGACGAGTTTGTTACATGTCCTGACAAATCACCCAGAACTGACTATCTGACATCATAAACATTTGTGGTCGTACAGGGACCCTGCAAACAAAATCTCAAGCGGAACTCGTGCTATTCTGGTGTCAAAACTCAAGAATTAGAATGCTTTTGAATGTTTTTGGAAATTTTCTTGTGTCATATTCTGTGCCATTTCCTGGAGTATAATGGGTGAAATACTTCTGGATGTTCTGAGGGGGGGGGGGGGTGCTGGACGCTCATACAAGGCTGTGTCTCACGGCCTTGAGCCAATGTTTTTGTCTCTGACCAGGTGCCGTCTCTGACCGGCTTTGCTTGATAAGGTCAAAATACCAACAGCAGGAGGCTAATTATAATTATACCGTAAAACCTCGCTTATAGGTCGATTTTTATTTGGAATTTATTTTTGCTATAGGTCGAATTTTCACCTCTCAAGTCCTATTCGACCTATAAGCGAGGTTTTGAAAAAAAAGTAAAATTATTTAGGCACCCAAAATAGGTTAATTTTAATGCTGTAAGGAACACACTTTTTAGGGCATTGTTTTTTCATGTAAGACTTATTTCATCACACCACATGTTGGGAGTCGTCTTTAGGACAGAATGTCATGACTATTACTCACTTTGGCTATAGGAAAAGGGTGGTCATGGGGGGTCTGGGTTGGGGTGTGGCCCCCTCAAAAAATCTCAAACTCCAATTCGACCTATAAGTGAGGTTTTCCAAAAAGTGAAAGCTTTTTCCTATAAGTTCATTTTTTCCCTCAAAATTCCAATTCGACCTATAAGTGAGGTCGACTTATAAGCGAGGTTTTACGGTAGTTATGATTATGTAACAACCGCCATAACGTTTTTCCAAATCCTTATATAATTATGAGTATAATTCTTTTTAAAACACCTGTTTTCTGACAACTGGTCAGAGACGGCACCCGGTCAGAGACGGCACCCGGTCAGAGACGGCACCCGGTCAGAGACAAAAACATTGGCCCAAGGTCGTGAGACACAGCCACTTGCAGCTACTAGCATCTAGTAGTGAAAGGGAGAGGAGGAGGAGGGATGATATGATGATGATATAGTTTTAAAACCAACACAGCCGAAGGCTGGTCAGCAGGTCCACAGGGCCCATACAGACCGAACCTGGGTAGGAGGAGGGAGATTTTAATTTCTCTTTTCTCTCACATGCAACACAGAGTCAACCCGGTACATCCACATGCCTCTAGAAGGGATATCTATCTGCTAGCTTAAACCATTAGCTTAATCCACTAGTTTGTAATGAAGATCACAAATAAGCTTTAATTTATCAGTTTAACACTATGGTGTGACAAAACGTCCGTGAGTGTACATACTAAATAACAATAAGGCTCTGTGTTCCATGCAAACGAGGGAATCCTGGATAGCTGTCACCTGGTCATGCTTTCCTTATGGGTTCACCCTGTATAGGGGTAGGCGGGGTAGCTGGGTAGATTGTGGCTATAGTAGCGAGTACTAGGTAGTGGCACATCAAAGCACTATTCTGCCCATAGAGTAAATTGACCTTGAGTAGGACACTGAATTTGTGCATCAAAAAGCACTCTAGTCTGAATATTTATGAAAAATGGTTAAGTTTAAGTGCCTTTAAATCTAATGAATCACAGATACAAGTCTTACTGTACATGTAAGACATATCACTGTTCATTTTAATACATGCTTCCTACTCATGATAAACCTACCCTATAGGTTAACTATATAAGTGGGTGGGTGGGGAGAGGCTAGATGGTGCCTATAGGGCTTTACCTGGAGTAGACTTATTCCCGCGACCACTTTGTTTAAACTGACACCAGCAGTCTCACGAGACCTTGGTTCTGCTCTCCTATTGCAGCTTGTTCCCCAGAAGCCATGGTGTGTGGGTGTATGGTCACTGCCTAGTTCTCCCGACAAATTCCCTGGCTAGAACTTCCATGGCTGCCCATATGAAGTGACCAGAATCATCACCATAGGCCCTGGAGGCTCTTTCAGAATGGACTCGTCAGCCGTCATAATGCGATTTTCGTCAATATTGCAATATTTGCAAGTGACAAGGGTATTTGTAGCTGGTAGAATGTGCTATTTACATGAATTTTCTATACATTTGTAGAGGAAATCTTGTGAAATAGATTTTACTATTGGTTGTAAAACAGGAATCGTCACGTCACCATTTCCCTACGACCACATCAATTTTTCTGAAAGAGCCTCCTGAGAGACCAGAGTCATCGCTATAGGCCCTGGTAGTGATGTAGGACAGGCCAAAGCCGATCAGTCACCGGGGGCTCTGTCGCTGACTGTGCGTCTGACATGAGCCGGCCCTGAAGGGGCTCGCCTTTGTCAACCTGACAGCCTGATCCCCCTCTGTGGGCCCCCTGTAGGGCTAGTGGTATACCATATACCAGGCAGGTACCCCTGAGCTGAGGTATCGCCTTGCCTGAACCAGAGTCATCTTGTTAGTAGTTCAAGCACGCCCCCTAAACAGAACTCTGGAATTGAACGTTCACGACTAGGGACAATATATCTCGAGAAGTCACCATAACACAAGAAAGACATGACATATTTCCAAGAATTGTCCTATTCACAAGATGAACTCGGGAATTGAATGTTCGGGACTTGGGTGAATGACACCAGTTAGAACTTGTTTGAAGAACTTGAAGAAATCCCCAGGAATATGCCACAAAACGTTCACAAAACGTTCAAAAATTTCTTTGGGGTCAAGACTCAAGAATGGCACAGCACCCTCAGAAAAGTGAGAGTCATTGTCGCTAAAACTACTCTCACCTGAGAATCAGCCTGACCCTCAGGTGGGGGTAGTTTTAGTGACAATGACTCTCACTTTTCTGTGTGTGAAGTTCCGCTCGAGATTTTGTTTGCAGGGCAAACTTGTCCTTGGCATGTTGTTGTGCACTGAGCAGGTTCCGAGGTATCCCATTGCCTGTGTGTTTTCGTTTGTTGTTCAGACCTACACTACAGACCAATGCAGCAAGAAGCGGTGACTTTTCCATAATAAAATTGTGTTTATGTTGGTTTCAGCAAAATCTTCATGACATTATCTTCATTGGATATTTTTGCGAAAATCTCAAATAAATAGAATCACTAGAGCGTCGGATGTGTCCTTTATATAGCTTTTTCCATATGGAGGATTCATAGAATGAACTCCAAAAGTAGTTGATTGAGCCGAAATCTGATAATTAGGCAAATTCCAGGCCAAAGTCTAGTGAATGCAATCGATTAAATAAAGCAGGTGGCACATATAAAGCCGTGGGGACAATCTGGTACATTTTTGACCTAATTCTTTTTTGAGGCCTAATCATCGATCACAGTCACTTTAAACAAAAAAGTGTTTTATTAGGTTATTAATTACTTAACGTAATTACATGGATTCGGTGCATTGCCATTCTTCCACTAAGACCTCTTTCTTTTGCAAAGGCTTGATGTAGAGGGTATTTGCATGTCATGTCGCTTATAAATATATCATCAATAGCAATGTAAATGTAAAAGATAAGATTATATTATGTTAATATACAAGTGAGGGCGCAAACAGATTACATCTGTTTGCTAGCCCTCACTTGTTTGAGAAGATACTGGATTTAATATTTATGCAGGGTTGTGGCATTTGGAGGGGTGTTTGGGATTTATTTAAGAGTTAGTGAGGAAATTTGTTTACTTGATGAGGTTATAAATGACAACAAAGGAATTCCTTCTGTTATAATGGAAACTGATTTTATTAATAATGAAAAGGGCAGCAATCAATTGACTTGGATGAAGATTGATATATTGAAGAGTTCCTAGACTTTCTAAATGTCTAGTGGAATTCCTAGATATAGAGTTTCTAGACCCATTGATGAGTTTAGATACACATGTTGAAGAGTTCCTAAACATGTGGATGAGTTTCCTAGATATGTGGAACAGTTTCTAGATGGGTTTCACGCCTGACTTGTATCTGAAATTCCCTCTCATGAAGTCCATATTTAAAGGGCTAGTATGAGTCTTGTGGGGCCCCTAGTCATGTTGTGGAGCCCCAAGACGTGGTATGGAGCCCCTACACGTGTTGTGGAGCCCCTACACGTGTTGTGGGGACCCTAGTCATGTTGTGGAGCCCCTAGGCCTGTTGTGGAGCCCCTAGACGTGTTGTGGGGCCCCTGATCAAGGTTCTGAGTGCTGCGTCCACATGGCCAAGGCTCCCGCTCCTGCGACTCCGGCGACTCCCGCTCCCATGGCTCCAATCTGTGCGACTCCTGCTCATACCGCTCACGTTCACTGGAAAATATAAAAATTTACATATAAAATGGCAGAAAAAGAACTTTAAACTTCTGAAGAACCATGGCCTTTTATTTAAAGTCACTACCGGGTATTTACATGTATTAAACCACAGACAGCTCTATTAACCTTTCTGAGTGTTAAATACCGGGTATTTACATCTTTTAAAGCACAGGCAACTCTAACAACCTTTCTGAGGCAGTACTGTGGAGTTTAAGGTCGGACATGTATCAAACCAGGGGGGGGGGACAAAAGGTCACTAATATGCACCTAGCTCTGGAACTAAACATGATAGAGAGATAAATTGAACATTTCTGAACTCCTCTCGCCAAGACGCTTCGTTTGGCACTATAATTGGCTCTGAAGAAAAATTTCAGAGACCCCCCCCCCCTGAAGTCAAAAATTGGGTAAATGACCTGGGAATTGTTTTTTATATAAATTCAAGGTCTATATTTAGCAGTGCGTTAGTGGCAGTACTGAGAATTAGGCCTAACCCCTGAAAGTATCCCATGAAAATTGGTCACATTGGGCGCTCAGTCAGTACTGTGGAGTTCAAGATTTGCTCTGAAGACCAAATTTCAGAGACCCCCCCTGAAGTCAAAAATTGGGTAAATGCTGACCCGAGGAGGAGTGGTTGGAGCCCCTAGACGTGTTGAAGAGCCCCTGATCAAGGTTCTGAGTGCTGTGTCCACGTGGCCAAGGCTCCCGCTCCTGCAACTCCGGCGACTCCCGCTCCCGTGGCTCCCATTTGTGCGACTCCTGCTCGTACCGCTCACGTTCACTGGAAAATATAAGAATTTACATATAAAATGGCAGAAAAAGAACTTTAATTTCTGAAGAACCATGGCCTTTACTACCGGGTATTTACATGTATTAAAGCACAGACAGCTCTATTAACCTTTCTGAGTGTTAAATACCGGGTATAAATTCAAGGTCTATACTTAGCAGTGCGTTAGTGGCAGTATTTCAGAGACCCCCCCTGAAGTCAAAAATTGGGTAAATGCTGACCCGAGGAGGAGTGGTTGGAGCCCCTAGACGTGTTGAAGAGCCCCTGATCAAGGTTCTGAACGCTGTGTCCACATGGCCAAGGCTCCCGCTCCCGCTCCTGCGACTCCGGCGACTCCCGCTCCCATGGCTCCAATCTGTGCGACTCCTGCTCGTACCGCTCACGTTCACTGGAAAATATAAGAATTTACATATAAAATGGCGGAAAAAGAACTTTAAACTTCTGAAGAACCATGGCCTTTTATTTAAAGTCACTACCGGGTATTTACATGTATTAAAGCACAGACAGCTCTATTAACCTTTCTGAGTGTTAAATACCAGGTATTTACATCTTTTAAAGCACAGGCAACTCTAATAACCTTTCTGAGGCAGTACTGTGGAGTTTAAGGTCGGACATGTATCAAACCAGGGGGGGGGGGACAAAAGGTCACTAATATGCACCTAGCTCTGGAACTAAACATGATAGAGAGATAAATTGAACATTTCTGAACTCCTCTCGCCAAGACGCATCATTTGGAGCCATAATTTAGTCTCGATTTTCACAATATTCTTCATTCTGTTCTTTTAAATTTTGAGGTACCTAGACTTGATATTAAAAAAAATCTGAGATTCTAGAGCTGCATTCATGCATCATGACAACAAAGGGACAGACAGCTCTTTTAACCTTTCTGAGTGTTAAATACCGGGTATTTACATGTATTAAACCACAGGCAACTCTAATAACCTTTCTGAGTGTTAAATACCGGGTATTTACATGTATTAAAGCACAGACAGCACTATTAACCTTTCTGAGTGTTAAATACCGGGTATGTACATGTATTAAACCACAGACAGCTCTAATAATAAGTATTCAAAACATGTTGTCAGTCGGCGCGGATAGACTCGCTATGTTAAAGCACTACCGGGTAGAGTCTCGCCTGCTCTATTTGGGTCAAAAATGGGTCTTTTTGGGTCAGGAAAAAAATAGCTGATACTTCAGCATGTCTACTTTACTATTATCTGAGGCTCAGAAATGTTTGGGGCCCCAAAATATCCATAAATCCAAAAAAGCAAACTCAAGTTGATCAGCCACGAGACCGTATATAGGATTTCAACAGGGTTGGGATGGTGAATTGACCCAAACTCAGGGGGGGCTTGGGGGGTCATAAAGAATTTTTCTTTCAATGGGATAGCGGAAACTTGGATATTTAACATGTCTTCTTTTGGCATATATTAAGGGCAGATCCCAAAAATTGCTCTAATCCCCCCAAAAAAGGGCTTGTCGTTGAGCAATTTTTCAAGTTATTCTAGTAGTATTCATGTTTGAGGGTCCTGCCGCTATTGGTACTTCACTTCTACTTGTTGGATAACTTAATGAATCGTATCATTAGAAAGGCCCAATACAGGAGAGTTCATTAAAAAATATTTTGGCCCCCCCCCCCCTTGTGTTCAAATTTTGAGCATATTTTCAGTTTGGATCGGGCCACTGTCGGTTGGCGGGGATAGACTCGCTATGTTGAAGCACTACCGGGTAGAGTCTCGCCTGCTCTATTTGGGTCAAAAATGGGTCTTTTTGGGTCAGGAAAAAAATAGCTGATACTTCAGCATGTCTACTTTACTATTATCTGAGGCTCAGAAATGTTTGGGGCCCCAAAATATCCATAAATCCAAAAAAGCAAACTCAAGTTGATCAGCCACGAGACCGTATATAGGATTTCAACAGGGTTGGGATGGTGAATTGACCCAAACTCAGGGGGGGCTTGGGGGGTCATAAAGAATTTTTCTTTCAATGGGATAGCGGAAACTTGGATATTTAACATGTCTTCTTTTGGCATATATTAAGGGCAGATCCCAAAAATTGCTCTAACCCCCGCAAAAAAGGGCTTGTCTTTGAGCATTTTTTCAAGTTATTCTAGTAGTATTCATGTTTGAGGGTCCTGCCGCTATTGGTTTAGTCACTTCTACTTGTTGGATTTCTTAATGAATCGTATCATTAGAAAGGCCTAATACAGGGGAGTTCAAAAAAAAAAACTTTGCCCCCCCCCCCTTGTGTTCAAATTTTGAGCATATTTTCAGTTTGGATCGGGCCACTGTCGGTCGGCGCGGATAGACTCGCTATGTTGAAGCACTACCGGGTAGAGTCTCGCCTGCTCTATTTGGGTCAAAAATGGGTCTTTTTGGGTCAGGAAAAAAATAGGTGGTACTTCAGCATGTCTACTTTACTATTATCTGAGGCTCAGAAATGTTTGGGGCCCCAAAATATCCATTAATCCAAAAAAGCAAACTCAAGTTGATCAGCCACGAGACCGTATATAGGATTTCAACAGGGTTGGGATGGTGAATTAACCCAAACTCAGGGGGGGCTTGGGGGGTCATGAAGAAGTTTTCTTTCAATGGGATAGCGGAAACTTGGATATTTAACATGTCTTCTTTGCCACATATTAAGGGCAGATCCCAAAAATTGCTCTAACCCCCCCCAAAAAAGGGCTTGTCGTTGAGCATTTTTTCAAGTTATTCTAGTAGTATTCATGTTTGAGGGTCCTGCCACTATTGGTTTAGTCACTTCTACTTGTTGGATTACTTAATGAATTGTATCATTAGAAAGGCCTTATACAGGGGAGTTCAAAAAAAAAATATTTTGGCCCCCCCCCCCTTGTGTTCAAATTTTGTGCATATTTTCAGTTTGGATCGGGCCACTGTCGGTCGGCGCGGATAGACTCGCTATGTTGAAGCACTACCGGGTAGAGTCTCGCCTGCTCTATTTGGGTCAAAAATGGGTCTTTTTGGGTCAGGAAAAAAATAGGTGGTACTTCAGCATGTCTACTTTACTATTATCTGAGGCTCAGAAATGTTTGGGGCCCCAAAATATCCATAAATCCAAAAAAGCAAACTCAAGTTGATCAGCCACGAGACCGTATATAGGATTTCAACAGGGTTGGGATGGTGAATTAACCCAAACTCAGGGGGGGCTTGGGGGGTCATAAAGAAGTTTTCTTTCAATGGGATAGCGGAAACTTGGATATTTAACATGTCTTCTTTGCCACATATTAAGGGCAGATCCCAAAAATTGCTCTAACCCCCCCAAAAAAAGGGCTTGTCGTTGAGCATTTTTTCAAGTTATTCTAGTAGTATTCATGTTTGAGGGTCCTGCCACTATTGGTTTAGTCACTTCTACTTGTTGGATAACTTAATGAATCGTATCATTAGAAAGGCCCAATACAGGAGAGTTCATTAAAAAATATTTTGGCCCCCCCCCCCCTTGTGTTCAAATTTTGAGCATATTTTCAGTTTGGATCGGGCCACTGTCGGTTGGCGGGGATAGACTCGCTATGTTGAAGCACTACCGGGTAGAGTCTTGCCTGCTCTATTTGGGTCAAAAATGGGTCTTTTTGGGTCAGGAAAAAAATAGGTGGTACTTCAGCATGTCTACTTTACTATTATCTGAGGCTCAGAAATGTTTGGGGCCCCAAAATATCCATAAATCCAAAAAAGCAAACTCAAGTTGATCAGCCACGAGACCGTATATAGGATTTCAACAGGGTTGGGATGGTGAATTGACCCAAACTCAGGGGGGGCTTGGGGGGTCATAAAGAATTCTTCTTTCAATGGGATAGCGGAAACTTGGATATTTAACATGTCTTCTTTTGGCATATATTAAGGGCAGATCCCAAAAATTGCTCTAATCCCCCCAAAAAAGGGCTTGTCGTTGAGCAATTTTTCAAGTTATTCTAGTAGTATTCATGTTTGAGGGTCCTGCAGCTATTGGTTTAGTCACTTCTACTTGTTGGATAACTTAATGAATCATATCATTAGAAAGGCCCAATACAGGAGAGTTCATTAAAAAATATTTTGGCCCCCCCCCCCTTGTGTTCAAATTTTGAGCATATTTTCAGTTTGGATCGGGCCACTGTCGGTTGGCGGGGATAGACTCGCTATGTTGAAGCACTACCGGGTAGAGTCTCGCCTGCTCTATTTGGGTCAAAAATGGGTCTTTTTGGGTCAGGAAAAAAATAGGTGGTACTTCAGCATGTCTACTTTACTATTATCTGAGGCTCAGAAATGTTTGGGGCCCCAAAATATCCATAAATCCAAAAAAGCAAACTCAAGTTGATCAGCCACGAGACCGTATATAGGATTTCAACAGGGTTGGGATGGTGAATTAACCCAAACTCAGGGGGGGCTTGGGGGGTCATAAAGAAGTTTTCTTTCAATGGGATAGCGGAAACTTGGATATTTAACATGTCTTCTTTGCCACATATTAAGGGCAGATCCCAAAAATTGCTCTAACCCCCCCAAAAAAAGGGCTTGTCGTTGAGCATTTTTTCAAGTTATTCTAGTAGTATTCATGTTTGAGGGTCCTGCCACTATTGGTTTAGTCACTTCTACTTGTTGGATAACTTAATGAATCGTATCATTAGAAAGGCCCAATACAGGAGAGTTCATTAAAAAATATTTTGGCCCCCCCCCCCCCTTGTGTTCAAATTTTGAGCATATTTTCAGTTTGGATCGGGCCACTGTCGGTTGGCGGGGATAGACTCGCTATGTTGAAGCACTACCGGGTAGAGTCTTGCCTGCTCTATTTGGGTCAAAAATGGGTCTTTTTGGGTCAGGAAAAAAATAGGTGGTACTTCAGCATGTCTACTTTACTATTATCTGAGGCTCAGAAATGTTTGGGGCCCCAAAATATCCATAAATCCAAAAAAGCAAACTCAAGTTGATCAGCCACGAGACCGTATATAGGATTTCAACAGGGTTGGGATGGTGAATTGACCCAAACTCAGGGGGGGCTTGGGGGGTCATAAAGAATTTTTCTTTCAATGGGATAGCGGAAACTTGGATATTTAACATGTCTTCTTTTGGCATATATTAAGGGCAGATCCCAAAAATTGCTCTAATCCCCCCAAAAAAGGGCTTGTCGTTGAGCAATTTTTCAAGTTATTCTAGTAGTATTCATGTTTGAGGGTCCTGCAGCTATTGGTTTAGTCACTTCTACTTGTTGGATAACTTAATGAATCGTATCATTAGAAAGGCCCAATACAGGAGAGTTCATTAAAAAATATTTTGGCCCCCCCCCCCTTGTGTTCAAATTTTGAGCATATTTTCAGTTTGGATCGGGCCACTGTCGGTTGGCGGGGATAGACTCGCTATGTTGAAGCACTACCGGGTAGAGTCTCGCCTGCTCTATTTGGGTCAAAAATGGGTCTTTTTGGGTCAGGAAAAAAATAGGTGGTACTTCAGCATGTCTACTTTACTATTATCTGAGGCTCAGAAATGTTTGGGGCCCCAAAATATCCATAAATCCAAAAAAGCAAACTCAAGTTGATCAGCCACGAGACCGTATATAGGATTTCAACAGGGTTGGGATGGTGAATTGACCCAAACTCAGGGGGGGCTTGGGGGGTCATAAAGAATTTTTCTTTCAATGGGATAGCGGAAACTTGGATATTTAACATGTCTTCTTTTGGCATATATTAAGGGCAGATCCCAAAAATTGCTCTAATCCCCCCAAAAAATGGCTTGTCGTTGAGCAATTTTTCAAGTTATTCTAGTAGTATTCATGTTTGAGGGTCCTGCCGCTATTGGTTTAGTCACTTCTACTTGTTGGATAACTTAATGAATCGTATCATTAGAAAGGCCCAATACAGGAGAGTTCATTAAAAAATATTTTGGGCCCCCCCCCCCCTTGTACAATATTTTAGAGCATATTTTCAGTTGATCAGCCACGAGGCTGTATATAGGATTTCAACAGGGTTGGGGTGGTGAATTGACCCAAACTCAGGGGGGCTGGGGGGGTCATAAAGATTTATTTTTTTTAATGGGATATCGCAATCTGGGATATTAAACATGTCATCTTTGATACATATTAAGGGCAGATCCCAAAAATTGCTCCAACCCCCCCAAACAAAAAAAAATCGTTGAGCAAATTTTCAAGTTATTCTAGTAGTATTCATGTTTAAGGGTCGTGCCCGTATGTGAAAAGTGACTTCTACATGTTGCATTTCTTAATTAATCGTATCATTAGAAAGGCCTAAGACTTGGGAGTTCAGAAAAAAATATTTTGGCCCCCCCCCCCCCTTGTACAATTTTAAAGAGCAGTTTTCATGTTTGCATCGAGCCACTGTCACTCGGCGCCCATAGACTCCCTATGTTAAAGCACTACCGGGTAGCGTCTCAATCCTGAAACCTGACAAGGGGGGGGGGGCTCAAATTTTTTTTTGCTTCAAGGGGGTGCCCTGCCCCAAACCAAATGTTTGTGAAAGACATACCCGTATCTATAGAACTAAAAATGATAGAGAGACAAATTTTACATTTCTGAAATCCTCTCGCCGAGATGCTTCGTTTGGCGCTATGCAAAAGAGTCTAAGTCGAAGCGTTCTACTCGCCAAAATTCCCAAACAATGTCAAATTTCACAAAAAGTAGGGGGGATGGAGGGCTGACACACTAGGGCCTAATAAATAGGACATTTCTGCATCTAACGAGCCTAATAAGGTGAATATTGCTTGAGATTTACCTTCGATATGAGCCATTTTCAAGAAATTTGATTCAAGTTGAGAAATGACAGTCTGGTCTGTGTCGGTTTCAAGTCACCCCCAACCACACAAGGCTTCGTTTGGGGGTTAAAATACATTATATTTAATGGAAACAAAGCCTAAGCGTTACAAAACATTCTATATTTATCTGCACAATAGCTGAATTAGGCCCTACCCCCCCAGAAAATTTGGTTGAAGCTTATTTAGTTGATGGATCGGCGAAAAATTGAGGCGATAAAAATGTGGCCGCCCGGCTTGCGCTTGACAGTGGCAGGCCGCGAGTCGTTTGTTCACATTCCCCGAAAAATAAAATAGTCTTTTTCAGCTTTAAAATCAAGTTATATTGAAAAGAAAATAGCGCACGCCAGAGAAAAGATCCTATATTTAGACACCTGATAGCTGAATTAGGCCCTACCCCCCCAGAAAATTTGGTTGAAGCATTTTCAAACAGGGGCGCCCAGCCACGCTGTCATTTTCAAACTTCTATCATTTGATCATTGGCTCTGTTTTTAGGTCTTGGCAAGTTTAGAGCCCAGTCTTCGTCATTTTGCGGAAGAACCCGGCTACTGAGCTGTCCGCAATTTCACCCCCCAAATAGTGGAAGCCTAATCTATCAATATCAACAAAAATTGCGGACTTACCTTTCATATTTGAGCTGTAATCGATGAAATTAACCAATTTGGTACCGATTCATCGTCCCTCGGCGTTCCACTGTCCGCCATGTTGGATTTTGATACCGGAGATTGCCGAAGCGCTCGATAAACAAATTATTTTTTTATAAAGACGGTTATAGTGTCCGACAGTGTCCGATATGTCCGCAACTGCCTAGATATTACCTGTAGGAGTAATAATATTACCTTGAATGTCCGCAATTTGCTCTATTTCGGAAGATAAAATGTTCGTGCCGACCCCCGAGTAAACCGGATGTCATTTTTTATGTCGTAAAAAAAATGGACAAATTTCAAGAATACGACGAGTCAAGTTTCGGCGACTTAACTTGGCCGAAAATCAATCAATCCTCCTTAATTTGGCCATGTAAGTAGTAAATTATTGCGGATTATCAAAGAATAATATGTTTTCTTTACGTTGTCAGCTTTTAAGGCAGGAGAAACAATGATAAGTCGTGGAAAATGGACTTCAAGCGAGACGAGTCAGTGAACTCGCTGACTCGCCTGTAAAAAAGTCAACTTCGAGGAAGGTTATTATTGTAATCTGTTAAACAATCATAGGGATGAGATGAGATGAAGGGTAGTAACATATAGAGAAAAGCAAGTTTTATAGTCGACTGATTACATGAAACATCCTTTAACATCCTTGTGCCTTTAGTACCCTGAGGACCTTGAGTGTAGAGGAAGTACCATGAACCTCCGGGTAGGGTTGTCCCAGTGTAATTATACAGGGATTTGTGACTGTCTCATTGAGCCTTTGTTAAATACCGCTTGAAACCTAGCGCACTGTATATATATATAGCTGCTGACATATTTTTCAAACATTTATCTTTATTTCTGAGTTATGTATAGGTACAATTACATCAAAGTTATGATCGCAACAGTGCTTAGGGGGCACTCCCGTATAATATATGAATTATCCCTTTCATCTAACATTGTTATCCTCAAGGTGTAATAACTCAGATTAGAAAGGTCACCCTCCACCACACAATTCAGGTGTGTGGTGCATCTTCTCGGGGAATAATTTCTAATGAAATCGGATGATAACTTACCATTTACTAAAATAACAGATGCAGGGTTATTCCTTCAAGCATCATAGCAATCTTTTAAGAATTACACTGCGATGCCCTTTGGTCAGAACGCTGCATATTTCCTGTTCTAGCTACTTCACTATCCTTGAAAGAATATGAGCGTCAGTCTGCCGCTGGCCTTGCGGTTAAAGACAAAAAGCTACAAGGGTCAAGTACTTGTTGAAGATCAGGGTAGGCTGGAGCCTCATTCAAAACATGGACTCACCCTACATGGCTGGAGAGTCTGGCAATGCTGGACCCTCCTCCAAGAATATAACAAACATGGAGGGTCGTTCAGAACAGATTCGTCAGTCGTCATAATGCGATTTTTGTCAATATTGCAAAATTTGTAATTGACTAGAGTATTTTTCATCTGGCAATATGCAGTATTCACTTCTATTTTTTTACAAATTTTAACAGGAATTTTTCTGAAACAATTCTTACTAGTGGTCGTTTCGTCACATTACCATTTGCCACATCACTTGCTCTGAAAGACCCTCCAGGACCCTTTGAGACTGAAAAAGAGGCTCAATTGAGTCCAGCATTGCCAGACTCTGGGAACAGCATTGACTCTCCACCCATTCTGGGTGAGTCAAGCCCCTGAATAAGGACCAAGCACTGCCTGATCCTCACCCACATGTAGGTAGGGATTATGTAGTAGTTATAGGACGAGTACCAATCCTGTACGTGAAATACAGTGAAAGAGCCTTATAGGCTCCCTTCACTGAATACCCCTACAGGCTTGGTACAAGGCCTATAACCAGGTGGAAGACCGCCTGTACTTACAGTACGTCCTGCATAACACACCCAGCCCGTTTTTACAGGTCACTCAGCCTGGAATACAGTGCTGTTCAGTAACAGCACTGTGCTTTTACTATAGCTTTCATATAATCATATTTGCGATTTTTACATGATATTTGCTAAATATTTACACCTATCTAGTACATGGATAAGTATATCAGCTACCAACTTTTAGATGCATTATGTGCATGGTCCATTGCATTTCTAAATTATTATGAGTTTAAATCAGTATTTTCTCTAATGTGACACACATGTAGCAGAGACTCTGATTGGAGAAGGTGTGAAAGCCCGAGCTGCAGGCTGGTATACCAGGCTGCCTGCCTGGCACACCAGCCTGCTGTGCTGGGAGAGTGTATAGGGGCGACCTGAAAGTACAGGCTGGGCGACCTGAAAGTACAGGCTGCCTGTTAATGCAGGCCGTCCTGTACTGCTGTACTAGTCCTCCACCTGATAACTACTTTATACCAATAGCTGTATACAGTATACAAGAGGTGTGAGATGCTTTGTTCTCTGTGCCTGCTGTGGTATAATTTGGCGTGAAGGCCGGCTTCAGGCTGATGCTCACACTTTTCTCGTGATGCCTCTGCCTGGTCGCCGTGTCCCGGACAGGAAGTGGAAATGTTGTTTCGGTCAGCTGGAAACTTGCTGACTCATCGCGTCCTGCTCTTCCCCTCCTCCTGGTACATGACTCACAACTCTAAACCCGTCCTAGACCATATTAAAAAAAAGTTGGGTTTCCGGTCACCCGACCGGGTCTAGCAAAACAGTGCCGGGTCTCCCTATTTTTTCCTTTTCCTGGGAAATTTAGCTATTTTCCAGTTTTTACGGTTTGTGAATCGGACAATTATAAAGGATTTTAGAGCAAGAACTCTCAAATCAGGCCTAAAAATGTGAACGCAAAAATCCCTGAGAATCCCTGGCCAAGGCATCTCTAACACTATAAGGACGGCATAATGCATTATTCCCTTGGTCGTCTTGATGCATGAATGCAGCCCTGGTGAGTAACTCACCATTGCTGCATTCAATCATCATGCTAACCCTATGATGTTGTGACACTCCTGATGCATGGGCATGATGCACCAATGCAGCACTGGCGAGTTACTCATTAGTACAGCATCTATCCATCGTGACGACAAATGTCATCTTTCAGGGACATGCCATCCTTAAAGGGTTAATTCCCTTCTGATGCCAGCTTAATGACAGTTGGCGGCCATGGAAGATCCAGACTGTCTTGTTGAGTCAGTAAGTGATAGATCGGGGCTGTTAATAAGAAATGTAAATGTTTTATATGTATTTAGAACCATTGAGAATACCATCAATCAGGCTAACCACTCAATGAATTATTCGGCAAACATATATCATCATTGATCACTATCTAATGTCTAATTACTTAGCCTTTTTGATGGGGAAGTAAAGCACTGGTATTGGTACGACGGCCCCTAACAGTCCCTGATTGTGGCAAAATTAGGCTTTTGAAATGGTGAAGCTATTAAGATATATATATACATGTTCCTTTATTCATCTTAGACTATTTACTGATTTACACTCGTGTTTCATCTTAATCAACACATTTTGGTGCTATCCCTGCAAACAAAATCTCAAGTGGAACTTTTGCCATGCTTGAGTCTTGACTTGTTATTCCCAGGAGAATTTTGAATGTTTTGTGAGCGTTTTGTGGCATATTCCCTGGAATATCTAGTTTTTTTAAAGAGTTCTTTGAACAAGTTCTAACTTGTGTCTTTCCCCTAAGTCGCAACCGTTTGTCTTTCTTGTGTTATGGTGACTTACCCAGATTCTCCCCAGTTGCGAACGTTCAATTCCTGAGTTCTGTTTGGATGGATATCAGAATATGCCAACGTTTTACGTCCCCCAACAAAATGGCAAAAAACTGGCCATAAGTCATGATCAGACTCAGACACCCCCTGAGTGCCACCTCCAGGTGTCGTCCTCAGGTTCCAATAACCACCACCAGGTGGCCGCTTCCCATTATGGAGGTAAGCTCTACCCATAATCCCCTGCTGCCAATATCCGGTCAGCTGACCACAGATCCCGTCAGAGGCCTCTGGTGGCTGCAGGATGTCCCCGGGTGTACTTCTGTGATTGGACGCTTGGGGTCAGGATGGTCTCACTCTCCAAGCAGGGTCATCCCTGCAAACAAAATCTCAACAGAACGCGTTCCATTGTCGTGTCAAAACTTGTGAATTTCGGAATGAATTTTTTTGGAACTTTTTTAGATATTTTCTTGTGTCATATTCTGTGTCATTTCTTGAAGTGAAACTCGTGAAATACAGGTCTTCAATCTACTTGTGGAATTTCTGGTTATTTGCATGAGTAAATACACCTCACTATTGAACCACTAGGAACGTTCACTATTCTCGAGAATTTTCCGTGTCTCTCTTGGGTATACATCTTGTGTGTTTCCTGGGGAATACAACTATTTCTAACTTGTGTCATTTTTGAGTTCTGTTTGGACGGATGCTACATTTTGAGCTAGCCTCTGCCTATTTTCGTAAGATTTCATTGATAAGTTGTCTTGGCAAAGTAGTCAAGATGTGCGGCCTTGATGCTAAAAATGGTGGAATCCAAGCAGAGACTCCCCTCCAAATAGAACTTAAAAATGACACACGTTAGAGACGTTTGTATTTCCCCAGAACGCACAAGCTGTATGCACAAGAGAGACACGGGAAATTCTCAAGAATAGTTTTTATGGTGGAATTTTATGATAATTATGGGAACTATACTTGGAGAGTGTGTGATGAGGAAAGGGGACCAGACAAGTAGTACCATTTTCTTCCCTTCTTACATAAAAGATTTCCTGCAGTCTAACCCTTGAGGCAGTGTCCTATTTGGTATGAGACTCTTCTGCTTGTGTTTAGCTGGCCCAAACACACTGACTGCTGATTGCCAGCACCTAAAGAGGCATTCTAGGCCCTGACTCTATAACAATAGAGTCTGGACAAACTCATATGAAAAATTTGTTTCACCAACTTGCCCTCAGGAGATGGCCAATTAAAACCTGTACACAAATTTCTGTGCACAGCCTGACAGGAAGTAATAATCTAAATATAGCAGTTCCACCAGTCCCATTTGCAGCCCTTGCGGTGGAAGAAAGGCACTGGTTGAGCGAGTCTGTTTTAGGCTAGCCAATATTACTATAGATTCGGGCATGTAACCAGTATCCTGCGTATAACCTGCTCCTATACTTAATGGTAGTCTCACAGCTTAGCATTACTTTGATATATTACATGATTTATTATATTTAGGAAAGTTATTCAGGGAATAAACTGTATTTGAACATTTTCTTAGTGTATCATCTAAAGTGCCAACCCCGGATTCACAGATATCAACTGATTGCAAGACTATCTAGGGGTAGTTGGTTCTTAGATTTAATGCATAATAGCAGAGAAGACATTTGAACAAAATTAACTTCATTTCATTCTCCTTTCTTCATACTTCATCTCATTTTAACCTAATTACTATTTCGCCCTAAAACTATGCTGCGCGTAATTATATTTCCATTCTCGTGACTTTCTTAGCTCTTCTATAATTAAAGACAAGGGACGTGGGCCTCATGGATCAGATATGCAATCAGCATTCTATCTGACTACAATTTTTAAGATTTGTTAATTGCAAACCACAAGTAGCATTCTGAGCAAGAATACATTTTCGAATGTGGTTTGTATTTTGATTCCTGAGTTTCCCCTACAGTGCTACCTTTTTGTTGAGTACATATGCTGTATTTTGAAAATCATTTGGTGAATAAAACACTTCATGAATTCAAAAAACATTTAAAGAGAATTAACTTGCTTTCATTTCATTTTCTTTCTTATATAACCTAATTACTATTTCACCCGAACACTGTGCTGAGCATAATTATATTTCCATTCTCCTGACTTTCTTACCTCTTGAATAATTGAAGACAAGGGCCTCATGAATCAAATATGCAATCAACATTTTATCTGACTACAGTTCTTAAGATTCGTATTTTGCAAACCACAAGTAGAATTCTTAGCATGAATACTTTTTCGGATGTGGTTTGTGCTTTGATTCCAGATTTTATTTCACCACACATCAGCGTTTCCTTATACAGTCCTCCTTCTGTATATTTTATAATTCTCCCCAAATGACAAGACCACATCCGACCTTGAGAAGGACCAGCCTCCCTGTCTGTCCCTGATATCAACCTCCACCCACTACAGCCAAGTATACCTTGTCCATGGGAACATGGCCAGGTCTACAAAGGGCCTGGCTGATGAGTTCTCTGTGGAAGTCTTATAGCTGTGTACAATGGTCAAAGTGATACCTCAAATAAACCAAACTTGTCACCCCATTAGCCCCTTCCTCCAGTGTATTTGATCGAAGTGTTAATGAAACCACCCCTCCTGTTTTATGGCCTATAATGGTACTACCAAAGGGATGAGGCTGGCCTCCTCCTGTAGGTGCTAACACTACTTAATAAAGGTCCTAATGCACTCACAGTCAGGGAGCTTGCCAGGATATGCCTGACAATGTATAGCAGCCTTAACCATCAAAGACTGCATATTGCTACCTGGTTCTTCGGTGTGGAGATTAAGGCTTTGTCTCACGACCTTGAGCCAATGATTTTGTCTCTGATCGGGTGCCATCTCTGACCGGGTGCCGTCTCTGACCAGCTGCCGTCTCTGACCTAGTGTTTTTTTAATTTTTAACATACTCATATATATTATGATTTGTAGAAACGTTATGGCAGTTGATATGGAACTATAATTAGCCTCTTGCTGTTGGTAGAAGATAACGTAACTCCCAAATGACATCTGGTCAGAGACGCCACCTGGTCAGAGATGGCACCCAGTCAGAGATGGTACCCGGTCAGAGACAAAAGCATTGGACCAAGGTCGTGAGACACAGCCTTAAAGGCAGCCTAGGCTAGTACCTCCCTGTGCTTTATTGCTCCATCATGCAGACACTATTGGGTTGACCTGATGCACTAATGGTTAGTCAGTTACCATTGCTAAACTACTGCACCATCTGAATCCTCATGATGCCTAGAGACTTCTAGCAGCCCTCAGAGGACTCACCTCCTAACCTTTAAATGATGACATGTTGCTAGAAGATGACATTTGTCGTCATCATGCACCAATGCAGCCCCAACGAGTAACTCACCGGGGCTGCATTGGTGCATCACGCCAACCCTGTGGGAGTGTCTCAACCCTGCAGGGTCAGCATGATGTATAAATGGAGCACTGGTAAGTTACTCACCAGAGCTGCATTCATGCAATATGACAATCAAGGGCATTATGCATTTAAGGTATGACGCCGTCGTTTAAGGGCTAAGACCAGACATAGGGGCGGTGGCGAGTCTCGTGTTCCTGTATAATTCTGAATATTTTACGGGACCTGACTTGTGCTGCCGTCAGAAGATGACCCGGGAGCAGCTTCTGAGACTAACCTCAGACACTGCAGCACTCTGTCCCACACTGCAGCACTCTGCTCCACTTTGTGCCTTTTAGCCAGCTGCACCCCCTCCCTTTCATCTCATGATTCAGCCTTACCAAATAGATACAGGTTAGACATCTGAGACCGGCTGAAGTCTATGACTGACTGACCTCCTTCTAACAGTGTATGCCCCAGACAGGATGTGCAAATGTTGTTCCGGCCTGCTGCAGTATCAATTTTTAGAGTCAATCCATTCCACAACCTACCTTCTCCTCCTGTTTAACTTAGAGACCAGCCTGTTGAAGCATATATAATTGCCGTTTAGGGTCAAATGGAAAATAGATGATGGTGGACGATACTGTTTACTGATGCTGACAATTTGATTGATTGTGCGGGTAATAAGAAGTGGAAATCTTTTATATGCTTTTAAAGTCACTGCAATTGGCATCACTCATCAAGAAGTGATAAATTACTGCTTTAATAAGTTCAACAAGTTACCCTTAAATTACACTTGTCCTAGTAGTTTCATAACAGTGTTTTGGATAGTCAATGTAGATGTCTTTTGGTCAATAGTGTCATATTTGCAAGACATTCTTGTGAAATACGTTTTACTAGTGGTCATCAAGCAGGTTTTTGTCATGTCAAAATTTGCCTAGGACTGCGTCAGTCGTTCTTAGGGATCCTCCAGGAGGCTCTTTTAAAACACATTCGTTAATCGTGAGAATAAAAAGTCCACTATAAACCCTACAGGAAAAAATGCCCACGAACTCGTGGCATATTCTGAAAGACCACCCTGTTCATATTTGTTTATTCCTCTCCATACTGATATTCTGACCTAAGTTAGTAGTGACTAACACCTCAGTCACTAGTGATCGACCTAGTAAGTCATTTCTTGGCTCCCTTCACAACCAACCACTGTTAGTTGATGCAGTCAGCTTGGTCATGAGTGACTATTTTGTCTTGGTTTTTCCATTTCTATGACTATGAGTGTAATGTTAGGCAAAATTCATATATTCCTCTTTGCCTTGGGTATCTTTAAATATCTGTTAATCATTCCGACAAATATCCTATGCTGACTACGCTGGCATAACAATTGTGTGTCACCAACATTCTGTCACATTTTCTCAACGCCCTCCCCTATGGCTCTAGACCCCTATATTCGATATGGCAACATGGGCATTTCTTAAAATCACTATGCGATATGAGGCTAAGTGACATGTGACATGAGGCTTAAAAAGATAGGGATATGGGACATGGACAGTTTTTAAAACCAACATGGGACATGAGCATTATTATGAGCAACATAGACATGCAACATGGTCATTTTCTCAAATTGACATCTAACATGGGGACCCCCCCCCCCCCATCAAGGGCCACTCCTCTGACCAACGCCTGTAAGACTCGGTATTGTGTACCTGATCCGGGCCTCCTCGGCCTCTCACAGCGGTCAGTCTCGTCTCAGACCCACGGTCTGCTCAGTGAGTTCCCACGGCCACACAACAGCTGAGTCTCTGGTGCCCACCACGTCCACCCTGCAGGCTGTCGTATTGTGTCCACTTTGCCTTTGAGGGGACCCTCCTAACGGAATTCAAGAATTCAAATATTCCCAGAAACTTACAAGCTGTATACACAAGATAGTCACGGGAGATTCTCGAGAATAGTGAACAATCCTAGTGACATTTTCAATGGTGATGTGTATTTCCCGAGTTTTACTCGTGCAAATAACCAGAAATTCCACAAGTAGAATCTAGCTACGTGAATTGAAAATTAAATCCTTCATATAGAATGTCATCGAGTTACATTTCATAAGCAGGAAGGACCAAGAAAAAAAATGTTTTTGGAATTTTGTAAATCGGAGTAAAACTTGCGACGTTATCATACAATTACTATCTCACTTTGAGTCAGATATAGGGAACTCGAACCAATAGGGATTTGGATAATCTCATGGCACCTGGATTAGCCCAGATTCATAGGATTTATTCAAAAACTTAGATATAAAATATCTTATCTCAGCTATAACATATCATATCAACATGAGATTTTCACATTTTGGGTTTTCAAGTATGCCGCATCTACTGAAAAAAAAGAATTTCACGAAAATGCGAGATATCTGGACAAGCGGATGACCTTTGACCTAGTTATCGTCAACATTTGACCTATATAACTCCAATAACTAGGTCAATCAAGAGAATTCTTATTACATTTGTATTTAAGTTCAGTGTTTGACATAATCAACACAAGTATCTTGACATACAATGAAAACAACTCTGTTACTGGTTTATATACAAGTACATACATAGCCCCATGACCTAATTAAGCATGACCTTTGACCTAATTATCAGTGTCATATGACCTATTTAATTAAAATAACTAGGTCAATCCACAGAATTCTTATTACATTTGTATCAAAGTACCGTGTTTGATATGATCAATGTATTAACTTTACATACAATCAGAACATCCTGCTACTGGTTTACATACAAGTACTTATATAGCCCCATGACCTGGTTATGGAAGACCTTTGACCTACTTATCTGATGTTTGACCTATTTAACTCCAATCACTAGGTTGATCCACAGAATTATTATTACATTTGTATTGAAGTTCAGTGTCTGACACATTCAAGACAATTACCTTGACAAGTTTACAATTAAAAAGCCCCTGTTACTGATTTCTTCAAATACATACACATCCCCATGACCTGGCTATAGATGACCTTTGACCTAATTAGGAGTGACATTTGACCTATTTTACTACAGTTACTAGGGCCAATCCTGAGAATATCTAGTCAAACTTAAGGGTTTTGTATAGTTCAAATGTACTTTCAATCTCACTGGCATCTGCTATCAGTTTAGGGATTATGTAGTAGTTATAGGACGAGTTTTTAGACAAACTCCTATTAGCAGGTAACCCCTGTATAAACCATACTGCAAAGATCTGCTACTTCGAGCGTCTGCCTCGTGACTGATAGTGTACAACAAGACGAAGTGGGCAGAGGTGAAGTACTGTTCCAAGAAAAATTGAGGCTCTTTATATAGCTGAGAGAGCGGCTAATCCGGATGTTCTAAGCTTGTTTTCACCTAGAGCCCCACCCTCTTCCAGAGAGGAATCAAATTGCTTTTCTGCCGCCTGGTGATTACATGCTCTAGTCTAGCTCGCCATACCCTAGTATAGTTCTCCGCTCTTTTCGTCAGATGGCGCCACAATAGGATTTTTGTACATTTCTACGATACTCGCGAACATTTTAAACGCATAATGAACTATATAAGCAACAAAGCACACTTCTAATATATTGAATATAAAAAACATGTCAATGTTGTGTATTTCTGATAGAATGAGGCAGTTTCTTTAAAATATCAACTAAACTATAGCGAGATGAAAAATACTACACCATATCTAAAGCGATATAAAAGATATATATAGTCAGAACCTCTCACGGATCGGTATTCTGCAACGGATCACTCCCACTCGTCCTCAAAAGCCACACAGGGCTCTCTGTCCATTAGGACTTTGAGCTTTGATGCTTTTGAGGTTTGATCCTATGCTGCCTAACATGAGGTGTAATTAATAACACCGATGTTAGTCGGCCCCTCTTTAGGGGCCACACAATAAACAAAGAATAGAAAGACTAAGGGACCGTTCACAAACGTCACCCCTATTTTTTTCTACGGAGTGGGTAGGTCTTAGGTTTAGCACTATCTGTCGTTGCAAATGGTGCTCGTGTAGAGTCGGCATGATGTACCAAAAGAACATTTATACACAATGATACCATTGTACAAATGTGTATACCTAGTAGGCAATGTCTAATCATCAAATCTAAGAGGGTACTATAGTTTATTATACTTTTATAGGCTATTTTAAAATCCAAGCTTAGCCTAGTTCATAGTCTCCTTACCAATTTTCACTTGACCAGGCTGGCAGAGCCAACTAGTCTAGGTAATTATAACCACAAGGGTGGCTACTCAAGATCCAAGTAGACCTACTACTACGAGATTGCCTTTTGACCACTCTGCCGCCTAGTGATATTTCTATATATAAGTTATATAACTTTGTTTGTTTACAAACAGTCACGTGTCATGTGGTGTTGTTTACAAACAAGAGAGCCACTTGGTGTTGTTTACAAACAAACCCTAAGTAGGTCACGTTACCCTAGTTACCAGAATGCAGGCTTCTGATTGGCTGAGCCTAAGTAGGTCACGTGACGTAAGTAGGTCACGTTACCATGGTTACCAGAATGCCGGCCTCTGATTGGCTGAGAGCTTCTAAGTAGGTCAGTAGGTCACCCAGAATGCTGGCTTCTGATTGGCTGAGAGCCCTAAGTAGGTCACGTTACCATGGCAACGGGTCACGTGACCAAATGGAGGCCTCTGATTGGCTGCATGTTGATTGAGTAATAAACAGTAGTTAACTATAGTCCCGTTCCGATTCATACTATACTACTCCCCTCTCTGCCTTACTTCTGTCAGTACCAGCCTGACCCCCATGACCTTGACCTGTCCTGAGGTCAGCCTCAGGTTCCTTTTACCACCACTAGGTGTCCTCTTCCCATCATGCAGCTGCTGCCCATTTCCGGTCAGCTGACGGCTGATCCCATATCACATTCACCCTTTAAGGACTGCAAAGTGCTTTGATTTGCCACATGGTTGTGTCTGAGCAAATCAATGCTTGTTGAAAATCTGTGTACCCTCTCATAGATTTCCAACTTTTATCAATTAAGTTTCTGGAAGTCAGGCAGTGAAAACCATCTGATTACACATAAATTGAAAGGCGACTGCATTCTCTATTTGAAGTGCAGTAGCGAAGTAGCGATACTTGACATGGATTTGCTTTTCCACTCTGGAATAATTCCAGATAAGAAGAGGCCTTTGTAATTGCATTTTCTATTTCTTTCTATTTTCTTCCGAGCTCCTTCATAATTCAGCAAAATAGGACTGAGATCCATGAATCACATATGCAATTACAATTTTAGTTCACTTTTTGAAATGTCATCTGCGAGCAAAAAACCTAATGAAACTTTCAGATGATTAATAACAATAGTTATTAGTCGAAATGTTGGTGAATTCTCTGCCATAGCGCTATCTTTATATCGCTACATTTTGAAAATTTCTCTCACTTTGCTTAGTCTCACCTTGGAGACCTACCATAAAACCTTTGCTATGGGAGGACCCCACCTATTTAGCTATTTTTTAAGAATGAAAGTTGGCTCCTGAAAAAAGCCTTCAAGATCTTATCTCACTGCATTTGAATGCATTGAGACTCCAGCTAAAGGCCAACCTCCTAGTCTGAGAGAAAAAAAACGGTATATAAAAAAACGCCAAAATTGAATCTGTCTTCGATATAGGCAGGGTCTTCCAGCATATGTCCTGCTCCCTATCTCCCCCAGAATTGATACAACCTTTGGCCTCAGGAGGACCAGACTCGTGTCTGAGACTGGTGGAGACAGCTGGCAATTACCTGCCCCCAGACACACCCCCCTCCCGTCCCCCCCCCCACCCCCTGAGACTCTCAGACTACAGCACCTTTCACTTTAACCTTTAAGGACCGCATACTGTTCTCAAAATCTCAAGCAGAACTTGTGCGATTCTTGAGTCAAAACTTTCTTGAGTCATATTTTGTGTCATATCTTGTAGTGAAACTCGTGAATAGAGGACTTCATTTTGGAATTTCTGATTATTTGAGAAAAACTCAGGAAATACCTGTACATCACCATTGAATATGTTGCTAGGAAAGTTCACTATTCTTGAGAATCTCCCATGTGTATCCTGTGTATACAGCTTGCACATTTCCTCGGAAATAACAATGTGTTGTTAGCAACCACTTCGTTCTACACCAACATAACATGGTGCCCTTGTATTGACAGTAATTTCTCTTTTGCCTTCATGCATCCATCTAGCCCAATTTGGGTTGATACACTCCTAAATGATCATCAGGATGCTCTGATGCAGCACTAGCAAACTACTCGTCAGTCTTGCATTGGGGAATTACATGAAGACAATTCCTTAATAGCACTAAATTGTCCCTAACTCTTTAAGAACGGCATGATACCTTAAAGCATCATGCCCTTGGTCATCATGATGCATGAAAGCAGCATTAGCGAGTAACTTGCAAAATCTGTCCTTAAAGTGTTAAAGGCTGTGTCTCACGAACTTGGGCCAATGTCTTCGCCTCTGACCGGGTGCCAGCTCTGACCGGGTGCCAGCTCTGAAGGGCCTGAGTAAAAACGGGTTATTTAGGGCAGATGATGATAAAAATGGGCAACTAATTACTAGTTTAGAGAGTTTTAACATCCATTAACCTTTTCAGCCAAATTATATCTACATCTGCCCTAAATAACCCGTTTTTATTCAGGCCGGTCAGAGATGGCACCCGGTCAGAGCTGGCACTCAGTCAGAGCTGGCACCCGGTCAGAGCTGGCACCCAGTCAGAGCTGGCACCCGGTCAGAGACGAAAACATTGGCCCAAGTTCGTGAGACACAGCCTGAAGTATTTACCCCAAGAGTCCCAGACAGAAGTGTGAGAGCAGCACCTTGAGACGTGTCCGGTTCTGCTGCATTATTCAGAATATCTTGCAGAGCCTTGACCTGACACGGTGTCAGTGCATGACGTGGACCCTTGTAGTGTGAGGGGGTGAGACTAACTGGAGCCTTGGATCCACAGGCTTAAACTGACTACCGTAGTGGCTTGAAAAAGCGCAGGGGTCTCAAATGAGCGCAGGGTGAATGAGGGTATTGAATGAAAATTTAGGCCATTTTTGTATCTTGAATAAGCGTAGGTCTTGTATGAGCGTGGGGTAAATGGTACCATCAAAATTAATAAGCACAGGTGCGCTTATTCAAGCCACTACGGTACCTTGCAAAATAATATCATGTGATCCCCAGCAGATTTTTGAACATTTTGAGCACGTTTTGTGGCATATTGCCGGGAATTTCTTGTTTTTTGAGCAAGTTTTTTGAACAAGTTTTAAATTGTGTCATTCGCCCAAGTCCAGAACGTTCAATTCCCGAGTTCATTTTGTGAATAGGACACGTTCACAATTCTTGGAATTATCTCGGGTCATTCCTGTGTTATGATGATTTCCCAAGATTCTCCCCAGTCGCCAATGTTCAATTCCCGAGTTCCGTTTGGAGGGTAGCATGCCCACATGAGTAGATTCCTGTATATAAAACACAAGGTATGACATAGTTAGACGCCCATCATCTTTCAACCCTGGATTGACCAACTGTACCATTTGCTTGACCATAGACATGTGGCACCATCTAAAGCCTAAAGATAATGTTGGACTAAGCAGTTTACATATTACCTGATTATAAGTTGGCCCTTCCCTCTATGGCAAAACACATGTTACAATGAGATGATTTTCGACTAGCTCTATCATGTCTTGTGCTATATACAGTCATTGACTCCCATCACAAGTGTGCTACTCAGTTTAAGCCTGTGCTTGGCACCGTTTAATCCCCTACAGCCATCACTTGCAGCACCTACCTCTTTCTGAAAGCTAACCATGCTTACATTTTCTGCCATTGGCCACCAGTGTCAGTGACTTGCTAAATCTGCAGGCCAGCGCCAATATGTGGGAAAAATATCTGAGAATAATTTCCTGTCAGGTATACATCGTAACATAAATAAACAAGAAAAATGTGGCTTTGACCACGGTCGGGTTTGCTGGCAAACCCGACCGTGGTCAAAGCCACATTTTTCTTGCACCCGCCACGTCGCAACATAATGTCTTGACGTGATTTGTACCTTATATCATGATGAATGGTTAATTGATTAACATAAATTTATTCGAACTTTAGGTTCCTCTGGGCCTAGTCTGTAGGCCCCTCGGTACTGGTAGTCTGTAGGCCTACAATTAGTTGGGCATTTAGTCTACCGATGACCATGTAGGCCTAATAAGTAGGCTAGCATATATACATATAAAATGTATGATTCCTTAATATGCAATAACATATATTTTATTAAAATGACCGATATTGTTAAAACCAATTATGTATGGTAGGCCTATGTCTATGATATAATTGATATAAAGGAGTGATCATTTTTTAACAACAGGGGGGGTGGTGTTTTTTTGCACCCCCCCGGTCAAGGGGTCAACATTTTTTACCCCCCCCCCCTTAGGATCGAAAATTGGCTCGAGCGCAGGCCCTTTGAAGCATAGTCATGTGCGGGCTTTTTGGCTCAAAACAGGTTAAATCTTTTTGCCCCCCCCCCCGGTCAAGGGGTCCAAATTTTGTTGCCCCCCCCCCCCCCGACCCACCACCCCACCCACCCCCCTGTTGATAATAAATGATCACTCCCTAAAACGAACATAACAGGGACGCTCATGTATCGGTATCTTTTTTCAAGGCCTACCTAGAAAAGTATGGTTAAACCTAGGCTACATTTTTTTTTTTTTTTTTTTTTTTTTGAACAAATTCGAACTTTTATTTGGTCTAATATTCAAGTACAATCTTCTATAATAATGTCAATATACTATACGGTACGACCAAATAAAGAACATGGACAGCCCATCTGCAAGCAGTTATTATAGGCTGTCCATATGATAAAGATGCAAGTATACAAAACATATATGATTATAACAGGTAGTTATAATTACATAGGCCTAAGCTCCATATGATCTGATAATCTGACCCCCCCCCCCCTCGGAGCTAAAAAAAATCCATCGCCAGGATGGGCCTATAGGCCTTCAACAGGGGCCCAGTGCCATATAGGCCTATGTAGTGTAGGGCCTATTCGTTGGGCCGGTAACCACGTTTCTAGGGTTACGTTTTGACGTAACTACGCACGGCCGCCATATTGCCCCGGGTACAGCGTCGTCGCCTGTGCTCTCTGCTCTGCGTTATGAAGGGTTTACACTGGCACCCTGCGCATACTGAATGGCTGATTATGACCATGAGCTTGCTTTAAATGCTTAATGGCTCGCACGCAATGGCCGGGGATGTCATAACATTCAGCTGTATTAAAACAAAGCCCCCACTTGTCAGATATTTGAAGAAATTAGAGCTTGACCGGCGCTCCCCGCACTGATACATCCAAAAGTGTACCCGGGACAGTATGGCGTCCGTGCATGGTAACGTCAAAACGTAACCTTAGAAACGTAGTTACAACGTGACGTCACAAGGCCTCTTCTGCAAATGAAAATTTAAACTCGCTGCTACTAAACTGTATCAATTCACCGCTACTAAACTGTATCAATTCGCCGCTACTAAACTGTATCAATTCGCCGCTACTAAATTGTATCAATTCGCCGCTACTAAACTGTATCAATTCGTCGCTACTAAATTGTATCAATTCGCCGCTACTAAAATGTATCAATTCGCCTACCCAGAATATTATTTTCATTGTTATAATCTGCCCTGTGACGTCACAGGTGCCCCATGACGGCACCCATCCAAAACGAAAACATTAATAGGGTTTGCCGGCGCCGCCAAAGGCGGCGCCACCGGTCGCTTCGCTCCCGGGCCGCTGGCGCGGCTGGCAAACCCGAAAAAAAATGTCAACAACATTATACCATGTCTAAAAGGCATAGTTTTATTGATCTAGGAACTGTCCACCTTCTTATATCAGGCCCATGAATGCAACGCTAGGCCGTTACTCACCGGGGCTGCAACCATGCATACCCAAACAGAACTCAAGAATGACCCAAGTTAGAGACGTTTGTATTTCCCCTGAAAAGCACAAGCTGCTGACACAAGATAGACATGGGAGATTCTTGGTAATAGTGAACGTTCCTAATGACATGTTCAATGGTGACGTGTATTTCCCCGAGTTTAACTTGTGCAAATAACCAAAAATTGCACAATTAGAATGAAGACCTGTATCCCCCAAGTCTCACTACAAGAAACTACAGGGAATATGACATAAGAAAAACCTGCCATAAACAAAATTCTCGGGTTATAACACCAGAGTGACACAAATTTCACTTGAGATTTTGTTTGCAGAGTAATGATGACCAAGGAGGTTATTAACCCTTTAAGGACAGGTGTTGCTTACAGATGACATTGTTGTCATGATACACCAATGCAGCCCCGGCTAGTTATTCCCTTGGGCTGTATTGGTGCATCATGCTGACCCTTTGGGAGTACCTCTACTCTATAGGGTCAGCCTGATGCTTAAATGCAGCTCTGGTGAGTTACTCGCCAGGGCTGCATTCAGGCATCATGCCAAACCTTTTGGTTTAGACACTCCCAGAGGGTCGGTATGATGTGCCAATGCAGCATCGCCGAGTTACTCGCCGGGGCTACATTGCTGCATTATGATGACAAATGTCATCTTTTATCGACATCCGTTGTTGAAGGGTTAAAGAGTTTAAGCAGCATGTGGTCCTTCACAGATTGAGACCCCATTCTCATCATGAACTAGAAAAGCCTGCATTAGGATCAGCCCGGGCTCTCAGCACTCAATTAAAAAGCAATTACTTTCTTCTACGCTCCATTGAAACCGGCTTACAGCCGTCGCGACACTCTCTCATGGGTTTACCGGCTACAGACGGGTTTGTCAGCAGTGGATGGAGCCGTAATGCATCCGAATTGGCTATTGAAAAGTCTTAACCCTTGAAGGACAGATGTCACTAAAAGGTGACATTTGTTGTCATGATGCACCAATGCAGCCCCGGCAATTAACTCGCCGGTGCTGCATTGGCGCATCATGCCGAGCCAACAGGAGTGTAGCAACCCCATAGGGTCGGCATGATGCTTGAATGCAGCGCTGGCAAGTTACTCGCCAGGGCTGCATTAATGCATCATGCCACCCTTAAAGGGTTATAGCTCCCTGTATCAAGAGTCAGAGTAGAGCTGTGGTTAATGCATTCTACCTTATATAGGCACGTTGATGGGACGCCATTCTATAGGGGTGGAGCGATCAAAAGATCTCTCTATCAAAAGAGGCTGCTAGTCTAGACTCAATTTAATTGAATAAAGTAACATATTGTAATGGAAAACTAATTCTAAGAGGCTTAAGTATGGCAAGACAAGACATTGATTATCTCCCGGTGAACGCAAAAGGTTGTGTCTAAACAGAGTGAATAAATCTGTTAACAGAATGTATTTTAGCATGACATGAATGGGCTGGTAATGCTTACACCAATAATAGAGATATTAGGATAACCTCATTTGAGCAGACACAAGTGCTTCGCACAATACATTATATCTAGATATCTAGATAAAGCTTAGTAGTGAGCAAACAATTATAGAATTGTTCAAGGGGGAATAATAACAAAACTACAGCAGGATCTCATTATAAATAAGACGTGGGGACTAGACAATTTGCTCCTCATAAGCAATGTTCCTAGAGACCTACAGGATAGAAAATCAGAACATGAAAGTTACATGTAATGATCAGTCCTTCTTATGACAATATTTCACTGTACATGTACTCCAAACAGAACTCAGGAATTGAACATTGGCGACTGGGGAGAATCCATAACACAAGAAAGACATGAGATATTCTCAAGAATTGAGAACATTTCCTACATGCACAAAATGAACTCCGAAACGTTTGCGACTTGGGGGAGTGACATGAGTTAGAACTCCAAAAACAAGAAATTCCTGGGAATATGCCACAAAATGTTCACAAAACATTCACAAATTCTCCTTAGGATCACAATCCAAGACTCAAGAATGGCACGAATTTCGCTTGAGATTTTGTTTGCAGGGTGTCCAAGGAAAACCTATGTGTGGCTGTAGACCATGACATCATGTGGGCTGACGGCTTATATTGGTGGGATCTGTGCCTCACCGTACACGTGATAAATCACCGTCATGACACATGACACTCCATACCCTGCCCTACATCAGGCCTTCTGCTGCAATACCCAATCCAACCCACTCCTATAGGACAGGTCATTATGACGTGAGGGTCCTGGAGGGTCTTTCAGAACAACTGACATGGTAGTAGGCAAATGGTGATAGGGTGTGTGGAGGGGGGGGGGGTGCGGCATGAGAAATGTTAACCACACTTTTGCTTGGGGGGGGGGGGGGGGTCCCCCCTACTTTGAAACTGCTTGCCACGCTCCTGGGATGTTTGACTGGGGAGGATAAAAAAATATAGACCTCTTTGGTGTTGGGCAAAAAATATATAAAGCACACCCTCAATTTTTTACCCGCCGTGAGGAGGCAAAGCCCTCAATTGAGGTGAAAAACAATTAAGAGGCCTGTGCGAAATCTCACCACTCCCCCCTTGTTATTAAAAAGTTAACCCTTCCATATATACAAAATGGCACTTACACCTTGTAGACGGTACATGTTGGGCAGTTGGCTGGTTCAGTAAGACACTCCTTTCCCCGGGGGGAGACCTGTCAGTCTGCCTGGTACCTGAGGACGAGGGGGCTCAACCCACCCAACACTCAGTCCTCCTACTGTCACTAGATGAGGTCCTGGAAGTTATTGGTCATTTGTACCTGCTACTGGTTTAGTCTGTAACCCGCCAATACAGGGTGGAGGGTGGGGGGAATAGAACGCTCGCAACTTGGGAGAAGCTGGGGAAGTCACCATAACACAAAAAGACACAAGATTTTCCCAAGAATTGTGAACGTGTCCTATTCACAAAACGAACTTGGGTATTGAACTTTGGCAAATGGCAAAAGCTAAGACTTGTTCAAAAAACTCATTCAAAAAACAAGAAATACCCTGGAATATGCCACAAAACGTTCACAAAACATTCAAAAATCTCCTGGGGATCAGGAGTCACGACTCAAGAATGGCACCAGTTTCGCTTGAAATTTTGTTTGCAGGGATATACGACGCTAATGCTGGGCGGCAACACTGGGATATATTCCCCAGGTGGGGTAAGTGCATTACCTAGTTCACCACCTGCCCACATGGGGGAACTAGGGTCCCTGGTACCTTTGTTGGTGGCATCCAACCAGAAGGCCATTGTTTGTAGATATGAAAGGCTGATATTCTTTTCATTGTTTAACTTGTGATACTACATTAGCTATGTTAATAAAAAATGGCCTCCTGACCGTGTCTGGCCGGGGCAAGAGTAATCTGTATCTTCTCATTCCCTCTTGCATTATCATAATTACGTAACCTCAGGAATATATGATGACTCCCTCATAAGATGGCAGCTGTGTTAGTAAGACTGTCAGCAACCAGGACACAGAAGGCTTGTACTACTCACTGAGTGAAGAACCAGCCTGCCGGATGCTGATGCCAGCCCTCTAAACAGAACTCGGCAAATTCCCGGGAATATGCCACAAAACGTTAAAAGAAATCTCTTGGGGATCACGAGTCAAGACTCAAGAATGGCACGAGTTCAGCTTGAGACTTTGTTTGGAGGGGTAGCACCCCCTGAGTGAAGCACCAGGCTGCAGGCTGCTGATGGCAGTGCCTGGTAGTCGAGTCAACGACCGGATGCAGCCACCATGTTGCGGCTCACTACGGTTTCAGCTTCCTGAGTCCTCCCTCCCACACCCAACCCACTCCTCCCACGATACACTACTTACAACTCTAAACCCACCTTAGCCCTGTAAGGACGGATGGTGCTAAAAGATGACATTTGTCGTTTTGATGCACCATTGCAGCCCTGGAGAGTAACTCATCGGTGCTGTATTGGTGCATCCTGCCGACCCTTGGGTAGTGTGCATTAATGCATTATGCCATCCTTAAAGGGACCCTTTATTGCTTTATCAGTAGTATAATGTCTTAATGCATCATGCCCTCAGTCGTCATGATACATGAATGCATCCCTGCTGCGTAACTCGCCAGTGCAGGATTCAAGCATCATGCCGACCCTCTAGGGTTGAGGTATTCCCAAAGGGTCAGCATAATGCATCAATGCAGCACTGACGAGTTTCTGGTTAGGGATGCATTGATTCATTGATGGCATGTCATCTTTTAGCGACATGCCGTCCTTAAAGAGACTAGTCTGTTGAGGCCACTCTAAGTGTCGTTTGGTGTCTAATGCACGATCAATGACAGTTAGGAATGTGTTGACGCTTGGAGCAGCTTGATTGATGATAAAGGTAATAGGAAGGACCAATATTTTATACGCTTTTGACACAAATGAAATTGGCATCATCGATCAGAAGGTTATCTAGTGCAACACCCCTAGCAGCAAAACACTGTGTTCTTTTAGGTCCTTTTTCCTATTTCGTGGCAGTGTCTCCCTGAGTGTTGCCAGGAACAGGGCAACACTCATGACTTCCATCTCACATAATGAAGCTAAAAGAAGCTAAATGAAGCAAAATATCCTCTCACAAAGGACCTCAGCATTCCACAGTTAGCCGCGGCACCCTAGTGGTTTAGGAGATATTTTGACCATATATAACCAGCCTCTGCAAAAATTCGTGATAGAGGTATACTCACTGAGGACCAGGTGAGAGTCTGGTACAAAATTGAAATTCAAACAAAAATAAGTTGATTTCCCGAGAGGGGTTCAGTGTGTACCCTGCAAACTAAATCTCGAGCGGAACTCGTGCAATTCTTGTGTCAAAACCTTTTAGAAAAATGGCCTCTAAATCCAATCCGACCTTGGAACTCTGTAGAGGTCAGACCGTGCCATCCAAAGGTCACTGAGTCGTCATAGTAGTGTAAGGTGGCTTCAAAATTTACTGTACATTTTGTCACCTCATGTTACCCTCATCAGATCACCCTTTGCCCTCTAGAGGGACTTGTCGGTGAAAGTTACTTCGCCTCCCATCCCCATGTTCAACCACCAGCCCACAGCTAATCGCCTTGGGTTCCAGTGTTCATTGGACCATCTCTGACCCATGGTAGTGACAGATAAATGGAGGCTAAAGGTACACTGTGCCCTTTGAGACTGTCCCCTCTGAGACTGTCCCCTCTGAGACTGTCCCCTCTGAGACTGTCCCCTCTGAGACTGTCCCCTCTGAGAATGTCCCCTCTGAGACTGTCCCCTCTGAGACTGTCCCCTCCGAGACTGTCCCCTCTGAGACTGTCCCCTCTGAGACTGTGCCCTCTGAGACTGTCCCCTCTGAGACTGTCCCCTCTGAGACTGTCCCCTCTGAGACTGTCCCCTCTGAGACTGTCCCCTCTGAGACTGTCCCCTCTGAGACTGTCCCCTCTGAGACTGTCCCCTCTGAGACTGTCCCCTCTGAGACTGTCCCCTCTGAGACTGTCCCCTCTGAGACTGTCCCCTCGGAGACTGTCCCCTCGGAGACTGTCCCCTCTGAGACTGTCCCCTCTGAGACTGTCCCCTCTGAGACTGTCCCCTCTGGGACTGTCCCCTCTGAGACTGTCCCCTCTGAGACTGTCCCCTCTGAGACTGTCCCCTCTGAGACTGTGAGGCTACAGCACTTTAGCTTAACCCATTAACCATTTACGCAATGTGGTCCATAAATGGTGTAAGATAAAATGCTGATGCATATATTTCCACTGCTATCGCAAGTAAAGCCTCTGAAATGAGGAAATTGTTATTTGCCGTGTGGGTGTGACAGGATTAAAACCAATTACACTCTGAACTGTAACGAGAACAGCCAACATGTCCAGAAGCGTTTAACTCCACTTTGAGTATCACTTAAACCCGTCTACTCGTGAAGGAGACCCCATTAGCTGCAAAATAACGAAGCCACTTTGAATCCGTACCTGTACCCTACAAAGTAGAGTGAGCTTAGGCAAAATTTGTAATACCAAAGTCAATCTAATTAGATATGGTTAATTCCATGTGTGTTGCCATGTTAGTTCTGTGCGCCGTATTACCCGCGTGGGTATCATACACTCACATACCATTACAGCTTACTATTAAAACCAATTAAGAATCTCAATCACCAATCTGGCGCAAATGGGTAGCAAGTGAGAGGAAGGGCTGTTCCCAGCCCGTACACAGCATAGGGTACCGAGCAGCGCTGGGATGGGAGTAGGGGACTGCCTTACATGTACCAAGTGAAATAATGCAAGCTGGGACAGGATATAGCCAGTATTGCACGCTGGGGTCACGTACATCCCGTACCAACCAGAGGTGCGTCTGGCTTTATAAGCCAGACACACCGAGGGTTGGTACGGGATGTGCGTGGCCCTAGCGTACAATACATGCTTTATTACACGATCAGAAGACAATTTTTCAAACCCCCTACCTTTTAGTTGTTGTTTACATCGCAAATTCAGTTGTTTATATGGTTAATTAGCATAGTTCACATCGTCGTCTGCTTTGTTTACATCGCCGCCATTGCCCTGTCACGTGACCAAAATGCTGCCTTCTGATTGGTCTAGAGCAGTTAAAAGCGTACCACACGGCCAGGTGGTACGCAAAAGCGTACCACACCCGCGGATACGTTTTTTAATGCTTAAACAAATACAGGATCGTACTTATATCGTTAGGTCGTGTAATAATGTGTATTACCAAAGCTGGCCTAATAGGATGCCCTTACACTGGCTCCCTATACGTCCAACCTCTCACTATAGTGCCTAACCAAGTAAGTCATTCTATGGCTCCCTATATAACCAACCTAATTTAGTCAGGTTGGTCAGTACTGACAAACGCACCTTAGTTTTCTCCATTTCAATCAGTTTTAGGGTAAGCCCTTTTGAGTAAGGCATGAGTCATGTGATGTTTTGCCTCAGTCATTTTGGAACAGCACTTGGTCATGCCAGACCACTGTCCCTATCACTAACCTGGGATAACCACTACAGACTAAGGGTCGGAGCATTTAGATTTTTAGAAGTATTTTGCCTGTAGTGCACTGGTGTATCATGCGGACCCTTCATGAGTGTCTCAACCCAGTTTGGTTAGCATGATGCTTGGATGCAGCACTGTTGGCATTCATGCATCGTGGTAACCAAAGGAATAATGCATTTGTATCATAATGGAGGTCTGAATTAAACGCCACCAAACTCTATCGAAGACAGCCAACATGGGCAAGTTTGGGCAAGATTGTGCGTTACCTAAGCAGACCCTAAAGAAATGTCCAAAGGTCACAGGGTCGTCCCAGGAGTAAAGTGGCATTAGAATCCTCTGCAGATTTTGTCACCTTGCGTTACCCTCATCAGATAACCTCTGCCCTCTAGGGGAACTTGTCAGTAGAATTTACTTCATCACCTCGGGTTCCGGTGTTTATCCATCCAACTCTGACCTACGGCAGTGACAGATAAATGGAAGCTGAATGTACACTCTCCCCTATATGACTGTGAGGTTACAGCACTTTAATCCTATAACCATTGAAGGATGACATAATGCATTAATACATCCTTGGTTGTCCTTATGTTTGAATGAAGCCCTTGCCAGTAATTTGCTAAGCCTACTGACCATATCAATGCTGCATTAATGCATCATGTCGACGTTATGAGGTTGAGACCATCTCAAAGTGTCTGCATGATGCAACACCAGCATGTTACATCCCAGGGCTGCATTGGTGCATCATGACCACAAATGCCATCTTTTAGGGATATGCTGTCCTTAAAGGGTCAAGAGCTGCATAATAAATAACGCCGCCCTTTGTTGTTTTTACGCATAAATGCAGCCCTGATGAGTCTGCTATTCTTGTATTACTCTGTGAGAGTGTAACGACCGACTAGCATCCGTACTGGTGAGCTACTCACTAAGGTTGCATTTAGATGTCAAAACTAGAGTATATTCATGCACTCTGTGTCCTTTAAAGAAATCAACTACAGGGACTAGATGGAGGGGACAAAATGGCACTGAGCCTTCACTTGTGTTCAGTGTCAGCTGACCTTTAAGTGCAGGTGTCAGCATCTTGGCTCACTGAACACTTTAAGGACGGATGTTGCTTAAATATGACATTTCTTGTTATGATGCACCAACGCAGCCCTGGCGAGCAACTAGCCGGTGCGGCAATATTGCATCATGCTGACCCTTCGGGAGTGTGTCTACCCCGGACGGGCAGCATGATGCTTGAGTTGGCGAGTTACTCACCAGGGCTGCATTCATACATCATGACGACCAAGGCATAATGCATTAAGGCATTATGCCGTCCTTAAAGGGTTAAGGTGTTAAGGGCTACATATGTGGCCATATCCTTCTGTTTGTATATTATGTGGTTAAATCACAGATTCTAGGCTGTGCCTCATAAGATTGGGCCAAGTGTGAACATCTTTGAGCGGGTGCGAGCTTTGAGCGGGTGCCATCTTTGACCTGGTGCCAGCTTTAACCGGCTTGATAGAAAAGGGTTTATTAAGGGCATTTGAATATAGAAATTGGATGAAAAGGTTAATGGATGTTACAACACTTTACATTAGTATTTAGTAGCCCATTTATATCTCAATCTGCCCTAAATAAACCCTTTGCTATAAAGCCGGTCAAAGCTGGCACCAGGTCAAAGCTGGCACCTGGTCAAAGTTCGCACCCAGTCAAAGACATTCACACTTGGCCCCATCTCATGAGACACAGCCTCAAGTTTGCAAGACTCTATGAAGGTGTACTTACATTGTGGTATGGCCTTATCTTATAGAAATAACAGTGATGTGTGGCCTAAATAGGCCTGAAGTCCTGCACTCAAGCAATAAGTCTAAACTTCATTTTTCCCGAGCCACAGAGGCTATATTTTAACTTGAATTAGTTCCAGCTGAACATAAGAGAATTGTGAGCCTCTCTCAGCAAGAAATGGCTTCTGGCCATTAGGCGATAAATGGCTATTTTTAGTTTTAAAGTTTTATTGATTTTCATGATATTCGACAAGCTTGCCGTAATTACATGTTACAAATGCATTCTTAAAACGGATAACGGAGGCTGAAGGTTTAAGGTCCACATGGCAAATTTATACACATCAACTTTTATTGTCATATCCTAGGAGATAGGTTCAAATACTGCTAAAGGGTAGGCAAAATAATATTATATGATGGCAGCCTGGACCAGTAGTTGTCCTAAAGCCAATGCATGAATGCATCTGTGGTGAATCTACTCACTGGTACTGCATGGACGCATCCCCAGTTACTCGAGTTAGGCTGCATTCATGCATCATGACGACCAAGGGATAATATATATTGAGGCATCATGCCGTCCCTAAAGGTTTAACAAGCATGGCTATAATACTTTAAATTCACTGTGTCATTTTTCTAAATTGAGGAGAACAAAATGAATAAATTTTCGTGTGTATAAGTGACTTTGAGAACTGTTTTTCTTACAATTAGTCCTTCCTCTGTTATGCATGTAAATCCTCCAAAATGAGGTGATCATTATTTGCTGTGTGGGCCTGAAAGGATTAAAACCAATTAGACACTGAAATCTATCCGAAGTGGCCAACATGTGGGGAAGCGTTTAACTCCAACCCGGGTACGGCTTGAACCGGGGTCCTTGTCAGGTGGACCCATTAGCAGCACAGGAAACTGCCGAATAACGAAGCCAATTTGTCACCTTACCTGTACTGGGCAAACTAGTGTAAGCTTGGGCAGGGTTGTGTATTACCAAAGCCAAAATAATTGGACACCCTTGGCTTGCACTACCTGGAGCTATTAGGCCTGTGTCCACTATAATTATATATCAGACACTTTGGCACTGAAAAACATGTTTTGTCGGTGCCAAAACTGATTTGTCAACTGAAAACAGTTTGTTTTGCGCCAAAACAGATTTATCGGCCCCAAAACGTGTTTTTTTTAGACAAAACAGTGTTATATATGCTAGTGGACATAGGCCTATAATCCTAGGTAGTGCTGTGTTGCTGCATCATATCGATGATTCTGGAGCAACTCAACCCAGTAGGGTTAGCATGATGCTTAAATGCAGCACTGTTAGCATTCATGCATCATGACAACCAAGGGAATAACGCATTTAAATTTCCCTGAAGTCCTGGAAGGATTTAAACCAATTAGATGCTGTGAAACCCTTTTAACGACAGCCAACATGTCGAGAAGTTGGGCAGGCTTTTGTATTACCAAGGCAGACCTAATTGGATAGCATTGGGTATAAGACTTGTGATCGCTTTCTCGGTTGTAAGTGTATAACATCTTCCAGCCTTATAAAAAGTTATTCTCCCTGTTACATCAAGAGATTGCTGGTGCTTAATTTGAAAGTGCATTATGCCCATTTTGCAGCAGTGTGGCAATATCATGAAGCTGTCGGCTGATTTTAGGTGATTCTCCCATTTGAGGTTGATTACATGATTCACTCTCTCTTACCATTTAGCATAATTAAACTAAAATATATTATCGAAAATAAATAGCTGTCAAGCTCACAGAAATCAACACCTGTTATGGGTGCATTGTGAAACCATAGGATTTAGCCTCCAATCACAACACAACCACTACATTCAGTCTATTCCTACCTCACAATAAGAAGAACATTGATACCATAAAGAAAATGCAATGTTATTTTATAACTTAATTTTGGGGTGTTTTAACTGATAATGTATCTTTGGGGTTGCCCTGGCACTTGAATGTCAGTCTGTGACAGATTCACATAAAGAACCTCTGTGTCTAGTACAGAGACTAGCCTGTAGGGGGCAGAGCCCATACTTCATTAGCCTTCAGTCCCCTTGTAGCTGACCCTCTGTGCCCCCCTCACACAGCCAGCCAACCCTCACACAGCCAGCCAACTCTCACACAGCCAGCCAGCCTTCAAACACATCCCTCCGCCACCTTGCCAGCCTACAGTAAGAACAGTCCTGCTAGTCTGCCATTAATACATACGGGTCCTGGTGGAGATTTTGTCATATTATGAGATTGTGAAATTTTAATTTTAGACAGGATTATCTCTGCAAACAAAGCTGAACTTGTGCCATTCTCATGTCAAAACTCGAGAATTTCAGAACATTTTTTTAACGTCTCCGGAATGTTTTTCAAAATTTTCTCGCTCTTGTGCCATGTTCCCTGTCATTTCTTGTAGTGAAACTCAAGAAATACATTTCCTCATTGTACTTGTGGAATTTTGGGTTATTTGCACGAGTAAAACTCGGGAAATGTACATTACCATAAAACATGCCACTAGGAATGTTCACTATTCTCAAGAGTCCCCCTGGTCTATCTTGTGTATGTTTCCCAAAAATACGAAAGTTTCTAAAGATTGTTTGGAGAGATGGTACACATCACGATCTTCAAAAGTTTAATAGGAAAAGCTACGTAAATATAAGTGCAGACATGAAGCTACATAAACAAGTCTTTATTTGGACATGGCAGTAGCCAACTATTGCTGATGAGGGATAGTAGTGAAAGGCATTGACAGCTTGCTTGATTTTTCTATGAATAAATTCCTGTAGAGAAGCAGGAAATCAGTGGTTAATGCAAACAACCGTTGCGACTAATGTCGTTCAAATATGTTGTCACTAAAGAAATGGCTAATACAATGTCTAGGCCATGATTGACAGTGCGGGTGCTGGGTGAAAGGCCGACTAACACAGGCTCCACTGCTGGGAGCAAATGCCTTCTGATTGGGAGGGAGGATGTGTTGGGAGAGTGAAAAGACGCCCAGATTACCCGTCGACTTCCGCCCTAATGGACATTAGTTCTGTCATCTGCCTGTAGAGGGGGTGACAAGCCCTCAGGGTGCCGCCATCTTTGTACGGCCATTTTGTTTCTTGTTGTCGTTAGTTTTAAGGCGGTTGGAGCTATACGAAAGAGAGGGCAGGCCTCCAGAGGAACCAGTAGGGATGAAGTGAGGACTTGAATGTAACCTTTTCAAGTCTTTGAGATGAAAGATAGGTTAGGAGCTAACTTGGGGTCGATTTTCTAATATATTTGTGCTCATATAATCTACATAAATTAATATGTAACCATTTAAATTCTATTGATAATTGCACATTCATAAAACAAAGGCCAGGGTGCTCTTTCAGAACACGCCATGAGATTGTGGGCTTTTCTTCTTGTAAGATTTATAGTGGACTTTTTATTCTCACAACTGACGGATCCGTTCTCAAAGAGCCTCAAGAGGGCCTGATTTTGTAACAGATTTAGGTCCCGAAATTTGGGTATCGGAAGTATCACACAGATTTATGAAAGCATTACGAATACAAATTCATTGTGTAACTGAAAGATAAAGATCAATTGGCTACTAAACCATATGTCAGATGTCAACACACAGAGAAGTAAAGGTGTCAACCAGGTCTCCCACGTGGCTCTGGTAAAATAGAGTCAAATAGCTAATGACTCTGCTTATATGAAGGGTCAACTTGAGTTGACTCTGTACTATCAGTGTCAACTTGAGTAAACTCTCTACTATCAGTGTCAATAGCAGAGCCAATAGCTGTTTGACACCCCATTTTTGCCAGAGCCACGTGGGAGACACAGCTGACACCTTTACTTTTCTGTTTGAAGTCGATAAGTTTCCCTGTGTTAATTATCATCAGAAATGGTGAGGATTGTGAATGATGTATTTCAGGAATTTAATAATATTGGTCCGACGTTGACACAATGTTTGATTACCACTCTAACTTGGTATCGATATGGCTTCATAAACACATCATGACAGTGACAAATGTAGCTAACATTAAATGCAGAACGACTGTCAAGGGCTAACACACATTTTGTATTTGTTAACCCTTTAAGGATGGCATAATACCTTAATGCATCATGTCTTTGGTCATCATGATGCATGAATGCAGCTCTGGCCAGTAACTTGGTGGTGCGGCATTGGTGTATCATACCGACCCATTGGGTGTCTCTCAACCCCAAAGGGTTGACATGATGCATAAATGCAGCACTGGCAAGTTACTTGCCAGGCCTGCATTTATGCATTATGATGACAAGCCATCCTAAAAGGGTTAATAACCTTTTGTCCTATTTCACACTAGACAGGGTATAGCTAATCTAATTTCAGGAATTTTCATTTTGCCCCAAGTATACTATCACAAGATTAAATTGGTTCCAAAGTTTTGGCAGAATTCAAAGTGTTTTGGGGAAGTATCTTTTTCTTCAAACCGCTGTTTATCTTGTCTGGGCGATGTCAAATTCCGATCAGAACCGCCGGAAATTTATATTTGTGACTCATGACGAGGAGACTATGAGACTTCCGTCAACTCAATAAACCCGGGGAAATTTGGTACCAGCCCGAGTCGCCCTGTGAGGAAATTGGAAACAGAATGGCGAGGGGACCTCCATGACTTTAAAATGTTCACTCATATCCGGGATCTTCAGAATTTGAATCATTCTCTATTTGGTTCAGGGACCAGACAGCTGGTATCTTTATGTGCCAGATTTAGAATTTAATTTATGATGAGAAAAATACTACCCAGTGTAGGATTAATCCTTTAAGGATGACATGTCGCTAAAACTGATATTATCGTCATGATGCAGCAATACAGCCTCACAAGTAAGGTGCCGCATCGGTGCATCATGTCGACCATTTGGGGGTGTCTCAACCCCTTAGGATCGCATCGCTGGTGAATTAAATTCCAGGGCTATATTCATGCATCATGATGACCATGAATGCATTTTGCGTCGCCCTAAAGGGTTTAGCCTGACATGATAATATGATGCCTCAGGGAAGATATGGTGTCAACAATTTATAAGACCATAATACGTTGACATTACGCAAGAGTAAAGTGCCAGACGCTAGGTGTCTAATGAACAATGACCACATCACTAGTATAACCAGTCAATTAGTATAAGATTCTATCGCATCAATCGCTCAATTTATGTATCCTCCTTGGCCATTATGAAAAGCGCCCCACGTCTGTGATTTTAATGGTCAAATAAAATGATCAAACTACAAACTACAGCAAGGATAATAGAGAGTTACTGGGGAAAGTTGAGCCCTTATCATGCTGAACACTGCAAACATAGCTGTTGTGAGTGTCAGTGGTTGCTAGGTTACAAAGTATTGTATCCTACGTTCAGCCTAACATGTAGGATGGCATGTCAATATTACCTAAACAGGAGGTGTCATATCTCTGCTACTACTAGTACTAGGGTAGGTTCACCGTAAGTTGGCTATATACCTCAAGTTGGCAACACATACAGCTTTATTACGCTATTAAAGTATTTCTATATTCCGAAACAGCCCACAGAACCAGTACTCTGCCCACCTAGAGACTGCTTGTCTGATAACCGTGTTTTGGTAACTCCCAGGGTTCCTGCGTACAGGAAGTGGATGTGTCGTGGGGGAAGCACGCTTCCTGTCAACGTGCAAGTCAGGATGCGAACAGAAAGGCTGGTTCCGGAGTGTGAGGCAGGAAGCCCTTTGATAACCGCAGAGTTATTTAATGTTTTCTGCTCTTTAGTTTCATTAGGCATTAATGCAGCCCTGGTGAGTTACTCCAACGGGCTATATAAAAGCATCATGATGTCCCATTCTGGTTGATACAGTCCCGCAGGGTTAGCATGATGGACTGGTGCAGCATTGAGTAGCCAGGTGGCTTACTATACGGCGACGGTTGCCTTTACACAACATGCCACCCCTAGAGGGTAAAGTTAACGCTGGCCGGGGGTGGTGTAAACTATGTATGAGCATCATGTGTCACGCACGTCATAAATCGTATTAATCCTTTAAAGACAGATGTCGCTAAAAGGTGACATTTGCACCAATGTAGCCCTGGCGGGTAACTTGCCGGTGCTGCATGGTGAGTTACTCACCAGGGCTACATTCATGCATCATGAAACATTAAGGCAATATGACGCATTAAGGCAATATGACGTCCTTAAAGGGTTCATTTAAAGAGAGGATATATCTTGAAAGCAGATACAGGGCTCAAATGGTAGACACAGTTTCCAAACATGTGTGTCAGTCTTAGAACCATGTAGCACCAATGTTACTGGTGCAAAATAACCAGCATGCATGGATCTTTTAGGCCCTTTTACAAAAGCTGCCATCTTGGAATATCCCGCCATATCCCTGAATAAAGAGGTACACCAGCACAGATTTGAAAGCCAGAATATAGTGCAAGTATCTTTCATCAGGAGACTCCCAGGGTCATCCTCCTTTCAAATAAAGGAAATTTGCAATCAAATCCTAGAAAAGTGCAATTGAAAGTCCTTCTGCCTGAACCAGTTAACACAAAAATGTTAAGCACTGTTTCAGAATGTTTCTCTATGACTCCTTATTATGGCCAAACGTTGTACAACGTAACAAACGTTATTTTGACGTACAACAACATATCTTTATTAGCTGAGCAGTCTGGAGATAGGATGAAGCCTCAGGCCGCTAGTATAAGGTTACATATGACGTCACTGATGACGTCATGTATGTGACGTCATCGGTAGAGATGAGGACAGCCTTGACGTCGGGGAGTGGTAACTGACAGGGTCATGTGAGGCTTCTGACAGGGACGTCTGCATCAAGGGCCGAGTCATTTAGTGCCACGGGGGGGGGGGGGGGCTTGGCAGATACAGGTGGGGTCATAATGAAAAAAACAGGGCCTTAGTTCCGGGCCAAACTGGAAAAGCCCCCATACCGGAGGATGCAGGGGGAGGAGTGAAAACCAAATACTGTTCTTTTAAAAGTTGCAACCATGCGATATCTTAGGGGGCCATTTTCTCAAAATCAGACCACACGGTAAGCGGGGGAATGAAGATTACTTTGAGATTGGGTAAGAAAATTCACCACTCCTCAAAGCTAGTGATAAATGACTCTACCCTTATGGGCCCGCGGCACACCTACTACTTGTGGGATGCGCTATTCTGGCACGGAACAGCACTCGTAAACATCACTGTGACCTTGACCTAGAACTTCTGCTGGGTTTGGGGAATCTCTGTTTTTAGCTTGGCTTCACCAAAAATTAGCCAAAAAGTTTGATGGGGGATCTCTTCCATTCAGTAGGGTCGACCTGATGTTTTAATGCAGTAACTGGCCATGGCTGCATTAATGCATCATGACTACAAAGGGCGTCTTGCATTAAAGCAATATGCCGGTCAACCAACCTCTGTGCTGGACGGAAGTACTTGAATTGGACTAGACTGGGAGGGTCTTTCACAATAATTGAATTTTTTGTCAGCAGTGCAATATTTGCAATTAACAAGGGAATTTTAGCTGGCAAACTGTGCTATTTTCTTTGATTTTCTATGGAATTCAACAGGAAATCTTGTAAAAGAAATGTTACCAATTGTTGTGAAACAGGTTTTGTCACTTCATCATTTGCCTTCGATCACGTCAGTTGTTCTGAAAGAGCCTCGGGGTAGACAAGGTCTGGGATGGAACCTTGCTTGACCAAATTCTTTAGCGGGAAACCCCTCCCCTCCCACATTGTTCTTGATGCATATCTACCTCAGGGACTTGTACGCTATGGTAAAGTGTTATACATTAAGCCGGTTAAGGTTGAGAAAATTCCACCAAAAAATGATAGCCAATGAAAATGTACTCAGATTTTAAATGTATTGGTTTGCATGTGGGTACTAATTTGTTGATGTATACTGGTATAATGGGATGGTACAGGCCATCCCCAGGCTCCATGATGTCATTGTTGTCGGGTTGGTGAGATGAAGCATGCTATGGGAATTGTGCGGTAGTAGGTACACACACGGGGAGTTGGGGTTTTAGAGGTAAGGGAGGTTATACACGCTTGATATAATTATTGGCAGGGAGAGAGATTTGCGGGGAAATGGGAAGACATGGGGAGACATTACCAGAGATGGAGAAATAGGAAATCGGAAATAGAAAAGAGATTGAAGGGGGAGTAACTCGCCAGTGCTTTATTCAAGCACCGTGCCCACCCTACAGGGGTTACTCGCCAGGGTATAATTTGTGCATCAAGACGACAATAGTGGTTTTGCATGGATATAACTCCCTATATTGGCATGTTTAGTATCAAATGACTGTTTGTCCTTGTTCGATTACAAGCTATGATGTTCCTGGTCCTAGCCTTAAACCGTGGTTTAATACACCTTTAACAAAAATGAAAATCTTACACCTCAAGAATCTCTGTAGCCTTCAGCTCACAATCACTCTCAAATATCCATTTTAGCCACTACTTTCTAGCCAGGACCAAACCTCTGCTGGAGAGTCAAGGCTATGTAGACACCATGTATCTTGTATTTGGATAAAACAGATTGTTGGCATGATGCAGAGCTGCTGATCTTGCCGCTAAAACAGTCAAGGTGATGGAATGAAAAAAAGAACTTTGAGGAATTTGCTGTCGTTGAAGGGTTAGTATTAAAGCTTAATATGAAGATTACAGGTTTTTGCTGAGCTGCCTGTTGACACAGCTGGTGTGTCTCACACAGTAGAGATGTTCATTTCCATCCACGGCCGAGCATTTCTATTGGGGTTTAAAACCCTTAAGACAAGTCACTACCTTCTCCAATGCTTCCACATCATGTGTTGTCATAATGCACAAAAGCAGTGTGGGACATTATGATTTCAGCACTGCATCAGTGCATCAGGCCAGTCATTCAATACTGTCGGGACAACATGATGCATTCATGAAAAACCGGTAAGCTAATTGACCGGGCTGCATTCAAGTATTAGGACTAGTGAGGAACACGCTACTGAAAGGGTTTAAAATGGAATCAATGGCAACCATTTCAATGGCTTATCTCATGCTTGCATTGTAATAAAAACATTTCCTTTCGAGGATGAGAATCCTTAATAGCATGCAAATACCAGCTCTCATTGCAGGACTGTTGGTGAGACACTTCCCTTCCTTTCCTTGTGGTTCTACTGGGTTTAGTTTACAGAAAATCAATTTTAACTCAATATTAAAGACTTAATGCAGAGCCTGGGGTGGTTTTTAATGCTCGTCTGTCGTGACGAATCAATGCATCATTGCATTAAGGGAGCTAATTGACGGGTGCGGTTCTCAAGTCTAGCGTGGAAACTATAATTGGTCACGCAATACGTATTGGATTTCTGCCCAGAGCAATGATTTACTAAACCTATTGTAATCAACTGAATAATTGTGGCCTGTTTTATCCTCAGGCAATTTATGGTCTTATTAAGGCTAATGAATACTATGTAAACAGATCGTTGGTTTTAGTAATGCGCAGTCAACATAATACACAGTCCACATTACAGGGCCAGGTGACCGAATCATGGGCAGTCTACCCTTAACAATAAGTATATTCATTTCATGTTGAGAAACAAAGTTACTATGCTTAAGTACTAAAATGGCCGTTCTCCACACCAGCTTAGAGAAACTGATGCTCAATCTCCATGGGCTGTTTCTCCACGATGAGGTCACCAAAATAGCTATGAACACAATCTTTAAATGTATATTTTGATGAAATTAATCATGAATTACATGAAATAGATACAGAGATCGACTCTATAATCAGTCTGAGCTCGTGGTGCTTTGGATTGTATCAGACAAGACACAGCCTCGTGTGATACGATCCAATGCACCACTTGTGGAGAATTCTGTTATTCACACAAATTATCGTGGACCTCTGTCTGTATAATGCTGATAGATTGGTGTATTAATACGTCTAATGGAAGCCTCCCCACAATGACTAAAAGAGAAATTGATGCGGCTAGACGACATGACACCTGATAGAAATGAGGGAGCTGTCACCACTTTCCGCGTCGACGCTATAACCTCATCTGTCATGGTTACCCTTGTACCTACCGCAATCTCCAAACAGGGTCTCTCATTCATGTCTACCGGTACTACTTTCTTCTCTGCCAAAACCCAGCTAAAAAGCTAAGCTAAGCTGTTACTCCTGCCTTGTTTGTTAGACATCAATCAGTATTATGTCTTTTTCTGGGCAGTGCAAATGCACGTGGAGCTGGGTGCTAATCTCCCGATGTAACCCCTAGCTTTTCAGGAGGTGTACCTCATAGCGTTCCAGTACCATGGGGCTATACTGATCTCAGGATACATACATAGTGCCCACGGGGGTCAGATGTGGTCGCTACTCTTTCACGTTTTGTCACTGCCTCCTGCTTGGCTGCGCACATTGAGAAAGTCTCTTTGCTACTCAGTTTACCGACCTTGGAAGGATAGAGAGCTGAGTCAACTCAGGCCGGGACTCGAACCCACGATCTTCAGATCCGTGAGCGAGCGCGCTACCGATGCGCCACCCTGCCACTTTCCAAAACCCGGCGGATCACCATAAAAGCTTACCTACACTATGCTTTTAAAGATATATTAATACGACTATGATTTGATTCAAATATTTGATGGAGAAGTGAGGAACAAACGTTTAAATTTACAGAAATACTGCCCATGTTTTGATGGTCCAAATTTGACATATTTCTGAGAACTATTTTTGGTGTATTAAAATGGCAGTGTGAGACTGTGCTGGGAGAGTGGCCACTGTGTGTTGATGATGGAGAGGTTCTGTACACACCAACAACCAGCAGCATGGGGAACCAGCGGGCAGAAAATGGGGGTACCAGCAGCGGGATATTTTACCCGGCTCGCTTTAGTTATCAGCAGGGCCGACCGTACATTGTTTATGCACTTTTGAAGTCAAAAGGGAGTCCAGGTTAGCTCCAGATAACTCCCCTCTCTAGGCAAGCCCAGTCCTTCTAAGAGACTCTAGCTGACTCCCTAGACAACCTAAGGGAGTCACCTGGGGGGTCACATGGCTCCCTGACTCATGTGAGGGAGTCGCATAAGCACTTTGGAGGAGAGTCATTCTGGAGGCAACCTGGACTCCCTTTTGACGCTGTTTGTCTTCTCTGTGTGAGTACCCTGAGCATGATGAGTGCTTCAGGCTGACGGTATGGAGTAATGAGAGCTAACTGATGGGAGTAGAGGGAAAGCAGACCTTTATCAACCATAGATAAATCTAATCAATAAACACCACTCTAGAGGCATGTAAACCCTTTGAGGATGGGAAAATTCTTTAATATATATAATGCCCTCGGTTGACATGATTTATGATTGTAGATTGAAGAGTGACTTTTTAAGAGGGTATGAATTCCAAATAGTTGGCACAATGCATGAAGGCTGGCTGTAAACCGCCTTGCATCCCTGCATCAAGGTGATAAAAGACAAAACTAAATAAAATGCTTTGCCGCCCCTGAAGGGTTTACAAAGCTATAGACACATTAGGGAGTTTCTGTTCATTAAGAACCAATACTGTACACCCATGTATCACGGTTTTTACCCACCATGGACTCAAACAAGAATCTGTCTTGCTTAGCAGACCCTGTTTTTTGTCTGCTATTAGCTTCCCTCTAATCCACTGTCTGTGAGATGCATCACTTAACACTTAGAATATAGTCATCAGAGAACAAGTTTTTTTAATGTAAACTACACTAAAACCTCGCGTATAAGCCGCGGCTAGTACGCGAGTCAGATCAGCGGTGCGGCTTATAGCATCGGCCCAGGGTAAGGGTGCGGCTTATACGCGAGTTTTTGTTACTATGGTACAGTACTAAATGTCACCATACTCAGATCTCTGGTGTGGCTTATAGCATTGGCACAAACTCGGGGTGCGGCTTATACGTGAGTTAGGCTTATATGCGAGGTTTTACGGTAGACATATTGGGTTCATCAACTCTCGGACTCTCACATTGTTCTCAGTTTGGTACAGGGAGTATTTCAATGACTGAACTATTTCAGGGCAGTTTTATGTTTAAATGCACTACCCTTTTGTGGTCATGCAAGTCTGTTTGCTGACGATGTATTTGTGCATCATGCCTCTTGTTGTTGCTGCATTCATTAACCATGTTTGCATTGGGGAACATTGCATTGGGTATCAATCCCATGTGGTCGGCATGATGCAGGAATACAGTGCCCCCTATCTAGTCTCCATGCATCAATGCATCAAGGCAACAAAAGGCCGAACACATGAAAATGCTTTGCCGCCCCTGAAGGGTTTATAAAGCTATAGATACATTAGGGAGTTTCTGTTCATTAAGAACCAATACTGTACACTCATGTATCATGGGTTTTACCCACTATAGACTTATACAAGAATCTGTCTTGCTTAGCAGCTCCTGGTTTTTGTCTGTCATTAGGGTCCCTATAATCCTCTGTCTGCAAGATGCATCACATCACACTTACAATGTAACGATCGGAGAACAAGTTTTTTGATGTAAACTAGACTTATGTGGTGTATTGACTCAAGGACTATAACTTATATTGTTCTCAGTTTGCTTTTTAGGGCAGTATAATATTTAAATGCACTACCCCTGTATGGTCATGATTCACGAATACGGCCTGAGTAAGTCTGTTTGCTGATAATGTATTTGTGCATAGTGTCTCTTGCTGGTGCTGCATTCGTGAACCATGTTTGCAGGGGAATTAATATGCAAAGGTCAGCATGATGTCAGAATGCATTAAGGCCAAAAACGGCAAGAAAAATGTGATGCTGCCCCTGAAGGGTTTGTACGGCTATATTGCCACATCCAGGAGTATCTGTTCATTACGAACCAATACTCTACACCCATATATCATGGTTTTTACCAATCATGGACTTATACAAGAATCTGTCATGCTTAGCAGCTCCTGGTTTTTGTCTGTCATTAACGTCTCTATAATCCTCTGTCTGGAAGATGCATCACATCACACTTAGAATATAATGACAAGTTTTTAATGTAAACTAGAATTGTCAGGTTTATCAACTCTAGTACTGGAACTTTTAATGTTCTCAGTTTGCTACAGGGAGTATTTCAATGACTGAACTATTTCAGGGCAGTTTAATGTTTTAATGCACTACCCCTTTATGGTCATGATTCAGGAATGGCACTAGAGAAAGTAAGTCTGTTTGCTGATGATGCATTTGTGCATCATGCTGTCTCTTGCTGGTGCTGCGTTCATTAGCCATTTTAGGAGGGTATCGATCCCATGTGGTCAGCATGATGCAGGAATGCACCACCGGCTTTCTAGTCTACATGCATTAATGCATCATGGCGACAAACTTGAAACACATTAAAGGGCCACCAGCGCTTAACCACATAGTAGGTTAAAACAGCACTAGAAGTGTAAGTGGGATACACTTGGTGATTATGCCACTTTAAATGCTTTGCCGCCCCTGAAGGGTTTATACAGCCACATAGACACATTAGGGAGTTTCTGTTCATTAAGAACCAATACCCTACACCCATATATCATGGTTTTTATTCACCCTGGACTTATACAAGAATCTGTCATGCTCAGCAGCTCCTGGTTTTTGTCTGTCATTAGCTTCCCTCTAGTCCACTGTCTGGAAGACGCATCACGTAACACTTAGAATATAATGATCGGAGAACAGCTTTTTCAGTGCAAACGTGTGGTTTTAATCAGCTCTGCTACTTATTTACTTATTGTTCCCAGTTTGCTATGCCTATTTTATCTAAATAACGGGCTACTTATTTCTTTCCCGACATAAAAAATCTTCATTCGTGTAAAAGGATATAAAGTACTCTCCACTAAGACATCTGACACCTGTAATTCATAGAACAGTAAGGGAGACTATGAATACGCCATACTGAAAGACAGATCACATAACACTGTGAATATTATGATCAGAGAACAGTTTTTCATCCACTCTACTACTGGTGTCAAACTGTTATACCGTCTCAGTCTGCTCTGCATGGTTCATCTAAAATAATGATGAGCCACATATTTTTCCCCAACACTGAACTCTTCATTCATGGTAAGTACCCTCCATACACTCAATCACATAACACTTAGAATATAATGATAAAAGAACAGCTTTTTCATTACAAACTAGACTTACAGGCTTTATCCAGTCTAGTACTAGTGTGAAACTCATACATTGTTCTTAGCTTGCTATGTCTGGTTGATCTAAATAATGTGCCACTTATTTTTTCCAGGCACTGAACTCATAGTCAATGATATATATAGCCCCCGGTACTAAAGAATCAGAATCGTATAATTTACGAGACATAAACAGGGATGAATCAATATAATTTGCCATCTAGTCAATACTTTATATGTCTCATTGATATTGCCAGCTACTATTATCTGTCACTAAGACAGGACGTCACTTAATGAAGAGTTCAGTGTTGGGGACAGGACAACTCAAGGATGTCGATGCCTATCAGAGTATGAGTTGGCCAGCCGTTCAATATCATAGCATGCAGGCGTCTAGCGATGTCCAACATAGGCAACTTTATAGGAAGGTGAGTTGAGGCAACTTCTCTGGTATCTGGAAGTAAAAACCTTAAGGCTGACCTGCAAAGTCTGTGTTAGCTCTGAGAGAACTAGCTCTACAGGATCTGAATGTACGTTGGACGACACACATGGGAACCAGCAAGATCAGAGTAACGGAAAAATACCCATATCTAAGTTAGCCTAAAAAGGCCCCAGATCTGGAATTTTATGCCCCAACTCTCTATATAAGTGGAGATATGGGGGGTCAAAAGTTTTCGCCCATCCTTCAGGCCTGCGGGCGATAATAGGGGGAGCCCGTAAGGGCCCGGAAGTTGCCGATCACGTGACGAGACTTAGCCGCCCTATAGGGTATAAAGGTAGTGGGTAAGTAGGGAGGCAGGGAGAGGTAGGTAAGGAAATAGGGGTGGCAGGAGGGAGGAAGGGAAGTAAGTCACTAGTGCCTATCCTGGCTTAGACATACCTAAATTAGTCACAATGACTAACTGACATTCAAATATGGCTGAGGCAAAACAGAATATGGCTACTGCCTTAGACAAATAGACATACCCTAATGCTCATAGACATTGACAGACTAGGTTAGTAAGTATTGACTGACCTGATAGTATCAGATAATCATGGTGGGTCCTACAAAGCTCCGAAAAATGAGTTACTAGCTTAATCAAGAGTCATTGAGTTGTTAGCCAGTACTGACTAAAGGGGCCTTTATGAGCGCAGGGAGGCAAAACGACAGGGAGAGGCAGGGAATAGGGGTACATAGGAGGAGGAAGGGAGGGAGCACATGAGAGACAGGGAGTCTTTTAGTGTGCATCACAGGCAGTGTGAGGCGGGTCATGCCTCGTAATCCCTCCACATTACTCAGCATAACGCCGGCTGATGTGATCCGCTTATGTCATTAGTTACTCCATATTGGTAACCCGGTAGAGGCTGCATAGTGCATTAACCCTCTAAGGACGCATGTCGCTAAAAGATGACATTTGTCGCCATTATGCACCAATGCAGCCCCGGCGAGTACCTTACAGTACTGCATTGGTTCATCATACCAACTCTTCAAGAGTGTCTCAACCCCATAGGGTCAGCATTGTGCTTGAATGCAGCCCTGGCGAGTTACTCGCAGGGGCTGCATTCATGCATCTTGACAACTAAGGGCATGATGCATTAAGGCATAGTGCTACCCTGAAAGGGTTAATGTGATGGACACCAGTCAACATAATGTGGGAATGCAGGCGTATCGAGCAACTCGCCAGAGCTGCATTTGGGAACAATGATACCCCTGTGGAGTTGATACACTCCTAAAGGGCGGGCATGATGCATGGATGCAATGCATGCTTTACTCCCAACTGCTGCATTCATGAAGAGCAAAGGTGTAACATATCAAAACACTATGCGGCCCTTGAAGGGTTATCCTTCCAATCAAATACCCCCTGGATGTAGCACGCCATGTTGCCCATGTCGATCCCATCACCTCATCCCGGCTGTGCAAACAACCGGTCAAGCACACACAGAGAGGAAACATCTGTGGTAGTCATATATATGACCCAGAGAGCTATATGACTCCAAAAGTGACTCCCTCAGATCAGCTAGAGAGTTACCTAAGCTCCCTTAGGCTACCTGGACTCCCCTCACTAGGGGAGTCATTCTGTAGACACTGGACTCCTTTTTGACGCTGTTTCTTCTCTCTGTGCAACCTGCCAACTTAACATAAAAGCAGTTCTATATGAGGCTCGGATTCGTGATCTAGGAACTGGAGCTCCAACGCTTTGACACTATATACCATAAGCTCCGCTGCCTCTCTCCAGCGCACTCTCAGTGACATGGCAGGCCCTCTGCCCCCTCCTATCTAAACATTTATATCTACTATCTACTCCCCTTGGAGTTTTTGAAGGACGTTTTTATGGAGTGAACTACCTTTCAGTAATTAGGTTGTATTAATTAGGCCATGTACTTTTCAGTAATTAGGTCAACTTTAATTAGGTCACAGGTACTGTGTCATATTCAGCTATTATGTTATACTTGTTTTTGTATCATTATATTGATCATTCATATCCGTATGAATTATGTGCTCCTTAGTTGACTTTCAACTCCAGCTATTTTTGCGTCATCATTTAAGGTAGATGTACAGAAACCTTCATCCCCCAAAGGTAGCGTCAAAGCTCAATAACTGTTATTATATCAGGTAGAGCGGTAATAGAACAGGGTGTCCATTTTCCCTAGGATTCAGCCTGACAGATATAGAGTGACTATATGGCTAGGTGGGTAGAGCCCTCACATGTCGTCTCACTGTGAGTGCTTGACTGCTGCCATGTGCATACACAGAGAGAAGAAGTAGAATAACTGTAGCTCTCAAATGGGAGTCCAGCGCCGATCACTGAGGTAACTCTCTCCACAACTCTAAAGTGACTCCCAATCATTAGGGAGTCTTAGGACAGAGTCATTATAGAGTCATTATAGAGTTATTTTAGAGTCCTACTAATGTTAAGGAGTTAGATTAGAGTCCTGGGGAGAGTTACCTCAGTGATCAAGTCGGGAGTCACAGTGATTCTATTTCTTTTCTGTGCGTAGGGCATACTCGACATAGACAGAGTTCCACATTAAAGTCTCCAACTTCCAAGATGACAGACAGTGATTGCATGCTGGATATAATTATGCTTAAGTACTAGAATTCTCATATCTCATGTCCCTGTATTTCATGCCCAGTGACGTCATACAAAAAAAAAGGCATGGAGAGGAACGGTCAAAAAGTACAGCATAGGACCAGGATGTGAAGAAAGCCGTGGTTGGTGGAATCTATTCCATGTAATTATTGATTAATTCTTTTGAAAACAGCAAACTGCAAATCGCGCCTTTCAGCGACATGCCATCCTTTGAAATCATGATGGTTAAATACCCTGCAGAGTCCGACTTAATGATGAAGTTTAATTTAACAGCGACTATTGAGGACTTACTGCTCTTGGATCATGACATCAAGTTGGGCACAACGTTAAGGTGACGTTTCCATGATAATGACGTCATCAGAGAGACTCACCTGCAAAATACAAAACAGTTAGTTAGAAGGTATGTTAATACAACATTATATTGGTGCATACATTATTATGAAACACAGAGTCACTGGTATGTTGGCAACAGAATAAGACTCAAGAGCCAGCCTCTGCCCATAACCAGATATCAGGATTTACCCCATCCCACTAACCCATCATGTAGATTAGGAGTAGGCCACACATGATTCCCCTGATAGAGATGTACAAGGACCAGGACTAGAGTGGGGATTCAGCTAACATGGATGTGGAGGGGGGGGGTTGAGATATGGATGACGGCCCTCAAAACCAAACTCAAGAATCACACAAGTTAGAAATGTGTGTATATCTCAGGAAATTTTTTTTTTTTTAAGTAATATTTATTCAGGAGTATAACAGGTTAGGCTCCTTATATAAAATTAGGCGGTGCCTATTTTCACCTGGCTCCTGAGGGCCTCATAATATGCAGCAGTTTACAACCAAGTGGCGCGTTCCAGGCAGTCACAAAACTAATTATTAAATTAATGAGTATGAGAGTATGAGGAAAAGGTAAAAGGGTGGTAACATAACAATTTATGAGCAATACAGTTGGAAATGAGGAAAAAAACAGTAAATTACTTTCTTAGAGAGGCTAGGAATTTCTTCCTATTCTGCTTAAAAGCAGATAAAGTAGGGATTAATCTCTCCTCAACCCCCAGATTATTCCAGAATTGAGAACATTTATAATTAACACTACGCTTGAAGGCTTGAATTCTTCTGTCATAAGTCTTAAGAACAGGGCCATCATGCAATCTGGTTTCCCTGGCAGGTACTACCAGGCTTTCATCACATTTTGTCATGGTGTAAGCATGTATGGCAATCTGCTTTTGCCTTCTTTCCTCTAGAAAATTAATTTTCCCATCCTTATGAATTTTTTCAACGGTTGTTCTGGGGGGTGAGTATAATGCAATTTTTAAACCCCTATTTTGTAACCTCTGAAGTTTGGTTAGTAGAGTTTTGTTAGTATCATGGACAAGGATGCCCCCATATTCCATATAGGGTAACATTTTAGTTTTATATACTCTTAGGGCTTGTGCATATGACATATTACGTCTTAAGCATCCAAAAATATATAGTTTGACAGCTGATTTACATCTCATTTGATTTATTTGTTTATCAAATTTTAGAAATTGATCCAGCTGTACTCCTAAATAGTTATAATTTTCTACAAAATCTAATTCTTTGTTATTCAATTTGATTGCTGGGATCCTAAAGTTTTGTATTTGACCTGGGGTACCGAATTTCATTGATTGGGATTTTTTTGTATTAACTGTTAATCTATTAAGCTTTGTCCAGTGAGAGAAATGGTCTAGATCATCTTGCATTTTCCTGTATGCTGAGACAGGGTCTCCTTCCATGGAGTAGAGTACCGTGTCGTCAGCATAAGAACTGATTCTGGTAGATTCACATAGACCATCAATGTCATTGACATATATTAGAAAAAGAAGGGGGCCTAAAATAGATCCCTGGGGTACGCCACAGGTTAGAAAAGCTTCACTAGATGTTATACCATTTGCAACTGTTTTCTGAGATCTGTGATGCAAGTAATCTCTTATCCACCCTAGAACATCTCCTTTAATACCTAGCTCTTCACATTTTGAAAGCAAGATTGCATGATTTACCACGTCGAATGCTTTGGACATATCAATAAATGTGGCTAGTGTATAATTACTATCATCCATGCTGTGGAAAAGGTCATCAGTAAAATCAGCAACTGTAGAAATAGTAGAGTGCCCTTTTCTAAAACCCCCTTGCTTAGAGTTAAGTAGGTGGTTATTTTCCAAGTAGGAGGATATGTGAGTATGAATAATACGTTCTAAAACTTTACCAGGTAGTGGAATCTGTGAGATAGGCCTATAGTTAGTAACATTAGCTTTATCTCCTGGTTTTGGTAGTGGGGTAACTAGAGCTAGTCAGAGACAGATTGAAAAGATAAGCAAACTTATCTGGTATTGCTAGCATGGCATCTTTAATAACCCTAGAGTTCATAAAAGGAATAGCTGAGGCCTTCCTAGTGTTGGTTAGTCTAGCTGTATTGAAAACCATTTCAGGGCTAACAATTAAATCATCAATCTCTAAGTTAGTAGTGGTCCCAGCATATGACCAAGGTATATTAAAATTAGCAGCAAATTTAGGACCAATACCCACAAAGTAATTGTTTATATGCTCAGCAGTCCTGGTGTGTTCAATTGGTTGGCCTGTGTCCTGGTAAACTAAGCAAATTATATTATTCCTAGTTTTGTTAGGCAATAATTCTTCAAGTTTCCTCCAAAACGTGGTACTATCTTCCTTCTCATAATCCTTAATGTACCCCTTCTTAGCATTAGCTACTAGGTTTTTTACCCTGTTACTCATCCTATCCGAAATTGCTTCATCCTCCTGTAAACCTGTCCTTTTGGCATGTCTCCAAGCTAAATCTTTTTCTACAATTTGTCTCTTTAAATCAGGGGTAAGCCAGGGTTCATCCTTTGTACGAATCTGATGATGCTTTATGGGACACATAATGTTTAAATGTATATCAATAGCATTGTGAATTATGTCCCATGGCATCTGGTGGCATGAAGTGCTGTCCAGTCATAGTTTAGTAAGGCATTTTCAAGGGTGGCAGGATTATAGAACCTCCATGATCGACCTATAAATTGCTTTGTAACATACTTGATAGTTATTTTCTTTTTTGTGATTAAAATAGGGTGGTGGTCACTGAATTTATAATTTAGAACCCTTGCATCTGAAATAAATCGGCAGTCTGAACAAGCTAAGTCCAAAATGGCATTTTTTCTAGTGGGTGATGTAATATACTGATCTAGTCCAAATTCCTGTTCTATGTCTAAAAGAGCATTAAACTTATCGTCTTTCTTTTCTAAATAGTTTATATTGATATCTCCCAGGAAGGTTATGTCTGCAGTAGGGTCAGCCTCTTTAATGCTTTTCAAGCATTCAAGCATGAATTGTGAAAATTCCATGGGGCTGCCATTAGGTGGCCTATATATAACTCCCAGTGTCATATTAGTTTGATTATACAGAATAATCTTAACCCAGAGGACTTCATAATTGTCAGTGCAAATACAATGTTGAAGCAAGCCATTTTGAGTATAAGTGATACCATCCTTTATATAGACAGCAACACCTCCCAGGCTATATACACATGATACCCCTATAGACCAATGCAGCAAGAAAGGGTGACTTTCCAGAAAAGTTGTTGATAAAGGTTTTGAAAATTTCTGAAGCATGACAAACAATTTCATAAATATAACCTCAAAATCCTGCATTTCAATATATACTATTTGAAAGACAATCGTCCTGTGAGTCCGGATATGAGATGTTTGTTAATATAGCCAGTATAGACAATGTTACATGCATTCTGCTGAAACTAATGTAAACACAACTTTATTTTGAAAAAGTCACCCTTTCTTGGCGCATTGGTCTACAGTAGAGATGTACAAGGACTAGGACAAGAGCTGGGCTTCAGACATATATGGACTACGGGGGCTGGAAGGGCACCAAATGTCAGCCTTGATGATGCACAGCCATTGGCATGACGATAAAAAAACCGGCGCATTCAATGCACTTAAAAGGGCTACAGGTTCAAAGAGGCAACCTTCAGCCATATTGATTATATCATGCTCCCTATACGGTGTGGTCAAACAGGCACATACCACCCATTCAATTCAATGCAATACATACAGGACGCGCTGGATTTTATTTGAAATTGAAAGATTCCCGTTCCTGTTCATACCATGACCTTGAGTTTTTTTAACAAGTTTTAACAAGTTTTTCAATTCCACAGTTTATTGTGTGAATAGGACAATTCTTGGGAATTGCTGGTGTCATTCTTGTGTTAAGGTGACTTCCCCAGATACTCCCCAGTCGCGTACATTCAATTCCAGAGTTTTGTTTAGAGCGTGGTCACCTTCTCTTGCTCCATCGGTTTATAGCGGATACCAGCAGTACCAGTGGCACACCTGGTGGCAGTCTGCGACATAACAGTGTTTACATAACCAGGTTGCTGCAACTCCCAGGGTTCCTATTAACAGGAATTGCAGGTGCCTCCAGATTTTGATCAGTTATATTAGCATGTGATAGCTATAGTTTGTAGCGTGCGACTTCTGAAAACGGAATTTACATGATGAATAAAAGACGCTGTTAAAAAAGATCCACTGGATACAAATTCAGCGCAGTGTTGAATTAATGTTGAATCAACATTGACAACTATTCTTCAATGTTGATTAAATGTTCTGTGCCAAAATGATAGTATATATACTAGGTTAAATGGGTAACATTTATACAAATTCATATCGTATTCACAATATGATAACAGCCTAAACTACTACACGGCCATAGCAGCATATGTATAGGTGGATTAGCTGCTGCATGGATAATCCTACCCTGATTCAGGAGGTATGGGGAGCATGTACATAGATGTGGGGGATTTACTACCCTCGTCCCCACCCAGATCCTGCCACTGTAATTTGCTGGGTTTGGGCCACCCTATAAAGAAACTTTCAAGCATAACTCATGCCCTTCTCAAGTCCTAGCTCGAGAATTTCACAATTTATTTTTGAATCTTTTTTGTGTCATATTCCCTGTCATTTCTTGTAGAGAAACTAGATAGATACACATCTTTATTTCTCCTGTCTCCTGGTTCCAATCCAACTACAAGGACTGCCTTAAGCAGCAAAATACAAGTTCAAGGTCATGGTGGTGTTTAGAAGTGCCCTTCTGTGCCTGAATGGTGCATGGGACAAGTGTGGGGATTTACTGGCAGGCTACCCCACCTCAGCCTTGAGGCACAACAGAAATAGACAGAGACTGATGATAATCCTAACAAAGGGACGCGATATGAGCCGCCTGTGCTGAATCCACACTGATATTCTAACCCAAGTCAGTACTAGCTTACAACTTAGTCATTATAGTGATTAGCCTAGTTATAGTCAGAGTTTGGGTCCCGTCGGATCGGATGAACATTCACAATGTTAAACCTATGGACGAATCTCATCCGATCCGAAGGGTTCGTGTCAGTGGATTCAGCCCTATTGTTTATACTGTCAGAGGGGTCAGTACTGACCAGTTCAGTCTTTCCATTTCAAGTCAATATGGCTTCAGTCATATTTAGTTTTGCCCCATTTCTGAATATCCAGTACTGATCGACAAATGACCCCATGACTAACTGGGGCAAGCCACTACAGACTAAGGCCTGGAGTATTTAGATTGGTTTCACCAACAAGTTAACATTACACCAAATATGTTGGAAAATTCAGTAATGTTTATCTTTGAGCGCATCGAAGTTCACAACTTTGTCTCAAGTCATTACAAGCCTACAGCTGTTAAGGTGTGCAGAGAACTGAGAGACTCTGGGGGGAGAATGGAGGAAAGCTGTGTTGGGAGAGTGAAGAGATTTCGAGATTACCCGTCGACTTCCGCCCTAATGGACATTAGTTCTGTCATCTGCCTGTAGAGGGGGTGACAAGCCCTCAGGGCGCCGCCATCTTTGTTCTGGCAGCTTGTTTCTTGTTGTCGTTAGTTTTTAAAGCATCAGATTCTGGTGCTGTGAGAACCTGGCAGGGTGTCATTAGCAAACTGAAGAGAATAAGCTGAGGAGAATCCACAACTTAACTTAGTATTAACACATCCCAGCGCATCCAATGGTAGATCTTAGAAACAACAGACTTTTAGAATTTACCACCCTGTTCATTTCATAAGTGCTGCTACACTCCCCATTTCTTAATAAACTTGAGTTCAATATCTGTTCTCCATACATTCTTCCATGGTTCTTTCACACACTTGTAAACGGAGGGGCGAAAATAGGACGTTTTTGTGAAAGAAGGGCAGAGAGAGTTGCTCCCATTTCCAAGTCCACTCACATATTTAAATCAAACAGCTCAATTGAAATTACATGTTTCAATACTTATTGTATCGGGGCCGCCAGATTGGCATGGAGATTGATAGTGTTGGGAATAATTGAAATATCTGCCGTAGATTATCTCTTATTTAGACATCCAACATATTTTAGTTGAATAGCCCCCACTAATTAACATATTCTAATACATATTGCATCGGGGCTGCCAGATTGGCTTGGCGTAGAGATGGATAATGGTGGACGGGAATGAAATATCTGCAGACTGAAGATTGGGACCAGTGCTCAGTTCCCCACCAGTATCTCTGGCGCCCATATAGACCAATGCAGCAAGAAAGGGTGACTTTTCAGAAAAGTTGTTGATGAAGTTTCTGAACAGTTTTGAAGCGTGACAAATCCCTAAATATAACCTCAGATAATGCATTGCTATACACACCATTTGTAAGATAGCATGTGAATCGCCTGATATGAGACGTTTGTAAATATTACAAAGAATGTTACAAGGATTCAGCTGAAACCAACTTTTTGTTATGAAAATGCCCTGCAAACAAAATCTCAAGCTGAACTAGTGCTATTCTTAAGTCTTGACTCTTGATCCCTAAGAGATTTTTGAACATTTTATGAACATTTTGTGGCATATTCCTGGGAATTTCTTGTTTTATGAACGAGTTTTTTGAGGGAGTTCTTTTAACGAGTTTTTTTTCAACAAGTTTTAACAAGTTTTTCAATTCCACAGTTTATTGTGTAACTAGGACGATTCTTGGGAATTTCTGGTCTCTTTCTTGTGTTATGGTGACTTCCCCAGATTCTCCCCAGTCGCGAACATTCCCGAGTTCTGTTTAGAGGGTGGTCACCTTTTCTTGCTGCATTGGTCTATAGCGGGTAGCTGCAGTACCGGTGGCACACCTAGCGGGTAGCTGCAGTACTAGTGGCACACCTGGTGGGTAGCTGCAGTACTAGTGGCACAGCTAGCGGGTAGCTGCAGTACTAGTGGCACAGCTGGGGGTAGCTGCAGTACTAGTGGCACAGCTGGCGGGTAGCAGCAGTACTAGTGGCACACCTGGTGGGTAGCTGCAGTACTGGTGGCACCCCTAGCGGGTAGCTGCAGTACTAGTGGCACACCTAGCGGGTAACTGCAGTACTTGTGGCACACCTAGCGGGTAGCTGCAGTACTTGTGGCACACCTAGTGGGTAGCTGCAGTACCGGTGGCACACCTGGCGGGTAGCAGCAGTAATAGTGGCACACCTGGCGGGTAGCAGCAGTACCGGTGGCACACCTAGCGGGTAGCTGCAGTACTGGTGGCACACCTAGCGGGTAGCTGCAGTACTAGTGGCACACCTAGCGGGTAGCTGCAGTACCAGTGGCACACCTGGCGGGTAGCTGCAGTACCAGTGGCACACCTAGCGGGTAGCTGCAGTACCGGTGGTACACCTAGCGGGTAGCTGCAGTACCAGTGGCATACCTAGCGGGTAGCTGCAGTACTAGTGGCACACCTGGCGGGAAGCTGTAGTACTAGTGGCACACCTAGTGGGTAGCTGCAGTACTAGTGGCAAACCTAGCGGGTAGCTGCAGTACTAGTGGCATACCTGGCGGGTGGCTGCAGTACCAGTGGCACACCTAGCGGGTAGCTGCAGTACCAGTGGCACACCTAGCGGGTAGCTGCTGTACTAGTGGCACACCTAGTGGGTAGCTGCAGTACTGGTGGCACACCTAGCGGTAGCTGTAGTACTAGTGGCACACCTAGCGGGTAGCTGCAGTACTAGTGGCATACCTGGCGGGTGGCTGCAGTACCAGTGGCACACCTAGCGGGTAGCTGCAGTACCAGTGGCACACCTAGCGGGTAGCTGCTGTACTAGTGGCACACCTAGTGGGTAGCTGCAGTACTGGTGGCACACCTAGCGGGTAGCTGCAGAACCAGTGGCACACCTAGCGGGTAGCTGCAGTACCAGTGGCACACCTAGCGGGTAGCTGCAGTACTAGTTGCACACCTAGCGGGTAGCTGCTGTACTAGTGGCACACCTAGTGGGTAGCTGCAGTACTAGTGGCACACCTGGTGGCAGTCTACTACATAACGGTGTTTACGTAACCAGGTTGCTGCAACTCCCAGGGTTCCTATTAACAGGAAGTGCAGGTGCCTCCACCTGAAACACATTTCCGTTGAAACAGGAGATGGTGGGGGGGGGGGGGTGTTTGTGTGGGGGGGGGGGGGGGGGGGGTGAGAGATTGTGGGGAATTGGGAGCTGGGTAGAGGGAGGGTGTGTATGAGAATAGGGGGTTGGGGAGGGGCACTGTGAGTGTGTAAGTGAGGCAGTTTGTGTGGGGGTGTGTGAGATTAGGGGTAAGAGATTGCTAACAACAGGAGGGGGTGGTAGATTTTGATTGGGTTGGGAGGGGGGGGGGGGTAGTATGTCTCCATGACCAGGGGGAGGGTAAAATTATTCAGCCCAATTAGGAGGTAGGGCAAAATCCTGTTTGAGCAAAAAAGCCACACATTACTATACTCGCACAAATTTTTGGTCTGGCAGGAGAGCTAAATAAGTATGGGAAAGAGATTTCTCAACCGATTTAAATTCTCACTGACCCCCTGGATGTTGTTGAAACATCAACTCTCCCTGAGGGGAATCAGGGTTAGGATTACCGTGGGAGATGAGGCAGTGACAGTGGCTTGCAGCTGTGGCAGGTACTGTATGTGTGGCCCGTGTGAATCATTTATTTGTTTCCGCTGTCACTGCCAAAGTCTAAGGTGGAGAAATCACCTTTCCTTTGAGGGGGAACTGAGGGCCCAACCTGCTAAGCTTTTAACCCTTTAAGGACGCATGTCACTAAATGATGACATTTGTCCAAATGATGCAGCCCCAGTAACTTGCAGCACCGTAAGTGCATGATGCTGCACTTACACGGTCATATAGGATATGTATAGAAACGTAGCCTTTAAACCCGCTTAGTTCTCATTGGAGGCATATCATAATAATCCTAGAAATTTAACCTTAAGGTTTTGACCACCGTTGGGGAGCCAAAACTTTAACGTTTTTTTCTGCCCTCTCTCTTTTCCTTCGTCACAAGGAAACTCTCTGATGTTTCATGTTAGAACTCAACATTCTCCCCTCCAATATTGTATCTGCAATCCTCCCAAAATCACTACAGTATGAGCAACCACCAAGCATTATATATGCCAACCCATTTAGAAATATTAGGAATTAGCTGTTGGTATGGACCCGTACCAATGACCATTATCTGGCTCGTTATGCTGCCCGATGCGGGTTCGCTACTAATTGCCCGCTGCATACCGCATACATTGGTCAAATGACAGGTGCACAAACTGGCATAAATGCAGGTATTTCACATTGTACAGTTAATACATTGAATGCTGATATTGGATCTGGCATCATCTGCGTATGTCAATGAAATACCCACATTGACCGCATGACACAGAGTAGCAGAAAAAATGAACCGTATCCACCGGCTAGCTACTACAGACTGACCGAGCGTTGGGCGGAAGAGAGGTGAGGCCAGCTTGGGCGCCCCCTAGTAGACATATATTGAACCAACAATTGCCGCCGCTTCCTAATATATTATTGTTATCCGGTCCAGATACCATATATATATATATATATATATATATATATATATATATATATATATATATATATATATATATATATATATATAATCATGTTGAGGGGCCAATCATGTTGGGCTTGACTGGCTGCAGTCCTAGTGCCAGTTAATGAGTACACGTTCCCCCACCTCGTTATATGAGCTGCTCAATCTGCTGCGCAGTAATACGCACACTGAGTAGCCTATGTATAGCTGTGTATTAACCATTCAGGGTTCAGATATTGCATAAAGGTCTATAGTTGATTGACACTTCAAGTAGTGTATGTCGCTAATAGATAACATCAGATGTCATCATAATCCAGCCTCACCAAGTAACTCCCAGGTGCTGCATTGGTGCATCACGCCAACCCTTTTTCTAGTGTATCAACCCTATAGGGTGGGTATGATGTCTGAATGCAGCCCTGGCGAGTTACTCATCAGGGCTGCATGCATGTATCATGACGACCAAGGGCATGATGCATTACGGCATTATGCTGCCCTTAATAGGTTAATGAGTACACGTTCTTGCACCTCATTATATGAGCTGTTCATTCTGCTGCGCAGGAATATAGTAATATGCATACCGAGTAGCCTATTTATGTATTAACCCCTTAAGGGCAGGATATCACCAAAAGGTGACATTGGTTGTCATAATGGACCATTCCAGCCCCAGTGAGTAACTTGCAGAAGGTGGAGATGTGCATCATGCAGACCCTTCCTGGAGTGTATCAGCCGTGTAGAGTCGGCATGATACTTGAATGCAGCACTGGTGAGTTACCCATGCTGGTGCATCATTACAACAAATGTCATATTTTAACGATGTGCCGTCCTTAACGGAGTAACAAGATGATGCAATAACATCCATAGTTGATTGTTCAATGCACCAATACAAGGCTAGCAAACAACTTACCAGTGCTGCATTGGTGTATCATAGTGGGAGTGTATCATTCCCAAAGGCTTTACATGATGCATGGATGCAGGGCTGATGAGTTCCTAAGCTGCATTATATTTAGACAGAATCAATGAATTAAAGCATGTAAGGCCAAAAAAAAAAAGAGCGACCCTTTTTAGTTAGCCCTACACTACTTCCTTTTTTAGAAGGCATATTTGTTTTTTTACCCCAAAAACTATATTTTTTTCACAGAATATAATTTTGGCAAAGAACAGGGGAATTTTGTCTTAAAAACCTAAAAAGGAAATGGTAAAAACAAAAGAATCGACCTACCTACCCTATTTATTTGGGCTATGCTACCTGAACACAACATTTCTTTTGGCCTGAGCACACTTAAGGTGGGTTCTCATAAAGTATATACGCATATTTTCTCTAGAAACTGACCCCCCCCCCCCCCACCTAAAGTTCTTGTACACATTAAAATATAGAGTTAATGTACGCAATAATTTTATGTAAGCAGACCCCCCCCCCTCTTCATGCGTACATACTTTATGGGAGCCCCCTAAAGGGTAACCGAGGCCAGAGTACTCGTCATAGAGTGGAGTAATTCAAGTCTCATTGAGTGAAGGTGACATACAGTTGTACACACAGTAATCCAATACCCACACCAAGCAGACAAATTAACCCGCGGCCCTTCACACGCTCACACACTCCCCCGAGAAAATCAATCGGGATCAGATCAATTCCATGTGTAATGTGATTAGTGGTTGTAGGCTGCCTGCTGCCTGCCTAGGGTGCAGTATGATTAGACTCTATATTTCAAAGAAGGTCCGATCGCCGAAAGTAGGCCCTGAAAGCGCCGAAACGGACGTTGATCTGAGCTGCGAGTATGAGGTTAAGGCCAACATTTTTTCCACAGAAATTCTTTCACTTTCATTTGCTACGTTTTCTCTTACCTGTCTGCAGCATCATATTGGTATCTGCATATTATTTTTCATGTAATACTGACTGTCTATTGGTTTGTACAGCGAGTGCTGTATTACACACCCCCCGTGCAATACGAGGGGTTAATATTACACGACCTATGACGTCATTCCCGAGGGCGGATCACGTGACGACGTCTGACGTCAGCAGAAAGTAGTTCCGGCACGGCGTTCGACGTTCAAATTTAAAGTGAGACGACGTACCTGTCTTCCATTGAGGTTGAAATGCTGTTTCTAGACGGAAATACTCCCGAGGGGGGGGCCGAGGGCCGAATTATATTTGAGTCAACATCCGAGGGAGGTGAGACGTCAGTTTTGGGCGACTTTAGTATTGATGACTTCATGGGAGAGAGCTTTGAAGAGGCCCCCGAGCCCGACGTCGGCAATGACGCCCCTGCGTCTTCACCCTCGGGAAGATCTGAAGGAAAGGAAAATTGGCAGAAAGAGTTAAAAAATGATGAATTTAGGCTTATGTCTCGAGAGGAAATGAAGGAGTTTGTAGACTCAACTAGAAATGTAAATACCACACGAAAGACTGACCAGGTAAGAACTTTTTTTAACTTATTTAAAGGGTCGCGAGGGGCGGGGCGCAAAATGTAAACAAAGAACTGTCACTTGACGACGGTGGGCGTCTCCCGCTTAGTTGGGAGAATTTAGTATTTAGATCCAAATTGAGTGCATTTAAACTAAGTATGGGCATTGTTTACATTATAATACGGTATCTAAAAATTAATTTTGAACAATTTAATATATTTTTCAGGTCGTGAGAGCGTTCCAGAGGTGGCTGAAAGAGTTCTGCATGGAAGAGAGAGAGATTGAGACCATAGATCCTGAAGAACTGGACGGGTTTATGTGCAATTATCTGGTTTCCAAAAAGAAGAAAGATGGGACTCCTCACCAAGCGGACACGTTAACATCAATCCACCGTGCCATTGTCAGGTAAGAAATGTATAGAATAACAAACTTTTTCTCGAGGGCATTTTTAATAGTAGGGAGAATTTAAATTTTGATCAGAATTTTTTTTTTTTTTTTTCCCCCGAGCCAATTCAAGTTGACATTATGAGTACCCCCCCCCCCCCACCAACAGATGCAATTATTAATATTATGTATTTTTTATTTTCAGACATCTCAAGCTGAGAGAGTACCCTGTTGACCCCATGTTCCATGACAGTTTTGAGATGAGCAGAGACGTGCTGACTAGTAAGAGAGCCACATTAAAGAAGGCAGGGTTTGGAAATAGGCCTAATAAAGCCGAATCATTTGATGATGAAGAAGTAGACAAGATGTGGGATACAGGGGCATTGGGTTTGACTGATCCAGTAACACTGCAACATACCATATTTTGGTACCTGACCATAGGCTTTGGGCTACGGGGATGCGACGAGAGCAAGAACATGACATGGGGTGACGTAATATTAGTGGAGGATAAAGATGAAGAGGAATTTCTTCAGTGGAATGAAAGGGCGTCTAAAACTCGACAGGGAGGTGACCAGGGCCACACTCGTGCCTTTGCTCCTAAGATATATGCCAGAAAAGATGACCGATGCCCCATTGCTGCCTACAAGTTATTTGCCTCTAAGCGTCCCGAAAAGGCTATGGTGGCAGATTCCCCCTTCTACTTGACCGTGAGGCAGGTATGTGGGTTCAATGATTCGGTTTGGTATTTGCACACACCGATGGGAATAAACAAGATCAGAAAAGTTGTCAAGCTAATGTGCCAAAAGGCAGGTATCCCAGGGAGACATACCAACCATTCACTGAGGAAGACGTGTTGTCAAACACTGATGGCGAATGACGTACCCCCTGTATTGGTAGCGCAGCTCAGCGGCCATAAGAATCTCAACTCGCTCAACAATTACACGGTCGCTACAAAGCCTCAGCAGCGCGCTATGAGTGAAATACTGACAGGGAAAAGAAGCAAACCTACCTCCTTGTCTAGTCCTCGAGCCAAACGTATATCCTCCTGCCGTAGTGAAGCCATGCCAGCCGACTTTGGCTATGCTCAACTCCCCCCGGGTGTGCTTCCTCCAGCCCCGGTGGCCGTTTCCCTTCCCCGGCCGCACCCCTACTACATGCCGGTAAGCCAAATGCCAGGGGCGGCCTCTTCCCCGAGGAACATGGCCATGCAACAAATGCAGTCTTCAGCCTCCACTATGTTCCAGGGAGCCCATGTCACGGCCCCTATCACGATGCACTTCCATTACAATGTACAAAGCAACTCCTCCTCGCAGTATAATGCGTCTCCATCGAAGAAATCCATTGAATAAACTGTATTAAAGTTGAGAGGTTAATCCAGCATGGTTCGCGCCCTTTTGAAAAGTTTTGACGACGCGCGCGGCGTCTCGAAGAGACCCGGATGTAAATAAAGAAAATAAAAGTTCCTGTTTCACTGTTAAAATGTCTTCAACCGTCTTTATTGACATACCAACAGCATATTACTAATATATTTAAATAGATTGATGAAGAAAAGCCAGTAATTTGTTAATAATAATAGATTTCATCGAGTTTCGGGCGTAAATGCGAAAGTAAAATAGAACAGCTAACTGACGTCACTTTGAAAACGTAGTCCCTGACGCCGAAATTTTCATTTTTTTAAATATAATCGTTTAAAGTAGGACCAAAAGTAGTGGAACGCTAACAATATAGTTAGATTTGAATATTAAAAGGGTTAAATGCATACTTTAAACTTGAATATGGAAATCGCCATTTTGAATCGACTCGAATTATTTGGTGCGGGTGGGTGCTTTTTGGGTTAAAGTACGGCTAACTGTCCGCGCATGAATATGAGCCTCGGTTTCAAATTGTCAACAAGACAAGATGGCGGCGCCCAGTCGCGAGTCGAGTTTGACGCTTCGGTAGTGTAAAGTAAGGCGATTTTCATTAAATTGCAGTTGTTTTTCCTTTCAAACTGAAAAATAAATACAAAGGACAACTCGTTTAAGACTTGACAGGGTTTATTGCACTCGCAGGTCGTGCCCGTATTGCACTCGGGCCTGCGGCCCATCGTGCAATACGGGCACGACCTGCTCGTGCAATAAACCCCTGTCAAGTCTTAAACTCGTTGACCTTTGTCTATATACTCAATACCAGTAAGTTATATCTCCCTTTGACACTCAAAAATCGAAACTATGATAAAAATGCACTCGTTAACAATGATCACGCTCCTCCGCTGGATATGTCAGCAACCAGCAAATAGAGCAAGCACCTGCCTGCCACCGTGATTAATCTCAGAACTAAAAGTTGGTGGCCGTTTCGTATTCTAACTCTCATCTCCGAATGAAGATGCCAATAAAACATCGTATGGTTCCAGATCAAGATAATTGACAAATCGTAGCATGTACGTAGGGCCTATAGAGTTTAACATTGTAAGTAGACTACGCTGCAGATCCGGGCTGCAGATTCCCAGGGAAGCAGGGCCCCGTGCAGGGCATGGCCCCTTGGTAACATTGCTATGGCAACTAAAAGCTGCGTCACGTCATGAACGCAGGGTCGCTATTTTCCCGCGTAGTATGACTATGAGTGGGGGTGCAGATGGGTCCCCCCCTGAGGTCGGAAAGTCGCTGAAATTAAGGGGTCCAGGTCACAAAGTCGCTTTTTTGGATCCTTTATTCTTATAGTTATTTTTTACCAAAAGTCCCAAAGTCGTTTTTATTATTGCCTCAGGTCGAAAGTCGCCTCCCAAATCGCCAGGTCGCTTTTGACCAATCTGCAGTCACATGAGTAGTAAGCCTTGCACCTTACTGCGTGTCTGTCTGTGCCCAGTGTAGACTATGGATATGATGCCTAGGCCTATAGTAGGCCTACGCCTATACATGACATAGGATAGGTACGACATGGGTAGGCTACACATGGGGAACATGGCAGCAAGATTGATACGGGCGCCACAATGAGAAAAAATGTGTGATCAAAATAGACACAGCTACACATGGCCCGTCATGCAGCTGACGATTGTTAGCGGGCACAACTACCTTCATTTTTGGAGCTGGACCCTGACCTGGATCCAAATTAATTAACCACTTTAGGGCCTATATCACCCCTGGGGAGTGGGGGGGGGGGCAAAAGAGGGTTGTGTTTCCCTCACCCCCCCCCCCCCCCCTGACACTATGCCTAGATCATATTTATAAAAATCCATAGCAATAATACGGTCGAAATAATAGGCCTAGAATGCGCTGGGTAGGTGAAATTACCCCCCCCCCCACCACTCCAATAGGGAGACAATAAAATGTGTGACCTACCGGTAGGCCTAGGCCCCTATAGCCTATACAGACAATTATCTTTATTTTAGCTTTCTTATTTCTGACTTTTGAGCGATCAGGAGAGTGGGGGGGGGGGTTCAATGTTCCCACTCTCCCGGCCCCAAAGGGGCTAGTGCTATATAATAAAGCCACTGTTTGGTTTTATTGTTTGTATGCCCTATAGCTAAAGCCACCCCCTGCAAACAAAATCTCACAATCTCCAGGATATTTTTTAACGTTTTGTGGATGTTTTGTGGCATATTCCCGGAGATTTCTTGTTTTTTGAACAAATTTTTTGAACAAGGTTTTTGAACAAGTTTTTTGAACAAGTTTTAACTGTGTCATTCATCCTAATTGCAAACGTTCAATTCCAAAGTTCATTTTGCGAAAAGGACACGTTCATGATTCTCAAGAATATCTCGTGTCTTTCTTGTGTTATGGTGACCTTCCCAGATTCTCCCCAGTCACAAACGGTTCCCGAGTTCTGTTTGGAGGGATGCTATCAAATAAAGGCATTGTTTGGTTTCATTGTTTGTTTGTATGCCCTATAGCAATAGCCACTAGATCTAGGACCTACATATGAGGAACATGGCGATCTTTTTCAATGTTTTGTTCTGCACATTTTTGCTTCATTTCGCCACAGTGTCGCCTGATTCTGGCAATTCCTGGCAAAACTTAGGACCACACTATGGCGATCAATTTGCCTAAACTAAAGCACAAGCACAAGCCAAAAACTAGTTCCAATAAGAATATGCACCCGGTACATGGTGAATGAAAATCTGAAACCAAAGTAAGATGATATAAGTATCTGCAGACGCATTCATTTCCCAAAGAAGCTCCCCCCGGAGGGTTATCTAATCCAGGGCCAAAGTAAAATCATGCATGTTCCATGTTTCCTTGTTCGTCATAATGCATGAATGCATCTGGGACTGTATTCATGCATCATGATGACCAATCATGTCGATCGGGGACATGCTGCAAGACCCCCCCCCCCTCATGCGTACATACTTTATGGAAGCCCCCTAAAGGGTAAAATACGTGAGAGTACTCATAATATAGTGAAGTAATTCAAGTCTCATGATGCTCTTTGCACCATGTGTTTTTACATGGTTACTGGCAATCTGCGGGGAGTGATCTCTGCAGGTTTCAGTCACCCAGGCACAGTTGTCACTCTCCAGTAGATGTTTGGTGTGGACTAAATCAGAACTGAGGCCATTTGCCACCAAGATGGCTTAAGGCCTACAGAGAGAGCGTTAAACCCTATAGATGGAGCTATCTATCGTCTATCTGTCACGATGGATTGGGTTACCGGTTCCATTTCTGGTGGCTTCCGCTGACACCCCTGCGGTGTGGTGCAGACCAGGCACCAGCAAAAGGCAGGAACTACCAGGGGAGAAAATGGCGCACCGATCTGTGTGTGCTGCGACATACGTCACCCCATTCCCCTTACGGCACACGTGCATCAACCAGCTCCTAACACAGTCTGTTGGCACTCTCCAAGCACAGTCTCAAATAAGACCCTGCCAAAAGGCCCGGACTCTCGGAACTCTTCTGTGGAAAAAGAGACGAAAACAGCACTACTTATCTGCTCTTCTATCTGACACTACAGAATCCTTACATGGACAATAGTTCTCAAGAAAATGTCCAATTTCTGCTGCAAAAACATGTCCAATACTTAGATAAATTTAAACAGTTGGCCTTCATCTATCCCTTAACATTTTTGAATCAAATCATAGTTGTATAAATGAGTATCTTAAAAGCATGACATAGGTAAGTTTTCAGGGTGATCGTCTGCCTTCTGGCAGAGAAGGAAGTAGTGTTGGTGGAAACGGATGGAAGAATCTGTTGGGAGATTGATCTGTTGGGTAGACGGAACAGCGTGCATCACTACACTGGCAACCTGTGCATAAATACCAGTGTTATTTTGCTGTCCACAAGGCTGTAAGTATTTTGGCGATGCGGTATTCAGCAATGTCGACACAAAGCGTTGGGGGCCATTGCTTAAAGTGGCATAGTCCGGTGATTAGGGCTCAAAAATTGATTTTGCTAAGATTGACTCAGAATGTTCAATATGGTCATACTTCATGTCCTATCTACTTTTTTAAACATTGTTCCCCATAATTCAGCTAAGATTTCAGCTAATATTCAGTTTTTTGCTCAATTTGAGACTTTTGGAGTGCACGCTATAATTCCACCCATTGAAAATACACTGTAAAAGACTATACCTGTGTTCATGGGACCATTTTAATTGCCTCTTATTGCCCATGAATGATATTTTATTGTATCCCATCCTCTAAATATGATATTGCACTGCCATTTTGAACATATTTAAATCAAAATTAAAATATGGGAAATATCGGACCATGCCACTTTAAAGTGTCGTCAATTTTTTCAGTATTTTTAATATTGTTGTTATTTGATTTTTAACTCGTTCATCTACGTGTAGATTCATCATATTTTTCCAATGCTCAAGCAAGAGGGGAAAGTTTGAGTAGTATGTATCCTATTTCTATAAATAGAAACACCTGACTTCCAGACTGTAAAAAGTTGGTTGCCACTTTGTGTAGGTGTACAGTAGATTCTACTATAGGGGTACACTTTATTGCAGGTAAACATGAATCTACTGTAAAGCTACAGTAGATTCTACTGTATATCCATTCTACAGTAGATTCACATGTAACATACACTAGAAACCCTGTGGGGTCAGAAATCCATTCAAGATCGAAACAACTTTGGCAGACTAGCATAATTCTCTAGCAAACTATCCATGCCCCTATATCATTCCATGATGCTCTTTCATTGACAAGGTATATGAATGCAGCACTGGTGAAGCCAAAATGGACGTCATAGGCAGCAAGTTTATGAATGAATAGGTCTGGTAAAAGAGGGATGCTCAATTCACGACCGTCATTGTATGACATGGTACCTTATCATGTAAGACAGATAAGCCCCCTACACCAAGAGTTATAGAGTGGAAGAGCGCTGATGGAACCCAGGACTTACTCCTTAGCTCTTTAAGCCTTTAAGGACGGATGTCGCTAAAAGATGACATTTGTTATCATGATGCACCAATGCAGCCCTGGTGCAGCATCGGTGCACCATGCCATGCCAAAGCCTGGTGTGGAACTCGCCAGTGCTGCATTCAAGTGATATAATTGTATAAGCGATTTGTGTACAGAATTCGTTTCTTTAAAGAGAATGCTTTACAACTAGGCATATCTAAACCTCTCTGATTAAGAAGTATGGAATTCTGCAGTAGTTCTTCACTGTCTGGGTAGAGGGAGAATGATGGGATGGACTAAGGGGGATGGTAGTGTGAGCGATATATGGCCTCCTGACAGGGGAGCCCACAGGAGACTGAGCGTTGTAGACGTATAGAGGAGTAAGATAAAGATGGATAGACGCCGTGATAAACGATGTGAGAAAGACATGAGAAGCAAGACTGATGGAGGGAAACTAGACTTGCTCCAAGTCTGTCTTTATAGAGGGACACTCCTTCCTCTTACCCCCCACTCCTCCCCTCTCCCCTTTGCCATAGACGGGGACGGTAAGCAGTCTAGAGGGAAACATGGGAGGGATTTCCGGACGGATTATGTAGACTTACCGTAAAACCTCAGTTTTAAGTCACATTTCATTAGGTGTTTTTATTCGCCATAAGCCAAAGTTTAACCCCCAAACTCTCATTCAGCTTATAAGCGCGGCTTTAACGTTTAGGAATATAGTGAAAATTAATTCCAGACACTTTTAGCCGAATTTCCCCCTCCTAAACACACTGTCAGCTTATGAGCAGGGCAGCACTGTAAATAGTTAGTGTAGGTACACAGTAGAATCTACTGTAGATCTACAGTAGAACCTACTGTAGAATCGATTTATAGTAGAATCTACAGTAGATTCTTCTGTTTACCTACAATGAACTGTACACATGCAGTAAAATCATACACCTTCAAAAATGGCAACCAACTTTTTACAGTGAGGCTTATAACCAAGGCTCTAAGGTAGACATAGAGGGAGGATAAACTGAAAGGGTGACTGCGTGAGGCGAACGGGAGCCCAGTGCTATCATCACTAATTAATCCGGCAACACTTTATGTAATGCAGCGTCATTTAATCAGCTTATGTCACAAGTCACCCACCAGGAGGCAGAATACTCTGCCCACCCCCCCCCCCCCCACCTCCTCACTAGTAATAGCAGTATAATGACTCCACCAGGCACTATATCCTGCCTCCCATCAGATACTACCTTACTATGGACCAGTACAGCAAGAAAGAGTGACTTTTTCATGATAAGGGAGTGATCATTTTTTATCAACAGTGGGGGGGGTGGTTTGGGGGGGGTAAAAAATTTGGACCCCTTGACGGGGGGGTGTAAAAAAGTCACTATGCTTCAAAGGGCCTGGCGCGTGCGCCAATTTCCGATCAGTAGGGGGGGGGGTAAAAAATGTTGACCCATTGACTGTGGGGGTGAAAAATTGCTTGTGCGCTCCGCGCGGAAAACCACCCACCCCCTGTTGTTAAAAAATTATCAGGGACTGGGGGGGGGGGGGGGGGGTTCTGCGTTACTTGTTGATTTTAAGAAAATGGTAATGTCCCTTGTCACTGTCGCAGTAAAAATGTCACTAGCCCTCCTGTTACTTATAAATTTCAATGAACGCCATTGTCATTTGTCAATTCTAAGGAATAGGTCTTTGTTCCTTGTCACTAGGGTCATGTCGATTTGTCGATTTTACCTGTCTGGGGTTCTATAATACAGAACTTTTATGTTTACATTGGTTTGAGCAGAATCATCATAACATTGTCTGTAGTGGCTATGTTTATAATTTCCTTATATCAGAACACTTATATTTTTAAAACTATATATATATGTGTGTGTGTATAGATGTAGATTTTGTCATGAATGATCCCTCCTCCCCGCACACAATGCCAACTGAGTGTGTGCGTGGGGGGGGGGGGGGGGCTTCAAAGGTAGGGTAGATTAACCATGAGTTGGACACATACCCTGAAACAGAGACTCGCATTTCTAATTACTCATGTACAATAGCACATGTTCGGTGATCTTTTGGAAAAAATGACACTTAAATTCGTTTTTGCTCACAAATAAACAAATAAGAAAAACTGCATGAGAACAAAGTCAAGGAATGTGTCCGACCCATGGTAAATATACCCTAGTAGGACAAGCTCCAGATACAGATGTATAGATGTGTGGGAGGGGGGAGAGGGAGGGGGACAGTTCACCATAAGCCAGCCATGATGTAGAACAGACACAGCCAGAGGTGTAAAAGAAACAATTACACAGGGCCCTTCATCATCGGCTAGATACACTGGGATGTGCCGTGTAAAATAAACTACTGTACCCCACGCAAGCCGGGGTTCTTTATTTAGGGAACGACTGTGTTTATTTCATTACATGTATCTCCTAACACTTTGAGAATGGCATGTCGCAAACTTTATCTACAAGATTCACCAATAGGTGTGTGTCCACTATGCGACAAGGGAAGTGCATGATTTCACCAGTTTGACATCCAGTAATATGTACATATCTGAGGATATATTTCCTGACTGATTTCCAAAAATGACTATAGAAAAGAACAAAATACAACTTATGCTTTACCCAAAAATACAAGTCTAATACTAATCATAGTGACAAAACCACGATGAATTGCCCAGTTTTGACCAACCATACAGTCATTATCAACTCACTGTGGTTGGTCGTATAGGGGATCAAAACAATGAAGTAGGTTAATCACTAAAGTGACGGGAGGCTCTTTCAGAACAGACTTGTCAGTCGTCATAATTTGATTTTCATCAAAACTGGTCACTTGTGTAATTATTGGTGCTGACGACCATGTCAAATGCATGGATCCCAAACAGTTGTCAAATGATTTTTGAGGCCATTTCAGAATATAAACTATATATATAGGGCATAAACTATATACAACAAAGATAAATATGTCCAATTCTATTTTCTGACGATTTTAACTTCTGAAACACTTTTTACTGGTGGTCATCAAACCAGAGGCGTAGGAAGCAAATTGTCATTGGGGGGGGGGACCCAGGGGGCCCCAATCCAATCAACTTTTAATACCAGCTTTTATGCATGATGTATCATATACACACTTACATAAGATGCTATAGAAAAGTAGTATTTGACCCCCTTTAGTTATGATTGGGAGGCCCAGGCCCCTCTGCCCCCACTTTTCCCTATGCCGAAGAGGTAAAAATTGGAAATATTGTTATTTTATTACAGGGCTTGACAAAGTTTGGGGGGGCCCAAACATATTCAGGCCCCCCCTCCTCAGTGATGGGGGGGACCGGGGCCCCCCTGGCCCCCCCCTTTTCCTACGCCACTGCAAACAGGTGCCCTACGCCCACGTTAGTTGTTCTGAACGAGCCTCCAGAGTTGTTGGACTAAGGTCAGAATATTGGTGTATCCCCTCACGTGGACAATGGCCACAAGTTAGTGTATTATCCCTTGTAAGATCGCATGATGCCTTAATGCACCGTACCCTTGGTCATCATAATGCATGTATGAGCCCTGTATGTATTTAAGCATCATGCCGACTCTACAGAGTTGGGAGATGCAGATAGGTATAATGGACTGAGGAAGCACCAGTGAGTAACTCACCAGGGCTGCATTGGTCCATCACATCAACAAATGTCAGCTTTTAGCGACATGCCGCCCTCAAAGGGTTAAAACAGGGATTATCCCAGGGATGATCCACACATGACACAGATGCAGGGAGGGATTGAGAACGGCAGATATGGATGTGTAGGATTTAGTGTGCCCTGTGTCAGCTTTCATGTTGCATAGAAATAGACCGAGGATTGGTCGCCGTCCCGGAACTATCATGGAGGTTCTTTGTTCCAAACGTTCCTGAAGGACCAAAAGAGCTTAACCCTAGCTGACTATGACTTTATTATAGCATTAACCACATGTTAATTTTAACTGGCTGATATTCAGACTATTATTAAGGATTGCAGAGATAAAGACAAATACATGAAACAATGGGAAGAGAGATGTAGGTCTGCTACCTCGCCAATTTCTGTATTCTTCTTCCAATTTACACTACTACCGTGGTATATACTGTAAAACTACAATAGATTCTACTGCCCATGTACACTAAACTCCTAGTATATAGTGTAAAGCTACAGTATATATTCTACTGCCCATGTAGACAAACTCTAGTAAATACTGTAAAACTACAGTAGATTCTACCGTCTATGTACACTAATACCGTAGTATATACTGTAACATTGCTGTAGATCCTACTGCCTTTGTTTACTGATGCCATGGTATATACAGAAAAACTACAGTATATATATATACTGTAAAATCACAATAGATCCTACTGCCCAGGTACACTAGTACCCTGTTATATACTGTAAACCTACACTGATATTCCTAGGCTCCCTATACGACCAATCTCTCAGTCACTAGTGCCTAACTTAGTTAGTCATTTTTTGGCTCCCTATATGACCAACCTAGATTAGTTATTATTGTCAGGTTGGTCACTAATGACCAACCCGACTTAATCTTTTTATTCCCAGGGGGAGCCCCTGAGTGGTCATTACAGGTGGCACCAACTAGTGGTATACAAATACAACACACCAATGATGAACCTAGGTTAGTCACTACTGACTGACCCCTCGGTCATTTTTGAATATAACTTTGCCATTGTGACTAACACTCATATGACCAACCGGGGTTTGTCTGTACTGACTAAGCCTTTCAACCTATGGATGTTCAGTGTACAGTAGATTGTACTGTCCATGTGCACTAACACTATGGTATAGACTGTGTTGCCCGCTGGTACCTGTAGGTACAGGCAATATGTGGTGGATGTGGCTGTTGGCAAAGGCATATCGGGGCATGGGGGGGGAGGGGGTTGTGTTACTAATAAATACAGGCCATTATTCATGTATTCAGCCGTTACCATCACCATATACATACAGCACTCAGATGTCATGCACACCAACAGGGGAGGCCGAGATTGCTTTTTGATTTTGTTTTTTGATTTTGATTTACTCGACCATCACTTTCATGATTTTATGTCACCGCTATACCTTCATTCACCAGACAATTAATTCCTCGACATGTGCTCTATAGCTGTTTTATAATGAGTAGGGACTGTAGATGCATGATAAATAGAGAAGTGATAGTAGGACAGGTAAAAGAGGGGGAAATGAGTATATTTTAACACAATAAATTACAAATTTAATTCAAGTTAATTATTTCTATTTCATTTTGAAGCTTGCCAGTCAAAGACATTGGGCAGTCAAAGAGTCAACCAGTCAAAGACACCACCCCGTCATGGACTGACGTCTCATGAGACACAGCCTTGATTGCCGCACTGCACCAACTCAACAATGCAACCCTGGTGAGTTTTTTATCAGCGCTGCATCGGTGCAATGTAAATAGTTAGTACAGGTACACAGTAGCATCTATGGTAGATCTACAGTAGAATCCACTGTATAATAGATCTACAGTAGAATCTACTGAGAATGGAGAATCTACTGTAGAATGGATTTACAGTAGAATCTACTGTATAATGGATTTACAGTAGAATCTACTATAAAATGGATTTACAGTAGAATCTGCTGTAGAATGGATCTACAGTGGAATCTACTGTAGAATGGATCTACAGTGGAATCTACTGTAGAATGGACTTTCAGTAGAATCTACATTAGAATGGATTTGCAGTAGAATCTACTGTAGAGTTGATTTACAGTAGAATCTAATATAGAATGATTTTACAGTGGAATCTACTGTAGAATGGATCTACAGTGGAATCTACTGTAGAATGGATCTACAGTGGAATCTACTGTAGAATGGATCTACAGTGGAATCTACTGTAGAATGGACTTTCAGTAGAATCTACATTAGAATGGATTTGCAGTAGAATCTACTGTAGAGTTGATTTACAGTAGAATCTAATATAGAATGATTTTACAGTGGAATCTACTGTAGAATGGATCTACAGTGGAATCTACTGTAGAATGGATTTACAGTGGAATCTACATTAGAATGGGATTACAGTAGAATCTACTGTAGAATGGATTTTCAGTAGAATCTACTGTAGATGTACAGTAATTTCTACTGTTTACTTATAATAAACTGTACTGTAAACGTATTAATTTTCGCTCAGTACATATTTTCGCGCATTTCGCGCACATTGACCACATAGGCCTATATGTGATGCTATGGGTGGTCCCCGAAGTGACCATAGTTTGACACTGGTGGGGTGTTGGAAAGTCAGAATATTTGAGCAATAATAATGGGCTGTAAAACCCTTAATAATTGTCCGATCGAAAAACCGTAAAAACTGACATGTAGCTAATGATCACCTGATTGCAGCTGCGCGAAAATATAACTGCGCGAAAATGCCTCTATGTGCTAGGTGCGCGAAAATTTAGCTGCGCGAAAATATCTACGTTTACAGTATACCGTAAAAATCCACTCTACACCTACAGTAAAAACCTACTGTACACCTACACAAATGGCAAACAACTGTTAGTAGTATAGTATGTATCGGAACGGGACTATAGTTAAGTACTGTTTATTACTCAATCGACCTGCAGCCAATCAGAGGCCTCCATTTGGTCACGTGACCGGAAGTGACCTACTTAGGGGATTAGTGGTGAGGTCACGTGACCTAGTTAGCCAATCAGAGGCCGCCATTTGGTCACGTGACCGGAAGTGAGGTCATATGACCTACTTATGGACCGGAAGTGACGTCATATGACCTACTTAGGGGACCGGAAGTGACCTACTTTAGGATCACGTGACCGGAAGTGACCTGATGAGTCACGTGACTGGAAGTGACGTCACATGACCTAATGGCCAACCGGAAGTGAGTGACCTGATTGAGGATCACGTGACCGGAAGTGACCTGATTGATCACGTGACCGGAAGAAGAAGAAGAAGAAGTGACGTCACGCGACTTAATGAAGAGATGAGCGTCTTTAAGGGGTCACGCGCTTTAAAATGTGATATCTTTTTTTTTGGAGGAGGAGGAGGAGGAGGAGGAGGAGGAGGAGGAGGAGGAGGAGGAGGAGGAGGAGGAGAAGGAGGCGAGTCTCTTATTTTTTTCGGTAAACTAATAAAAAACACTACGATATAAGTTTGTTTTTTTTTTTCATTTTTTATTGTTTTACGAGCGACTGGAAGTGACTTATTGAACTAGGTAGAAGCGTTCTTTAGAGTGTATAAAGGGGGGGGGGGGAGGGGAGGGGAGGGGAGGGAAGGGGAGGGGGGCCCCTTTAAGATGCATGGGGAGGGGGGGCGCTTTCAGGATGCATGGGGCGAGTGGTGGGGGGGGGGAGGGGGGGGAGGGGGGAGGGGGGCACTCTAGGGGGGTGGGGGGGCACTCTAAGGGGCGTTTGTCTCTTTTAAGAAAAAAAGAAAAGAAAAAGATTTCAATCGAGAGACACGCTTCTTCCTCTCGAGAGGAAGAAGCGTGTCTCTTCGTTTTTTTTTGTTTATCACGTGCTTCGATGAGGCGATCAGCAGCGACTGGAGGAAGTGACACTTTAAGAGGGCGCGCGTCTTAATTGTTATGATATTTTTTTTTTTACTTACTAATAAAGAAGACGTATGAAAATAAAACACAACAATTCACATGTCCGTCGTTCTCGTTGTTTCTTGCTTGATAAAGTCAAGTAATATCGCGATGCCGAGGTCAAACTTTCCCATGTCCTCAGTCAACACTCGAAGGAGTTCAAAAGGTGTACCGCCGGCACCGTCAGCTTCATCTTGCCACATTTTCAACACTCGGAAGGCCCACTCAGCGGGACTTCCTCCGTATTCGCATTCTTCAGCGATCTTATCTAACCTCTCAGGCGACAATTTTAAATGGTCCCCCACCTCTTTCCACCTGCTACCTAGACGTCTGCCGAGGGTGCCCAAGTGCTTATGCATCGCGCGCGAGTCGGGGTTTTCGAAATCCAACCCCTGTCTGTGGAGAAGGGACATCCACTGAGCCAACAGTTCCACGCGTCTAATGCGGGTGAAGACGCGACCGAGCTCTCCCCATCTATGACGATGCGGGGTTTCACCCCACCAGACTCGGAACATCGCCGTACACAGCTCCTCCGGTGTCTTGACACTGCGCTCTACTAGAGCATCCATACGGGCGGCGGTAACTTTTAAGCTACTGCCCAACTCTCTCCAACAGCCGCTCAACTCTTTACCTAGTTGACGAAGCAAGGCGTCGCTATAGGCTAACCGCCGCTGTCCTACCTCTCTGTTCTCCCCATCGGTCTGCCTCGCGCGTCTCACGTCGTCAAGCTGCATTAACTTTTTTTCAGGTGGACAAGGCGGTGAAGGCGAGCTTGAAAGTGGAATAGCTTGAGCCATCTCGTCTCGTCTTGGCGGTGGCGGCGGCGGCGGCGGCGGCGGTGGCGGCGGTGGCGGCGGCGGCGGCGGCGGTGGTGGCGGCGGTGGTGGTAGTAGACGTTACTGTGGTCAGAGGCGATATGGTTTTTTTCCAACAGAAATCAGAGCTTTTTATACAGAGGGAGTTTAATCCCATTTCCAACAGCACTCCAGCTGTGTAGCGACCTGTCCGCATGACGCTTTTTCAACCGCTCCGCTCCTTAAGAGCTTAGATGACGAGGGGTGTGTCATCGCTATCCGTGGAGACCAGCTGAAAACGGTGTTTCTTCCTCATCCATAGCCTTACCTCCTACCCCCTACCTGAGGACGTCTCCCTCCCTCTGACATTCATTGTAACAAACGTCAGAGGTCAGGTGAAAATCGGATTTTTTTCATGCACAGCCTTAGTCAGCTGTCACCCCTCCCTATTGAACTAGCCGGCCTGGCCGGCCCGGTCTACTCACCACGGCAGGAGGTGGTGATTTTTTTTTTGTCTTACACTTAAGTCGCTCACCACATGCACACGCCTCTACTCACAGACAGACACGTTCGTCTTAGGGGGGTCCTGCTTCACGCCACACGCCTCCTGTATTTTTTTTTGTATACACACTCTAAGCTCATCACCGTTAATCCTTTATACAGCTAACGCGCGCTGAATGGCTGAACAGGGTGGTAAGTGGCTTAGCTCATGACAGTGGATCCCTCAAAAAAAAAGAGGGGAAAGGGATCCAGCTGAAAACGTCATACCTTATGTCTTTGTGAATGGCCGCCGGTCAGTCGACGGCAGCAACCGGTTAATCCTTTATACAGCTAATGCGCGTTGAATTGCTGAACAGGGTGGTAAGCGGCTTAGCTCATGACAGTCGATCTCTCAAAAGGGGGGAAAGGGATCCAGCTGAAAACGTCATGCCTTATGTCTTTTGTTTCTCTTTGTGAATGGCCGCCGGCCAGCCGGCGGCAGCTGAACAGGGTCAGTAAGTAGCTTAGCTCTAGAAGCGAGAAGGCGTATATAAGGGGTCTGGAAACCTCCATTCACTCACTCATTCTTTTGCTGCTCTCTACAGTCACCACCATGAGCAAAAGACAACACCTAGCGCCGTCCAAGAACAAGAAGACTACGCGGAACAGCGCTCGTTTAGCGTCAGTGCCTCCTCTTGCTACTGAAAATGAGACTACCGCCGCAGCCGCTTGGTCTTATCACCCTCCCGCTGTAGCGAGCGCTCGCGGCAGTAGTAGTAGTAGTAGCAGTAGTAGTAGCAGTAGTAGTACTAGTAGTAGTAGTAGTAGTAGTAGTAGTAGTACTACTGGTTGTTACACTCGCGACGGTACACGTTGCTGCTAAGCGCGCTGCCGCTGCTACTGCCGCCCCGCCTGCTGCGGCTGCTGCTGCTGCTGCTGCACCTGCTACCGCTGCGCCTGCTACTGCTGCGCCTGCTGAGGCTGCTGCGCCTGCTACTGTTGCGTCTGCTGCTGCTGCTGCTGCTGCTGCTGCTGCTTCTGCTGCACCTGCTGCTACCGCTACTACTACTGACGACAACGCTCCTGGCACAGCGCAGTACTGGCAACCGGGTTTTTACCTCCCCACTACTGTTGATGACTTTGATGACCTGCCGCACGTTGCACAGCCCCTCTCCTCCACCACTACATCGACCGACGCCCTCGACGCCGCTCGCGCTGAGAGTGACAGCTATTCGGACACTCAGCCCCTAAACCGAGAAGAAGAGGAGGAGGAGGAGGAGCAGCAGCAACAGGGTGAGACAGAGAACGACGCTGACGACGAGGCGTACGAACAACCCGAAGGGAAAGGGGTGGGCGGTACGTTTTTCGGCTTCCCTCTTCGACCTTTCGACCTCACTTCCTCCACTAGTAGCGTCCCGTCCGGTCCGTGGCGACTGCCCTCACCGCCACCTGACGAGGGCGGCGGCGCTTCATCTTCTACCGCTACACTCAGCACCGACGGCGTGTGGCTGCGCTGTTCCAACAACGAGGCCTCGGATACCACCAGCGCTGACGCTGCTCCTGCTATCGGTTCTGCTGCTGATTCAGCTCACGCTGATGGTGTTACTCATCCTGCGGGTGTGAAACGTTCTAAGGTGAGTTCCAGAACAACAAGGCCTAGTAAGAAGAGAAAAATACAAGAAAAAGAACGAGATGGACGAGAAGAAGCAGAGAAAACCTTCTCCCGTCTTCTCGGGTTAGAGTTCTGCTTAGACGGAGCTTTGACGCTGGAGATCTGGGAGGACGTGGCTAGACTGTCTAGGAGGCCGCGCTACACAAAAGACGGCCAGGTGAAAGAGGCGTCTCTGACCAGAAGCAAGCGAGTGCACTTCACGGCCGACGCGCTGCGCGAGCTAATAGCACGCATCGCCGATATCCGCGCAGTGGTGCGCATACGCGACACAGCGGCCGCGCAAGGAAAACCTAATCACACCCCCTGGTTCGCAGTGCTGGATGAGGAGGGCGAAGTGTACGCAGCTGTGAGCTACTACAGCAGTAAGAACCTCGTCCACGTGCGCAAGTACGAAGGTCCTGACAAAAAACCCACACAGCAGGGAGTGACGCTGTCCGCCAGAGCGCTCAAAGAGTTGGATGACAAAACAGAGATCATTCTGAAATATCTCGGCATAGATTCGGAATGAGAGACGCTCAACGCTCACGCGCGCACACACACACACACACACAGCGTTTGACGTACGCTGTATGAGACAGACAGACGGATACACAGACAGCAGACAGAAAGATAAATAGATAGATAGATAGACAGATAGATTGATAGATAGATAGATAGTTAGACGGCTAAGTAGTTGGTAACTGAGTGAAAAAAAACATGACACAGTACGTATGCGAAAAGTGTTTCAAAATGTTTAAAAGACCGTACAACCACGAGAGACACGTAGAAAATTGTAGAGTAGTACCTAAGTTTTGCCCTCTATGCGGCGAAGGCGATTGCCGAAAGATCGCCTGTCGACGCGAATCTCTGGACGGGGTGACCGTCCCTCCGCGCATATGTGCTGTACCGAACGGAGAGGAAACGTTCACGGCGAATTGGCCTGCGATACAAACGGGCGTCAGGATGCACGGGACTCGCGTGAGTGTAACAAACTTCAGGCTACCAACCGGTGAGTTGAGTGACGCTGTAGATACTATGCGTCGCATTCACTTGACACAAAGATTCAGATACAAAGTGGGTTTCTCGGTAGGCTTACTCTTACAACACAGAGAAGACAAGAGCAAACTGTGCTACTTTCACGCCTCCCAGAACAACGCAACTCTCATACAACCGCTCCCTACTATAACTAATTCAGAAACTTTGGAAGAGCTCCTCTCAAAGATGGAAAACACCGTCGCTTGCGAGGAAGTACGGAAACTTTGCGACGCTGACACCAAGTGGCACGTTCTTTTTCCTACCAATTTGAACATTTGCGTTTACATGGGACCGGGGGAATTCCCCATAGGCGGTAGGATCACTCAGGCCGGTCGAGTTGGAAAGAGAAGCGGCGTGTTAGATTTTCCCAACAAGGACAACCTCTGCATCTTCCGCTGCATTTCCTTTCACTTATACAACACCAGCAAGCGCGCTTCAGATTTGTTACGTCAGTTCTGTCCCGCTGCCACACCTGAATCCTTTCCGGGTCTGAACATCCGGGACTTACCCGCGTTAGAGAACTTGTTTGACGTACAGATAGCGGTTTACACCGCGTCGCGTCAAGTGCCGGGGCGGAAGTTGAGAAGACGCGTTACTCTGATCAGACCGCCTTCCAGAACTCTGGCCGCCCGAGGTAAAGTCAACCTACACCTGACGGCGAAAGGCGGTTTGCACGTCTCTCTCGTCACGGACTTCAACGCGTACGCGGGCATATACGAATGTTGCAAGTGTAAGGCGGCGTTCACCACCGAGTTCTTGCTGAAGAGACACAGGAACCAGCTTTCCTCTTGCCGACAAGTCAAGTTGCGCTACGTAGGTGGCATCTACCAAAATTCGAGAACGATTTTCGAAGCGCTAGCAGACTTCTCCATTTTTCCCCCCGACGGACATTCCGGAATCTACCCTTACAAGATCGCCTTCGATTTCGAGGCTTTCTTCAGACCATGCAAAGAACCGTCGACGGAACACGTGTCCCTGCTGTGGGATCACGTCCCTTTGTCGGCTAGCGTCGCATCCGACTTTCCGGGGTGGGAGGGGCCCGTCTGCTTCGTCAGAGAATCCGACGCAGATTCCGACCCCTTGTTGGACCGAGTTTTAAATCACATAAACGAGAACGCCAAAGTCATCGGGGAAGCTGTGCTAGAACTTTACCGACCGACCTTAGCGAAGTTAGATGCGGCGATAGGTGAAGCTCTCCTGCTGGAGGAGGCGACGTTCACCCCTTCTCCAGGCGGCTTCGCTGCGGCTCAGACCAGACACCCGTTAGTTCAACTGAAGAAGCGTCTTCTGAGATACATCCGTCAAGCTCCAGTCGTGGGCTTCAACTCGGGGCGTTACGACTTGAACCTGATCAAAATACGCCTTCACTCGTTCTTCGCCTCCGGAGACCGAAGAAACCAAGAATTCAGCGTCATAAAGAGAAGCAATCAATACTTGGCGGTTTACACACAGCACACGTTTTTCTTGGACGTAGTCAACTATTTGGCACCCGGTTACAACTACGCGACCTATTTGCGAGCTTTCACCAGGAACGAAGAGAAAGGTCACTTTCCTTACGAATGGATGACGTCTACCAGGAAACTGGCAAACAGAACGCTGCCACCGAGATCGGCTTTCGACAGCGAGCTGACGGGCGTCAAAATGTCCGAATCCGACTACGCCGCATGTCAGAAAGTTTGGTCCGACGAGAAGATGCAAACTATGGAAGACTACTTGATCCACTACAACAACAAAGACGTCAAACCTTTCATAGAAGCTCTGAAAAATCACGCTAAATTTTTCCAAGAACGCGGCATTGACATGTTGAAAGACGGAGTTTCTCTCGCCGGTTTGACTTTACGGTTCCTCTTCCAAAACCTAGAAGACGCGTTCACAACGTTCCCCCAGTTCGACACCGTCCTCCACGCTCTGATCAAAGAAAATCTAGTCGGCGGTCCTTCCATCATCTTCCATAGATTTCACGAGAAGGGCACCACGCGGATAAGGGAGCACAAGTACGGCAAAGAAGCGAGACCGTGCCAACACATCCTAGGACTAGACGCTAACTCTCTGTACTTGCGCTGCATGAGCGAAGCGCACTGCACGGGCTATTACGCGGTGAGACGGCCCGAGACCGAGTTCAAGCCCGAAATTAGGCAAAGAAACTCTCACAGCGCTTTGGAGTGGTTACGCTTCGTAGGGCACGACCGCGACGTGAAACTGCGCCACGCTTTGAACGGCGGCGAGATGGTTGTAGGCTGTCGGAGAATTCGCGTGGACGGGTTTCACGCGGCCTCTAATACGGTTTTCCAGTTTCACGGGTGTTGGTTCCACGCTCACGAGTGCATACCGTCGCACCGATATCAGTGCGCTTCACTGAGAGAGGAGAGACGCGACAGAACGACCAGAGTAAGCGCTTACTTGAAAGCGCTAGGTCACAAGCTGGTCGTCGTGTGGGAGTGCGAATGGCGAGAGATGAAGCGTCGAGATGAGCGGGTCAAGGCCTCCCAACAACGCTGGAAGGTTGACGCTTTGAAAGTGTCTCGAAACGCGAAGAGCGAGAGCGACATCCTTTCCGCTGTGAAAGAGGAGAAAATGTTCGGTTTAGTTCAAGTGGACATCACTACGCCGCCTCACCTACGAGACTACTTCGAAGAAATGACCCCCGTTTTCAAGAACGCGACCGTTTCAAAATCGGACATAGGACCTCACATGTCAGACTTTGCGCAGGAAGAAAAGCTGTTGAACACGCCTCAGAGATGTCTGATAGGGAGTTACCACGGAAAAAATATTCTCTTGGGAACGCCGCTTCTCAAGTGGTATTTAGAGCACGGTTTGATAGTCACCAAAGTGCAGCTGGTGGTAGAATACCTACCTAAACGCTCCTTTGCCGATTTCGCGGACGAAGTAACGGCGGCGCGAAGACGTGGCGACGTGAACGAGAAAGAGAAAATTCTGTCAGACTGTTACAAGTTAATGGGAAACGCTACGTACGGTAAAACAATCTGCAACAAAGAAAAACACACGGCGGTGAGATACACTGACAGTCGGAAGTTCAAACTATTGGCCAATTCGTGGCGCTTCAAAAAAACGGCCGAGTTGAGTTCCGATCTGTTTGAAGTCGAACTACAACCGAAAACAGTCAACAACAACCTCCCTATTCAAATAGGGTTCATGGTATACCAGTACGCGAAGTTGAAAATGTTAGAGTTCACATACGACTTCTTGGATAGATTCGTCGATCGGCGCGATTATTCCCTTTGTCAAATGGACACCGACAGTCTTTACATGGCTCTCAGCGGTGACACGTTGGATGACCTAGTCAAACCTCGCCTGAGAGAGACGTACTTCAGAGAGAAACGAAAGTGGCTTCCGACAGCGGTGTGCGACGATCACTTAGAGCTTTTCGTGAAGACAAAAACGGAAAGAGTGCGAGAATGGTGTCCGCCGCCCGGCGGATGTTGTGAGAGACGGTACCTTCACGATCTGAGAACTTCGGGGCTTATGAAAGCGGAGTGGGAAGGTGACGGGATCCTAAGTCTCAACCCTAAGACTTACATTTGCTACGATCAAGTCAGCGACACCGGTGAAAGAAAATCCAAAAAATGGAGTGCAAAAGGCGTACAGAAGAAACAAAACCCTCAGGAACCAGACGACTTCTTGGATGTTCTTCGCCAACGAAAAACTCTCATTGCTGTAAATAGAAACTTCAAAGTGGTGCGAAACAAAATGGTCACCTACACCATAGAGAAAGACGGCGTGCGCTACTTGTATTATAAGCGTCGCGTGCATTCTGACGGTGTGACAACGAGTCCTTTAGAGATATGAAAAAAAAATAAATAAGCGTGTGCATCTTTTCAAAAATAGAGTGTTTATCAAGATTGAAAAAAAAAGAAATAAAAAAAATAAAATAAAATATTGTTGTGTTTTTATTTTCATACGTCTTCTTTTACTAGTAAGTCGCGCAGTCTCTTAAAGCGTCACTCATGTGACGACGTCGCTTCCAGTCACGTGATCCTAAAGACCCTCACTTCCTAAACAAAAAACTTCTTCTTCCGCTCACGTGATCAATCAAGTCACTTCCGGTCACGTGATCCTCAATGAGGTCACTCACTTCCATTAGGTCATGTGACGTCACTTCCGCTCACGTGACTCATCAGGTCACTTCCGGTCACGTGATCCTAAATTAGGTCATATGACGTCACTTCCGGTCCCCTAAGTAGGTCAGTAGGTTACCCAGAATGCACCACTAATCCCCTAAGTAGGTCACTTCCGGTCACGTGACCAAATGGTGGCCTCTGATTGGCTGCAGGGTTACCCAGAATGCACCACTAATCCCCTAAGTAGGTCACTTCCGGTCACGTGACCAAATGGAGGCCTCTGATTGGCTGCATGTCGATTGAGTAATAAACAGTACTTAACTATAGTCCCGTTCCGATACATACTATACTACTACTGTTTACAGTAGGCATTGATGGGACACAGAGCCTCCACCTGTTGAAAGACTCTAATGGGCGGTATGAATACTGCCTACACGTTAGCAATGCAGCGTCCATGAATCTTGTCAATGTGTTGAATGCCATCGGAAGTATAATGTTCCATATGCTATAAAGCGCTCTGTTATTACAAGTATGGACGGTATAAAATCTGCATTCAATAACTACACCGAAGCCATTACAAAAGGTCTGGAGCATTTTTTACCGATTTCAGCCATCGTTAGATGAATATCTAGCCATAATAATGTTATAGTGGCCGGGCTGAGTGCATTGTTTAATTTCACTGGTGGCTATGTATGCTTAATACAAACAGTGTCACATTGAATTGGCACTGCTGTTTTAACCCTTTAATGACAGATGTCGCTAAATGATGACATTTGTCGTCATGATGCTTGAATGCACACTGGCGAGTAACTCGCCAGTGCTGCATTGGTGTATCATGACAATCCTTCAAGAGTGTCACAACCCCATTGGCTTGGCATGATGCTTGAATGCAGCACTGGCGAGTTACTCGGCATGATGCATCAAGGCATCATCCCGTCCTATACATCAAGGCATCATGCCAGCCTTAAAGAGTTAACATACTTTTTTCCTATTGCAATCAAAATGTACCTGAACCAACAACATGGTAAATTGCACATTTTATTTGTCTGTCTAGCTGGGGAGGCTGGCCGAGGTTCCTGCCTATATTGTTAGCTATTCCAAAGACTTATGACAATCCAGATATATCATTTATTAAGAGTATCTTAGGACAAATTGGGAATATATGGTCTTTGTTCCCCTGTCGTAACTCATCTTAACAGTTAAATAAACGTTACACATAGATATAGACAGAAGAAATGCGATGGCAAGTCCCTAGTATGGCCTAGTGTGAACCGTGAACCTAGTATTTGAGATATGGAATAATTATCGGCTCACGCTAAAATAACCGAGTGTGCTAACATACCATACAGTCAGTCGCCGACACTGAGCGTGCATTACTGATATGAATTATGAATAAAACAAGCACCCATTGACTCGGGGAGAGGCATTATCCCACATTGACTTGGTGAGAGCTGTTTAGGCCTTTCAGGACGGATGTTACTAAAAGAGAAAATTGTCGTTGTGATGCACCCGTGCAGCAATGTTGAGTAACTTGCCGGGGCTGCATTGGTGCACCATGCCAACCCTCTGAGAGTGTTTCAACCCCGTAAGGTTGGCATGTTGCCTGTATGCAGCACTGGCGAATTACTCACCAGGGCTGCATTCATGCTTCATGAGTACCAAAGGCATGATTCATTAAGGTATCATGCTATCCCCCAAAGGTTAGCTTGTTAAGAACCTTAACGTACATAAACGTGCCATGCCCTGTGTAAAATGCAGGCCAAGAGAGTAACCTGGCAGGGCCGCATCCAAAGGTTGACGCATCATGATGACCCTATGAGAATGATACACTCCCAAATGGTCTGTCTGATGCACTCATGCTGACCTCGCAAGTTAAATGTGGCAAAATGCATCAATGGATCATGCCCTTGTTTATTATGATGCATCAATGCAGCTCTGGCTGGGCTTACTCACGGGGGCTACATTCAAACATTATGCAGACCTTATGGGGTTATGGGAAGAGTCAGCTTGATGCACCAATTCAGCTTGAGTGAGTTACTCGCCAGGGGCACAGAGGTGCATCATGTCGACAAATGTTTTTTCCTGACATGATCTCCTTTAATGCTGAAAGCACAGTGCGGTCCTTAACCCTTAAAGGATGGATGTCAGTAAAAGACGACATTAGTCGCCAATACAGCCCTGGCAAGTAACTCGTTTTTGCTGCTTTGGTGCATCATGCCGACTCTTGAGGAGTCTCAATTGGAGTCTGAATGCAGCCCTGGTGAGTTATTCGCCGGTGATGCATTCATGCATCATGATGACCAAGGCATGATGCATTACTGCACTATGTCGTCCTCATGGGATTAAGGGGTTAGCGTATTTGGCAAAAGTGATTATAGTCTATCGACCGGGAGAGCGCTGTTTTAGCGAGCGTGGTGTTGGTCATATCACAAAGTGCACAGGCAGTGTTTGTGAACCAATCTCCCAGCATGCACCAGTGTGACGTCATCAGTACCCAGCATGCCTCAGTGTGACGTCACAGACCACACTGCAGCACCCTCATGTTTACCTAATCCCCTATACATGCTATACTATGTACACTGCTCAACTGACATCTGATCGTACCCTGGGCGCTTAGCCGATAAACTCCCTGTTCTCGTTATGAATTTTTACACCACAGTTGGGCCACTTAAAACAAAGTGCTTTCTCATCACCAAGGTCTAGGAAACCTGACGAGGGAGTTTTTTTCCCTTTTTTTACTCGTGGGCTAAAATGTATAGGATGATTTGCGTTTTTCGTGACACAAGTCAACATTGTATTGGTCAAAAATTAATTGATCTTTTAAAAACGGAGATAATGTAAGTTATTTCTATACCACTGCATTACTGGCATAATTAGCTTGAATTTATGACACTTATTGTCCATTTTCATCAGTTCTTTTGGCAAAATGCACTGCTCTGGATTTGGAGCCTAACCACAATGCATTGGTCTGAGTCAAAATGGCGGGACTAGCATATCCTGGTATCCTTATCAAGCTAATCCTCTCCCCTCACACCTGGAACAAAGGGAATGTATTTCATCTAGGGTATGGATAGGGGTGCTGATAGGAAATCCACCCAAAATCCACTTCTCTGGAGTCAGGGGCCTAACCACAATGCATTGCTCTGAGTAAAATGGCGGCCTCCGTAGCCTAATGCGCTAGTGCCGTATAGACCTCTAGCTGGAGAGAACTTGTTCCTGCGACTGTAGTGTGTACACTGTCACAGGCATTTTATTTCCTGTTCCCGTTCTGCTTTCACAACCAAAGTTGTTCCTTGCAAGCTGTGGTGTGTGGATGTGTGGTCACTGCCTAAGTCTCACGAGAGATTCCGAGCTCAGAGCCCACTCAGAGAAATCTGAAATTCATCCATAATACACTGCTCTGGACTTGGGTGCCTAACCACAATGTACGGATGGCGGCTTCCAAAGCCGAATGCGCTAGTCCCGTATAGGGCGGGGAGTGAGGTAGGGGTGGCTCTGAGTCAAAATGGCGGCCTCCATAGCCTAATGCGCTAGTCCCGTATAGGGCGGGGAGTGAGGTAGGGGGTATTAGCCTGATTATGGGTCCTGGTATGCGCAGGTGCATCTCAAGCACCACCATAAGTAGGCACTCTACTAGGTTATGAATCCAGTCAAATAGGCATTACCATAACACATTGCGCCTATGGCTTTAATGAGTTTCTTGTATGGCCATATGCATATATTCTGAATGGTGGCTTTGTTTTACTGGGGACCATTCATTGTTATGCATTAGGCTCATTGTTCTGTTGGTGGAAGTACACACTGTGAGCGTTCCCACCCCACTCTCCCAGCACAGTCTCAAATAAGACTCTGCCAAAAGACCGGGACTTCAGGAAATCTTTTGTGGAAGAGGGGGCGGAAACTGTACTACTCTGCTCTCCTTTTCCTATCACACACTGCCATTTACATACACCAAAGATAGTCAGTAGTATAGTATGTATCGGAACGGGACTATAGTTAAGTACTGTTTATTACTCAATCGACCTGCAGCCAATCAGAGGCCTCCCTTTTGGCGGGAAATTCAAAAGCAGCCAATGAGAGGCCTCCCTTTTGGCGGGAAATTCAAATAGGTCACGTGACCGGAAGTGACCTACTTCCGGTCACGTGACCTTTGGGCGGGAAATTCAAATAGGTCACGTGACCGGAAGTGACCTACTTAAGAGGGTCACGTGACCACCATGTTGGCGGGAAATTCAAATAGGTCACGTGACGGGAAGTGACCTACTTAAGGGGGTCACGTGACTACTAGGTTGGCTTTCAAAATAAGTCACTTGAGATTTTGATGGATAAATAAATTTAAAAAAAGAAAAAAAAAAGCAAGCTGAAAAAGCTTGCTAAAAAATAATTTAAAAATACGGCTCTTTTTTTCTAGGAGGGGGGGAGAGGGGCACTCTGGGGGGCACTCTTTAAGATGCATGGGGGGGGAGGGGGGGAGGGGGGGGAGGGGCAGGGTTTTTTAAGAGTGAGACTCGCTTCTCTGCCCTCTCTAAAAGAGAGGGCAGAGAGGCGAGTCTACTTACAATGAAAGGTATCATGATTGCGTTTATGATGATGTGCATCATGATGTGACTATCTTACAACCCTATGAGAAATAAGCAAGACATGGGCGTACTTACACGGGCTATTTGTAAACTAATTTCTCTTGAATCTATTAACAGCTCACATTTTTTTCTTAGATGACATCTGACAGCTGCTTGCTAGGCTAAGATATTGTTAAATAAACAACTTGGAAAGCTAATTACAGTTTTCTGGCTTGAAATATAGTCTTTCAACAGACTTTTTTTTCTCATCTTACACAGAGGCAAATATCAGAGACACCCAATGGCGCTTAAACTGCTCTCAGCCAAGGGTCGGGCACTGCTGGACTATAATAGACGGGTCAAGGACCGTTCTACTGTGGGTCAGGCTAGGTCGGACATTCAATAACGCGACTTTAGCAAAACTTGCTTGAAAGTCTGACCATGCGAGATCCTTATGCCCCAGTCTGTCAATGCTGTCCAGACTTTCAAGCAAGGTTGTCAAACACCTACCTGTCATTGAATGTCCGACTTAGCCTGCCTGACCCTCAGTAGAACGGTCCTTGACTCATCTATTATAGTCCAGCAGCGCCCGACCCTTGTATGAGAGGGGTATTGACACCATTGGCTGACTCTGATAATTCGCCTGTGTGCACGAGGGGAGGAGAGGGTTTACAGCTTGCGCTTATAGAGCACTACTAGTGGAGGTTTGGATGAGGAGGCTATGACATAGGATGTTTGTCTTAAAAAATAGCCATGGCGCATGTCGATGTCGCTTAATTATGCTCATATCTCATGTCGATTTTAAGAATTGCTCATGTCACCTGTCACTGTGTTTTTCAAGCTTCATGTCAAATGTCACTAGGCTTCATCTCGACTTTAGTGGTCCATACCGCTGCTGCTGCTGCTGCTGCTGTCGGTGCTGCTGCTTGTGCTGCTTGTGCTGCTCATGCAGCAGCTGCTGGCTGCTTGTGCTGCTGCTGCTGCTGCTGACAGATGCTACTGCTTGTGCTACTGCTCGTGCAGCAGCTGCCAGCAGCTGCTGAAGCAGCTGCCAGCAGCTGCTGGCTGCTTGTGCTGCTGACAAGGTCATGGGGGCTGCTGCTGACGATGTCACGGATGCTGCTGACAAATGCTACGGCTTGTGCTGCTCGTGCTGCTTGTGCTGCTGAAGTCGCTGCCAGCTGCTTGTGCTGCACGTGCAGCTGCTGCTGAAGCCGCTGCTAGATGCTGCTGCTTGTGCTGCACGAGACTGAGTAGCCGCTATTCGGCGTTTCACTCCTTATGTACCCTGTCCTAGTTAATCCTCTTAAACGGCTGAAAAGGCTCTCTCAGCACAGAGACTCTACTCAATGTAAGAGATCAGTTAAGTAAGTTTTCACATGCCACCTGACTACTGCGGGAGGGTTTAGACTTAAGCAGCTTAGTGCACACACGTGTCTGTTAGAAAAGCTACCTGCACACCTGCCTTCCTTTTTCACTAGTATTTACCCCCTGCCGACTTATAAGGCACCTATACACGCCTTCTTGCTTCTAGAGCTAAGCTGACTGGCAGCTATTTTAAAAGAGAATACTCGTTACCTGTATAACGGATAAGGGGGTTATGAGATTAGCGTGTGTATACAAAAAAAAACAAAAAAAAAGCTACAGGGGGCGCGTGTCTGTCTGTGAGGTAGAGACCATGTGGTAAGCGACTCAAGTGTAAAACAACAGCACCTCCTCTTGTCGCAGTGAGTAGTGTGGACGGCGGCTGGCTAGTTGAATTTAAGCGTCAGCTTGAAAGATAAGGCCAAATAAAAAAAAAGGTTTGTTTCAGGTCACCCGACCAACCCTAGCAAAACAGGGTCGACCCTACGTTTTTTTTTAAGCAAGTTTGAAGAAAATTTCATATTTTTATACTTTTTGGGTCATTTTTAGAATTTCCACGGAGGATGGCTAGTACTTTCATGTTAAAAAAATAAAATAAAATAAAATAAAAATCCGACCTACCGACTCCAGTCTTTCTGCCCATGTTACCTGAAACATGCCTTTTTATTTTTTTTTGGCTTAATCCGTTCACGGGCTGGCGCGTCACACCTGTCGTTAATCACCTCCTGTAGTCTTTGTATACACAGGTGACTCGGCTTTATCTCTTCACCAGCTATAATCCCATATACATGTAGCGCACGTTACACTCGTTAATTCTCTTTTCATGCTGATGGATTAGGGGTGGAAGGGTTCAGGTGAAAAGCGATTTGATTCTCTCTGGAAGAGGGTTGGAGCTCTAGGTGAAAACAAGCTTAGAACATCCAGATTAGCTGCTCTCTCGGCTATATAAAGAGCTTCATTTTTTCTAATCTCTGCCCACTTCGTCTTGTTGTACACTATCAGTCACGAGGCAGACGCTGGAAGTAGCAGATGTTTGCAGTATGGTTTACACAGAGGTTACCTGCTAATAGGATTTTGTCAGAATAGGGTGAGTTGCTATTAAAATGAACATTTAAATGGGTTGTTAATATGGTATCTGATGTTAATGAGCTAACACCTAACATTGAGGATTATGACCTCCCAGAGGGGCGTCTCGCCAAATTCTCCAGTCTTGACTATAGTCTTAACTGTCTAAAGACTGTGGAGCACGTTAATGGGTGGTCTCCTTACTAATTTCACTTGACCAGGCCGGCAGGGTCAACTAGGCTAGGTAATTACAACCACAAGGGCGGCTACTCAACATGCAAGTAGACCTACTACTACGAGATTGTCTTTTGACCACTCTGCCGCCGCCTGCTGGTCTGGCGATTACATGCTCTAGTATAGTTCTCCGCTCTTTTCGTCAGATGACGCCACAATAGGGTTTTTGTACATTTCCACGATACTCGCGAACATTTTAAACGCATAATGACCTATAATAAGCAACAAAGCACACTTCTAATATATTGAATATAAGAAACATGTCAACGTTGTGTATTTCTGATAGAATGAGGCAGATTCTTTGAAATATCAACTAAACTATAGTGAGATTGAAAATACTACACCATATCTAAAGCGATATAAAAGCTATATAAAGTCAGAACCTCTGACGGATCGGTAGGATCACTCAACCATTCGTCCTCGAAAGCAACACAGGGTTCCCGTCCAACAGGACTTTGAGCCTTGACGCTTTTGAGGAGGTTTGATCTCATGCTGCTTAACATGTGGTGTAATTAATCAACACCGCGGCCCCTCTTTAGGGGCCACACAATAAACAAAGAATAAAAAAGGGTAGGACTTAGGTTTAAAGTGAATCTCCCAGGATTTTGGCGAGGTCGACAAAGGAGGAGATAACAGATTAAACTGCAGGAGACTATACGCAAACCTTGATACTCTCAGAGGGGGAGCTCCATATTGCGGACCTGTGGTCAAGGTAATTACAACCACAAGGGTGGCTACTCAACATGCAAGTAGACCTACTACTACGACATTGTCTTTTGACCACTCTGCTGCCGCCTGCTGGTCTGGCCATTACATGCTCTAGTGTAGTTCTCCGCTCTTTTCGTCAGATGACGCCACAATAGGGTTTTTGTACATTTCCACGATACTCGCGAACATTTTAAACGCATAATGACCTATAATAAGCAACAAAGCACACTTCTAATATATTGAATATAAGAAACATGTCAACGCTGTGTATTTCTGATAGAATGAGGCAGATTCTTTGAAATATCAACTAAACTATAGTGAGATTGAAAATACTACACCATATCTAAAGCGATATAAAAGCTATATAAAGTCAGAACTTCTCACGGAACGGCATCTGCAACAGATCACTCAACCATTCGTCTTCAAATGCCACACAGGGTTCCCGTCCAACAGGACTCTGAGCCTTGTCGCTTTTGAGGAAGGTTTGATCTCATGTTGCTTAACATGTGGTGTAATTAATCAACACCGCGGCCCCTCTTTAGGGGCCACACAATAAACAAAGAATAAAAAGGGTAGACCTTAGGTTTAAAGTGAATCTCCCAGGATTTTGGCGAAGTCGACAAAGGGGTAGATAACAAATTAACCTGCAAGAGACTATACGCAAACCTTGATACTCTCAGAGGGGGAGTCCCATATTGCGGACTTGTGGTCAGAGCTATCCCTTCTAGGGGGCAAGTTGCATGTCGTAAATGTCTACTACAGACATTGGGATATATTGTTAATCTTACTCTAGGGTCTCCATAATTAGACCCTGAATCCGTTGTTAAACGGGTGTGAGGGGGTGGTAACTAATACTTATGAGATGTTAGCTTAGTTCATAGTCTCCTTACCAATTTTCACTTGACCAGGCTGGCAGAGCCAACTAGTCTAGGTAATTATAACCACAAGGGCGGCTACTCAAGATCTAAGTAGACCTACTACTACGAGATTGTCTTTTTGGTCCTTCTGCTGCTTAGTTATTACATCCTCCAGTCTAGCTCGCCACACCCTTTGAGCAGCACCACCATTGCCTCGGTAAAAGTGTAGGGTGTGTGCTTTCCACCTTCAGGTATCCATAGATTCGATCACTATCACCCCCCTTGAAATGACTTCAGCTGTTAATTAGGGCGTAAAGCCACCAACCAAGTCCCTGTCAAAAGATGTGAATAACGAAACGCGCTAGTATAGTTCTCCGCTCTTTCGTCAGATGGTGCCACAATAGGGGTTTTGTACATTCCTACGATGCTCGCGAACATTTCAACGCATAATGAGCTACATAGGCAACAAAGCGCGCTTCTAATATATTAAAATATAAAAAACAATTCAATATTGTGTATTTCTGATAGAAATGAGGCGGTTTCCTTAAATACCGACTAAACTATAGCGAGATGAAAAATACCACACCATATCTAAGGCTTTATAAAAAACTATAGAAAGTCAGAACCTCACACGGATCAGCATTCTGTTTGCAACGGATCACCCCTGACCCACTGGTCCTCGCATGCCACACACGGCTCTGCCGTGTTTGAGCTTTGAGGTATCACCCATCAAGTGATCCATGCCGCCCAACATGAAGCGTAATTAATAGCTGCTGTTGCATAGCACAGTGGCAGCATCTAACTAACTCTAAAGAGTTAGTCGGCCCCTCTTTAGGGGCCACACAATAAACAAAGAATACCCTGAATCTGGGACCTGCGGGCGAGGGCCCCAACTGTGAAGTCATTATTGGCCACATTGGTAATATCAATTAAAACTTTAGACAACACCCACCTTAAGTATCATTAACGGACAATATCAATGAACTCAGCATCCGCCTGGTTACCACATTTAGCACCAATTTTACAACTCACAGGGGCCACACTAGCCTCACCGCGCTTTTTTATTGCTCTGCTGATTTCTCCAATCCAAAACATGAGGTATCTAGTCTAGCTGTGAGCTCATTGGGCCAAACAAAAAAATAATCCGTGTTCAGGTAACATGGTCCAAAAAAAAATAGGGTAGGTCTACGTCGCCTAAGGCGACGAAAGCGCGTCAAAGCGTTTACAGGGTTCGAGCCCGTGAGCTGCTCCTTGGGGCTGCAAAAAACGCTTAGACACTGAAATCCCATAGGGAAAAAATTTTGGGTTTTTGGACTTTAGGCCTTAATTTGAGGGTGATCCCGGGCTGATAGAAAAATAATTCTTGGACGAGCGGATAGCTCTGGATCTCTTTTATCTAAAACAGCGAAAAATTGATTATGGTTTCGCCGCAATTCATCCGACGGGGGGTAATCAGCCCCCCCCTCTGCCAATCAAGGCAGTGAATCTTGGCGACCGTGCGATCACTCACGGCCACCGCGACGAACCGACAGAAGAGATCAGCATCTTAGTATGATTCGTGTGACCTACTTAGAGGCTCACACGGTGGAGGTGTGTCCGGCGTTCGGCGCGCTGATTGGCTACTGGTGGGAGGCGCTGTGCCGCGTCAAGAACTTCACCTATTTGGGGCGGCTGTTAAAGGCGCACTGAGTTGAGGTGCACCTTTAAGCAAGAGCGCGATCCGGCCTAGTCTTGCGGACCTCTGTTTAGAGAGTGTAGCAAGCGGCTATGTCGCGCTCTCCAACCACAGGCTTAACAGTGGTCCGCAAGACTAGAGTGCAAGACGCGTGCACACACAGACCGAACAGACACACACAGACCCACACACCCACACACTCCTATCAGTGAGACGTCTAGCAGATTCGGGAGAGGCGACCAGGGAGGTACTCTCGGCTAGCGGCCACTAATTGCCTGTTTAGATAAGGCACAGAAACAAGGGTGATGACAGACTACGTGTTCAAGCAGCCAACATGCCCTGACACTTGATAATGGGTGTGGACCGCTAAATTCGATATGGTGACATGACCATTTCTTATAATCGACAAACGACATGAGGTCTAATGACAAGTGACATGAGGCCCAAAAAATCATAGTGACAGGTGACATGAACATTTCTTAAAATCGACATGGGATATGAACATTATTAAGTGACATTGTCATGTGACATGGTCATTTTCTAAGATCGACATTCGACATGGGGACCCCCTATCCAGAGCCCCTTGATAGATGACAGCTGTTGTGTGTAAGAAAAGTGTATGCCTCACAATCAAAAGATGATAAAAGGCTTTATCCCACTCGATGTGGGTTTTGAATCAAATATCAAGGGATCAAATATCAGATCGATATTTGACGTCGTCAAGTGATATCTGACGTTGTCAATCACTTTTACTATGTAGTCAAGGTCGTAAAAACAGAGCCCCCTGATTGGTCAACAGCATGAATGAAAGTTGCATCTCAAACTTTTAATACTCGGTATGGGGCCCCGTGGGGCTGGGACCAATATTTGCAATTTTCGGAAATACTGTCGAGAATTTCTAGATGGAAACACCTTGTCTGGGGTAATTTGACCTCTACTCTTCGATATTCAAGTAATACTCAAGCTATTCTGACTCTAAACATGAGTAAAACGGTCATTTACCAGCGTTATCGGCAGCGCCGACATCAACAACTGCTGATCTCCCTTGGTTACATGACCCAGCTCCGTTTCTAAGGCCTCATGGATCGGGGCCCTGAAGGGGGATCTGCAGAGGCCCTATATCGGGCCCTAGATATGTACATTATATTAATATCTCATAACTTAATTTACTCTAAAATCTTTTGATAGTTCATAACCTTGACCCTTATCTCCTTTTCTCGCGGGATAAAGATAGAATTTGGTTGTTGGCGTGGCCTCTCGTGGATATCTGCTCTTCTCCACGGCACCTCTCGAGCCCCCTGCGGGGCCTCTAGGGGCTGCTAGACGTCTCTCTGCTATGTAGTGTTGGATGTAAAAGAACCCTTGTCTCGGTAAAAGGGCCAATAGATTCGATCACCATCACCGCTCTTGAAATGACCATAGCTGTTAACTAAGGCGTAAAGCAACCCACACACCCACACACCCACACACCCACACATTTTTCTGTATGAGCCTTCAGACCTCAAGCTGCTCAGTGTACGGGACTAGGTTTTGTCATAGGCCCTACGGACGCTACTCAAGGTAAAAATAAGAGAGCTGTCTCACCATGACATTGGGCTGGCTGTAGTTTTTTATGTTTCGGTACCTACAACCAAAACAGCCAGTACCCGCCCCAGGGCTTCATGTCGCACGCGGGAAAAGTATAACGGTGGCGCCAACTGTCGGAATAGCGGGTACACTACGTCAGTAGTTCTTTTGTTCTCCGCTGAGTGACTGGGCGAAATGTAGTCGGTAGCTTTATTTTCTGTGCACTGTTCTGTTCATTTTCTACACTTAACACTTAAATAGACCGCGTGTTTGTACAAGCTAACCGTTTTTATCAGTGCAAAAATTAAATAAGCATCGGATAGAACACTAAAAAAATGAGAAAGTAATCCAGCACTTAGTATAAGGCACCAGTTTTATCATGAGACACCGAAAGTCTGGTTTTTTTAAGGTGGATAAGACAGTCGACTGAGAGCTCCAAACTAACCAAAAACGTACCAGAGGGAGAACGTACCCGACAGGGCAGGGGCCTTCTACACCCCGGCTCTGATTGATGAGCAAGCGACAAGTGCTACAGAGGGCCTATTCCTCTTTTGAGGTGGGCCCGAAATTGAACAAAAGAATAAACTCAAGAAAAAGCCTTAGGCTTAAAAGAGTTGTAGATACTGATTTTAACGAAGAAGTCACATTCATTAGTTTACAAATAGCCCGTGTAAGTACGCCCATGTCTTGCTTATTTCTCATAGGGTTGTAAGATAGTCACATCATGATGCACATCATCATAAACGCAATCATGATACCTTTCATTGTAAGTAGACTCTCCTCTCTGCCCTCTCTTTTAGAGAGGGCAGAGAAGCGAGTCTCACTCTTAAAAAACCCTGCCCCTCCCCCCCTCCCCCCCTCCCCCCCCATGCATCTTAAAGAGTGCCCCCCAGAGTGCCCCTCTCCCCCCCTCCTAGAAAAAAAGAGCCGTATTTTTAAATTATTTTTTAGCAAGCTTTTTCAGCTTGCTTTTTTTTTTCTTTTTTTAAATTTATTTATCCATCAAAATCTCAAGTGACTTATTTTGAAAGCCAACCTAGTAGTCACGTGACCCCCTTAAGTAGGTCACTTCCCGTCACGTGACCTATTTGAATTTCCCGCCAACATGGTGGTCACGTGACCCTCTTAAGTAGGTCACTTCCGGTCACGTGACCTATTTGAATTTCCCGCCCAAAGGTCACGTGACCGGAAGTAGGTCACTTCCGGTCACGTGACCTATTTGAATTTCCCGCCAAAAGGGAGGCCTCTCATTGGCTGCTTTTGAATTTCCCGCCAAAAGGGAGGCCTCTGATTGGCTGCAGGTCGATTGAGTAATAAACAGTACTTAACTATAGTCCCGTTCCGATACATACTATACTACTATAGTCTCCAGGGATATGCCCAAATTCCCCCATGAAAACACATCATCAATGGTTCTATAATTTTAAACAATTGTTGTTCACACCTTCCTTTACATAATTGAATAGAATCATAGTTGTATAGATACATATTTAAAAAGTATGGCGCAGGTAAGTTTTCATGGTGATCCGCCGGCTTTTGGCAGAGAAGGAAGTAGTGTCGATAGAAACGGATGGTAGAAAAACGGTAGAATCTGCTTGGAGATTGTTCCCACTCGTGCTGCATCTCTCCCATTAAGAAGGTAGGTTTTAGGCAGCTTAGCTCTTTAAGGGCCACATAGTGCTTTAATATGCTGTATCCCCCATTATGGAGGAGTGCACCCCAGCTCATAACTCACCAGGACTGCATTCAAGGAGCATGCTGACACTACAATGTTTAAAGGGTTAGGTTTTAGGCCGATTAGCTGTTTTAGGGCCGCATAGTGTTTTAATGCACTGTTTCTTTTGTCATCATGATGCGGGAATGCAGCCCTAGGGCTGTCTTTACGCATCAGTCTGTGTCTCATGAGATCGCAACAATTGGATAGTCTTTGACCGGGTGACGTATTTGACCGGGTGATGTCTTTAACCAGGTGACATCTTTGACTGGCAAGATTAAAACAGCTGAAATGGGGGGCATCATCATAACAGAGGGCGCGTTGCATGAATGCACAATGCGTCCATTAACGGTTAGAGTGCTGCTTCATTGTTATGCATGGAGCAATACAGAGTTTAACTGTCTCCAATTGTAAGGGGACTTTTTCCTGCCCCTGTTTTACTTGTCTTATTGAGCGGCTGAGCTCGCTGCAGCTGCTACTGTCAGGGTGTGTTAACGCTTAACATTGAGTTTGTGTCGAGATCAGTATTTTTTCATTCCGCAATCAATATACAAGAATTTGTTCTCCTCCATTGGCGCAAAAGGTAGTTGGATAACTGACCATTAATATGTGTCCAATATAATATGTATATCAATAAAGGTATATAATTTACCATAATTAATAATGGTATTTGACCCACGGTGAATGGCTAAGACAGAGGACTTCACACATGTGTTAGATAGCCTACACCTGGGTAGGGCTCTTCCATATAACTACTGCCCCACAGGGACAAGACGAGGTGTTATCTTCATATGTAACTTTACCTGCCCTTAATGTCAGAAGGTCAAAGATGGCACCCAGTCAAAGATGGCACCCGGTCAAAGATGGCACCTGGTCAAAGATGGCACCCGGTCAAAGATGGCACCCGGTCAAAGATGGCACCCGGTCAAAGATGGCACCCGGTCAAAGATGGCACCCGGTCAAAGATGGCACCCGGTCAAAGATGGCACCCTGTCAAAGATGGCACCCAGTCAAAGATGGCACCCGGTCAAAGATGGCACCCGGTCAAAGATGGCACCCGGTCAAAGACGTTCACAATGGCACGATCTCATAAGACACAGGCCTGTGCTCTGTCTGGTGCCTGTGATCATTAACACATACCACGAGACATGATGGGCGTACGTCGTACAACATGGTCTACCTCCATAATAAAGTCAACTTACCATTTTCATTATCTACTAAATCATGCTTCATGTCCTAGCAGGCCATTTATGACGTGTCACCTGTAGGGACGGCTGAACGTGTTGCTTAGATCTATCTAGATCTCCCTCCAAACAGAACTCGAGAATTGAACGTCCGCGACTGGGGAGAATCTGGGGAAGTCACTGTAACACAAGACACAAGATATTCCCAAGAATTGTGAACGTGTCCTATTCACGAAATGCACTCAGGAATTGAATGTTCGCAACTTGGGGAGAAATTCGCGGGAATATGCCACAATACATTCAAAAGTCTCCTGGGGATCCTGAGTCAAGACACAAGAATGGCACGAGTTCCGCTTGAGATTTGTTTTGCAGGGATATCACCCATAGTGATGGCTAAGCATGCTGTGTAGATCCCATAACCAGCAGGAGACCAAATAGAAGTGTGTTTCATGCAGCAGACTGAAGGGTCGGATTTTAAAACTGTTTAGTGTAAAAAGTACAAGGAATAAGTTGTGAACCACAACTTTCAAAAACCTGAGCTGGAGCTAAACTTATTTGATGGAGTCCGCTCGGACTTCATGAACTGAGGCCTGATGCTTCCTCTCCAGTGCTGAATCATTGCATCCTGATGATTTTAAGGAAACTGTTCTTTTAAGGAATTATTCAGTCCTTAACCCTTTGCCTTAATGCATCATGCCCTAGGTCAGCATGATGCATGAATGCAGCCCTAGCAACTCACTTGCCAGGGCTGCATTCATGCACCTTTTGGGTAGAGATACTCCTAAATTATGTACTAATGCAGCAACTGCGAATTACTCACCGGGGCTGAAAAGGTCTCATGATGACAAATTTCACGATTTGGCAGTCCTTACAGGGTTAACCTGGTCAGCATGATGCATAAGTGCAGCCCTGGCAAGTAACATGCCAGTGCTGCATGAATGCAACACGCCAACCTTCAGGTATCTATGGGTTGAGACACCCCCGAAGAGTCGGCATGACACGACAGTGCAGCACTTGTAAATTACTCACCAAGGCTACATTGGTGGATCATGATGACAAATGTCATATTTTAGCGACATGCAGTCCTTACAGGGTTAAACCGACGGCGTCAGATAAGAAGATATCAGTGCTTCATGACACCGCTGACACCCAATCAGACGGGATCAGCCATATCTTGTGGTAACTCTCCTAATGCAGCGTAAGGTTTTAATGGGCCATACGCATTGTAGTCATGATGCGATAATGCAGCCGTGGCGTGATACTCACCAGTGCTGCAACCAAGCATCATGTCAACCTGTAGGAGTTGATACACTCCCAAAATGAGAGCATGATGCATAAATGAAGTCAAGGGCAACATGCAGAACAATGACATGAAACATTGAGTCCTAATTTGGTTGTTAAATGGCTAACCACGAGGCTGAGGGGTATCTTGTCTCCTTCTCTCTTTCACCAAACTGCAAAACAAACTTTTTCTGATGATGAAGAAATCCAGATGGGATTCAGCTCATGATTTTGACATCAGGAGTCAGCAGATAAACACCTAGCTCTTATTGAGAATGATGGACAATGCATCTCCGTAGGGAGCTGAGTTGCTGATGTCAGTAAAGTTAGATTTTGATCAAACATATTTTAGAAGCCACCGAGATGACAATGCCAGTTGTTCTTTACTCTTCTTGCAGTCAGTTACTGCTCACTCTACCTCCTGTCAGTTACCGCTCACTCTACCTCCTGCCAGTTACTGCTCACTCTACCTCCTGACAGTTACTGCTCACTCTACCTCCTGACAGTTACTGCTCACTCTACCTCCTGACAGTTACTGCTCACTCTACCTCCTGCCAGTTACTGCTCACTCTACCTCCTGTCAGTTACCGCTCACTCTACCTCCTGCCAGTTACTGCTCACTCTACCTCCTGTCAGTTACCGCTCACTCTACCTCCTGCCAGTTACTGCTCACTCTACCTCCTGACAGTTACTGCTCACTCTACCTCCTGCCAGTTACTGCTCACTCTACCCCCTGTCAGTTACCGCTCACTCTACCTCCTGCCAGTTAGTGCTCACTCTACCTCCTGCCAGTTACTGCTCACTCTACCCCCTGTCAGTTACCGCTCACTCTACCTCCTGCCAGTTACTGCTCACTCTACCTCCTGTCAGTTACTGCTCACTCTACCTCCTGCCAGTTACTGCTCACTCTACCCCCTGTCAGTTACTTCTCACTCTACCTCCTGCCAGTTACCGCTCACTCTACCTCCTGCCAGTTACTGCTCACTCTACCTCCTGCCAGTTACCGCTCACTCTACCTCCTGCCAGTTACTGCTCACTATTCCTCCTGCCAGTTACCGCTCACTCGACCTCCTGTCAGTTACCGCTCACTCTACCTCCTGCCAGTTACTGCTCACTCTACCTCCTGTCAGTTACTGCTCACTCTACCTCCTGCCAGTTGCTGCTCACTCTACCTCCTGCCAGTTACTGCTCACTCTACTCCCTGTCAGTTACTTCTCACTCTACCTCCTGCCAGTTACCGCTCACTCTACCTCCTGCCAGTTACTGCTCACTCTACCTCCTGCCAGTTACCGCTCACTCTACCTCCTGCCAGTTACTGCTCACTCTACCCCCTGTCAGTTACTTCTCACTCTACCTCCTGCCAGTTAGTGCTCACTCTACCTCCTGCCAGTTACTGCTCACTCTACCTCCTGCCAGTTAGTGCTCACTCTACCTCCTGCCAGTTACTGCTCACTCTACCTCCTGCCAGTTACTGCTCCCTTTACCTCCTGCCAGTTACTGCTTGCTCCACCTCCTGCCAGTTACTGCTCTCTCTACTTCCTGCCAGTTACTGCTCCCTCTACCTCCCGCCAGTTACTGCTCACTCTACCTCCTACAAGTTGCTTCTCACCCTACCTTCTGAAAGTTTCCTCTCACTTAACCCATACCGGTTACTGCTACCTCAGGCAGGAATATTCTTCATACTCGAGCCAGCCTGACGTTCTTTCTGGAGTCAAGCAATGCCTGACTCTGGGATGAGGGTCATTAAGCCTGGACTCGGGCAATGCTGGCCTCACACTGGCATGAAAGTCAATGCCAAACCTTTACAGTCAAAGTCAGCCTGCCTTTCAAATGAGGCTAGACCTTTTTTTCTGTGTACCTCCCTCAGCAGGGTCTTTCAGAACAACTGTCATGGTCTTAGGCAAATGGTGACGTGACAAAACCTGTTTGACGACCACTAGTAAAATGTGCTGCAGAAGATTTCCTATTGAAATCCATAGATTAAGTTATTGCCTGTCTATCACCTCTCTGAATGGATATCTTATGTTTCTTTTTCAACATAACGACCATCATCTGCCCCGACACAGTGATGGGTGAGTGATACGTAATATCATGGAGCATGAATCGTGATCAGGGAAGGTGCCTTACGGATGAGTGTATAACTGCCGCCTCCACCAGTCACTGATGGGTGGCAGCACCAGAGACCATCACTGATGTGGGCGACACATGCTACCCGGTAATGAATGAATAATATAATGCTTTAACCCTTTAAGAACGGCATGATACCCTGGTGCATCATGCCCTTGGTCGTCATGATGCACCAAAGCAGCACCGGCGAGTTACCCAACGCAGCTCTGGTGGGTAACTTGCTGAATTCCATAATCATCCCTGAAGAGTCAGCTTGATGCTTTGATATAGTCAGGGCGAGTTATTTCTCAGGGTTTCATTTATGCAACATTGTCATAAAGAGAATACTGCATTGAAATACTCCCTGCAAACAAAACCTCAAGCAGAACTCGTGCCATTCTTGAGTCTTGACTCAAGATCCCAAAAAAAGAATTGCGAACGCTTTGTGAACGTTTTGTGACATATTCCTGGGAAGTTCTTGTTTTGAATGAGTTTTTTGAACAAGTTTTTTGAACAAGTTTTAACTTGTGTCATTCGCCCAAGTCATGAACATCCGATTCCCCTGTTCTTACTGTAAATAGGACATGTTCTTGGGAATATCTTATGTCTTTCTTGTGTTATGGTGAGTTCCCCAGATTCTCCCCAGTTGTGAACGTTCAATTCCAGAGTTCTGTTTGGAGGGTTATGCGGCTCTTAACGTGTGAATGTGAACCGTCTGACCCCATTACGTGTCACACAGAGTATGACCACACCTGATAGACACCGCTGATTTAGGAGGCGTGCATATTGTACGGGCGACATGTAATCCGGCCTCATCAGGATGCGGTGATGGGGTATACATGGTGTGGTGGCTACAACATAGATTACCACCGGGTCGAACAGAATGTCGGAACATTTACAACCGGTAATTCATCAATTTTTCAACTCTGATTTCAGGCCTTGGTGAGAAGGCTGGCTAGCAAACTCAAGCATCATTCAAACCATTTTTTATGGTTTATGACAACAAAGGCCGTTCCAAATTGATACACTATGCCATTATTAAGGGTTGACTGGTGATATGGCTTCATCGCCCAGCTAGTAAAAATGATTCACAGAGGTTTGCATATTTACCTTTTCATTATTTGAAGCATATTGATAAATATGGCCATGTTGTATTCAATAGAGGCATTGAATATGCCGCTTCCAGTAGCCTACGTAAGCATAGCAAATCTTCAAAATTGACCTTCACGAGCTGCCTTTTAATTGCAAAAACTACACCTTTGGTGAAAACTAAATTCTCACTAACTTTCTACCCGTTGTAAAGGAAGCCCCAGTTCCTCTTTAAGAATAGAGATCGTGAAAATTCTTTGAGAAGAGATATTGTTAAAACATGTAGTATAATACACATGAAGTTATACCACTTATTGCTGAGGTCCCTTGTGAATTGTCAAAGAAATTACACTATTGACGAAATTAAGATTCTCTCTAATTCTCCAGCTGTTGTAAAAGATCACCAGCTCCCTTAGGGACCTCCCAAGGGTACTTCTAGTAATGGTTTAGCACCTCTTCTGTCCTACTCACCGACACGCATTAACCAACAATCTCCCAGCAGATTCTTCAATCCCTTTCTACCGACACTACTTCCTTCTCTGCCAAAAGCAGTCGGATTTCCCTGAAAACTTACCTACGCCATGCTTTTAGGATATACATTCATACAACTATGATTTGATTCAAAATATCTTAAGGGATAGATGAAGAGCAAATGTCTAAATCTATAGAACTATTAGACATGTTTTCATGGTGGAAGTTGGACATTTTCTTGAGAACTTTTTTATTTAGGGATGCTGTAGTATGTTATGTGGGTAGGAGTGCAGCCAAGCGGTATCCCCTTCATCCCTTGTTCCACAGGAGAGTTCCTAAAGTCCGGGCCTTTTGACTGAGTCTTATTTGAGACTCTGCTGGGAGAGCGTGCATCTGCACTCTCCTACTACTCACTGACACACATTAATACACTCACCCAGCACAGTCTCAGAGAAGACTCTGCCAAAACGCTACCACTACCTTAAAACCTCACGTATAAGCCTAACTCACCTATAAGCCACACCGAGACTTTGGGCTGATCCTATATGCCGCACTGGCCTCAGGAGAAATAATGTAATTAGTGTCTATATATGCACAGACGACTGACATATACTCTATGTAGCAAACAGGCCCTGGGCCTACCTTATAGAGTCTAAATAAAAGAATTTCAACTCAACTCAACTCATTATGTGGCCAATAAAGGGTAAACAACTCTCCACTCTCTAGCCCTTGCCCACTGTTGTTATTCTTACATTTTAAGGTCTGAACCCTTATGGGCTTAGCCAAGCATGCAACTGCATTAACAGCGTAAACCAATATAAAAATAACTTAAACTAATTATCGACAGATTCCCCTGGAGCCAATAAAAAGAAATATAAGGGGACAAGAAGAAAATAGCCCTGTGTCCACTAGGACTTCTTACCCTGTTTTGTTGCAGAAAAAACATTTTTTTGGCGCCAACAAAACAGTTTTGTTGGCGCCAAAAGAGGTTATTTCCAGTGATAAAAAAGTGTGATAAATCCTATTGGACCCAGGCCTAATAGTATGATGAGGAAAAGCCTGGTTAATGACGACTGACAATTTAGAGCCCGTGTCAAATTAATGACAGTACCGGAGATGGAGAACTACTTTGGTGAGCTCCCTCATAGTATAGAGGCCCCCTAGAGGGCAGAATAATGGTAGTTGGAACACTTAACAAAGACTCGACTCATGAAAGGGACTCATTGTGTAGAGAGGACATGACTTAGAACCTAGTCGCCCACGCACTTCCCATCACCGTGATAATTACTTTCATAACTCCCACAAACATGCACTATAGGCCGATCCAGAACAACTGCCGAATCGCTCATAAGAAAATAATCGTCAAAAGTGCCATATTTTGCAAATGACGATGGTATTCCTCATCGTCTATAGGTGCTACATAAATACAAATTTCTATGTATCTTAATGTCATTTCTTGTGACAGGGACCCCTTGATATGATTGTAAGACTCTAAGTTTCTCGGCACTTTCCACCTGACGGATACAGCAGTCATTCTGAGAGAGGCCCCTGACAAGTATGGGTTCCTGATAAGTCGTTACCAAGAAATTCGGTTGAATTGTATAAAAGGAATGTATGTAAAGACGACCTATTGACATTTACTGGCACCCTTGTCAATTGGAAATTTACATTAACTATTGACAAAAATCAAATTCTCACAAGTCATGAATCAGTTTTAAATAACCTTCCAGAAAGTTCATTAAGAACAAGTCACGAATGCTTAGGCACGTGCAGAAACCTGTTCCACGACATGACCCTTGGAGTAGTTTCACCAGAAATCCTGTTGAAATCCACAAAACAATGCACGGACATGTAAATATCAGCCATTAACGCCCAAACTTTTCTCAGTACTGTGTTAACCATGCGCACACACAGTCAAGACCCCACACTGAGCTGCATTATAAACGTCATGATAACTAGTTATGGCTATAGTGTGTGTGTGCTCCCCTATTCCTTCTTAGTGAGGTAACTAGGAAGCTCTTTCAGAACGCATTCGGCAGTCATGAGAATAAAAAGTCCACCATAAACCCCACAGGAAAGAAACGGCCACAAACGGCTGCCTGAAGGCATTACCAAGGTCATGGTAACTTGTTATGGCTACAGTATGTGTGTTCTCCCCTATCCCTTCTTGGTAAGCTGACCAGGAGGCACATTCAGAACGAATGACATGGTCGTAGGGAACTGGTGATGTGACAAAGTCTGTTTGACGACCACTAGTAAAAAGTGTTTCAGAAGATAAAATCGTCAAAAAACATAATTACACATCTTCGCCTTTATCATCATTTGAAATCGAATGCATATATGCATTAGTAATATATGTGATAACATGCATAAATGCATATCTATATATAGCTACATATATGTAGTTTCTGAAATGACCCGAAATCTCATTCGACGACCGCTCAGCATTCATAAATTTGCCTTACTCGTCAACACCAAAAGGTTCTGAAAGAGCCTCCAGGGGCCTCTTTCAGAATGACTGACATATCTGCCATGACTGATATGATCGTCAGACTGTAAATTTCTTGGCACTTTTTACCCGATGGATTCGGCAGTTATTCTGCCCTAATGCAATGCACCGTTCTGCTTGTACCAGTACATGCAGTAACTAGCTAAAGCAAATATTGTAGATGAGATAACGGCCCACTACCTTTTGAATAAGCCGTAGATGAATATTCCTTATGTCTAGAGAGTATCCCGCTAGTGTGGAATACAGAAGGTGTGCTGTGTGGACCATGTCTCTAGGAGGAAGGGTCGGCATCCCCATATAGAGAATTAAAGAGCGGGTTCTAGGTAACCAGTTTTGGGGAGCTGATGTGATGTCAGTCAATGGCCGGCTCTTAGTTCCACTTTACACCACTGCACTAAGGGGGCGCCACCACATGAGGGGGCTGAAAGTAATCATCCTCTATCTCTGTCTCTCGCGGCTTCTTGTGTCCTCCTGAACAAAACCCAGAGATGATTATCCGCTGACGACACCAGACCACACGCCCACACCCTGCTCCTGGCTGTAATTATCATGGTTATAGCTGCACAAGGAGGGCTGCACTAGATTGAGCACCTGTCCACCTGCCTGTCTGTCTGTCTGTGTGTCTGCCTGTTTTGCCTGCCGGGCTGCCTGCCTGTCTGCATGTCTGCCTGTATGTCGTGCTGCCTGCCTGTATGCCTGCCTGCCTGTATGCCTGTATAGCTGTTGTGCTGTCTCTCTGTCTGTCTGTATGCCTATACGCCTGTTTGCATGTCAGTCTGCCTGCCTGCCTGCCTACCTCCCTGCCTGTCTGTCTGCCTGCCTGCCTGCCTGTTTGCCTGTCTGCCTGTTTGCCTGTCTGCCTGTCTGCCTGTCTGCATGTATGCCTACCTGACTGCCTTTCTTCCTGTATGTATCTCTGTATATCTGCATTGCTGCCTGTCTGTCTGCCTGTCTTCCTACTTCTTTGTCACTCTACCTCTATACATGTATTGCCTCCCCTTTATGCCTCCTTGCCTCCGTCTCTCTCTGCCTTTCTGCCTCTCTGAGAGTCTACCCCTCTGCTCTCTTTTGTCTCCTTCACTTCCATTCTCACTGTCTATGTTTTTCTGTCTTTCAGTCTGTTTCTTCCTTTTTCTCTCCCTACATTTCGCTTTCTTTCCTCCCTCTCTATGGATCTACAGCTTACCGCTAACTGCCTGTCTCTCTCTATGCCTCTCCCTCCCCTTTCACTATCTCCCCCTCCCTGGGGCCTTGTATCACATATCGGCATCATATCCCCTGCACACTATGTCTGAGAATATTGCTTCTCTGGGAATTATTAAAAGCACATGACAGGTATCTAATTTAAACCAGCTGACGCCGGGAAGTAGATAAAGGGCCCTGGGGGCGTCCTCCGTGCAGGTGGGCGTGGCTCTTAGATCTTGGGCCTTCTGTATAGTGTCACTTGGCATCGCTTGGGGAGGTGCTCATTTCTGAACAACAGAGGCAGTGTGCCTGTTTGCCTGCCTGTCTGTCTGCCTGCCTGCCTTTCTGCCTATATGTCTGCCTGCCTGTCTGCCTGCCTGCCTGCCTATATGTCTGCCTGTCTGTCTGCCTGCATATAGGTCTGCCTGTCTGTCTGCCTATAGGTCTGGTAGCCTGTCTGCCTGTCTGCCTATCTGCCTGCCTGCCTGTCTGCCTGCCTGCCTATCTGCCTGCCTGCCTGTCTGCCTGTCTGCCTATCTGCCTGTCTGCCTGTCTACCTGTCTGTCTGCCTGCCTGTTTGTCTGTCTGCCTGCCTGCCTGCCTGTTTGCCTGTCTGCCTGTTTGCCTGTCTGCCTGTCTGCCTGTCTGCATGTATGCCTACCTGACTGCCTTTCTTCCTGTATGTATCTCTGTATATCTGCATTGCTGCCTGTCTGTCTGCCTGTCTTCCTACTTCTTTGTCACTCTACCTCTATGTTTTGCCTCCCCTTTATGCCTCCTTGCCTCCGTCTCTCTCTGCCATTCTGCCTCTCTGAGAGTCTACCCCTCTGCTCTCTTTTGTCTCTTTCACTTCCATTCTCACTGTCTATGTTTTTCTGTCTTTCAGTCTGTTTCTTCCTTTTTCTCTCCCTACATTTCGCTTTCTTTCCTCCCTCTCTATGGATCTACAGCTTACCGCTAACTGCCTGTCTCTCTCTATGCCTCTCCCTCCCCTTTCACTATCTCCCCCTCCCTGGGGCCTTGTATCACATATCGGCATCATATCCCCTGCACACTATGTCTGAGAATATTGCTTCTCTGGGAATTATTAAAAGCACATGACAGGTATCTAATTTAAACCAGCTGACGCCGGGAAGTAGATAAAGGGCCCTGGGGGCGTCCTCCGTGCAGGTGGGCGTGGCTCTTAGATCTTGGGCCTTCTGTATAGTGTCACTTGGCATCGCTTGGGGAGGTGCTCATTTCTGAACAACAGAGGCAGTGTGCCTGTTTGCCTGCCTGTCTGTCTGCCTGCCTGCCTTTCTGCCTATATGTCTGCCTGCCTGTCTGCCTGCCTGCCTGCCTATATGCCTGCCTGTCTGTCTGCCTGCATATAGGTCTGCCTGTCTGTCTGCCTATAGGTCTGGTAGCCTGTCTGCCTGTCTGCCTATCTGCCTGCCTGCCTGTCTGCCTGCCTGCCTATCTGCCTGCCTGCCTGTCTGCCTGTCTGCCTATCTGCCTGTCTGCCTGTCTACCTGTCTGTCTGCCTGCCTGTTTGTCTGTCTGTCTGCCTGCCTGCCTGTCTGCCTGTCTCTGTCTACCTGTATGTCTGCCTGCTTATATTTTTCGCCCCCCTCTGCCTCCCTGATGGGTCAAAATATGTTTATAATCATAGCATTGGCAATTATATTTCTCACTTGTTTATAAACATTAAGATATTGAACATTATTTGCTTGGTAACCCACTATCCATATAGGCTCTAAACGGCACATTAAAGCGCAACATTTATAAACTGATGAAGGAAATGTCTATATGTATGATCCGATTGTGAGACTACCCAACGAATGGGGGAGTAGAGCCCCAGCTATTGTTTGTGTCTAGCCCACAGTGCCTGGTGCTGGGAGTCGATCAGCGACTTATAACCCTCAGGTAGGAGCTCTAGACTGGGCATTATCGATAAATCAGGTAATATAAGGGGCGGTGTTTGTGTGCCTACTCTCTGAGACCTGCTCTTAACCTGTTAACCCTTTAAGGACGGATGTCGATAAAAGATGACATTTGTCATCATCATGCACCAATGCAGCCTTAGCGAGTAACTCGCGGTGCTGCATCGGTGCATCATGCCGACCCTCCAGGAGCGTCTTAACCTCATAATTCCGGCATGATGCATGAATGCAGCCCTGGTGAGTTGCTCGCCAGGGCTGCATTCATGCATCATGACGACCAAGGGCATGATTCATTAAGGCGTCATGCCGTCCTTAACCCTTTAAGGGCTGCATAACCCTTCAACACATTGATTTAGTCTGACAAGTCAGCATGATTCGAGAATTCAGAAAGGGGTGCTACATGCCAGGCCTACAAGGTAGATACGCTCCAAAAATAGTTGCCATGATATATCAGCGGGTTACCCATTGATAAGTACTCATTGGTGAGTTACTCATTGGGCGAGTTAATCACTGGCCGGTAATGCTGAGGCATCACACCCCTATTAACCCTATAGAAGCGGTATGGAGCTTCAATGACCTTGGTCGTTTTGATTCATGAACATAGCAATAGAGAGTCAACTTGCAAGACTTGTTTCATTCCCGCCCTTCAGAAATAGATAAATTGTGTCTGGTCAAAATGTTTTTTGGATTTATTGGATCTAATCACACTTCAAACTAGCTCGGGCGCATTGCCCTTCTGCTGCCAGCACCCCTGCATATACAATCTTATGACAGTCTTATATTTTAGACTATGTCATCCACATGTTGACAATATCTTTATAAAATATGAGAAATAATCAGATATAAATCCCTGATTTGTTATACAGTAAGTATTTCTTGAATGCAGCAATGGTGAGTTACTCGCTAGAACAGCATTCATGCATCATGTCGAAAAATGTGCATAATGCACTAACACAATTTGCCATTCTCAACGGTTTCCAGGGCCAGCTCACCTCACACTCATGACTTAAATAACTCCCTCATTTATTTCATCATCAGCTCATTCTGGTGCGTTTTTAAACTTTTCTCATTTCAATCCTCGCTCAATCACTTTTCGGGCAGCCATTTCATTGTGCCGTTCCTGGTTTATTTAGAAAAATTTTTGTGAACAAAGGTCTTTTAAAACAGATTTGTGGCTGTGATAAAGGGATTATTGTTAAAAGCGTAGTACATGCAATTGAAAAAGGTACTCTTGAATGTCATAAGTTGGTGTTTATATATGTGGTTGTATAAATTCAATAAAGTTTCTTGTGAAGGACCCCTCTACTCGTGGTAGTTAAAAATGTTCCCTAATGCAATAATTTGACTCTGAATTCACAACTTGCTTGGACTGAGCGTAGTGCAGGATAACATGGCAGTTCGTTCAGTAAAGGTCACAAATTCTTAGGACATTTTTCACTAAACGATATACACAAGAAGCTTGGTTATTCACGACCTATTGATGATGACAAACGCCCTTATACATTTAAAAATATGACACTATTGACTGATAAACTATTCTAACAATTTGACCACCCTCTCTGATTGACCTTCCAGTCTCTCTAATGTATTTACATGTCAAAACCATTGGCTACAAGTGCCAAGTGTTGTGGCGTACACTAGTGAGTTTTGTCGCTGCAAACAATATATCATGCAGAGCTCATTCCATTCTCGTGTCAAAACCCGAGAATTTCATAATTTTTTTGAAACTTCTTTTTTGAAATTGTCTTTAGTCATAGTCCATGTCATATATTGTAGTGAAACTTGTGAATACAGGTTTTCATTAAAACTCGGGAAATATGCGTCACCATTGTCACTAGGAACGTTCACTATTCTCGAGAAACGTCTGTGTCTCTCTTCTGCATACAGCTTGTGTGTTTCCGGGGTAGTGCAAACATTTCTAACTTGTGTGATTCTTGAATTCTGTCTGGAGGGTGATGTATGAATGCAGCATCAGTGTTGCTCTACAGGACTATTCTGTCCATGAATGCTTAATCCTATGGTGGCTGCATACTGCTTTAATGTCCTCTGTTGTCATGATGCTTGAATTCAGCATGCGTTACTTGCTGGGGCTGCATTGATGCATAATGACGACAAATATAATCATTTAACGTAATGCCCTCCTAACCCTTTAAGGACGGCAAGATACCTTAATGCTTCATGCCTTTGGTTGTCATGATTCTTAAATGCAGCCCTGCTTAGTAACTCGCCAGGGCTGCATTCAACCACCATGCAGACCTTACGAGTTTGAGACTCTCCAGAAGGGTCAGAATTATGCACCAATGCAGAACCAGCAAGTTACTCACTAGCACTGCATTCAAGCATCATAACAAAAAATCTTTTAGCCACATGCGTTCTTAAAGGGTTAAAGGATTACCTGGTGATGCGGCCATTAGAGGGTAGGAGTGTTAACGTAGTGTGTGTCCTTGGTACACACCTCACCTACCTGCTGCATACCGCCCCCACTCCACACCGCACCCCGCCCAACACGTCAATATTAGCCACCTACACCCACCACCTACACCTCCCCACCCCACTACACCACCCACAAGGGTAGCCCTCCAAACAGAACTCTAGGATAACTCAAGTTAGAAACGTTCATATTTTCCGGGAAACACACAAGCTGTAAACGCAGGATAGACAAGGAAGATTATCAAGAATAGTGAATGTTCGTAACAGGTTTTGACAGGATAATAGCATTAGACCGGCCTATAGAGTTGATTGACAACTCCTTAAGAGTAAGCATGATCTGCGGAGGCTTGTACAGGGGGGTTAATATCCGGTGCAGTGTTGGTGCATCGTGCCTAAACATGGGGCCATGAGGGGTCATGCCGGCCTTAAAGGGTTGCAGGCTATAGGTGTGGGGTACAGGGAGTAGGGTTGTGTGCTAACCCGTTAAGGGCCACAATGTTTCAATGCACTGCTGTGAAAGTGCTTATTTTCACAGAATCAAATTTTCGCAGACGAGTAAAAATCGGCAAATCCATGGGTAGCCATTACATACTAAAGCATATAACAGTTTCGCAGATTTTCAATTTCTGCAAAAATCACAAAGAAATGTACCCGGTGAAATAAAGTACTTTCATAGTATAGTGTTTATGGTTTTCATCTATGAATGCAGTCCTACAGCGTAACTCACCAAGGCTGCATTCAAGCATCAGGCTGACCCTATGCGGCTCAAAGACTTTGTCACCACAGGAGGCTCTTTCAGAACAGATTCGTCAGTCGTGAGAATAAAAACTCCACTATAAACCCTACAGGAAAAAATGCCCACGAACTCGTGGCGTGTTCTGAAAGAGCACCCAGACATCATGAGAACAAATGGTACCTTTTAGTGACATGCCCTGGGTTAGGAGCTAATTTCGGGTAGATCTTTATTTTTCAGTTTTTCAACGTATTTGCCTTTATAATGTCCACATAAATGTGTGTGTAGCTTTTTAAATCATTCTGATACATATATATAAAAGTAAAGAAACTCATGGTCAGAATGGATCAGGGGACCTGACTCTATTAGACCTTGACCTGGTTTTCTCTATATTTTATGCATCTATAAGTATCAGAATGATTTAAAAAGCTACACACATATTCATATGGACATTATGAACACAAATATGTTGAAAAACTGAAAAATAAAAATTGACCCCAAATTAGCTCCTCACCCATACTAGTATAGTATGCAATAGAGTCTCAAACACTACCAAGGCGTTGGCATGCTACATCAATGCACCAGCAGCAATTGGACACTTTCATCATGTTCCTATTTCGTGCCATGCCGTCTTTGACCCTTTATTATTTGGCATTTTATCATACCCTTGGTGTTTTCGCGGTAAATCCTTATAAGGATGCATCATGTTTTAAGCAATCCAAAAAGTTGGGTATGAAAACATAAAAATGAGTGGCCAAAAGACTCAATGAAGACTATGAGCCAGAGAATGGTATTCATAAATTGGTAGATGGGAAAAGGATTGATTTAATGATTATACAGGATCAAGCATGGAAATATTCTGTTAGTGGTAAGATGAGATTATTGCTTATATTAAGTAGGATTAAAGAAAATGAAGTACATACCTTATAGAATTGCACTCATTGGTGAATTAAAGTGTACATACCTGCAATATAAAGAAAGATAAGTATTAGAAACAATATATGATGACAATTGATAAATGTATATTTCAATATATAATATTTAAAAGGTAGTCGTTTTCATTGTCAAAATTGTTTACAATAATCCTCAGATGGAATAGCAGTCTAGTTCCCTTTCTAGGTACAAATCAAATGTTCTAACAAGCACGTGTATCATTTCCTTTTACACCTTGTACCACATCCTTCAAAAAAATAAAAATAAAATAAATAAAAATCAACCCATCAATCCTGATGAAGAGAGTTTATCTCGAAACTGTAGGTTCAAAACTTCAATAATAAACGCCAAACATAAAACCAAGTTGGGACTCTAGTTGTGTTGTATTTAATTGTGACTACAAAAATAAATAAAAATTGCGAAAAACACTCCCCCTCACTGAGGGCTCGATGCATAACTCCCACCGTAACTATGCCACAATTGTAGCCTGTGAGGAGATTTCATCATAAAGGTTTACCCTGGTAGTGCCATGCCGTCTTTAACGGGTTCAGGTAGGGCGGTATACATTAGAGGTAGGCAGGTAGGAGGGGTCGATGGTCATCTACAGCTCCTAATAGACCATGGTGGTTCACTATGGGAGCTGGGACACCTGGCCGGTCACAGAGCAACTTAACCCTCTAAGGACGGTGTGTCGCCAAATAGTGATATTTGTCGTCACGATGAATCAATGCAGGCCAGGCGAGTAGCTCTCTGGTACTGCATTCATGCATCATGCCGGCCTGTTGAGAGCATCTCGCCAGGGCTGCATTCATAGATCATGACGACCAAGGACATGATTTAGGAATGCATTATGCCACCCTTAAAGGAATAGGCCTAACACTGTGCGTGGTGATTCAATGCAGCATGCCCTTTACCGTTATGATGCATGAATACACCCTTCACAGTGGGTATAAATTCTATATATATGGCCAAGGGCACCATATACTAAAATTCAACACCCTTACAGGCTTTAGTATGAGAGGCATTGACATCCCAACTCTTTCTCACTCTCTGTCTTTCTTTCTGTCTTTCTTTCTGTCTTTCTCTATGTCTCTCTCTCTGTGTCTTTCTCTATCTATTTTTCTTCTTCTCCTTGTATTCCTCCCTTTCTAATTCCGTTATTAAACATTTTTCAGTCTCTTGTCTTTTTATTTCGGTATGTTTTATGTCCTCTGTTTGTCTCTCTCCTTTCCTGACCGCTGTGTTTGAAAGCATTATTCAAATCCTCATTAAGATGAATTATTGAAATAAATAAGTCCAGAAGATTATCTGCTGAACACACAGCTGCAACACAAGCGGACTGCTGTAAGAGTACAGGGGAGGGGGGTGGTCTTGTGATGCCAGAAGATGTCTGTACGAAAAACATGTCATTTTACGTCAATATGAAGTTCATGATACAGCGTATGGTAGATAGACGAGGTTGTTACTCCGTTACTACATCCAGAACTGACCAGGCGATTTTGGTGCTCCCTGACATGTTGGTTTAACATGTGACCACACGCTGTTTTCCCATTGGCTTGGTTTTTCCCACCAAACACACATTAATTGAAGTGATAGGTTACCGACATTTTTCATAAATGCACAAACCCTGGTCACGTGTGTCTACTACAGGTAAAGGAAAAATATCAATTATTGTACATTATACAACGTTTGGCCATCATAAGGAACCACAAAGAAGCGTTCTGAAACGTTGTATAACCATTTTTGTTTACCCAGTTGTGAAGGAATCGTGGGAGAGGCTGGGGTGTTGTGAAGTCAGTGCCAGGACTACGCCTTGTGGGGGGAGGGGGAAGGGGACTGAGAGTATGTATGTGAGATATCAGGTATTTAATTTCCTACAAAGATGTCTGCCGATCCATAGACTGATACTGAGCTTGTGTGGTGCCAGGGAAATACTGTCTGTCCTATAGACTGAATAAACAGCAAAAGTGACCAGACAACTGGAGGCATTCTGCATCGTTGTGCAGGGAAAGAATAACTCCTTAACCAGAGCTATTACCAAGGGGCAATTCTTATTAGCCCCTTCAGCATCCACCCTGCTTATACTTATACCCCGGGCCATACTTTATGAACCACAGCCGGAGTGGCTGCAAATTGGTACCTTCCGTTTGGTGCTTTATGGCAAGGTAGAGCAATTCATAGTGTATGCACCTATCGACCAAAAGGTTGTGTGTTTGAGGCTGTCTGTGAGTTGACTCAGCTCTCCATCCTTTAGACTGAGGAGCACCAGGGACTTATCTCACTGAAAGAGTGGCAACAACTAGTGACTGTCAGTGTGCATGTAGTAGTGTATGTATCCTGAGCGGTATATGTTGCGATTGCTGGTTTGTTAAAAGGGAAATTAGCACCCAAAGCTGGAGGAGTTCTGCGCTCAGCAAGACAGAGCCATTTATAAAGAGACCATTCTTTATAGCCAATTCAGCATCTAGCCTGCTTACAGGGTCATACTGTATAGGAACCAAAGCCCACTGCAGCTGCAAATTGCCACCTTCCGTTTGGTTCTTTATGATAACGCCCTGCCCTATAGACTAGAGGGTCAGGTAGCACAGGCTGCATGTAGAGTACAAGGTCATGGACCAAAAGGTTGTGTGTCTGAGGCTCGCATTGAGTTGACTCAGCTCTCCATCCTACAGAGGTTTATAATTTAAGGAGCTCTAGAGAGTTATCTGACAGGTATCTGCCATAGGCGGTGGGAGTAGTATAGTATGTATCGGAACGGGACTATAGTTAAGTACTGTTTATTACTCAATCGATATGCAGCCAATCAGAGGCCTCCATTTGGTCACGTGACCGGAAGTGACCTACTTAGGGGATTAGTGGTGACGTCACGTGACCTAGTTAGCCAATCAGAGGCCTCCATTTGGTCACGTGACCGGAAGTGACCTACTTAGGGGATTAGTGGTGCATTCTGGGTAACCCTGCAGCCAATCAGAGGCCTCCATTGGGTGACCGGAAGTGACCTACTTAGGGGATGGTGCATTCTGGGTAACCTACTGACCTACTTAGGGGACCGGAAGTGACGTCATATGACCTAATTTAGGATCACGTGATCGGAAGTGACCTGATGAGTCACGTGACCGGAAGTGACGTCACACGACTTAATGGCCAACCGGAAGCGACCTGATTGATCACGTGACCGGAAGAAGAAGAAGTTTTTTTTTTGTTTAGGATCCCGTGACTGGAAGCGACGTCGTCACATGAGTGACGCTTTAAGAGACTGCGCGACTTACTAGTAAAAGAAGCCGTATGATAATAAAAACACAACAATATTTTCTTTTAATTTTTTTTTATTTATTTTTTTTTCAATCTTGATAAACACTCTATTTTTGAAAAGATGCACACGCTTATTTATTTTTTTTTTTCATATCTCTAAAGGACTCGTTGTCACACCGTCAGAATGCACGCGATGCTTATAATACAAGTAGCGCACGCCGTCTTTCTCTATGGTGTAGGTGACCATTTTGTTTCGCACCACTTTGAAATTTCTATTTACAGCAATGAGAGTTTTTCGTTGGCGAAGAACATCCAAGAAGGCGTCTGGTTCCTGGGGGTTTTGTTTCTTCTGTACGCCTTTTGCACTCCATTTTTTGGATTTTCTTTCACCGGTGTCGCTGACTCGATCGTAGCAAATGTAAGTCTTAGGGTTGAGACTTAGGATCCCGTCACCTTCCCACTCCGCTTTCATGAGCCCCGAAGTTCTCAGATCGTGAAGGTACCGTCTCTCACAACATCCGCCGGGCGGCGCACACCATTCTCGCACTCTTTCCGTTTTTGTCTTCACGAAAAGCTCTAAGTGCTCGTCGCACACCGCTGTCGGAAGCCACTTTCGTTTCTCTCTGAAGTACGTCTCTCTCAGGCGAGGTTTCACTAGGTCATCCAACGTGGCACCGCTGAGAGCCATGTAAAGACTGTCGGTGTCCATTTGACAAAGGGCATAATCGCGCCGATCGACGAATCTATCCAAGAAGTCGTATGTGAACTCTAACATTTTCAACTTCGCGTACTGGTATACCATGAACCCTATCTGAATAGGGAGGTTGTTCTTGACCGTTTTCGGTTGTAGTTCGACTTCAAACAGATCGGAAGTCAACTCGGACGCCTTTTTGAAGCGCCACGAATTGGCCAATAGTTCGAACTTCCGACTGTCAGTGTATCTCACCGCCGTGTGTTTTTCTTTGTTGCAGATTGTTTTACCGTACGTAGCGTTTCCCATTAACTTGTAACAGTCTGACAGAATTTTCTCGTTCTCGTTCACGTCGCCACGTCTTCGCGCCACCGTCACTTCGTCCGCGAAACCGGCAAAGGAGCGTTTAGGTAGGTATTCTACCACCAGCTGCACTTTGGTGACTATCAAACCGTGCTCTAAATACCACTTGAGAAGCGGCGTTCCCAAGAGAATATTTTTTCCGTGGTAACTCCCTATCAGACATCTCTGAGGCGTGTTCAACAGCTTTTCTTCCTGCGCAAAGTCTGACATGTGAGGGCCTATGTCCGATTTTGAAACGGTCGCGTTCTTGAAAACGGGGGTCATTTCTTCGAAGTACTCTCGTAGGTGAGGCGGCGTAGTGATGTCCACTTGAACTAAACCGAACATTTTCTCCTCTTTCACAGCGGAAAGGATGTCGCTCTCGCTCATCGCGTTTCGAGACACTTTCAAAGCGTCAACCTTCCAGCGTTGTTGGGAGGCTTTGACCCGCTCATCTCGACGCTTCATCTCTCGCCATTCGCACTCCCACACGACGACCAGCTTGTAACCTAGCGCTTTCAAGTAAGCGCTTACTCTGGTCGTTCTGTCGCGTCTCTCCTCTCTCAGTGAAGCGCACTGATATCGGTGCGACGGTATGCACTCGTGAGCGTGGAACCAACACCCGTGAAACTGGAAAACCGTATTAGAGGCCGCGTGAAATCCGTCCACGCGAATTCTCCGACAGCCTACCGCCATCTCGCCGCCGTTCAGAGCGTGGCGCAGTTTCACGTCGCGGTCGTGCTCTACGAAGCGTAACCACTCCAAAGCGCTGTGAGAGTTTCTTTGCCTGATTTCGGGCTTGAACTCGGTCTCGGGCCGTCTCACCGCGTAATAGCCCGTGCAGTGCGCTTCGCTCATGCAGCGCAAGTACAGAGAGTTAGCGTCTAGTCCTAGGATGTGTTGGCACGGTCTCGCTTCTTCGCCGTACTTGTGCTCCCTTATCCGCGTGGTGCCCTTCTCGTGAAATCTATGGAAGATGATGGAAGGACCGCCGACTAGATTCTCTTTGATCAGAGCGTGGAGGACGGCGTCGAACTGGGGAAACGTTGTGAACGCGTCTTCTAGGTTTTGGAAGAGGAAGCGTAAAGTCAAACCGGCGAGAGAAACTCCGTCTTTCAACATGTCGATGCCGCGATCTTGGAAAAATTTAGCGTGATTTTTCAGAGCTTCTATGAAAGGTTTCACGTCTTTGTTGTTGTAGTGGATCAAGTAGTCTTCCATAGTTTGCATCTTCTCGTCGGACCAAACTTTCTGACATGCGGCGTAGTCGGATTCGGACATTTTGACGCCCGTCAGCTCGCTGTCGAAAGCCGATCTCGGCGGCAGCGTTCTGTTTGCCAGTTTCCTGGTAGACGTCATCCATTCGTAAGGAAAGTGACCTTTCTCTTCGTTCCTGGTGAAAGCTCGCAAATAGGTCGCGTAGTTGTAACCGGGTGCCAAATAGTTGACTACGTCCAAGAAAACCGTGTGCTGTGTGTAAACCGCCAAGTATTGATTGCTTCTCTTTATGACGCTGAATTCTTGGTTTCTTCGGTCTCCGGAGGCAAAGAAGGAGTGAAGGCGTATTTTGATCAGGTTCAAGTCGTAACGCCCCGAGTTGAAGCCCACCACTGGAGCTTGACGGATGTATCTCAGAAGACGCTTCTTCAGTTGAACTAACGGGTGTCTGGTCTGAGCCGCAGCGAAGCCGCCTGGAGAAGGGGTGGTGAACGTCGCCTCCTCCAGCAGGAGAGCTTCACCTATCGCCGCATCTAACTTCGCTAAGGTCGGTCGGTAAAGTTCTAGCACAGCTTCCCCGATCGCTTTGGCGTTCTCGTTTATGTGATTTAAAACTCGGTCCAACAAGGGGTCGGAATCTGCGTCGGACGCTCTGACGAAGCAGACGGGCCCCTCCCACCCCGGAAAGTCGGATGCGACGCTAGCCGACAAAGGGACGTGATCCCACAGCAGGGACACGTGCTCCGTCGACGGTTCTTTGCACGGTCTGAAGAAAGCCTCGAAATCGAAGGCGATCTTGTAAGGGTAGATTCCGGAATGTCCGTCGGGGGGAAAAATGGAGAAGTCTGCTAGCGCTTCGAAAATCGTTCTCGAATTTTGGTAGATGCCACCTACGTAGCGCAACTTGACTTGTCGGCAAGAGGAAAGCTGGTTCCTGTGTCTCTTCAGCAAGAACTCGGTGGTGAACGCCGCCTTACACTTGCAACATTCGTATATGCCCGCGTACGCGTTGAAGTCCGTGACGAGAGAGACGTGCAAACCGCCTTTCGCCGTCAGGTGTAGGTTGACTTTACCTCGGGCGGCCACAGTTCTGGAAGGCGGTCTGATCAGAGTAACGCGTCTTCTCAACTTCCGCCCCGGCACTTGACGCGACGCGGTGTAAACCGCTATTTGTACGTCAAACAAGTTCTCTAACGCGGGTAAGTCGCGGATGTTCAGACCCGGAAAGGATTCAGGTGTGGCCGCGGGACAGAACTGACGTAACAAATCTGAAGCGCGCTTGCTGGTGTTGTATAAGTGAAAGGAAATGCAGCGGAAGATGCAGAGGTTGTCCTTGTTGGGAAAATCTAACACGCCGCTTCTCTTTCCAACTCGACCGGCCTGAGTGATCCTACCGCCTATGGGGAATTCCCCCGGTCCCATGTAAACGCAGATGTTCAAATTGGTAGGAAAAAGAACGTGCCACTTGGTGTCAGCGTCGCAAAGTTTCCGTACCTCCTCGCAAGCGACGGTGTTTTGCATCTTTGAGAGGAGCTCTTCCAAAGTTTCTGAATTAGTTACAGTAGGGAGCGGTTGTATGAGAGTTGCGTTGTTCTGGGAGGCGTGGAAGTAGCGCAGTTTGCTCTTGTCTTCTCTGTGTTGTAACAGTAAGCCTACCGAGAAACCCACTTTGTATCTGAATCTTTGTGTCAAGTGAATGCGACGCATAGTATCTACAGCGTCACTCAACTCGCCGGTTGGTAGCCTGAAGTTTGTTACACTCACGCGAGTCCCGTGCATCCTGACGCCCGTTTGTATCGCAGGCCAATTCGCCGTGAACGTTTCCTCCCCGTTCGGTACAGCACATATGCGCGGAGGGACGGTCACCCCGTCCAGAGATTCGCGTCGACAAGCGCTCTTTCGGCAATCCCCTTCGCCGCATAGAGGGCAAAACTTAGCTACTACTCTACAATTTTCTACGTGTCTCTCGTGGTTGTACGCTCTTTTAAACATTTTGAAACACTTTTCGCATACGTACTGTGTCATGTTTTTTTTCACTCGGTTACCAACTACTTAGCCGTCTAACTATCTATCTATCTATCTAGCTATCTATCAATCTGTCGTCTATGTAACTATCTTTCTGTCTACTGTCTGTGTATCCGTCTGTCTGTCTGTCTGTCTCATACAGCGTACGTCAAACGCTGTGTGTGTGCGCGCGTGAGCGTTGAGCGTCTCCGTCTAAGCAGAACTCTAACCCGAGTGTTTTCTCTGCTTCTTCTCGTCCATCTCCTTCTTTTTCTTGTATTTTTCTCTTCTTAGTGGGCCTTGATTTGATTTGATATTTCATTTATTTAGACTGAAAAGATGGTAGGTCAATGACCTGTATTCTCCTTATTCCAGTTGATGGAACGTGGTCAGACATTCAACTATAGCAGTAATGGTAGGTTTCTGGTCATTAAATATTAAGTATGTGTGTTGAACATATATTGAACATATGTTTAAAACTTTTTTAAACATATGTAGCTATTAGGTCAAAGTGATGCTTTTTGTTCCAGGTGGTAAATTTGGTGCTCTCCCCAATGGCCCTCTCCTCCACTGTAAGGGCATTCCATGCCCCAGCTAATCTATACCTCAGACTTCTAGAATAAGCAGGATTAACAGCTCTTTTTTGGATAAGTAGCCTCTGATCTCTACGACGAGTAGCAACATTAATTATATCTAACTCTTCCTGTAATAGGGATTTCCTAAAGGCAAGTTCCATTATGTGCATGTGTCTCCTGTCCTTTAGTTTGTTTAGTTTAGCTTTCCTGTGTAGAGCAGCTGTATTGAGAATTCCTGTTCTCCTATAGGCAATTCTGAGGCTTCTATTCACCAATCTCTGAATATTTTCTAGGCTTGTATTTGAGGCAACATCATAAAACACATCGCAGTAATCAATGATGGGCACGACCATTGTTTTAACCACTTTAACAGCTACATGTTCGAGCATCTCATATTTTACATAATTAAACATAAATACTTTATGGCGGACGCTGTGAACAACTGTTGGAATATGATGGTTAAAATTAAGCATTGGATCAAGGGTGACCCCTAAGTACCTATAAGATGGGGCGTATGAGATATTAGTATTACCTATACGCAGCTGTGGCCTTACCAGGCGCCTCTTGAGTGCCTTGTTAGCAAAGGTCATGTATTTAGTTTTCTTACTATTAAGTGACAGTTTGTTAGAATTACACCATAGGGAAATATTGCTGAGGTCATCGTTAATTAGGTTAGAAATATTAGTCTCTGGTAGGTGGTCAGTGTAGATTACTGTGTCATCAGCATAGTGCTGGCAGTGCAGGTTAGTTAGTGACGAGTGCATGTCATTAATATATGTTAAAAATAATAGGGGACCCAACACCGAACCTTGTGGAACACCACATGTTATTTCATGGTAGTCAGAGAGTATGCCATTGGCTTTTGTCCTTTGCCTTCTGTCAGTGAGATAATTTTCAATTAGGGAGGTAGCTGAATTTTGGAGGCCTAAATTGGTTAACTTGTTTTTTAGGATATTATGATTTAAAGTGTCAAAAGCTTTGGAAAAGTCTAGGAATATCGCTGTAGTACATTTCTGTGTGTTAAGTGATTCAAAGATATTGTTAGTTAGTTTTTCTATTGAGTGGAAGGTTGATCTATTTGGTCTAAATCCATCTTGGTTTTCATATAAAATTTTGTTATTTATCAGATAATCCAGTAACTGTTTGTGTAATACTTTTTCCATTAATTTAGCAGGGAGGGGTAGGATTGAAATTGGTCTTAGGTTATTCACATCTGATCTGTCCCCGCCTTTAGGCAGTGGTGTAACAATGGCTTCTTTCCAAGCATGAGGGAAGATGGATGTTCTTAAAACTAGGTTAATTAGGTGCAGTAAGTGGTAGGGTAGAGTTGTGAAAGTATCCTTAAATACTTGTGTAGAGATATTAAGTATCCCAGATGATTTGTTGAGATTAATTTTTTTAATTAGTTTTTTAACAGGGTTAATATCACATTCTCTAAAGACAAATACCTGGGGCAGGGGTGGAATGTTGCTTTGGAATGGTAGGTTCAAATTGCGTGCAAGATTATCACCAATCGTAGCAAAGTAGGTGTTTATAAAATTGGCTGTTTGTTCCGATTGGATTTGTATATTGTTTGTTTTATCGTATAGACTGTAAACGGGTGATTTGTTTTTAGGGTTCATTAAGTTATTTACACTTTTCCAGTATTCTTTTGGTTTATTGTGATTTTTTACAAATTGTTGCTTATTGAATCTATTACGGGTTAAGTGTTTTTCATTATTAGCCAGGTTTCTGAGAAAGATAGCAATATTGTGATCATCATCATCCAGAGTGCGCCTATATTTCCTCATAGCATCATCTCTGTCTTTAAAAAGTGTTAGTAAATCATTAGTAACCCATTCCTTCTTTTTCTGTGTGCATTTAAAAGTCTTAATAGGACATGTGAAGTCAAGTAAAAAATGAATCTTGTCTAATAAGATATTCCAAGCAATATTGGGGTCTGCAGCATCCCAAAAAGTATTCCAATTGATATTCTTAAGACCTGTCGTATAATTATCAGCAATATAGTTTTTATAAGTGCGGCCTGTAAATACAATTGGAACCTTTGCAGTAGGGGTGAATTTCCTTGTTACGTATATAGGGTAATGGTCTGTTACAGTTACATGTGATACACCGGAGGATTTAATTTGAGAGGAGTTAGTTAGTATTAAATCAATTATAGTATTCTCTCCTTGGGGATTTTTATGTGTGAAGACAGTAATTAGTTGCTTTAAACCAAAAGTCGCCATGAAATTTTTTAATTTCTCATGGTCACCATATTTCCTTTTAACATTTATATTAAAGTCACCTAATAAGAAATATTCCTTTCCTGGCTCGTTATTAAGATGTGTTAGTAGGGTAGTTAGTTCCTTAAAGAAAATGTTAATGTTGCCATCAGGTGGTCTATATACATTAAACAAATGAATTGTCTTATTATTATCCTTATTCAAGACAATATATTGGACTTCCATGTGAACATTACATATATTCTTGCCCTTCTGCTCAACATATGATACGTCGTTAGCTATGTATGTCACCACCCCACCCCCGCTTGTTTTGGCCCCTGGTAGGGTTAGATCTCTGTCCAGCCTGCAGTAATTGTACCCCTCTATTACGAAGGTGTCATTCTTATGCATATCTGTGAGCCAGCTTTCCGTAAGACCAATGCAATCGGCATGTGAGCTTTCAAACATAAGTCTAGCATCATCAATTTTACCTGGTAATGTGCGTATATTGTAGTTAATCATATGAATACCTCTAAGCCTATCAAAATTAAGATCATGGGACATTAAATGTGGATTTAGAAGCCCTAAGTGAGAGCACCCCCCCTGGAACAGCATCACAAATAGACCAGAAAACCTGTATTAGGAAAATATTTATATTAGAAATATGCACATTTTCGTATGTGCGAGGGCATGTGCAATAAAATGCTACCCAGGCGTGTTTACAATGTAATCCTAGTATCATGTGTAGTTTGAGCCTGTAGGCTCCGTGTAATGTAATTATGAAAAAATTGTAAAGTAATATATATATAGCGGCATGTTAAATTAGAAGAAGAAATGTTAGTATGTGTGTCACCATTATGACGTTATGTCAATCAGGATTGCACTCAACATGTATGACCATTGCTGGAGAGTTCATATGGGGCAGTACCTCATTCAATTTGGTCTAGTTAGTGTATTAGTAAATTTTACATATGTATAGAGCGCAGAGCACGGATTATACCGAGTGTTCGTGTAAGCCTTATTGGATATCTTCCAGTGTCCAAAATGTAATAAGCAAGAGTCACTGAAGTTATCAATAAATGTATTCTATTGCTTTGTAGGAGCATTAAGGATGTAGTCACTTTACATTCAGTATTTTAATAGAGAGTCCATTTTCAATTATCATACTGGAATACTACTGCTCAATTAAGCATGTACAGGCTAAGTGCAGGGGTCTATTGATGTTGGTTTTAGTTCCTAACTAACGAATACACAAGTATATCTTAACTGACACTATTACTGGAGAATAACATATATTTTAAATAACGAGGTATATGCAAGTACTCTCTATAAGGCTCATGGTATTATTATTATATATAGTATAATGTTAGTATTGGGCTATTTTAGAGTTCAGTTCGGCGCGCCCTGCACTGCCTTACGTATACTCTGGTGGGAGTAGGTCGGGTGTGTTTCAATTTGGTTTCAGGTTGTGTAATAACAAGAGGACTCCAGTCAACCATATTAGGCGCGCCCGTGCACTGCCAGTGGGTCAATCAAGAGGGTGGGGGGGGGGGGGGGGGGGGGGGGGATTGGAGTAGGCTGTTGGTTGGTACGAGGCTTAAAACCATACGGAGATTATATAGTAAATCATGTTCATGAAATAGAGCCTTATAGCAAGAAGACAAATAATCACCATAGTAATTTTGAAAAGAAATTATGACATGTTTAATGTGGTGGGTTAAGTGCATACTACCTGTCCTTGTGCTTCACTTAGACGATACCAGCTTGATGGAGAATAGTAAAGTTCTTCTTTAAACACTTCACAAAGAGTGCTGCCCATTCCAATACCGTATCGTCTGTAGGGTGTAATCCATCAGGTGACAGTTTCTTGTACTTGTGTGTATACTTTCCCTTATTACTTATTACTTGTTGTTCTGGAACTCACCTTAGAACGTTTCACACCCGCAGGATGAGTAACACCATCAGCGTGAGCTGAATCAGCAGCAGAACCGATAGCAGGAGCAGCGTCAGCGCTGGTGGTATCGGAGGTCTCGTTGTTGGAACAGCGCAGCCACACGCCGTCCGTGCTGAGTGTAGCGGTAGAAGATGAAGCGCCGCCGCCGCCCTCGTAAGGTGGCGGTGAGGGCAGTCGCCACGGACCGGACGGGGGGGCGCTAGCAGTGGAGGAAGTGAGGTCGAAAGGTCGAAGAGGGAAGCCGAAAAACGTACCGCTCACCCCTTGCCCTTCGGGTTCTTCGTACGCCTCGTCGTCAGCGTCGTTCTCTGTCTCACCCTGTTGCTGCTGCTGCTGCTGCTGCTCCTCCTCCTCCTCTTCTTCTCGGTTCAGGGGCTGAGTGTCCGAATAGCTGTAACTCTCAGCGCGAGCGGCGTCGAGGGCGTCCGTCGATGTAGTGGTGGAGGAGAGGGGCTGTGCAACGTGCGGCAGGTCATCAAAGTCATCAACAGTAGTGGGGAGGTAAAAACCCGGTTGCCAGTACTGCGCTGTGCCAGGAGCGTTGTCGTCAGTAGTAGTAGCAGTAGCAGCAGGTGCAGCAGAAGCAGCCGCAGCAGCAGCCGCAGCAGACGCAACAGTAGCAGGCGCAGCAGCAGCCTCAGCAGGCGCAGCCGTAGCAGGCGCAGCAGTAGCAGGCGCAGCAGCAGCAGCAGCAGCAGCAGCAGCGGCAGGCGGGACGGCGGTAGCAGCGGCAGCGCGCTTAGCAGCAACGTGTACCGTCGCGAGTGTAACAACGTCGCTAGCACGACGACTGCTACCAGTAGTACTACTAGTACTACTACCACTACTACTACTACTGCTACTACTAGTACTACTACTACTACTACTACTACTACTACTACTACTGCCGCGAGCGCTCGCTACAGCAGGAGGGTGATAAGACCAACCGGCTGCGGCGGTAGTCTCATGTTCAGTAGCAAGAGCAGCCACTGACGCTAAACGAACGCTGTTCCGCGTAGTCTTCTTGTTCTTGAACGCCGCTAGATGTTGTCTTTTGCTCATGGTGGTGACTGTAGAGAGCAGCAAAAGAATGAGTGAGTGAATGGAGGTTTCCAAGCCCCTTATATACGCCTTCTCGCTTCTAGAGCTAAGCTACTTACCGACCCTGTTCAGCTGCCGCCGGCTGGCCGGCGGCCATTCACAAAGAGAAACAAAAAGACATAAGGCATGACGTTTTCAGCTGGATCCCTTTCCCCCCCTTTTGAGAGATCGACTGTCATGAGCTAAGCCGCTTACCACCCTGTTCAGCAATTCAACGCGCATTAGCTGTATAAAGGGTTAAGCGGTTGCTGCCCGTCGACTGACCGGCGGCGGCCATTCACAAAGACATAAGGTATGACGTTTTCAGCTGGATCCCTTTTTGAGGGATCCACTGTCGTGAGCTAAGCCGCTTACCACCCTGTTCAGCCATTCAGCGCGCAGTTTAGCTGTATAAAGGATTAACGGTAACGGTGATGAGCTTACAGTGTGTATACAAAAAAAAAACTACAGGAGGCGTGTGGCGTGAAGCAGGACCCCCCTAAGACGAACGTGTCTGTCTGTGAGTAGAGGCGTGTGCATGTGGTGAGCGACTTAAGTGTAAGACAAAAATCACCACCTCCTGCCGTGGCGAGTAGACCGGGCCGGCCAGGCGGGCGGGCGGCCGGCTAGTTCAATAGGGAGGGGCGACAGCTGACTAAGGCTGTGCATGAAAAAAATCCGATTTTCACCTGACCTCTGACGTTTGTTACAATGAATGTCAGAGGGAGGGAGACGTCCTCGGGTAGGGGGTAGGAGGTATTAAGGCTATGAGTGAGGAAAAAACACCGTTTTCAGCTGGTCTCCACGGATAGCGATGCCACACCCCCTCGTCATCTAAGCTCTTAAGGAGCGGAGCGGCTGAAAAAGCGTCATGCGGACAGGGCGCTAGACAGCTGGAGCGCTGTTGGAAATGGGATTAAACTCCCTCTGTATAAAAAGCTCTGATTTCTGTTGGAAAAAAAACATATCGCCTCTGACCCAAGTAACGGCTACTACCACCACCACCGCCACCACCACCACCGCCGCCGCCGCCGCCGCCGCCACCGCCGCCGCCGCCGCCAAGACGAGACGAGATGGCTCAAGCTATTCCACTTTCAAGCTCGCCTTCACCGCCCGGTGCGCCTGAAAAAAAGTTAATGCGGCTTGACGACGTGAGACGCGGCGCGAGGCAGCAGACCGATGATGGGGAGACCCGACAGGTAGGACAGCGGCGGTTAGCCTATAGCGACGCCTTGCTTCGTCAACTAGGTAAAGAGTTGAGCGGCTGTTGGAGAGAGTTGGGCAGTAGCTTAAAAGTCAGCGCCGCCCGTATGGATGCTCTAGTAGAGCGCAGTGTCAAGAAACCGGAGGAGCTGTGTACGGCGATGTTCCGAGTGTGGTGGGGTGAAACCCCGCATCGTCATAGATGGGGCGAGCTCGGTCGCGTCTTCACCCGCATTAGACGCATGGAACTGTTGGCTCAGTGGATGGCCCTTCTCCACAGACAGGGGTTGGATTTCGAAAACCCCGACTCGCGCGCGATGCATAAGCACTTGGGCACCCTCGGCAGACGTCTGGGTAGCAGGTGGAAAGAGGTGGGGGACCATTTAAAATTGTCGCCTGAGAGGTTAGATAAGATCGCTGAAGAATGCGAATACGGAGGAAGTCCCGCTGAGTGGGCCTTCCGAGTGTTGAAAATGTGGCAAGATGAAGCTGACGGCGCCGGCGGTACGCCTTTTGAACTCCTTCGAGTGTTGACTGAGGACATGGGAAAGTTTGGCCTCGGCATCGCGATATTACTTGACTTTATCAAGCAAGAAACAACGAGAACGACGGACATGTGAATTGTTGTGTTTTATTTTCATACGTCTTCTTTATTAGTAAGTAAAAAAAAAAAATATCATAACAATTAAGACGCGCGATCTCTTAAAGTGTCACTTCTTCCTCCAGTCGCAGCTGATCGCCTCATCGCAGCACGTGATAAACAAAAAAAAAACACGAAGAGACACGCTTCTTCCTCTCGAGAGGAAGAAGCGTGTCTCTCGATTGAAAATCTTTTTTTCTTTTCTTTTCTTTTCTTTTTCTTTCTTAAAAGAGACAAACGCGCCCCTTAGAGTGCCCCCCCACCCCACCCCCCCCCTAGAGTGCCCCCCTCCCCCCCTCCCCCCCACCACTCGCCCCATGCATCCTAAAAGCGCCCCCCTCCCCATGCATCTTAAAAGGGCCCCCCTCCCCCCCTCCCCTCCTTCCCCTCCTTCCCCCTTATACACTCTAAAGAACGCTTCTACCTAGTTCAATAAGTCACTTCCAGTCGCTCGTAAAACAATAAAAAATGAAAAAAAAAACTTATATCGTGGTGTTTTTTATTAGTTTACCGAAAAAAAAAAAAGAGACTCGCCTCCTCCTCCAAAAAAAAAGATATCACATTTTAAAGCCCGTGACCCCTTAAAGACGCTCATCTCTTCATTAAGTCGCGTGACGTCACTTCTTCTTCTTCTTCTTCTTCTTCCGGTCACGTGATCAATCAGGTCACTTCCGGTCACGTGATCCTCAATGAGGTCACTTCCGGTTGGCCATTAGCTCATGTGACGTCACTTCCGGTCACGTGACTCATCAGGTCACTTCCGGTCACGTGATCCTAAAGTAGGTCACTTCCGGTCCCCTAAGTAGGTCATATGACGTCACTTCCGGTCCATAAGTAGGTCATATGACCTCACTTCCGGTCACGTGACCCAATGGCGGCCTCTGATTGGCTAACTAGGTCACGTGACGTCACCACTAATCCCCTAAGTAGGTCACTTTTGGTCACGTGACCAAATGGAGGCCTCTGATTGGCTGCAGGTCGATTGAGTAATAAACAGTACTTAACTATAGTCCCGTTCCGATACATACTATACTACTGGTGGGAATTGACCTTGGAAGGTAAACCTTGGAGGAATTCTGCACTCTGAAACAGGAATTCCAGAACCAGAGCTGTTTCTATAGGAACCATTCTTAATAGCCCCTTCAGCATCCTCCCTGCTTAAAGGGCCATACTTAAGACCAACCACAGACCCAGGAGGCTAAACATTGGTACCTTCCGTTCAGTGTTCTATAACAATACCTTGGCTTACAGACTAGACGGCTAGGTGACACAGCATACACTCTCACAGACCAAAAGGTTGTGTGTTTGAGGCTCGCCCTGAGTTGACTCAGCTCTCCATCCTACAGAGGTTGGTAATCTGAGGAGACTCTGCCAAAGTAAGCAGGAGGCAGAGACAGACCATTAGAGTGTGGCTGTAACAAGTGACTCCTGTAGGCCACTGCATATGTATCCTGAGTAACCTCCTGAAGCTGCGGATGTCACTAAGAGATGACATTTGTCGTCATGATGCACCAGTGCAGCCCTGGAGAAACTTGCCAGAGTTGCATTGGTGCAACATGCAGAACCTATAGGAGTGCCTCAACAACATAGGAGTGCCTCAACAACATAGGAGTGCCTCAACAACAATCATGACGACCAAGGGTTAAAAGGGAAATCAGCACCCAACGCTGTAGGAATTCTGCACTCAGGAAACAGGAATTCCTGAACCAGAGCCATTTATAAAAGGACCATTCTTAACAGCCAATCCAGCATCCACTCTGCTTATAGGGTCATACTGTATAGGAATCACAGCCCACTGCAGCTGCAAATTGCCACCTTCCTTTTGGTGCTGTATGATAAGGCCCTGCCCTATGGACTAGAGGGCCAAGTAGCACAGTATGTAGCATAATCGCTCATGGACCAAAAGGATGTGGTTTTAAGGCTAGTCCTGAGTTGACTCTCCATCCTTCAGAGGTTGGTAATCGGAGGAATACTGCAGACGTATCTCACTGTGATTGATTAGCAACAACAAGTGACGGCCATGGGTATATATACATCCTGATTGCTGGTTCGTTAAAAGGGAAATCAGCACCCAAGGCCAGAGGAATTCTATACTTAGGAAACACGCATTACTGAGCAACAGCCTTTTCTATAGGGACCATTCTTAATAGCCACTTCAGCCTCCACCCTGCTCATAGGGCGCTACTCCAGACGAGTAATAGTCTAGGTTGGCAGCAAATTGGCACCTTCCGTTTTGTGGTGTAGAATGATATACTGACGCCCGGGTTCCTATACTCACCATATCAATCCCCACCTGCACACTGTGTCTCACCAAATCGATACAACTTAAAAGTCTATGACTGGCTGAGATCTATAACCTACTGCTTTCCAGGACCTACTGATGTATATGACTATGATAACTGAACACTGCTTATTTACAATATATATACATATTTAAATATATGAATAAAATGCTACAGAAAAGGAAAGGTATTTATGAAACGTGGTTTTATATCATACATATTGTTGAGCATGTAAAAGGAAATTTAAACTGATCCCGGCTGCCGTGGTCAAATAGGCTACATTAGCTGGTGATATGCATCAGCCGGTCATATACGTCAGCCGGTCATAGATATAAGCTGGTCATAGATGTCAGCTGACCAGAGATAACAGTCGTTCAAAGATGTCAGCTGGTCATATTTGTTAGCTGGTGATATACATCAGCGGGTCATAGATGTCAGCCGGTCATAGACATCAGCTTGTCATAGGTGTCAGCCGGTCATAGATGTCAGTCAGTCAAAGATGTCAGCCAGTCATAGATGTCTGCCAGTCATAGATTTCAGCCGGTCATAGATGTCTGCCAGTCATAGATTTCAGCCAGTCATAGATGTCTGCCAGTCATAGACATTAGCCAGTTATAGATATCGGCAGTCATAAATGTCAGCCAGTCAAAGATGTCAGCCAGTCATAGATGTCTGCCAGTCATAGATGTCAGCCAGTCATAGATGTCAGCCGGTCATAGATGTCTGCCAGTCATAGACATTAGCCAGTTATAGATATCGGCTATCATACATGTCAGCCAGTTATAGATGTCAGCTGGCCAGAGCAGTAAGCCAGTCATAGACATAAGCCAGTTATAGATATCGGCAGTCATAAATGTCAGCCAGTTATAGATGTCAGCCGGTCATAGGTGTAAGCAGGTCATAGATGTCAGCCAGTTATAGATGTCAGCCAGCCATAGATGTCAGCCAGCCATAAATGTCAGCCGGTTATAGATATCAGCAGTCATAAATGTCAGCTGGTCATAGATGTCAGCTGGTCATAGATGTCAGCCACTCATAGATGTCAGCCGGTCATAGATGTCATCCAGCCATAGATGTCATCCGGCCATAGATGTCAGCGGGTTATAGATGTCAGCCAGTTATAGATGTCAGCTGGTCATATATGTCAGCCGGTTAGGCCTGTAGATGGCTTATATTCATCAGACAGGTCCCGATTATTAAGTAAACAGTTATCCACAATACAAACACTATCTATCTTGGATTCTAAAAGAAAATTTCATGTGAAATTTGTTCATAAATATATTACACATTTACTAATGATTCCAGAAGTTGCGAAGTGTATGCAGAACTATTAGGCAATATTTTGTCAAGGACGAATAAAATGTGACCAGGTCATAGACCTTTCACTCTTATTGATTCAATGAGACTGAGCTTCTGACGTCTTGGCATCAGGAGGGGTCTTGGTGACGTCAGGGAGCCAGGAGGCGCCAGGCGGTGCCAAGAAGGCCTCAGTGTTGTAATGAGGAGGTCTGTGTGATCTGCTGAATACATGGCCACAGCCCTGAGGTATGGTGACAGACAACATGCTGGGAGGTGGGGAGAGAATAATTATTTTTTTTTGGAAGGTTTTTAATCATTTATTGACCACATTAATGTACACAGTAATTAGTCGTCCATTGTCGGTTGATATCACAGAGTCGCATTTCACAGTCAAACATGCCATTATTGCAGTTTATGGATGGAAAATAAATAATCTGGTGAAAATTGTCAATAATGACTAGGAAATAGCACTCAGCATAGCTGATTGTTGGTGCCAACCTTACAATTAATATTTAATAATACTGTGAGGTGCAGCCAAATAGGTGGCACCGAAGATAACATTTACAAATGGTTCTCAATGTTGGTTAAATTGATTTAACATTGAACTGAATTTTGTGACAATTGAGAGGGAGGGTTATTGGGCCCTTACACTACAAATTTGCCGCTAACCCTCAAAAAGGTAACCTTTCGGGACATACAGGCACAACACTGGCCACTATGCCACAAAAATGGCATTAAAGCACAAATGCCCATAGGTCACATATGCCCTTAGGTCACAAATGCCCTTAGGCCACAAATGCCCTTAGGCCACAAATGCCCTTAGGCCACAAATACCCTTAGACAACAAACGACCTTAGGCCACCAGTGACCTTAGGCCACAAATGGGTGGTGACAGGCAAAATACTAGGAGGCGATGAGAGACAGAAAGGTGTGACGAGAATCTATTGAACGACCAAAACAGTTATTTCATTCAATTTCATCGGCGTTGACTGATAAAACAAAACAAATCACCTGGCTGTATATTACATGACATGACTGTATGTGAATGCTGTATATTGAGCAGCCTCTCATAATGTGTGTGTTAGTCAGATATGATAATTGTCATCAGCCTCGGACAAGGGTAATTACCCTCGACTTAGACAACTACCCTATCATTGGCTTATAACACTTATACACTGACCCACTAGTACCATTTCCACCAGATGAACATACAATTGTACCTGGCAGACATTGGTGCTAGGATAAGGTTAGCCGGGTACTGGTGATGCCAGGAGGGTGTGAGACAGGGATCTGTTGATATTAGGAGCGGTAACGAGAGCTAATGAGCAGAAGCTGAGCTAATTAACCGGCTACAGACCACTAATAGGTAGCCATCACTACCGCCTTCTCCTCCTCCTACCAGATCTACACTTGACTCTTAAAGGGCCGCATACTGCTTGGACCTGCTATGACCTTGGTCGCAATGGAACTTGCTAGTTGTTTATTAGTTGGGATTGCATTCATGCATCTTGGGGGCGAAGGGTAAACAGGGTATACTAATCTTGTCGCTGAAAATTCACTCCATGCATCATAGGTAGCAATAGGATTTGAGATGAGAGAGGGTGTATTGAGCAGCAGGCGATGTGGCCAGACATGACACTAGTGCTGCCAGGAGGGTGTGAGTAAGCAGTGTGTTGCTATTAGGAGCAGTAACGAGCGTAATGAGCAGAAGCTGACCCAATTACCCAGCTACAGACCACTAATAAGACGCCATCTTACCACTCCTACCAGATCTACACTTGACTCTTAAAGGGCCACATACTGCTATGAACCTGCTATGACCGTGGTCGCTATGGAACTTGCTAGGCGTTAAATTGCCGGGCTTGCATTCATGCATCGTGATGTCAAAGGGTACCCTTCATACAAAATTATGGGTAGGGTAGGCTCACCCCAAGTCAGCCATTACCTCAAATCGGCCACCCTACTTTAGGGAGGACAACAGCCAGTAATGTGTTGAATGAACATTTGTATGTAGTATTATAACATCCATTCTACAAGCTGGCATCAGTAACTCACTAGGGCTAGATGACTGCATCATGGTGACAAATCCTTCCTCTACACATCCGATCTCTTGGTTCCTACCCAGCCCCAATGATGCATCATAGAGAGTTAATGTCCTACAGTACTGGGATGCTTGTACTGACTGCCTCGTTATTCATTCACAATGTCTAATTATGTGGTCTCCTTTTGTCTTGCTATATCTTTATACCGTATTCGACGTAATGAGTGCCCTTCCCCTAATATTAAAGCGCCCCCTGCCCTTTTCAGGACATTTTTAGACTAGAATAAAGGCTCAAATATCCCCATTTTAGGAGGCAAATAAGTACTTAAAATCCCATAAAAATAATTTTATAAGCGCAGAGGGCGCTTATTACGTCGAATACGGTATCTGCCCCTTTGTCTTCTCTGCATCCCTCCCTTACTCTCTCTCTCTTTCTCTCTCTCTTCCTCTCTCTCTCTCTCTCTCTCTCTCTCTCTCTCTCTTATTCCCTCTGTCTCTGTCTCTGTCTCTCCCTCTCTCTTTCTCTGTCTGTCAGTCTCTCTGTCCCTCTCCTGCCCCCCTACCATTAGCGGACCTACAGACAACGTTAAGGCATTGGATACCTACTTACTTGTAGGGGATCCTCCCTTGGCCTACATATGTGAACCCCTACTGCATCTGGGTCCCTCTGTCTGTCCCTTTTGCCCCTGTAGCCCACTTCCCTTCTCCAGCCCCCCCTTCCCACTTCCTTTCTCCAGCATTACATGTGCTTGTTACATATGTGAGGAATGAAAGACTGCATGTACAGCCAACTACAACTGGTCATAATCGAACAAAATGGGTAGTTGGCAATTCTGAGTGGGGGGACTCAAAAATATTGACCCCTTTAGAGAGAAAAAGATCCTCCTCTTTTAAGGGTTTGAAGATGTTGGGCTGGAAGATTGTTGACTCCTCTTACCTCTCAAGGAGGTGGGGTAAAAAGGATGGCGGCCGCTCCTGAGAAAATCCACCAACCCCCTCCCAGTCCTAGTTATTTAATAATGACCTGTTGTTAATGGTCTTATAGCGGTGTAGGAGTTCTGGATCCTGTCACTGAGACTGTACAGACAGCTGAAAGCCAAAACCAGGGTTGTTTCAGGCCACATGGTCTAAACACCTAGGGTAGTTAGGTAGGATGTTTTATTTAATTTCATGTTATTCTAATTTTAGCCTGGAAAGTATCAAGCAATTAAAATACCAAACGTTGGTGTTAACTCACAAAACAGCCCTTTTTCTCAGAATTGGATAGCATCCTGTAAGGCCTGCTTTACTAAGACTTGCTCCGGGTACTCACTCCTTCCTCTTACCCCCCCCCCCCCCCACACTCCTCCCCTCTCCTCTTTGCCATAGACTGTGATGGTTGGCATTCTATGCTTTACTAGGTAGTATCGGGTACCATGAAACACCCCTGTATTTGAGGCCTAATGACGGGTTGTTAACGGTCCTGTAGTAGCAGTTCTGGTGTCCCTGACACTGCCCATGCCCCCTGGAGTAGCGGCTGATACCCCGTGTTTATTGACCATGTAGAGGGGTGAGTGTCTGTGTATATTGTGGTTAGGGTGGTGTATGTTATGTGTAAGGATGGACATGCTATCTGGTTCTGATCCTTGTCACACTGCATTCCTTTGGCTTAGTCCTTCATCCCATAGCCCTTTAACCCTTTGAGGACGGCATAATGCCTTAACCCTTTAAGGACAGGTGTCGCTAAAAGATGACATTTATTGTCAGAATGCACCAATGCAGCACCTGCGGGTAACTCGCCAATGCTGCATTAGTGTATCATGCCGACCCTTTGGGAGTGTCTCAACTCCATAGGGTCGACATGATGGTTGAATGGAGCCCTGGCGAGTCACTCATCAAGGCTGCATTCATGCATCATGACAACCAAGGGCATGAAGCATTGAGGCATTATACCGTCCTTAAAGGGTTCATGTGTCATGCTTTTGGTCGGCATGATGCCTGAATGCAGCGCTGGCAAGTACCTTACCAGCCCTACATCCAAGCATCATGCCTCCCTATGGGGTATGATGCACCAATGCAGCTGGGTGGGTTACCCCTGTTTATTGACCAGACTGCGGGGTGTGTGTGTGTGTATATTGTGGTTACTGCAGTGTATGTTATGTGTACGGATGAACCTGCTATCTGGTTCTGATCCTTAGAGATAACTGTGGCTTCGTAACTCCTGTGGATCCTGGCCTTAGCCCTTTAAGGGTAGCAGGGAACATTAATGCATACCAGAGATTATACTTACTTCTTTCTTTGAGGGTGGCATATGTCTCTTAAAGATGATATTTGTCAGCATGATGCATGAATGCAGCCCTCCCAGGGGCTCAATTCAATCATTATGCCAACCCTATTTGGGTTGATATCCCCTCAGCGTCGGTATGATGCACCAATGCAGCATCGGCGAATTACTGATGACAACTAATTCACCTTTAAGCGACATGTAACGTTATGTGTAAGATCAGCATAGTGCATTAATGTAGGATTCACTTGATTGTCATGATGCATTCATGAATACAACTCAAGTGAGTAGCTCACAAGGGCTTCGTTTAAGCATCATGCAGATGTAGCATGTCAACACATAACATGTTGCATTAAAACCCTATGTGGTTCATGAAGGGTTAAGCAGGAGAAGATTCCTGACCACATGCCAAAGTAATCAGAGGTCAGCGCCAGGTTAGTGTGTCCTATCTCACTCTCTCTGTCTACGTCTCTAGTCATCCCTCCCCAGCCAACCAGGGTGAGCTTAGGCGAGCTGTGGGCATACCCAAGCTAACCCTATTGGATAGACTTGGGAAATTCCCACAGCTTGCCCAAGTTCACACTACTTCACTGCGTCTCTCCTTCTGACCGTCTATGCGCTGCGATTCTCCCTATTCTCTCCCTCTCTCTCTCCTACTTTGAGCTATTCTCCCCCTCCTACCTCTCTCCTTCACCCCCTCTCTTCCCTCTCTCCATGTTTCACTCACGCTCTTTTTACCAGTCCCTCTGCCTATCTGTAGCTCTTTCTCTGTCTCTCCCTTTCTCTTTCTCCGTCTTTGTCTCTCTCTATTTCTCTACTTTTTTTTAGGATAATAAAGTATTGTTATCGAGGTGGCAACGTTTATAGTTTTATCTTGTGTCTCTTGCCCATTTCCCTTTTGTCTTTCATTCTCTACCTTTCTACATTACTTCTTTATATCAAACCCTCTTCTTCCACTTCTGGAGTATCTCAACCCTGAACGGCATGCGAAATGCAGCACTGGTGAGTTACTCACCAGGTCATGATGGTGATGGTGATGACCTGCAATAAGGTATTATTCCATCCTTAAATTGTTTTGGCTGTCTAATGCTTTAGATGATTAGGCCAAAAAAAAAAGAAGTTTGTTTTAGGTAACATGGGCAAAAATGTAGGGTCGGTAGGTCGGATTCTTGTTTTTTTTCAATGAAAGTACTAGCCGGCGGGTCTGAGGACCCTAAAATTGACCCCAAATAATTAAAAAAAATATGGAAATTTCTTCAAAATTGCATTAAAAACGTAGGGTCGGCCCTATTTTGATAGGGTCGGTCGGGTGACCTAAAACAAACTTTTTTTTTTGGCCTTAAGCCCATGTGTCGCCATGATGGTACTCACTGTCCTAGATTGATACACCGGCCGATAGAGGCAACACTATCTGTTTGCTGTTGCCTCATCATGACACATTATACTACCTGAGCCTGTTAGTGTAGAAACTTAGGCAAAAAAAAAGTTAGTTTCAGGTCACCTGACCGACCCTATCTAAACAGGGCCGACCCTACGTTTTTTTATGCAATTTTGAGGAGATTTTATATTTTGATACTTTTTTGGGGTCAATTTTAGGTTAACAAAACTTTGGAGAAAAATCTTCCCATTTTTACACTTTTTCGGGTCAATTTTAGAGGGGTAGTAGGAAAAAGAAACGTAAAAAAACCCACGAAATCCGACCTACTGAACCTAGAGTTTCTCCCAATGCAGCCCCGGTGAGTAGCTCACCAATGCTACATTGGTGCAGACCTTTCAGGAGTGTCTCAAACCTTTATGATATTAGCATGACGAGTTACACGCCAGTTCATGACGTCATCACGCATGGAAACAGCCTACAGGTTGGATACACATGGAGTCTCAGAGGGAGAGGGGTATGATGTCTGCGTGTGAGGGCTAACCTACGTGAGTCTGTAAGTAGAGAAACCTACCGGCGGATCACGTTGAAGGATTACACTATCTGAGCCTGTGAGTTGAGTAACTTTAGTTACTAGGTTAATAAGGTGAGGCTTCTTATATCAGAGGTGAACGACCGGTACGCAGGTTTACCCTTCAGAGGCTGCACGGTGTATTCTCTGAGCCGGCCAGGGCTGAAGGGGGCGCTGTACGCAGAATCGGCCGCCATTTTGTTGGGGGGCATATAGCATCGGTGTTATTACCCCTGCCCCTGAAACATCGCCGATTGTTGTTGAATGAGTTGGAGTTTGGCTTCTAAAACAGTTAATACTTCAAGATAAATACATATTTCCTGATTCATTTGAGAGCATTTAGAAAATTAGGCGCTCATTTCTTCTATGTGAGTATGTTTACGTGCTACGTCCAGTAACAGCAATGTTATGCATCCCGAAACGGTGGGGCTTTAAGCTACACAGGCTTCAGAGTGTTAAGTGAAGCCTCATGACTACAGGTGAATGAGTTGGAATTAGTCGGCTTCCAGTAATCGGCTTCCAGCAATCACTCCGTCATTACTGCTATATACCTTGAAGGACATTTATGATAGGTTGCAACATTTTTATGCGATTCTTTTGTGAGGAAACCTGTTTGCAGATTAACAGGAATTACTCTTGAAATATATACAACATTATACGTAAATACCACCTATTGACGTTCACGAGTACCCTCATCAGTTGCAAATATTACACGACTGACACAAAATCCAAATATCAAGACGCATGGATCGGTTCTTAAAGACCTGCCTGGGGCAGCTGTGGCTGTTGCATAGCAAAATGATGACGATATCGTACAAAATTTAAGATTATAATGATATCTTCAGAAAGTAATCATTATTAAAGTATGCCCTAATACAGATATGCCATTTAGTGAGAAATACACCTGCAATGGTCATCATAAGACGATTGTCATAAGAGCATTTCTAAAGGATAACGATATTGTTGTCAGCCGTGCAAAAGCCGGCAGGGCGTGCAAGCAGAGGGAGGCATAATGCTGACGGCACATCTAAATTGACAATTAAGTCAACATCCCGGAGTAATAGAATCCCAGAAGGAGACACCTTGGTTTTGCATATTAGATCCCAGAGGTGGAATTTTTGATGTTGCTATATTAGCATAGTCTGAACGCCTTTTTTCATGTCATGGCGAAGGCCGCAACCCCATAGATTTAACCAGGGTGAGCCTCATACCACTGTCGGATAACCTTACTCAGTATTTCACGGCCTGTCGATTGGTAAACTTGCATAGTTAAACCCTTTAATGATGGCAGATTGCATTAATGCATCATGCCCTTGGTCGTGATGATGCATGAATGCAACCCTGGTGAGTAACTTGCCAGGGATGCATCCAAGAGTCATGCCGACCCCAGGCGTTTGAGACACTCCCGAAGGTTCGGCATGATACACCAATTTCAGCATTGGCGAGTTACTCCCCGGGGCTGCAATTGGTGCATCATGCTGACATATCTTTTAGTGACATCCGTCTTCAAAGGGTTACCAAAGTTAACTTTTCTCTCTCATAAATAAACTGTGTTTCCTATCAATGTACACAGTATTCTCCTGAAATATAAAATACAAAAGAGCACTTTAATTGTATAACATTGAGAGTTATTGAATGAGGCATATAACCTTCAGTGGGGAACAATGTTTGTGAACCTTTGTCTATAGATATTGCTTCATATTGGTTGTGATGTTTTGGCAACTCGAAAAACCCAGCTGCTTTCTCATCACCGCGCACACCTCCATCAAATTAAAGCTTACAGCGTCACGAATTCACCAAGGTAGAGAAAACATACTTACTCATAAAGCTTGATGATGAGAAACAGGTTTTTATTATAGTGGCCTTTTCATCAAGTGCACTTCTCCTGGCTACCCAATATGGTAATGTAAAATATTGTGTCACGATACCTGGACAAACAATAAGGACTTCATCATACCAACTTGCAACAACAGTTGACTCAGTAGAGGTTTTGTTAGGTCCTTATCCCATTAAAGGTCTTGACTACTAAGGCTTTGGGGAAAGAAATTCTGGTCGACACATAAGCCTAGTTTCATAACACTGAATTATAATGTTTTATCGGATATGGAGTGGTTGGTTTACCAATATGCCAGTTTGTTCATAAAGCCAAAATGCATATGCTTGGTTGGATAAGGACTTGTGTATAGACTTTGTTAGATTACCACATTTGTGTGCTTCTACGCCACATGGGTGGGAGAAAGTGTGTTATAACCAATGCTCGGTGACCTCACTAAATCAAAGTTTTTGCAGTCCATTTTCAATTATACTATGCAAAGTGCCACTCAGCAGAGTTTGTTTATATTGCTTTTACTCCTTGCACCCGGATGGTAAAAACACTCTGTGTAGGGCTCCGAGGAGTTAGGCCATGGGCGCATCCATGGTCAGGGGTAAAAGTTCGATCAGGTAATGCTAGGCGGCGGGTTCGGTCCGTGTGGGCCCTGTTCACCTGCTAGCCAACTTTCAGCTGTGTTGGTTTTAAAACTATATCATCATATAACTAGGTGGACGCTTATAGACTCAGTACTGGTTGAACCCCAAAGAGTAACCCCTCTTCTGGGGATATGTAGAATTCTAGTTTCTTCACATTGTCACAGGACTAAGATTAGAGGTGAGTCAGTAACCCCTAGGTGCTCTATACAGCCTTTTGCACTATGATTCAGGTTTATTGAGGAACTAGGACTCCACTAGGACTCCACTTGGATGTTGGTCTCTCAGTCCTACAATGCACTACTTCAGATCCATATACACTGATAATATAAATACCCCGGCTCTCAATCTGCAGTGGCTATCCCAGGTCACTCATAGGAATATTGAAATGGAGGCTCTTCTAGAACAGATCCGTCAGTCATGAGAAAAAAAATACACTGTAAACCCTACAGGGAAAAAAATCCCACAAACGCGTAACTTGTTCTGAAAGAGCACCTAGAATGACCAACTGATATTTCAAAATGATTGAGGTAAATCAAAATGTGGCTAATACCTTACTCAGAAAGACTCAGCCTTATCTTAATAGAAACGGAAAGACCAAGGTGGATTGGTTACTACTGACTATATATGGTAGTAGTACCATACTGTTGTTTGTCGGGTAGGAAACAAATAATTAAATAAATAGTGTAATCACTAGTGACTGAACCTTTAGACAGTACTGACTCAGGTAAAACAAAACCAGGTCAGTTTTCCCACAATTCTATGAATTATTTTTCCACACTTAGATGATTTATAAAGATTGTTGTCCATTTTTGTTTGAATTACAGGTCCCAACATTAAGTTGGGCCTACTTAAAGGAGCATTCTCACCACTCACACTTACCACATAGTAGACTAGAACAGCACTAGAATTGTGAGTGGGATAGGCTCTGTGATATAAATGCCACTTAAATAATTTGAATAAGTTTTTCCAGACATGGTCATGGGTCACATGGTGTGGTTGTTATGTTGCTATACCAAGGTATACTCTGTGTAGGACCGAGGTTTGTTCTCCACTTGGCACTGGCCCTTATCTCCCCTGCACTACATAAAACCTCCCTACACATGTACAGATTGTCTAACGCTTGGCTCTCGGCGTCCGTCTTTCACAACACTACTTTAGATCTCTCTACATTTTTTAATCTCGTTCAACAAGATCCCTGATGTTGTTCCTTTACCACAGCAGCTCTTTGTGATCCTACTATGGATTTTTCTTCACAGTGGCTGTGGTACAGAAGCCCAGGGGGGCACTGACTGTATGTTGGTGAGTACCGCCCCTCTTCCTCATGCTGGGGGGAGCTGAGGGGAGCTGAGGGGGTCATTGACAATACTGAAAAAAGTACTGAGAGTGACCGCCCCCCCCCCCCTAACTAGACCATATGAAATCTAGGCCCACTCCTTTCAGGCCTCCTAAGCATCAGATGTCAGACATAACGATGGTTAACTTACCAATTAGCATTTTCTGACAATCAAAAACATCTTAGTGCTCCAATATTGCTGTATATTATAAGTAATAAGCCCCCTACCTTCGATGACATATGAGGGGTCACCACACATCTTTTTCACTAAAAGCAGGGTTGACCGCCCCTTCTTTTCATCCTTTCAAACTTCTTCAAACTTCAACTTCTTCTTTCTACCGCTACAGCTTCTGGGAGAGCTGCAGCAGTGGTTCTCCAAACCATACATCAGTACCCCCCCCCCCCCCTGGGCTTAGGAGGCAGGTTGTGCTGTTGGGATTCTCAGAGGCAGAACACGGAACGTCTATTACATACACAATGTGGTCTCAATAAGATGCCTAAAGGCCCTTTTCATCCAGGGTGTGTGGTCTATTTTAAGTAGTTCCTATATCGTGAAACATCAATATTAAACTAAACACATAGATATGCTAGCACTATGGGTCGGAACTGAAAGGCCTTTCCTGACAGATGTTAATAAATATAAAATATTTTAGGGTGTTTGTTGAAAAAACGGGGCTACATTCATACAGTATGATGTAGTTATAGGACGAGTACCAAGCTGTGTGCGTAATACTGTGAAGGCTCCCTTCACTGAATACCCCTACAGCTCGGTACAAGGCCTATAACTGTTCCATACCACTAGCTGTATCCAGCATACAAGAGGTGTGAAATGTTCTGTTCTGCGTACCCGCTGTAGTAAATTAAGATATAAACTGATAGGTTTGGGCCTGAGCAATGAAATATCATCACACTTAGAAACCAAATCCATTCTATTAGAAGGGGTCCATGAAACAGCCATACAAACACGTGGATAACCCAAACATTGTAAAGTAAATCTGCCCTTTTTTGAGTCAGCGTAGCTTGGCAGACAAAGTGTTATTTTGCCGACTGTTGTAGATAGAGTGTAAACACAGAGACGAGAGCCCGTTGCCATGGTTACAGCCGAGTGGATGACAGCCGGACACATAGCACTCCTGGCTGATTTATAGCAGGTCGATAAGGACTTAGAAAATATCAGGGAGGTGCGCGATGGAAAAAATCTAATTTGTATATTTAAAAAAAAACACATGAATTTTCACCACAAACAACCTGCCTCTGGCCCCTTTCAGGAATCCACCAGCGGCATAAAGGAGTCAAGCTTATTCTCCTGTGACGCTGGCCATGACTGAATCTGGTACTGGCGAGTTAGGCACTAGTAACATAATGTCACTATGAGTACCAGTTTTACCTCAAGATTCCTGCTGTTAATGGAGCGAAATATTTCGTTGATCTAGGATGTATTCCTCTACTGGCTTAGAAATATTAAGCAGTTGTCCCATAAAATTCCCCAGGTATTGAAGGAAAATGATAAAACATTTTATAACTCTATTTAATATATACTTCAATCCTATCCTCTTGATCGTTATTTGCCATTTATACTCTCATTATGTACTAATATTCATCATTTGGTATCATTGATTAATTCCCTCAGCAAAAACTCAGTGCCTATATGTATATATATATTCGGTTATTGTATGAAAAATGCCTCCTGGAGACGAATTATGCAATAAATAATAATAACAATAATTATGATGATGATGATGATGATGATAATAATGATAATGAAATAAGTATTTGGCTGCCTTCATACAGAGATATTAAAGAGGACAAACCTTGCTGTGTCCGATCGGGTTGTGTTTCTCCTGGTTGCTGTAGTTACACTATCTGTGTGTGGCTGTGTGTGGTCATGTAAGTGTGTGGGTGCGTTTACTCCAGTAGCACCTCTAGTCCCCACTCTAGTCCCCACTGTACCATATCAGTAATCGCTGACTCCAACCGACTCGTGAGCAAATGTCAGCAAATATATCACATCTGAGTCCCTCCGACCCCAGGTCTGCCCTGGTCTACAAGTGTATGTCTGTATATAGCCATGTCCTCTCAGAGGGTCAATAGTACCCGCGTGGTTCCCTAGGGGGCAGGGTGGTCAATACGAGTCGCGGGTCGATGCCGTCTACATGTGTAGGTCCATGTGTTATAGGTGCTGACGTGGGTGGAATAAAGGAGGGACTAATAGGGCCGGGATTCCTTCAGCCTACAATGGTAAACCTCAGCCAATACCAGCTATGGGTCAACACGGTGAGGAATGAGTCCAGTATGTGCTTTATGCTATATGAACTACCGCCATTGACGTCAATATTTCTAATATGAAGGTGTAGCTCCCCGTCATCAGTCTACCAATACAAGGTATGGGTCAAGCATACCAGTCTTTCACCAACAGGTTAAAGTGGCATAATCACCAAGCCCATCCCACTGACAATTCTAGTACTGTTCTAGCCTACTATGTGGTTAAGTGTGAGGGGTGAAGTTGCCCCTTTAAAGGCCACCTACTCAGTCTACCACCAGTCCAGCAGGTATTGGGCCGTCTACCAGTCTGTAACTAATAGTCATGGAGCCAGCCGACCAGTCTATCCCTAATAGGTATAGTGACAGCTTACTAGTTTACCACTAATAGGTCTAGTGCCAGGTCACCAGTCTTCCACCGATTAGTATGGAGCCAGCCTACCAGTTTACCAGTACGATGTATTGATCAAGCTACCAGTCTTTCACCAACAGGTACAGGGCCAGCTACCCAGTCTAGCAGTAGCAGTTATAATGGTGCTAGGCCACCAGTCTAGCACCAATATGGCCAGTGCACCAGGCTATATAGCAGCCAGAACAAACGTCAATTAATCCTAATCAACAGCAATGAATCGATGCTTCCAGTGCTGTTTGCTTCTGTATGTGTGTTTGCTTCTAGTGTGGAGTAATAGCACTGAGTTATGTAGACCTTCGATACCGGGTCGCTCTATAGCTCTTCATACCAACCGCTAAATGTTGTCACTATCCAGCACACTATTTCAAAATGTCCACCAGAGATACAGGACCTCACTGCTTCTCTCTGTGATCCTGTGGATATTAAAGCTCACAGGTTGTAAAAGTCAACAAATGTCTCCTCTCATGAGCCCTGCGTCGTAGTCAATATGCAATGTACATTTCAGCGACTCAATCTGATCCTTTCTTCACCCGAGTCAATATCTAACCCAAGACGGCAGTAGCGGTGGGGATTTCTAGTCACGTTGAGGTTCTGGCCCCTTCACCTGTGCCGCTGCCGAGGGTGGAAGGAAGGTGGTAGCTGCACTCTTATACTCACTAGGAGAATTCTGGACACTTTATCCTATTGACAATTTTGTCCAGAAGTCGCCAGGTTGCTTAAAGTATTGTCCAGCTCGTAAAGTTGCCTTGAACGTTGCCAAGTTGCTTAGTCACCTTTCTGAAGCCACAGATGTAGGCATAGTTGTGACTCTGGATCCAACACTCGGTCAATATCAATACCTTATATTGAGATTTGCTTTTGGTGAAAGGGATGGATGTCTACTAAGTTATAGAACACCCAGGCTTGCACTAGTCCTCACAGTCTTAGACCTTAGACTCAGTCAACAGTGGATCCCCACACTTCACTCCTCAGTGAGAGCAGTGAGTACTAAGCAGTAGCAGGAACCAGAGGAGCAGCTCTGAGTCGTTGAGGAGCTGGTCACAGTCTGAGTCAGTTCCAGCTTAATGGCGCAGGTCTCAGTACCCTCCAGCGGCAGACAGAGTGGTGCCGGGACAGGTACTTAGCCCTATATATAGTTCTACTGGGGGTTTAATGGCGCAGGTCTCAGTTCCCCTGCAGTGACAGTCAGAGTGGGGCCGGGCCAGGTACTCAGCCCTATAAATAGGGGCACTGTGGGTTTAATGGCGCAGGTTTGGTACCCCTCCAGCGACACTCAGAGTGGTGTCGGGGCAGGTACTCAGCCCTATATATAGGGTTGCTGTGGGTTTGATGGTGGCTTTATGACCGGGTGCGGCCGTCCACCAGTCAGCCACTCTGTGTGTGAGTTACTGGGAGGTGCTCGTCCCTAACGTCAACACGCCCCACTCAGCGAGCAACTCACATAGAGACTCACCGAGCGACTCGCTGAGCAACTCATTAAGAGCGACTCGCTGAGCAACTCACCGAGCAACTCACCGAGCAACTCACCGAGCAACTCACAGATAGGCTCACTAAGAGACTAACAGAGCAGCTCTCTGAGCAAGTCACAGCAGCTGAGTGCACAACTACACACGTAGTGTATATGTAAAGAACTCTCAGATGAACTTCAAGTTGAATATAAGTCAGATTTCCGAAAAAGAAATTAGTAACACACTGAGCAGCTCACAGAGCGCATCAGCTTACTGAGAAGCCAATATCACCCTCAGTCCTTGCCCTCAGGCTGTCCCTCAAAACCCTCAGAGGAAATGTCGGATGAATCAAAAGTAATAGTCCTGGGTATGATGAGCTCTTGGATGAATTTGAAGTTAATTGTTAAATGGTCAGATTTCACAAAGCAGCGTACAGAGCAACTGAAATAATTCTGAGCTCTCTACACCTGCACTTTGCATGAAGTAAACTCTGAGACGTACTTGAGGGTAAATGTGAGTCAGATTTCCGAAGAATATGAGCAGCTCACAGAGCAGTTCCCTGATCAGTTTATATCACTTTGAGCTGCGGCCCTCCCTCTGTACTGAACACAACTACACCCACATTTGTGATGAACCTTTGCCGATTTCCAGTATTAAACAGCTTCATACAGCTACAGAATATGCGTCTTCAGCAATGTTTCGTTTCTGAACTGCACAACATGCTAAATGGCATGTACTTTGTAAGTGTCCAATGTCGCTTTCTAGCATTCCTTATATAAGTAAAGTACTAGTTAATGATACTGCTTTTGGTATTTAGCAGAGGCAGCCTTTTTAGAGTCACTCCTGTGTGTGGATCTCTCCCGGTAACTGTTTTCTACGTTTGGTCAATTCAAAGATGAATTCACAGTTCAATATTCCTATAGTAATATACAGCGTACTATCAGTTATGATTTCATTCTCTTATCAGCAAAATAGGCCCTGTAGGCATGTTCTGCTGCGGGTAAAAGTCCAGTGAAATCGACATGGGAGTCTTACAGTAAAGCAGCTGTATCAGTCCAAATAGCCAAACTCCTGCCCAGAGCCGCGGGTTCCCCTGTTGACCAATCTACACGAGCGGTATGGCCGGGATCAGATCCTCCCGGGCGGCGTCCCTCTCACTGAGCCTGATCAGATGGCCGGGCAGCTCTCAGACTAAGCTGTAACAGTGATGTGACATCCAGCTATGAGTGCTGCCTACAAGGTGTATACATACGCTGTCATGCTCCTATAATAGGCCGTCTGTCCGACGTCTCTCCTTAGATTAATCTTCTGTCTTAAAACTCATTTTTCTCTCTGAGGAGATCACAGGGTAGTGGAAGTGTACTTGTACATTCTCCTGTAATGGACTGCTGTCCGTCTGTATTGAGCAGCTCACAGAGTAGTGGGCATGTACCAATCTCCTGACGCCAAACGCATCCTGCTGTATAAGCAGTGAATAGAGTAGTTGTGCTGTTATAGTTCAAAGAGCGGTGGGAGATCTGACATCCATCTATAAGCAGTTCATGGCCTAGTGGAAGTGAACTTATACATACTCATATACTGGATAACTGATGTGACATCCGTCTATGAAGAGCAGCTCACAGAGTAGTGGAAATGTACTTATAGTTATGCAGAGTCACTACTGGTCTAACAACCTTTCTGACATCAATCTCCTGACATCAAACTTATCTTGCGACATTAACAGCGGTGGGTGTGAGCAGTTCAAAGAGCAGTGGGACATCTGACATCCATCTATGAGCAGCTCACAGAGTAATGGTTGTATAGTTGTTATGGCCCAGTGAGCAGCTCAGGTGGGGTCTCTGTCCTCCCTGGCTGACCAGCAGGCTGTGTGCGCTGCTCCCTTGGGGTACTGGCGGGGGTGGGTCGGGGCGGGGGGGGGGTATACCTCCAGTAGTACCGCCTCCCACGACGCCTCCTCCTGTGCTGTGGCTATAGACCTACTACCAGTAGGGGTCCTTCCTACCTACAGGGAGTCTTGAAGTCAATCTCCTGACATCAAACTTGCGGTATAAGCAGTGGAGAGTGAGCAGCTCAAAGAGCGGCTTGACATCTGACATCCACCAATGAGCAGTTCACAGAGTGGTGGTTGTGTCCCCTGGAGTACTGCAGGCAGTGATATATACCTCTGGTTACCACCTCTCACGGCGCTACCACGTCCCGCAGTGCCTCCTCCTGTGGTGGGAGTCCTGTGGTGGGACTACATACAACCAGCAGGGTCCTGCCTACCTCCAGGCCGTGGTGCCTCTACTTGCTGTTGTCTCCTACTGGTGCCTCCCGCCGCTTGGAGCCTGTAGTGTGGAGCCTGTGGTGTGGGGCTGCACCTGCTCACGGCCTGACCGTCTCTGTGACTGGGAGTTGGGAGCAGCTCACCACTCAATGACTGCTGGAGCTATGAGCAGCCCCTACTACAGCGACACCAACGGTAGGGACTGGTACTAGCCGTATGAAGCTGACTGGGTGGGGTGGGTCAGTGGAGGTAGTGTTTGACCAAAACCTAACCCTCTTTAATTGTCATTGGTCGTCATGATGCATGAATGCAGCCTCAACCGTATGAGACTGACAAGGCAGGGTGGGCCAGTGTTAGGAGGAGTCATGTATCACCACACCTTAACCATAGTAGGACGGCATCATGCCTTGATGCATCGTGCCCTCTGTGGTCACGATGCATTGATACACTCACTCAATCTTGGAGTTACTTACAGTGCCACCACTGCAGCGCCACACCCGGCAGGGATTGGAACTAGATGTGTGAGGCTGACTGGGCAGGGTAGTCTGTGGTGGGAGGAGTTAGTCCTGCCATAGACAGATAGGCAGTGGTCATCTTTGAACACCAGGGATTTTCGTTTTGAGCAAGTCAAAATGTTTTTGAGAGTGGCCGACCACTTTGAGCTACAGTGACGATTGTTGTTTATATTTTGCTAAGAGGTGTTGGACTTGTTTTTATTTTTATTTTTTTTGGGGGGGGGGGGGTGTCAAGATCCTCTTTTGCCCCCTCCCAAAGTACACCAACCCACCTGTTGTTAAATTAATGGCCACTCACTTAGTACGTTTTGAAAATTGTTCCATTCAGTTTGACAATATCATCCATGAAGGTTGGTCGAGGAACTCGCAAGGGTTGCCAGGGTTGCATTGGTGCATCATGCCGACCCTCTGGAAGTGTCTAAAGCCAATAGGATCGGCATGATGCTTGAATGCCACACTGGCTAGTTATCGCCAAGGCTGCATGCAGGCCTCATGGCGACCAAGGGCATGATGCATTTAAAGTAAGGGTTTTAATAACACCCATCTAAAGGCTTGTTCTAGTATTTTCCCCTTAGTGCTATCTAATTCATGCCCTTTTGAATATTCACGGATGCCATGAATTAGAGGAATATAGCCAAACGTCAGCAAAACTAAATATACGTGACAGTAAACAAACGGAGGTGTTATCATGAACATCCTTACCATCCATAATAACATATCATTGAGTCCAAAGCGCAGGTGTGGACAAAACACAAGCAACTTTACAGAGAAAAGGAACAGCGTCAAAAGGGAGTCCAGTTTCCCTCCAGAATGACTCCCCTGTCTAGGGGAGTCCATGTCGCCTTTTGAAGGGAGCCTAGGTGACTCATTGGCTTACCTAAGGGAGTCACATGGGGAGTCATGTAGCTCTCTGGGTTATATGACTCCCCCAGGTGACTCCCTTAGGTCAGTCGGAGAGTCACCTAGGCCCCATTAGGCGAGCTGGACTAACTAAAACAGGGGAGTCATTCTGGAGGCAACTTTGACTCCCCTTTGACCCTGTTTATTTTCTCTGTGTTGTGTAATCATTGTCGTTGGAGGTGGATGGTTTTTGAAGGTACAAGTCTGAGCGTCCTGTGGTTGGTGCCCAGGTACTAGGGCTAAGTTCCAGCCATGCCTTACCCAATTACTCAGTAATAAATTAATATCCATTATTTAGGATTTAATTCAGTGTGGTTATTTGGTACTACTTCCGCAGTGTCAAATTAGAGCAAACCTGCAAGGGCCTTTCGCGTGTAGATTTACAGTGCTTTACACAACTGGGATATGTTTGTCCCAACGATGACGTCATAGACAGGATATAAGCCTGCTGCCCCTATGCAATCTGATAGCACATGATTTACTAAGTGCTCCAGAGTATTGCTAATTAGTAGATGATGAACAATGCAAATGGACGTCTTCCCCCTGGGCCTTTGTCTATATAGTGGTGTCTAGGGACCAAGAGGAAGTGAACAATGACAATTTAGATAACTAGGAGATTATTTACTCATTGTCACAGAGGCGTAGTGTAGTAGAGAGTTTTATGGTTATTGAGAATACTAGTAAACAATAATGTATATTCTTTAAGTATGTATTAACCAGATTTGGATAGACCAGCAAACTGAGAAGTCGTGTTATGTATCTAGCCCATATTACAGTAGGAAGCAAATATTCATTGGGGGGAGGGGACAGGGGGTCAACCCAACCAGCTTTTAAATTTTGGATTTTAGGTATGATAGCGTTAAATACATGATTGTATGAGAATCATATAATTTTCGAGCCCCCTCTAGATTTGGGGTCCAAGGAACTCATTTTTCCTATGTGGAAGAGGTACGATTTGGGAAATGTGTGTATAATATTATAGGGTCGTGGCAAATTTGGGGGGGGGGGCAAAAATATTCAGCCGACCCCTCCTCTGGGATTGCCCCACTGGCACCGCCATTTTTTCCCTACGCAACTGTTGTCTAATTTTTTCCATAATTGTCAGAACCTTTAAGGGCTGCATACTGATTCTGTGTGCTCCAATGTGCTCTAACCAATTCCTGTACTGATGCACTATTGCTAAGTAACTTAATTAACTCGCCAGGACTGCACTCATGCATATTGACGACCCCACAGGGTCATGACACTCTGACCACAGGCACCACAGGAAGCTGGCTGTCTGCACTGCATGATGCACCAATGCAGCACCGGCGAGTTAATCGTCGGGGCTGCATTGGTGCATCATGATGACAAATGTCATCTTTTAGCTACATGCTGCCTGAAAGTGATGTAGCTTGACTTCATCATAATGATGCCACAAGCTCGGTCCCTTACTACATGTAATGCAGGGACCATTGGGACAAAGTAAGAACTGGGAATTCCCGGAACTATTTCTCTGCAGGTAAATAAGGCCAAAAAAAAAGAAGTTTGTTTCAGGTAACATGGCAAGAAAATGTAGGGTTGGTAGGTCGGATTTTTTTTTTTACTTCTTTTTTTTAACATGAAAGTACTAGGCCGCCTTTCCGAAGACCCTAAATTTGACCCAAAAAAAGCAAAAATACTAAGATTTCCTCAAAATTGCATAAAAGAACGTAGGGTAGGCCCTGTTTTGATAGGGTCGGTTGGGTGACCTGAAACAAACCTTTTTTTTGGCCTAAGTAGACAAAGGGAGCCTGTCCATGGATGCAGGATATCCCCCTGATGGAAGGCCCGCTTCTTATTTCTCCAGAGATACGGCCCACCCAGGAGAACTCCTCACAGGGGGAATCGCCAGCACTAAACCTAATGTAGGTATAATAAACCTTGTTATAGCTATAATTCGACCCCTACCAAGGCAGGGGAGGGACTAAGATGGAGTGATGTGGGCGGGGTGATACCCTGAACTCTAGACCATTTTATAGTCCTCTCTTCTGGTCTATTACCTTGAAATAGGCCAGAGACCAGAGCTACCCTCCTTGGTCAGCTGTTGACATACATTCATCCAGATTGGTCCAAATAATACACTTCATTGTTTATTGGATATAGCTGATTCATTGATTTGACCAAAGAAGGTCATACATTTGAAGGGTGTAGATAAAGTGATGGAGCATATCAAATGTTAATAGGGGGGTCTAGTTTTCAAATTGAATCGGAAAGGCCGTCAAGTTTTTCCAGGCTGTAGGAATCTGGAGCTATGCCCAGTGGACCAACCGTTTTAAATTTCGCTGGTTGAGGTTAAACCAACTGATAATACGTACCACAATAGGCAGTTAAGGGACAAACAGGGGACAGACTAGTAACAATCTTATCAGCACTTATCAGTGTGGACTGCCGCAACCAGCTCCAGTCCCGACTAGGCTCTATACTGCTCCCGCACCTAAGGGGAATATCAAGGAGAGGAGTCCGATATGGTCACCCTAGACCCTGCCCTAGGTAAAGGACTCAGGCTGACCTATAGGCCTCTAAATGGTGTCAACTTGTTCCCGCGACCACTGTGTGTACGCTGACACAGGCAGTCATTTCTGCTTCTGCCTCTGCTCTCGCAATTTTAGCTTGTTCCTTGCATGCTATGCTGTGTGTAAGTGTGGTCACTGCCTAAGTCTCACGAGAGAACTAACATGGCCGCCCGTACAGAGAAACCAGGGTCATCGCTGTAGGTTGTGGCGGGTGGTGACGTGTGATGACGTAGTACCTGTGGTGACAGCACCACGGCGCCACCAAGCGGCCACTGCAGGAAGCTGGCTGTCTGCACTGCTTGGCTGCCTCCAGGGTCTGTATGTGTGTGTGGGTGTGTGTGGGTGTGCGTGTGGGTGTGTGCAGATGTATACCTTGTCTAAGGGAACCTGGCGAGGCCTACAAAAAACATTGCTAATGAGTTCTCTATGGGAGTTTTATAGCTGTATTCAATGGTTATATTGAGACCTCAAATAAACCAAACTTCTCACCTCATCGAACCCTTCCTACAGTGTATTTAATTGCAGTGCTAATGAAATCCCCCTCTTCTCCCCAATTTTAATGACCAATAATGGCACCAAGAAAGGGATAAGGCTGGTCTCCTCCTGCAGGTGTCATACTTAACACTAAGAAAGGTCCAAATGCCCTCAGGGCCTCAGGGCCTTGCCAGGATATGCCAGACAAGGTATAGGTGGTATGTGTGGGTGGGTGGCTGGGTGTATGTAGGGAAGGGGATGCTTGGTGATATCCCAAGTGGTTGTATGGCGAGCTTTTATAACAATCTGTGACATTTTGAGTTGGATATTCTCTCGTGTACCGTATAGTAGAGGGCTAAGCTTTCCTATCATATTCAGTGGTTTTAACACTCTGTCGTCCTCATATGTGAAGTGGCTCTGGCTATGTGGCTCGCATTGCATAGGGGTATCTTTCCCACCCTTTGGATTTGTATCAACCACACCACGTCAGCATAATACCTAAATGCAGACCTTATGAGCTACTATATAGTTCTATATTCATAAAGGTTTTCTTAAGGAAAGGTTTAAGGATAACATGGCTCTTTAATGATTAGTATATGATGCATTTTGCTGTCCTTTGCCCTTTCAGCAGGACATGATGCCTTGATGTTGGTAACTGTGGTACAGATACATTTCTGCTCGGTTAGAAAGTTCACATTTTTTACTGTTGTGATAAATGCAGCCCCGGTAACGAAAAAAATCATCCTTAAAAAGTACTAAGGAAGCATCGGTGAACAACGGTATTTTTTTTTGATAGTTTTATTATTTTATTCAGACTTATCTTGCATGAGTGGTTACCTTTATACGCTATGATACAAAAAATAAGCCTTATATTTCATGACAAGTCCTATATCTGATGTAGTGGTAGTATTGGCTATTAACCAATGATAAGCGTATTTATGTAACATGTTATAGAATTGTGAGGAAAAAACCCCAATAAATTTCATGCAAATAAGTCTGCCTTTAAGCTTTGCGGCTTATTCAAGAGCGGCAGCCGTACCTGGTTTGGAAACATACACATGTAGCCCTTAGTGGGACCAAACAGTGGCTAAGGTGAACTACACTGCTGATTCCATTGTATCATGGCATCTTGTCATCAAGGCAGCATAATCCATTTGTATGTGCAACCGCTGGTCAGTTACTCAAGCTACCTGCATTCATATATCATGGCAGAAATGGGCAGACGGCCCCCTAAACTGTAGCTGGGGAAGGCCATCTACTTACTTAGATAGACAAGAACTGAAGAGTCTCTTGAAGATTGATTTATCAGGTTATGACTTCATTACACTGTATCGCATATGACAAAGGCTGCGTCTCACCAGATCAGGCCAATGTGAGCATTTTTGACTAGGTGACATCTTTGACTGGGTGTCATCTTTGACCACCTGACAGAAAACGGTTTATTTAGGGCAGATATGAATGGAGATATAACCACCACCATTTTCTTTACTTATCCCACATATCAAAGAAGACAATTGCTATTTTAAATCTTTCCTTTTATGGTAGCCGGTCAAAGATGTTACCTGGTCTAACACATTCACATTGGCCCGATCTGGTGGGACACAGCCCAAAACTGATTGCCTCTTGTCTTTGCAACTTCCTGAAAGTAACTAATAGCTCCATCTTCATAATAATGAATCAACTCTAATGGTAACTGTCTGTGAGCAAGCATCACATGATTGTTGACTGTTTATAAAAAAATGGCATCAACATAAATGTGATGGCATCATAACTTAGTGCAGGCCTTAATCATTGATAGATGGTCGTTAACCCTTAAAGGGCCACACAGTGTATTAATACACCCTGCCCTTGGTCATCCTAAATGCAGGTCTGGGGAGTAACTCGCAAGTGCAACATTCAAGTCAACCCTAAAGCCGAAATTAACACCCAATCTCCATTTGGCTTATAGGCGAGGATATGACATAAAGGTACAAGTTTAAAACTAATTTCAAACTTTTATTTAAGCCAAAACATTCCTCTCAAACTCAAATCATGTTTATAATCAAGGTACCGTAAAACCTCATGTATAGGCCAAGCTTACGTTTAAGTCTTGCCCTAACTTTGAATAGCCTCAGAGTGCATCTATTATGGTGACTTTAATTCTATAGTATTCATCTAAAAACCCTCGTATAAGCTGCACCCTGACTTTACCCCCAATCCTTTAAGCTGCACTGGTGATCTGACTTTCGTACTATCCGCAGCCTACAGGATAAATAGTTTGTGTACATACACAGTAGAATTTACTCTGGAATACCCTGGTATACACTGTAAAACTACAATAGATTCTACTGCCCATGTACACTAATACTGTAGTACATACTCTACAACTATAGTAGAATCTACTGTACACCTACAAAAATGGCAACCAATTTTTCAAAGGTAGACTTGTACCTGAGTTTTTTTTTAAAATTAATTCTTATTTAACAAATCAGAATCATCTTCATGATATTCATTTCATTTGTAACTCAAGTTACTTGCGGATACCTTGGCTTATATCATGGGCTTATGTGATTCGATGAGTTTAGTGTTTTAGTTACAAGATAATGTAGTTACATATTAAGAATGAAATGACTGCATAATGTCCTTGGTTTTTGCAAGATGTGCGTTTTGTACTTCGCCACTTGGACTGGTTTTAGAGGCCTTATGGTAGATGTATACCTGAGGTTTTAAAGTAGACTTCCACCTGAAGCTTTACCGTAGACTCATACCTGAGGTTTTACGGTAATCACAGACCGGATGTGTGCGGGCGGTGGCTGCTGGTTCCCGTTGATCGGCGTACTCTGCTGTTTGTACATGCCCAGTCCCAGCGGCACCAGCACAGGAAGTGCCTTGTTGTGGGGAACTCTCCGCAGTGAAGGGGATAAAGCCGACCCTTCCTCCGCGTAGTGTACATGCTCGTCATGTCTCTAGTAGGGTACCTTGCTCCGGTGTCAGGCTAGAATATGAAAGGGCCATTTTACTGTTGAACAGCTTGTTGGTAAGATATTACATAGATTTGTCCTCATCATATAGCAATGCAGCCCTGGTCAGTAATTCACCAATACTGCATTCATCCATCAAACCGACCCTTCAGGAATGTATCAACCCTGTAAGGTTGGCATGATGGATGAATGCAGCCCTAGCAACTAACTGTGTGTTCTTGTCACAGATGGCATGATGCATTGATGCCGCATGGGCCAGGTAGCATCCAAGCAAAGGGTTGGCATGAGTCTGTGTTTCACGACCTTGGGCCAATTTTTTTATCTCTGACCGATGCCAGCTCTGACCGGCCCGAATAAAATCGGGTTATTTAGGGCAGATGAAGATAGAATTTGGCTGAAAAGGTTAATGGATGTTATAACCCTCTAAACTAGTCATTAGTTGTCCATTTTTATCATCATCTGCCCGTTTTTATTCAGGCCGGTCAGAGCTAGCACCCGGTCAGAGCTGGCACCCGGTCAGAGACAAAAACATTGGCCCAAGGTCGTGAGACACAGCCATGGTCTTGAATGCGACCCTTGTGAGTTATTCGCCAGGGTCGCTGTAATGCATCATCATTATGAGGCATATGATACAATACAGCATTGATTAAGAGGGTTGGGGGATGTTGACTTCCTCCTATGCAAAGAGAATTCTGACGAAGAAGATGCAACCTGTACATGAGTCAGACTAAGCATAAATTTGATACTAATAATGCCTATACACAGTGCAGCTTATTGTTGGACATATTTTCGCAATTTTTGCAGAAATTGTTAAGACAGAGGTTCACAACGACTAAAGTTCCCCACTGAGGGTTATTTCACGAGGCAAAGTAAATAGATAATAAAGAACCCCCAGTAGGGAACTATATGAGTGCTCCTTTGTGTTTATAACAGTTTTTATCGGAATTTTACTCAATTAAACTGCAAAAGATATTTCATTGTATTTGAATTATCAATTACAACAGTTTAAAAGACTAGGAAATACGGGGGAGGGTTATTTAACAGGGGGCGTGAAATACAGCCTTCCTTGGTTAAGTCAATGGGACTGCTGTATTCACTAAAAGATAAAAATGATTTCTAAATGCATGCAATGTTTGCAGGAAACTAAACTGAACCATGCAGACCTTTCCCTAGCTGTCACAGGACTTTGTCGCCCAAACTTCCCGACTCTACCTCCCTGAGTACATTGACCTGTGGACCCGCTGAAAACATCCGCTCATTTGTCACCATGGTTTAACCCTTTAAGCCTTTTAGAACGGCATGCTGCTAAAAGGTAACATTTATTGTCATGATAGACCAATGTAGCCCTGGCAAATAACTCGCCAGTGGTGCATTGATGCATAATGCCGACCCTTAGGGGTTGTCTGAACCCTGTAGGGTCATCATGATGCATATATGCAGCCCTGGCGAGTTACGCAACCAAGCGCATGATGCATTAAGGTATCATGTCATCCTTGAAGGTTAAGGGTTGCATGGTGCAGTCATGTATCGTGCCCTTTATCGTCATGATGCATAAATGCAGCCCTGATGAGTACCTCAGCAATTCTGTATTGAAGCTGCAAGCCCTCCCTATAGATGTGGTTTTATGCAAGTAGTTTTGATATTAAGTAATGGCTGTTCAGATATCCTGTGATGCAATTCTATTTCACTACTGCGATATTATGAAGACTTCGTATAACACCTCGTCTCGACCTTGTGGGGCAGTGGTTATGAGGCATACCAGGCTACAGGTGTCGTCTATCTAACATGTATACATGTTTATATCGTGGATAACACATACCACACTATATCATAGCCAACTATCATCGAGCACAATGCATGTCCAGACTTGTTAACTTATATCTACGATCACCACTAGTAGCGCTTCACTACTGCTTGGGTATTAAGAAGCCCACACTGCAGCCGACCCCAGAGCTGGTGGGAGAGCTATACTGAGTAGTACTGCAGTGGTGTTAACATCTACACTATATGTATATACAATAAACCCAAACTACACACCTAATCTCTGATTGTATTGTCACTTATTGTCATGCATATTATAAGAGCAAATCACACATGCTAATACTCGCTAATGATGGCCAGATATGATGCTACCTGGCCTAACCCGTATGAGACGGTTGTCCTTTTTTTAAACATTGTTATCTAGGATCACTTTTGCTTATCCAGAAACTGGCAGGAATGGCATATTTGCATTATCCTGTTGTAAACTCTGCATCTAATTGTGAATGAATTCATGCCTCATGACTGCATGCAATGCTATATGTACACTACGCCGAGATCAAACATGACATAGGCAGAGAATTACTGTAGCCATCAATAATGTTCATTTCAGTCCATTTAATTATTCTCGAAGTGAAAAGTACTGTGTCGGAGTAAATCACTGAGATCAAAGAACTAGCGGCTGTCGTCTGACATGTTTATTACATTCACAGTACATTTACCTCTCCCCGGGTGACATCCAATGGGCTGCAAATACCCGGTGGAACCCTCTATCTCTAATAAAAAACACTTTTATTACTTTAAACGCTACGTTTGATGTCTCATAGGGTATCGTAGTGTCTATGTATATAGAGCCTGGTTGGGAAAAAAGCAGTGACCTAATACCATAATAAAGGTCTGCCTTATATAAGTCACAACTGGCCTTTACCAATATAGTTGGTGCAATGAAATCATGTTTTAATGATTTTGATGTTGACAGAACTGTTTCTGTCTTGCCGATACACACCTCTTGTTATTTGCTTTTATTACTGTTAAGTATGTGAACATCTTCAGTGAAATCTCATTGGGTGTTCATAGAGGAAATATCCTATAATACACTATCCAATTTGATGTTGGAAAAGTGTTGATGCATATAAGTTATTAGAAGACCGTAAGTTTAAGTGTAACTAGTCTTCCCGGTATGCCTTCCCTCATGGTGGAGTGGATATGATTTCCTGATGTAAGGGTAAATACCCTCTGGATAAAGGAGAAAATCCAATACTATCAGAAAGCGAGCATCAGATAAAAGGAAATGGCTGCTGAGAAAAGGGACAATATGTGATGATATCAGAGAAATTGCCTTTCTATCTTATCATGAATCACTGGCACCTCTGATGAAATTGGAAAAGTTACCAGGAGTATAAACAACAGTTCTGAGCTCCATTCCCACTCTGTGTCTATCAACTGGGCGTCTTTCGCTATACGCTATCTGCCTATCACACAAAGGATGGCATTAGTGCATAGATCTATTAAATCTTTTTGCCGTTTAAGGATGGCATGTTGCCATAATGCATCATGTCCTTGGTCGTCATGATGCATGAATGCAGCCCTGGTGAGTAACTTGCCAGGGCTGCATTCAAGAAACATACCGACCCTATGGGGCGGAGACACTCCCAAAAGGTTGGTATGATGCACCAATGCAGCACTGGCGAGTTACTTGCTGGAGCTCCATTGGTGCATCATGAAGACAAATTTAATCAACATTGGTTTTTGGTGTTATTGGTCAACTAAAATTAAAATGCCAGTTCTCTCCTCTTGACGATGCAGGCTTAAAATGAAATATTCAAATACATACCGTGTTCACAAAAGGTGCCTAGACCCATATGTATTACTACAAGGCCAAATAAAAAAAAGGTTTGTTTCAGGTAACATGGGATGAAACTCTAGGGTGGGTAGGTCGGATTCTTTTTTTTTTTTTTACTTTTTTTTTTTTTTTTACATAGCCTAAAATTGCCCCCAAAAAAGTGTAAAAAAAATTTTTGTTAACCAAAATTTGACCCCAAAAAAGTGTAAAAATATAAAAATTGCATAAAAAACGTAGGGTCGGCCCTGTTTACATAGGGTCGGTCGGGTGACCTGAAACAAACCTTTTTTTTTTTTTGGCCCAAACAATAAATAATGTTTATTTTGGTGGTTCTACAATGCCTCATCTGTAGCATTGTTGCTGTTTTATCATGTAGATCCTAATTCTCTAAAGGGACCGGTTCAATCTGTCAAGCCACGTCTTTGAATGCATCATAAATATTGCTTATATCGTAAAAAAAAAAAAGTACATTTGACGATTTTTTTTTGACAGTTTGTTATTTTTATTGTAAAAGACTCTCACATTTCCAAAATATTGACCCTTTACTATGCATCGATTTGCCGCAGCTGATACCTCTTGTCGAGTTGATTTTTCATTATCTGCAACATATTTGAAGGCCCAGCAGATATGGCAGTCATTCTGAAAGAGACCCCAGGTATATTTCTCTGCGTTTTGCTGGATCTTACAGCAGTGTGGCCCTGAGTGTTGCCCTCCTTCTGAAATGAAGCCAACTGCAGCCAAATGTGGCAGAACGAAACATTAAAAATATCGCCCCATATTGCAGGTACCCGTGTCGTCCGTGTGAAGTCTGGGGTCTCTCTCAGAACAACTGCCGTATCTGCCCAAAACAAACACGTCAATATTTTGCAATTGACGAGGGGGTTCCTCATGGTCAATAGCTGGTGCATATATTATACCTATTTCTATATATTTTAATGTAATTTATTTTGAAAGAGAGTCCTTATTATGATAGTCAGATCCTAAATCGTACCATTTACTCAGCAGATACGGCAGTTGTTATGGAAGAGAACCCAGAGCTACTTCACCTGATTTCTAATTAGGAATATGTTTTATTCCTTGAATAACAGAAACCCTACTTTTGTACTAGGAAACTGCCGTCTTGCCTTCCCTTTTTGACATACGTACCTAGTCATGAACGATGACAATGATATGGGTTTCTTTGAACCCCTGATATCATGATTTAAAAAAGAACAACTGTAATTATCTTTTACCCCTACTGTCGAAGCAATGTTAATGATTTGATCCTAATCAGATTTATGTTGATACAAAACCTGTACTGTAAATTATGGCGTATAAGCCTAACTTATAAGCTGTTTTTATTCTGGCAACTTTAGTACTATAATATACATTTAAATACCCACCTATATATAAGCCTCCCCTGACTTTATGTGATCTTATTAGCGGCACGGGCAATCTGACTTGCTGCAGCTCCTATGCACAAACGTACTGTAGTGTTTAATAAATAGTGGAAAAAAAGAAAAGAAAAAAAAAAGATTCATCGCAAAGTAAAGGTGGAAGGAGAGAAAGCAGGAGTAATTTCAATGGTTTCATCAAGGGCTCTGATTGGGGATTTCCTTAATTAACCAAGGCACTTTATCTGATTGAATTTCCGATATGATTTTATTTGATTGCTAATTGAAGCCATTATAGTGAAAAAAACACACTTAGGGCTGGCTAAAAAGTGCAAGTAACACAATGAATCCAAGAACTGAACTAAATTGAGCAATTCAAGTCTGAAAAAAAAGTGTTGCCTGAAGGCTTTTGCTCAATTGCCAGAAATGGATCACTTCCTCATTACAATTAGCAGTATTAACTGATCCATCCAAACTATTAAAAAGCACTTGTATGTTGCTGTAATCAACGCCTAGGATAAGCAGTGGTTAATTGACGATAACTGCGTTGATACACTGAACCTATCAATATGATTACCATAAAACGTCACATATAAACATGCCCCACTCTCACTACAAAACGTGCCCCATTCTGTTTGTAAAAACAAGATGGCGCCTGCAGGAAGTAGCGACACTGCTTGGTAACATAGCGAGGTCGCTAAGACCGTGACATCACATTGTAGGCCATACTGACCTGGCGCAAATCGCCTATTGAACTTGTGAATTGAATGCTGCAAACCCCGCATGAATTCCGACCACTGCATAAAGTGAAATGGGGCTTTGCACAGGGGGACGTTCACTTTAAGAAAAAATTGTGATGTAAAAAAAACTGTGATATAAAAAAAATAAAAAGTCCCAAAATCACATCCATTCATCCCTAATCAAAATTATCAAAATAAAACAGCCTAATCTTGGTCGGGCTGTATCACAAATTATCATCGAAAATGTGCTGCTAGCTTTTCTCTTGTGAACACTTTGTATCTCTATTGTAGTATCTAATATGAGTTGTTATTGTGGAAAATGCAGATACTGATGTTATGAGCTTATCCCACCATATGTTTTTACTTGCGGCAGGCAAAAACAGAAAAATGTGAATAGTACATGTTTCAATCAATTCAATATAGTCTGGGGGAAAAATGTAGTTTGTATTTCTCTTATTGTGGTAGAGAAGTTCAAGAAGCACAGTTTGTTGAATTTAAAATTATTTTCTACTGAAAACTGAGGAATAAAAACTACAAAACAATGGAAAAGACAAACTTATTGAAAAGCCTTGTCCTGAGTATTAATTATCTCACCTCTGATTGGGCAATTTCCCCCAATTAGCCAAGGTCCTTCAACTGATTTAAGTCCCGGTATGATTTAATTTCATTGAATTGAATCCATTACAGTTGAGATCACTCATGACTGTGTAAAAGTCAGAAGTTAAGCAATATTGTAAAAACTAAACTAATATGATGAACACTAGTCTGAAAATAAGTGTGTATTTCCTTATACTACCTCTTTACCCAGCTTTGTTGAAGCGTCATCTTGGCACTTTGAAGGTGTATTAACATACACAAATGCAGCATTTTTCGAATTTTGAAGTGTTTTGGTAGGGGCATTTATTACAATACCTGTGATTGGCCAATTTCTCAATTAAACTGGTAATTTATCTAATTGAATTTCAAATGCCTTTTAATTTGATCGCTGATTGAATCCCATTATGGCAAAAAGCACTCCTGACCACTTGATCAAGTCCAACTTACACAAAAAGCTGAGATAAATTGGATAATTCCAGCCCGTAAGTTCCAGCAGGGTAAAGCCTGGTGTCTTTAGGTTTGAGTTCATTTATGAATATTAACAAGTGCATTTTGACAACCTCTGTGAGTGTCTCAAAGTGGGCTGTGTGTCTGCTTATACTAAACAACAAACCTAAGTCAGATAGTAAGCTCTTAGAATAGTATCTAAGACCATTCCTGAGTATAAGATAATCCAAATACACTGTTCCTGTTTATTTACCTGGTCAACATTAAGATCTTAGACAACGTGAACATATGTATTACTAGCAATTTAATTTTGATGGATGTATCTGATCTATTACATTAGATGCATATGGAGTGATTATAAATGCATTGTGATGGTTATTAGTTATTCTAGGCCAAGGAACAACGAGAACAGAAGTTTCCAGGTGCAAGAATAAACATACTTTTATATGAGATAGAATACAAGTACTCACGTTTCCATGTAAGAAACAACCAGTTTAATAATCATATACCGCTTTGTCCGCACAGTAGTACAAGTGAAGTTCACCTTCAGTCAGGCCTGCACTGACTTCTGTCCAGAGTTACATTCCAAGTCTTCTATAACCTCCTGCCTTAGTCACGTGGCCAGGTGTTGGGTTCAGCCTCCCACCTGGGAATGGCACACGGTAACCCGGAGATGATCCGAGTCCTCTCCCGGAAACTGTGTATGCTAGCGCCAGGTAGAGAAGCCGAATAAATAACAGGCTCAGAAATACAATGTATTAAACTAACATGTTATATAGTACCCCTACAGTATTATCAACAATTTTACCATTAACAGAGTCATCCAGTCCGCTCCATGTTAAATATGTTACAATGATTTACCACTTTTCATATTGAGTAACACATCCTCACAGTCTATATATATACACTTATGTGAGGGACACGGTTTCTCAGAAAATGACTTTTCTCAGAGACACTTGGAATAGAACCCAGAGCTCTACCACTGAGCTACATCCCCTGTAACATGGTATAGACAGTGTTTTACGTTACTGGATCAGTTGCAATAGCAAGGTACCTATAGCTTCTCAAACATATTGAAATTAGCAAGTTCCCGAGATAGGTCAGTGGTTGCTTCTGTTTTTTTGGAATGACACCAAGCAATGATCTGCTTTACTACAATGTCATCTTTCAAATTTTCGTCCCACCCTAAAGAGGGTTTGGCAACACTGACCATTGACCAGTAGAACCTCCTAGTGTGGTACTCTCCAACTACAATAAATTCTAAGTGAAAATATTTGTTGGTGAGACCTGAAAACCGACACAGCCAATAGGAGACCTGCTCTCTCCCCTCACCAGGATCCCCCTTACAGGGGGAGGGTGTTAGGCTGTTGTAAGGTACAGCAGTCAACCGATCTGGAGGTACCTCACTGCTGGACTACCTCCCTCTTGGCGGTAGATTCAAAGTGGAAAGGTGGTCTCAAACTAGGAGCTCATATCGTGGTCGCAGCTAGCGAAGCAACATCGCCCGGTCTTACCCACTTTACTTCAATGTCATCACCCTCTACACACACTGTAAGTTATGATAGCTGACATAAGGAGCTAATTTCCCTTGGGTCTAACTGGTTAACTAGGAGAGTACACTAAAAACTGCCCTATATGGCCTTTATTGATCATCCGAACCAAGCAAGAACGGATGATTGTCTATTGCCTCTGTGCTTTGAGATAGAGAATAAGCATTGGGTGTGTTTATGTAAGGAATGAAATAACTATTAGTTATGCCTCATTTCAATTGCTTAACTAGAACTTATCCTGGTAGGAACCATTTTTGCTAAACAAACATGTATCGTTGCAACATAATTATACCTATAGAGATCTATAGAGTAGAGGAAGGTGTAATCAGTTATTGTTGCGGAGAACCTCAAATAATATGGCAGTAAAACAGATGCCAAACCCTAGCTTAGCTAATCTAGTTTGATAAAGTATAAGGGAATAGTCGATTGCATGTGTATCATCTGAGGTGTTACATTCTTGCCATTACATGCTAGATTCTGTAAAACAGGCCTCGCTTTAAAAGTGCCATCTTCCTACAAAACAGCCAGGAATAATGAGAAGTTCTAGCAGTAATCAATCGTGCTAGGAAAATGTTGGAGATGTGCAGATGTGTTCTATTTGTCTTTCTGTGTGCGAATTGCAATAGCAACCACATCACCTGCTTTGCTCAGGAACATTATTGCTTGCATCAGCACATCCAGAAACCAATCAAAAGCTGGAGGGGAAGGCGCTCACCCAAGCCTGGGTAAACTCATGTAGGGCAGAGGAAAACATACATAATTAATGTTCTTATATTATAGGCATGCATGGGATTCAGGTTAAAAGATGATAAATTTACCAGATTGGGCAGGTCATTTTGTGGAGAATCCTTTTTTGCCTATAAAATTGCAATTTGCAATTTGCGAAGTGTTAACTGTGTTAAGTGCTGCAACTTGGCCTCATAATCTTGTTTTGTATAGGTGTAGCCATCGTTAAGTAGCAGAGGCTAATGTACACAGAGAAAAGAAACAGGGTCAAAAGGGAGTCCATGTTGCCTCCAGAATACCCCCTTCTCTAGGGGAGTCTGGGTCGCCTAAGGAGCCTTGGTGACTCTCTGGCTGACCTCAGGGAGTCACCCGGGAGAGTCATATAGCTCTTTTGGTCATATGACTCCCCCTGGTGACTACCTTAGGTCAGCAAGAGAGTCACCCTTAGGCAACCTGGACTCCCCGAGAGAGGGGAGTCATTCTGGAGGCAACCTGGACTCCCTTTTGACCCTGTTTCTTCTCTCTGTGTATTATAATCATGAACCTGTTTACAGAACCTGTACATGTGTAGCTAAAGGCATGGGGCATGTATCTGGGTTAATGCAAGGATGCAGTTACAGACGGTGGTCGGATGTAAATGGACAGAGCATGTATAGTCACGAGGGAATTGGTAATAGTCCATAATCAGAGCGAAATGGTTATATGGAGACTTGATAACAGGATGTGGTGGGTGCACATACATGGGTAGAGGGTACACTAACCCTTTCAAGACGGCATGATGCCTTAATGCATCATACCTTGGCTGTCATGATGCATGAATGCAGCCTGGGTGAGTATCTCACCAGTACTGCATTCAAGCATCATGCCAACCCTACACAGTTGAGACACTCCTGAAGGGTCGGCATGATGCACCAATGCTGCACGTTAGTTACTTTGTGGGGCTGCACGTTAGTTACTTTGTGGGGCTGCATTAATTGGTTCATCATGACGACAAATGTCATCTTTTAGTGGCATCTGTCCTTAAAGGGTTCAGTAAATACACCATTATAGTGAAACTTGTTCTAGTCAATAATCTCAGAGAACAACACACATGACAGAGGCCATTATAGATTTGGTTTGGATATAAATGCTTCAGAAGAGTCTACTCAAAGAACAAGAAAATTGTGCACATGGCAGATTTTGGATAGTCTTGGTAGAAAATTCGGCTTATACAGAAGGATTTAGCATTTTTGACAGAAGGAAGTTTCTTCTGTAGTTCTTCATTTTCTTTTACCTTGGTATAGGTAGGAAGAATTAAATGTAGACTTTCAGACATCTCAATTGACTATGGTATTTCCAGACAGGATTCCAGTCCATACAGAAAGTCTTACAACATTTTCCCACATGGCTCTTTAACATATCACCTAATATCACCTGGAGGCCCCGGTCACTTATTATTCAGGTCTGTCAGTGTCAATATTCTACCTACTTTTGCAGCATTCTGCCCCCGGACTAACCTTGCAGTCACTTCCATATGGCCAAGCAAGACCTTTGCACCAGAAAGGGACTAGGAGTAAATCTGACAATGTTCAGGTGATTTCTGAAGTATCTGACATCAGGCAAGTTTGTTGCTTGAACAAGAATGTCATTACTGTCCTATCATTTTCTGGAAGAACCTAGTGTATTTATAATTAAGTTCCTTTAATCTTTGGTACAATCAAAGCAGGTACCATCAGGACATTGAGGTAGTTGTGGATGTTGTCCTGTCTACATGTCCACTTCATTACCCAGCACTAACCTTATGGCAGGACCTTCTCACCCCCGGCCTCCCTTAGTGCCGCTCTCACTGTAGGCCTTCCCTGGTAAAGCCTTTATGGGGGAGGGGGCATACTGCTGAAGAAGCATTATGCTTTAACATTTGTCAACATCAATGCAGAACTGGCAACTTATTACTCTACAATTACATTCAAGTAGCATGAGTAGCATGAGTAGCATGATCAAAATTGTCATTCTGCAATGCACTGATCATCTGTCATCTTTGCTTTCATTTGAAATCGTTAGATTCTATGCGCGTGGGCCCTGTAAAGCAAAATCATGCTGCAAAAGATTTCTGGAATGCTTGACTCAAATATTTAACGAGGAGAGTCTGGCATTGCAGTTGTAGTTGGTCTCTTACTACGTATGTGACACTTGAGTACAAAAACCAGACAAGGTAAATTAGACTTTAATATACGGCGACTTTATTGTAAAGGTAACTCTTGGGTATTATAGTACAAGTATAACCAGCGGATATACAAGATCAGAACAGATATATAATACAGTGGGCAACCCTATAGCATAGAGTTAAGCCCGTGAGCACAGGGTGGTCATGTCACGACAGTCCCAAACCTGACTGACTTCCAATGGGGAAGCAGCCGTCTTATATACAGCGCTGCGTAGCCACGTGACCGTACTAGCAGCGCCACCTGTTAGGTTTAGTTATGTAAAAATGATTATGTAACAACTACCGACGGTAACCGAAGGTGGTACCGGTACACTACCGTATAGATAACCGAACTAGAGGAGTCGGTGTATGTAACGAACCGACGACACTAGTTAGATGAATAAAACAGTTATTAAACACAATAGAACCGTGTTGTCTTACATCATACAACATACAATAGATATACAACAATAACAGTTAGACTTTATAGTCAACCCGTTACACTACCCCCCTTTAGAATGTAGGAAGGGTTGGTTTTATAATAATAATACCTCTTGGATACATTATATACCACGTATATCTATTTATCAACAAGTAACATTTCTACTCATAGTAACAACAGGCATACATACATGAACATACAAGTTAACATGTACATAACAGTTTATATCAACAATATAGTCTTTGTAAAACCATAGTCCCGTAGGCACATGATATAAAAACTGTCCAACTGATAGTCCTAGACTAGTATCAGTTAATAGTAAAGGCACCAAATAACCACCTTGGAAACTCAACACATCACCTACTTCATTCAGCAATGGTGCGAATCCGTGTGGAGTTAGTGTCCTTATATATAAATAATAGAACTATAATAGCTCTCACTTCCTTTGGCGAAGAAAAGTTTTATAATTGGAACTATAGCAGTTCCCACTTCCTTTGGCGTAGAAAAGTTTATATATAAAAATCCATAATAGCGTATCCTAAATAAGGTGGGATAGATCGTCATCCTTATTAGGGGCGGTACTCCAGTACCTAGCAGTTTATGGTGGTAGAGATGGATAGAGTCCAGTACCGGTATAGTACTTCCATCTCTTGTGAAATATAAATATAAAAAGGTAGGTCCGTGCCTCCTTATAAATAATTATCACAGGAGGATGATCCATATAATAGTTCATAGGTCACAATAGTAGAATGTGACCACAGGATCAGGAGCCCTGGACAGTAGTAGAGCACCGACGGTTGTGGCTTAGTAGTAAACCACGGTTGAAGACATCAGGCTGCTTCCAGTGTGGTGGCAGTAGAGACTCAGTTAAGTCACGACAGCACCGTCGGTCTGCTTTTGGGTGTCCAGGGGCGTGTAGCTGCGTCGATGGTTTAGTTTTACCTCCGAGGGGCGGAACAGTGCACCCCAGAGGGCCTGACGGGGGACCAACCTTAGGTGTCCATAGGGACACCGCCGGATGGCTTTCCTTCCCCATCAGGACTTCCTCCAGGAGGGGCCTCCGTGGTGTAAACCACAGCAGCCTCCACCTGGAGAGGAAGGGCTCCACCTGGGGCCACCGAGAGGGTACTCGGCGCCGCAGTAGGCTCCCCGCCACTGACCACCCGGGTAGATTGTGCCATGAAAGAAAATGGCATCTCATACCTAGGTGGGTGTACTGACAGTACCGGGGTCACAGGAGGAGCAGGCCTTGCGGCAAGCCCCAACCTGGACTGGAGATCTGGAAAACCAGTTCTCTCCCACTCTGTCAGCTTAAACCCGAACTGCCGGAAGAACTTGGCGTCACAAGTTGTCAACCTTGATTCGAGCTGGTCGATCGTAGCCCTCCAGAAGGCATGATCTTGCTCCAGACTCGCCTCACGCTCGGCAAGGACTCTGGTGCGTTCAGCAACCCAAGCTTTCCCTTCCCGGATTGCCTGTTCTCTGAGCAACTTGTACTGCTCAAAGTAGGACTTCTCCAAGAAAGAAATCTGAAACTGGAGTAGCTTACTTGCGTTTTCAGCCATCTTAGCTCTGTAGCACTCAAATCCGGGGACTAGAGTGTCAGAGAATCCAGTGTCAAAAGCAGGACCGTCTCCAGGCAACACAGGTAACCCTGCTAGCCCTTCGTCAACAGCCCTGTGCTCAGGTACTGGAGTCACCTCGTCATCCCTTGCGGGGTCAGAGGTTGCTCCGTGCTGGGTTGGAGCAGTCGGCTGGGCTGACGCCCCATCCGGCTGTTGCACCTCTACCTGTTCAGCGTCACTGACAGGTGAGACACTCTCCTGTGGGGCTGAAGCTTTCTTTTGCTTCTGACTCCACTTGTACTGCTTGACATAGTCAGCAGCGACTTGACCCGCCTGCTCGTCACCCAATGAGTTCTGAACAATAGCCAGTGCATCACCCAGTTTCTGTCTCTCCTGCCTGGGCAGTTGATCAGCAACCGAGGGTAATGCAACCGAAGATACCGTGATGGTACCGACGGTTTGGCTACGGTCGACCTCAGATGTTACCGTGGCGGAGGCGACACGTTTCTTCGCAGGTTCACTGCGGGAACGGTCACGTCCACCTTTGGTATCATCTTTGGATGACTGGCGGCCCCTTTTTAGATTTTTCTTCTTAGGAGGGGTATCCTTCTTAACAGTGGGCATCGGAGCTTCTGTAGCTGGTCCGAGGTCGGTTTGTTCGCACTTGGCGCCCTTACACAACCTCTCCCAGTCAGCCTCCGTGAGGTAGTTCCACTGTTTAAGTTTGTTGGTTCGCCACTTAAACTGTAGATTCCCTACACGTTTGTGGCACCCCCAAACCTTCAGTGCAGCCTCAACTCCACGACTAATAGTGCGCTTGTGCACGCCCTTATTGTCGCAAAGATGCCTTACCAAACCAGATCTCCGTTGGCTACGGAATAGTTCCCCGTCACTGTACTCAGGGCAGGAAGTACTCGTACTTCCACTCACACAGTACAAGTAGGGACGCACATTCATGTGCTTCTCTACCAAATGACGGGCAAACTTGAAAAGGTTTGGCCACCGTTTTGCTGCTGTCGCAGTCCCTTTCAGGCGCTGACAGCGAACGTACGGGCAGGGATCCCCTGGCACGTAGTTCTTCCAAGCATATTTCAGCTTGGGGCGGCATGACCTATGGATGTTAGGTTTATTCCCCTCTAACACTGCCCTGAGGTACACGAGGTACCAGTCAATGGGATGGGAATCACCTGTCAACCAGTCTTCGTCGTCTGAACCGTCGATCGTGTGAGGTGCAGGAAGAGCCATTTTGCCATTCTCCTGAATTAAATCAGTGAGGCTCAGGTTCTCCCGGTCATCATCACGGAGACACAGGTTTAGACGGACATGCGCTGCCTTGGCGCGGAGGCGTCGATTGGCTCTGCTCTCTGCGACAGACCATCCCTCGGCTTCCGCCTTGGACACTCTATCAGCAACAGCTTTGAGCCGATCTGCCTCAGTCGGTGCGACCTCTTCGGTAGCAGGAGTTTCAGGGGAAGATGTAATCCTCCTCTTACGCTTCCGTTTCCGTTTGGTCTTAGCACGAACCGTGGACCCGTCTGATGAATCACCATCAGGGACCGTCGGTTCTTGTGCCAATACACCGGCGGGTTTCGGAGAAGATCCCCGTGCAGGGTTCTCCTCCTGGTTGGTATTACTACCACCCAGACCAGGTTCTGTCTTCGGAACAACATCACCCGACCCCTCAGGGTTAGGTTCAGTTGGTACCGAAGCCGAGCCTTGACCGACGGTTGGAGCACCGGTAGTGTCCATTTCCGTGTCAGACTCGAGAACTCGGTCTTCCCCATCGGAGGCCTCAGCCTTCTCCGGGGCCGTGCATTTGCCATCTACACGGGCTGCCATACTGTTAGCTCAGGCGTAGGTGAACCTCACGGTTCACTCACCCGAGCATTTAGTAGCACAGCTACAGTAAACAATAGTGTAGGTACTGCCGGGCAGACCTAGGCACCACTGATCAACACGCTACCCTACGGGCAAACGTGTTGATCTGAAGAAGCCTGGCCGCCTGTGGGGCTTATATACCCCACCCGTCCCCCGTGACCCCGCCCCTTGACCGGCTTCTCAGCCAATCAGGGGTCGCGCCCCGAAGACGCGCCGAGGTGACCCAATTTCTCACGGCTCATTTGGCGGGAGAAATCGATCAGGTGACGCGGGCAGCGCCCTTCCCACGTCTGGCATATCCGACGGTGGGAACCTCACTGTTGTTTACAATTTTCGTGGCGGAGCCACCGGATAACCCGGGAATGATATACCGGCATTAAAGGATATACACAGCAGCGTGTTGCTAAGCAATATGTGGTCAAAACTAGTCCCATACTTAGAACTAATCGGCAAAGCCAGCCACCCGCCCTGAACACGTGCTTTTCTACCTCCAACGGATAACCACACCGGATAACCCGTCTCTTCTCGTTGTGTTTTGGTGATCGAGTACCGGGCCAATGACCACCGGCCCAGTACGGAACTGTCCATGGAAATTTAATCAAGCCAGCAGCTAAATGTCGTCAACAAGGTAAGAAAAAAATGTTTACACAATTTTATCTCGCTCTCTGACACGTGTGCTCCTCCGTAGACCTTGTACCGGTATGTCCAGCAATGATGACACCGGAGGTATCACCTTGCTTTGTTTACCGGTGTCTACGGTTAGTCCTTTACGCACAGCTGACCCTTTTTTACGAGGCCTACCGCGCTTGGGCTTGGTAACACACGACTGTGGTTCAATCGGTAATTTCCTAGGACGACCCCTTCGGCGCGCTACCGTCGGTACCGACGGTATGACCGTTGGTCCTGCCTTCGGTATCTTCGGTAGCGCAGGGTCGGTTGGTGCTGGTACTCGACCAGCACCGAGGGAATCTTCACCGTCATCTATATATGGGACTCCATACCAAGGTCGGAGTCTAGCCACATGTGATTTAGTGAGAGTCCCTTTTTGCAACCGTATTACTACAGTAGTTTCACTAACCACCATAGTAACCGTATGCGGACCATCCCAGGAGTACAGGGTCTTGACTTTGGAATTTGGTGTGCTAAATCTCGCGACCTTATCCCCCACCTTGAATTGGCGGAGTTTAAGGCCCGTGTCATAGCCCACCTTCTGCAAACTAGCAGATTTTTCCAAGTTGTCCCTTACTACTCCATAGGACTCGCGTAATGATTGTCGAAGTGACTCAACAAACATCACTGTGCAGGGTTGCTCGAGCTGGTGTCCCTGCACTCCATAGACCATGTCACTCGGCATGACTATGTCTTCACCCATTACGAGCATATTAGGCGTACAGCCCGTCGACGCATGTTCGGTAGCATTGTAAGCATGGGAGATATAGCGAGCGTGCTCATCCCAATCATCCCGGTGCTCATTAACCATTGTCGTGAGACATTGGATCAACGTCCGATTGAAACGTTCCACCATACCATCCGATTGAGGTCGGTAGGGGTTCGTATGCGTCTTGCAGATGTGTATTTTACTACACAGTTCTGCCCACAGTCGAGATTCAAACTCACGACCCTGGTCGGAGTGAAGCATTAAAGGACCTCCCCACGTGAGGATCCAGTTCTCGAAAAGTGCTTCTGCGCAGGTAACAGCTGTATGATTTACCAACGGATATACTTGGACATACTTGGTATAGTAGTCCTGTACCACCATCATACAGGTATTCCCACGGGGGGTCGTGTTGAAACCACTAATGATATCAACAGCGATCCGGGCAAATCGAACACCGAATAGCTCTTGACTTAGAGGTAGTTTACCAATACCAGGTCCAGGCTTTGATAAACAGCATTGGGGACATTGTCTCACCCAACGCCGTATGTCCAAAGTCATACCAGGCCAGTAATATCTACTCTTAATCTTCGCCTCAGTCCGTTGTCTGCCAAAGTGTGCTGAAGTTCGGTGGCCATGACAGTAATTGAGCAACTGTAGTCTGAGTGATAAAGGCACTACAGACTGAGCTGTTCTCTTCCTGCCAGGTTGCACCCTCCAGCGGCACAATACACTGTTCCGTATAAAAAGATTATCCCACTGAGCTAACAGTTGTCTAACTTCTTTACATTCCAGCGAAAGTGCGGGGCGAACAGGCTTGGACAGGCCCAACAACTTCAAGGAGTACACCCTCGAAATAGCTGGATCTGCAAGCTGCTCATCCTTCAAGTGATTTAACGTCCAGTTAGGAACTTTCGCACCCACAGACGCAATCACTGCATTGTGAGACCCACAGTCTCGGCAGTCTACACGGTGACAGTTCCGGATAGGATAGCGGGACAAGCTGTCCGCATTCACATGATCTACTCCACTCCTGTGTATGATATGCTCATTCGTCATGCCAAACTCAGAGAGGTGGTTCAACCATCTACCCATCATCCCCTCAGCGTCCTTGAAGTTAAGGAGCCACTGCAGAGATGAATGATCCGTCCGTACGAGATAATTCCCACCATATAGGAAATGTCTGTACTTTTTTGTGTAAACCACCACTGCCAAGAGTTCACGCTTGGTTGTGCAGTAGTTACGTTGTGTTTTGCTTAGACTGTTGGACGAAAATGCCAGCGGCACTTCTCGCCCATCCTGGATCTGCGACAAGGCAGCACCAATACTTGTATTAGAAGCATCAGTGTCCAAGATGAATTTACCAACAGGTGCAGGGTAGTGCAAAACAGGTGTTTCTAAGAAGAGTCTCTTTAACTCACTGAAAGACTGTTCTGCGGCTGGAGACCAGACTATTTTAGCCTTAGCCTTCTTCTCTCCAATCATCAGCTCTTGTAAGGGAGCTGCGACTCTCGAGAATCCAGGTATAAAATCTCTGTAGTATGAACAAAACCCGATGAAAGAGCGTATCTCCTTCGTGTCCATCGGACGAGGCCAGTTCTGTACCACTTCGATCTTATGAGGATCAGCCATGATGCCATGTTCAGAAACAATTCTACCTAGGTATTCAACTGACTTCCTAAAAAGCTTGCACTTTGAAGGTTTCAATTTCAGACCATATGATAAGATGCGTTTCAGCACAGCTTGGAGGTTCTGTAGAGTTTCCTCCACAGAACCACCGAAGACGATGATGTCGTCCAAGTATACTAGGCACTTTTCCCAAAGTAAACCCCGTAACATGGTTTCCATCATTGCCTCGAAGGTTGCCGGGGCATTGCATAGCCCGAATGGCATGACGTTGAACTCAAATAGTCCCATATGGGTAGAAAATGCGGTTTTTTCTCGGTCCCGGGGGTCCATGCCGATCTGCCAATAACCAGATTGTAAATCTAGTGTACAGAACCATTTCGCCCCACCCAGAGATTCCACACATTCATCTATCCGAGGTAGAGGATATGCATTCTTCCTAGTGAGTCCGTTCAACTTCCTATAGTCGATGCAAAATCGACAGGAACCATCCTTCTTGGTGACCATCACCACAGGACTTGACCATGGGCTCTCACTCGGTTGAATCACATCTTCATCCAACATCTTTTCTACCTCAGCCTCCATAGCACTTTTTTTAGCCATGGGTAACCGACGGTAGGGGATTCTACTGGGAAGCGCGTCCCCAGTGTCAACCCGGTGTTGTACCGTATTGGTACGCCCTAGAGGATCTCCTGGTTGCGCAAAGGCGTCAGATAACTCCGACAGCTCATTTGCCACCATTTCGCTCTCTAGGGTTGTGAGGTGTGACTCACACAACAGGGACCTTAAATGTTTTGGTAGGTTGGATTTAGCTAGAGCCTCTTCGTGGGAAGAGTCTCCCGCCACCACACCTACTTCCACAAAGTCCGTAGTTAGTGAGTCTACCCCATATGCTCGCGTGGTGTTACCAATAGGCGTCCCCTTTCGTAAAGTGATTTCTCTACTACTCGAGTTACAAATCGGTATCACCCCCCAACGAGCGTTGGCCAGGTAAGTATGATAGCCAGCAAGACCTAACTCAGAGAGCTTTTGATCTTCTGGTTCAAACATTCCCGGCCGTTTGGCCTGCACTCCCACGCAGCTGACTAGGACATCAGATACATGTCCTGCTGCCAACTTTGTGTCTTGTGCCACTGACGCCACAGAAGAACCATTCCTTAAAACGCACTGTACAGATTGTTTATAAGGATGTTTAATCTGAAGTCGGCCCGTTGCGGTGTTCATTGTTACCCCGTAAAGAGCAGCAAAGTCCATCCCCAGTATGCCATCATCAGTGATGTCGGTGATGGTTGGACATATCCAGTATGTCTTGCCATCAACCAACATAGGTTTTACAGTTCTGCCATAAGTCTGCATACTATCTCCCGTAGCAGTCCGAGCCTTTACTCCCAGTAGCGGAGCTTCGGGCTGGTTGCAAAGACGGGCCATGAATTTACGATCGACCAAGGTGTGAGATGCACCCGTGTCGACCAAAAATTCACCACGCGTCCCGGAAATAACCAGACTCAGGTACCAACGCTGTCCCCGTAAAGGGACACACTCAGAGGTCAGCATCGGGCTTCCCCCTCCATCCATAGCAACCCCTTTTGTCAGGAGATAATCCCAACATGGGTCGCTCGGGGAGTCTTGAATCACACTGCTCTGGGCAATTGATTCTAACCAAGACTCCTCTAAGCCAGCGACTACAGAATCCTCCGGATTCCGTTCGTCCTTGCCAGCCCCGCCTTGCCAGACGCTTACAGGTTGTACAGACCCTTCTGCCTCTGCGCGGCCTTGGTTCATGGAAGAGTTAACACCGTCTACTAATCCCTTACAGGCATGGCTAACTGTGGGGGCGCCATCCTTGCCAAGAGGATGGGCCCCATTCAGTTTTCCGTCTCCTTTTCGGTTTTAGCAGCGATGGGTGCAGGGGCTTTGCATTCGCTAGCCCAATGACCCATCTTCTGACAGCGTCTACATGGCTGAGGTTTCGTGTCCTTTTTCTTCTTCTTTCTCCTTCCGGATCCAGAATTAGAAGTGGACGCAGAGCTCTTTTCCAAGTGCTTCCGCAACAAACCCTCAATCATCTTTTCCATGTCCCTGTCAGGCATTACTGCCGCCACCTCCTCAGAGGCGGGCTGTTTTTTCTTAGGTGGTTTTGTGGCGGCCTCTACCACCTGAGCTCCTTTCGGGGCTACAGATGGAGCTGCCGACACTCCTCCACTAGGAAAAACAGCCTGTTTGGTGTCATACACATCTGCATGGTCAAAAAGGTCAGCTAGAGATAAGTCCGGCTGCCATTTCTCCCGCAGATATGCCTGGAGATTGGTGTCTCTGACTCCGTTGACAAACCTGGAGGTTAACTCCTGGATGACAGTGGGGGTGTCAGGTCTACATCCCTGATAACACTCGGATATCAGTTCTTGTAGAGCAAATCCGTAGGATCTCAGATGCTCGTCCTTGCGTTGGACACGTTTGAGCAGCTGAGTCCTTGGGTCATGCTCACCAATCTTCCCAATCGCCCATTCAGCTGTTTCTTCAAGTGAGCTCAATGTCTTGATCTTCACTCTCTCGAACGCCAAAAGGGCTGGTTCACCTGGCCCGTTGCAGAGTGCTTGCTTCAGAGCAACCAGCGCTTGCTGATTGTTCCAGCGATTGCTCTCCACAATAGCCTTGAACCGAACTTTGTACTTTCTCCAGGGTGGCGACCCTGTGAAAGGCGGAATATCGATGGCCTTTTGACGGGCTGCATCAGGATGTTTGATCTCCCCAAAGTTGAAAGGAGCATACCGTTCATCCAGTTCATCGATGTCCCGCGGGACGATGTCTGTCCCCAGCTTCTCAATAGCCGGGTTCCGGTCGTACTTAGCCCGCTGGACAGGAGTTAAGCCCTGTCTAGCTCTGGGTTTCGGTACTGGAACTGAGACCATGGTCTGCTGTTGGTTCAACATCGTTGAACCAGTAGATGGGTGGGTGTACCCTGGAGGTGTTGCCGTGCCTCCAAAGGCGCCACCACAGACCGGAGTCTGTAGATAGCTAGCCCCCATCTGAGGTGTCATACCTGTTACCGTGGTGTGTACTAGCGGCGGGACACTTGAAGGTGTCACTGTCGTGTATACACTGGGTACGGGTATGACTGGAGGTACCACCGTTGAAGGTGGTGGTACTTTCTCCGACTTCGTCTTCAGGTCCTGATTGACTTGCCTTAAGCTTGCGAGGTCCTGTCTGGCTAAGTGGAGCTGCGTGCTCAAATCCTTTCCCAAGGAAGTTAAGCTTGCAACCTCACATTCGCCGGACACCCTCTGGTGCAAAAGTTTGTCAACCTCCACCTTGTGGGAAGCCATCTCGTTCTGGAGTTCCAGTAGGAACTTTTTCTTCTCATCAACCTCCCTTAGGAATAACTTCCTAGTTTGATTGATGGAAGCAAGTTCCCTCCGGGCTTCAGCGAGCTCATGCAACTCAGTTTTCTTGGTGGGGATCCCCATGGCAGCTAGTAGGTCCCCATCCAGTGGTAAACTGGATGGCTCATCTACTGCTGGCGGGTACCCCTTACCAGGAGCTTCTGTTGCCACGTTAGTTTTCTTTGATAGCCCGCCACCCCCCATACCGTTCGGTGTAGGAGTGGCACCATCAGTGAAAACCGACGTGTCTGGATCCAATGAAGGATCTGCTACCGTCGGTGTAGAACCGAAGGCAGCTGGGCCGAGAGTTTTAGGCTCTCTACCCGGTATTTTCTGACCCTCAGGACAGAAAAGATTCGTGGAAAGGGAGTCCAACGATCTCCTGGAGCTTATATCAAAGTGTCCCGGGATTGGAGATTGCTCCCCATCCTCTCCTTTGGTAAAGGCTTCCACAATAGGATCACCTATTGCTTCTTGGGAGAGGTCGTCCCCGGGCACCTGCAAGGCTGCCCGGCCCTCCCGCCTATTGGATTTGCCTGTGAAGAAGCGTACATTCTGTACGGCTTCCTCACGTTCCTCAGCAGGGGTTTTAGTCCTGCCGCTGAACGAGCTGACAAAATCGTATAGGTAATCCATATACTGTAAGTCTATTTAATACCCTATCAATGGTCGGTTCGTCAAGTGGTCACGGCACCAATGTAGTTGGTCTCTTACTACGTATGTGACACTTGAGTACAAAAACCAGACAAGGTAAATTAGACTTTAATATACGGCGACTTTATTGTAAAGGTAACTCTTGGGTATTATAGTACAAGTATAACCAGCGGATATACAAGATCAGAACAGATATATAATACAGTGGGCAACCCTATAGCATAGAGTTAAGCCCGTGAGCACAGGGTGGTCATGTCACGACAGTCCCAAACCTGACTGACTTCCAATGGGGAAGCAGCCGTCTTATATACAGCGCTGCGTAGCCACGTGACCGTACTAGCAGCGCCACCTGTTAGGTTTAGTTATGTAAAAATGATTATGTAACAACTACCGACGGTAACCGAAGGTGGTACCGGTACACTACCGTATAGATAACCGAACTAGAGGAGTCGGTGTATGTAACGAACCGACGACACTAGTTAGATGAATAAAACAGTTATTAAACACAATAGAACCGTGTTGTCTTACATCATACAACATACAATAGATATACAACAATAACAGTTAGACTTTATAGTCAACCCGTTACACAGTGTTAAAACTCCTCCTATCTGCTGCACACCCCTCCCTACTCCTCATCTACTACCAGATGCTTTAACCTTAGCTTGCATTCCTCATGTTTTGTTTTGCATTGGGAAAAAAAATCATGTAGAGTTTAGAGGACCTTGACCAATACTCAACATGGGACCGTTCAGGCAGATCAAACCTACATCATTCCAATGTAGTATACATATGTTCCTGATTACATCTGTCAGCACAACCCAGTATTTATGTACCACGCAGTGTGGATGGGTTTACTATATACCATAGAACACATATGTTGGGCAGTGAGTGGGATGTGAAACAAGGATAGCTTACACCAGGAGCTAGTACTTATAAGTCCATTAGCTTATGGATGGATATCTCTTATTTTCTTCTGCTTGTGGATTGTAGGTAACTTTGGATAACTCATAGCAGAAATGTAAGCCACTCTGTTATTATATTATATGCCTGTCCATCAGCTTATTGAAGGATGTTTTTTTCTCAACTTGAGAAGATACACAGCATACTTATGGCTACCATATGGTTATAATCTAGTGCAGCCAATAAGATGGAGTTTGTATTTTTATGCTAACGTGGTGGCGAGGCATTTAATGTTTGCACATTAGCAGAAGTCAGAATGTGTGCCGCCATCTTGGATTAACACAAATTTATGCTGTGTGATTACAGTGTAGGGGCATGATAACTTATTAGGCTCATACACAGCATTTCCGAGTAACATCTGTTGTTTACTCATCAACAGTGAGTTACTCAAGTTAAATGTTTGCTAAATAATAGAAATGTAACCAATAAATATCAAGTTTCGAAACAATTTTCGAAATATTTTCATTCTATACAAATCAGTCAAAAGAACAACAGTTGTGGAGCAGAGCAGGGCCTGATGTGAGCACTGATCTTATTGTTCCTGGCAAGCGACAAGGATGGGAACCGACTGCCCACCCACAAGTCACCCTGCAGGGTCACATCCCTATCATACCCCACAGCAGCACAAATCAAAATGATTTCTCTCAGCAGATAGGATGGCAAATAGAGCAAAGTGCAGCCTGAGGGTAGAAAATGAGGAATATGGCAACAGCAATCTATTATGTATCCAGTGTTGTTATCAGCCATTTTGGCGGATACAGCAGTAAGCATGGACTATTCAGGTCTTAACAGTGTCAGTGGCCCTTCTTACTTATCTATTACATCAGAATGTCATTTAACCTATACTCAATCCTTATACCTCTCATGTTTTTAGTTTGTAATTTAGTTGGACTGCAGGGATGATATCACAGTGTTTCAACAAGACGTTGAGTCGGTGGACTTCCATGCAAACGGATGAAAGTTTTTTTTTACCTCCCCACCAAAGAGGTTGAGAATTTGTCAAAATCGAGCACAGCTGATTCCTTCTCAGCAGCAGTAGTGCACAGGCTTTTCAAAAAGGTGATTTTTTCTAAATGGTGTCCCTCTATGAAGAAGGGGTCCAAATAGTTTTGCCCCCACCCTCAAGGGGTTTAAAGTATTCCCCTTCCCGAGCCACCGAAAACCCCTCGGTTAAAAAAGAAAGATATAACTCTGTTTGTCCTCTATGCCACCTCTGATACTATTCCCCCATATGCTCTGGCTACTAGGACCCTTGCACCTTTTCCATATTTATGCTAGATTCATACACACACACACATGCATCCATTCTCCCTATGTATCAAGTGCCTTGGCTCCTATTTTATTATGAAAGTCGGACATTCTTGAATTTCATTCCCTTTTTACTGGTAGCGGTACGTTTTAACCCCCCCCCCCCCAGACACACACAGCAAAGCACTAGTGCCTCCAAGCCCTTTAAGGACTGCAAAGTGCTTTGATGCATGCTTCCCTTTTTAAATATGATGCACAAATCAAAAATTCTTCTAGAAACTTTCTCAAGTTTTGACACAAGAATGACACGAGTTCCGCTTGAGATTTTGACTGCCAGCAGGTCATATGAACTGTGCTAGCTACGGACAGCCTCCAGCTGCCCAGGGAGCTGCCCTGCAGTCTACATCATTACTCCCTGCCCATAAACCTGTGTTTTATCTGCTCTCTGCAAACCAGCAGCACATTGTCATTGTGCAGACATGCTTTTACTGTACCACCTTGAAGTGGCATGAACTGATGGGGAGATTTAATCTCGCATTTAGAGGTGACAAGCGAAGGGAAATGTGGGCGGTCAGCCCTGGTTATATAGACCCATTCTGAATAACGGTTTCCAGTAGAATAGCTCCACTGTGGGCACAGGTTTTAACAAGACATCAGCTTGGTGAGTGACATGGCTATATAGGGTATCATGGGAACGTGTGCAACTAGAAGTCCATAGTGAAGTACAGATACCCATGCAATGTACAAATATAGCAGGCATGTTAACAAAGCTTAAAGGCCTCACCAACAATCGATTTTAACACAGCTTGGTGGGAGCACAGAGGCTTCTGCATTCCCATGAAACCAGCCAAGCCCTTGGCCCTATGTATATATGTATGAAGATGATTATTGTGGATAAATCAGCATCTCATTATATTGGATTCACAATTAGGATAGTTCTGAAACTACTTAAAACCTCAACATCCCGCCTGGCTATGGTTCTATCCATCTATAATACAATGGTGAATATTTGGTTCATATGGCTGCCCATAAGACTGGGGATGCCATAACCTCTTATAGCTGCTGCCTGTCCTCCTCGTCCTGCAGGCAGTAGATGATGGTATCATCCTGGTACCACTTAGTAACACAGCACACTCTTCACCAGGCAGGCCTCACAGACACATGTAAACACAGTGAAAGTCCTGTAAGCAACAAAACATGTCAGGTACTGATATATACTAGGGACATAACTTACAAGTCTCATTAAGATGGGAAATCAAATTCCCCCTTGGCATCAAATTTCATTAACCCTGTAAGGATGGAATATTGCATTAATGCATGATACTCTTAGTCTTTATAATCAATGGATGCAGCAGTTTTCATAGATCATGTCAAACCTTCAGGGTTGACACACTTGAAGGGTCAGCTTGATGCACCAATGTAGCCCTGGCTGCACCGGTGCAGCATGAAGACAAATGTCATACTTCAGTGTCATCCATCCCTAAAGGGTTAGAAATGATAGCAGTGCATCAATCAGCTGTTCCTCCTGCATGACAGATCTCAGAATTACACATCAAGTAGGTTCATTTCACAGGAGTAAGATCATTGATATCTTATTCTGATGTCCATGACTGGCAAACAATGGCAAACAATGGATACCCATGTAAGATTGCAAGAGCAATGTCGTGTGTATACAATGTACTGCATAATTCTCAATATGGATCTGCTTCTGTCTAGTGCTTAACAGCCTGGCATTGAGGTGAACCACTCCCTGTCCGTGAGCCCCCAGGGACAAATAGCAGAGACAACAAACACACACCACACCCCACAGGCACTAGAGTGGCCACCAATAGGATGGAGAGCTCAACGTGGGTCAAATTAGATTACCTTAAAGATTTCAGTCACGTTCTGTTCTTTTCAGAGAAGTTTAGTTTTTAACTGAATTAGACTTAAACGAGGGTGTGAGTGATTTATGGTGGTAAAGGTGAGGTACTAACGCCTTTTTTGGTAAAAAAAAGCCCGGGCATTGCAAAAGCAAAGATTCTCCGCAGTCACGGTCCTCAGCACATTGAAACACAGCTTGGGGGAGGGGTTAGTTTGATGATGGAAAAAATGATTTCAGCATAGTGATGTGCACTCCCGTGACCATTTCTTAAAAATAAAGCATTTTGGTATGTAGTTAATAGTACAAACTGTATACTTTGCTGAGCGAGCAATTATTTCTTGTGTGCCAGCAAATTGAATTGAACTACTCCTAACTGTTACCCCACCCCCTCCCCCCTCCCCCACGTCCAAAGAAAAAAAAAGTGGATTGCATTCCCATTCCCAATTCAAATTACTGGGTAGTTCAATCTGATAATGTCTCGACCATGACTTTTATTTCTCCATCATGTCAATTGTTTTGTTAAGATGTCACGAAGTATAGTTCATTATCTCTCATATTGACATATGCTTATGATTATACCATCTTACACAAGGAGGATAAGCACATGTATGTCATTCATTAAAACCTACACCCGGATCTTATTTGAAATAAAAGTTCAATTCATTCTCAAAAAAGATGCTTAGAATTTTTCATTTACCCCTCGCTGGGTTGAAATTAAGCACAGCTCATTCCTTATCAGCTATAGCTATGCACAAGCTTTTGAACAGGGTGATTTTTAAAATTGCTTTATAGTTTTGTACCCAACCTCAAGGGGTTTAAAGTATTTTACCCCCCACCCAATCCACCAAATCTCTCCTGTCATAAAAAAGAGATCACTCTGTAACATGTATTTTTCTTCATATTTTCATGCCTTTACTTTTTCTGCCAACCCCCTTAGCTATTGCCCTTCTTTCCTGTCCACTGCCCTCCAGACCACCTCTGATACCATTTTCCCTTAATTATCTGGCTACTAGGACCATCCACCTTTTCCATATAATTATATGTTAGATTCACACACACACACATGCAGCCATCCTCCCTATGTCTCAAGTCAGTCTTGGCTCCTGTTTTATTATGAAAGTGTGACATTCTTGGAGTTCATTCACTTTTTCCTGCAGCTTGTAGCGGTATAACTCAAAGGCCCCCACAGCAGAGAGATTGGGAACAGGCACATAACACCCTTTACTGGCTGGGGAAAGACAACTTCTCACCTCTTGCCTCATGCCTTGTGCCACTCTCTATATCTCTGATATAATATACCTCATTTTGTCACATCACTTTCTACATCCTATAGCTCCAGTCATAAAGTATAGGTAAAAATGTTTTAAACTTCATCTACATCTTTCAGTTAAATGACATTTATTTAATGACTAAATGGCGTGTAGTTGGTCTCTTACTACGTATGTGACACTTGAGTACAAAAACCAGACAAGGTAAATTAGACTTTAATATACGGCGACTTTATTGTAAAGGTAACTCTTGGGTATTATAGTACAAGTATAACCAGCGGATATACAAGATCAGAACAGATATATAATACAGTGGGCAACCCTATAGCATAGAGTTAAGCCCGTGAGCACAGGGTGGTCATGTCACGACAGTCCCAAACCTGACTGACTTCCAATGGGGAAGCAGCCGTCTTATATACAGCGCTGCGTAGCCACGTGACCGTACTAGCAGCGCCACCTGTTAGGTTTAGTTATGTAAAAATGATTATGTAACAACTACCGACGGTAACCGAAGGTGGTACCGGTACACTACCGTATAGATAACCGAACTAGAGGAGTCGGTGTATGTAACGAACCGACGACACTAGTTAGATGAATAAAACAGTTATTAAACACAATAGAACCGTGTTGTCTTACATCATACAACATACAATAGATATACAACAATAACAGTTAGACTTTATAGTCAACCCGTTACACTACCCCCCTTTAGAATGTAGGAAGGGTTGGTTTTATAATAATAATACCTCTTGGATACATTATATACCACGTATATCTATTTATCAACAAGTAACATTTCTACTCATAGTAACAACAGGCATACATACATGAACATACAAGTTAACATGTACATAACAGTTTATATCAACAATATAGTCTTTGTAAAACCATAGTCCCGTAGGCACATGATATAAAAACTGTCCAACTGATAGTCCTAGACTAGTATCAGTTAATAGTAAAGGCACCAAATAACCACCTTGGAAACTCAACACATCACCTACTTCATTCAGCAATGGTGCGAATCCGTGTGGAGTTAGTGTCCTTATATATAAATAATAGAACTATAATAGCTCTCACTTCCTTTGGCGAAGAAAAGTTTTATAATTGGAACTATAGCAGTTCCCACTTCCTTTGGCGTAGAAAAGTTTATATATAAAAATCCATAATAGCGTATCCTAAATAAGGTGGGATAGATCGTCATCCTTATTAGGGGCGGTACTCCAGTACCTAGCAGTTTATGGTGGTAGAGATGGATAGAGTCCAGTACCGGTATAGTACTTCCATCTCTTGTGAAATATAAATATAAAAAGGTAGGTCCGTGCCTCCCTATAAATATTTATCACAGGAGGATGATCCATATAATAGTTCATAGGTCACAATAGTAGAATGTGACCACAGGATCAGGAGCCCTGGACAGTAGTAGAGCACCGACGGTTGTGGCTTAGTAGTAAACCACGGTTGAAGACATCAGGCTGCTTCCAGTGTGGTGGCAGTAGAGACTCAGTTAAGTCACGACAGCACCGTCGGTCTGCTTTTCGGTGTCCAGGGGCGTGTAGCTGCGTCGATGGTTTAGTTTTACCTCCGAGGGGCGGAACAGTGCACCCCAGAGGGCCTGACGGGGGACCAACCTTAGGTGTCCATAGGGACACCGCCGGATGGCTTTCCTTCCCCATCAGGACTTCCTCCAGGAGGGGCCTCCGTGGTGTAAACCACAGCAGCCTCCACCTGGAGAGGAAGGGCTCCACCTGGGGCTACCGAGAGGGTACTCGGCGCCGCAGTAGGCTCCCCGCCACTGACCACCCGGGTAGATTGTGCCATGAAAGAAAATGGCATCTCATACCTAGGTGGGTGTACTGACAGTACCGGGGTCACAGGAGGAGCAGGCCTTGCGGCAAGCCCCAACCTGGACTGGAGATCTGGAAAACCAGTTCTCTCCCACTCTGTCAGCTTAAGCCCGAACTGCCGGAAGAACTTGGCGTCACAAGTTGTCAACCTTGATTCGAGCTGGTCGATCGTAGCCCTCCAGAAGGCATGATCTTGCTCCAGACTCGCCTCGCGCTCGGCAAGGACTCTGGTGCGTTCAGCAACCCAAGCTTTCCCTTCCCGGATTGCCTGTTCTCTGAGCAACTTGTACTGCTCAAAGTAGGACTTCTCCAAGAAAGAAATCTGAAACTGGAGTAGCTTACTTGCGTTTTCAGCCATCTTAGCTCTGTAGCACTCAAATCCGGGGACTAGAGTGTCAGAGAATCCAGTGTCAAAAGCAGGACCGTCTCCAGGCAACACAGGTAACCCTGCTAGCCCTTCGTCAACAGCCCTGTGCTCAGGTACTGGAGTCACCTCGTCATCCCTTGCGGGGTCAGAGGTTGCTCCGTGCTGGGTTGGAGCAGTCGGCTGGGCTGACGCCCCATCCGGCTGTTGCACCTCTACCTGTTCAGCGTCACTGACAGGTGAGACACTCTCCTGTGGGGCTGAAGCTTTCTTTTGCTTCTGACTCCACTTGTACTGCTTGACATAGTCAGCAGCGACTTGACCCGCCTGCTCGTCACCCAATGAGTTCTGAACAATAGCCAGTGCATCACCCAGTTTCTGTCTCTCCTGCCTGGGCAGTTGATCAGCAACCGAGGGCAATGCAACCGAAGATACCGTGATGGTACCGACGGTTTGGCTATGGTCGACCTCAGATGTTACCGTGGCGGAGGCGACACGTTTCTTCGCAGGTTCACTGCGGGAACGGTCACGTCCACCTTTGGTATCATCTTTGGATGACTGGCGGCCCCTTTTTAGATTTTTCTTCTTAGGAGGGGTATCCTTCTTAACAGTGGGCATCGGAGCTTCTGTAGCTGGTCCGAGGTCGGTTTGTTCGCACTTGGCGCCCTTACACAACCTCTCCCAGTCAGCCTCCGTGAGGTAGTTCCACTGTTTAAGTTTGTTGGTTCGCCACTTAAACTGTAGATTCCCTACACGTTTGTGGCACCCCCAAACCTTCAGTGCAGCCTCAACTCCACGACTAATAGTGCGCTTGTGCACGCCCTTATTGTCGCAAAGATGCCTTACCAAACCCGATCTCCGTTGGCTACGGAATAGTTCCCCGTCACTGTACTCAGGGCAGGAAGTACTCGTACTTCCACTCACACAGTACAAGTAGGGACGCACATTCATGTGCTTCTCTACCAAATGACGGGCAAACTTGAACAGGTTTGGCCACCGTTTTGCTGCTGTCGCAGTCCCTTTCAGGCGCTGACAGCGAACGTACGGGCAGGGATCCCCTGGCACGTAGTTCTTCCAAGCATATTTCAGCTTGGGGCGGCATGACCTATGGATGTTAGGTTTATTCCCGTCAAACACTGCCCTGAGGTACACGAGGTACCAGTCAATGGGATGGGAATCACCTGTCAACCAGTCTTCGTCGTCTGAACCGTCGGTCGTGTGAGGTGCAGGAAGAGCCATTTTGCCATTCTCCTGAATTAAATCAGTGAGGCTCAGGTTCTCCCGGTCATCATCACGGAGACACAGGTTTAGACGGACATGCGCTGCCTTGGCGCGGAGGCGTCGATTGGCTCTGCTCTCTGCGACAGACCATCCCTCGGCTTCCGCCTTGGACACTCTATCAGCAACAGCTTTGAGCCGATCTGCCTCAGTCGGTGCGACCTCTTCGGTAGCAGGAGTTTCAGGGGAAGATGTAATCCTCCTCTTACGCTTCCGCTTCCGTTTGGTCTTAGCACGAACCGTGGACCCGTCTGATGAATCACCATCAGGGACCGTCGGTTCTTGTGCCAATACACCGGCGGGTTTCGGAGAAGATCCCCCTGCAGGGTTCTCCTCCTGGTTGGTATTACTACCACCCAGACCAGGTTCTGTCTTCGGAACAACATCACCCGACCCCTCAGGGTTAGGTTCAGTTGGTACCGAAGCCGAGCCTTGACCGACGGTTGGAGCACCGGTAGTGTCCATTTCCGTGTCAGACTCGAGAACTCGGTCTTCCCCATCGGAGGCCTCAGCCTTCTCCGGGGCCGTGCATTTGCCATCTACACGGGCTGCCATACTGTTAGCTCAGGCGTAGGTGAACCTCACGGTTCACTCACCCGAGCATTTAGTAGCACAGCTACAGTAAACAATAGTGTAGGTACTGCCGGGCAGACCTAGGCACCACTGATCAACACGCTACCCTACGGGCAAACGTGTTGATCTGAAGAAGCCTGGCCGCCTGTGGGGCTTATATACCCCACCCGTCCCCCGTGACCCCGCCCCTTGACCGGCTTCTCAGCCAATCAGGGGTCGCGCCCCGAAGACGCGCCGAGGTGACCCAATTTCTCACGGCTCATTTGGCGGGAGAAATCGATCAGGTGACGCGGGCAGCGCCCTTCCCACGTCTGGCATATCCGACGGTGGGAACCTCACTGTTGTTTACAATTTTCGTGGCGGAGCCACCGGATAACCCGGGAATGATATACCGGCATTAAAGGATATACACAGCAGCGTGTTGCTAAGCAATATGTGGTCAAAACTAGTCCCATACTTAGAACTAATCGGCAAAGCCAGCCACCCGCCCTGAACACGTGCTTTTCTACCTCCAACGGATAACCACACCGGATAACCCGTCTCTTCTCGTTGTGTTTTGGTGATCGAGTACCGGGCCAATGACCACCGGCCCAGTACGGAACTGTCCATGGAAATTTAATCAAGCCAGCAGCTAAATGTCGTCAACAAGGTAAGAAAAAAATGTTTACACAATTTTATCTCGCTCTCTGACACGTGTGCTCCTCCGTAGACCTTGTACCGGTATGTCCAGCAATGATGACACCGGAGGTATCACCTTGCTTTGTTTACCGGTGTCTACGGTTAGTCCTTTACGCACAGCTGACCCTTTTTTACGAGGCCTACCGCGCTTGGGCTTGGTAACACACGACTGTGGTTCAATCGGTAATTTCCTAGGACGACCCCTTCGGCGCGCTACCGTCGGTACCGACGGTATGACCGTTGGTCCTGCCTTCGGTATCTTCGGTAGCGCAGGGTCGGTTGGTGCTGGTACTCGACCAGCACCGAGGGAATCTTCACCGTCATCTATATATGGGACTCCATACCAAGGTCGGAGTCTAGCCACATGTGATTTAGTGAGAGTCCCTTTTTGCAACCGTATTACTACAGTAGTTTCACTAACCACCATAGTAACCGTATGCGGACCATCCCAGGAGTACAGGGTCTTGACTTTGGAATTTGGTGTGCTAAATCTCGCGACCTTATCCCCCACCTTGAATTGGCGGAGTTTAAGGCCCGTGTCATAGCCCACCTTCTGCAAACTAGCAGATTTTTCCAAGTTGTCCCTTACTACTCCATAGGACTCGCGTAATGATTGTCGAAGTGACTCAACAAACATCACTGTGCAGGGTTGCTCGAGCTGGTGTCCCTGCACTCCATAGACCATGTCACTCGGCATGACTATGTCTTCACCCATTACGAGCATATTAGGCGTACAGCCCGTCGACGCATGTTCGGTAGCATTGTAAGCATGGGAGATATAGCGAGCGTGCTCATCCCAATCATCCCGGTGCTCATTAACCATTGTCGTGAGACATTGGATCAACGTCCGATTGAAACGTTCCACCATACCATCCGATTGAGGTCGGTAGGGGTTCGTATGCGTCTTGCAGATGTGTATTTTACTACACAGTTCTGCCCACAGTCGAGATTCAAACTCACGACCCTGGTCGGAGTGAAGCATTAAAGGACCTCCCCACGTGAGGATCCAGTTCTCGAAAAGTGCTTCTGCGCAGGTAACAGCTGTATGATTTACCAACGGATATACTTGGACATACTTGGTATAGTAGTCCTGTACCACCATCATACAGGTATTCCCACGGGGGGTCGTGTTGAAACCACTAATGATATCAACAGCGATCCGGGCAAATCGAACACCGAATAGCTCTTGACTTAGAGGTAGTTTACCAATACCAGGTCCAGGCTTTGATAAACAGCATTGGGGACATTGTCTCACCCAACGCCGTATGTCCAAAGTCATACCAGGCCAGTAATATCTACTCTTAATCTTCGCCTCAGTCCGTTGTCTGCCAAAGTGTGCTGAAGTTCGGTGGCCATGACAGTAATTGAGCAACTGTAGTCTGAGTGATAAAGGCACTACAGACTGAGCTGTTCTCTTCCTGCCAGGTTGCACCCTCCAGCGGCACAATACACTGTTCCGTATAAAAAGATTATCCCACTGAGCTAACAGTTGTCTAACTTCTTTACATTCCAGCGAAAGTGCGGGGCGAACAGGCTTGGACAGGCCCAACAACTTCAAGGAGTACACCCTCGAAATAGCTGGATCTGCAAGCTGCTCATCCTTCAAGTGATTTAACGTCCAGTTAGGAACTTTCGCACCCACAGACGCAATCACTGCATTGTGAGACCCACAGTCTCGGCAGTCTACACGGTGACAGTTCCGGATAGGATAGCGGGACAAGCTGTCCGCATTCACATGATCTACTCCACTCCTGTGTATGATATGCTCATTCGTCATGCCAAACTCAGAGAGGTGGTTCAACCATCTACCCATCATCCCCTCAGCGTCCTTGAAGTTAAGGAGCCACTGCAGAGATGAATGATCCGTCCGTACGAGATAATTCCCACCATATAGGAAATGTCTGTACTTTTTTGTGTAAACCACCACTGCCAAGAGTTCACGCTTGGTTGTGCAGTAGTTACGTTGTGTTTTGCTTAGACTGTTGGACGAAAATGCCAGCGGCACTTCTCGCCCATCCTGGATCTGCGACAAGGCAGCACCAATACTTGTATTAGAAGCATCAGTGTCCAAGATGAATTTACCAACAGGTGCAGGGTAGTGCAAAACAGGTGTTTCTAAGAAGAGTCTCTTTAACTCACTGAAAGACTGTTCTGCGGCTGGAGACCAGACTATTTTAGCCTTAGCCTTCTTCTCTCCAATCATCAGCTCTTGTAAGGGAGCTGCGACTCTCGAGAATCCAGGTATAAAATCTCTGTAGTATGAACAAAACCCGATGAAAGAGCGTATCTCCTTCGTGTCCATCGGACGAGGCCAGTTCTGTACCACTTCGATCTTATGAGGATCAGCCATGATGCCATGTTCAGAAACAATTCTACCTAGGTATTCAACTGACTTCCTAAAAAGCTTGCACTTTGAAGGTTTCAATTTCAGACCATATGATAAGATGCGTTTCAGCACAGCTTGGAGGTTCTGTAGAGTTTCCTCCACAGAACCACCGAAGACGATGATGTCGTCCAAGTATACTAGGCACTTTTCCCAAAGTAAACCCCGTAACATGGTTTCCATCATTGCCTCGAAGGTTGCCGGGGCATTGCATAGCCCGAATGGCATGACGTTGAACTCAAATAGTCCCATATGGGTAGAAAATGCGGTTTTTTCTCGGTCCCGGGGGTCCATGCCGATCTGCCAATAACCAGATTGTAAATCTAGTGTACAGAACCATTTCGCCCCACCCAGAGATTCCACACATTCATCTATCCGAGGTAGAGGATATGCATTCTTCCTAGTGAGTCCGTTCAACTTCCTATAGTCGATGCAAAATCGACAGGAACCATCCTTCTTGGTGACCATCACCACAGGACTTGACCATGGGCTCTCACTCGGTTGAATCACATCTTCATCCAACATCTTTTCTACCTCAGCCTCCATAGCACTTTTTTTAGCCATGGGTAACCGACGGTAGGGGATTCTACTGGGAAGCGCGTCCCCAGTGTCAACCCGGTGTTGTACCGTATTGGTACGCCCTAGAGGATCTCCTGGTTGCGCAAAGGCGTCAGATAACTCCGACAGCTCATTTGCCACCATTTCGCTCTCTAGGGTTGTGAGGTGTGACTCACACAACAGGGACCTTAAATGTTTTGGTAGGTTGGATTTAGCTAGAGCCTCTTCGTGGGAAGAGTCTCCCGCCACCACACCTACTTCCACAAAGTCCGTAGTTAGTGAGTCTACCCCATATGCTCGCGTGGTGTTACCAATAGGCGTCCCCTTTCGTAAAGTGATTTCTCTACTACTCGAGTTACAAATCGGTATCACCCCCCAACGAGCGTTGGCCAGGTAAGTATGATAGCCAGCAAGACCTAACTCAGAGAGCTTTTGATCTTCTGGTTCAAACATTCCCGGCCGTTTGGCCTGCACTCCCACGCAGCTGACTAGGACATCAGATACATGTCCTGCTGCCAACTTTGTGTCTTGTGCCACTGACGCCACAGAAGAACCATTCCTTAAAACGCACTGTACAGATTGTTTATAAGGATGTTTAATCTGAAGTCGGCCCGTTGCGGTGTTCATTGTTACCCCGTAAAGAGCAGCAAAGTCCATCCCCAGTATGCCATCATCAGTGATGTCGGTGATGGTTGGACATATCCAGTATGTCTTGCCATCAACCAACATAGGTTTTACAGTTCTGCCATAAGTCTGCATACTATCTCCCGTAGCAGTCCGAGCCTTTACTCCCAGTAGCGGAGCTTCGGGCTGGTTGCAAAGACGGGCCATGAATTTACGATCGACCAAGGTGTGAGATGCACCCGTGTCGACCAAAAATTCACCACGCGTCCCGGAAATAACCAGACTCAGGTACCAACGCTGTCCCCGTAAAGGGACACACTCAGAGGTCAGCATCGGGCTTCCCCCTCCATCCATAGCAACCCCTTTTGTCAGGAGATAATCCCAACATGGGTCGCTCGGGGAGTCTTGAATCACACTGCTCTGGGCAATTGATTCTAACCAAGACTCCTCTAAGCCAGCGACTACAGAATCCTCCGGATTCCGTTCGTCCTTGCCAGCCCCGCCTTGCCAGACGCTTACAGGTTGTACAGACCCTTCTGCCTCTGCGCGGCCTTGGTTCATGGAAGAGTTAACACCGTCTACTAATCCCTTACAGGCATGGCTAACTGTGGGGGCGCCATCCTTGCCAAGAGGATGGGCCCCATTCAGTTTTCCGTCTCCTTTTCGGTTTTAGCAGCGATGGGTGCAGGGGCTTTGCATTCGCTAGCCCAATGACCCATCTTCTGACAGCGTCTACATGGCTGAGGTTTCGTGTCCTTTTTCTTCTTCTTTCTCCTTCCGGATCCAGAATTAGAAGTGGACGCAGAGCTCTTTTCCAAGTGCTTCCGCAACAAACCCTCAATCATCTTTTCCATGTCCCTGTCAGGCATTACTGCCGCCACCTCCTCAGAGGCGGGCTGTTTTTTCTTAGGTGGTTTTGTGGCGGCCTCTACCACCTGAGCTCCTTTCGGGGCTACAGATGGAGCTGCCGACACTCCTCCACTAGGAAAAACAGCCTGTTTGGTGTCATACACATCTGCATGGTCAAAAAGGTCAGCTAGAGATAAGTCCGGCTGCCATTTCTCCCGCAGATATGCCTGGAGATTGGTGTCTCTGACTCCGTTGACAAACCTGGAGGTTAACTCCTGGATGACAGTGGGGGTGTCAGGTCTACATCCCTGATAACACTCGGATATCAGTTCTTGTAGAGCAAATCCGTAGGATCTCAGATGCTCGTCCTTGCGTTGGACACGTTTGAGCAGCTGAGTCCTTGGGTCATGCTCACCAATCTTCCCAATCGCCCATTCAGCTGTTTCTTCAAGTGAGCTCAATGTCTTGATCTTCACTCTCTCGAACGCCAAAAGGGCTGGTTCACCTGGCCCGTTGCAGAGTGCTTGCTTCAGAGCAACCAGCGCTTGCTGATTGTTCCAGCGATTGCTCTCCACAATAGCCTTGAACCGAACTTTGTACTTTCTCCAGGGTGGCGACCCTGTGAAAGGCGGAATATCGATGGCCTTTTGACGGGCTGCATCAGGATGTTTGATCTCCCCAAAGTTGAAAGGAGCATACCGTTCATCCAGTTCATCGATGTCCCGCGGGACGATGTCTGTCCCCAGCTTCTCAATAGCCGGGTTCCGGTCGTACTTAGCCCGCTGGACAGGAGTTAAGCCCTGTCTAGCTCTGGGTTTCGGTACTGGAACTGAGACCATGGTCTGCTGTTGGTTCAACATCGTTGAACCAGTAGATGGGTGGGTGTACCCTGGAGGTGTTGCCGTGCCTCCAAAGGCGCCACCACAGACCGGAGTCTGTAGATAGCTAGCCCCCATCTGAGGTGTCATACCTGTTACCGTGGTGTGTACTAGCGGCGGGACACTTGAAGGTGTCACTGTCGTGTATACACTGGGTACGGGTATGACTGGAGGTACCACCGTTGAAGGTGGTGGTACTTTCTCCGACTTCGTCTTCAGGTCCTGATTGACTTGCCTTAAGCTTGCGAGGTCCTGTCTGGCTAAGTGGAGCTGCGTGCTCAAATCCTTTCCCAAGGAAGTTAAGCTTGCAACCTCACATTCGCCGGACACCCTCTGGTGCAAAAGTTTGTCAACCTCCACCTTGTGGGAAGCCATCTCGTTCTGGAGTTCCAGTAGGAACTTTTTCTTCTCATCAACCTCCCTTAGGAATAACTTCCTAGTTTGATTGATGGAAGCAAGTTCCCTCCGGGCTTCAGCGAGCTCATGCAACTCAGTTTTCTTGGTGGGGATCCCCATGGCAGCTAGTAGGTCCCCATCCAGTGGTAAACTGGATGGCTCATCTACTGCTGGCGGGTACCCCTTACCAGGAGCTTCTGTTGCCACGTTAGTTTTCTTTGATAGCCCGCCACCCCCCATACCGTTCGGTGTAGGAGTGGCACCATCAGTAAAAACCGACGTGTCTGGATCCAATGAAGGATCTGCTACCGTCGGTGTAGAACCGAAGGCAGCCGGGCCGAGAGTTTTAGGCTCTCTACCCGGTATTTTCTGACCCTCAGGACAGAAAAGATTCGTGGAAAGGGAGTCCAACGATCTCCTGGAGCTTATATCAAAGGGTCCCGGGATTGGAGATTGCTCCCCATCCTCTCCTTTGGTAAAGGCTTCCACAATAGGATCACCTATTGCTTCTTGGGAGAGGTCGTCCCCGGGCACCTGCAAGGCTGCCCGGCCCTCCCGCCTATTAGATTTGCCTGTGAAGAAGCGTACATTCTGTACGGCTTCCTCACGTTCCTCAGCAGGGGTTTTAGTCCTGCCGCTGAACGAGCTGACAAAATCGTATAGGTAATCCATATACTGTAAGTCTATTTAATACCCTATCAATGGTCGGTTCGTCAAGTGGTCACGGCACCAATGTAGTTGGTCTCTTACTACGTATGTGACACTTGAGTACAAAAACCAGACAAGGTAAATTAGACTTTAATATACGGCGACTTTATTGTAAAGGTAACTCTTGGGTATTATAGTACAAGTATAACCAGCGGATATACAAGATCAGAACAGATATATAATACAGTGGGCAACCCTATAGCATAGAGTTAAGCCCGTGAGCACAGGGTGGTCATGTCACGACAGTCCCAAACCTGACTGACTTCCAATGGGGAAGCAGCCGTCTTATATACAGCGCTGCGTAGCCACGTGACCGTACTAGCAGCGCCACCTGTTAGGTTTAGTTATGTAAAAATGATTATGTAACAACTACCGACGGTAACCGAAGGTGGTACCGGTACACTACCGTATAGATAACCGAACTAGAGGAGTCGGTGTATGTAACGAACCGACGACACTAGTTAGATGAATAAAACAGTTATTAAACACAATAGAACCGTGTTGTCTTACATCATACAACATACAATAGATATACAACAATAACAGTTAGACTTTATAGTCAACCCGTTACAGGCGCATAAAGGACGTTTTGATACCAATTTAGAGCCAAACCAGTATAGAATATGCATTTTTCATTAAAGAAAAAGTTACGTTGCTATGACAACAAGCATTCTAATGTGTTGACATTTTGAGATGTTCACTCTTTTACCAGGCAAAGTTGCCATGACAACCAGAGTGACCCCATTTTGTTCAGAAACTAAAATATTTTTCCAAAGAGACTATTTAGGCCATTGTTTGTAGTCTGGTCTTATTCAAAATGATGCAAAACCTTTGTGAATTCCAAACACAGTATAAAATAAGATTTGGATTTGCCAAGGATGACGTTTACTTAAAAATAACAGTGGAAAAATGTCACATCCACTCATCCCTAATCAAACATGTAAAAAAGAACAGCCTAATTTTGGTTGGGCTGTATTACAAATTACCATTGAAAATGTACTGCTAGCTTTTTCTCTTGTCAACAGTTTGTATCTTTATTGTAGTATCTAATATGAGTTATTATTGTGGAAAATGCAGATACATTTGGCTAAGGTTACTGCTGTTATGAGCTTATCCCACTATATGTTTTTACTGGCGGCAGGCAAAAAAAGAAAATTGTGAATAGTACATCATGTTTCAATCAATTTAATATAGTCTGGGAAAAAAAAGTAGTTTGTATTTCTGGTATTGTGGTAGAGAAGTTCAAGAAGCACAGTTTGTTGAATTTAAATTATTTTCTACTGAAAACTGAAGGATAAAAACTACAAAACAATGGAAAAGGCAAACTTATTGAAAAGCCTTGTCCTGAGTATTAATCATCTCACCTCTGATTGGGCAATTTCCCCCAATTAGCCGAGGTCCTTCAACTGATTTAATTCCCGGTATGATTTAATTTCATTGAATTGAATCCATTACAGTTGAGACCACTCATGGCTGCGTAAAAGTCGGACGTTAAGCAATATTGTAAAAACTAAACTAATATGATGAACACTAGTCTGAAAATAAGTGTGTATTTCCTTATATTCCCTCTTTACCCAGCTTTGTTGATGCGTCATCTTGGCACTTTGAAGGTGTATCAATATACACAAATGCAGCAGTACCTTGCCCCAAAACACATTTTTCTTTCCCATTTTTTTTAATTTTCAAATTTGTGAAGTGTTTTGGTGGGGGCATTAATTACGATACCAGTGATTGGCCAATTTCTCAATTAACCTGGTAATTTATCTAATTGAATTTCAAATGCCTTTTAATTTGATCGCTAATTGAATCCCATTATGGCAAAAAGCACTCCTGACCACTTGATCAAGTCCACTTTACGCAAAAAGCTGAGATAAATTGGACAATTCCTGCCCGTAAGTTCCAGCAGGGTAAGGTCTGGTGTCTTTAGGTTTGAGTTCATTTATAAATATTAACAAGTGCATCATGACAACCTCTATGAGTGCCTTAAAGTGGGCTGTGTGTCTGCCTTATACAAAAGAACATACCTAAGTCAGATAGTAAACCCTTAGAATAGTATCTACGACCATTCCTGAGAATACGATAATCGAAATACACTGTTCCTGTTTATTTACCTGGTGAACATAAAGAACTTAGACAATGTGAAGATATGTATTACTACCGATTTAATTTTGATGGATGTATCTGATCTATTACATTCGATGCATATGGAGTAATAATAAATGTATTGTGGTGGTTATTAGTTATTCTAGGCCAAGGAACAACGAGAACAGAAGTTTCCAGGTGCGAGAATAAACATACTTTTATTTGAGATAGAACACAAGTACTCACGTTTCAATGCAAGAAACAACCAGTTTAATAATCATATACCGCTTTGTCCGCACAGTGGTACAAGTGAAGTTCACCTTCAGTCAGGCCTGCACTGACTTCTGTCCAGAGTTAACATCCAGGTCTTATATAACCTCCTGCCTTAGTCACGTGGCCAAGTGGTGGGTTCTGCCTCCCACCTGGGAGTGGCACATGGTAACCTGGAGAGGATCCGAGTCCTCTCCCGGAAACTGTGTGTGCTAGCTCCAGGTTGAGAAGCCGAATAAATAACAGGCTTTTACTTGGAAATATAGTGTATGAAACTTACATGTTATATAGTACCCCTACAGTTTTATCAACAATTTTACCATTAACAGAGCCATCCAGTCTGCTGCATGTTAAATATGTTACAATGATTTACCAATTTTCATATTGAGTGACATATCCTCACAGTCTATACATATACACTGATGTGAGGGACACAGGGACTTCTCAAACATATTGAAATTAGCAAGTTCCCGAGATAGGTCAGTAGTTGCTTCTGTTATTTGGAATGACACCAAGCAATGAAACTGCTTTACTTCAATGTCATCACCCTCCACACACTGTACGTTATGAGAGCTGACAAAAGGAGCTAATTTCCCTTGGGTCTAGCTGGTTAACCCGGAGAGTACACTGCCCTATATGGCCTTCATTGGTCATCCGAACCAAGCAAGAATGGATGACTGTCTATTGCCTTTGTGCTTTGAGTTAGAGAATAAACATTGGGTGTGTTTATGTAAGGAATGAAATAACTATTAGTTTTGCCTTATTTCAATTGCTAAATGAGCACTTATCCTGGTAGAAACCATTTTTGCTAAACAAATATGTATCGTTGCAACATAATTATACCAATGGAGATCTATAGCGTAGAGGAAGGTGTAATCAGTTATTGTTGCGGAGAACCTCAAATAATATGGCAGTTGAACAGATGCCAAACCTTAGCTTAACTAATCTAGTTCGATAAAGTATAGGGGAATAGTCGATTGCATGTGTATCATCTGAGGTGTTACATTCCTGCCATTACATGCTAGATTCTGTAAAACAGGCCTCGCCCTAAAACTGTCATTTCCCTACAAAACAGCCAGGACTAATGAGAAGTTCTAACAGTAATTAATCGTGCTAGGACAATGTTGGAGATGTGCAGATGTGTTCTATTTGTCTTTCAGTGTGCAAATGGCAATATCAACCACATCACCTGCTTTGCTCAGAAACATTATTGCTTGCATCAGCACATCCAAAAACCAATCAAAAGCTGGAGGGGAAGGTGCTTACCCGAGCCTGGGTAAACTCATGTAGGGCAGAGGAAAACATATATAATTAATGTTCTTATATAATAGGCATCCATGGGATTCAGGTTAAAAGATAATCAATTTACCAGATTGGGCATGTCATTTTGTGGAGAATCCTTTTTTGCCTATTTAATTGCAATTTGCAATCCGCGAAGTGTTAACTGTGTTAAGTGCTGCAACTAGGCCTCATAATCTTGTTTTGTATAGGTGTAGCCATCGTTAACTAGCAGAGGCTAATGTACACAGAGAAAAGAAACAGGGTCAAAAGGGAGTCCAGGTTGCCTCCAGAATACCTCCCTCTCTAGGGGAGTACAGGTCGCCTAAGGGAGCCTGGATGACTCTCTGGCTGACCTCAGGGAGTCATCTGGGAGAGTCATATAGCTCCCCTGGTCATATGTCTCCCCCAGGTCTCTCCCTTAGGTCAGCAAGAGAGTCACCCTTAGGCAACCTGGACTCCCCGAGAGAGGGGAGTCATTCTGGAGGCAACCTGGACTCCCTTTTGACCCTGTTTCTTCTCTCTGTGTATTATAATCATGACACTGTGTACAGTACCTGTACATGTGTAGCTAAAGGCATGGGGCATGTATCTGGGTTAATGCAAGGATGTAGTTACAGACAATGGTCGGATGTAAATGGACAGAGCATGTATAGTCACGGGGAATTGGTTATAGTCCATAATCAGAGTGAAATGGTTATAGGGAGACTTGATTACAGGATCTGGTTGGTGCACAGACATGGACAGAGGGTACATTAACCCTTTCAAGACGGCATGATGCCTTAATGCATCATACCTTGGTTGTCATGATGCATGAATGCAGCCTGGGTGAATATCTCACCTGTACTGCATTCAAGCATCATGCCAACCCTACGCAGTTGAGACACTCCTGTAGGGTCGGCATGATGCACCAATGCAGCACTTTAGGGGATTGCCGGGGCTGCATTAATTGGTTAATCATGACGACAAATGTCATATTTTAGTGGCATTTGTCCTTAAAGTGTTCAGTAAATACACCATTATAGTAAAACTTGTTCTAGTCAATGATCTCAGAGAACAACACACATGACAAAGGCCTATATATATTTGGTTTGGATATAAATGCTTGAGTGCAGTCTACTCAAAGAAATAAAATAGTGTACATTTTGGATAGTCTTGGAAAAAATTTGGAGGATTTAGCATTTTTGACAGAAGAAAGTTTCTTCTCATTTTCTTCATTTTCTATTTCCTTGATATAGGTAGGATGAATTAACTGTAGACTTTCAGACATCTCATTTGACTTTGTATTTCCAGACAGGATTCCAGTCCATACAGAAAGTCTTACAACATTTTCCCACATGGCTCTTTCACATACCACCTCCTAATATCACCTGGTGGTCTCGGTCACTTAGTATTCGGGTCATTCAGTGTCCATATTCTACCTACTTCTGCAGCCTTCCGCTCCAGGCCCGACACTACAGTCACATACACACGGTCAAGCAAGAGCATTACAAGTGGAAGGGACAAGGAGTACATCTTACAATGTTCAGGTGATTTCTGTAGTATCTGAAATCAGGCTATTTTATTGCTTGATCAAGAATGCCATTGCTGTCCTATCATTTTCTGGAAGAACCTATTGTATTTATAATAAAGTTCTTTTAATCTTTGATGTAGCTGTGGTGGTTGTCCTGTCTCCATGTCCACTTCATTACCCAGCTCTAATCTTATGGCAGCACCTTCTCACCCCCGCCTCCCTTAGTGCCGCTCTCACTGTAGGCCTTCCCTGGTGATGCCTTTTAGGGGGGCTTACTGCTGATGTAGCATTATCCTTTAACATTTGTCGACAGGATGCATTGATGCAGCACATGAGACTTATTACTCTACAATTACATTTTATGAGGAGAGTCTGGCATTGCAATGTTAAAACTCCCTTCCCTACACCTTATCTACTATATACCAGATGCATTAACTTCAGCTTGCATTCCTCACATTTTGTTTTGCATCGGGGAAAAATCATGTAGAGTTTAGAGGACACGTTGACCCAGACTCAATGTGAGACCGTTCAGGCAGATCAAACCTACATCATTCCAATGTAGTATACATATGTTCCTACATTTGCAGACTCCCCCTCCCCTCCCCACCCATCTCATATCTGGATCTACAGTATTGTGTAAATCTGTCAGCAAAACCCAGTATTTATGTACCACGCAGTGTGGATGGGTTTACTATATACCATATAACACATATGTTGGGCAGTGAGTGGGATGTGAAACAAGGATAGCTTACACCAGGATCTAACACTCATCAGCTTATGGATGGTGTCTGTTATTCTCTTCTGCTTGTGGATTGTAGGTGACTTTAGATAACTCGTAGCAGAAATGTAAGCCACTCTATCATTATATTACATGCCTGTCCATCAGCCTATTGAAGGATGTTTTTTTCTCAACTTGAGAAGATACACAGCATACTTATAGTTACCATATGGTTATAATCTAGTGCAGCAAATAAGATGGAGTTTGTATTTTTATGCCAACGTGGTGGCGAGGCATATACTTTTTGCACATTAGCACATTAGCAGAATGAGCACCGCCATCTTGGATTTACACAAATTTATGCTGTGTGATTACAGTGTAGGGGCATGATAACATATTAGTCTCATACACAGCATTTCTGAGTAACATCTGTTATTTACTTGGCTTCTCTACCTGGAGCTAGTGCACACAGTCTCCAGGATAGGGTCCTCTCTGGGTTACCATGTACCACTCTCAGGTGGGTGGCCGACCCTCCCACCTGGCCACATGATCAAAGGACAAGTGATCATATAAGACCGGGGTGTTTACTTGAGAGGCTAGTCAGTGCAGGCCTGGCTGACGCTATACTTCACTATGTCCAACCGTGCAAACAACGCTGTATATTGATATTATACCGACTGTTTCCTATTCATATAGAAACTTGATCAAAGCCACGTGTTGATTTCACACTGAGTGTTACCTGTTCAGGAACGTGATTTAATTTGTAATAAGAGTCTGTTACTCTCGCACCTGGAAACTGCCGTTCTTGATCCTTAATCTAGAATAACCACAAACCCTCACAACAGTAATATTAATCAACCTTTGATAGGTCCTAAGGTTGATTATAATCATACTCCGCCCCCCCCCCTCCCGAAATGGACCTAAGGACATCAATAGTTATACTGGTTTGTTGCTAATACAGCTGGTTGCCTAGCAACAGATATTCTTACTGTTTAACTGCCTATCAACACACATTGCCATGGTCCTGAGGTTAATTTTAATCATACCTACCTTCCTAAAAAGGAATTCAATGGTTCTATTGTTTATCTACCTAGCATAGTGACAAGCTAATTAATTAGAACATAATGATGTTGTTACGTCACACTTTGTGGCACTGATGTTACGCAGTACCTGAGGCATTGTTTTTACATGGCAACAACCCTAATTCTTGTTACTCCATCAGTCACCAACAGGAACTGACCAGGTGACAGCTTACCAGGATTCCCTTGTCAGTGCGGGACACTGCGCCGTATTGCTATTTAGCATACACTCAGAGACAGGTTGCTGCAGCGTAGTGTTATAGTGAGATGCATGAAGCATAGTTTTTGTTACCTAAATTATAACTAATTTGTGATCTTTCCTACAAATTAGTGATATAAACTACTGTTATAATCAAATTAATTGATAATCATTCTAAAGTCTGGTGAATGCATCAAATTAGTGTTATGATGCATTTAAGAGAAATTTGAAGTTAAACTTGTGTCTCTGCCCCCCCCCCATCCCTCTCCTTATACAATGTACACTGGGAGCCACCACTGTCAAAGGTTGGGGTGAGCGCGGCTTTCACACTCAGCAGCAGTGTAGGTCTACATGCCAGGTTAGATGGTGGGGGGGGGGGGAAAGAGCGTCGCGCTATACAGCGATGGCATATGTGAAGACTGTGTGTGCATTAACAAGGCCTTGGACCATACCTGCTGACCAATGTCTAGAGTTGCGGGAGCCATCACCCAGATGCAAGCTGAAACCTCACAAAGTACTAACTGTGGACATCCGGGAGTGCTGTTAGTTTTATTATAGCGATGATTCTGGTCTCTCCGTACGGGCGGCTATAGAAGTTCTGTCCACAGAATATTTGGTGAGAACCAGGCAGTGACCATACACCCACACACCAAAGCTATTTTTCAAGTTGCATAGATTCCGTATTTCATCATGCTACATAATTGTTCTCAGTATTTCCTTTCCAGAATATACTTTATTGTCCTCCTACAACGTGTAGAAGTGGAGATATTGCGCAGAAGGGGTGTTGAAGAAAGGACCTACGATAGAAATGCACAGGGGCACCAGTTGAGTAGGTCTATACACACAGTATAAGTAGGTGTTTGGCCATGCAGTCACTTGTCTATTACTGTTGTCTTATATTGCATACTGTGTGTAAAAAGGTTTTTTAAGATTTCTATAGCATTTTTTTAATGTCATTATGTAGGATACAGCCATGTACAGAAATAGGAGCCTATGTGCAATCTTGTGATATCTGGGAAATCACCGAGCACCCATGTAGGAGGCTGTAAATTAGCACACACAATATTTAGGATGTATAGGACTCTCTTGTGTTGTTTTTAATGTTTCCTGGCTATTTTAAGAAAATAAACCTAAAAATAACCATCCAATTAGGAGCATTGTCATTTTCTCCATTGGTCATTAACTCATGATGAATGCATCAAAAAGGTCTCTGACAGCTAAAAACGAGCCATGGTATGTTATGATAGCCCTATCAGGGGCTGAACAATCAGATAAAGCCAGAGGCTCATCTCAGTGAACCTGCCAAACACAGAGCCAATTTAATGAGCTAAGCTTGGCCTCACTTTCAGGCCACTATGGTGCACATTGCAGAGTGCCTCCACAAGCTGTATGCACAAGATAGATACCGGAGATTCCAGAGAATAGTGAACAATGGAGAAGTGTTCAATGGTGACGTGTATTTCCCGAGTTTTATTCGTGCAAATAACCAGAAACTCACAATGTACAATGAAGACCTGTATTTCACAGGTATCACTTCAGGAAATGACAGGGAATATGACACAATAACATTTTGAAAACGTTTAAAACATTCTCAAGTTTTGACAAGAGAATAACACAAGTTCAGCTTCAGATTTGGTTTTCAGGGTATTGCTAAGTATTGACTCTGGTATTGGTAAATTATGTTGCAAAAGTTCATATTACTTCTTGCTGGGATAAAAAATATTTGTTTCACCACTTTCACAAATATACACAATGTATATTTTCTAGATATTTCCTGACTTTAAGTACAGAGGCATTGGGCAATCATCTATTCTTGGGTGAGTTGGATTACCCATACAGGCCATTAAAAAGTTTCTTGTAAAAGACAATCCCTTCTCAAAGTCCAGTTTTTAAGTCTTCAATATCAGCTACCAATTGCCACAGAAAAAGGCATTGCAGCTGCATCCAGCCACTTACTGGAAATACCAATCCTTTTTATCAAAGCTCATGATTTAACCTACTTTGCATAACCATTTCCTAAAACAGCTGTAGCCACACAATTGTATTTTTATTTGTGGTAGAATAAATGAAAAAGTGTGATTTGTTGCCAAGGTCAATGAGGAAATAGGTACTTCTTTTTATTGTTTTAAGTGTTTTGTCTGGTGCCCTAATCAGTACAGCTAATTGGGCAATTTCTCCAATTAACCAAGGTTTTTCATCTAATTGAGTTTCTGATATGATTTAATTTTATTGCTAATTGAATCCTGTTATGGTGAAAAAATGATAATGACTGGTTGATGAAGTGTAATTTACACAATTAACGCTTTTAGGACAACATAGTGCTTTAATGCAGACAAGCACTTAGTAGTCATGATGAATTAACGCAGCCCTGGCGAGTAACTTGCTTGTGCTATTTTAGAACATCATGGCCCTGCAGGGTTGATACATTCTGAAAGGGTCAGCATGATGAACCAATGCAGCACCAGTGAGCTACTTACTGGGGCTTCAATAGTGCATCATGACTACACATTTCATAGTGGCATGGCATCCCTTGAGGGTCAAACTGTAAACTCAGTTAAATTAAAAATCCTGATAAAAAATGTGTATCAAGAACAATGGTGCTGTTAAATAGGATTGGAAATTGGTTTGAAAATGTAAAATGTTTTATGGAATCTGTTGGCAACTGTTGCCAGTGTAACATTGTTTGATATTATTTGGCATTTTCCTGTGCACAGCTCCAAGTTGGATATTTTGTAGTTGTGGTTAAAGGCACCACAACTGTCCTAGTTTCTACTCAAATTGGGGTCTTCTTTTTTTTGGGAAGCTTAGGAACACCAGTATTCGGTGTGAGGCCATCCCTCCAAACAGAACTCAAGAATCACACAAGTTAGAAATGTGTGTATTTCCCTGGGAAACACACAAGCTCTATGCACACATGAGAGACATGGGCGATTCTCATTAATAGTGTGCGTTCCTTGTGACAACGGTGATATGTATTTCCGAAGTTTTACTGATGCAAATAAACAGAAATTCTACAAATAGAATGAGGACCTGTCTTTCATGTGTTTTAACTACAAGAAATGACACAGAATATGACACAATCAAATTTCAAAAAATGCTCAAAGAACATTCCAAAAACGTTCTAAAATTCTCACGTTTTGACACAAGAATGACACAAAATTTTGTTGGCAGGGATGTTATGACAGAGTGACTATAAACTACTCAGAAGTTTACTTATTGAAAAATGTGTTTAATCGTTTTGCAGGAGAGATATTTCTGTAGAACGATTGACAGGGCAATGTGAATAAATATAACATGAACCTTTTGACCCACTAATGCCTGTATGGTACTTTAAGCACTGCAGGGGTGACAAACTAAGGTTTTCAAATTTGGTGTTGTCCATTCAATTACCTTAAAAGTGTGAAGTGAAATGTGAAGTTATCAGTATATTAGAGCCTACTCTTTGTGAGTATGTCTAATACGTTGGGATGTCAATACAAAATAAAGTCATATCATGCGGAGCAAGCAATTGATTGTCAAGGGCAGCAGTGCCTGAAGTGAAATCTGATTGGTCCTGGTAAGCAGCCAGAATTGGAATGAGGCCCCCAAACTGTCACCTGAGTCGCCGGATGCACCCTATCCCAGCTATTAAAACTATTTTACGTCAGAATAACGTCTCAAAGTTTTATGTAATGTTATGCCTTAAGGAGCCTTAGAGAAACATTACAAAATGCTGTGTAACGTTTTTTTGTTTACCGGGATATCAGACATATTTCCGTAAGTAAATTGATCAGAAATGGGGAGAAATGGAGCGCATGACAGAAAATGAGAAAATTAGGTATCCTTTCTTGTCGTTGGCTATTTGGGATGGTCTAGTAGTCACCACTGAAGCATCTAAGACAAAGGTCTGCCAAGCATGGAGGCACAGTGTTCAGGTACGGTCAGTTTCCTTGCTTCTCCCATATTAATGCCCTTTTAATGTGCATATTTATTGTTCATTAGGGTAGATTCACCACACGTTGGACACATCCCCTGGGACGGACAGTGAAATTTGATGGTATTTCTCTACAGCACTACTTCTAGTGTTTGTGTTTTGGAAAGAATAACACTAAAATATTATGTGTCCGACTCAAGGTGAATCTACCTTATACCATCTGCAGAGCTGGAGTGTATCAGCCCTTGTAGTCAACATGATGCCTATATGCATCAGCAGTGAGTTACTCAAGTTAAATGTTTGCTAAATAATAGAAGTGTAACCAATAAATATCAAGTTTTGAAACAATTTTTGAAACCTTTTTCATTCTTTACAAATCAGTCAAAAGAACAACAGTTGTGGAGCAGAGCAGGGCCTGATACGAGCACTGATCTTACTGTTCCTGGCAAGCAGCCAGAGTGAAAATAAGGCCAGCCAGCCACCAGTCACCATAGTTAATTGCACCATTGACTGACCATTTACTGAGAAAATGAGAGGTACAGTGACCCAGTATATGTCATATGCCCGACTGATGTTAAACATTGGTGGAAAAGAAATGACCTGAATTGTCCATGCTTACTAGTGTATCTGCCTGAATGGCCAATAAGCAGACCGGATACTGAATAGATTGCTGCGTCTATCTTTCTCATTTTCTGTCCTCGGGCTGCACTTTGCTCCATTTGGCATCCTATCTGCTGAGAGAAAATCATTTTGATTTGTGTCACTGTGGGGTATGATAGGGATGTGGCCCTGCAGGGTGACTAGTGGGTGGGGGGTCAGTTCCAATTCTGGTTGCTTGCCAGGAACAATAAGATCACTGGTCACATGAAGCAGTTCTTACCCCCAAACAGGCTGTTGTTACTCATTTGCTAAGGAAACTAAACAGGTTTTTTAAATAGTTTTCTTAAAAAACACATTCAATAACACCTCTGCACTGGATAACAAATGTAAAACTGATATGAACATGCAAAGTGAAGGGGCAGCAATATTGCTCACGCTGAAGGCAGAGTTTGGTGTATAAATATCGGATCAATGACAAACATATCAAATAAAGAAATAGATACCAAAATGTGTTAGAAATGTGCTGGTTTTTATATTTTAGAAATTTCAGTTGCTTTAGGCCAAAAGAAAGAGGTTTTTTTTAGGTAACCAGACCGACCCTATCAAACCAGGGCTGACCCAAGGCTTTTTTATGCAATTTTGAAGATTTTTTTGTATTTTTACCTTTTTTGGGTCAATTTTAGTGTCTTAGGAAAGGCGGCTTAGTACTTTCATGTAAAAATAAAAAAGTAAAAAACAAAAAAAATCCGATCTTCCGAGCCTAAATTTTCTTGCTATGTTACCTAAAACAAACCTATTTTTTTTGGCCTAACAACCTCATCAGGTGTGAAGCCACAGACACCCACACATCACAAGGAGTCATCTCCTACCAATCCAAAGGGCGTTTCAACAAGAGGTTGAAGTACCCAGTATAGTATAGGTAACTGTGTGGGTGGGTGTATGCAAGCCGCTCGGAGCAGGCTAAAATACTGCAGACACAGAGTGACACAGACAGTCAGATATGGCCCGGGATGAGAGGAAAGCTTAAAGTGGTACATGGCACTAAATAGACACAAAGGGCATATATACGTGTAATCTGTTGGCCATGCAAGGGTACAAAATGAATGTGGCAATATGGGCAAGAGAAAAAGTAACAAGACAATTTTGGAGAGAGGAGAAAGAGACTAGCAGAGAAAGAGGAATAATAATGATACAGCAACGACGGAAAGAAGACCAAAATGGAGAGAAAAGACAGAGATACATGATATGACCCTCTCTACTTTGACTTCCAAACTCCACAGAGAGAGAGAGACATGGATTCTGATACACTAGAGCGCTTATAGCTAATCAAATGGACAATGCCTAATATGAAAGTCTTAGTTTGCATACCCTGCATACTCTGAAGCACTATTCAGACATTGATAGGTTGAAAAGGTATGCATCAACGTTTTTTTATATCATCCTGACATCCTAAACATTCCATAAGGAGATAAAACCAAAACCTAGAGTAGTAGACCAGCATCTACTCTACTACCCTGTATGTTTAGTATTATCAGCAAATGTAACACAAAATTCGGAAAAAAGATTTTACTGGGTCTATATATATTAAGAGTATTTTATGATTGTGTCCTGTTCAGTGCATTGTATCTGATTAAATTTAAAGTATTGTAATTTGTAAATTGGCCAGTGTATAGATTGAGATCTCCTCTTTCCAATGCTACCAAACGTGATAATAGTAAATCGTGCCTGTAAGAGAAATATAATGTAAATACATAAATACAGTGATGCTGATGGGCAGGCCATTATACTGGTACGTCCTAGATCCTGAGTACAAGTACAGCGGACTTAGGACGTACTAGAATAGGGGGTATGTCCCAAACCTGCTACGTTGTCTTCCCAACTCCACAGAGAGAGAGAGACAAGGACTCTGATACACTAGAGCGCTTATAGCTAATCTAATGGACAATGCCTAATATGAAAGTCTTAGTTTGCATACCCTGCAGACTCTGAAGCACTATTCAGACGTTGATAGGTTGAAAAGGTATGCATCAACGTTTTTTTATATCATCCTGACATCCTGACATCCTGATGCAAGATTGATCCACCATTCTATATAACGTTTTACATCCAGCAATCAATTTTGCATCCTATTCAACTGCACCATTGACCATGAAACACGTTTTTATTCACCTGAAATTACTCAATTTAACTTATTGTTTATGCCTGTTAGCATGTCACTATGAAATTTGTCATTATGATGCATTAGTGCATCATGCTGATCCGTTGTCCCTTCATGTTGTATCAACCCTGCAGGGTCAGCATGATGCTTGAATGAAGCACTGACAAGTTACACCCCTTGGCTACAAGCACGCATCATGACATCCAAGAGCATTAAACATAAAGGCACCAAGCCATCCTTAAAGAGTTAATTGTGTAAATTACACTTCACCAAGCAGTCATTACTGGTTTTACCATAATGTGATTTGATTAGCAATAAAATCAAATCATGTCAGTAATTCAACTAAATAAAAATGGTAATTTGGGAAAATTCCCAAGAACTAATTATCAGAGGTGTGCTGATTTGTGCTCCAGACAAAACACTTAAAGCAATAAAAATATAATTCTGTACCTATTTCCCTCTTGACAGTAGCAACAAATTGACCAAATTGCACCTTTTGATTCATTAAACCATGAGACACAAATTCAATTTTGTGGCTTCAGCAGTTGCAGAAAATGAATTATACATAGTAGGTTGAATCATGACACCCATAGCTTTGAATAAAAACATCATTATTTCCGGAGTTATCTTCAGTGCCTTATTTCTTGGACCATTGATGTTTGATCTTGAAATAAGGCAGAAAAAACTAGAGGGGAGTGTGTTTTTGACCTGGACAAAGGAATTTAATTCAAAAGCTTTTTTAGGGCAATTATGGATAATCCAGCTAAGGAAGGATTCTATTGTTGTCCCCTGCCTCTGTATTCTATAATCAGTCTGGCGTCTCCTGGAGAGCCCCCTGACTGTGAGGTGATTACAAGATGTATTATTGGTATCAATTTAACCCACCTCAGCACCCCTGGCCCCAAACTCGGATGTGGTTTATAGCAGTCATTAGAGTAGCTCACACCCTCCTTGTCCTTCTGTTAACCCAATGACAGTCATTGATTAACTGTTACATAGATCACCCCTTGACCACTGTTTTATAGCCCTGGTCTATATCTAAAAGGGATGGGTTAGACATTAGGTGTCAATTCACATTTAATATAACCACAGTCAAATTTCACTCAAGGAGCGGGCTTCCCATGGTGAACTCATTAGCCAGCCCCTTTGTCGGCCTCACCAGCAGATGCTAGTATAGCCTGTACTGTACTACCCATGGCCATTAGCGTTTTAGACATAGACAGGGTATGTCCAGAAAGCTTTTGGAACTGTGGTCCAAATGCGAGTTGACTTTGCTTCACGTTTCCCTGGCTTTGATATAGACTATACAAACTCATAAATTATTGAGCAGTATCTTACATATGTATACTAAAGATGATTAATGAATTAAATTACAGAGATTATTTAATTTCCACATTATTAATTGGTCTAGACAAGGCTATTATTATCTAGTTCTATATTTCAGTTCACCCAATTAAGGCCCTAAGTAGCATGGACAACCACTCATGGTATATCTTGATTGGGTAAAGAAATCGACATGATTGGTTGACACAAAAAAAATCCATAGAAAAATGACCCTTCTTTCCGTAACTCTAAGACAGCCCCGGCTCCTTCTGAGAGTCACAGTAGATGCCAGATTCAGTATAGGACAGTGAGTGGTTATAGACTGAAGAATTTGTGAGTGTGTCGCGTCATCAACTGGCTCTTTTCTCATCTGTCTGATTTATTGAAGGAGTCATAAGATCCTGCATTTAGTTGTGTTGCATCCAAATAATCAGTCTCGCTAAACTGATATTGTAGCTATAAACACATAATTACCTATTGTAGGAACAGACTGTCTTGCTAAACAGACACTTGTTGTAGTAGTATTTATATAAATAACATAGTGAGATTTCATTAGAATATTTGCATACCTCATGATGAGACAAACCCTATTGGAAACATGTATTTGACATATGACTTTGTATCGGCTACACATAACTGCCAGTCACATGTCCGTGTAATATATGAATGCAACAGGAAGCACCCTGGAGTGGCAATTGAAAGCAGGAAATCTGTACCTTGTTATCAAAAGAAACTTTCATCAAAAATAGTTCAATACATTCACACCTTTGCTTCACCATGTTAGCCGATTTTATCATCCACATTAAATACTGGTGATTGACAGCTAACATTTTGAAATGAATATTTCAATTAGGTTTTATAAATTAGAAACACATCCATACTATAAATTGTTCTCAATGAAAGAAGTTCGAGGTGCATTGCAGTCCAGGTTTCCTGGATGCCTTGGCTGACTCAGACACATGGAGATATAAAGCCGTGGCAGCCATGTAATCTAGAAGCCACAGTGGAGAGTTGAGTGCAGCCAGGCCCTGAATTGCTTACAAACTGTTACAACCCTAACCTGGGATGGTGAAGATTGCAAACGTTTTGGTAAGGGAATACCCTTAAACAGGCAGCATGACAATTCCAAGGTTAACCAGGCCTTTCTAGTCTATGTGTATGTATATGTCAGTGATTTCAGACAAATGTGATGAATTTCTTATCAACAGAACATGAGAAATGTTATGCTTTCATGCTACCAGTAGATTATATATGTAGTTTTACATTTTGTATCTACTGACAGGATATATTTTCATCAAAATGAATGCTTAATATTGGAATTCTCTTCTTAACATTGATAACGTCCAGTCAACTATATGTGATATGAATACATTTTAAACAACTACAGACCAAGCCTTGTTAAACTATGGAATGAGTAAACAAATGCTGACTATGTGGTAATGCTGCGTTTGAACGTTGTGAATGTTTTATAAAACCTAATTTCAATGCCCCATGGCAGTCTCACAGTAGTTTCTATCTGAAAGAGATTGTAGTTTATGATGTAAACAAATAAAAACATGCTGATTCAACTGTCCATTGTTCTCATTGTCAGTAATTGTGAAATTGGGTTGGAAAACAAATAGAGCATGATGTGTTTTGACAGGATTGATTACAGACAGAGCATCTTATTATCATTGTCTGTTTTGTAATTTTCTGCAAGAATGTTACAGGTACAGGGACAGTCTGCTCATTAGGTATTCTTACCATTAGTCCATAATCCTGCTATTGTCACCTTCACACTGTTTTACCTCAAGCATTTTTGTTATAAACTTTCTATTCCACACCAAGCATTTACACAGTTATACAAGCTGTAATGTTAAATAATGAAATGTTTAAATAACACCCCAGTGGGCACAAAATTCAGTTCAACGTTGAATCAACATTGAAACAACCTTGAATCAACATTGACAACCATTTATCAATGTCTATTCAATGTTCTGTGCTCACTGGTACTGACTGAAATAACGGTTCTTTTGTGTTGCCAGTCCTGATCATCGATGCTGGTTAGAATTATCTGACCAACATAGCCAATCTCAATTACTCTTTATCTCATCCACCTACCAAATCAATAAAACCAATCCCTCTAAGCGCTACCTCACCCCCCCTGCAGCAAGGTCTACTTCCCCTACCTCCCCTCTTGTCATCGCATCTTCTCTAGATCAACCATAAGATGCCTCCCCTTCTCGTCACACTCTCCTCCTTCCACTCCCTATTCAGCCTCCCCACAGTACCAGAAATAGAGTAACAGGTTGACCTGCTAGATACGAAGGTGAAGACAAGTATATGCTTATTCAGTACAGGAGCTTATCAATTGGTCTTGTGTGTTTATCTCTTTCAGATTCTGAAGCAGCTGCATGGACTAAATATACTACTGTGCTCAGTTGACAGCTTTAGATGATGTTCTCTTTTTTGTACATATCTTTTAGAGATGCCAACAGATCCCTCAAAGTCAGTTTTTATACTACAGTCTTTTCGCAGCCGGTCAGAAACATGTCAGCTTGCTACTTCAGACAAGTTTTCTTGTTTGTAGAGTTTTTTTCTAGGGTGTATAAATCATTCATCAATTTGAATCATTCAAAATCATGACTACAAATTATAGTATAGATCAGAACTTTTTTCTCTATTGTCCCATGCAACAAGTAACTCCAGTATTATCAGCGTGCAAGCTGATGCAGTCAGGAGAAGAGAACAAACTAAGACATCTTTTATGTATGTTGCCTTATATGGGCCCCATATCCCTTTTTTTAAGAGCAGATACTCTACAGGATCATAAGAACATAATAAAGTAGATGATAAAATATGGTTCCGGGGTCTCTATAGGAAAGTGTTTGCACAGAAACGAGCACCTGTATCATGCCTCCCCAATGGCTATTCACCATAGATCCATATGATATCGATAGCAGATTTTGCATTTGGTATTATTACATTTAACATAAGAAAGCAGATGCTGTTTCAGATTCTCAAACAGATATTTCACAGTATTATCTTTTGTTCAAAATTCTTAGTCCGTGCAAAAAAGAAAAGACAGACCACTACTTCGTATGGAACTATTGAAGCTTTGTCTCCCGTTACGACGAAAGAAAAAATCACTAATGACTCAATGTACTTGAGCCGAGGGGAACTAGGTTATACCGTAGGTGGAACACCACCCATATTTACAAGAGGGACTGGACAATCCACCGAGGCTGTTTGCACAGGTCACTCACCCTGGTATTTAGGGCAGTTCTGGTACATCACTTTGTTTTTACTATAGCTTTTATATAATCATATTTTCAATTTTTTTGTGATATTGCGAAAAATAAATACCTATTGGGTACATAGATCAGTACACCAATTACCAACTTATGGATGCATTATGTGCCTGGTCCATTGCATTTCTGAAAAATTACATCTTTAAATCTGTTATTTATCTGGTAAGACAACCATAGAGCAGACATAACAGCTGTCTCTGCTGGGAGAAGGTGTGAAAGCCTGAGTGCCAGCCTGCTATACCAGACTGATGTGCTTGGATAGTGTAAACAACCTGACCTAACACCCTGCCTGTAAAGACTCCTGACCTGTTATACCAGGCTGGGCAGCCACCATTAACAGGCTGCCTGGAAATACATATCAGGCTGTATCTCTCGTCCAGTTCTCCACCTGATCAGAGAGAGTCTTTATTGTGGCTTCTAGTTCATTATATTTCAAGACATTGTGGCTTCAGATATATGATAAACAGCTTCATTCTCCATTGTTCTTCTAAAACCGTCAACAAAATGTTATATATTGGTTAGTGATTGTGGCTAGTTAAGATAAACCTATGCAGTTAGATAATTGTCTAGATCAAAAAGCAGTTTGCGAGTGAAAGCTTACTTCAGTGAACTTGATTTGGCAGAGACAGACCAAGGAAGACCAAATTGCCTTTATACATTAAGGGAAAAGATTTTTATCCTCGAAGAAGTATGAATTAATTCCTTGTTTTTGTCTTTAATTCGAGAATTGTAAAAACGACAGACAATTTCAAAACCAGGGGACTTACCACCTAGATTACTAACCCATTTGTTTTTTCCCAGTGATTTGAAATGAGAATGGGATTGCAATCCAAATCTAAAAGTTGAATCTATTTTGCTTGTACATGAGAAGTAGATGATGACAAGGATGGTCCTATTCACTAAGAAAGTATCCAGTATATGTGTACATGGCAAAATTTTTAGAAGTGGTCATTGGCGTGTGTTGTTTTGATCTGCACATTACTACACAGAAATCATTCGCTCCATTATCCTACCAAGCCCCTCTCAAAAGTTATGTTCAAATGTACTTAGGACAACCAATCTTAGCTTTGGCAATGCATAGGCTTTCACCAAAAAAGGGCGTTAATGTCCCCCCTTTACTACCATAAATCACTCACACCCTCATTAAAGTCTAATTCAGTTAAAAACTAAACTTCTCTAAAACGAACAGAACGTGACTGAAATGCTTAAGGTAATCCAATTTGACCTACGTTGAGCTCTCTCGTCGATTGACGGCCACTGGAGTGTCTGTGGGGTGTGGTGTGTGTTTGTTGTCTCTGCTATCTGTCCCTGGGGGCTCACAGACAGGGAGTGGGTCACCTCAATGCCAGGCTGTTAAACACTGGACAGAAGCAGATCCATGTTGAGAATGATGCAAGGTATCTTATACACAATCCATTAATCTTGCAATCTTACATGGGTATCCATTGTTTGCCGTTGTTTGCCAGTCATGGACAGAATAATTCATCAATGATCTTACTCCTGTGACATGAACCTATTTGATGTGTAAATCTGAGAGCCGTCATGCAGGAGGAACAGATGATTGATGCACTGCTATCATTTCTCACCCTTTATGGATGGATGACGCTAAAGTATGTCATTTGTCTTCAGTGCAGCCATGAATGCAGCCCTTATAAGTTACTGTTGCATTTATTGATTATGATGAATAAGAGTATTATGCATTAATGAAATATTCCATCCTTAAAGGGTTAATAAAATTTGATACCAACTCTAAATAAAATTAATTGTTTTACCCTTACAGGATGTCAGACACATTTAAACGGGAATTCAAGTTCTTCTCTAAATCAGACTTAGTTATGTCCCTAGGGTATATCAGTACCTGACATGTTTTTTTGCTTAAAGGACTTTCACTGTGTTTACATGTGTATGTGAGGCCTGCCTGGTTGGAGTGTGTGCTGTGTTACTAAGTGGTACCAGGATGATACCATCATCTACTGTCTGCAGGACGAGGAGGACAGGCATGAGCTATGAGAGGGCATGGCATCTGCAGTCTTATGGGCAGCCATTCAAACCAAATATTCATCACTATATTATATATGGATAGAACCATAGCCAGGCTGGAGGTTAAGGTTTTGAACATATTCTATTTGATAAGATGCTGATTTATCTGCAATAATTATCTTCAAACATACATACATGATGCTGATCTGAGAGGGAGTGTTCATGGGCTTGCCTGATTTTGACGGGAATGCAGAAGCCTCCGTGCTCCCCCCAAGCTGGGTGGAAATTGATTGCTGCTGATCCCTAAAGCTGGGCAAATAATTCAGATTAGATAATGTATTCCAGATTAGAGTCTATATAAGACCTTGCTCCAATTAGCTATTTTAGTCAGTACAGGCCTGAATCAATCCCCACATTACTCTTGGGGCCTTCATGTACAATTTCCTTTACATATTCATCAATACCAGCTGATTTTCCGCTCTCTGCCCATCAGTTGAGCTTAGGGCAATGTGGGGGTCAGCCCTGGTTATATAGACCCATTCTCAATAAAGGTTTCCGGTAGAATGGCCCTACTGTGGGACAAGAAATATTTTTGTGCAGATTTTATGTTTTACCATATAAACTTGAAGTGACTTAGAGTGAGTTTATTAAAATGCTGTAACCCTGTAATGTAAATAGGAAAGAGATATCTTATCAGTGTTGTGGTTCTAAGTTATGTCAGTTAAAACACAGAGTGGCAGTTTCAAAGCCTGTCATCTCTAAATGCGAGATTAAATCTTATAATCAGTTCATGCCACTTCAAGGTGGTACAGTAAAAGCATGTCTGCACAATGACAATGTGCTGCTCGTGTGCAGAGAGCAGATAAAACACAGGTTTATGGGCAGGGAGTCATGATCTAGACTGCAGGGCAGCTCCCTGGGCAGCTGGCCAGAGGCTAGCCCATTTTATGTGGCATGGTCTTTACTATGTGCTATTTGTATGAGCAAACTTGGTGATAAACCACCTTGGAGCTAGCCTTAAAGCCTGGGAAGTAACATGGAATGTTTCTGTATTGATGAAATGCTGTACTACAGTTTGTTATGCACTAGGATAGATTCACTATGAGTCAGACAAATACCCTGAGACAGACAGTGAAATCATTTCAAGGGCTGCATTCATGCATCATGACTACTAGGAGCCCTTCGGCATGAAAGCAGTATGTTATCCTCAAAACATTAATTGTGTAAATAACACTTCATCAAGCAATGATTACTGTTCTTTTGCAACATAACAGGATTCAATTAGCGATAAAATTAAATCATATCAGAAATTCAATTAGGAAAGGCTCGGTTAATTGGAGAAATTGCCCAATTAGCTGTGCTGATAAGTGTCCCTGACAAAACACTTAAAAAAATAATAGAAATACCTATTTCATCATTGACCTTGGCAACGAATCAACAAATTACTTTTTCATTTATTCTCCCACAAAATTTAAAAAACATTTGTGTGGCTTCAGCTGTTGTTGGAAAAAAAAAAGCAAAGTAGGTTAAATCATGAGCCTTGATAAAAAGCATTGGTATTTCCTGTAAGTGACTAGATGCAGCTGCAGTGCCCTTTTTCTGTGGCAATTGATAGCTGATATTCAAATAAGGCTTTAAAACTGGACTTGGAGAAGGGATTGTGTTTTACCAGGAACAAGGAAGAAACAAGGGAAATTGACAAATATTCATTTTCTATGGCATTTATGGGTGGTCAATCTCACCAAATGATATATACACGTATTCATGATACATTGAGGCTGTGTACAGAAAACCCTTACACTACACTTATCTAACTTATACGGTGTGTACAGGTGTGTTATTCAACTGCCTTCTTGCCGTAGTGTGTTGTCGCTGTTCCAGAGGTTGAATGGACAGTACCTGTTGCTTTGGTGTTTGGAAGGGCGAGACAATAATGTCTGTTGCTCTTTTGAAAAGCGATGTATGAGGCGTACCAGTAGTAGATGTTGGTTGTATGTGTGTCTGCATAGAACTGTGGGTTGTGGTCGTGATAGGGAGCAGGCCTGCTATGGTAGTGGTCGCGGCGACTGATACATCTGTGGGCTGTGTGACTCCGTCTGTGCTTGGCTGTCCAACCTGTGTACTTAGTCTGTACCCTGCTACAGCACCGTCCTGCGCTTGGAGAGTGAGGGCTGGCGTTCTCGTGTTGGTAGGCAGCTGTGTAACCAGGGTGTTTTGCTCTGCTGGAGGGGTAGTTATAGCAGGCACCGTGGCTATGGCTTGAAATGCTGGGGGTTGGGTGGAGACAAGGCTGGTCTGTACCGGTGGTGTAACAGGGGGGGGGGGGGGGCTGACCTGCCCCAGCTAATGGTGTTGGTAGATGTGTACTTCTCTGCCTGCGGATCTCCGCCCTGACCTTACTCCTAGGTCTCCACAGTTAGTACTTCATGAGGTGTCAGCTTGCATTCTGGATGATAGCTCCAGCAGCTCTACACATTAGTCAGTTTATGTTGGTGAATGATGGAGTGAAAATACAAACTCCATCTTATTTGCTGCACTAGATTATAACCATATGATACTATGAATCTGCTGTGTATCTTTTTAAGTTGAGAAACATCCATCCTTCAATAAGCTGGTTTGCATGTATACAATTTTTTTCTTTTAAATCATTTCATTTATACTGGTCAATATAGCTAGTGTTACTCACATTTCTGTTATAAGTTATCTAAAGTTAACTACAATTCACAAGCAGAAGAAAATAAAAGATATCCATTAATAAGCACGGGATCCTGGTGTAAAGCCTCATGTGTTACCCCCCCACTCTCTGCCCAATGTGTTGTGGATAGCACAGATGTGTTCTATAATAAACCCATCCTCACTGTGGGGTACATAAACCTAGAGCTGTGCTGACAGATTTACACAATACTGTGGGTCCAGATATGAGAAGGGTGGGGAGGGGGAGGGGGTGTCTGCAAATGTAATCAGAAACATATGTATACAACATTTGAATGATGTAGGTTTGATCTGCCTAAACGGTCTCACATTGAGTCTGGGTCAAGGTGTCCTCTAAACTCTACATGATTTTTCCCCGATGCAAAACAAAACCTGAGGAATGCAAGCTGAAGTTAATGCATCTAGTAATAGATAAATAGTAGGGAAGGGAGTGCAGCAGATAAGAAGAGTTTTTACATTGCAATGCAAGACTCTCCTCCTAGAGTGTAATTGTAGAGTAATAAGTCGGCAGTGCTGCATCAATGCATCCTGTTGACAAATGTTAAAGCGTAATGCTACTTCAGCAGTAAGCCCCCCTAAAAGGCATCACCAGGGAAGGATTACAGTGAGAGCAGCACTAAAGGAGGCCGGGGGTGAGAAGGTCCTGCCATACCGTTAGTGCTTGGTAATGAAGTGGACATGGAGCCAGGATAACCTCAACAACTAGGTCAAGGCCCTGATTAAGTACTAATCAAAAGAACTTAATAATAAATACAATAGCTTCTCTAAGAAAACGATAGGACAGCAATGGTATTCTTGTTCAAGCAACAAAATAGCCTGAGGTGAGATACTTCAGAAATCACCTGAACATTGTCAGAACTACTCCTAGTCCCTTCCACTTGAAAAGGTCTTGCTCGGCCATATTGAAGTGACTGCAAGGTTAGTCCGGGGGCAGAATGCTGCAGAAGTAGGTAGAATATGGACACTGACAGACCTGAATACTAAGTGACCGGGGCCTCCAGGTGATATTAGGTGATTTATTGAAGTTTTACTATAATGGTGTTTTTACTGAACCCTTTAAGGACATATGTCAATAAAAGATGACATTTGTCTTCATGATGAACTAATTAATGCAGCCCCAGCAAGTAACTAAAGTGCTGCATTGGTGCATTATGCCGACCCTACAGGAGTGTCTCAACTGTGTAGGGTTGGCATGATGCTTGAATGCAGTACTGGTGAGATACTCACCCAGGCTGCATTCATGCATCATGACAACCAAGGTATGATGCATGAAGGCATCATGCCGTCTGAAAGGGTTAATGTGCCCTCTGTCCATGTACGTGCACCAACCACATCCTGTAATTAAATCTCCATATAACCATTTTACTATAATCAATTTCCCCGTGACTATACATGCTCTGTCCATTTACATCCGACCACTGTCTGTAACTACATACTTGCATTAACCCAGATACATGTTCCATGCCTTTAGCTACACATGTACAGGCACTGTAAACAGTTCCATGATTATAATACACAGAGAGAAGAAACAGGGTCAAAAGGGAGTCCAGGTTGCCTCCAGAATGACTCCCCTCTCTCGGGGAGTCCAGGTTGCCTAAGGGTGACTCTACATCATTCCAATGTGGTATGCAGATGTTTCTGATTACATTATTGTGTAAATCTGTCAGCACAGCCCTGTGTTTATGTACCCCACAGTGGGGATGGGTTTACTATAGTACACATCTGTGCTATCCACAACACATTGGGCAGAGAGTGGAGAGTAACACATGATAGGGCTGCAGCAGACCCTCCAAAAGAGCCATATTTCAGGAGTTTAATTTGAGGAATTACTAAAAGCTATGGCTCTACACCAGGATCTCGCACTCATAAATCCATCAGCTTATTGATGGACATCTTTTATTTTCTTCTGCTTGTGAATTGTAGTTAACTTTAGATTACTCATGGCAGAAATGTGAGTAACATTAGCTATATTGGCCGGTATAAATGAAATGATTAAAAAGAAGAAAAAATTGTATACCTGCCAATCAGCTTATTGAAGGACGGATGTTTCTCAAAGATACACAGCAGATTCATAGTATCATATGGTTATAATCTAGTACAGCAGATAAGATTGAGTTTGTATATTTACTCCATTATTCACCAACATAAACTGACTAATGTGTAGAGCTGCGGGAGCCATCATCCAGAATGAAAGCTGACACCTCATAAAATACTAACTGTGGACACCCAGGAGTGCTCATAGTTTCATCATATGTATGCATGTCATGCAGCTTTACAGGGAACTTAGGAAATTTGAGTAGGATTTGAAACACCAATCAAAACCAAATGCAGAGCCAATTTAATGTGCTGCACGTGGCTGCACTTTCTGGCCACTGCAGTGCGCATTGCAGAGTGCCTACACAAGCTCTATACACAAGATAGTCACGGGAGATTCCTGGCAATAGTGAACATTCTTAGTAACATTTTCAATGGTGATGTGCATTTCCCGAGCTATATTCGTGCAAATAACCAGAAATTTGACAAGTACAACGATGACCTGTATTTCACAGGAGTGCTGTTAGTTTTTTTATATGTATACATGTCATGCAGCTTCATAGGTTAAACTCAGTGGGATTTTTTTTATCCTTACGCACCTAGCAAAACCAAATGCAGAGCCAATTTTATGTGCTGCACAATGTATATTTTCTAGATATTTCCCGACGTTAAGCACAGAGGCAATGGGCAATCATCCATTCTTGTGTGAGCTGGATTACCCATCAAAGGCCATTAAAAAGTAAATGTCAGTGTCGCTTGTTTCTTTCTTGTTCCTGGTAAAAGACAATCCCTTTTCAAAGTCCAGTTTTTGAGCCCTATTTCAATATCAGTTATCAATTGCCAAACAAAAAGGCACTGCAGCTGCATCCAGCCACTCACTGGAAATACCAGATTTTTTTTCAAGGCTCATGATTTAACCTACTTTGCATAATTATTTTCTACAACAGCTGAAGCCACACAAATGTATAAATGAAAAAGTGTGATTTGTCAATTTGTTGTCGAGGTTGTCGAGGTTCTTTTTATTGTTCTAAGTGTTTTGTCTGGGGAACTAATCAGCACAGATAATTGGGCAATTTCTCCAATTAACCAAGTTTTAAAAACTCTAATTGAATTTCTCGTATGATTTAATTTTATTGCTAATTTAATCCTGTTATGGTGAAAAAGCAGTAATGACTGCTTGATGAAGATGAATGATTTACACAATTAATGCGTTGAGGACAACATAGTGCTTCAATGCAGACAAGCACTTAGTAGTCTTGATGAATTGCCGAAGCCCTGGCAACTTGCCTGCGCTACATTCAAACATCATGGCCCAGCAGGGTTGATACATTCTGAAAGGGTTGGCGTGATGCACCAATACGACTCAAATTACTTAGTTACAAGGGCTGCATTAGAGTATCATGACAACAAATTTCATAGTGACATGCCATCCATAGAGGGTCAAACTGTAAACTCAGTTAAATTGAGTAATTCAAACCTGATAAAAAAACGTGCATCAAGAGCAGTGGTGCCGCTAAATAGGATTGGAAATTGCTTTGAAAATGTAAAATGTTATATCAAATGGGAAATCAATTAGCAACTATTGCCAGTGAAACATAGTTTCATATTTTCTGACCTTTTTCTATGTGCAGCTCAAAGTGGGATCTTTTGTAGTGAGTAATCAAGGCACTACACCTCTCCTAGTTTTTCATCACATACAAATCATGCACAGTTTTATTCCAAAATGACAATATATTGGGCGATAAGATCAAATTAGAGCAGAATCTGAGGGAATAAAGAGGAATGGAGTAAATAAGGAGTTTATTAGATCATGTACGTCACTTGACGTACATGATCGGTGACGTACATGATCGGTGATTATTGCCTCCCCCAGTCTTTCTGATAATGATAAAACATAAGTAAACCTTACCAAGGTGCACATATGATGTGTGTCTTGACATGTAAAATGTTAGACATGTGTAGATGCGACTAGTAAGAGAATTTTACATGACATTTCAATACCGATCATGTACATCGTGTGACGTACATGATCAGCCCATTATCTATTGACTGCCTTAATTACCCTTTCTGACCATATTTAAAACATAAATTAAACATAGCAAGGTGCACATATGATGTAAGTCTTAACATGTATTATCTTAGACATGTAAAGCAGTGGGTAATAAGAACATTTTATATGACATTCCAAGCAGATCATGTACGTCATGTGACATACATGATCGGTTGTACATTGAGCCCCCCCCCCTTTGGCCCCTATGAATATTTTGGGATTTTTCTTTTCCTAATACACTCCCCAAAACAACATTACAGCCAGTAGGTATGGTTAGATGGGTTTAATAGTGGAGTAAATGAGGCCTTAGGGGGATATTGTTGTTTTCCGATCATGTACGGCCGCCAATCATGTACGGCCACCGATCATGTACGGCCACTTTTTCAGTTGCACTGATTTGGTGAGAGTGAGCCATATACCAATTGAAGAGCTGGAGTATATCAGCCCTTGAAGTCGGCATGATGGTTAGGCCACACTAAATAAAAAACTTGGTCTGCAGATTTCCCGCACCATATTTTCAATATAAACTTTGCCTGCATCATCTTCTAAGAAATTGGACCTTTTTATTGGTGGCTGTTTCTGTCATTGTTAGCCAGAAAAAATCAGTTTATAATAATTGAAAAAAAGAGATTTTCCCTGCATCAACAGTGAGTTACTCAATTTGAATTTTTGTTGATTAATAAAAGTGTAACCCATTTATAAATGTCTAGTTTCAGAGAACTATTTGTGGAACCTCTTCTCCTCTTTACAAAGCAGTGAAAAAAACAACAGTTGTGGAGCAGAGCAGGGCCTGGTATGAGCACTGATCTTATTGTTCCTGGCAAGTGGCCAGATTGGGAATAAGGCTAGCAACCCACCAGTCTTCCACATGGCTATCATAGCCCAAACCACCACAAATCAAAATGATTTCTCTCAGCAGATAGGATGCCAAATGGAGCAAAGTGCAGCCTGAGGACAGAAAATGACAAAAATGGATGCAGCAATCTATTCTGTATCCCATATTGTTATTGGCCATTTTGGCAGATACAGTAGAAAGCATGAACCATTCAGGTCTTATCAGTGGCCCTTTTTACCCAGCTGTGACATCAGCATGTCATGTACTCAGTCCTTGTGCCTCTCATGTTTTTAGTTTGTAGTTTAATTGGACTGCAGGGATGATATCACAGTTTTTCAACGAGAGGTGATGGCTGTGTCTCACAACCTTGAGCCAATGTTTTTGTCTCTGACCGGGTGCCGTCTCTGACCGGATGTCACTTTGGGAGTTTAGTTAGCTATGTTCTATCAACAGCAGAAGGCTAATAATAATTACATAACAGCTGCCATAAAGTTTTTACAAATCCTTATACATATGAGTATAGGTTGAAATTTAGAAAGCACCTTTTTCTGACACCAGGTCAGAGACGGCACCCGGTCAGAGACGGCACCTGGTCAGAGACCGCACCTGGTCAGAGACAAAAACATTGGCTCAAGGTCGTGAGACAGAGCCTGGAGTTGATGGACTTTCATGCAAGCGGATGAAATTTGTTTGGACCTCCCCATCAAGGTTGAAAATGTTTAATTCCCCTCTCGGTGGGTTCAAATCGAGCATAGCTGATTCCTTCTATAGTAATGCACAGGCTTTTTAACAGGGTGATTTCTTTCAATAGTTTCCCCAAATAGTTTTGCCCGTACCCTCAAGGGTTTAAAGCATTTTGCCCCCCCCCCCCGATCCTCCAAGAACCCTCCTGTTAAAAAAAAGAGATCACTCTCTAACTTCTATCTTTCTTGCTTCTGTTATGTCTTTACTATAACTGCAAACCCCCTTAACTATCTCCCACCTCCCCTGTCCTTTGTCCTCCAGACCACTTCTGATACTATTTGCTCTTAATGTTCTGGCTACTAGGACCATCCACCTTTTCCATATGTTAGATTCACACACACACATGCTGATAGCCTACCTATGTCTCAAGCCCCTTGGGTCTTTTTTACTGATAAAAGTGAGACATTATTGTATTTCATTCCCCTTTTTGCAGCAGCTGGTAGCGGTACGTTTTAGGCCCCCATAGCAGAGCCATTGGAGACAGACACACAATCACCTTTATAGGCTGTGCCAAAAGCAACTTCTCACCTCTCACCTCATGCCTCTATGTCTCTGGTATAACATGCCTCCTTTTATCACTTTCTACATCGTACACCCCAGCAGCTCTAGTGCCTTCTAACCCTTTAAGGACTGCAAATTGCTTTGATACTTTGTGCACTCTCTCAATAGGATGCATGAATGCAGTCCTCCTGAGTCTGCTCCCCTGAGCTGCAGTCTAGGATCATGCCATTCTTCTTGGGGTACACACAGTCCTTTAGGGTCTGTATGCTGCATGTATGCAGCACTGGGTAGTTGCTGACATCAAAGTATGTCTGCATGATGCATGGATGCAGCACAGGCTAGTTACTGACATCAATGTGACAAAGAAAATGGCACTTTACTGTGATATGCAGCCCTTCAAGGGCCAGTTTTACATCACATGCTCTGCTTTGTCAGACATACAAGATACTGGTTTAGGTGGCTTTAGGCAGACATAGCCATATAGTAGAGGAGTCACTTGGTACTGGTGGTGGTGAGGGCCTCAGTAGCTCACACGGCAGAACAGCTAGTAGTCAATCATGTTTCTGCCTAGCTCTGCTTCTGAGATCAGGACTGTCCTATAACCATACTGTTTGTGATCTGCCATGCAGTACACTTATTTGGGATTAGGCATGTCAAAACTGTAAGGGTTGCAAAGTGCTTTGTTTTTGGCATGAGTGCACCTAGGCAACATCATTTCTAATTAAGCTTGAGTCATGGGGGAGACCTACTTGACTCTTTTCTTAGCGTTCACTATGTATTTGCTTACATTTTACCAACTAAACCCAACTTTTGAAATACTTTAGTCTAGCCAATGAACAATAGCTTATCTATATGGAACAGTCTATGTGACCTCCCAGGCTCTAAGGCTAGCTCCAAGGTGGTTTATCACCAAGTTTGCTCATACAAATAGCACATAGAAAAAACCATGCCACATAAAATGGGCCTCTGGCCAGCTGCCCAGGGAGCTGCCCTGCAGTCTACATCATGACTCCCTGCCCATAAACCGGTGCTTTATCTGCTCTCTGCACACGAGCAGCACATTGTCATTGTGCAGACATGCTTTTACTGGACCACCTTGAAGTGGCATGAACTGATGGAGAGATTTGTTCTGGTATTTAGAGATGACAGGAGAAGGGAAATCTGCGGGTCAGCCCTGGTTATATAGACCCATTCTGAATAATGGTTTCCAGTAGAATAGCTCTACTATGAGAGAAGATAGGAATCTTTTTCCCATCTATCTGTTGCATCTCTGATGGCAAAAATACATCCTTTAATTCTGTAAAGCCATGTCAATCCTTCACACTGGTGCTTTGAATGATAAACAAGAAAAAGATTTTTTTAGCATACCAACTTGAAGTGAAATTGAAATGATGTATCCCTTTAATGTAAATAGCAAAGAGATATCTTATCAGTGTAGTGGTTCTAGGTTATGTCAGTAAAGACACTGAACAGCAGTTTCCAAGTGCAAAGCAAAAAGGTATGTCTCTCATTATCTGAACCTAAGGTATACAATAGGCCTTAGCTCAACTGATGGGCAGAAAGTAGAATATCAGCAGATATTGATGAATATGTATAGGAAATCGTACACATACTCCAGGAGAGTAATGTAGGGAGTCAGTCAGGCCTGCACTGACTGAAATAACTAAGTGGAGCAAGGTCTTTTATACCATCTGATCTGGTATACATTATATAATCTGGAGTATCTGCTCCCGCGTTAGTGTGTTGTGTCACACCTGCGAGAGGACAGTCGCCCCCTTGTGAGTGTGATGTGAACTAGCACCAGGCGAGGAACAGAAGAACTAACTCCTGCCTAACCGTCATATGGTATTGATTTATATATATACTGAGCAACAGATGAAATGTCTGTGTGCTTGTCCTATTTATGAAGCCCTATGAGAAGCCATTGTACCAGATCATGCATCAGGTTCCACTCAATTCACTTGAGTGTCTTTCATGATATAGCCCATCTGTCAATGTGAAGCTTCAGTGTATGAGTGAGACTACCTGACTCTGGTACACCTTTGTCCACAAAGGGCTGTAGGATGATGAGCTGGTATGTGATATATGAATGCCACCATAAAGTATTTGTTAGCAGATGTGTAATACATGAATGGCACAATAGAGCACCACCGAGTGACTGGATAGTATCTCATCATCATCATCATCATATCTGGAGGATGTAATCAGCTAATGAACAGATCAGATATTGTATAACATCAATACTGTACACTAAACAGTATGATAGACATGATGTAACACACCTCTTCATGTTAAAAAGCATTAAAGAACATAGTATAAGTTACGGTAGCATCATATTAAAGATGCATTGAATATTATAATAAGCAGGAAGACGAGAAAGGAATATCTCCGCTTTGCTGTAACAGACAAAATACAGGAACCTGGTTCCTGTCTGCTGCAGTTGAAATAAAAAAGATTGAATTAAATTGATTGAATTGAATTGAACTCACACTGATGAACAGGTCAGATATTGTATAACTCCTTCGGGTATCAATTAGGAAATAGTATATTCACAATAATAAGTGATCTATCGTATTGCCTCAGGTATGTAATATCAGGTAGCTCATGGCACAAAATAGTGTATTTAACATACTCATTTTCTGTTAGCTCAGCATGTTGTCTGAGACTCTGATGCCTTTTCTTCCCATCTCAAAGTAAATTTACTTTTTTACCTCATAACATGCCTCAGTTCATCTTGACACTTTGAAGCTAGATATGCAATCTAACTCCAGTGTCTATTACTATGTGCATCTCTCCACTTTCTTATAGCCCGATCATTATTGGCACAAATAGTGCCTTGCAGTGTTTACTGCAAAGGCAGTACATTACTTAGGAGACAATCCTTACTTTGTGATTAAATGAGGTCATGGTTTACACTAAAGTGCCTTAACCTTAACCATATATATGCAGTACCAGGGCACTATCTGTAATACAGTGCCGGTTTTAGGAGAGCATATTCATTTGCAATATCCCCGGTATAATGAAACAATTTGGGAACAATTTTCATGGGGAAGAGCGGCTATTAAAGGGTTAAATTAACTGAATATTTGTGCATTGCTGTAAATATATATTAGATGGACAGACAGGTTGTTTCTCCAACTAATGGTGAAAACGCCGCATATGTGTTGCTCATGGCCATCTGTGGTTCATGGCCAGTAATTGAAGGATGCAGTGATTCTGAAGGTTAAGGCGGTCAAGGCGGTATTAGGTTCTCTATGAACAAGGGACAATAACAATAAAGCCAGTATTGAGTGTGGTCAGGATGATATCAATAACTGATAGATACCTTTTCAACCTATTAAAATCTGAATAGTGCCTCGATATCGCCGGGGTTGGCAAACTAAGGTTTGCAAATTTGGTGTTGTCCATTTGATTAGCTAAAAGGTGTCAATTCTAAAGTGAGCAGTGTATCAGAGTTCATGCCTCTCTCTCTGTTGAGTTAGGAAGTCAACATACAGAGGCATAGATACAACGCCATATTGCGTAGAGAAAGGAATTGATTGTAGAGAGAAGCTGGGCCTGATAGCAATTTTTACTTTGTTGCAAGCAGCCAGAATGGAAATAAGGCCACCTAGCTACTATTTGAGTCAAAGGATCATTGAGTCCTGATACCTGGCAGCAACCTAAATCCTGTAGTAAATGGGATGGAAAATGGAGAATAATGGAGTACAAGTGGAAAAAGCTGCATTGATCTGTTCAGTATCCTGTCTTGTCAGAGGCCATAGGATACAGGAGTCAGCACCGACGCATGGAGGTCAAAGTTCTGGAAAACATGTATACGCGACATTGATGGGTGATGCAGCCTCCATGGTGAAGTTCAGATAATAGTTCTCTATCTCCTATTTATTTGCCTACATTCCTGTTTTTCCTCCTGTCTATGTTTCCTTTGTGTTTTCTCTGTCACATTCTCCTTCTCTGCTAGACTCTCTTTTCATTTCCCACCATTTCCTTGATACTTGTTCAGTTGGACTATGATTCGATATTCACCTACCAGGCACTTCTTCCAGGATGTGCAATATTACTGCCCCTTCACTGTGTATATATTATTTTCAATTTTCAAATTTGAAGAGAAAGGGTTTGTCAACCACCCTAAAAGTGTAATAAAATATGTCTATTTCCAGAAACCTTTTTTTAAACCTGTTTCCCTAGCAAATATATAAGAAGAAACACTGTGGGGGCGAGGATTGCCTCACATGAGCAGTGATCTTATTGTTCCTGGCAAGCGACCAGAATGGGGACTGACCGCCCACCCACTAGTCACCTTGCAGGGTCACATCCCCATCATACCCCACAGTGACACAAATCAAAATGATTTTCTCTCAGCAGATAGGATGCCAAATAGAGCAAAGTGCAGCCTTAGGACAGAAAATGAGAAAGATAGACGCAGCAATCTATTCTAAATCAGGTCTGCTTATTGGGCATTCAGGCAGACACAGTAGTAAGCATGGACAATTCAGGTCATTGCTTTCGTAGCAATGTTTTACATCAGTCGGTCATCTAACATATACTTGGTCACTGTGCCTCTCATTTTCTCAGTAAATGGTCAGTGGATGGTACAATCAACTATGGAACAGATATTGCAGTCTCCTGGCAAGAAACCAAAAAGGCACACCCTCAGTTTTCATTGATTCTCCTTATTTCTCTCTAAGGGAAAGGTCATCTTTTTAATAAAAAAAACTGAGGTCAGTGGATTTTCATGCAAGCAGATCACAGCTGTTTGCACCTGCCAGACCAAAGTTGTGGAGATCTTTTCTCTCCCCTCCCCTGGGTTCAATTTGGGCACAACTTATCCCTTTCATATAAAGTAATGTCCAATCTTTGTAGCTTAAATGTTGTGATACTTTTATGGTTTCCCCCCTCAAGGGGTTGACCTTAATTTGTGTATATCCACCAAATCCCTCCACTTAGAACAATTCTCTGAGATGCATTTCTTAAGTTATGCTTTCACCCAGTGAACAAAATATGTTAAAGAGCATTCTATAACATTCCATATAACATAGGGGGAGTAAGGAGACGAGGGGGTGTGCGCTCTGCCACTACTATTTTAGAACTAAACCAAACTTGGATTTCCCACTCCACCGGAATTCCCAAGAGACATGACCCCAACTTGACATATACTATCAATTAAATATTACATATAACATTATATAAGATTTTGCTAAGGCTGCTTACTATGGCATAATGTTATATGAAGTTGAACACACTTGATACTCTTTGATTTACAGATTGTAAATATTGTATTTTACTGTCATTTAATAGGCACTAGACTGAAGTAGTGTATGACATACTAGAGTGGAGCCTCAGAACAATGGCTAACCAAAACAGTCCATTGAGCCTCCCAGGCTCTAAGGCTAGCTGCAGGTTGGTTTATCACCAAGCTTGCTCATACAACTAACCCATAGAAAAGGCAATGTCACATAAAACTGCCAGCTACTGGCCAGCCTTCAGTTGCCCAGAACTCTACCCTTTAAGTCTACATCATGGGTCCCTGCCCATAAACCATAGTATAGCCTGCAATACCCACGGACACTAGCGTTGTGGGCATAGGATACAAGTGTCTGAAAACCTTTGGGAAAACGGTACCATTTGCGAGGTGAAACTGCCTCGCATTCCCCTGGCTTTAATTTTGAACATACAGGCTCATAATTTAATGAGTAGTATCTTACATATGTATACTAAAGTTGATTCATAAATTGAATTATAAATGTTATTTCATTTCTACACATTGCGGCACTTTGATGGAGGTAATCTGTAAAGAGGCAAACAATCTACAGCCTCTTGGATCCCCTGTTGATTGGTCTAGACATGACTATAAGAACTAATTTGTTTATTTCACCACACCCAATTAAGGCCCCAGGTAGCATAACAGCCACTCATGGCCTGTCTTGATTGGGTGGAGAAATGTACATGATTGGTTGACACAAAGACAATCAATAGAAAAGTGACCCTTTTGTCCGTAGCTCTCAGACAGCCCATAGCCCCATCTCAGAGTTACAGCCGTAACTAATAAACCAGTGCTTTATCTACTCTCTGCACATCAGCAGCCCATTGTCATTGTGCCATTATTCTTTGACTGTACCACACCAAAGTGGTATGAACTGATTGTGAGATTAATCTGTTATCTAGATATGACAGATAATGGGATTAGTTTTGGTAGCTTTCCGAATAAAGGCTTCCCATAGGAAATCTATACTGAGGGATAATTAAGGATCTGATGCAACATTGTCCACATTTATCTTTCATTATTTTCTATCTGCCTTTCCCATTGCAACAGTACATCTCACAACTTTGTGAAAACATGTCAAGGCACCCACTTACAACAGATGTGTTTGTACACATGTTTTCTACCATACCACAGAGACATGAGCTGATTGCAAAGATAGCTGTAATATCAAGGGGAAATTATATCTCATTTCAGCTGGAGAGGTTTTATGTGCTACTCATGGAGGCCTATAAGAAACCGCAGTATATCTTCCGTGCTAGAATGCCAGTAACATCAGGATGACAGTCAGGAAAAGTTTAGTATTCCGCTAGGACATTGGATAACAAAGAGTTAGGTTATTTCAGCTACCTCTAATACTGAAACAAATTTAGATAAGTAGCAGGGACAGAAGCCTCATTATTAGAAAAGAAGAAATATTGTTACTATCAATCTTCTGGATTTTATTTAGCTTGTGCCCTATACCCTGACCATTCTACAGTTAAATAAAAGTGACATTATTAGAATTCAGCAACAACTATTTTTGATGGCGCTTTGTCTAGATTGCCAAACACATACTGATGTACCTTTGTCAAACAACTCATGCCCTATGAAAATATTGTTAAAGCCCGACCATTAACCTGGGCTTATTCTGAAGGAAATACTTAAGGCTGACTTAGCTCGTTACCTCTGAGTTTGGCCTCTATTCAGACAAAAAAGATTACAAAGAAAGTTGAGAATTGTACAATGACTTGGTGTGATAAGCATTATGACTGGCTCAACCCACAGGCTTCATATTCACTGAAGAAAATGCTCTATGGTATAAAAGCTGAATAGTCAAATTTCTTTCTAATCTGTTTCATCTAAATAGAGCTATATTGAAGGATTAAACTCTGCACTTTGCTGACTTTCTGTGGCTCAGTTATTTGTAGGCACCCATATTTAGCTCTTACACAAAGTCTAAGCCATATACATATTAATTTGGAGCTTTTGCTGCAATTGGAACACAACCTGTACATAATGTTTAGGAAAAACAAGCACCAAGGGTTTTATCGAAACCACAGATCTCCCATAGAGGCACAATGTAAACAGGCTGAACTGCAGCCATATCAATTCATAGTTTCTCATGATCATTCACAGCTATAAATAAAATCATGAAAAATTATGTAAATATGACGCTGTATGGGCAAGCAGCTCAGAGCCGTTATACGTACAGTAGTCTCTCCATGTGTAGAAGGCGGGCTAAAGAAGGGCGTGGACAGTTATTGGTCAGGAAGTGTCAGGATGATGAAGCAGCCATTGATGGGGCAGAGGCTGCTATTGGCATCAGTGCTTGCAGTAGGCAGGGCAGAACGCAGTTTAGATCTTTAGTCTCTCAGGTCCACTTTTTGGAAATACCTTTTTGCCTCACAATAATGTAATGTTAGCTTCAGCTACAGAGACTGGGACAAACACTATAAACAGTAGTCTGCTGTGTACCTACGCTATACACACCTACATTAGTTTACCTACAAGAGATTTATCCACTTACCATTGTTCATGTTGTTTTGCTGTACACTATATATGATATCAGCCTCTGTTTAATGTTGTAAGGACAGCAGAAGACTGAATACTCCCCAGAGGTCAGTAATGCAGAGACCCCCAAACAGTGATGTATAGCTGCCTGGTGTATCTCTCCTTAAACAGTCACCACCCTCCAGCCACATCACTGTACATGGCACAGGCCGATCCTGCCAAATGATAAACACTCACAGATACCCATGCAATGTGCAAAGGGGTTCATGAGTGTGGTAATCTTGTACCAAAACAAGGGGGACAGACAACACTGTACATACAAAAAGACAGGGTGCTGTTAAAGCTGAAAGGGGTTAGCCACAATAAATTTCAGCCTTCCTTACAGAGGTCAGAAAAAAGATATGGACCCTGTTTAGAGGAATACAGACAAGAAGAATCGTGCGGCCTTACCATCCTGTGCTCTTATTCAGATATAACTTCACCTAGTTAGTTTAGATGCTTAAAATGTTGTGTTCGCAGATGTACTTATGAATAATATGTCTGTAGAACAATATTGCCTATAAATTGGCACCTTACAGAATTGAATTTTGCAATTAAGTATAGTTAAGAACCTGTTCAAAACCTCAACATCCAGCCGGCTATCTAAGCTATTTGGTTTAGATGGGGCCCATAACACTGCGGATGCCATGACCTCTCATAGCTCCTGCCTGTCCTCCTAGTCCTGCAGGCAGTAGATGATGGTATCATCCTGGTACCACTTAGTAACACGGCACACACTTCAACCTGGCCCCCTGCTGCAGTCCTCACCAGTACACCTACATACACACAGTGAAGGTCCTGTAAGAGACTGAATAGCATCCGGTACTACTCCAGTGCACAAGTCTCCTGTGTCAGATGTGCCAATTCCTTAATAATGTGATTAAAGTAAGGACAAACGAGCAGTACCATCCATTTCCAAGTGCTCAAGCACAAATTTTCACAGGTTGTCAGTTGTTAGAAAGACACTGAGATAGTGTGCCAGCCAACATGCCTTAAGAAAAGCAGTGCATCAAACAACTAGTCATCCTTCATACATTTAGTTACACTTCACATAGATATGTCTTTCAAACAATCTAGACTAGAGAAAGACTGCATGCATTCCAGTACAACATGGATGTGGGACAGCCTGGTGCTTGACAGCCAAGCATTGACCTGAACCATTCACTGCTTGTGAGTCCCTGGAGACAAATAGCAGAGACAACAAACAGGCCCCACACCCAACAGACACTTCAGTCCCTGTCCGTAGACAAGGGAGCACAATGGACGCCAAATTTGATTACGTTAAAAATGTCAGTCACGTTGCATTGGTTTTAGTGAGGTGTAGTTTTTAACTGTTTTAGACTTTGGTGACGAGTGAGAGTGTTTTGTTGTGGGTAAGAACTGAAATTCGCTATCATAAGCTGTCAAGAGGTTCATTTGAGAAAAGAGTGTGAAGCCTTGACCATAAATGTGTACAACACTTGACTTAACTTAAATAAACACATAGATTCCTGGCACAAGCAATTGTAAAACCTCTGATTATATTTGTACTTACACAAATGCATTTTTGGACTCCAATATAGGGAAAACATGCATGGATAGCACTGGAATATATATGCTGCTGTCAAGTTTTCTTGTGCAAGATTTTAACTTGTTTTATAATAAAGGCTTTATGGATCTGTCCTTGAGGAGAGCAGCATAGTACATATACGTAAACTCTCCTAGTTTAAAATTGACATGGGTTTTCCATCTATGCCAGATATCTCAATAGTTATACGGGTGGAGTGTCCAACTTACCAAAGATACTTCAATGTGGCATGGCATCAGTGGGACCGTATCTATAAATGTATTCACAAGTAGAATAGCCTCTCCTGTTACCCAGACTAGCATTACCATGATTGTGTGATACATCAACACAGATTCTGGCTGTCGGTAAGAAGCCTTGTGTGACAGATGCTGACCTTTAGGTAGAATAGCCTCCTATTACCCAGACTAACATTACCATGTGTGGTATATCAGCACAAGGACTGATACTGATACTACTAGATGTCATGGTCCTGTCATACAGTGTGTAACAGACAGGTCACTCTGGACAGGGCTGCACTCATATAAAAGTATGTGGTTGTCAAAGGCACTGCCTGGCTTTCAGGTCCCCGCAACAGTTACACTCACTATTTTTTTAGGTTCATATATATGAGAATAGACAGAGAAATTTCATCAACCTTGCATATTTGACCTTGGCCTTACACCATTGTTAGTCACTATGTCTGGGAGTATGAGTCTGATTGTCATTAGTGTTGAGACCCAATATCTGGGTCAGTATTTCAGCTGTATGATTTCATTGCTAACCATTCAAGTTTATGTAACTGTGTCACTGTTTTCGTAGGCAGGAAAGATATTACAGAACAGTTGAAGTATTTGTACATGTTGTAAAAATGAAGACTATGGACTGATGGTAAGAAAACATAATGGAGCAGACTGTCGCTTCACCTGTAATATTCTTGCCGGAAAATTACAAAACAGTCAGTAATAAGGGGAAGCTCTGTATTTACTTTAGTCGACTTGGCCAATGTTCAAGATCTGTTTTCCATCTCAATTTCACTACTAGTGACAATGAGAACTATGGTCACCTTTACTTGTCTATTTCAATTGTCAACCTGAGGAGCAACTGTCTGTTCCATAATTCAAGAAACTGCTATATGGCTAGCAACAAATATGTCTACAAGTAAACCGCAAAATGATGCAAATTTCTAAATAAAAGATAAAAATATCTCTGCACTACATTTTTGTAAAATGTTTTAGGATATTCAGACAGTACACCTTATAAGTAACAAACATATTTTTGTGATTAACTGGATTTTGGCAGACCTGCTACCTAGAACTTGCAGACTTTGCTGCTGAGCCTCACTTGCAGACACCAGCATGGTCATGTGACCTCACTCTTCTATACAATTATGTAGTACATTGTCAAAGTCCAAAATTGCTCTGACCTGTGTCCTATGACAATGGATTGAATACTAGCAAATACAATGGTGTAATGATGAGTGAGATTACCTGACTTTGGTAAAACTTTATTCACAAAGAGCTGGAGGCAGATGAGCTGGTATATAATGTATGAATGCAACCATGGGGCATTCTTTAGGTGATATATAGCACAGTGCCATAGAGCACTGAATGAAAGGGGTAGAATGGATGGCATTTCATCATAATATCTGGAGGATATAATCAGCTAATGAACATATCAGATGTTGTATAACTCTTGCTGATGAACAGATCAGATATTGTATAACTTACCCGGGTGTTTATTAGGAAATGATAAATTCACAATAATAAGTGATCTGTCATACTTATCGCCTGAGGTGTATAATACCAGGTAGCTCATGGCACCAAATAGTTGATTTTATATACACATTTAATGTTAACTCAGCATGTCTTCTGAGACTTTGAGGCCCTTTTTCATTTTAAATTAAATTGACTTCGTTACCTCATGACATTTGTTTCATCTTGACATGTTGAAGCAAGAAGTGCAATCTAAGTGGACACTCTTGGGTGTCTATTACTGTGTGCATCTCTCCACTTTCTATAATGGAGGAAACAACAAGTTTTGGAATCTAACATTTAAAGATCAATGAAGTGCTGACCCCACTCATTGGCATTGAATTGCCTAATACACTTATACTTTTATTTTGAGTGTTTCCCTGAGACATCAACATGTCCCTTCATACCTTATGAGTCATTGTAAAACAATGCTCCATTTAAAAAGTGTAACCCAACTGTACTCCTGATCAGAAACATTCCCCATGTGTCATCAATAGTTGGACATTGGACAGGAGTTGATGAGTTAATCATAACCCCAGGTGATAAATCATAATTTGTACAACTACCGGTAGTGTCTTGTTGTGTATACCTCAAAGTCAGTACATTACTGAGGGTGACACTATGTACTCTGTGCCTGGATGAGGTTCTACCACAGTTCTTAAAAACTTAAATGCATTAACTGTATAACTGTTCATAGCTGTGATATGTTTATATGAGATGGAGAGGCCATCTGTCCAACTAATAATGAAAATGCCCAGTATATGTTACTGAAGGCCACCTGGAGTTTATGGCCAGTAGGATGCAGGGGATTCTGAAGGTCAGAGCGGTCATGTCGGTATTAGGTCCTCTATGGATAAGGGACAATAACAATAAAGCCATCTGGTTTCCCCACAAACATGGATGGCTGCATCAGCATAGTTCTGAGTCAATCTAACCTGGAGGTGGAGCCTTCAGAGTGTATTGTCACCTTTTTTTTCACTGTTAAGTGTTGCTCTGATGATAAGGGAGGCTCATGACAGGCTAAGAGCTGAAGGGGTATGGACAGAGGGTAGTTGGTATTGGAAAGGGTAGTTTAACGTGCTAGGATAATTCTCCCTATTGAAACCCTATCCAGAACTCTTGGATTTATACTAAAGGATTTTTTCTCAGGATCTATTATTCCTCAGAAGTGGTAGAAATATATCTGATGCAGGCATGTCCAGGTATTTCCCAACAGGGTGGCAGGCCATGAAGACACCTTTTCCTTCATGGTTCTTTCATACATCACCTCACAATATTACCCGGTGGCTGTTACATCAATGGTCACTTAGTATTCAGGTCTGTCAGTGTTCATCTTCTGTATACAACCTCTGCAGCGTCTGCTCCAGGGCTGACCCTGTAGTTTGTTTTTTTTTGAACAAATTTAGCTTTTATTGCCAGTTTGGTTTCAAAATATAATAGTACAATGTATGACATACATGTGAGTCAAAATCCATCGTTGTTTAAGGCGAGGTTATGGTTAGTTATTTCTCCAGGATTGGTTGATAAGTAAAGTACAGCTTGGTACCTGTATAAAATATTACACGTGTTTCCAGACAGCAATGTACATTGAATATTATCAATATTACTCCCTGATATTACCGGTACTGCAAAAACCCGATAAACCAATAAAATATTTTACAGTAATACGACTCGTTTTTTTGTATGTACACACATTTAAGTAAGCAAAATTCATTTCGGGCAATAAAGAGCTGAGGGTGGAGCCTTATACCAAGGTAATCTTCTGGCTCTCCCCCTTAATAATGATACTGTATGAAAGGTAAAGATACATCTAAATATATTTGACATAGTTACATACACATGGCCAACCAAGACTATTGCCCATAGAAGGGACTAGGCAGTACAACATACTATATTTGGGTGATTTCCCAAGTTTCTGACCTCTAGCCTTATTGTTGCTCGTACAAAGAATTGCTTGCAGCATGCTCCTTTTTCAATTTCCTTGAACAACCTACCAAATATCTTTTCACAATGCCAACCTTATGACAGCTGGTCCACCACCTCTTCCTTCAGCCCAGCTTGAACCCAGAATGCTTACATGCATACTAATATCACTTACTATCACTGTTTGTGTCAATGTATAGTATCCTGTGCAGGGTCAAAGCTGAATCTATGCAGTTGGGGGGGGGTGCGTATCAGTGAAAAGTATTGTATAGAACTGCTTAGAATCAAACCCGGGCTGCTCTCTCCTAAATCAGATATGGTACATCATAGTCCCTTGGCTGTCCACCCAGTTGTTACTGGATCTGTATGGTACGGGGGGAGCAAGATTACCCAGGTGTTTTACTCCTTCTGGCTTTCAATCAGGGTGAGGGTTATCTGACCCCTTCACAGTATTGCAGCAATTTTATCAGGACAGGAGGCAATATGGTAGATCTACACCCTGGTTGATAAGTATTCATCAGTGTTATCCTCTGCTACGTCTATGGAAATCTTAAAATCTAAAAAATATTATAAATCATTGTCACCTATTTGCATCAAATAGTTATCTGTTTGACATTCAGCTAACATAAAATATTTTTCTACTTAGTTCTGACAAAAAAAGTCATCCTTTTCCTTGAGCAGTTTTCACTTATTTATAGAACATGGCAATCCTCCTTAAAGCTGCTAACATTCCTCATTCTTCCTCCCATCTTCCTGCAGTCTCATATCATCTCTTCAAACTGGGACAGCTGTCACTATTTACCAGATGCCTGTAATTAAGATTCCAATCTCAGATAAGGTCCTACAGGATCACTGCTTCCCCTCTCCCTCCCTATCTAGTGATAGTGTTGATTGATCAGTTTTAAGGATTTGCTTCAAGTTTGCTTTAAGTTGCTCAAGCAAAGTGCCCAATGTCCACACCCTGCTAAGTACCACACTAATGACTCTCCCACTTCACATCATTGAACTGCCCTGTTGATGTCAGGTCTGCATTGACGGGACCTTGGAGGAGGCTTCTACTTTAGTGGCCAGGTTAACCTTAGGTGTTTCTACCAACTTGCTTTCAGACTGAATGGCAAATTTGTATCGTCATTTCCGCTGATATTTTAACTCAATTACTCTAAAATGTCATTATGTAAGGTGATTAGTGTCATATTATTCAAATAATCAATTCACAAGAATAACTGGTATTATGATGTGATACCACATATTTCGATGAGAACTTGATATTAATCAGGTCAAGGCCAGCCTGTCTGGTGGCAGTTTAATCAGTAAACCAATACTCAGCATTCAGGTATCATGTATCACTAAGGCAGCCACCAGCCATTTAATACACTCTGATACAATCCGGAGTGTTATCATCAAGATCAATGGGATGTCATGAAATTTAATTCATATGTTATGACCTTTGTCAGCACAATGCACTGCCACAGCCATAGCAAATGCTGGACAACATTCATACCAAGTTGATACACTCCAAAATGATGGTTATCATGATTAACTAAAATAGCATATGGGTAGCAACAGGGAGTATAAAATAATGGCTAAACAAATAACACATAAAATATAGGGCTATGATGGCCCTCCTGAAATCTAGATAACATGAAAACAGATCATTGGCTTGGCATATTTGATGAGCGGGATGTCTGCTCACATATAACCAAGCCCTACATGAACTGCAATAAACTGCCGCATACTGATAAGGAGAAAGCTGTAATTACTGGCTGCCCCCCATGGGGAGTTATATACCACCATCTAATTACTTCCCAATCTACCGCTCACCCACTTATCAGATGTATCATACTGCAAGTGAGCATACAAAGATATACTACTGTTGGAAACTATAACATAGAACACATTCAAGCAGTAGCAAGCCTGGTTATTAGGACGGCAGATTTGCTGATTAATATAAAAGTGACAGAACATATATTGATTTGTTATAGTATTCATGGGCCTGCCTTTGCTCCAGCTTCTGATGAACAAGCACAAGTTTCATTCTGCTGGTAGCTATTGGTCAAAAGGATGCTCCTTTAGATCACAGATAGTTATATTCAGAAAGTTAGATGCATAAACTAACAGGGCAGAGGCTTTGCACTGAGTGACCAAACAAATTATGGGTCTTATCGAATGGAATTCATTTTTATCTAGTTTCCTGTTATTTAGAAAATGGCAGGGCCTACTAATTGAAACGCTAAAAGTGTCTGTCTGTAAAAATCTAAATGTAGTAAGCTTAATTTAAAATTGAGCACCTTGAACATCAACCGTTGCATCTTCCTGAGTAGATGCAATGCATGATTACCATGATTGACTATAGTCCATCATCTGCTCAAATTAGCCTATCCCTTTGAGTTAACACTGAAAAGGTCTACACAGGGTAAAGCTTTCAGGCCTCATCTCACTGATTTAGTTCATGTCTCTCAGGTCCCATCATGCAGCTGTTACTGAGAGGCTGTTCAAAGCCCTTTTAAGGTAAGGCCTTTAAGCAATATTCTGTAAAGGCACTCTGACAGCCTCAGTGTCCTATAAATGGGTATTTATCTCATAGCTTCAGCCATTTCTCAATAGTTGATTTTTGAAAGAACCATTACCAATATAGTAGCAATAAATATTATTTGTCAGAGTTTGAATATGATTCTAACTCAGCACATCAAAATTGGCAAAGAATTCTGGGACTGGTCCATTTTGTTGCTAGCTAATTTGACAATCTTAAAAAGGGTTCAAACCTGTGCTTACACAGCTTGCAAGCTAAAATGCTAGCCGCTACACCACCAAGACCTGTACTAAAAAACTCTAAACTACAACATATATTATTAAAGCCATGATTGGGCTTTCTGCTTCAGAATGCTAGGCAATTATGTTTCAGGTTGATATTAGAAAATAATTCCATAAATTCTTGTCTCAAATCATCACATTTCTCCATATTAACTACACATTCTTGTTGTATATTCTGTGCTTGTTTGAACAATTTACTCCTACTATTAGAGCATCCCCTCCACAAAGTTTTCAAGTTGCTCTCAGAGCTGACTGCTGTTGTTGACTACAGATCATGTCCGAGCAACCTGGTCAATATCAGCAAAGCGTATCTACCACAAGAACCAGCCTCAAACCACTCACTCTTTGTCCTATCTCTCTACTCTACATGCCCAGTCACTTGCCATAATTTCAGGCAGCATTGTTATTGATCTTCCCCTGATGTCATCACCTCCTCTCAGCACAGACTTCGGCCATGATTGGGTGCCACTAAGAGGCAGCCGATTCCTTGACCAAAGTCTGTGGAAAATTATCTTATACAAACATATATGCACACTATGACAGATTTCCAATTGTTTCTTACATGTATTATCTAGATCAAGTCCTTATTACAGACAATAAATCTACCTCTCTGTGCGTCTTTCTTGTGACAAATGCTGATCTACCAGTAATCAAAGTATAAACGATAATAGGAAAGGTATTTCTGATGCCACAGATATTTTCGAGCTGGTTTTTATCAGGTTGAGGACATGCCCACTATTCTAGTACGGCCTAAATAAGGTGCACCTGTACTCACCTAACAGGGCGTACCAGTATACTGGCCTGCACACTAACATCAGTGTATCTATGCATTCACATGAGATTTCTCTTATATTCCAAGTGTACTATATACCATGTATGGTACCATTGGAAAGGGGACATCTGCATCTATACACTAGCCAAATTACACACTACAATCATGTATATTTATTCAAATATCATGCATTGAACATGGCCCATTCAAAAAATAATCTTACAGAGACCCAGCAAAATCCATTTCCGAATTTCCTGTTACATTTGCTGATAAAAATTAACATACAGAGTAGAAGCATAGACACTGATCTATCACTCTGCATTTCGGTTTTATCTGCTTATGGAATGGTAAGGTCACAAATTCGGAAAATCATGAAAAAAAGTGGTATCTTCTCCCTAGCCCACACCCTCAGTGTTGGTATAGACAATACCCATTGTTCTGTGATTACAGATAAGGTACTAAAGGAGCTGCAGACCCAGCCATGGGTTCATAGTCATGGTCTAATGGTCACAGCAAATGTACCAGTTAAATGGTACGGCCCAGAACCATGCACAGTACCAGAATACTGGTATGGTCCAATTGACTGGACTGTACCACAATAGTGGTACGTACCAACAAGGTACTCCTGTCCCCTACCTGTTTATGCACTTTACCCCTCTCTCAACTCTTTATCAGGCCACAAGCAAGTGGCTGCTGTGTTGGTTGTAATAAGACACCTGTGATAAGTAAATCTTCCCTGACAAAGAGCACTGCATAACTGTAATACTGGCGTTATATTGTTGGTGCAGGCTGCAGTTTTTTGTAAATGTCTTCTCTGTTAGGCCCAGTCGATTGTTCTGCTATCTAAACTAGTTATACTTTTACTCATTTTAAGAAATATTACTCTAGACCAAAAGGGCTCTGTTTGTGCCCAATGCCCGGGGCCCAATGCCATCCAGGACTGTGGGACCAGGTGGGCCACTACTGAAAATATCTAGTGTCAGAGCCTGGTATATAATTTCTATGAAAGAACCATTGTATTTGCTTTATAGTAGTTTATCTCACCTGGGTTATATCTCACATAACTGCCTCACTAGTACCTATAAATTTAAAAATGTCATTTGATATTTAGAGGCATAAACACCCTTGTGGCAGCTGCACTTTCTCTGGTCACCAAGGTAACTGGTGCCAGGCACAGCAAAGCTCTTTTTTGACCAGCCTTAGACATGTACATACTTTCCAAGCAGGATCAAGGATGTAGGCTGAGGGAAAGGAGTAGGTACTTGTGGTAAGTAGGGATTCAGGCAGTATGTGTTTGGATAGTGGGAGTGGTTTTGGGAGTGACAGTTCAGTCAATGGGTAAACTGTCTGAGCTATGATATATCTTGTCAGTTGGACATTGGCAAGGAACAATATATTATAACAGGATAGTCTATCCCTCTATCAAATAAAAACAACCCTAGTAATACTGTCCTTATCTGTATAACTATAGATTCCCTAGTATTAGATTCATGGCACTAAGCAGCCCATGCAGGCTCGTCGGGAGACCCTGCTACAACTTTATTTGACGCACGGAAGAGAAATATAGCCTGTGAGGCAGGTTAATCACCATAGTCATCGCAGGATCTGTAAAGGGTAGTGGCATTTACACAAATGCTTATGAGTATACTAGAGTTCTAAATAAAGAATACTCAGAATATCCTTGAAGCTCATAGGTACCAAATTAAGGGTTATGGCTGACACGCAAGCTAGGGCTATGTTAAAAAATATACAGTTTACAGCTATATAAATCATGCTATAAGTTTAAATGTTGTAAGAGGACCCCAAGACGCATTGACACAGGGGCCCTTCGGCTGTCAGACCAGTCAGAGATCACCTTGCAAACAATATCTGAATCGGAAATTGTGTTATTCTTGGGTCAAGACTCAAGAATTTTAGAAACTTTTTAGCAAATTTCACGGGGCATATGCCATATCAATTCTTGTGGTAAAACTTATGAAATACAGGGTAATTACAAATGTTTCTAAGTTGTGTCATTCTTGAATTCTTGAATTCAAGTGGAACTCTTGCCATTCTTGAGTCTTGACTTGTGATCAACAGGAGATTTTCGAACGTTTTGTGGCATATTCCCAGCATTTTTTTGTATTTTGAACAAGTTTTTTTAACAAATCCTGAACTTTCAATTCCCTAGTTCATTTTGTGACTAGGACACGTTCACAATTTTTTGGAATATCTTGTGTCTTTCTTGTGTTATGGTGACTTCCCCAGATTCTCCCCAGTCGTGAACGTTCAATTCCTGAGTTCTGTTTGGTGGGATTACTGCTACCATGATACTTTTGGACATCTGTTGTTTATGGTGGAACCCTCGAGGAACCCTGCTGAATCGCATAAACCTCCAGTATGATAGAGATTTAAGAAAGTCTTATCTTTTTCTTCATATTCTATCGATGAGAAACCGCTTATGTATTGCCATTTAATTTTTTTTACTATTGTTTTGCTGTGGCAGTTATATGGAGGTTTATTACACTATCTCTATATGACAGCATAAGAAATGGCGTTTATGATTATGCGCGTAGTTGTAATAACTACATTGAGAACAATGAAAAACAATGCATATGCCTGCATATCAGCTTGACTACTTTGATACATAAGTTTATAATCCTTCAGTTATACCCTTCTTTCACCTTGTCTCTTAAATTCTTTATCTTGTCTCTGGATGCTTGATGGCAAGGGGTCCCACAACACAATAAGTGATGGGCTGCTTTGCATTTGTTTGTCTTAGGCCAGAACATCTTCATACTTAACCCTTTTATTACCTTAAGCAACACCGCAGAAACATCAACCACACACTTTATACATATTTTGGTGTTGTTGTTAAGCATAAAGGAGGCCTGGGAACTTCACTCCAAAATACTCCTACACTCAGCCACATTGGTGGTCAATGTCTAGAGGTGGTAAATAGGCCTACAAGAGCAAATGTATCAGCTCTACTTAGATACCATACCATCCATGCAGCCACTTATGGAAAGAGCCCAGAAGAAATTTGTGCTAGACTGTGGAACAAGCAGGACCCTGACATCAGAGCCATGCATAGATGAATACAAAAAGCATGTTAAGCAAATAATGTTGAATTCTATAACGGCAGTGAATGATTAATCGGTTATTCTACCATTCTATGTTGAGAAATAAAAGCCTATTTTTTTATAAAAAATAGTTAGACATACAGACCATTCTGAGTGGTAACAAAGTTATATTGAGAAGACATATTTCTCCATTTAGGGTTTACATAAACGTTTAGTATTTTGTTCTAGAAACATCAGTAAAATGCATGGTGGTAAAATATGTCAGATTTTGATATGTTTCAGGATAAGTAGAAACAACAGTTCAAATGCATATTTTGAATTTGTTGGTTAGTTTTGCAAATTAGGAAATACAGTAATATGATTTATTCTGCAATAGAAGGATTGGCCATCATAAGAAGTACTTTCTAGGATTTGGAAGATGCCAAAAGTGTCAATTCAAACCATATTCAAAGCCATTTTACTTCTTCTCGGTTCGACACCAAGAGCTGTTGACATGCTTAGAAACATATGCTAATTAGGCACTGTCACACCAACGTGATTTTCCCAAACTGTTATTCTATGCACATTACTGGGTCATATGGTACCAATGGACATTATCTGTTTGTGTTGGGTATATTCACAGATTGACTCGACTTCTCAGGCACAGCCAGCAGCTCCTCCAGGGGCAGGCAGACCTTAATGTGCTGGCTATTTGGGTGGCATCGCAGGTAGTAGGCAACCTGGATTCCAATGCCCAAGAAGAACCCTCCAAGGACAGCAACGAGGGCATAATCCCGGTACCACAAGTCTAGTGACTGTGTGAACAGGTACCACACCAGGATCATGGCCATGTTCTCCAAGTACACCATGGTGTAGTAGAAGATGTATCCGAGTCTTGTATGGCCACCGTCAGTGATGGGAAAGTAGTAGATTATAAACATTAATGCTTCTATTACATGTAAGAGGAACTCGTAACACTTTTCATCACTCTGAATGAGCAACCAGCCCAGCATGACAAACCAATGACAACCCAGCACCACAAACACCCAGCCTCGGACGTAAGAGGCATACAGCAAGATGGCTATGATGCGTGCGCTGAGGATGAAGAAGCGCCAGAAAAATAGCAGTACCACTCCAACATAGATGAACTTGGTTTTGTGAATGCTTTTCTGCAGCTTTGCCTTTTCGAAAAAGCACAGAGCCCATGACATGGACACCAGTGATGTTGTCATCGCTAAATACTGTGCCAATGCTGAAGGCAAAAAAATACATTAGTCATTGATCATTATGAAATGTTACATGTTAGAAAAAAAATTGTCACAGATCTGGGGGTGCACAGGGTTCCTCTGCAGCCACAGCCTTGTATTGGCATTGGTTACAGTCAAGATTGATCATGAGTCATAACAAGTATAGTAAGTCATGAATGAATAATGCATGCAGAGACTATGGCTGTTCTGCATTCCATTCATGCTGGGTTAGCGATAAGCAGATTTGTATCGATTTTGATAAGCAAAATTCAGCATTGATTAGCCCAACCCTTGTATGGATGAACGTTGCACATTGCCAGCTAATTGCAATAACCTACTGTATTAGTATAGTATGAAATAGTCAGAATGAATACATCCAAATATAATTACAAAGGTCAAAAACTCATCGCAGCTAATAAATGCCACCATTATGGTGTAAAATATATCATCAGGTTACATTCTCTTCTTACCTAAGTCATTTTCAGAGATGGTGACTATATAGAGCTGTAGACATAATTGTGGTGCTGCCTCCAGAAAACACTCCACTATACAGAGTTCTCCTTGTTGTACGAGTTGTACCAGGTTGTTTGAGTTGTACCAACTGCGGAGGCCATACTCCACTGACTCTATGTACCTGCAAACAGATTAAGTATGGATTACAGTTCACTTTATACATCATTATTCCCCTGTTAAATAAAGTTATTGATACTAAGGATATACAAGTTTTACATAGTGACATGAAGAATTACCTGGTTACATACTGAAAGTGCTACTTTTGACTACTTCAACATATACCATGAAACCTGGTCTATAACCCTAACTAGCTTATAAGCCGCACCTCTTACTTTGACCTAACTGAGAGGCCGGGGGCTGCCTGCTACGAGAGCATGTCAGGTGAGTGAGTGATATGTGACAATGTCACCATTTTTTTACTGGATATTTCTAACAGTGTATGTATTCAGTATGAGAGTATTATAATAGCATAACGGATAAATTCCTATAATTCTACAGGTCCACATGGGCATGGAATAAGTATGCAGTGCAAGCACAGATGCAGGGATATAGCATTAATCTGGGTTTACCTTATAATTGTGACAATAACAGAATTATTTAAAAGAAGAAATAACACAACTCTATAGATCCACTTCAGCATAGAATAAGGGTGTGGTAGATACTAGGGTGCAGGGATACTTGTGGTCTACAGTGTATAGGGTGGCCACCATTTGGTCCCAATATCAGTGAAAGAAAAAGGGTCTACCGGTAATATACCTTCACCAAACTATTACAACGGTTCCTTTTTGCTAATTTCTACACCTTTTTTTTAAGCCGACGGACACAGACAATTTTCAAGCACACACTGGAACCCAGCTACATAACCAGGGTAAATACTGTTACACCTCTACCCAACAACATCCACCTTATGCAATGTGCCTAAGGTATCAAAACCTGAAGGACTTCATCAGAATATGCCTTTAAGTGCCCTATGCCTCACACATCACAATTTTTAGAAGCCCCCCTAACCGCCAGGAACACGACCATCCCCCCTAAACCCCCCTCTCTCCTGACAACTCACAACGACCACTACCGCAGCTTTCCTTGTGTACTATTCAACTCTGATCCGCACCTACACGGTAAATATGCAGTCAAGAGCTACCAGACAAGGTCTAGAACAGGATTTACCATGATATATAGCTGATCATGTACAGGCGATAGAAAGGGTATATAGGAGGAGACAGGCGGCAGAAAGGGGGATAGTAAGGGCCAACTTCGAACTTTCACCACCCCACATAGTTGATATTCAGGATCAAGATAACAGGGCAGAAAGACGAAAGGCAGGCTCGGGAAAGACGGCAGATAGTCGAGAACTTGGCCAACCTCCCACACCACGTCCTTGACATAATACCAGATCTCAGGAATTAACAGCCTGCATAGAATACTTAGATTGCTTCTATGCTCCACCGACTATCCCAATCTGTGTCTCTCATGCGAAAATCTTCCTAGAACTTTCGAACAAATCAATGCTGGCTTTCTCTCACAGTACTGTTACAAGGACCCTTCCAGAAGTCCAGAATGATAAAGATTATCAGTCCCAGGCGACCCTCGAGATCACAGCTCTGCAGTTCAACATTATTCTAGCAAATCTCCCTCAAGAATTATGTACACATTTGCATTCTCTGTACTTCTAGTCTGCCTGGCGCCGGTCAAACGTGGCCCCAAACTCCATGACCTCCTTCGACCTGTCCCGGCATCCCACAATAGATGACTTCCTGATTCAAGATGGCCGACTCCTTATTTGACCAAAGTGGGCCCACAATATGCGGAGGGCCACTGACATACATTTCATGGTAATACACCTGTCACCACACTCTGCATACTGTGTGGTCAATCTATACAAGGACATGTGTAAAGAAAACCCAACCACTCATCATCTACAACCACTCAGAGACTTGAGAAAGCTGGTCACCACCCAACACCTGGCGACGGTATTGTCAGCTGCTGTAGTCAAATCAGGCATGGAGGCTAAAATACACTAACTCCACTGTCTCAGGAAATCAGCTGCCACAATGGCCGCTGAGATGGGTGCCTCTGAAGGGGAAATCCAAGATCTGAGCCTCTGGAGGTCCACTGCATACTAGAGATATATAAGGACACACCGGGCCTCATCCCCACAGTTTTAGATCCCCTCCAATATTCACAAGATCTAGATCAAGAACTTTGACTGTTTACGTCTAGATCTGTTCATTATAAATACATAAAAGTGTTCATATATTATACATCCACATTTAATTGCCCATAAAGTGCCAAATTGTTGTTATAAAATAAAAATCAATTTTACCTCCAACTCTTGTCTCTCCATGCCTGGGCGGAAACGTAGGCTCATATTGAATTATGATAAAATACATTAAACCCACCGAAGCGGCCCACCCTCCCCTCACCTAAGCCAAGGTGTAATAGTCTCTTATGATAAGGCATAAACTTCTGTCATCCAGGAACTTTACTAGTTCAGAAAAGAGCTCAGCCTTTTTATCTCCATCAATGACGTCAAGCATCTTAAATTTTCTCACTGCACTAAGCATCGCTATGTAGCCTGTACGATCATCACGTTTTATCTAACAAACACAATTGGAGGAGTAAACGCATTGCATATATGGCACAAACTCCTTAGTTATAAAGTTTTGGCTATTTCTGGCCCTTTTCAGCCTTATACCCCTACAGAATAACAACCTTTGCATCATTTTTTTCAAATTTCTGGTACCCAAATTGTGAGGTTACTATTGTGTCTCTTGCCAGAAAAAAAGACAATTTGAAAAAAATCCAATATTCTAGCCCCTAGGTACATATGTCTCGTGAGATACATTATTTATATTTATATAACCAATGCTGGTGTCGAATATTTTCGAGCTGTATAAGTTCTTTTTGTACACCAGGATAAAATAAACGGGTCTAACGTGTTTACGTTAACTCATACTCAAAAAAATTTCAGTCCCAGAGTCAACCTCTTATTTTGGTCCCGGAGTAACTTGCCTCCCTGATAAAAGTGTAATGAACGATACTTTGGTCCTGTATAATATTGTTATAGTATTAAGTAAAGGAACAAAGCCAACACAGTTCGGATCAAGTGTAACAGGTTGATATTCAGGATCGATACATCGATCGATTATTCAGTAACCTAGACAGGCAAAGCTATAGCAGTGCAAACTCCCTATAGAGTTCGGAACGGGTCAGTAGGCTTGCAGCCGATATGATCGTGGGGCCTCTGTCCAAGCGTGGATCCAGAGTGACCGACGAGTCCTATCGGATGCTGGGTATATAAAGGCAGCAAGCCTGCGCGCGCACACGCAGACCGGAAGCCTATAGCGACCTCTGTCCATACCCCGAGCCTGAGGCAGATGCTGCCACCTGCCGTTGGGCTGAAGTGTTCGGACGGAGTTCACAACACAGCATCCAACAGAACCTGTCATATAAACCCCGCATAACCCTAGCCCCTACAAAAGTAAAACCAATGCAGAATTGTTAATATCCAATATATTTCAGTTATCTTTAGTGTCCCTGCTTCCTACCCACTTCCTCCAACACTCTAAAACAGAAAACTGATGATTCCACTAATTTAACATACATTTATACGATATTTTATTTCAGTCCCGGAGTCACTCGGGTGACTCTGGGACTGAAATAAGGTGAAACAGCAGATATTTAGGCCAGTACTGTGCCAAGCATGTTCAAAAAGGGATCCTAATGGTCCATATTTTCTAAAGTACATACCATCAGGACATTGTAGAGTGATTTTGATAAATAATTGAACCATTTTGAGTAAACTAGGGTAAAATTGAGAGTATGTGGTTGACACTTTCATATTTTTTATAAATGTTCAAAATTCATCGGTCTGTATCTCATAAACTATATTTTTGGGGGGATCTATTCTAGGTATGCCTTAAGATATATGTTGTCTCAGTTTGTAAATGAAATTATCAGTTCCTATTTTTAGACATGATGTACATAATGACCTTATTTCGGTCCCGAAGTCACCCGAAAACGGACAATCAAGTTGGTGAGGCAATAAAAAATTAACTGCTAGGGTTAGAGATGTATCAAATAGTGTTTAAAGGAGCCAAGATATATACCTTTCAATAGCATAAACTTGTTTAAACATATTAAGAACTCTCTAATTTGTTCTTCCTCAGTCCCCCACCTGCAGTTTGGGCCATATATGTATCCCTTTTAATGCATTATACCTTTGTTGTCATGATGCATGAAACCAGCCCTGGTGTGTACCTTATCACTGTTGCTGTACATTCATACATCAAACACTCCAGGCTTGACATGTTGCATGAAGACAGCAAAGTAAACTTGCCAGGCTTGCACTCATGCATCATGGTGATGTCAGGGCAAAGTGCATTAAATCAAAATGTGGAGTCTTGGCAAAGTAAGTATAAGACAACCCATAACGTACCTGATTACAGGACCCAAGAGGAAGATGTGGAAGATCACCCTGGAGACCCACCTACATGTGGACACTTTGTCTACAATGTCCATTAGTAAATGGTATTTGTAAACGCTTATGCAGGTCGTCACCATGAAGGATGCCAGCACGAAGGTCAAGGTGAGTCCAAACCACCACCAGTGGCTCTCGGTGAAGTAGAGGTAGACCAGATTCAAGTCAGTACCAACGTCCAGTACATAACACGCCATAGGTACCAGGTCAAACAGCAAGTCAATGGGGGTGTAGCTACCAACGCGTAAATGGTGGTCGATCATGGTCTTATCGTTGTTAATCTGGATAGGAATAGAAATAATAATAAGTTCATATAATCCGGGGGGGGGGAGGTTGGCATGATGTCTAAATACAGACCTGACTAGCTGACTTAACAGGATTGCCCAGGGCCCCTTCACCACCAAGCCCATTATAAAGCTCAAACAGCAAACAGCACGCCATATGAAGGACACACTTGAATTCATTAAAGTGCCTGAGGTACAATATTTTATCGCACATTGAGATTTTTAGATATGGGCCGGATTGTCATAACTGTGCTTCGATGTAATGCCACACACATATCCACACCTATGTAGGCCAAGGTCCACACTGTATTTAGGGGCATAAAGACTTGTGAATGGTTAGCTGACTACCACACTGCTTAATGTAACCCCTGCTAACGTTTTTGCCTCCATAACTTTTCAAGACTACCCTAAACAAACCTGAGTACAGATGTGGCATGGAAGATGGGGAAGAAAACCCTTCTCTATTGCTTTTATGGAGCCATCCCCCACTTTTCCACATAGTGTGCACCCCCCCTGCGTTGTATAAAAATGACATGGTTGATTTAATCACAATAAATTCACAAGAGTTGATTTACTACCACTTTATAGTAACCTAAACTCCAAAACTATTTTTAAACCCTGTTTACAAAATTCCCAAGACCTAATTTAATTAATATTAATTCTCATGAATTAATTACAATTAATGACAGGCATAACTAAAACCATTTGACACCCAGCTACTGAACCTGGTTGAAGTTATATAATTTCTCCCTAAACCCCATAGGCCTAGGTACCGCTCTGATTTATTTTAGATTTTTTGAGCCTGCCCAAGCTATTGTAATTTATCTATTTCAAATGAAGTCTGAAGATCCCAAGTGGTGAAACCGCCTGTTACTCTATTTAACCCTCTGAGGTCAGAGTTCACATTGCCAGGGCAACCACCCTGCCAGGGTTACCTTTCCAATGTCAACCAATCTGAAATGCCCAAGGCTGTCTCTGATTGTTCAATGTAGGTCACATGTCATGCACTATAAAATGGCACTTCAACTTTTGAAAGCCTCATTCCAGCGATAACTGCTGACCCCAGTATACTCCGTATCAACCTATACCCTTCTCTATTGCTGTTATAAGCTGTTGTGGAAAAGTTGTGAAAAAGCCGTACATGAACTTGTGTACGGTAACAACAGATATATAGCTAGATATGGCAGGCACTGACTACTGATAAGAAGTCCTTATGTTGCCAGGGCGAATACTTCCCCTATAAAGACCACAGAGTGCATTAGAACACTATGTTGTTTGATGACATGATGCCTCAATGCAGTAGTTATGGTCGCTGAGTAGACACCAGCCACCTTAGCTCCACCTGAACTTACTCATTACAAGCATACCTACTACCTTATACCATAATATTGTGGCAAAATTCAGCATAAGGTAAGTCACATCACTAGAACACAAACACTACAGTTGACAAATGTATTCAAATGTATTCAAATGACAAATGTTCTGCTCCATTCAAGTGGCAAAGAAACCGTATTCAACTCCAAGACACTACTGCTGATACCTGTGAATGTCATGGCGTTTGTTTTCATGTGGAAAAAGAAATCCCAAGAAAAGCGTGATGCAAATGCGCAGAAACCCAAAACTGAGCGACCGGCCGGTGAGTCAAAGGCTCAAGATGCTAATGATGATGTGAAGAAGGAACAGGAAAATGGATGTTGCAAGCATCTACAAGCGATGTCTGCAAAGGCAGTGTTTACTCTGGCCGAGAAGGTGCTGGACTTAAGCAAACTAGTGCAAGATATGTTGGAGCAACTCGATGCGTGTAAGACCGAAAAAGTAAGTCTTTGCGGGCTGTTCGGGCTAACATCGAAGAAGAAAACAATGTAATGTTGTGAAAAAAGCTTGATTAAAATGATAGATAAGATTTGTTTCATAAAAAAAAATTTACTTACATCACTTTACCTTTTATGTTACGGGGTGTGTGACCTTGGGGGGTGCGTGAAACCCCTTGCTATTGGTTTGTACTCTGTGCCCCAAGCCTGTAGTGGCAGGGGTTTGCAGTGTAGTCTTGCTATGGTAACCAGCCATGGGTGGCTGTTCCTGTGGAGTTATAGTATTGGTGTGACCATTACAAACCTGTGGGAGGTGTCAAAATATCTAGAGATTTCAATATGTGTACAGGTTTAATCTGTGATATAGCTTAACTCACGGCATCTCCTGTAAGTGGAGGTGGAGGGGTTGAGATGGGGTCCATTTTGACAGACTCATCTTTGTTCTGCTTGCTGTCGGACATTTCTGTAACATGAGGAAAAAGTGTACAGTGTCAATCAAAGGAGCATCCTTCTTCTTGACCTCTGCATCCAACTGTTAATACCAACTCCAATACGAGTAGTAAACTTGCCTGACTCGCCTAGAATTAGTGAATTTTTGGGTGTGATTATTATAAGAATCTGTTAAAATACTAAAGTTGTAACACTACCGTATTTGACTTAATAAGCGCCCTCCCCCTGATAAGCGCCCCCCCCCCGCTTTTTGGGGCATTTTTAGACTAAAACAAAGTTAAAGTTCAAGATTCCCGATTTTGAAGACAATTAAATTCTTATGTACTTAAACGCCTTAAAAATAATTGTATAAGCGCCCATGGCGCTTATTTCATCAAATACGGTAATGATCTATTATTGAATTCTGCATAAGAGGTCATATGAGCAATTTTTTGTCTATTCATATAATTTTTTCAATCATTATCGATAAAATATCACTCATTTACATTCATCACAGTGTAGAATTATGGCTTTTATGGTTTCCTACCACTAAATGCCCTCCAGAGTCATGATATTTGTTATGAATGCTGTCCCTGCTGTATATCGGTCGGACCATATTGTAGCGGCGACGGAGTGGGGGCTTTGGGTTTACAGGCCCCCTCCGAAGCCCCGGCGTGAGTTCTATATAAAGTTAATAGTTACTACCCCGGACGAGGGAGGAGAAGGTTGGCTCAGCAGCTGAAAGAACGGCGGAGTCGGCGGAACCCTCTCCGACGCAGGGACGTTCGAAACGGGGGCGTCTGCAAAGTTCGTCGGCGCCCAGGACGGAACGTCTCCGCGTCGGAGAAACATCATCAGCTATGTAAGCAAGGGGAGGTGGAGGGTTCAACCAGTCTGGTTTGACGCTTGAAGCAGAGAGGATCTCCGACAAGACTTAGCTGGTGTGGCCAAGGAGAGCCAGGGCAATAAAGTATCTCCGGTTCAATTGCACTTAACGAGTTCTGTCTCCTTCCTAATTATGGCGGATGCTACAATATATTCAGTAGTAGACTGACAAAAAATCATGGTTGGAATATCTTGAAACTGAGACTTATAAGGCATTTTTTACCATCATTTTCTGATTCAGTGACCTAAAATTAGTTAAGTCAAGTAGGTCTCCCCCCGTTTTTGTTTTTTTTGTCAATGCACAGTGATAATTATTCCCAGTGCTGTAAAATTATTTGATCTTTGTTACAGATTGAAGATTATCATACCTTAACAGATCAACATTGGGATAGGATGTTGAGAATTGAAAAGTCATTGTGAGCTAAAGATTCCTTCCCCCCCCCCCCCTTAAAAGCAAAGGACTGATCTGAGTGCGAACCTACGGTACCTTGTCCCATTGCTCAAGTTCGCCCCTAACAATATCACCATGGTGACCACACAGCACAGCAACTCAACTCTCCAAGCACATTCTCTCAGAGCGCCCCGGCTTGATTTGATTTATCTTTATTGTCGATTATCAACTTATCTTACATGATAAGTTCTTACTTCTCAGAGCTTATTCAAACTAATATGATATCGTAAGCTTTACAATATACCCTAGTGTTATAAGCATCAGTTGTTATAGTGTACATGACAAGATCTAGGACGCTCTGTTGGTGTTCATACATTTACAAAATATACACTGACTATCTTAATACACTTTTTCAACTTTTAAGAAGGGCTGCGTTTTAGCTGTTAAGCTTATTCGAGGGCAGCAGCCTTTTTATTTATTTCTGTAAACCTAGTAGTCCGGACAAATTCAGACACGCGTTCAGCTGTCTCTTACATACTTAATGCTATTTGGGCGGATTATACATATCCATTTTATAACAGAATAATTTGAACCTGAACTTTTACAAACAGTGGTGGTTGTCCCCAACAGGATAACTATGTTACATATACCATGTATCATTCTAGATCTAAAGTCTCCTTTAGTGGGGGGGGGGGGGTACAGTAACAGTAGGGAGGATTTGCCAATGGATACCCGTGTAACATTAATTACAAGTCTTTCTTTGGTTTGTTTAGCTCCAAAAAATTGTAAAGTTCTACCTTGAATTTGTAGAGAGTATCTATCACTCTGTCCTCTGCTACTAAGTCATTCCACACGAATGCAAGACTATGTTCCAAACTTCTCATATAAGCTGTTTCTGTTTATCACAGTACACATGAAGTGTCACACTTTTGAGCAGGACAAATAGGACAAATAGGGGCAATACCATACATCAATAACTACATAATTAAGGTGGACATCTCAGGGTATGTGGTGGACTCTAGGCTGATTTACCCTAGTGTTAACCTCCTACCTGTGTTGTCCTAGGACCCCTTGGTGTACGGCAGGTGTGAGTGGTGGTGGTGCTCGTATCAGGGTGTGTCTGTCCCAGTGTTGACTCCCACTCTGTGGCCACTCTAGGTTACCGGTGCTTCTTAAGGTGCATACTGTAAAACCTTGTGTATAAACCCATCCGGCATATTAGCTGCACCTAGACTTTGGGAATGTCCTAAAAGCCTCACAGGGGGTCTAATTATGGGAACTTTGGTTCTGCAGTATACAATTTAAAAACTTCCGTATAAGCCACACCCTGGCTTTGTCTTGATCCTAGAGGGATGTGGCAAGCAAGATCAAAGTGGGGGGGACTGAGGGGGATGTTGACCATATTTGACCCCTTTTGGCTTGACCTTTATGGTTTGACGTTTTTGGGGGTTGCCCCCCCCCCCTCCCCCTGGTTGCCACGCCCCTATCCTATTAGCCGCACTGGTGATCTGATTAATGTACTAGCCGTGGCTTCTACGCAAGGTTTTACGGTACAAAGATACATCCCGTATATATCCTGTACACATCCCATATTCTCACAACGATCCCTGTATACTTTGGTCGGTTGGACTCCTTCAGGACACTTCACCCTCCATATCTTACCTACAGAGGCTTTGGCTATTGATGCTAGATAGTAATTTGTTTGAACAGATAACTATGTCCTAGAGGTAAGACCTACTTGACCCCTTTGGTGAAATAGTGAGGGTGGGAAAGTCCAGCCTCTTGGTTGAGATTGTAATCTCTCTAGACAACAGAAAAATGTCAGCTGTAAGAATGGGCATACAGTGAATTTCGGAATCACCAGATGATTCCGAGATGGAAATTCCTGAAATGTGATACATATTAGAAGGGATAGCATGCATATGTGGACTATAAGAGTGGCTTTTAAACTGTTCAAATGGATAGAAGACATGTTAACCTTATGCCATACAGGTATTAGAGTGCCACTTTGATGATATTATTTTTGTATCTAGTCGCATAATCTCAGGAAAGTTAGATAAATAAAGGAAATTTATTTTATAAGAGGTGCTGCATATAGTAAAATGGTGCCAAATCCTGTTAGATATAGCCAGGACTCTGCCTACACATGTTCTGTACATGTAGAGATAGTTTGGGGAGGTTGGGTCGAGTTTGGTTGTGATGGGAGAACTTTATGTTCAATGGCTGGATACAGGTGATTCCGAGATGGAAATTCAGGAAATGGGGTTCATATTAGAAGGTGCACATAGTAAAAAGATACCAGATGCTGTAAAATATGCCCACGACTCAGCCCACACATGTTTCTTACATGTATAGATAGTCTGAAGAGGTTGTGTGGAGTTTGCTAGTGATACGAGACCTTTATGTATAATTCCAGGGGTTAATCATATGGGTGATTCCGAGATGCAAAATCAGTGATTAGGTCATATTTTAGGCCAGTACTGTGCAAAGTAGGTACAACCAGTAGTCATAATGCTCCTTATATATTTGGAGTAGATATGATGTGGATATTGTAGACCTTGGGCCAATGTTTTCGTCTCTGACTGGGTGCCAGCTCTGACCGCGTGCCAGCTCTGACCGCGTGCCAGCTCTGACCGGCCTGAATAAAAACGGGTTATATAGTGCAGATGTAGATAGAATGTGGCTGAAAAGGTTAATGGATATTATAACTCTTTAAACTAGTAATTAATTGCCGATTTTTATCATGATCTGCCCTAAATAACCCGTTTTTATCCAGGCCGGTCAGAGATGGCACCCAAGATATATACTTTTCATTATAAGCAATTTGTTAAACATTTCAAGAACTTTCTGATTTGACCCTCCTCAGCCCTAAACCTGCATGACTCAGGAGTTTGTGCCATCCATGACATTTTTTTAAAACTTATAAGGTATAAGTACAATCTATGATATCACTTTAGACATAACTCGTGGCATACACATTTGCCAGTCACTATATACTGTGAGATTCTCCTCTTATAGCATGTGTTAAGCCATTACCATATATATGTCCCTTTAGTTCCTCAGATAGAAACAGGAGATGTAGGGTGTGTACACTGATAATAATGGCCCTGTAAATGTTAGTCACTACGGACTACATTTCTATTGTCATGTGAATGTAGCAAAAACGATCTTACCAAGTTAGTCACCTATGTCTATAGTAAGTTAGTCATATAGTCAACCTATAGTCATGCATTAAAAGAGCTGATTTGGGATATATAGTCAAGTGACTATGAATTTAATGCTTCAATGCTCTAAAGTAGTCACTCTGACTAACAGATATAGTCCATCATACGCTGGTAGGGCAATAAGTCATGACAAGTACCCCCTGGCATCTACCCCCAAGACATCTACCCTAGGGCCACTATCTACCTCCTAGGACATCTACCCCAGGCCAACTACCCCTACCTAGGACATCTACCCCCCAGGAATTCTACCCCTATGGGCATCTACCCCTTGGAACTTTACCTCCTAGGACTTCTACCCCTTAGGACATCCCCTGCCTTGGCACCTACCCCAGACATCTAGCCCCTGGACATCTACCCCCTTGGACATCTACCCCCTTTACTCTCTAGGAATTCTACCCCTTGGGAACATCAGCCCACCACATACCAATATGGTTGAGTCATATCATGTGGAGGGGTAGATTTCTCCAGGGAAACCACACATATACCCCTGGACATCTACCCCCTGGGAATCTACCCCCTTGGACATCTACACCCTAGGATTCTATCTCCTTGGAAATCATTTTCCCTGGACTTTTGTCCCCTTAGGACTCTACCCTGTAGGACATGCAACCCCTTGGACACCTTCCCCAGGGCATCTACAACCTGGACATCTACCCCAGGACATCTACCCTCTGGAGTATTACCCCCTTATGACCTTTACCCCTGAGGATATCCCTCAACTGGACTCTTCTACCACCCCCTAGGACATCTATCCCCTTGGATATCTACTACCTTTATCCTCTAGGACTTCTACCCCTGTGGACATCAACCTCTTTGACATGCCCATATGGTTGAGTCATATGTGGAAGGGGTAGATTTCTCCAGGGTTAGAAGTCCTAGGGGGTAGATGTCCTGGGGTGGGTGTCAAAGGGATGGAAGTCCAAAGGGGTAGAGTCCTAAGGGGGTAAACGTCCAGGGAATCAATATCCAACGGGGTACAAGTCCTAGGGGGTAGATTTCCAGGGGGTAGATGGCCAGGGGTAGATGTCCAATGTTCCTTGAGAAATCTTCTCTCTTCGCATGATATTGCTAGACCATATGGACACATGGTCCAAGGGAATCAAGTCCTAAAGGGTAGATGTCCTGGGGTAGATGTCCTAGGGGGTAGTTGTCCCAGGGGGTAAATGTGCAGGGTACATGTCCAAGGGGGTGGATGTCCTAGGGGATAGAGTCCTAAAGGAGTATAACTCCAAGGAATAGATGCTGAAGGGCTGAAAAATTATTGGGTAGATGTCTGAGGGGGTAGATTTCCAGGGGGTAGATGTCCAGGGGTAGATGACTGATGTCCCTAGAGAAATCTACCCCCTGTACATGATATGACTCAACCATATAGGCATGTGAAGGGGGTTAATATCCCCACGGGTAGAAGTCCTAGAGGATAAATGGGGTAGATGTCCAAGAGGATGGATGTCCTAGAGATTAGATTCCCAGGGAGTAGATGTCCAGGAGGTAGATGTCCAGGGAGGGTGACCAAGTGGGTGGATTTCCTAGGTGGTAGAGTTCTAAGGGGGTTAAAGTCAAGGAAATAGATGTCCAAGGAGATAAAAGTCCCAAGGGGTAGATGTCCAAGAGGATAAAAGTCCTCAGGGGTAGATAGATGTCCTAGAGGGTAGATGTCCAGGGGGGTAGATATCTGGGGTAGGTGTCCAAGGGGGTGGATGCCCTAGGGGGTAGAGTCCAAAGGGGATAAAGTCCTAGGGGGTAGATTCCCCAGGGGGTAGATGTCCAGGGGGTATCTGTCCTAGCACCATTGGAAGAGGTAGGTGAGGATAGGTCATATGCCTACCACACTATAACCCTTCATCCACTCAACTTCTATATATCCTAGTCTGGAAGCCTAGAGATCCAGTAACATGATCATGAATTTGAACAAAATCACATGATACTTTAATCAGGCTTGAGAATGCATGCATTCTAAGATGTCTTAAGTAAGCATGCTCAACATTAACACAAAATATAACTAAGTTGTATAGTCCCCTGACTCTGGGGGTCAAAATATGATGGTATAGTCAGCACTGACTATAGGTTTTGTTATCAGTGTAGATGATGGGTAGCAGTGGCAGAGGGAGGCAGTGGGATACCTTACAGTAATTAGACAGCACCTGCTGTATTAATTACACTTTACTGTCTACATTACTATGTTGTGTATAAATACTGTTTCAATACATATTCCGGGCTCTAGTCAGGTATGCTATCTACACTGTAAGGGTCATTAAAACAGTTTATTTATTGTGTCTGGGAGAGCTACTTTAAGAGACTAGATAGTAGTGAGGCACATTAAAGTATGCACAACTTCCTTTATCAAGGAGTTACTTCTTTATAAATGAGTTTGACATTGACAATTTGACCACTGTTATATCACCGTTTCCATTGCATGGCATATATCAATAAATTTGACCAAAATGTGATCGTCTCTTAAACAGCCTATTTCATGGATAAATATTAAAACTTGTGACATCATAAATGGCAAACTCATCAGGGTAACTCCAGCTTAAGCGATGCCCCCCCCCCCTTCACCAAGTGAGCTCACTAGTAAGGGCCTAAACTGGTGCCAAGGCATATAAGATCCATAACTGCATGGTCATAAAAACATTAATGTGTATTTCCTAATGTTCAATATTCAGGCTATAATTAGTCTGCTACTTTCCAACGTCTAGTACTTATGCATGCACATAGTGTTCAAAAATGAAATTGACTAAAAAAGTACTAAGTGATAGGTTGGCCTCAACATGTCTGGGCATCCCTGCTTAGGGAGTCTCTCTTATCCAATATATAGACACATATTACTTTTCTTTAGGGAAGCCTATGTCAATATCCTAATTGCCATCAAAGAACGTCTACAATACTGTATGTAGTAAAGAGGCCCTGGGCCTACCTTATACAGTCTAGATGAAAGAAGTTCAATTCAATTCAATTCAAAAAGACTAGCTAGTCTTAATATGGCTGCCTCTTAGATAATCGTTTACTCACTACTCAGAAACAGGAGTGTTCAAAATTAACTTGGGACTGAGAAGGGCAATTTTGTAGGATAAGGGCTTAACTGATTGCCCTTATCCTGCAAAAATTATATAGGTTTTGTAGGATAAGGGCAATTTTGTAGGATAAGGGCCTGACTGACAGCCCTTATCCTACAAAACCATATATTTTTGTAGGATAAGGGCAATTTTATAGGATAAGGGCCTGACAGGTGTTTTGTAGGATAAGGGCAAATTTTGTAGGATAAGGGCTTGACTGACACCCCTTATACTTTAGAATGTAGGTTATGCAGCAGTGATGGCCTAAATTAACAGCTCTAAGAGAGGTACGTTGGGTGTGTTATTCACTATGTGAACCATACTCAATGACAGCACAAATGTATCACATCTCCAGCAGTTATGACATCCAATACTGAGACTCATCTTATACCCTGTAACTTTGATCTAGTATGGTCCATGAATATATAGCTCAAATGAGTATCCTGCAAGGACAACACTTTTACATGATTGATACAATCCTGAGAGTTCGGTATGATTCACCAAACATCTAAAAGAATAAATGCTTGACAAGTTGGCTCTGATAGGCTCTGCTGAGATATACAAGATATGAGTAAGTACTACTGGCATAGAAAAGCTGATTGGATGGAATTCTCTTAACATTTAATCACGGACAACCTGAACTGCAATAAACTGCAGTATACTGATAAGCAGGAAGGTGTAATTACTGCCTGCTCCCCCTGGGGAGTCACATATATGGTTACCTTAGTCCATCCCCATCTCCCTGTGTCCATGCTTTTATCTATCCATCATACAGAAAGTGAGCATACAAGAAAACCATGCTGTTGGGAACTGTATATGTCCGATCACTCCATGATTCAAGCAATAGCAAATCTGATCATTAATCAATATAGAAGTGAGATTCGCATTACTTTTATTGTAACAGGGGTTTAATTTTAAAGATTATAGAAGAGTAAATCTAATGGATAGAGTCATAATCTGAGCAGTGTGCCACATGTAAAATCAAAATTGCCTAAAGTGGACACTGACTCTTCATGAAGAATGACTGGAGTAGTGTCAGGGTGTCATAAACATAGATCACCCCTAGAGACATACAATGGCAATCAAAGTAGCATTTGGTTCTCATCCCCTCCACTTAGATAGTGAGCTAATTGTCACTTCATGATCCCCAATAGGGGAGCTCTGCGATAACATATCAATAATAAGTACTGCCATAAAAATGTGATGCCTTTCATTAAATGACTTCACAGAACTGTTCACTCTTATTCATTGCATTGTGTATCTATTTCTGGCCAAGGCATAGAAGTGGAACTACAAAGTAAGGCCTCTCACCCTATTTAGCAAGACAACATTTAAACTGAATAGCATGTGATCTGCCATGGCTTTTAGTTTATTTTCTGAAAGTACTAGATGCAGACTGATATTACATTATAGTATATGTGTCCATATTTTCACATAGAATATGGCCACATTCAACCATTGTCACCCAGGGAAGGCACACCAGTAGGGTGTTCTTTAGAATATAGAAGCAGACCACAGGATTGTTACATTATTATTGTTGCAGCTCTTTCATACGTTAATATTCACATCATATTATACCTGTAATGTAAAATGTGAGTCATTATCATATTAACACCACTGTTCAAGCTGCGGTTTATTTCATCCTTTCCATATTGGGAATGCGGGGCAGATTGAATCAGCAAAACCTCTCCTATACTTATCATGAGAGAAGATGTCACAGCAAAGTCATGTTGCAGTATTGATACCTTATTTTGGTAAAACACACCAAAAAGAAACACAGCAACAGAAGATTGAGTTACTTTGGCAAAGAATTTATTTATTATTTTTCCATGGGTGTTTTTTTTTTTACCTCCAGCTTTATATCAGATTACTGTCCCAACATGTAATCATGTAACAGTTGAAAACAGAGCTGTTACATTGTAGAATTAAGCAGGGCCTATGTGGAAGAGAATGAGCTGCCTAGAGGTTCATTTGGAAACTCAAAAGGTTGGTATTAAATGGGAATAACATAAAAAAAAACGAGTGGTTAAAATATTTGAGAAGATGTCACCAACAGTAAAATGGGCTGATGTCAAAACAAAACAGCCAGGACTAATGAGAAGTTCTGGCAGTCATTAATCCTGCTGGGGCAATATTACAGGTGTGTTTTACATGTCTATTGGTACACCAGTGTCAATAGCAATACTGTCACCTGGTTTGCTCATTAACAATATTGCTTGCATCAGCATGTCCCAGAATCAATCAAAGCTGTAGAGATAGGAGTCTTTTCCAGACTGAGTAAACTCATGTTGGGCTGAGGGAAACATGCATAATTGATTATATTATGGGCATGCTTGGAATGCAGGTTAAATATTATCAATTAAACCAAAGGATTGGCCATGTCATTATGTGAAAAAATGTATCATACCTAGGACAACAAAGCATACAGGATCCCAATGTCACAAGGCAAAATAACCAAATAAATAAATTTCAGTGTCCTCTTCCTCTACCGAAAAATGAATGGCAATTAGAAAAACTTATCATTGTTCTAACAAAATCCAATTTCCCATGCCATGTGTGACCAAAATTGTAAATGCTGAAACAATGCAGCCCACAGCTACTTCAGTACTCTATTTTTTCATGGGCCAGTGCACAGTATAGTACTTTGCTCTGCATGTTAAAACAATGTATACTTCCAATGTTATTCATTCATTGTATACCTTGTCATAATGCAGATCTGGCTATCAAATTGACAAGAAGACAATGTTTGTCAACGCTATGCTGTTGCCTCATGGGTTTTCAGTGGATCTTCCCGGACTGGTATGCCTTCAATGGCTTTTTAATATACCAGCTTTTGTCTATGCGCTAAATGTTATCTTGTTTTAAAGAAAAATCTTGATGACATTGATATCTCATTAACAATATATTCAACTATGCTTTGGACATCATATTCAGGTTTGATCAGCTTATATGTTAAATGCTGTAAACATTTCACAGAGTAACATTGCTATTTATATTTCTCATATTTGCCTCATATATATTCCTGTGCATGTGTACATATAGCATAGCATGTCTATATCCATTGTGAAGTAACCATACTGTTATATCATTGTAACTAGATACCAGTCTTACACAACTAAATGCCATTCACTTACACCTCCTATATTAACATCATACTGATTACAGTGTGATCCAATTTTATATGGTTGACCTTTGCCATCTGAATAAAACTTTGTTCAGTGAAAATTTAGTTTTATATTCTCATCATCTTACACAATAGGCAATACTGCCTGTACATTCCAAGGTTCTTTGATAACTTTGGTGTTAAAAATGTTGTAATAAACTTGGAATTTCTTAAATGACATTTTCAAAATGAGTACTGGGAGTACAGATATGCATGTCACTATTTTTGATCCTGGAATGAAAAAAATCATCTTGCTATAACATTTACCTCTACAGACTCACTGTCAGATGCCATGTGCTCCCATTCTCACATGTTTGCTATTTCTATTGAGTTGTCTGGGAACTATGGTAATTACAAATGATGCCATTTCCACCTGTTAGTTTCTGGTGTTGGTTGTTTAAGTGAACTGTTGTTGATTTCTACCAGCCAAGTGTGTTTGCGTTCTTGAGTATATGTGCAGAAGCTGAGTGTAGGCCATGGACAGCTAATGGTCAGGCAGTGTCAGGATGATGGAGCAGCAATTGACAAAGTGTTGCCTCCAACCGTGCAGAGACTGCTATTGGCATGTGTGCTTGGGGCAGTGCAGGAGGAAGATTAGATACTCATTATTCATCCATCATCTTCTGTCTCATGACGTCTAGACTGCTCTGTAGAATTGCCATTTTTCAGCCAATCCGAGTGAGAATGCACGGAAATGGCAATATCATAATGAATTATATTCCTAAGGCCAAATTAAAAAAAAGGTTTGTTTCAGGTTACCCGACCCTACCTAGCAAAAAAGGGCCGACCCTAGAAATTTTTATGCAATTTTGAAAATATATTTATATTTTGGGTCATTTTGGGGCTATTTAAGGGTCGATCTGATAGTTCACGAGTCAAGGCGGTTGTTGGCGAGTCAACATTGTAGTTTGTGAGTCGATTTCTGGGTACTTTTCAAGCTAAAGTAAAAAAATAAAATAAAATAAAAAATTCCGACCTACCTACCCGAGATTTTCAGAACATGTAACCTGAAACAGACCTTCTTTTTTTTTGGGCCTAACAGCATTTTCTCAAGAAAGATAGAAAGCAACTTGTGAACCCTAAGTTAGAGGGCTGTTGCATTGACAGCAGCTAAATTTTGTCCAGAACATGTTGTTACTACCACTGGGTGTAAGCAGCCTCCTAGTGAACACACAGTGGTGAACACTTGGTGTCATCACCAGTTGAGGCTACACAGGAGACCAGTAGACAAGGGGAGCCCAATCAACACCAATTCGATTTTCCCTAAAGTTTTAAGTCAGGTCCCCTTTTCCCATCTAGTTTACTGTTTAACGTATCTGTATCATTATCAATGTATCCATTATAAGTATTTGGCAATACTTCCTTCAGATATCGACAGGTTGAAATATCCCCAAAAGTAGGCAAACTGATGTCACTTCCAATGTTCAGTGTCAAGGAGACAACTACCAAACAGTCCAATTAACATGGCAGGTTTCAGGGGTTGTGGTGACAATCAATCATCCATGGCCCCAAGGAGGACAGGAAGTCAATGGCTGAATCGGCTGTCTGTCACACTGGTCTGGGGGGATGATTAGAGCAGCCAGCATTACACTAAGGTGTACACAGTGCTGCACCAGGGTGTTAACCTCCACCACAGGCCAAACAGAGTGTTGTGCTAGAGATGGTCGGCAGTGGGTTGGTACTACTGGGGTAAAGGCCTGACAGTGTGGGGCACACTAGATTAATCATGGAGTTCTGTGTGGACATAAAGATACAAGGGATGTGCCTTCATCCCAGTGGTGTAGTGGGGTGCTCTGGAATGAATATACATAATTATGATAAAAGTCACACTCTAACCAGATTATTATCTGTTGACGACATCAGTGGTCAGTGAAACTTATCCTTACAATGAAGTGTCACGGAAACCAACGCATAAAGGCACACATTGGATCCAATTGAAATCTCTTTTGCTTTTAACCTGGAGACTGGGAGAGGCTATCAGTTTGGGGTACTCTGAGGTTTGTGAGGTAAGGGGTGGATACAACCCACTTATCTAGACTGATAGTGAGGCTAATCACCATTAGGGCACATTGCGGCCACTTGGTTTACAAGACAAGATCCCAAGCATTGTGCAAGCTCCTATTTAGGAGAAACTAATTTTCAGACATTGCATATTAGGGGTCATAAATAGTCAAGGGCAACCTGCCTTGAGGCATTGAAGTCTGCTACCATTGTGGATTTAGATCTTTATTGATTCGATTTAAATCAAATCAAATAAACTTTTGGTGATGTAGAGTAGTTTATCCACAGCATGTAATGTTTCATACGGTGAAGTGAATGGTGATTTTATCTTTAGCTGAGAAACCGATGGGTGATATTACAAAGTTAAAGACAGGACCATAGCAGTTAGCACTGCACCGCTACTGGGTACTTTGCCAAGTGGATTGGACTACCCAAGTGACCTAAACCCTTGTATAGTTCAAGCGAATCGGATGAAACCGATCCAATTTCTTACACCATGAACACTGATAGAAATTGGACTTTATCAGCCTCTAACCCTCATATCATGGAGGAAAGGGAAAGGGGGCTGCAAGATGGGCTATGATACAATATGACATAAGGCTGTTTTTTCTTGCTTCTTGAACTAAACAAAGAAGAATGTTAAGTTTTACCACCTTAATGGGCCTCCAGTTTATTGTACATTCTACATTTACTGAGTTTTATTTATGCTTCCCTTTAGGAGGCTACTCATAGTCTACTCTTGGGAGATCACTTAGACTGTTTGAGGCTTGCAAACAGCAGGTAGGACCATGCTCCAGCAAAATTCACTAAAATAATGCCTCACATTTGAATGAGCCGGTGGGAATGGCAACAATTGTAAGTACCATAGGCCCTAGACAACTTATCTATATAGCAGACATGTGAGAAAAGTTACACCTGGCATTCAGAGATCTAAATATAGCATGAACAGGTACTGGTATGTATATATTCCTAAACAAGGAAGGAATAAAATAGTCACATCTACAGAAATATATTTCACACAAAACCAGACGCGGTCCAATTGAAATCAATGGTTGGTTTATTAAAACAATCAAAGTTGATACAAGGTAGCAATGTCGAGAATGTGAGTTGATATGAGTAATATCAGTAGTAGTTGTAATAGACGTTTCGGGTATGGTTGCCCTTCTTCAACACGCAGGCAGCAAGTCCACCAGCAAGTCACTGGCATACATATTAGAACTCAGGATAAGAGTCCTCTGCAATAATCTGCTCTCCATATTAGGCTCATCACACACTGAGCTGCTCCTCACACTTAGCTGCTCCCTCAGACTGAGCTGCTCCCTTAACACAGAACATATCTCCTCAAACTGAACTGCCCTCCATACTAACCTGATCCTCACATTGAAGTGCTCTCTACAACTAGCTATTCTCCTTACACAGCATGAGCTGCTCCCAACACTTAGCTGTTCTCATACTAAGCTGCTTCCTCACATTAATCTGCTCCCCTTACCCTGAGCTATTCCACTCACACTTAGTTCCACACCATGAGCTGTTCCTCACACTGAGCTGCTCCTCACACTGAGCTGTTCCTCACACTGAGCTGCTCCTCACACTGAGCTGCTCCTCACACTGAGCTGCTCCCCACACTGAGCTGCTCCCCACACTGAGCTGCTCCCCACACTTTTGCACTCCATTTTTTGGATTTTCTTTCACCGGTGTCGCTGACTCGATCGTAGCAAATGTAAGTCTTAGGGTTGAGACTTAGGATCCCGTCACCTTCCCACTCCGCTTTCATAAGCCCCGAAGTTCTCAGATCGTGAAGGTACCGTCTCTCACAACATCCGCCGGGCGGCGGACACCATTCTCGCACTCTTTCCGTTTTTGTCTTCACGAAAAGCTCTAAGTGATCGTCGCACACCGCTGTCGGAAGCCACTTTCGTTTCTCTCTGAAGTACGTCTCTCTCAGGCGAGGTTTGACTAGGTCATCCAACGTGTCACCGCTGAGAGCCATGTAAAGACTGTCGGTGTCCATTTGACAAAGGGCATAATCGCGCCGATCGACGAATCTATCCAAGAAGTCGTATGTGAACTCTAACATTTTCAACTTCGCGTACTGGTATACCATGAACCCTATTTGAATAGGGAGGTTGTTGTTGACTGTTTTCGGTTGTAGTTCGACTTCAAACAGATCGGAACTCAACTCGGACGCCTTTTTGAAGCGCCACGAATTGGCCAATAGTTCGAACTTCCGACTGTCAGTGTATCTCACCGCCGTGTGTTTTTCTTTGTTGCAGATTGTTTTACCGTACGTAGCGTTTCCCATTAACTTGTAACAGTCTGACAGAATTTTCTCGTTCTCGTTCACGTCGCCACGTCTTCGCGCCGCCGTTACTTCGTCCGCGAAACCGGCAAAGGAGCGTTTAGGTAGGTATTCTACCACCAGCTGCACTTTGGTGACTATCAAACCGTGCTCTAAATACCACTTGAGAAGCGGCGTTCCCAAGAGAATATTTTTTCCGTGGTAACTCCCTATCAGACATCTCTGAGGCGTGTTCAACAGCTTTTCTTCCTGCGCAAAGTCTGACATGTGAGGTCCTATGTCCGATTTTGAAACGGTCGCGTTCTTGAAAACGGGGGTCATTTCTTCGAAATAGTCTCGTAGGTGAGGCGGCGTAGTGATGTCTACTTGAACTAAACCAAACATTTTCTCCTCTTTCACAGCGGAAAGGATGTCGCTCTCGCTCATCGCGTTTCGAGACACTTTCAAAGCGTCAACCTTCCAGCGTTGTTGGGAGGCCTTGACCCGCTCATCTCGACGCTTCATCTCTCGCCATTCGCACTCCCACACGACGACCAGCTTGTGACCTAGCGCTTTCAAGTAAGCGCTTACTCTGGTCGTTCTGTCGCGTCTCTCCTCTCTCAGTGAAGCGCACTGATATAGGTGCGACGGTATGCACTCGTGAGCGTGGAACCAACACCCGTGAAACTGGAAAACCGTATTAGAGGCCGCGTGAAACCCGTCCACTCGAATTCTCCGACAGCCTACAACCATCTCGCCGCCGTTCAAAGCGTGGCGCAGTTTCACGTCGCGGTCGTGCTCTACGAAGCGTAACCACACCAAAGCGCTGTGAGAGTTTCTTTGCCTAATTTCAGGCTTGAACTCGGTCTCGGGCCGTCTCACCGCGTAATAGCCCGTGCAGTGCGCTTCGCTCATGCAGCGCAAGTACAGAGAGTTAGCGTCTAGTCCTAGGATGTGTTGGCACGGTCTCGCTTCTTCGCCGTACTTGTGCTCCCTTATCCGCGTGGTGCCCTTCTCGTGAAATCTATGGAAGATGATGGAAGGACCGCCGACTAGATTTTCTTTGATCAGAGCGTGGAGGACGGCGTCGAACTGGGGGAACGTTGTGAACGCGTCTTCTAGGTTTTGGAAGAGGAACCGTAAAGTCAAACCGGCGAGAGAAACTCCGTCTTTCAACATGTCAATGCCGCGATCTTGGAAAAATTTAGCGTGATTTTTCAGAGCTTCTATGAAAGGTTTGACGTCTTTGTTGTTGTAGTGGATCAAGTAGTCTTCCATAGTTTGCATCTTCTCGTCGGACCAAACTTTCTGACATGCGGCGTAGTCGGATTCGGACATTTTGACGCCCGTCAGCTCGCTGTCGAAAGCCGATCTCGGTGGCAGCATTCTGTTTGCCAGTTTCCTGGTAGACGTCATCCATTCGTAAGGAAAGTGACCTTTCTCTTCGTTCCTGGTGAAAGCTCGCAAATAGGTCGCGTAGTTGTAACCGGGTGCCAAATAGTTGACTACGTCCAAGAAAACCGTGTGCTGTGTGTAAACCGCCAAGTATTGATTGCTTCTCTTTATGACGCTGAATTCTTGGTTTCTTCGGTCTCCGGAGGCGAAGAACGAGTGAAGGCGTATTTTGATCAGGTTCAAGTCGTAACGCCCCGAGTTGAAGCCCACGACTGGAGCTTGCCGGATGTATCTCAGAAGACGCTTCTTCAGTTGAACTAACGGGTGTCTGGTCTGAGCCGCAGCGAAGCCGCCTGGAGAAGGGGTGAACGTCGCCTCCTCCAGCAGGAGAGCTTCACCTATCGCCGCATCTAACTTCGCTAAGGTCGGTCGGTAAAGTTCTAGCACAGCTTCCCCGATGACTTTGGCGTTCTCGTTTATGTGATTTAAAACTCGGTCCAACAAGGGGTCGGAATCTGCGTCGGATTCTCTGACGAAGCAGACGGGCCCCTCCCACCCCGGAAAGTCGGATGCGACGCTAGCCGACAAAGGGACGTGATCCCACAGCAGGGACACGTGTTCCGTCGACGGTTCTTTGCACGGTCTGAAGAAAGCCTCGAAATCGAAGGCGATCTTGTAAGGGTAGATTCCGGAATGTCCTTCGGGGGGAAAAATGGAGAAGTCTGCTAGCGCTTCGAAAATCGTTCTCGAATTTTGGTAGATGCCACCTACGTAGCGCAACTTGACTTGTCGGCAAGAGGAAAGCTGGTTCCTGTGTCTCTTCAGCAAGAACTCGGTGGTGAACGCCGCCTTACACTTGCAACATTCGTATATGCCCGCGTACGCGTTGAAGTCCGTGACGAGAGAGACGTGCAAACCGCCTTTCGCCGTCAGGTGTAGGTTGACTTTACCTCGGGCGGCCAGAGTTCTGGAAGGCGGTCTGATCAGAGTAACGCGTCTTCTCAACTTCCGCCCCGGCACTTGACGCGACGCGGTGTAAACCGCTATCTGTACGTCAAACAAGTTCTCTAACGCGGGTAAGTCGCGGATGTTCAGACCCGGAAAGGATTCAGGTGTGGCAGCGGGACAGAACTGACGTAACAAATCTGAAGCGCGCTTGCTGGTGTTGTATAAGTGAAAGGAAATGCAGCGGAAGATGCAGAGGTTGTCCTTGTTGGGAAAATCTAACACGCCGCTTCTCTTTCCAACTCGACCGGCCTGAGTGATCCTACCGCCTATGGGGAATTCCCCCGGTCCCATGTAAACGCAAATGTTCAAATTGGTAGGAAAAAGAACGTGCCACTTGGTGTCAGCGTCGCAAAGTTTCCGTACTTCCTCGCAAGCGACGGTGTTTTCCATCTTTGAGAGGAGCTCTTCCAAAGTTTCTGAATTAGTTATAGTAGGGAGCGGTTGTATGAGAGTTGCGTTGTTCTGGGAGGCGTGAAAGTAGCGCAGTTTGCTCTTGTCTTCTCTGTGTTGTAAGAGTAAGCCTACCGAGAAACCCACTTTGTATCTGAATCTTTGTGTCAAGTGAATGCGACGCATAGTATCTACAGCGTCACTCAACTCGCCGGTTGGTAGCCTGAAGTTTGTTACACTCACGCGAGTCCCGTGCATCCTGACGCCCGTTTGTATCGCAGGCCAATTCGCCGTGAACGTTTCCTCCCCGTTCGGTACAGCACATATGCGCGGAGGGACGGTCACCCCGTCCAGAGATTCACGTCAACAGGCGATCTTTCGGCAATCGCCTTCGCCGCATAGAGGGCAAAACTTAGGTACTACTCTACAATTTTCTACGTGTCTCTCGTGGTTGTACGGTCTTTTAAACATTTTGAAACACTTTTCGCATACGTACTGTGTCATGTTTTTTTTCACTCAGTTACCAACTACTTAGCCGTCTAACTATCTATCTATCTATCAATCTATCTGTCTATCTATCTATCTATTTATCTTTCTGTCTGCTGTCTGTGTATCCGTCTGTCTGTCTCATACAGCGTACGTCAAAACGCTGTGTGTGTGTGTGTGTGTGTGCGCGCGTGAGCGTTGAGCGTCTCTCATTCCGAATCTATGCCGAGATATTTCAGAATGATCTCTGTTTTGTCATCCAACTCTTTGAGCGCTCTGGCGGACAGCGTCACTCCCTGCTGTGTGGGTTTTTTGTCAGGACCTTCGTACTTGCGCACGTGGACGAGGTTCTTACCGCTGTAGTAGCTCACAGCTGCGTACACTTCGCCCTCCTCATCCAGCACTGCGAACCAGGGGGTGTGATTAGGTTTTCCTTGCGCGGCCGCTGTGTCGCGTATGCGCACCACTGCGCGGATATCGGCGATGCGTGCTATTAGCTCGCGCAGCGCGTCGGCCGTGAAGTGCACTCGCTTGCTTCTGGTCAGAGACGCCTCTTTCACCTGGCCGTCTTTTGTGTAGCGCGGCCTCCTAGACAGTCTAGCCACGTCCTCCCAGATCTCCAGCGTCAAAGCTCCGTCTAAGCAGAACTCTAACCCGAGAAGACGGGAGAAGGTTTTCTCTGCTTCTTCTCGTCCATCTCGTTCTTTTTCTTGTATTTTTCTCTTCTTACTAGGCCTTGTTGTTCTGGAACTCACCTTAGAACGTTTCACACCCGCAGGATGAGTAACACCATCAGCGTGAGCTGAATCAGCAGCAGAACAGATAGCAGGAGCAGCGTCAGCGCTGGTGGTATCCGAGGCCTCGTTGTTGGAACAGCGCAGCCACACGCCGTCGGTGCTGAGTGTAGCGGTAGAAGATGAAGCGCCGCCGCCCTCGTAAGGTGGCGGTGAGGGCAGTCGCCACGGACCGGACGGGACGCTACTAGTGGAGGAAGTGAGGTCGAAAGGTCGAAGAGGGAAGCCGAAAAACGTACCGCCCACCCCTTTCCCTTCGGGTTGTTCGTACGCCTCGTCGTCAGCGTCGTTCTCTGTCTCACCCTGTTGCTCCTCCTCCTCTTCTTCTCGGTTTAGGGGCTGAGTGTCCGAATAGCTGTCACTCTCAGCGCGAGCGGCGTCGAGGGCGTCGGTCGATGTAGTGGTGGAGGAGAGGGGCTGTGCAACGTGCGGCAGGTCATCAAAGTCATCAACAGTAGTGGGGAGGTAAAAACCCGGTGTGCCAGGAGCGTTGTCGTCAGTAGTAGTAGCGGTAGCAGCAGGTGCAGCAGAAGCAGCAGCAGCAGCAGCAGCAGCAGCAGCAGCAGCAGACGCAACAGTAGCAGGCGCAGCAGCCTCAGCAGGCGCAGCAGTAGCAGGCGCAGCGGTAGCAGCAGCAGCAGCAGCCGCAGCAGGCGGGGCGGCAGTAGCAGCGGCAGCGCGCTTAGCAGCAAAGTGTACCGTCGCGAGTGTAACAACGTCGCTAGCACGACGACTACTACCAGTAGTACTACTACTACTACTACTACTACTACTAGTACTACTACTGCTACTACTACTGCTACTACTACTACTACTGCCGCGAGCGCTCGCTACAGCGGGAGGGTGATAAGACCAAGCGGCTGCGGCGGTAGTCTCATTTTCAGTAACAAGAGGAGGCACTGACGCTAAACGAGCGCTGTTCCGCGTAGTCTTCTTGTTCTTGGACGGCGCTAGGTGTTGTCTTTTGCTCATGGTGGTGACTGTAGAGAGCAGCAAAAGAATGAGTGAGTGAATGGAGGTTTCCAGACCCCTTATATACGCCTTCTCGCTTCTAGAGCTAAGCTACTTACTGACCCTGTTCAGCTGCCGCCGGCTGGCCGGCGGCCATTCACAAAGAGAAACAAAAGACATAAGGCATGACGTTTTCAGCTGGATCCCTTTCCCCCCTTTTGAGAGATCGACTGTCATGAGCTAAGCCGCTTACCACCCTGTTCAGCAATTCAACGCGCATTAGCTGTATAAAGGATTAACCGGTTGCTGCCGTCGACTGACCGGCGGCCATTCACAAAGACATAAGGTATGACGTTTTCAGCTGGATCCCTTTTTTGAGGGATCCACTGTCATGAGCTAAGCCACTTACCACCCTGTTCAGCCATTCAGCGCGCGTTAGCTGTATAAAGGATTAACGGTGATGAGCTTAGAGTGTGTATACAAAAAAAAACTACAGGAGGCGTGTGGCGTGAAGCAGGACCCCCCTAAGACGAACGTGTCTGTCTGTGAGTAGAGGCGTGTGCATGTGGTGAGCGACTTAAGTGTAAGACAAAAAAAAAATCACCACCTCCTGCCGTGGTGAGTAGACCGGGCCGGCCAGGCGGCGGCGGCCGGCTAGTTCAATAGGGAGGGGTGACAGCTGACTAAGGCTGTGCATGAAAAAAATCCGATTTTCACCTGACCTCTGACGTTTGTTACAATGAATGTCAGAGGGAGGGAGACGTCCTCAGGTAGGGGGTAGGAGGTAAGGCTATGGATGAGGAAGAAACACCGTTTTCAGCTGGTCTCCACGGATAGCGATGACACACCCCTCGTCATCTAAGCTCTTAAGGAGCGGAGCGGTTGAAAAAAGCGTCATGCGGACAGGTCGCTACACAGCTGGAGTGCTGTTGGAAATGGGATTAAACTCCCTCTGTATAAAAAGCTCTGATTTCTGTTGGAAAAAAACCATATCGCCTCTGACCACAGTAACGTCTACTACCACCACCACCGCCGCCACCACCGCCGCCGCCGCCGCCAAGACGAGACGAGATGGCTCAAGCTATTCCACTTTCAAGCTCGCCTTCACCGCCTTGTCCACCTGAAAAAAAGTTAATGCGGCTTGACGACGTGAGACGCGCGAGGCAGACCGATGGGGAGAACAGAGAGGTAGGACAGCGGCGGTTAGCCTATAGCGACGCCTTGCTTCGTCAACTAGGTAAAGAGTTGAGCGGCTGTTGGAGAGAGTTGGGCAGTAGCTTAAAAGTTACCGCCGCCCGTATGGATGCTCTAGTAGAGCGCAGTGTCAAGACACCGGAGGAGCTGTGTACGGCGATGTTCCGAGTCTGGTGGGGTGAAACCCCGCATCGTCATAGATGGGGAGAGCTCGGTCGCGTCTTCACCCGCATTAGACGCGTGGAACTGTTGGCTCAGTGGATGTCCCTTCTCCACAGACAGGGGTTGGATTTCGAAAACCCCGACTCGCGCGCGATGCATAAGCACTTGGGCACCCTCGGCAGACGTCTAGGTAGCAGGTGGAAAGAGGTGGGGGACCATTTAAAATTGTCGCCTGAGAGGTTAGATAAGATCGCTGAAGAATGCGAATACGGAGGAAGTCCCGCTGAGTGGGCCTTCCGAGTGTTGAAAATGTGGCAAGATGAAGCTGACGGTGCTGGCGGTACACCTTTTGAACTCCTTCGAGTGTTGACTGAGGACATGGGAAAGTTTGACCTCGGCATCGCGATATTACTTGACTTTATCAAGCAAGAAACAACGAGAACGACGGACAGGTGAATTGTTGTGTTTTATTTTCATACGTCTTCTTTATTAGTAAGTAAAAAAAAATATCATAACAATTAAGACGCGCGCCCTCTTAAAGTGTCACTTCCTCCAGTCGCAGCTGATCGCCTCATCGAAGCACGTGATAAACAAAAAAAAAACGAAGAGACACGCTTCTTCCTCTCGAGAGGAAGAAGCGTGTCTCTCGATTGAAATCTTTTTCTTTTCTTTTTTTCTTAAAAGAGACAAACGCCCCTTAGAGTGCCCCCCCACCCCCCTAGAGTGCCCCCCTCCCCCCTCCCCCCCTCCCCCCTCCCCCCCTCCCCCCCCCCCCACCACTCGCCCCATGCATCCTAAAAGCGCCCCCCTCCCCATGCATCTTAAAAGGGCCCCCCTCCCCTTCCCTCCCCTCCCCTCCCTTCCCCTTCCCTCCCCCCCCTTATACACTCTAAAGAACGCTTCTACCTAGTTCAATAAGTCACTTCCAGTCGCTCGTAAAACAATAAAAAATGAAAAAAAAAAACAAACTTATATCGTAGTGTTTTTTATTAGTTTACCGAAAAAAATAAGAGACTCGCCTCCTTCTCCTCCTCCTCCTCCTCCTCCTCCTCCTCCTCCTCCTCCTCCAAAAAAAAAGATATCACATTTTAAAGCGCGTGACCCCTTAAAGACGCTCATCTCTTCATTAAGTCGCGTGACATCACTTCTTCTTCTTCTTCTTCTTCTTCCGGTCACGTGATCAATCAGGTCACTTCCGGTCACGTGATCCTCAATCAAGTCACTCACTTCCGGTTGGCCATTAGGTCATGTGACGTCACTTCCGGTCACGTGACTCATCAGGTCACTTCCGGTCACGTGATCCTAAATTAGGTCATATGACGTCACTTCCGGTCCCCTAAGTAGGTCATATGACGTCACTTCCGGTCCATAAGTAGGTCATATGACCTCACTTCCGGTCACGTGACCAAATGGCGGCCTCTGATTGGCTAACTAGGTCACGTGACCTCACCACTAATCCCCTAAGTAGGTCACTTCCGGTCACGTGACCAAATGGAGGCCTCTGATTGGCTGCAGGTCGATTGAGTAATAAACAGTACTTAACTATAGTCCCGTTCCGATACATACAATACTACTATAGACTCATGGCAAAGATTTAGTTATTTTTGGGCAAAGATTTAGTTATTTGGGCTGAAAACCTTTAGTGAGGGTGTCTCTGATATTTCAGAGACTAGGCCTGACCAAGCATTATGCAAAAGGAATGGGGAATGCCTTAATGCCTAAAGGATCATTACCCTGCTAGTGCATTACTAGTAGTACAGGTGTCAGCAACAATATACAGCACTGGTGCCATCACCTCTACCAGGAATCCATTCTGTCCTTTACTGTCCTTGTCCTGATAGGTAGGCAAGTAGTATTGTATGTATCGGAACGGGACTATAGTTAAGTACTGTTTATTACTCAATCGACATGCAGCCAATCAGAGGCCTCCATTTGGTCATGTGACCGGAAGTGACCTACTTAGGGGATTAGTGGTGACGTCACGTGACCTAGTTAGCCAATCAGAGGCCGCCATTTGGTCACGTGACCGGAAGTGACGTCATATGACCTACTTATGGACCGGAAGTGACGTCATATGACCTACTTAGGGGACCGGAAGTGACGTCATATGACCTAATTTAGGACCGGAAGTGACCTGATGAGTCACGTGACCGGAAGTGACGTCACATGACCTAATGGCCAACCGGAAGTGAGTGACCTCATTGAGGATCACGTGACCAGAAGTGACCTGATTGATCACGTGACCGGAAGAAGAAGTGACGTCACGCGACTTAATGAAGAGATGAGCTTCTTTAAGGGGTCACGCGCTTTAAAATGTGATATCTTTTTTTTTGGAGGAGGAGGAGGAGGAGGAGGAGGAGGAGAAGGAGAGGAGGAGGAGGCGAGTCTCTTATTTTTTTCGGTAAACTAATAAAAAACACTACGATATAAGTTTTATTTTTTTTTCATTTTTTATTGTTTTACGAGCGACTGGAAGTGACTTATTGAACTAGGTAGAAGCGTTCTTTAGAGTGTATAAGGGGGGGGGGAGGGGAGGGGAGGGGAGGGAAGGGGAGGGGGGCCCCTTTAAGATGCATGGGGAGGGGGGCGCTTTTAGGATGCATGGGGCGGGTGGGGGGGAGGGGGGGAGGGGGGAGGGGGGCACTCTAGGGGGGTGGGGGGGCACTCTAAGGGGCGTTTGTCTCTTTTAAGAAAAAAAGAAAAGAAAAAGATTTCAATCGAGAGACACGCTTCTTCCTCTCGAGAGGAAGAAGCGTGTCTCTTCATTTTTTTTGTTTAGGAAGTGAGGGTCTTTAGGATCACGTGACTGGAAGCGACTTGATGAAGCATGTGACTAGAAGTGACGACGTCACATGCTTTAATGAGGCGATCAGCTGTGACTGGCGGCGGCGGCGGTAGCGGCGGCGGTGGTGCTGGTGGTAGTGGTAGTAGACGTTACTGTGGTCAGAGGTGATATGGTTTTTTTCCAACAGAAATCAGAGCTTTTATACAGAGGGAGTTTAATCCTATTTCCAACAGCACCCCAGCTGTCCAGCAGCCCCTCTGCTCCGTAAGAGCTTCTTAAGAGCTTAGATGACGAGGGGTATGTCATCGCCATCTGTGGTGGCCAGCTGAAAATGGTGTTTTTTCCTTATCCATTAGCCTTACCTCCTACCCCCTACCTGAGGACGACTCTCTCCCCCTTTGGCATTCATTGTAACAAACGTCAGAGGTCAGGTGAAAATCGGATTTTCATGCACAGCCTTAGTCAGCTGTCACCCCTATTGAACTAGCCGGCCGCCGCCGGCCGGTCTACTCACCACGGCAGGAGGCGGTGATTTTTTTTTGTTTTACACTTAAGTCGCTCACCACATGCACACGACTCTACTCACAGACAGACACACCCGTCTTAGGGGGTCCTGCTTCACACTACACGCCTCCTGTAGTTTTTTGTATACACACTCTAAGCTCATGACTGCTTAATCCTTTATACAGCTAATGCGCGTTGAATTAGCACAGTCGGTACACCGCCCGCTCATGGCAGTCGATCTCTCAAAAAAAGGGGGAAAGAGATGCAGCTGAAAACGTCATGACTTATGTCTTTTGTTTCTCTTTGTGAATGTCCGCCGGTCAGCCGGCGGCAGCAACTGCTTAATCCTTTATACAGCTAACGCACGTTGAATTGCTGAACAAGGCAGTAAGTAGCTTAGCTCATGTCAGTCGATCTCTCAAAGGGGAGGGGGAAAGGGCTCCAGCTGAAAACGTCATGCCTTATGTCTTTTTGTTTCTCTTTGTGAATGGCCGCCGGTCAGCCGGCGGCAGCTGAACAGAGCCGTAAGTAGCTTAGCTCTAGAAGCGAGAAGGAGTATATAAGGGGGCTGGAAACACCCATTCACTCACTCAGTCTTTTGCTGCTCTCTACAGTCACCACCATGAGCAAAACACAACAACTAGTGTCGTCCAAGGATCTAATCGAGTTCAAGAACAAGAAGAGTACGCAGAACGGTGATCGTTTACCGTCAGCGTCTCCTCTTGCTACTGAAATTGAGACTACCGCCGCAACCGCTTGGTCTTATCACCCTCCCGCTGTAGCGAGCGCACGCAGCAGTAGTAGTGGTAGTAGTAGTCGTCGTGGTAGCGACGTTGTTACACTCGCGACGGTTGTTGCTGCTAAGCACGCTGCTGCTGCTACTGCTGCGCCTGCTGCGGCTGCTGGTGATCCTCGTGCTGCTAGTGCTGCTGCTACTGCTGCTGCTGCTGCTGCTGCTGCTGCGCCTGCTACTGCTGCGCCTGTTACTGCTGCGCCTGCTGAGGCTGCTGCGCCTGCTGCTGCTGTGCCTGCTACTGCTGCGCCTGCTACTGCTGCACCTGCTAGCGCTGCGCTTGCTGCTGCTGCTGCTGCTGCTGCTGCTGCTACACCTCTTGCTGCGACTGCCGCTACTAGTACTGACACGCAGCACGTTGCACAGAACCTCTCCACCGCTACATCAACCGACGCCATCAACGCCGCTCGCGCTGAGACTTACAGCTATTCGGACACTCAGCCCCAGCAGCGCGTAGTAGACATACATGCCCTAAAGCAACAGGGTGAGACAGAGAACGACGCTGACGACGAGGCGTACGAGGAACCCGAAGGGTTACTGGCGCACAGTCCGTTTTTCGACCTCATTTCCACTGGTAGCGCGTCCGGTCCGTGGCGACTGCCCTCACCACCACCTTAGGAAGTCGTGTGGTTGCCCTGTTCCGACAACGAGTCGTCTGATACCAGCGCAGACGCTGCTCCTGTTATTGGTTCTGCTGCAGTAGTACCTGTATCATCATACTTCAAAGCAGAGCCGTTAGGATACTTGTCAGACGCTATGCTACTGAAAATAAGTAGTAAGTTGCCGACATCAGATTACATACGGTTAGGTTCATACCTTGAAGTGAACTTGAAGGATATGGGATATCTCAGTTGTGAGACAAGTGTCATAACTCAAGCTAGAGAAATGTTCACTACTTGGTACCAGAAAAGTTGTACTACTAGGTGGAAGGACCTAGCCGCCGCCTTGGAAGAATCTTACCGTATGGACCTCATCAAATTCTCACGTGAGTACATGGACAAGCATGACATGTGGGATGGCTTAGAGAGTGGAGACATGGAGTGGAAAGTGCAGAAATATTTCTCTCTTTTAGCTGAGCTCTGCCCTAGAGACTGGAAGACCATAGGGATCTACTTATGGTTGACTTCTCATGAAGTAGCTTTCATCTCTCAACCTGTGCCTTCTGACAGGACTGTGAAGAACCCTGTCTATGAAGTGCTGAGAGCTTGGAAGTACAACGAGACGTCTGAGCCTATGGCTCTGATGAAAGTGTTGCAAGACGACATGGGTCACAGCGACGTCGCAATGTATGTTCAAGGGTTGTATGCAGCTGTACCCAAAGACATAAAAGTGAGCTGTGACACTCCAGTGTTGACCACTCTCGTCTGATCCCTGCAGTAAGATGGACATCTGTTGAATTCGATCCTAGACTACAGTCGCCTTTCACTATGCTAATAGTATCGTGTGGTAAGAGGCGTCTAGTATTCAAAGTGATAAATAACGTTTATTTTTTTTAATAATTGGTAAATAAGTGAAAAAACAAAAAAAAAGAAAAACATGACGCAGGACGTTTGCGAAAAGTGTTTCAAAATTTTTAAAAGACCGTACAATCACGAGTGACCCGTAGAAAAATGAAGAACAATACCTAAGTTTTGCCCTCTATGCGGCGATGTCGATTGCTGAAAAGATCACCTGTCGACGCGAATCTCTGGACGAGGTGACTATCCCTCTACGTACATGCGCTGTACCGAACGGTGAGGAAACGTTCACGGCGAATTGGCCTGCAATACGAACGAGTGTCAGGATGCACGGGACTCGCGTGAGTGTAACAAACGTCAAACTACCAACCGGCGAGTTGAGTGACGCTGTAGATACTATGCGTCGCAATCTGCTTCACACAATGATAAAAGTGGGTTTCTCGGTAGGCTTACTCTTACAACACAGAGAAGACAAGAGCATACTGCGCTACTTCCACGTCTCCCAGAACAACGCAACTCTCATTACAACCGCTCCCTACTATAACTAATTCAGAAACTTTAGAAGAGCTCCTCTCAAACATGGAAAACACCGTCGCTTGCGAGGAAGTACGGAAACTTTGCGACGCTGACACCAAGCGGTGCGCTCTTTTTCCTACTAATTTTGAACATTTGCGTTTACATGGGACCGGGGGGTTTTCCCATAGGCGGTAGGAACAGTCAGGACGGTCGAGTTGGAAAGAGAAGCCGTGTGTTAGATTTTCCCAACAAGGACAACCTCTGCGTCTTCCGCCACATTTCCTTTCACTTATACAACACCAGCAAGCGCGCTTCAAATTTGTTACGTCAGTTCTGTCCCGCTGCCACACGTGAAACTTTTCCTCCCGACGGACATTCCAGAATCTACCCTTACAACATTACCTTCAATTTCGAGGCTTTCTTCAGACCGTGCAGATGACCGTCGACCGAACACGTGTCCCTGCTGTGGGATCACGTCCCTTTGTCGGCTAGCGTCGCATACGACTTTCCGGGGTAGGAGGGGCAGTGTACGTCAGAGAATCCGACGCAGATTCCAACCCCTTGTTAGACCGAGTTTAAAATCACATAAACGAGAACGCCAAAGTCATCGAGAAAGCTGTGCTAGAAGTTTACCGACCAACGTTAGCGAAGTTACATGTGGCGATAGGTGAAGCTCTCCTGCTAGAGGAAGCGACATTCACCCCTTCTCCAGGCGGCTTCGCTGCAGCTCACACCAGACAACCGTTAGTTCAACTGAAGAAGCGGCTTCAAGTATGACAAGAAGAAGCAAACTATGAGAGATTACTTGATCCACTACAACAACGAAGACGTCAAACCTTTCATAGAAGCTTTTGAAAAAATCACGCTAATTTTTTCCAAGATAGCAGCATTGTCATGTTGAAAGACGAGATCTCTCTCGCCAGTTTGACTTTACAGGTCCTCTTCCAAAAACCTATGAGCTGTGTTCACAACGTTCCCTCCGTTCGACGCCGTCCTCCACGCTCTGATCAAAGAAAATCTAGTCAGTGGTCCTTCCATCATCTTCCATAGATTTCACGAGAAGGAGTGTATAGGTGTCTTATAAGTCGGCAGAGGGTGAATACTAGTGAAAAGGGAAGGCAGGTGTGCAAGTAGCTTTTTCTAACAGACACGTGTGTGAACTAAGCTGCTTAAGTCTAAACCCACCTGCAGTAGAAGCTCTGTACTGAGAGAGTCTTTTCAGCCGTTTAAGAGGCTTATCTAGGACAGGGTACATAAGGAGTGAAACGCCGCTCTCACCAGTCACACTTTCTCCACCCGCCCTTCATCTTCGTAGCATCGTCCACTCTACGCTCGCTCAGCACGTTACGATGATTAGTTCTGCTATTTTCTTTATTTATGAAAGTGTTGACGCTACAGAGCATCGAAACCCTCTCGAAATGAGTCCAAGAAAGAAAAAGCAACTCCCACTTGAAGCAAGAAGAGAAACAGTGCCCTATGATGCATGTGAGGTAAAGAAACATTGGAAGGACGTCACCAAGGAGCAATGGATAGAAGCATGCTTCAACTTCATCGGAACAGTAGTTTCATTTGGACAGAGGGAGAAGATTTTGTTAGAGCTATTTTTCTTAGCTCCGTATACTTGGCCTAACTGTGGTGAAATTCCTTCAAGTTTGTCAGTCTTCGCCATACAAGTTATCAACTCCTTGAAGGAGCTTCGATATATGCAAGGCACTCAGGAGGAGATTGTCAAGAAAATGACGGAATTCGAAACAGGCGAAGACACAATATGGTGCGAGGAGACGACATATGCGGACGATGATCTGGAGTCCATCATTTGTAGCCCGTTGGAACATTATGTTAAAGACTTCGAGGACATGCTAGACAGCACTGAGATGAACCCGAAAGAGAGATCCCTTACTGCACAGAAAGAGGCCAAAGCTGTGTTGGAAAAGCACAAGTTTGGTCAAGGATTCACTCTTCAAAGCAGCTGTGTGAGTGTGATAAAAAGTCTTGTGTTGAAACATTCAGACATGAAGTTTTCGCGTGCTGTCGACACACTTCCTTTGCCTGAACTGATGATGAACATGATCGACCCCATCGTACCAACACGTTTCGACTCTGCCAATTGTCCCATGTATAAAATGGTTTCAAGTTTTGCCCGTGGCCGATGGCTAAACGATCCACTGGAGTCAGAAAACCTCCTTGATTTAATCAACTGACTAAATGTATTTTCTCATACTAGTATTAGTAGCATTAGTAATAGCGGCTACTCAGTCTCGTGCAGCACAAGCAGCAGCATCTGTCAGCAGCATCCGTGACATCGTCAGCAGCAGCAGCAGCTGCACAAGCAGCACAAGCAGCCACATCTGTCAACAGTATCCGTGACATCGTCAGCAGCTGCAGCAGCTGCACGAGCAGCGCAAGCAGCCCAAGCAGTAGCATCTGTCAACAGCATCCGTGACAGCGTCAGCAACTACAACAGCTGCAGCTGTCAGCAGCTGCAACAGCTGCACGAGCTGCACAAGCAGCAGCAGCAGCAGCAGCGGTAGTGTAGACCGCTAAATTCGAGATGACGTCATGTCTGTTTCTTAGCATCGACATTCGACATGAGACCTAGTGACATTTGACATGAAGCTTGAAAAACATAGTGACAGGTGACATGAGCAATTCTTAAAATCACCATGAGATATGAGCATAATTAAGCGACATCGACATGTGCCATGGCTATTTTTTTTTAAGACAAACGCCGTAGTCTCCTCATCCAGACCTCCGCTAGTAGCGCTCTATAAGCGCAAGCTGTGGCTGTGAACCCCCTCCTCCCACCGTACACACGGGTAAATATCAGAGTCAACCAATGTCGCCAATACTACTCTCATACAAGGGTCAGGCGCTGCTGGACTATAATAGATGGGTCAAGGACTATTCTACTGAGGGTCAGGCTACGCCGGACATTCAATAACAAGCTGGACTTTGGCAAATTTGCTTGAAAGTCTGGCCAGCAAGAGTCCAGCATACTCTCCCAAGAGTTCAGCATTGCCAGACTATGGCATGAGGATCCCGCATGGTCAGACTTTCAAGCAAGTTTGCCAAACTCCGGCTTGTTATTGAATGTCCGGCGTAGCCTGACCCTCACTAGAATAGCCCTTGACCCATCTATTATAGTCCAGCAGTGCCTGACCTTTGTCTGAGAGTAGAATTAGCGCTATTGGGTGCCTCTGATATTTGCCTCTGTGTAGTCAAACCTCGCCTGAGAGAGACATACTTCAGAAAGAAACGAAAGCGGATTCCGACATCGGTGTGTGACGATCACTTAGAGCTTTTCGTGAAGATAAAAACGGAAAAAAAAGTGCAAAAATGGTGTCCGCCGCCCGGCGGATGTTGTGAAAGACGTTACCTTCACGATCTGAGAACTTCGGAGCTTATGAAAGCGGCGTGAGAAGGTGACGGGATCCTAAGTCTCAACCCTAAGACTTACATTTGCTACGATCGAGTCAGCGGCACCGGTGAAAGAAAATCCCCAAAAAAAAGATAGCGTGCAAAAAGTGTACAGAAGTAACAAAACCCTAAAGAACCAGTCGTCTTCTTAGATGTTTTCGAAAACGAAAAACTCTCCTTGCGGTAAATAGAAATTTCAAAGTGGTACGAACCAAAAATGGACACTTACACCATAGAGAAAGATGACGTGCGCCACTTGTATTATAAGCGTCGCGTGCATTCTAACGGTGTGACAACGAGTCCTTTAAAATATGAAAAAAAAGTGTGTTATTGATTGATTGAGCGCATCTTTTCAAAAATAGTGTGTTTATTAGAATTGAAAAAAAAAGAAAATAAAAAAATAAATAAAATTATTGTTGTGTTTTATTTTCATACGTTTTCTTTTATTAGTAAGTAAAAAAAAATTATAACAATTAACTAGCGTGTCCTCTTAAAGTGACACTTCCTCCGGTCGCTGCTGATCGCCTAATTAAGGCATGTGTCGTCGTCACTTCTAGTCACGTGACTCATCAGGTCGCTTCCGGTCACGTGATCCTAAAGTCGATCACTTCCTAAAATAATTAAATTAAGAGACACATTTCTTCATGACCCAACCAATCAGAGGTCTCCATTTGACCAGAAGTAGTCCCCTCATTTGCATAATGGGTCACTTCCGGTGTACCAGCCAATCAGAAGCCTCTAACTAAGTCAAGGTCACGTGACGTCACTTCCGGTATGCCCTTATATGGACATGTGAAGGTCACATGACGTCACTTCCGGTATGCCCTTATATGGGCGTGTGACGTCACTTCCGGTCAAATGGAAGCCTCTGATTGGCTGAGTCATGACCTTGACCTCTAACTAGGTCAAGGTCACGTGACGTCACTTCCGGTATGCCCTTATATGGGCATGTGACGTCACTTCCGGTCAAATGGAGGCTTCTGATTGGCTGCAGGTCGATTGAGTAATAAACAGTAGTTAACTATAGTCCCGTTCCGATACATACTATACTACTTAGGCAGGTCCCTGATAGGGCCCCGCAGTAAGGTGGATGATGTATATCTGCTAATACTCCCGGCTTAACTCTTCAAAGACACAGCCTAACCTGTGAGCTCTCCCCTATATTTTCAGCTATCAAAAGCCATCACACAGCTAAAATTGAATGGTTCATGTTGCTCATGAGGTTGTACTGATATTGAGAAATGCAGGAAATGGGTTAAGTGTTGCCTTCAGTCCAAGCTCCCAGGTCCACAAAGTTATTGTCATATAAGGAGCTGTTTCTCTTTCTCATACAACAATTCCTCCCACATTGCAAAAAATCATCAGTCAATTCTACACAGAAATGTCGCACCTACAAACCACTGTGTCATTTCCCTGATACACATGTAAGCTAATAGTGGGGCCTGATCAACTCTATATTAAAAGGGAAGGAGATCTTATTATGAGAGCAAGGCCAGGCAATAAGCACATGATTTGCTAAGCTCTCATCTAACCTCTCTGTGCAAGTTTTGAAGCCCTTTGTGTAAAAGGAGATCTCTGTACTGTAATATATAGAGCTATGCTGTCCAATGACTTGACTTAAGTGGATGGTGGAAAGTGATCTGATTTAACTGTACAGGTTAAGAAGCAAAGCATGTTGAATGAGGTTCTATGCAATGTAAAATGAGTCCACTGAGAGAGAAGAAAGAGATCAGAGTCAGAGGAAACAACTGTGTCCTTGATCTCTTTACTACACTCTATCCCTCTCTCTCATCTCCAAACATCTATCAAGTGTTTGATGTGTTCTAACATTTCAAGTGCTGCATAATGTATTACTAAAGCATATACTTTGTCATAATTATGCATGAACACAGCTAAGGGGAGAACATATCCTCTCTGTTCACAAAAAATAGAGAGTTGGCAGGAGATATAATTGCATTATGGCAGGAAGGGTTTCACTTAAAGCTCTCATGGCCTTTTCCGATGCTTACTTTGTAGAAGGAGGCCGTCAAACTCCTTTGATAAGTGAGGAACAGCCATATTTAAGTATGGAGATATCCTCATGGATTCCAATGAAACAAAGTGATGCAGTTTTACTTTAAAAAATTTCATTTTCTTTTCTCTAAAGTTTTTTTGTTTATTTCAAATAAAGACACAAGGGTAGCCTGCATAGTACCTACACTGATGAGTTATCAGAGGTGAATTTCCAGGAACCGAGTTATACTGAAATCCTAGCCAAGACCCTCTTCATATAAAAAAAGTAACAGACAGATTAGGAAATTTATTGTTCAAGTTCTACATTACTGTTTTCTTATACAATTCATACTGATGTCATCAGTTGTTTCATTTAATGGTGGTACTTTCTCCTCAAGAAATCAATGACAACTGTAAATTATCAAAAATGAAACAACAAATGTGCAATACCTCCATTTTGGTAGCAGTAGATGATGTGTACATGGTTCATATTGTTGCCCAGTGACGGTCAGAATGGCACAAGTGCTACTCCAATACGCAAGCTCTAGAATCATGGAGATATGATGCCCTGCATTTGATTTCAGAGGAGAGGGGATATTCAAATGCAGGCCATTGCCAATAAGGGTTTGAACTTTACATGTATTGATGTCACTAAGGGGTACATCAGCAAAATACTGCACATTGAATAAATGTAGATGAAAAGTTTGCAATATAGGATAGACATGATATAGATAGATATGAAAATGCAAGAATGGCCCCAAGGAGATTTGGTTTCTCTTGAAAAAAAAAAGTAAAGGAATCACTCACAGTGTATAAAACCAAAATTGTGGTTAGTAGAATAGAAAATTTAACAAACTTATAATGGAACCACTTATGTCTAGATCTAACAGTGCTGCTGATGTTGTATGGGGGTTTTGGTTTGGTGAAAAGAGGCCAGAGATCACAGGCACAACCAAGATGATATATATGTGCCCCTTGGGTTAATCTGTGACATATGTTACCTAAACTAGATTTAGGATAGGCATGCAGCCGGACACTGGAGTGTGCAGATAAGGAGAGCCATGACATATTTCACCGACCTCACCTCCTGATGTATCACTGCAGGGACTCCATGTGGGGCACCACAGGGCAGGAAAAGGGGATATGTCATGTGGAGAACAGATGTTCATATGTGGACAAGAGTAAGGACTGGCACACTGGTTCTTACCAGGGGCAAGGAAATTCTCATTTCATTTGTCATGATGATATTATAAACAGGTATTCAACAAAAAAACAAAAAAACTTGTGACTTCACTTGACAGGTATCAACTCTATGCCTGATGTTCAGCAGTACATGGTCAAATGTATTCTTCAAATGTTCACCCTATGTTCATTCATGATACATTAACTACAGCAGCTTAAGCATTCAACATGATTTTTTTTAAATTTTGTAATAAACACAGCCTTATTCCTTCCTCATGGAGCTAGCATGAGGAGACAAGCCACAGCTATTTCCTAGGAGCAGGAATGAATCCAATCTGCAGACCCTGGAATCAAACACTGAAACCTAGCAGCAAAGCACATTCAATGGATATCAGTGGGCATTTGGTATTTTAGTCCAGAAGAATTCGTGAAAAAAATGTAGCAGAGTAGATGCTGAGACAATTTCATGTCAATGAGGTTTTTAAAGTGGACAGTCAATGTAGGATTATTTCTGTGATGCTTCAGCTAGCCAGGTAGTCCAACTTTTCCAACTTCATGCCATTGGTAATGTATCTTTATTCCTATTGCATTGAAAAGGAAAAGAGGCAGTAGGGGTGTCTCGGCAATGTGAACAGAGAGGATATGATCTGCTACTATGGTGACTGTCCTCACTATACAGTTAGCTAATTGGAGTTTATCCTGACAAAACCTCACACACCTCAGTGTTATTAATGCATGTGTATAACTAGCTTAGTTTACTCTACTCAACTTAATTCTGGAGAGTTATGGAAATGCTACTTAACAACAACATAACCAAGATCTCAAGCAAGCTGCTATTGTCAGTGCTGTATGTGTTGGTCCCAGGGACAAGTTCCCACTTGCTTTATCCTTATAGATACTGGCACGAGCTGAGTAGGAGTTGTCTTAATGCTTTCGAATTGCAAAAAGGGGCAGTAGGGATGCCTTGTCAAGGAAAACAGGCCTCAGTTAACAAAACAGGATCATGTAGCTGCAAGCTCAAGCAGAGCCCATATGCTAAAAGTTGTGGTTCACAAAACAGCTTATATAGGGAAGTACCTGAACTGCTTGAGCCTCTACTTAAAAAGTCACTACCAGGTTAGCTAATTGAATGATATCATGATTAAACCTCACACACCTCAGTACAATTAGTGTAGGTGTATAACTAGCTTAGTGTACTTGACTCAACTCAATTCTGGGGAGTCATGGCAATGCTACTTAACACTGTTCACACTAATTTATATGCGTATAAAGGATTATGACAATTTGAACCATGTCTGCTATTATGCTTGATCTGTACAACATTTTTATCTCACTCAATAGCTAAATATTGAAATTCTGGGTACTGCAAACTCAAAATATTATGTTTGGGCCATTGTGTGACTTATACTCAACATTGGCATTAAGCTCCTGTCTACATTGGATCAAATGTGACTGTAGGGTCTACCACAAATAGCAGCTTTGGTGTTGAAGATGATTGAAATCACCTTTGTGGTTTGCAGGTTTTTTGGACTGTACAGAAGGTGGTTTGCAAAATAAATGGAGTATTAGAACATGTTAATATGTGTTTGTGTGTGTATTCAAAACAGTCCCCAATCAGCACAGGAAAGTGTTCCCAAATGTGTTTATTCCAGTTATTCTGCCACCTCTACAGTCACCCTCACCAAGGTGTTAAACCCTACACTTCACTAAAAACAACACAACGTGACTGAAATTGTTAAGGTAATTCAATTTAGCCCCTTTTCTACGAGTGGCCACTGGAGTGTCTGTGGGGTGTGAGGACTGTTTGTTGTCTCTGCTATTTGTCCCTCGGGATTCACGGACAGTGAATGGTTCACCTCAATACCGGGCTGTTAAGCACTGGGCAGAATCTCGCCCATATTATCTTCTAATCATGAAGGCTATTCTCTACACATGGCACTCCCTTCTAATAGAACTCAGAATTCTCTATATAACGCGGAATGCTCCCCCCCCCCATGTTAAATCTCTGACTAAGTCCCTTCTGCTGTATAACGACATCTGAAATATACATATTATGGTACTATCCTATAACTGAAGTGATTCTTCTTATTAAAGTGATTGGGCTTCCAGTATGTAACTGCCAGCAGCAGCACAGTTATCTACAGACCTTTACTACCCAATACACAGGCCACCATTCTTTTACTTTTCTAACAGGAGAAAGCACCAGCTGGTGCACCAAACTGTTTCAAATACATCTAAGGTACTTAATGTTGACTTTTCATCTCTAGCACTACCGTGGCATTGTACAAGGTGCTCTCCCACCTCTCCTCCTCCTGGGGCCTGTTCAGTGTCAATCCTAATGTACCTTGTTTACGGTCCTGTTAGTACTAGTTTGTCTGAAGTAAATATGAACAGTGGGAGTTGTTGCTACACATAGCGTCCAAATATTGAAAACATACTGATTGTCCATTCATGGCTCTTAAAGTATTGACTGTGAATAACTGTATGGTTTCATGGCTTTTGTTCAATGTCCCATATTCCATTGACAAGAATATGCATTTTTGGTGGTTTCTTATACAACACAAAACCTTGATTATCATAAACATATCTGTGTATGCACATTTTGGAGAGTGCTGTTAAATGGGTAGTGGGGAGTTCATTTTTTACCCCATTACAAACCATTACAAACCATAAACGCAGGAACGCAAAACATCAAGTTGTATTGCCTAAAGTTCAATATTCAGGCTTAATTAGTCCACTACTTTCACTGAGCTGGAGTGACATTTGATTTCTTTTTCTGGTAGAGTGAACCTCATGAAATATTTAAACAACTAGGAGGATTTCAGCACAGTGAAATGATGATAACATAGCGTTTTTTTACAATCAAATGTACTGGGCCCAAAGCAGATTTTACAAAGCGTTTTCAGGTTGCAGATAGGTTGAAAGAGGAAACCCTCACTTAGCTTGTATTGCCATAAAATACCAACTAATTAATACTCTTCATACTTTACCATGCAACGGTCACCTGGAAAATATGTACAATGTCATAAGGAAACAAAAGCACAAAACCATTAGATATTGAAAAATGGAGTCAGTCCCATTATACATATATAAACTGTTAGCTTAACCTCATTATACCCTAAGGGGGCGTTTTACAAATTTTGAAAAGAACCTAAATTGGATGTCCAATGCCTTTGTGCCTGAAGCAGAGAGGACCCATTCAGGTCATAGTGTGGCCACAAAGCATGCCTGACCCCTGACATCTGCCGATCCATCATCACACTCACCCCCACTAGTGCAGTCTAACTCATTTAGATAAATCTAATCCAGAGCTTTTAAATGGAAGCTAAATGCAGTGGAAGAGGTAGAGCGTAAATGCACAGCGTAATTGTATGTGCAGGCCATATACAAAGGACACTTAGATCATCAATCATTCTATATTATACTGACAGCTGGATGGGAGTGCTAAGTCAGGCGGGGCCTGGATCACCATGACTAACCTACACCATAGGGGACTGCAAAACAGTTGCCAATCCCCCAACAAATTTAATGTGCACACTTTTGGCCAGGAGTTCGGGAGGATGTAATGTAAAAATGTGTAATGCATTTATATCTATTATGCACAAATCTATCATAAATAGATGTCATGGGAGACACTCAATTGATTATCAACCTTTTGAGCATAGAGTAATTTACACTAATATGATCATTTCTTAAGTAGATGCAAAAAAAAACATATCAATCACTAGGCTGAGATCCTGGTGTAAAGCTTCATGTTTTACTCCCCACTTACTGCCCCACATGTTGTGGGTAGCACAGCTGTGTACTATAGTAAACCCATCCCCACTGTGGTGTACATAAACACAGGGCTCTGCTGACAGATTTACACTGCACTGAGGACCTAGTGGTAGATTAGAGGGGGAACGTTCAGGTCATTGTGGGAGGGTGGGGGTTTTTAGGAGCCAATGCTGGGCTCTCCTTATAAAATGCTAAACTATATACTCAAGCATTCCTCTTCGAAAGTTTTAGCAAAAGATGTAAACTGTGTAAGTAATGAAATTTAGTGACACTTTGATTGAATGTACCTTTTTTTTGTTGGAAAATTTTATGAAAAATTGTGTTAATTAAATGGTGTCAGAATTGATCAACTGATTGTCACTCATGGATAAACAAAGGTTGACATCACTGCATATCAGTGGGATCTGTTAGCATGTTCCGGACCAGGCTTTTTCAACTTGGCATCTGAACATCTACACGATTCGCTGCATCAGTGGATCCTTTACTCAAATAGACTGAGTGCAATGTATTCTTAGTGCTTGGTTTTTCATCATTGTCTGCAGGTTTGTAAGAACACATTCAGTAGTGACTGTATAGATTAGTTTAAGTCATACACACTAGTACTGAGGATGCATTTATGTTTGCAGCAATTTACTCAATTCATAGCATTATCTTTTGGAAGTAGTAATGTGCCTGTTGCATATATAGTTTGATCATGTTTTTTTTTGTGCAAATAATGGACACAATGGATTCATGTGAACATGAAGTAGGGAAAATTCAACTAATCTCTAAGGTAATACAGGTAAGTATGTTAAACTCTAAATGCACGATAATGGATTTGCAACCATAATCCATATTAACAGATAATGTTCATGAATGTTACATTGATATGTTACTACTATGTATGTGGGGGAATGTCACAAACTACAATGTTGCCTAAGTCTACACTGCTCTTGTTAATCATGTCATAGCTATCTTTTGATATGTAAGGACAGATAATATACAGTAGTTAATTACAGTTGTAATTTTTATGATTAAAAGTATAAGGAGGGTTTGGTACAGAACATGTTATATGTCAGCGTCTGCTACACCTTAACAGACTAGACTCAGGCCTTACAGGCCCTGGTGTACGTGAAGAAAGAACTATGACTGTAGTATCCAGAATGAGGCTGAGTGTCAGTGAGAGGTGACTGGTAACCAAGGTTACACACGTCCCACAAACACAGCACCAGGGGTCAACACATACTCTACACACATGTAGGCACAAAGGGGATATAATCACCAGGTGTGAATGATATTGGGGTAACAATATCATCATTGCCGAAAAAAAGGATACATGTTAACACTGATTCATTGATCCACATTTACAGTAGAAGTTTTGGATTATTATATCACGTAAACTCTGTCAAGTAACAATTATGAATCAGACTTGTTATCCATTATTCTGAATCATATTACTAATTGCCCCTATTCCCTGGCATGAATTTGTAGTTTCTCTTGTCTGAGAGGTATTTTCTTGGCACCTTTTATGACTTTGGATTAGTTCAAGTTCATGTTTGAAAAAAAAGGTACTATGATTAGGTTCTATATTCCTTCCACACTGAGCCATTGCATTGTTGATTACATTATTGTGGTAAAAACATTAGAACAGCTAGTGATCTTCATAAACAAGGTCTGTATCTCACAGAGGAAAAATGCAGCAGCTATCTACCTGGTACGCAGTATGATAACAACAGACCACTGAGCTCGCAACAGCTGCAAGCCGATCAGTGTTTTGATTTTTATTCAAACTTTAATCAACTTCACAACATATATGAAGCATCTGTTTCAAAATTATGTTAACCTTCTATATAGAGAATATGGTGTTTTAGCACTAACCTATCAGGAACGCATACTTCAGTTTTAAGCAAAGTACTTTGGTGGTCCTAATGAAGAATTAAATATTCATATCATCAAGTAATAAAGTGTTTGACATGGGATATTATGGACACCATGATAATCATTAAGTGAAGAAAGAAGATTTGTGGTACTTGTACACACACCTAATTGGTAAGGTGTGATTAGATAAAATAGAAATAATACAAAGAGTAAGGAGTTTCACCGAAGTTTAACTGAGCATGGTATCAATCATGTTAACTGCAGCTTGCATTGTACAGGTTCAATATAAGGTGACTTTATTGGAGTATTGTCCCATAGACAACTCACCATGATATGGAACCACTAGCTATGCAATAGATGTGATTGTGACAAGCCCATGACCAGCTTTAATAGCTTGTCCATGGGATGTCTCCATGGGTGTGTAAGGAGAGGTAGCCCCCCCCCCCCCCCCCCTGGCCATACCCTCAGATACATGCGGGTGTAAAGGTGTGAGGAGTGGCCTTACGCTCCCCTCAAAAGCCAAATGTTCACCCCTGCAGGTACAAAGTTACATGTGATATTGAGTGCTGGGCTTGGTAAGGCTCATAAGAAATGCCAGGAGGCATTTAATTTGGCAACACCACAAGTGGCTGATATGGCTGGAGCTACTTTAGACACCTATTGTAGACACATTGCTCTCATCAGGCACAGGGGAATGTGTAGTGGACGTTAATGGCTGTTTTAATTAATCACCCATCCAAGGACAGCACATGTTGGTTGCTTGAACTTGCCTTCTGTTCACAACGCTAACAGACAGGTACAGCTCTAACATGCCCTGGTAGACAGCTGCATGCGTTAGTGTCAGCATGATACTAAGGATAACGACTTCTCCCTACGCTTTCCATGAATGTGCAGTCAACTGTTACAATTCATGCTGGCCCTGTACATCACATAATGGGTGCTAACTCTGATGAGCATATGGCTTTAACATACAAGAACTGCAACATGCCCTGATGGACACAGCTGCATATGTCTTTAATCAGGGGAGCTACTTCTGTCATGTTAGACGTTACATGTTATGTTCTAAACACTGGAACTGAAATATTTAATTAATAATTATTTAGAATCATTAAAATCAAGTGCAAAATTGTGTTTATCATGACTGCACCTAGGACTGTTATCTCTGTGTTAGATTCATCTCATTCTCAGTACAGTAGGGTGGGGAGTGCTGTGTCCAGTATAAACAGCATTTTTATACTCACCCATCACACTCTCTTTGTTTTGAATGAATGAGGATTGTTGTCTGATATGGCTTCGACTGTACAATATGTACATAGGACCTAGGACCTGTTTTTCTGTGTTAGGTAATAAACAACTGTCCAAATCTCTTTGGAGTATAGCTTCAAAGAGTAAATAATACTACAAAACGTGATGTCTTTTCCTCTCAATTTTACCTTGATCCTGCCTCCTGGTCAGCTCACTCTTTTTTCTTGGTAATATGGTGAAATGAATCTGTACAAAGAAAATGGTTACAGCATGCATGTGGCAGAAAGAACAGGGGCAACATGTCTGGATTTAATTGACAGATGCTTTGTTGCCATGTGGTAGGTAGATCTATAATACCAGTGTGAAAACAAGGTTCAGATACCTGCTTTTATGACAAGTGCTTCATAGCTTGATCTGAGAGCTTGGACTGGAACCCATACTTTACCAATTTCGTGTGCTTCTTACTATCAGAACAACCTCACCATTAGCTTATGCCACAAAGTGTTGTTAGTGTGCATGCAGTCAGTAGATTAAACAGTGCCTTCTTTTTCTAGCATTTGAGGAACTTGATATTTTTCTGTTCACGTAAGGTATGATTTATCTCTACATGGGAATTTACAAGGGGCTGTGATATAACCCCTAACCACTATTGGGCCTGTCAAATAAACAAGAACATTAGATACCGGATAGATCTATCTTTCTCATTTCTGACCTTGAGCTGCATGTTGCTCCATTTGGCATTCTACTTGCTGAGAGCAAATTACCCAGATTTGTAGGGTATGATTGCCCTGTGGGATATGATAGCCCTGTGACCCTGCAGCTTGCTTGGTGGTTGGCTGGCCTTATTCCCATGCTGAGTACCTGCTAGAAACAATAAGATCAGTGCTGACTTCAGGCACTGCTTAAATCTACAAAGAATTTCTTTCTCTGCATGATATGCATTTTAAGGTACTCAAATGAACAACACCAAAATTTACAACCTTAGTTTGTCATACTTAATTCCCAAACTATCAAAGTGCCATCTTCAAACTTCACTAATCTATTATATTTTATGGGCCAGTGCACAGTATAGTATTTTGCTCTGCATGTTGACAATGATGTAAACTACTTTTCATTTTATCTGTTTTTATTTTATACCTTGTCATATGTAATTGACAAGTAGACAACATTTGTACACACGATGCCTTCAAGTTTAGACTTGAGTCCTAGAAACTATTGATATACTAGCTATTGTCTATGCATACAATATTATCTTGTTTTAAAAAGAATCCTGATGACTTTAACAATATCTCCCTTAACTATGATTTAGAGATACATTATCTTCGGATTGGATCAGCTTGAGAAATAATTGTTGTGCACTCCAGTGTCTGGTATCTAGACCTGTCGTTTATAATTCTGATATTAGCCTTCTAGACAAACAAGTTGGCAACTGACTAGGTGCAGTCTACACAGGTGAGCTGTCTCATAGTCAGCTACTCTATTCCAATCCCACTATCAACACCTTATCTTTACATCAGCCTCCGGACTCTGGACTCACAGACTTCTTGCAGCGACCTGGTTATGAAGTACATGGGAGGTCGGAGGGGATTGATGACAAGTAGAGAAGGGGGTTAAGAGGACGGACCAAGTAGCTGCTATATATAGCCTGTATAAGGAGCTTAGTGAACTCCTCAGGTGCTGCTTGGGTCATATAAGGAGCAGTGTGGGGAGCAGCTCATGGTGTGAGAGCAGCTCAGTGTAGGGAGCAGGTCAGTGTGTGGGAGCAGATCAATGTAAGGAAGCAGCTTAGTGTGGACACAGATAAATATGGAGAGCAGATTATTGTCAGGGTTCTCTTATCCTGAGTTCTACCATGAGAGGTAGTGACTTGGCCATAGACTTAGTTGACTGAGCCTCACTTTATTGTTATTGCACATCCCAATCGGCTGATGTAAAGTGGACTTAAATGAGTTTCCCCACTTCCAGTAATTCAAATACCACATTCTGCCACCATTCCTGATTGCTCACAAATACTCTAGCCTAAAGAGATAGGTCTCTGAGGAACAGATTAAGATGCACCTTAATCATGCCAAAGCACCGTGTAGTTCATGTTGTTTTGCTCTGAGAGAAAAAAGGCATTGATTCTGTCAAGCATCTGCTGGGGTCAGCCATTAAGTTTCACATGGCACAAAATGAAGAAGGATCAATGAAAGATAAGATATTTGGAGCTTCTTTGCTGACATTTGGAAAATGAGTACTGGGATTACAGTATTTTTGATCCTGGAATAAGAATATTCATCCAACCCAAACATTTACTGACTCAATCCCAGATGCCATGTGCTCCCATTCTCACATATTTGCTATATCAATGAGTTGTCTGGGGCCTATGGTAATTACAGCTGCTGCCATTCCTAGCATCTTTGTTTCTAAGTTAACTCCTGTGGCATATTGCTACCAGCCAAGTGTAGGTGTGTTTACATGTAGGTGCAGGAGCTCAGTGTGGGTCAGCTATTGGTCAGGAAGTGTCAGGATGATGGAGCAGCCATTGACAAAGTGTCGCCTCTAACCGTGCAGAGACTGCTATTGACATGTGTACTGAGGGCAGTGCAGGAGATAGTTTAGACACTTATCATTCATCTATCATCTTGTGTCACATGACATCTAGACTGCTCTTAAGAATTTTCATTTTGCTGCCAATCCCAGTGAGAATGCAGAGACATGGCAATTGTATAAGTAATTGTATTCCAAACAGCATTTTCTCAAGAAAAAGCAACTTGTGAACACTGAGTTAGAACGTTGTTGCATTGATGGCAGCTGAATTAATTGCACATTTAATTACTACCACCAGGTGTAGTAAGCAGCCTCCTATTGAACACGCAGGCTACACAGGAGGCCAGTAGACAAGAGGAGCCCAATCAACACCAATCTGTCCCTAAATATGTAAGTCACGTCTCCTTTTTATAACCAGTTCAATGCAACATTTAACTGTTTATGGTATCTGTATCTTCACCAATGCTTCCTCTAAATATTGACAGGTTGAAGAAATTGTGAGAAATAGGCAAACTGTTATCACTTCCAACGTTCAGTGTCAAGGAGAAAACTACCAAACAGACTAGCTGACATGGCAGGTTTCTGGGGTTGTGGTGACAATCAATCACCCCTGGGCCCCCAGGTGGACAGGAAGTCAATGACAGAATTGGCTGTCTGTCACGTTTACCTCAAGGGGAGGATTAGAGCAGGCAGCTTTACACTAAGGTGTACACAGTGCTGCACCAGGGGGTTAACCTCAAACACTCCTCACTCATGGAGCAATGTGTGGACAGAAAGCTGCAAGGAGTCACAGTGGTGTAGTGTGATGTTCAGGATACATAAATGTGGGAAGGACACTCTAGTTAGAGTGTTATCAATTAATAATGTCCAATAAAGTGGTTATTGGACTCACACCAGTAGTTATTTCCCATATTGGAATCAATTGGAATCAATATGTCATAATAATTTTGGTGTCACATGTGTTGTGGAATATTCCTGCTGGATGGAGAATCATTGCAGACAGGATCTCCTCTGCTTTTGACTTGGAGACTGGGAAAGGTAATCAGAGAGGATGTGCTGATGTCAAGTTACTTTGGCCTAACCTTGGTGCAAACCTTCACTAATTGTGAGGTAAGGTGCAAATATAACCCATTTAGCTCACCTGATGGTGAGGCTAATCACCATCAGGGCGAATAAGATCCTCTCTGTTTACAAAACAAGATCCCAGCATTGAGGTGTGGTATGGTTGAGGGCAAACTACATCGAGTCACTCAGGTCTGCTGCCGTTAGGGATTGAGATTATCATCAATTTAATTTAAACTTTATGATAGGGGCATTGTAATGTGTATCAATTTTTATTCACAAAGTAAAGGGGAGAGAAAGACAGAACCATAGTGGTTAGCACCACATAGCTGCGGGGTACCTTGCTAAGTGAATAGGACTACCCTGGTGACCCATCTACTCCTATGGTGCAAGGAAATTGGATTAAACCAATCCCATCCATTCACCAAGAACACTGATAGAAATTGGAATAGATCTATACACATTCAAATCTCAAATCGCCAAGAAAAGGAAACAGGAGTACAACATTGGTCTTTAGTCCTTGTGATCACAAGTCTGCTGTTTAGTCCCAATTAAATTAAACAAAGAGGGATTTTTTCACTCTACCTTCATGCGCAGCAAATTCATGCCTGCCTAACTACAGGTTGGGCATTAAAATGTATCATCATTTCGGTTTTTCAGTTTTTCTTTACATTCCTTGGCAAGGGGATGTTAATATGTTAAAACATAGTTGAACTGTGACTTTCTCTAACAATGAGCCACATTTCCAGTAAGTTCAAGTCATAGCAACTCATATACTGTATAGACCTTTTGGTCCTGGGTCCTTTGCGAAGTTGACTGGACTACACTGGAGACCCATAACCACCTACAGTGCAAGCAAATTGGATCAAACCAAACCAGCCCATGACACAAAGAACACTAATATGAATTGGATTACATACACCTTCAAATTTTGGAATCACCTAGATAATGAAACAGTGACCCACATTTTAGGTAAGTTATTTATTTATTGCAACATATTTATACATATGTAGTGGTTCGGAATCTCAGAAAGAGAACAAGAACGTCAGTTTCCAAGTGCAAAGTAGAAAGAGTGTTTTATTCAATGTATACCTATTACAATTGAATCTAGTCTTAACCCGAAGGGTAAGACGAAGCAGTACTGGTTCAATCTAGTGATTGGGGTAGGGTAATGCTGGGAGTCAGCCGGGCCTGCACTGACTGGCGACTATACGAGGAGGGGAGCATTATATACCCCCTTTGGATATACCTTCTTATGGTAAAACTCACTGAGATGAACACAGGATCAGTAACAGCAACAGTTACCTGAGTTAGTTTGGGAACAAAGTTACTTTCTTATTCTTCCCATGAGTGTTTCTTTGGATTTACCTCCAGTTTTGTATTAGATAACTGTCCCAACATGTGGTCATGTAACAGTTGAAAACAGAGGTGTAAAAATTGTAGAATGAAGCAGACCTTATGTGAACATATCACCTATCCATATAAACCTATAAAGCCAGGACTAGGAATATTTAATCAATAACAAATAATTTTCAGGACATGGATGAGGTGTATCCTAGGATATAGGCACGAGGCCTGAGGCTGAGTGTTGTTGGTGTGACCGTCTACTTTCAACCTAGGTTGGCAATGTAAACCTAGGTTTCTAATTATTTTTGAAAACTTCTGGTCACTTAATTATTTAGGAAGACAAAGAAATTGTGCAAGAAAAGATGCAAATGCAGTGTGTCAACCTAATAGTAGTTATCTAGAATCTACATATCACTTTGGTACAATCACATGTGTTAGGGTGCTAAATGCTGTGACCACCATGGGTTGTGAACAATGGATACTAGTGTAAGCCTGCACTAAAACTGTCTCCATGCAACATGAAGTTGCTTCTGTCAGGTGCTTAACCCTTTACAGATGGATGTCGCTAAAAGGTGAAGTTGTCAACATGATGCACTAATGAAGCCGCCCAAGTAACTTGCCAGTGCTGCATTGCTGCATCATACTGACCCTTCGGCGATGTCTCAACCCAATAGGGTTAACATGATACTTAAATGCAGCAGTGGCGAGTTACTTGCCATGGCTGCATTCATGCAACATGACGACTAAGGCATGATGCATTAAGGTGTCATGCCATCCTAAGAGGGTTAGCAGCCTGGTATAACCATGAGCCAGGCACAGCCTGTGAGTCCTCAGGGACAAATAGCATGACAACAAACACACCCCACACCCCACAGAGGCTGCCTGAGGGAGCTCAACTAAGGTCAAATTGGTGAACCTTAAACATTTCAGTCTCGTTGTGTTGTTTTTAGTGAGGTCTAGTGTTTAACCCTTTTAGACTTGTTTCAGAGGAGGTAAAGCAGTACAATGAGCTGCCTAGAGGTTCACTTTGACATTATTTTCAATGCTATTTTTAATGGTTAAAGTTTTTAATGGTTGAAGTTTCATCAAACCACCTCCCAGACTGTCAAGAAGACTTCCAAAATGACCTCTTAGGGCCATTCAGTTTAGCTTTCATGTGGAAAGTTAGGGTTCAACTGGAATGCGACAGAAAAAGGCAGCAGTCAATACTTTGTGTGCAATTCAGACTGGTGGTTTCAGGACTAGAGGTGAATACAAATGACATGAAGTTGGAAAAGTTGGACGACCTTGCAAGCTGAAGAATTACAGATATAGTTGCATTTACTATTCCGTTTATAAAGATCACCTGATACCCGTCAAGCGAATTCATAAGTGTTTCTTTTCATTGTTAAATTCCTGTTTATAATCTCATCATGACAAATGAAACAAGACTCCTTGCCCCTGTGAAGAATCAGTGTCCCAGTCCTTACCTATGAGGACTCTTGTTCACATAAAAACATCTGTTTTCCCACATGACATATCCCCGTGTCCTGCCCCGTACTGCCCCACATGGAGTCCCTGCAGTGATACATCAGGATGGGAGGTGGGTGAAATATGTCATGCCTCTCCTTATCTGCACACGCCAGTGTCCGGCTGCATGCCTATCCTAAATCTAGCTTAGGTAACAGATGTCACAGAATAACCCATGGGGCACATTTGTATCATCTAGGTTGTGCCTGTCATGACCTCCAGCCACACAGAAGAAAGACCTTACATGATATGTCTGTGTTTCATTATTAAATGATATTACATACTCCAAATTTTCCTATTGAAATGATACTCAGGACTTGAGTAGTACATCAAGGAGTTAGTAATACTACAAGAAAACCCTTTACCCCAAAATCGTCAAAAGGTTAATGTTAGAAAAACTTTGATATTTTTTACGAAATGATTCAACAAAGTATCCCTAGCATAACCATCACTTTTTTAAGTATTCTTTTTAATGTTTATGTTATACTTCATTTAGAACTGTAGTATACATTTTACACTCTTGCATAAGCCACACCCTTTTTATGGCATCAAATGGAAATTAAATATTGCTAGCGCAGGCTGTCGCTTCTGTGAAAGCATTTACAGTACATGTAACATATAGGATATCTTAAATGGTAAATGGATTGAAGCCATTGTGGGTATTATAGAGAATTTGAAGGGCATACTGTTACATTGATGATGAAGACTTTTATGTATCTGATAGTGCATATCTTCTACCCCGGGGGTGTATTCCCATCCCTGTAGCACTTCTAGTGATCTGTCAATTAGAACTGTGTAGCAATTAGGATAAGTTACATGAGGACTATAATAAAGCCTGGAGTAATATGGTATATGGCTTATAGTGTTACACTGAAAGCCGACATGTTTCTCAAAATGTTGATGTACTGTTGTAATTGCCAGCGGAAAATTCTACTCTTCTTATCAAGTGGGAAGTATGAAGTACTGGGGGGGGGGGGGGGGGGATTAAAAGCATGCACTCCAAGGTTAGTGAATTGTGCCTAAATCTGATAATAAGTTAAATTCTAAGCTTAATCCTAGGAAATGAGATTATATTGAGTAGGCAGCTCATCAAGAATGGTCATGGGGAACATTCTGGGTCATTTTAAACTTTAATCATCAGAACATGTCCCTTTTAGTAAGAAAATTCGACAGTGTAAAATGTGTATCTACTCTGTTTTATATAAGCCTAAACAGAGAGTTATTTGTGATTTTCTTTTCCAAATAGAACTTGCCAAACTCAATCCCCTGCCCATCCCTGTACAGTGAACATGTAGATCCTACCGATGTGAAGTCTCTTGTAGTCCAACACTGGTCAACCACAAATCCCCATCTCAAATAGATTAATGCAGCTTTCTCATTCTCAGTCCCCAGGCTACAACCCATCCTCCTATTTTACAGCTATTTGCAGAGGTAAAACTGTGCTGGGTTCTGTCCCTGCAGGGCATGATATCTCCATGATTCTAAAGCTTGGGTAGCAGAGCAGCACTTGTGCCATTTTGACTTTGCATGGATTACAATATAATCTATGCGTACACCATCTAACACTAATAACATTGAGGTATTTGGTCGGTCTTATTTCTTATAGTTTTGTTCATTCTTTTGATGACCATTAGGCAGTTGGATCAACGTTGACCAGAAATAAGATATATCAGATAGAACGATGAACAAAATGTATTTCAAAACATTCTCTAATACTAATACCAGAGCCATCCCCCAAACAATCTGTCCCTCTATCAGTTTGCAATATCCCCTCTCCCCCCAACCACACTTTTGATCTTGCCCAAATGCCCAATGACAACTCTGGATACTGGATAATTTGATCTTTTCTATTCTTTCTCCCCAGCAGCATTTTGTTCCATTTTTCATTCTATTTGCAGAGAGAAAACTACCTTGATTTGTGGCGTATGATTGCCTTGCAAGATATGATAGCCCTGAGCGTTGCAACTTTCCCTGTTAGGGGCTGGCCTTATTCCAATTCTGGCTGCTTGTCAGAAACAATAAGATTATATTCTCACAAAAGGAAGTACTGCTACAATCGATTGCTTTCTTACTTAGAGATGATATCTCTTTTAACTGTCAAATTAAGACCTTAAGGTCCTGAACCTGTTACCAACCTGTCCCAAACCCATCCCTGAACCTGACCTGAAGTGTGTCCTGACCCTTTTACTAACCTGTCCGGATCCCACTATTGATTATGTCATTGTTTAATTAGCTGTGGTAAGCAGGATTACAAAATGAAAGACTTGTTATTTGAAACTAAAGCAGAACCTGGTTTATTGATATTTATTGAAATATATGCAGTATCTGTTTTACAGTCCAACCAGAAATATGCAGCACCAGCAAAGTAAAGGGTTAAGTGCCGCAGTGTTTATAGACTTAAGGGTTTCATTATGAGATTCATAAGATACAATTTCCCAACAGAAAACCTAACAAGATTTGCAAATCATTTATTAATTTATTGGAGAGTGTTCTTACACAGGTCCTGATGTCCCTCTAAAGTCCTCTCCTTACGGAACCTGCATGTTGTACTTTGACATTTTTAGTACCCTTTTGTGGTTACCATAGGCTGTGGGATGAGTTAGTTGCTAAGGCAGGAGCATGAAAGGCTAAGGGTTAAGGCTAAGGGTTATCAAAAGCTCAGTGATCTTTAGCGTTAGAAGTCAGAGCTATAAAAGGTGGAGATAATGTAGTAGTACTTAGAGATATGATGACAGGGTAAGAGCCGAATGGGTCTCGGCAGAGTGTAGTTGGTCTTGGAAAGGGGGAGCAGATTAAAGGTGTGTGGGAAGCCGGGTGTGAATCCAGTGTCTGGTGGTGGAGTATGGCAGTCTACAGTTGTAGTTCATCCCTTAAGATCAATGCCATTCTCATACAAGGACCTTCAAGGTGTGATGTTACGAAAACTTCCCTCCAAACATAACTCAAGACTCTACTGTAATATCAAGGCTTATATGAATGCCTACATATCATATCATAATTATTTACTGCATGTATGATAATTGATCCATACCTGGATGCAGTAAAATGTTAACATGGAAAAACAGTGGTGAATTAAACTTGCACAATTGGGACAGACTTGTAAATTAATGTCTTCTTGCTGAAAGTAAGAAAGCCATCTAGTCTTGAGCATGCAGTGAATAAAATCTCATTTTTACCTTCACATTTTTTTTTGTATGTGCTTTTGCAATATATCCAGGTTAGTCAAGAGCAATTTCAGGAAATGGTCATCCTTGTCTATTGCATCTGAATCACATAATGCCTATGTATACCCTGCTACCAACGCAATTCATATCTGAATGGTCCTGACACCACTGTGTTACACCAATATGTTGAAAGCGTTCGAGGACTCATTTCAAGTAGTCAGGGGTTTAGGTGAAGTGCCCTGTATCCACACCCTACTAGGTACCACACTAATGACTTTGCCACTTCACATCATGGAACAGCTCTGTTGATGTCAGGTCTGTAGAGCCTCTCACTATAAATCCTCACTCCCTCACTGAAACATTCAGCTGGTGAAATCTCATCAGATGTGGCATTGATGAGGTAGGACCATCTTTGATCCATCATAAAACCTATAATGATCCATCATAACACCTTCTACGGCAGTGGATTAACTAGTTTTATCATATAACACCAGGTATTTTGATGATAACTTGATATTAGTCAGGACGAGACCAGGCTGCCTGCTGGCAGTTTAATCAGTAAACCAATACTCAGCATTCAGGTATCATATATCACTTAGTCAGCCACCAGCAATTTAATGTGATATTCTATTTGAATTTCATAGAAAGTTACAGGGATGACATGAAACCAAGTCTATATGGTGTGCCATCATTATGCAGGAATATAACCTCAGCAGGTATCTTGCCAGGAAGACAGTGAAAAGGGAATTTTCGGAGAGTGGGATGATATAGGTTCATATGGTAGTCATGATGCCCCAAAGCAGCACATGTTGCATACAGTGAGCAACAACCAGCAGCTTAACAAATTATGGCGAAGTAGTCAGCTATTAAAGGCCTTACTGAGATCTAGACACCATGGAAATGGACTATTGACATCTGATGCGAGGGATGTCACCGTACATTTAATCAAGCCCTGCTTAAACCACAATAAACTGCAATATACTGATAAGGGTGCATCTGTGATTACTGTTAGCCCCCCCCCCCCTAGGGAGTTAGATATATCGTCATCTCGATCCTGTCTCCAGCTTACCAGATACATCATACAGAAACAGAGCTTACACAGAATGTCATGGTGTAGTGATCTGCAGGCTAGGAACATCATTCCTTTAGAATAACAGACTTGTTGGCCAAGACACAATTAACAGCATGTAATCTTCATTGAAGTGGTTTGTTAAACTACACAGTGATCAGATCCAGTAGTCTAATCTGCATTATCCCACTATTCTGGGATGTTGTCTTCGCCTCTTGCTGATAGGGCACTATTATCCCAAATGTGTGCTTAATTAACAACCCATTAGTGCATATCTAACTGGATAATTTCAATAGCAGGCAATATGATAGATGATGAATAACAAGAACACTACTGACTCTCTCAATCACGATTGCACATTGACAAAGCTTTGGCCAGACAAGTTCTCTTTGTTCCAAATTTAATTTACAATGGAGGGCAGTAAAGTTACTATTGACTTTGGCAGGTGCTGCAAGTCTGGAAAGGTTTCTGGAAACTTGACAGGGAATACTTCTGCCCTAGCCAGCCCTGTGAGACTTCAAACAGTAGTACAGTCACTGTTAGTTCCATGTGGGGTCATAGAAAAGTTACCAGGGATCGTATTCACACAATTCTAATGGCTGGAAAAGACTTCACCATGAGGCTTTACTTGTAGAAAGGATCTGAACTGTTCTCCTGTAAGAACGAAGGAGGGTTAACTTTTACTGAGGCCGCCCTGTTGGAATACAGATAGTGCTATAGTTACTGTGGGGACTAGAAGAAACTCTGTCAATAGAGACACACATTAAGGTAAAAAATGTTTTAACCTTCATTGGAGGAAAATCCTGGAATGTGTTTAATGCTTCCAACAGCGCCAGAACTATGACCAGTTGACAGTTAAATCACCACAATTCTTCTGGTGGACAGACTAGGGGTTGCTGATTTTTATATATAATTTGAGCAGAGGTCTCAAAGAGGGGATTTTTTATTGACAAATATTATCATTTGAAAAACAGTGAAAAATAGTAGCATCAGACTAAATCAGATGTGGATTTCAGATCACATGTAATCCTTGAGGTAGATGAAATGTGTATTAGGATTCATAGTTTTACCATAGGTGGTCCTGACACCTTTGGACCACTTTGAATTATTGGAAAAGGTAGTGTTCAATTATTTTCTGGAAAGAAACTGAACTAAGCTATCTTCTATTCATTGTTAATGTTTCATGACAGGCCTGGGATCCATCACATTTTGTACAGATCATTCTCATTACATCTTATTGATTTCATCGAGCATAAAAAGGCTCATTTTAACCGACTCTGACATGGCAGGTTTCTGGGGTTATGGTTACAATTAATCATCCATGACCTGCAGGAGGACAGGAAGTCAATGGCAGATTTGGCTGTCTGTCACATTTACCTCAAGGGGACGGTTAGAGCAGGCAGCTTTACACTAAGGTCTACACACTCCTCAATCATGGAGTTCTATTAGGACATAAAGGTGCAGGGACAAGAGGTAGTCACACTTGTGTAGTGTGGTGCTCTGGATTCATGGGCATGTGGGAAGAACACTCTAGTCAGAGTGTTTTTTATTTATGATGCCAGCTGGGTAGTCTCACTACTCTCAATGTGTAAAAATACATTGGTTACACATGTTTTGTAGATCATTTTGGTTGGATGTAGATTACAGGATCTCCTCTGCTTTTGACCTGGAGACTGGAAGATGTTGGGGATGTTCTGATATCAAGTGTCTATGGCCTAACTTAATGTCTCAGGGTGTGTGAGGTATGGTGGATATAACCCATTTAGTTAACATGATTAGGGCAAATTACATCCTCCCTGTTTACAAAGCAAGATCCATAGTAGCTTATGGACAAGATACTAATGTTGAGACATTTAAGTAGTGTAGCGGGGTGCTCTTGAATGAAAATATAGGATAAAAGTCACACTCTAAGCAGATTATTATTCATTTATGACATCAGTGGTCAGTGGAACTAATCCTTTAATGGAGTGTCACTGACACCAATACATAAAGGCACATATTGGACCCAATTGAAATTAGTTTTAGTTAATTGTTTTTAGTTGTACTTTGGTTACAAACATGAAGAATATTCCTGTTGGATGTAAATTATTGATTACTAGACCTATTTTGCTTTTAACCTGGAGACTGGGAGGGGCTATGAGTTTGGGGTAATCTAAGGTCTCTGGCCTAACCTTGGTGCAAATTTGAACTAATTGTACTGAGGTGTGTGAGGTATGGGGTGGATATAACTCACTTATCTAGCCTGATAGTGCACCATTAGGGAACATTGCACCCTTTTGGTTTACAAGACAGGATCTCAAGCATTGAACAAGCTCCTATTTAGGAGAAACTTATTTTCAGACATTGCATATTAAGGGTCAGCTATTGTCAAGAGCAACTTGCCTTGAAGCATTGAGGCCTCCTGCCCTTGTGGATTTAGATTTTTATTTATTTGATTTAAATCAAATAAAATGGACTTTTGGTCTTGTAGAGTATTTTATCCACAGCATGTTATGTTTAATACGGTAAAGTGAATGGTGAATGGTGTTTTTTTTAGCTGAGAAACCAATGGGATGATATTACAAAGATAAAGACAGGACCATAGCAGTTAGCACCGCATCGCTACTGGGTACTTTGCTAAGTGGATTGGACTACCCTGGTGACCTACACCCTCGTATAGTGCAAGCAAATTGGATAAAACCGATCCAATTTCTTACACCATGAACACTGATAGAAATTGGACCATATCGGCCTCAAATCATGGAGGAAAAGAAAATGGGCTTGCAAGGCATGTGTTGAGTCTATATGATATAAGGCTGCTGTTTCCTGCTTCTTAAACTAAATAAAGAAGTATGTTTCCTTTTCACCACCTTAATGGGCCTCCAGTTTATTATTATATATTTTATTTATCCTTCCCTTTAGGAGGCTACTCATAGCCTACTCTTGGGAGATTTCTTACAAAGTTTGAGGGTTGCAAACAGCAGGTAGGACCATGCTCCATCAAATTCACTAAAATAATGCCTCACATTTGAAATAAACAGGTGGGAATGGCAGCAACAGTAATTACCATATTATCCTTATCTATGTGGCAGACATGTGAGAATAGTTACACCTGGCATTCAGAGGTCTAAATAGAACAGGTACTGGTATATTTCTAAAGACAGATGGAAAAGGATAGTCACATTTAGGGAGTGACCACTTTTTAACAACATGCAGGCAGCAAGTCCACCCGTAAGTGGCTGGCCTACATATTAGAACTCATGATAAGAGTCCTCTGTAATAATCTGCTCCCCATATTGAGCTCCTCACAGACTGAGCTGCTCCCTCAGATTGAGCTGCTCCAAGTCATCTTTTTTGGCTAATGAGAAAGCATAGTATAACAAATGCCTGTCGCGTCTCTCTATTAGTTAACAGCACATACGTTTAACATGAAGTTGGTTTGTATTAAAAACAGGGTCCTTTTCCAATTTAACCTTATAAACAACCCTCAACCCTTTAATTTGCAGGCCTTGTAATTACAGAGTCTCCCCTTTATTCTCCCTATCCCATATGAAATCTGCATAATCAAATGTGGGTAAGACCATCCATTTACATATTGTGAGTGAAGTATCCTCATCTGCATGATCCCTTACTTTACGCAGCTGACATATTTTATTCTTATATTAGAAACAACACTCGTACGGTGCGCTACAAACTTTAACTCAGGGTCTAAAGTTAGACCTAGGTATTGAAAGGTATCTACTCTCTCTAATACCACATTATTCAGTTTTAGTACAGGGTTAACATTGAAAGTATTATTGTAAAACATCCATTTTGTCTTTTTTTCATTGACAGTTAAGCTGTTCTGCTTGCACCACAATCCTAGTTTATCTGGACAAGTTTGTATTGAGACTGGGTCTTGTACAGAAACAACGGCATCATATGCATATGGGCATATATCGAAATTTCCTATGTCAGGAAGTGAATTTATATATATAGAAAAAAGTACAGGGCCTAAAACAGACCCCTGTGGAACACCATACACAACCTCCTTAAGGCCTGATAAATAATCATTAGCAATAGTACACTGTCGCCTGTTGGAAAGATAGCTATTGAACCAACTGCAAGTTTTTTCGTTAAGTCCAAAACCCGATAATTTTTTTAACATAATTAAGTGAGATACTGTATCAAAAGCTTTTTTATAATCTAAATAGAGGGATAGTGTTGGTTTGTAATCAATAATATTTATTATAATATTATTAAGGTGTGAGGTGATTGCCAAAATAGTAGAATGACCTGCCCGGTAACAATGTTGGTGGGGCGTCAGAAGTTTTCATTCTGTCATATATGCTTGCAGTCGTGTACAAATAACCCTCTTCAACATCTTACCAGGAAGAGGTAACAGACTTATTGGGGGTAAGTCACTAACATCCAATGAGTTGCTTTTCTTAGGTATAGGCACCATAGTGGCAGTCTTCCAGACAGTAGGGAATACACTATGTTCCAAACATCTATTAAAAAGGCACATAATAATATCAGGTATAATTAAGAATGCATCTTTAAGTACATATGACTTAATATGTTTAATACTAGAAGGCTTATTCACCTTTATCTTTTTAATTACTTTTATAATATCCAAATACCCCATGGGCTGCATCAGACATGACTGGTACGCGGGTAGATTTCCGGGCAGTTTGTAGTTTTGATCAGGGTCTATGGGTGGTAATAAACGAATGAAATACTGCTGATGCTACTTATAAGGGTGAGTGTATTGTGTGCCTGATGTGGAATGTTGATTTGTTCTCACAAACCAGTTGGCAGTCGGCCATCCTAAACTAGATATCATCAAGTTAAAATATCAAAGATATTTCATGAATTGCAGTTTTCAAGGGATACAGATTTATTATGATGTCTCCTTTACTACTTCTAAAGGAGTTATTCAAAAAAATGGGTAGAAACCAGATTTAGATGATATGATGATCAGAGTTGATTTTCCTTCCGACAATTTATGTCGAAATGTATCCAGTATATAAACAGCATCTGAAATAATAATATTTCAATGAATCAGAAAGTTAAGTCTTACTCATCATGTCCCCTCTCTAAACCAGTAGAATACTGAAATTCATTTCTGCGACTTCAGACTGTTTTTCACATCACATATATGTTTATGTGTATTACATGATCTGTCACACACAACTTCTTACATACAACCATAACCAATGTCTATGTGGATTTATCAGGGTGAGTTACAGCACAGTATTGACACATGTTTTTTTCCCTTTTTTATACTTGTGTTAGTGTCATGAGAACCTGGCACTTTGTCATTAAAACTGATCCCACACCATCACTACCTATAGCGCTGTATGATGGAACCATGTCAAACATGATTTATCCTTAAACCTGATGTAATTACACTAGAGGTCAGGTGGAATTACATTATATTTGATATTGCACAAAAATTCATGTCATAATTTTTGTAATGATGGGCCATATTGGGACTTTAAAATTTCCTGATGACAGAAATATGTTAAACCAATATCAATATCAGGAAGTGTCATAAGAAAGGATGCCACATGAACATTCAATAATTATATCACAAATAACAAATAATACAGCTCCTTTGATATATCTTTTCATGGTACCGGTACTAAAAAAAAAGGCATTAGTAGTATAGTATGTATCGGAACGGGACTATAGTTAACTACTGTTTATTACTCAATCGACCTGCAGCCAATCAGAGGCCTCCATTTGGTCACGTGACCCCCTCATTTGCATAATTACGTAATAGGCCACGCCCCCTCATTTGCATAATTACGTAATAGGCCACGCCCCCTTGATCACCAGCCAATCAGAGGCCGCCATTTGGTCACGTGACCCCCTCATCTGCATAATAGGCCACGCCCCCTTGATCACGTGACCCCCTCATTTGCATAGTAGACTACACCCCTTTGATCACCAGCCAATCAGAGGCTTCCATTTGGTCACGTGACTCCCTCATTTGCATAATAATGGATCACGTGACCCCCTCATTTGCATAATAGGACCACACCCCCTTGGTCACGTGACCGGAAGCGCTCTTTATTTGGAAAATAGGCCACACCCCCTTGGTCACGTGACCTGACCCCCTCCCGCATTTGCATAATATAGACAATGGACAGACCACGCTTCCCTTTTGGTCACATGACTTGGACTAGCCAATGGGAGGCTTCTATAAGGGGGGAGGGGAGGGGAGGGGGGGGAGGGGGGCACTTTAAGATGCATGGGGAGGGGAGGGGGGGGGAGGGGGGCACTATTTATGGGGTGGGCGGGCACTTGGGGGGGAGGGGGGGCCTTTGGGGTCTGCTCGGGAGAAAAAAAAAAAAATTATCTGATCTCTAGGGAATCGCTTCCTCTCTACCCCCCTTTAGGGGGGTAGGGAGGAGGCGAGTCGGAGGTGACTGTAGAGGAGTTTTTCGGTGACTTGATGACTTTCAAACGACTGTGCTGATAGTTGATGAATTTGACTTTTTGACTTGAATATTTCATGCGACTTTGTGACTTGTAAGCGAAAGCGAAAGCGACTTTGCGGCCCGTAGCCCCTTAAATAAAGAGGTGACTTTGTAACCTCAGGGGGGAGATCCTTCTACACCCCCACGGAGTAGAAAGGATCTCGGTTGATTGACTGTACTTTGACTTGTTGTTGTAAACCAAAAAAAATAAAAAAAAATAAAAAATAAATAAAAAATCAATGAATAGAACGACCCCCTCATTGCTAACAAAGGAACGCCTTTTGAATTACACAAATGACCCTCTTTTTGTAGGGGTTAGCGGTAACTCGACTTGAATTAGAGTATTAGGGAGAGCAAAACGCGACTACACACCGTCTTAGACTGTCGTCTTACGGACCGGATAACAATAACCCTAGTTACCTCGGTTACTGTTGCTCAAGAGACGGCGATGGATCTGGTCACGTGGATACTGAAAGAAGGTCTACCTATAACCACCACGCTAGTTTGAACGCGGCGGGTATGAGTCATCATGGGGGCCCTTGACGGGTGGGTCCTCCCCATGCAGCCGTATGTCGAATTTAAGAAATGCCCATGTCACACGTCACTAAGGGAGAAAACGTTTTTTGAAAATATTTAGAACCCGAATTTGAGCATTCTGGTACATTTTTAAGGACCCAGACACTGCAAAGCCGAGTACCATCCAAGAAAAAAAAAAAAAAATTTGGCGAAATGTTTAGGCTTGAAATGGCACTTTTCTGATGCACTCTTTGAACATTTTTTTTTTCCTCATGTCACTATGGTCCATGGCACATGTGGGACTCAAGAAATGCCACATGTCCCATGTCACTTAGATGTCCTTGCCCGTGTCGTCGTATCGAATTTTAAGAAAATGCCCATGTCACCATATCGAATTTAGGGGTCTAGTGACATCAGCATGTCCGGCTATCCTCCACAAATTTAGCTCTAAAATGTTTACTTTTTTTTGGGGCTGATTTTTCATCATTTTTAAAAAACAATAGGTTGTTTGAAATGTTTGCTGTTGTAAATAGAAACAAAAACAAAACAAAGCGCATGGTAAGATTATGTCACATTGCAAGTGGCGGGTCCGCTCGAGGCTTATTCAGCCTCTTCGTGGATCCGCGACTGCCAATGTGATCATATACTAATCACCGGCGTTTACGGTATTATATACTAAGGTATGAGACGGGTCTTACAGAAAAGGTGTCTAAAGAGCCCTGTGACCTGATTGAAATGACGTCAGCGTCGTCTGCTCGTCAGTGCCCGGCTGTAGCCCGTAGGACATGTTATTCTGCTTTTCTGGATGTTTTGAAATATTTTGATTTGACTGTTAATACCTGATAACAAGCCTCTGAAGCAGATTTTTGACCGAGCACCTGTTCTCTACTCTTCCATCGATTAGCTGCTTCAGCAAAAAAAAAATCGCGCGCGCGGTCTAGTCTATATGACGGAGTCGCTAAAGCTCTGTTTAGAGAGTGGAACTTGACCTTGAGTATAGACTCAGTACTAACTGAACGCCCCGCGGGGTCACCCCTCACGTGGGAATATGTACAAGCTCTGGTTCTTCACTTTACGGCTTGACTAAAACTGAGACGCGTCCATGATAAACTCTAGCCTTTTTTTTCCTTTACTAGGATCGAGAGAGAGATTTTAAATGGGGCGGTTATCTAAATAGCGTGGAACTAAAATCAGGCTGCGGCAGATAGTATCTCTGCGCACCTCAAGACTCAACGTAACTTTCACTCTCCAGCAGAAGTTTAGTTGTGACTAATGATGGGCGGCGACCGTCTTGCACCGGCGGACATTGGAGAGTGTTGGAGAGCTGAACCTTACAGACATATAAATCAATCGCTTTGGTGGAAATATCTCGCCATAGATTGGAACCAAATACTTATCTAATGGAATCGTTATCAGTTTTCAGTTTTCTTGCCGTACAAAATTTATTTCCCACTCTTCACGTGGTGATAGCTGAAGGTCGCTCGTCGTAGGTACGTGTGACCGGAACACCCTTTTTGTTTTTGGCGCGGGTTGACATCAGATTTGTACCGTACTGTCGCGATTAAGAGTTCTGAGGGAGGGCTTTTCAATTCGGTGAAGTTCTTACTCAGGAGCTATATACAAGCTAGGCGCTGGCGCTTATTCAAAGTCGCGATTTTAGTGCTTGAGAAAAAACATTTGGAGGCTCTTATACTCCGACGCTTATAAAAGACCGGCACGCTTTTCAACACTAGTTGCTTTATCGCAACCGTACGGTATGACTTCGGTGTCAAAAGATCCCAAACTCCAAATAAGGAAGTGAAACGACGTCGTCTGTCTACCTCGTGCGCGTCATAGCGTCGTCGAAAATAGTGTGACGTCAGCATCTCTCAGGCGGCTAGGAAGTCAGTTCGACAAAATGGCTCACGGAGTGAACTTCGTGGCCGTTTCTCGATCTATGATCGATGCGGCCGTGGAGAAGGAATTCGTAGCCGTGCAACAGAGAGAGGAGGCGGAGAGACAGAACTTCGTGGCCGTTTCTCGATCTATGATCGATGCGGCCGTGGAGAAGCAGTTCGTAGCCTCGCTACAGAGAGAGGAGAGACAGCGGACTGCTGCTGAAGCAGAGGGTGTGGTGGATGAGCTGATCGAGAACGTCGCTGATCAACTCATCCGCCGGTGCGTGGAGCAGGTCAAGCAGCAAGTCTGCATGGAGGAAGGCCTACCGCCCGCCGTGCTGGAGGAGCTGCTGAAGGACTGCCACGCGTTATGACCACGCCCTCCGCTTCAGCAGCAAGGTCCCTGCGACCCTCTCTCTACCAAACGGTCCTTTTAAGGACCAACCACTGATCACAAAAGTTGAAAATCAATCTCAATATAATATACGCATCAGAAAAACCCCTAATACGCTCTACACTGAAACCCTGTTGAGTAGGTAGATCGAGTTGGGCATTTTTTTTTAGGAAGGGCAATCAGGTCATCGTGTGGAGATCATCAGGTGTCCTGTGTGTGTGTGTGTGTGTGTGTGTGTGTGTGTGTGTGTGTGTGTGTGTGTGTGTGTGTGTGTGTGTGAATTTTATACAAATACAATTATTCATTCCTTTCAGCAAGAAAATTAGCTCAATGTAATCATATGATTTTAACTGCCCTACTTATCAGGGCCTTGACGACATCTGACCGCCCCCCTTTTCAGGATCTAAATGGAAATTCACCGCCACCGCTTTTCAGAGTACTGCAGCGCCATTACCTAATTCTTTTTGTATGTGAAAAAAAACAAAAAAAAAAACAGCACTGATAAGGGGTTTAATTAGACAGATATTGGTTTCTACACTATCAAAAAATAAACCCTCAGCGCTTTAATGCTAAAGGTGGCAATAGTGCTTTAATGCGCTACGCCCTTTGTCGATATGCCAGTGTATGCATGCATGCAGCCCTGGTGAGGAACTCTGAGTGCTGCATTCATGACTTATGACGACAACGGGCACTGCACATTAAAGCGCTATGCGACTATTAAAGGGTTAGATCCAGTCTTGCTCCAGGCATCCAGAATGCTATACCCAGAGTTGGTGGTCTGGTCCAGACTGCTGTACACAGATTGTAGACGGGATGGCGGGTTGCTGCCAGACTATCCCTCTGGTACGATATGCGGCTGGCGCGGCCGAGCCTGTCTTATATGATGCTGAGTCTAACTATGTATTAGATACCCTACGAGTAACTGAGAGTATGTCAAAATAATCACGGCAAACTGACTGGCGTCTTCATAGGATCATAGGGTGGTTATTATTACATAACTCAGTAACCTTTGGTTATGTGTTAGATAGAGTACACTTGGACACGGTTATTCCATATACCCACTGCCCCACAGGGTCAAGACGAGGTGATTTAAATAATAAGACCCAGACGGGTAAAATAGCCAAAGTCAACAATGACCTGTTTTTTTTTGGTTTTTTTTTAGCCAATATGGACAAAGAGACACGGGGTGCTGTACACAGGTTGTGGACGGGCTGGTGGGTCACTGCCAGACTATCTCCCTGGTCCGATATGCAGCCGGCGTGGCCGAGCCTGTCTTATATGATGCTGAGTCTAACTATGTATTAGATACCCTACGAGTAACTGAGAGTATGTCAAAATAATCAAGGCAAACTGACTGGCGACTTCATAGGATCATAGGGTGGTTATTATTACATAACTCAGTAACCTTTGGTTATGTGTTAGATAGAGTACACTTGGACACGGTTATTCCATATACCCACTGCCCCACAGGGTCAAGACGAGGTGATTTAAATAATAAGACCCAGACGGGTAAAATAGTCAAAGTCAACAATGACCTGTTTTTTTTTTTTTTTTTTTTTTTTTTTTTTTTTAGCCAATATGGACAAAGAGACACGGGGTGCTGTACACAGGTTGTGGACGGGCTGGTGGGTCACTGCCAGACTATCTCCCTGGTCCGATATGCAGCCTGCGTGGCCGAGACTGTCTTATATGATGCTGAGTCTAATTATGTATTAGATGTGCTACGAGTAACTGAGAGTGTGTCAAAATAATCACGGCAAACTGACTGGCGACCTCATAGGTCTGTTATTATTACATAACCTTCGGTTATGTGTTAGATAGAGTGCACTTGGACACGTTTATTCCATGTACCCGCTGCCCCACAGGGTCAACACGAGGTGTTTAAATAATAAGACCCAGACGGGTAAAATAGCCAAGTCAACAATGTCCTGTTTTTTTAGCCAATATGGACAAAGAGAAACGGGGTGCTGTACACAGCTTGTGAACGGGGTGGCGGGTCGCTGCCAGACTATCCCCCTGGTCCGATATGCAGCCGCGGCGTGGCCGAGACTGCCTTATATGATGCTGAGTCTAATTATGTATTAGATGTGCTACGAGTAACTGAGAGTGTGTCAAAATAATCACGGCAAACTGACTGGCGACCTCATAGGTCAGGTATTATTACATAACTCAGTAACCTTCGGTTATGTGTCAGATAGAGTACACCTGGACATGGTTATTCCATATACCCACTACCCCACAGGGTCAAGACGAGGTGATTAAGTAATAAGATCCCAGACGGGGGGTAAAATAGCCAAGGCAACAATGTCCTGTTTTTAGCCAATATGGACAAAGAGACACAGGGGGTGCTGGGAGTTGGCGACAAGGGGCAAGACGGGCAAGACTACTTCTCAAAATAGTCAATGACAATGGCCAAGACCTAGTTCTTAAATTCGACAAGACCCATTGGTATCTCTTATATTCGACAAGTGTCACATGTGCCCCGTCTGTGGTCCTAATATAGAATTTCTAAAAAAAAAAAAAAAAAAAAAAAAAAAAAAAAAGTAAATTTTCTGCACCGTGTGACAACGACCGATCAGCTACCAACCTATTTTTGGTTATTTTTCTATTCAGTTTTTGATCAGCGCACTTTATTATCGTGGTTTTTTTTAAAAAATTTTTTAATCATAAATAATATGTAGACTTGGAAAAAAAAAGAGAGCTGACATGTCGCTGTTTTGTCACTAAACCCAAAGACCCACCCACCCCGTAGGAAGGGTAGACGTTTGTGAACGTTCCCTTAGGTCTCTATTCTTTATTTATTGTGTGGCCCCTAAAGAGGGGCCAACCAACTGACACTGTCAGTTGGTTAGTAGATGCTACTCAACATGGGCGTAATTAATTACACCTAGTGTTGAGAAACAACATGCCTGAGCTCAAAAGCCCCCCGTTGGATGGGGGCCCTTGTGGCACAACGAGTTGATTCGTTTTTCTTCAGATTACCGACTCGGCGAGAGTTTCTGCCTATGTTTCTTTTATAAAGCCTTAGATATGGTGTGGTATTTTTCATCTCGCTATAGTTTAGTTGGTATTCGAAGAAACTGCCTCATTTCTATCAGAAATACACAATATTGAATTGTTTTTTATATTTTAATATATTCAGAAGCACACTTTGTTGCCTATATAGCTCATTATGCGTTGAAATGTTCGCGAGCATCGTAGGAATGTACAAATCCCCTATTGTGGCGCCATCTGACGAAAGAGCAAGGAACTATACGTGACCTGAACCCCGCCCTCAGCGCGTTCTTTATTCGCATCTTTGACAGCGACTAAGAGACGCTCAAACTGTCTCTTATTTAGTTTGAACTTATCACAAATTTGTCTTTGATAGGTCGTAGATCGACTTCTGACTTTTTAGTTAGAATAAAAAAACAAGTGACGCCGCCACAGACCCGCGCATTAACGCGCTCCGCCGTCTTCAGAGGGCTGAGTCTATAGTACAGTAGATTCTACTGTGTACTTACACTAACAGTGCTACATATACATACCTGAGTCATAAGTGGTTTTTTTTTTGTTGTTTTTTAGGGGAAAAAAAGTGATCTACTCACCCAAACCGCTATTAGTAGGTAACCTGTATGACCCATACCGCAAACATCTGCCTCGTGACTGATAGTGTACCGGTGGTGAAGTGCTGTTGCAAGAACAATTGAGGCTCTTTATATAGCTGAGAGAGCGAATGGACTAATCTTGTTTTCACCTTGAGCCCCACCCTATTCCAGAGAGGGTATCAAAAATCGCATGTACACGTATATGGGCTTATAGCTGGTGAATAGATAAGGCGGGGCACCTGTGTATACTAAGACTCCAGGGTGTGACGCGCCAGCCCGTGGAGGGAACTTTTGTTTTCACCTAGAGAGCGTATACAAAGCCTACAGGGGGTGATTAACGCCAGGTGTGACGCGCCAGCCAGTGGCCGGATCACCTCATCTTCTAAGCTTTTGTTTTCACCTAGAGAGGGGATCGAGAGTGTATACAAAAAAACTACAGGGGATGTTTAACGCGGCCAGCTGCCTACATGCTATAGCCTAAGCCTGTTTTCAGCTAGAGAGGGATCTACATCACCTAAGCCCTTTTCCACCCTTAAATTGATCTGATAATTACCATAAAGAAGAGTAATGCACGTTACATGTATATGGGCTTATAGCTGAGTAAGAGCTTAAGATGCTAGTCAACTGTGTATGCAAAAAAACTACAGGGGGTGTCTAAAGTCGATTGTCATGCGCCAGCGGGCGGACAGAAGTCTGCCACTCTAGCTGTGACTACAAGCGCGTGCGTGTGGTAGACAGCTTAAATCAAACACGAGTTAAGCTCCTTATAGCTTCCTACTGTCTGCGGATTCGAGTCTTTTGTTTTTTTCATGTATTTCCTCGGAGGGTCGAACAGGATTAAAGATGTAACGAACCCGCACCTACACAGGTAGACAGCCGGTCGCCTTCCTAGTGAGAGTTTTCCTCCTGAGTTAAGAAGCTTATCTCGGAGCCTAGTACATAAGCGAGAGTGAAACATGAGTCCCACACACTTCTTCAACCACCTTCAGCATGGCGTCATCAGGAATCACTCTACGTTCTACCGAATGTGAGCAATCCCAACACTACTACAGAGCCGCGACAACACCACATGAGGAGACGTCCATGTTTACTGATGAGTCAACAAGTAGCAAGGTGGAGGTTGGTTTTTATCAAGATTCGTACGGGTGGCTGGAAAGTGTGAGGGCTACTTCTGCAGCTAATGCTGCTGCTCGTGCAAAACGTGAAGCTCGTATCGCTGTTCGTGCTACACATGCTGCATACGAAGTTGCCAATGCTGCTAACAACGTTGCTGTTACTCTCGCCGCTGCTGCTCGTGCTGCTAATCTTTTTGCTACTGTTTCCGCTCTTGCTACCGATGCTGCGGCTACTGATGCTGCAACGTCTGCTAAAAGTGTCGCTGTTGCGGCTGCTGCTAGGGCTAATGCTATTAATGCTTGTACAGCTGCTAAAAAAATAGCCTGTTTTGCTTATGCTAGTCGCAGTGTCGCTGTTACGGCTATGACTGATGCCCATGATGCTAAGTTACGGGCTTTTGCTTTTGCTGAAGATGCTGTTGATGCTCAAGATGTTGCTGCTGCTGCTGCTACTGCTGCTGATGATGCTGCTGCTGCCGCTGCTGCTGCTGCTGAAGATGCTGCTGCTGCTGCGGCTGATGCTCTAGACACCTATGACGCTGCTGCTCTAGACACCTATGACGCTGCTGCTGCTGCTGCTGCTGAAGATGCTGCTGCCGCTGCTCTAGACACCTATGACGCGGCTGCTGCTGCTTTTGCTGAAGATACTGTTGATGCTGCTGCTGCTACTGCTGCTGCCGCTGCTGCTACTGCTGCTGCCACTGCTCTAGACACCTATGACGCTCCTGCTACTCCTGCTCTAGACACCTATGATGCTGCTGCTGCTGCTGCTGCCACTGCTCTAGACACCTATGACACTCCTGCTACTCCTGCTCTAGACACCTATGATGCTGCTGCTGCTGCTGCTGCTGCTGAAGATGCTGCTGCTGCTGCTGCACTAGTCATCTATGACGTGGCTGCTGCTCTAGACACTTATGACGCGGCTGCTGCTGCTGCTGCTGCTGAAGATGCTGCTGCTGCTGCTGCTCTAGACACCTATGACTGAAAACATAGTAGGCGTTATTTACAAACACTGCTGTTACCTATGCCTAAACTTAGTAGGTCTTATTTACAAACAAGAGAGCCACGTGGTGTTGTTTACAAACAAAGAGAGCCACGTGGTGTTGTTTACAAACAAAGATAGTCACGTGATGTTGTTGTGGTCTATCATGTCAATGAAGGGGTCGCGTGATCAAGGGGGCGCGGCCTATTATGCAAATGAGGGGGTCACGTGACCAAATGGCGACCTCTGATTGGCTGGTGATCAAGAGGGCGTGGCTTATTATGCAAATGAAAGGGTCACGTGATCAAGGGGGCGTGGCCTATTATGCAAATGAGGGGGTCACGTGACCAAATGGTGGCCTCTGATTGGCTGGTGATCAAGGGGGCGTAACCTATTACGTAATTATGCAAATGAGGGGGCGTGGCCTATTACGTAATTATGCAAATGAGGGGGTCACGTGACCAAATGGAGGCCTCTGATTGGCTGCAGGTCGATTGAGTAATAAACAGTACTTAACTATAGTCCCGTTCCGATACATACTATACTACTGGCATTAGCAAGTTACTAGCCAATGCTGCACTCATACAAAAAAGCAATGAAAATAATGCTTTCCTTTAACAGTTTAGATCCAAATCAAGCTAAATCACAATAATTACTACAGAGAATGAGACACAATAGCATATTCACTTTTCGTTTATATTGTAATAGTTCCCACAATGCATTTATGAGCTCATAGCATGACTTATTTGATCTCCACGTCCCATATTGTCAATGACAACACTTGGCAAGATCATAAGAAGAAGATAACACATAGAGCAAGGGTCTCTGAAGACCAATGTGTGCGCAGTAATATGAGTCGTATATCTATGCCACCAATCATATGGCAAATAGTATAGATCCATATCAATTTGCTTATGTTTTTTATCTATTTGAAAAAAGCACAGAAAGCTCAGATGCTTTTTCAGACTTCAAAACAGAATTTCACAATCTTTCTTCGCATCACATTTGTACAACATACAAAGATGATAAATGCTCAAGTTTTTAGATAATGTCTGGGCCATTGTGTGACTTATACCGACTGCTGGCATTGAGCTCCTGTCTACATTTGGGTCAAATGTGACTTGAGGGTCTACCACATATAGCAGCTTTTGTGTTGAAGATAGTTGGAATCAGTCAAGTGTCTGTGGTATGTGAATTTTTTGGGACTGTACAGAAGATGGTTCGGTGAAATAAGGGGAGTATTATATCATGTATTTGTGTGTGTGAATTCCAAACATTTTCCCAGTCAGCATGGACGAGTGTTTCCAAATGTGTTTATTTCAGTGGTATTGCAATCTCCACAGTCACCCTCACCAAAGAGTTAAAAAATACACTTCACTAAGATCAACACAACGTGACTAAAATTGTTAAGGTAATTCAATTTAGCCCCTTGTCTACAAGTGGCCACTGTAGTGTCTGTTGGGTGTGAGGACTGTTTGTTGTCTCTGCTATTTGTCCCTTGGGACTCACGGACAGTGAATGGTTCACCTCAATTCCAGGCTGTTAAGCACTGGGCAGAATCTTACACATATCATCTTCTATTCATGAAGGGTATTTTCTACACATAGCACTCCCTCCTAACAGAACTCAGATTTCTCTTTATAACACGTAAAGCCCCCCCCCCCCCCCATGTTAAACCTCTGACTTAGTCCCTTCTGCGGTTTGATGATCTCTGAAATATGCATATTATCTACCTATCCTCTAGTTAAAGTGATTGGGCTTCCAGTATGTAACTGCCAGCAGCACCACAGTTATCTACAGCTCTTTACTCCCCAATACACAGGTATCCATGCTTTTACTTTTCTCACAGGAGAAAGCACCAGATGGTGCACCAAACTGTTTCAAACACACCCACAGTACTTACCGTTGACTTTTCACCTCCAGTACCACCATGCCATCATACAAGGTGCTCTCTCACCTCCCCTCCTCCAGGGGTCCATTCAGTGTCAAGGGGTCTTTGACTGCTGTCCTCATCCTTTGCCCAGTACTTGTACAGAGAGTTCTCTGTGATCTTTGGCTGTGCCCAACTGCTTCAGAGCTAGAAGGCCTACACAGAGATCAGTTGACTAACCCTTCAAGGAGGCATGTTGCTTAAAGATGACATTTGTGGTCATGATACACCAATGCAGCCCTGACGAGTAATTAGCTAGTGCTGCATTGGTACATCATGTTGACCCTTTGTAGGGTCAGCATAAAAACAGTGGTGCATGCATGCATCATGACAACCAAGGCATGATGTATTAATGCATTATGTCATCCTTAAGGGCTACATACCCCAGCTACAGCCACAGAAAGTTGCCATTTCACCATGGTCAGTCAGCCTTTGATATCATAAGGTCAGACTCCACTAACTGATTTTGCTCTCAAATCGGTGCTTTTTTTCACAAATATGACTCAAACCAAAGATTTATATACTGTAGCGAGAGAACCATTGTGGACTATGCCATATGCGTATAAGTTAGTTTTGTTCCTAAATGCTCAATTCTTAAGTGGAAAATAGGCTTGCCAAGGCCATATAGCCTGATTATTGTCTCTATTTTGGTCCCAATTTATGCCTCTCAGGCCAACCTGGACTTTATATCTCATATCAAATATATTTGATTTTTATTGGTTGACATGGACAGATCTCTAGGCATGTATCTTTACCTGCTTAAACCTATAAACCTATGGTGTGATATGAAATATGAACTGACCTTAAGGTCTGGAATATTTTCCTAATATATATGATTATAGCCTATAGGGTACTAGTGCATGAGAATTGCCCACATAATCAGTTAGTGGAATCTCACCTATAGGTATAGGACATTTTTTTCTGGGCATTAACTTATATTTTGATGTTGACTGATGGTAAATAGTGCCCCATGGCATGAAACACTCTTTACCCTTGTTCAGCCACAAATAACAGCAAAGATCTCTAGGATGTCTCTTTAAGTGTACATTGCAAATTGTACAAGCATGACAACTCCTAGCCCTTGTTAATAAAGCCTCACTGTGACCTGCTGCTGCCTCTGTAGTATGGAGGCTCTGCTCGTGACCAGGCAGCTAACATGAGCTGCAATAGGCATGTGTGATGTACCATTATACACCATTATACTATACCCTCCTCTGGCATTACCCGGTTTCAGTTGCTTCATGGTTACTCAACCAAGCCCGGTTACTCAACTCGGCCTGGTTGTCATTCCAGCCCAGCTGCATTACTTACTGCGCAGTTTCCCTTGAATCCCCCCCCCCCCCTCATATGAACTCCATCCAGCCTGGACAGCCACAGGTTGCCAACATCAGTGACCTGCTATATAAGGCAGGCCACTGCCGTTAACTGGCAGTTCCAACTGGGAGATCAGACCTGTGAGGCTACTTAGGACCTCTTGATTCTTACTGCTTACAAGACTCCCATTGACAGAACTTAGAAACAATGTTGCCCCCCAATGGATTATCCACCTGTTGGGTTAAGAAGCACCCAGTCCAGATTCTGCCACTGAGGTAGAGTCAGTTACCCCCAGGAGACCATATAGAAGTCTATACTATTGACATTCACACAGTTTTCTACCGACAGATACTAAACTGTCTGGACAGCCTTGCCACTATTAACAAAGGCTATCTATATAATTTTGTCTGGCAGTATATGCTCCAGTGACCAGCATTGGTCAGTTTACTGCAGTAAACTGCAGCTGTGTCCTGGTGGTGTTCAGCACTGTAGGAACACTTTGCCTGGAATCTGTGTTAGAATCGTTAGCACAATATGTCCTACAGAGTTTAGTGTTATTGAATTTTTTAAAGATTTATTGATGATATATGATATGCTCCTCAACTAAAAACAGTCAGATAACGCTTCCATATTTTTCTCATTAGTCATAATCTTGCTTTCTATGCCTGTTTTACTGTCAGTGTCTCTGATATGTGTACACAAAAAGGACTTGATTTTGTATGCTGCACCATCAGTAACCCAGATACATTGTAGAAGCCATCACAGTCCTGTGGGGTTTGTCTGCTTCTCAGCAGCATGCACTTCATTCTAATGCACACTGGGTGGCACCTGCTCTATGGAGAAGAAGGTTTCATCTGAGTGACTTGTACAGCACCCCCGGTTTGGAAAGCGCCAGTCTTGAATAAGCGCCAGGGGTTCAAAGGTCTTGATATGTTACTTAAGCACTAAAATAGGATCTTGAATTAGCGCCTGTCTTTGAGATAAAAGCCCCTCCAAATTAAAGAGTGCCTCGGCTAATTCGCAGCGGTACAGTAATCATGTAAAAACTCAATAATTTTAGAATGTTTTATGAACATATTTTGAATGTTTTTGGAAATGTTCTTGTATCATATTCCATGTCATTTCTTGTGAAACTCGTAAAATACAGGTTTTCATTCTATTTGTTGATTTTCTTGTTATTTGCCTAAGTAAAACTCAAGGAATACACCTGACCATTGAACATGTCCCTAAGAAAGTTCCCTATTCTAAAGAATCTCAAGTGGCTATCTGGTATAAGCAGCTTGTGCGTTTCCCGGGAAATACAAATAAACTTGTGTGATTCTTGAGTTCGGTTTGGAGGGAATTACCACAACTTGGTTTGATACGACTCAGAAGGAGATGCATTCTACTTTGCAGAACAAAGATTAAGGTTTAAACCTAATTTACCTTGTTTTAAATTGTCTTTTATTAATCTTCATAATGTTCATGAATCTAAGTGACTTATAACCCCCTTGCTGAGCCGTCATAGTTATTCTATATCTTTACTATACCTAGCATAAAGCACTGAATCCAATACACCAAACCAAGTGGCACATAGTGCTAATACGCCCACCCAGTAGGGGAATTGAGAAAAGCTGGCTGTTGGCCATTCACAGCATGGCTAGACTGCAACCAATTGATATCATTGATTGCTGATTTATATCATGATTTTTACAAATACTCCACATATTTTTGACTTTTTCATTATTGGAAAAGGTGATTTCATATGCAGGCTTGTATAATGAACTTTACATCCTGTAAATCGGTTAAACATTTCAACTTCAATGCCAAAGAATAATGGAGTTGGTTGTTACATGTTATCTTACAGCTATTATATCTGTCATCTTCAAGGCATAGTGTCTCTTTGTTGTATTTCAACAGGTCAGGCCACGTTAGTCTAAATTGTAATTCATCTTTACACAATTACATCCCCCTAGGTGTGCCAGATTATGTATATTTGTATCCCGTTACCCATCAAAAGTTTAGTAATGAGCATTCTTTTCATTTCACCTGATGATTCAGTGGGTGGTTTGGCTCTTGTGACAACAAGAGACAGGGAGGGAGGAGGGAGGAGGATGATGGTGGAGAAACTTATATGAGATTGGAAACTTTAATTACAGGCTGTGTGTAAATGTTGACAATTTTCTCAACGTGAAGAGATAACATATAAAACTGCAAAGAGATGGGAATAGCGGGAAGCAGGAGGAAGGTAAGAAACCATAAGGAGGGTCTTGATTTTTCACATCAAAGTAACTACTTCACAAACTTCTGAAGTTTAATTGTCATGTTCTACAAAGAAAGGAAAACTTATTGATGACTGTGCCTGCCCAGGAAATAGGATGTCCAATGATGTTTATGTGATATAAAATGATTCATTTTGGCTGAAATTTTTACCCGTACATATTTAATACATAGAGGTTACAGTGGACTCTGTATCTGAAAGAGCTGTTTCGTATTAAATTAACTTACTATTACTGCATCTCTGTACTCAACACACTAATAGCACTGGATGCTATATCAGTGTCATATCTGCAGCTGATGAACAGGTCAGATCTTGTATAACTCACACTAGCCAATTAGTGTATAATTGTGATAGTGTAAATATTGCTAGGCTATATCATTCTTTAAGTCAGCGATCCTAATAGCCCAGCCTGCTACTGTTTGAACCATGCAGTAAAAGTTCCTAGCCTACAGATCACAATATTCTGCATCACTTCTGTGCAAACTCTTTTTTGTGCTCCCACACACTGAGCTGCTCCCCACACTGAGCTGCTCCCACACTGAGCTGCTCCCACACTGAGCTGCTCCCACACACTGAGCTGCTCCCACACACTGAGCTGCTCCCACACATTGAGCTGCTCCCACACACTGAGCTGCTCCCACACACTGAGCTGCTCCCTATACAACCCAGGTAGCACCTCTGGTACTCCCCTCTATGAACTCCTTCTCTGCCTATGTCTGGCACCTACCCATGACCTGTTCCTCTTATACCCTCCCACCACCCATCACCAACCTCCTCCTGCTGCCTATGTGTTGATGACCTGCTGTGTGAAGCCTCGACCTCAGCCTGAGGGGCAGCTAAACTAGTGAGAGGGGGTGGTTCTGAGGAATGGGAATAGAAGTATGATTCAGCTTGTCTACAAAAGTCTACCCTGCAGGTACCAACTTGTTTTGAAGGGAGGAAAGGAGTTAAGTAGACAGATAGGGATCGTGCAGCCATGGTGAAAAATTCCAGACATGAACACAGCTAAAGAGAAAACATGATGCAGGATGGCACTATGTTTTCAGCCAAAAAATGTCACTGCCAGTGGTTCTCCCTTATGGTATAAGCCCCACAGAAGCTTATAACCTGAGCAAACCGTTCTTGAATCTATCTCAATGCTAACAATATCTGCTAAGCCAGTTGGTTTTATCCCTGCTTCATGGAGGCTCCCTTCTTTTCTAGGTCAGTAAAATGGTAGTAATGAGACAGTGATTTGATCTGAGCTCGTCTTAAATGGCTCACAAGGAACATCAAATGCATTAGAACTTTGGGGGATCGTTAGTTTGATGGCCATGAGAAGACCTGATGCACTTTGTTTGTTTTCTACAATTTATTGAATAGTAACTCTCTGCAAACCAAACGTCTACTCCTTGATTTAGTGAGGATCTCTTCTTGATTTTTCCATTTTAATCCTCGATCCCTCAACAAATTAGACAAAATAATCCCATCCTTACACCCAGGTATATTTTGGATAATCATAAATACAAGAAGCATGTCTCTATGTGGACATCTCTGTCATGTTCTTCCTGGCTCAGGTTGAGGTTGGAACCTTGCCATCGTTCATCTTACTATTACTAATGGACAACTATTATCAACTCCCCTTATTATGTGAGGAACTACTAAATGATAGAGTTGTTAAAATCCTTCAACAACTACCTCTGGGTACCTTAGTGTTTATTTATGTTGTCCGGATATATTCAGATAGAAATCATTTCTCTGGCTACTCAAAGTGATACATTTTTAGAATTTTGTTTTATTCTGAGTAAAACCTTGGTCTGCTGTTTTTGAGAAATTATCTTAGTCAAAACTTGCTTTATTGCCGGATCAAGATTGTTTTAAAAGTCAGAACACATTTCTGTGAGAAGTAAAGTTATGTTGGCTGTGGGTGTGTACCAGAGAGGGACGAATGTTCTGTGGCAGTGAGACTCCTGCTGTCAGGTAGATCTCCACACACCATCAACCACAGATGTGGAACTGTACATGTTAAGATGATGCCATGGGTCCTCTCATTGTAGCATTTTAAACCCGGAACATTACAACACCAACCATAAATAACCTGGGGAATGCTTCAAAATGCCTTAGTAAAGACAACTGAGTGCTGACTCAATCTTCACTCAAACTGAGGAAAAGAGATGACCAAACATGTAATGGTCTTTGCCCCTTAAATAAAGTACCAGCCAATCCATGGTAGTCCTTTATCCTTAGCACTACCAAAGCGGGCCAATGTGTATAATAAAGAGGGCACCCTGAAAGCCAAGATTTTGCATTTGCATTGGAAACAATACGCTATGGCAGTGCGCCTCCAGAAAGTACCGGCAGTCCTAAGGATATTCTTTTTACCCATTGTAGCATTAGAAAGTAGAAAAGAATAACAAGAAGCTACCAATCTTACAATAAATGTCCATAATAAAATTGTGCTAAGAAAATACTTATTGTTTTGAAATGAAATCATTTAGTATGCTCCATTTTCTGATTTAAAGGGTGTTCTTTATCGTTATAAATCCATACTTCCTTACTCCACATGCTAACCTTATTACATAATTGTAATAAAGTATACAGAAAGAACTAAATCGTTTCAACAAAAGTACTTTCTAAACATGTATGTGCACTTTTTCATCTTTTTTTTTTCAATACAAGACAAAGGAAAGATGCATTGTCACACTTTCAGCTATCATTTCTAGCAATGATTGTTCACCCAACAGTGAACAAAAACAAGAGACACAGATATGTGAAGCCAAATTCAAACATGCAAGGATGCAGGGCAGAATCAACATACAGAAAGAACAAGAGCATTTCCACAAAACACTTTTTATACATGTCTGTGCACTATCTCCTTTTCTACAATACAAGATGATGTAAAGATGCATTTTCACACCTTTCAGATATACTTTCTTGAAATTCTTTGTCACCATTTACCAAAAACTGAGAGGCATATTGCAAAAATATAAAGGCAAATACAAACATCAAGGGTATGTTGCACTTTTTTTTAATGTACATACCAGGTTCTTCTGAACCTATATAGTCTCATTGTTCCAAACATAGACATTCTAGCTCACATTCCTCACTGCATTGTATCTGTCACATCTTTATTCAGAACACACAATGTCTGAACACCATCTGAATACTCTGTTGGGACATGCCTCCACAAAGGGAGTTCACATGAGCATAGTTAATTCACAATTGTTCACAGCCGCATGATTCTGGTGAATATGTGCCACTGGAAGTGGGTGGCAGGTAGAAAGGGTCCGTACTTGTAGCAATACGTTACACGACTATAACCGGTCAATCCAGTGTCTGATTAATATTGTTTATATTTTGAATTGCCCTTTTCTGCTTTACAACTAATACAACTAACCTGTACTCTAATTGATTTGTAGCTTGATATAGTTGGATATTTCTAGTAGTCTGTAAAAAGTCAAGAGCATGATACTAAATAAAGATATTGTTCTCAGTCTCTGTATGGTAAAGCCGTGTTCGAAAATATCTTATTTCTGAATGTCAGCTAGTTAGCCCGCCCTACATTACAAAACACCTAGCATTATCGTGAAAACTCAACTTATAGTTCAATTTTTCATATCAATAAGCGATATAATTTATATTTAATTTGTATAATTTGACTCAATGATGGCAATGCACAATTCACTTTTGGAAGAAAATTATTGGGAATGGGATCAGGTAGCGATAATATTATGAAACTGTAACTATTCATTGTAACTACATAATTTATCTAAATCACCAAGGACTGGCACATGAATAAGTAGCTGATTTTGATAATTCCAAATACTCTTCATTATAGTACACAAAGCCATCTGTTTACATAAGATTGTGAGATCTGAGTGGATGTATAGTAAAGGTATAAAACTTCAAACATGTATTGAAGAATTGGCAACAGATCTAATGGCCCTCCAAGGCCTTTTGTGTTCCTCTGCTAGCTGTATATTCAGGTGGTTTGTAGCAGATGAGGGAGGGTGCACAGTGCCTTATTTCAGTATTCAGAACAGTCGTAACTGAACCAATTTCACAGAGTTTGCCTCCACAGTGGTATACTGGATACATGCTTCCAAGGGGAGCAGCTAAACAGTGTGTGGCATTATGGATGGGTGTAGCAGGTGGTAAGTGATAATACAAGAATTTAACTGCTAGTAATAATGAAGTGAATAAGTTAAAGCTTCATTTGAAGACATTTTTCTCCAACCCTGATTCTACCATTGTCATTTCCCACTCTGGGGTGTATTGCATGCATGACTCTTTTATTCAGAACACACAGTGTCAGTACTTTCCCAGAATACTCTCTAGGTGCATGCCTCCACAAAGGGAGTTTGTGACAGGATTGTTATATCTGTTCATGCAGTATGAGAAGGATTCACAGTGATTGCATTGGCATTGGGCAGCAGTTTGAAAGTAGCTGCATCTCTCATTGTAGCTATGTCTCTCACTTTGCATTAGAGATCATTTTGAGGTTGGATCAGTATAGGAATTTAATGTAGTTTAATATATGAGTCCTATGTTTCATATTTCATTACTTTTTTTGACCCACATGTTGCCTTCACACATGATGTCATCTGCTCGGAAAAATGAGGTCTTGCAGCAACCTGGTCAGAATAGGGAGCATGTGAGGCAAGAAAGAGTCGGTGACTAGCAGAGAAGGAGGTTGAGAGTAGCTTAGATGAATAGCCTCTATAAGGAGCTTAGTGAATGCCTGAGGGGAGCAGCTCACGGTGAGGACCAGCTCAGTGTGAGGAGCAGGTCAGTGTGGGGAGCAGCTCAGTGTGGGGGCAGCTCAGTGTGGGGAGCAGCTCAGTGTGGGGAGCAGCTCACGGTGAGGATCAGCTTAGTGTGTGGGGGCAGATTAGCGTGGGGAGCAGCTCAGTGTGAGGAGTAGCTCAGTGTGGGGAGCAGCTCAGTGAGGGGAGCAGCTCAGTGTGGAGAGCAGCTCAGTGTTGGGAGCAGCTCAGGGTGGGGAGCAGCTCAGTGTTTGGAGCAGCTCAGTGTGGGGAGCAGCTCAGTGTTGGGAGCAGCTCAGGGTGGGGAGCAGCTCAGGGTGAGGACAGGTCCGTGTGAGGAGCAGCACAGGCTGGGGATCAGCTCAGTGTGGGGAGCAGCCAAATGTGGGGAGCAGCTTAGTACGAGGAGCAGGTCAGTGTGAGAAGCATACAAATGTGGAGAGCAGCTGAATGTGGGGAGCAGCTTAGTGTGGGGGAAAGCTCAGGGTGGAGAGCACATTATTGCCAAGTGACTCCTATCCTGAGTTCTAACATGCAAGACAATAATTTTACCATCGACTTAGTTGACTGAGCTGCACACATTTACCGAGCCTCATTTGCTCATTGACATGTTTGGTAGTGACTGATCCAGTTTTCTTCCCACAGAAAAAAACTAGGGCAATTACATGTCCTTACAAACCAGACTAAGCTGTACTATTTAGTGTGATGTTTAGACACTCCACTGTTCCACAGTGTTTAGCAAAACATCATTGCAGCATTTCATGGGGGATCCATTAGTCTTAAAAAAAACAAGCTGTAAAAACCTGATAACAGAGTCCCTAGAATCCCCTACCACAACTGCAGGTAATTACCATAATCGAACACACATTTCCCATCAATGATTTCACTAAAACAAGCACACATTATTGTCAACAATGTTTTAACCTTCATTAGGGGAACCCTCATTAAAGTGACACCCCATGTTGAGTGCTCCCATCAGAGCCAGAATGATGCCAAGTTTACACTTGATTAGAGACCTCTTGGAGTACAGAGCTAGGGATGACAAGCTTTGGTATATGCTGCAGATACTATGAGGTACGTTAAACCTAGAGTAAGGTGATACTCTCAATACAGCATTATTGACACAGGGTAAAAGCTAGAGAAAGTATCCTCCGGGAACCAATAGCAGTAATTAATCATCGTTAATGGGTTAGGACAGGCAGACCATCTTTTATGTTTTGTGCAGATCACATTTATTACATCTTATTTATTCCAAAGACATCTATCAGGTTGAACGGGAGAGGCAGGACATGACCACAGGGTGGAAAGTGATCATAGTTTACGACAATTTGATTTCATTCCAGAAACCTCACTAAAATAGGCTACATTGAAAAATGCAGAAATCATCATCTGTTTTATACTGCCACTTTTTTCACTTTGCAATCATTTGTATACATAATGCCCTGTAAGTTCAGTATATAAGCAATATTAGTGGCACAGAGACACCAACATGATACTCAGGCGGCTTTAACTGGCATTTGCTCCATTGAAAAATGCATAAAGGGGTTTCTCTCTGAACAACTGCCCAATCTGCTGGGCCGTTAAAAATGTTGGCGATAATGAAAAATCGACTTGACGACATGTCCAGGCAGCAGCAAATGGATCGATATCAGATGATCAAAAAGTAAGTTCATTCGTTATTGCACAAGATGGCCAACCTGCTAACTTAACAATTATGTCCATTGCACTATACTCCCTAGCAGATACAGCAGTTGTTCTGAAAGAGATCACTGTAGTGTTAGGGCTGTGCAGCTTAAGTTCGCAATTCTAGCTCTCCACTTGCCTCCTTTATCGATCACTGTGCACCATGTGGCTGCCCCTACTTTTGTGGTGAAATTACCCAAGGTTTGGTAAAACTTGAAATTGGTACCACTGTACTGAATACTGTGATACGTCACCGTGAGCCCTCCATGACAAAGCAGCACAATATGTAGCCAGGACAAAGACACACTAGCACTGGGTCCGCAAAAAAGCCTGATGAATAAACTAGCAGCAATAAGCAAGCAGATAGATTTGTGTGTCTGAATTCTCAGACAGCAGATCATTGATGTGATATAGTATACTGAAATGAGAATATTACTGTGCTTTTAATTGTATCCGTTTTTGCTTTTAAGTTTGTATTCTACTGCCGTTATGCTTATGCTGGAAGTACAATGGGGAAGATGTGTGAATATTCCCCCCAAAAAAGTAGTTTGACTTGAAGATAAATATTCTCACTTTTAATGGGTTGGTTGAACAACAAATGAGAGTGAGGCACAGAGACTAAAGAAGTGTTTGGTATACATGGGTTCAGGAAAGTAAAGATGTCAATTGATCCACTACAAGGCATGCCCAGACACAAACCCCTTTGAATATGTGTGACATATTTAATACCCCAACAGCTGTGCAACTACAGTAGGTGTTGTAAACCATTAGATAGGCATGTCCTGTCTCTGAATGATACCACATTAATCAATGGCTATTTTATGAGCATGTTTTTTTTTTTCGAGTGGAGTGCACCCCATGCATTATTCAAGTAATTTCATGGATTTTAGAACAGAGAATCAATGAACAGGGTTGTATTATTCAATTAAATGTACTGGGCTCAAAGCAGATTTGACAAAACATGTTTAGGATGCAAAATGGTCTTGGGTAGAGGGAACACTCTCTCACCTTATGTTGCTATAAAAAAACACAATAGATACATTCTCAATGGTCTATCGCCTGGATAATATCTAAACGCACAAAACCATCATATATTGAAAATAGGACTCAGTACTTTTATATATGAACTGTGAGCTTTACCCCCAAGACCATAACCCAGCTATATAAAAAAGCTTATTTTTCACTAAAAGAAGGTTTTAAAGCTTTATATAACGTGATCCCATGGTAATAAGCTCTAGGGAAACATATAACATTATAAAATGTTGAAGGGCCCTCTTGCTAATTCTAAAAGAAAAAAATTGAATGGGATATCGCATCTCCTTTTTCCAAAGCAGAAAGAAGGACACATTTAGATGTATAGTATGTGGTCACAAGGCATGCCTGACCCCTGACATCTGCCAATCCATCATCCAACTCTCCCCCACTAGTGCACTTTAACTCAGTTAGATGAATCCAATTCTGACTTTCTAAATGGAGGCTAAATGCAGCTGAAGAGGTACAGCGTAAATGGACAGTAACATCATCAATCATTCTTCATGAAACATACATTTCACAGGAGTGCCTAGGGAGGCACTTGGGCTGAGTTATCATGACCATCCTACAACACAAGTGAACTGCAAAATAGGTCATTCCCCAGTTTACCTCGGTATAAAGTGTATGTACTGTTGGAGTAAGGCAGTAAAATCAAGTCCGGTGTGAGTCAGGCTGTCATCCTGTACTCCTAGAAACATTCCATATTCCTCTCTTGTGCACACAGCTTGTGCGTATCTGGGGAAATATGAATGCTTCTAAATTGTGTGATCCTTGAGTTCTGTTTGGAGGGTGTTCTATAATAAACCCATCCCGACGGTCTTGAGTTCACATGATCTCAGGTCTGCTGTTTAGTCCCAAAGAAGTACATTTATTTTTTTACATTATCTTTATGGGCAGTGAATCCATAGTTGTTTCTTAGATAATTATATCTTATTAATTTTTTATGTACATTTCTTAGCAAGGGGATGTTGACATGTTGAAACATATTTAAACTTAGACTTTCTCTAACAGTGAACCACGTTTTAAGTTAGTAATTTACAGGTGAGTGTATTTCTGGCCAAATGTCCCCTATTGCCGATTTTGCTTTTACAATGTCTTCATATATCTGATATTGAAGTTGTGAAAACTCTTACAATTATCATTTGCTAGGTATAATTAAGAAAAATCGTAACTCAAGGGCATGAAAGGAGCTTGTTCATGAAAATAGCTATGGCCTTCTCTATGTAACAGCAAATTTGCAAGCTGGGCTCCTGTTATTACCACTTGTTATGTTGTTCTTCCTTCGGTGTGATGGCACGGTCATGATAATGGACAAACACAAACACAAATCTCCATATAAATGGTGGCTTAGTAAATATTAACCACTAATGATGATTAATAATTGAATGAATATAGTTGTTTCCTTTTCTTTAATATCCCCATGGTCAACATTTAACTTTGTCTAGGTTCAATGTTTGTATTATATGGATGGCGTGCAGAACATGTTTAATGGTGGATGTTTTTTCAGCCTCTGCAAACTTACCACACATTTGCTAACGTGACACATCTAAATGGCTCATAGTCAGGCCACACCTCCCTATTGCTTCAAAATACTGAATTCAAAAACAGGAGTAGTTTAAGGAATTTATAATCAGACAGAAAAGTATTTCCAATGAAGAGGGCTATTTGCTTACCCCAAGCCTATCAATTATATATAATCTACATCATATTTCATACAATGAAATAAACAAATGTTATTTTGGATAGATAGAGGATGAAATAATTTCAGGGAAAACTCAAGTAATCAGAAATTGGGATGCTTTTCATCCCAGTTTAGTACTAATTTGCTCAATGCTCTCATTGCTTGTTAAAATAATCTAAAGCCCTTCATGATGTGGAAGGAAAGAATTTCATACCAAATCCAGGCCCTATCGCCTACCAAGTCATGAGAATGAAAAGTGCTGTATGACTGAGGAACAACACATCTTCCACGGTAGAAGTAAGAATTATACCAAAAGAGTTCATTCCTATTTTACATTGTTCCAAGCCCCTTATGGTAAAATCGGAGCCTTAAAGATGGCATATGCATGATGCTGGACCAGCAATGTCGACAAGTGATTCACCAACGCTCTATTAGGTCATTATGACAGCCCCTTGTAGATGCATCAATCATGAAGAGTCAGCATGATGTACGGTTTCAGCACCAAATAACTTGTTAGTGCTGTATGAGGGATCAATTTTGAAAAAAAATGAGCGTAACATTGCATAGGAACATGCTGCCCTTGAACGTTTCACACCCACGCAGGGTCAAAGACCATGAGAACCTTCAACTCAATGGTGCTGTCCTTAAAATACCACCTTTTGAGAGAAGCCCTGGAGTGTTAGGGGAAACCTCTTACAGTCAGTAACTAGTGTCAATGTCCGCACAGGTCTTCTTACAATCACTGTGGTGTTTGTCCTGAGAGAATTAAAGATGACAAAATAAGAAAGGTTAAATTGTTAATTCTGAGTAGACAATGATATTTATTTTTGTTGTTTCTCATTATAATAGCACTTCCTATTTTGAGAGTAACTTCAAAATCCACAAAATAGGGCAAAACTAGTCCTACTTTCCAGACTAAGCTGTTTTGTTAACTTAGTCCCCTTTCCCGCATTGGGAATGATTATCCCAAATGCACAATATGATTTTGGCAAATTAGCTTTTATTGCAGTATCTCATGGGAGAACTGTGAGTCTGTAACGAACCAATCCGTCAGAAACGGATTACAGAGGGCGCTAACCCTTAACCACAACAGCAGCTTAATTTATATGATACGACACACATCTCCCATCAATAATTCCACTAATAGAAACACACATTATTGTCAACAATGTTGATGAAACCCCTGGAAGGTCAAACCGTATATCTAATGATGTTATGAGAAGCAAACTTATGTCAAGTTGACACTATCAGCGGGGATCTCTTGGAGGAGAAAGCTAGGCTTACCATGTTTTAAACACTATATTCCTACATTCCCCATTCCCTGGACATCTAACTGAGACACAATGTGTGAAGACTAGACCAGAGACAGAGTGCATCTCCATGTACCAGCCCAATCAGTACCCTTGGGTTTCACTCTGTTAACCGGATTTTAGACATCACCAGTGACAGACGTTCCCAGTTTGTGCAGAGCTTGATGGTTGTCACCTCTACATAGGACTATGGGGCAGGAATAGATGGTCACACTTTTCAACGCAGGCCTGTTTAGACATGGCTGAGAGAGTGTTCATTCACCATGTTTATTTACCATGTATCCTTATTATGAATATTGGTCCTTCCCAACAGCAGGCACTGAGGATATAAAACCTACGTTAGACATGGTTCTCACAGTTACCTAACCCCTGCACCAGGAGGGGAATTTGTAATTAATGGTAACAGCTGTTCTAAGTTATCACCCACCATGGTCAGCAGGTGTAGGGTGCTTGAACTCGCCATCTAGTAGATACTCTAACAGAGAGGTAGTTCACAGCTACACATATGTCAGTAACTAGAGGTAGGTTTCAGGTTGACAATGCCACAGGCAGCTGAATTGTCTGCATCTACTCTCGATGCTATTTTTCTCATAGTAATCTTGCAGTTTCTAAACTAGTCATGGTTAAAAATGTCTTATGCATTATTTATGGTTATGTGCCGATGTTTAATACATTGATTCATTGAGATTATTATTACATATTGAGATTATTATTACATATTGAGAGTATCATTACATATTGAGAGTATTGTTACATATTGATTTTAAGTGAGTCGAATGTGTGTCTTCAGGTGTTGTTTTGAGTGAAATAACCTCTGGTTTGAGTTTAATGACCACTTCAACTAACATCATAAATAAACACATGCCACATGTCTATGCTTCCAGAGCATTGTGACTCAAGTGTACCCCTTGTACCTTTATATCCACACAGTGCTCCATGAATGAGGAGTGTTTGAGGTTAACACCGTGGTGCAGCACTGTGTACACCTTAGTGTAAAGCTGCCTGCTCTAATCCTCCCCTTGAGGTAAACCTGACAGACAGCCAATTCTGTCATTGACTTCCTGTCCTCCTGGGGGCCCAAGGGTGATTGATTGTCACCACAACCCTAGAAACCTGCCATGTCAGCTGGTCTGTTTGGTAGTTTTCTCCTTGACACTGAACGTTGGAAGTGATAACAGTGTGCCTATTTCTCACAATTTCTTCAACCTGTCAATATTCAGAGGAAGCATTGGTGAAGATACAGATACCATAAACAGTTAAATGCTGTATTGAACTGGTTATGAGAAGGGGACGTGACTGACATCTTTAGGGACATATTGGTGTTGATTGGGCTCCTCTTGTCTACTGGCCTCCTGTGTAGCCTGCGTGTTCAATAGGAGGCTGCTTACTACACCTGGTGGTAGTAATTAAATGTTCAATTAATTCAGCTGCCATCAATGCAACAACGTTCTAACTCAGTGTTCACAAGTTGCTTTTTCTTGAGAAAATGCTGTTTGGAATACAATTACTTATACAATTGCCATGTCTTTGCATTCTCACTGGGATTGGCAGCAAAATGAAAATTCTACAGAGCAGTCTAGACGTCATGTGACACAAGATGATAGATGAATAATAAGTATCTAAACTGCCTCCTGCACTGCCCTCAGCCATCATGTCAATAGCAGTCTCTGCACGGTTAGAGGCGACACTTTGTCAATGGCTGCTCCATCATCCTGACACTTCCTGACCAATAGCTGTCCATGCCCTACTAGGAGCCCCTGCACCTTAACTTAACACATCTACACTGGGCTCCTGCACCTATATCTTAACACACCTACACTGGGCTCCAGCACCTATATCTCAACACACCAACACTGGGCTCCAGCACCTATATCTTAACACACAGACACTGGGCTCCTGCACCTATACACTAACATACATACACCAGGCTGGTAGGAATATGCCACAGGAGTTAACTTAGAAAGAAACATGCGAAATGAAAAGGTGGGAATGGCAGCAGCTGTATTCACCATAGGCCCCGGACAACTCATTGATATAGCAAATATGTGAGAATGGGAGCACATGGCATCTTGGTTTGAATCAGTAGATGTTTGGGTTAGATAAATATTCTTATTCCAAGATCGAAAACACTGACAAGTAGATCTGTAATCCCAGTACTCATTTTCCAAATGTCAGCAAAGAAGCTCCAAATATCTTATCTTTCATTGATCGTTCTTCATTTTGTGCTGTGTGAAACTTAATGGCTGACCACAGCAGAAGCTTGACAGAATCAATGCCTTTTTTTTCAGAGCAAAACAACAAGAACTACATAGCGCTTTGGCAAGATTAAGGTGCATCTTGATTTTTTCTCAGAGACCTACCTCTTTACAACAGGGCAGTAGGGTGTCAATCGGTGGTTAGAGTATCTGTGGGCAATCAGGAATGGTGGCAGAATATGGTATTTGAATTACTGGAAGTGGTAAACTCATGAAGGTCCATTTTACATCAGCCGATTGGCATGTGCAATAACGGTAAAGTGAGGCTCAGTCCACTAAGTGAGGCTCAGTCTACTAAGTCAATGGCCAAGTCACTACCTCTCATGGTAGAACTCAGGATAAGAGAACCCTGACAATAATCTGCTCTCCATATTTATCTGTGTCCACACTAAACTGCTTCCTCACATTGATCTGCTCCCACACACCGACCGGCTTCCTACACTGAGCTGCTCCCACACTATGAGCTTCTCCTTGTATGACCCAAGCAGCATCTGAGGCGTTTACTAAGCTCCTTATACAGGCTATATATAGCAGCTACTTGGTCCGTCATCTTAACCCCCTTCTCTACTTGTTCTCAATCCCCTCCGGTCTCCCATGTACTTGATAACCAGGTTGCTGGAAGAAGTCTGTGAGTCCAGAGTCCGGAGGCTGATGTAAAGATAAGGTGTTGATAGTGGGATTGGAATAGAGTAGCTGACTATGAGACAGCTCACCTGTGTAGACTGCACCCCACCAGTTGCCAATTTGTTTGTCTAAAAGGCTAATATCAGAATTATATACAAATGGATAGTGTATCTCTAAATCAAAGTAAAGGAAGATATTGTTAATGAACCGCAATGTCATCAGGATTCTTTTTAAAACAAGATAATGTTTTATGCATAGACAAAAGCTAGTATATCAATAGTGTCTTGGACCCAAGTCTAAACTTGAAGGTATCGTGTGTACAAATGTTGTCTACTTGTCAATTCCATATGACCAGGTATAAAATAAAAATAGATAAAATGAAAAGTAGTATACCACAGAGTAGTTAACATGCTTGTATGGTTGAAACCAATCTACATTTAGCATTAATGCATAGTTATTGGGATGGTTCAGAAAGTTGTATTTGTTGGGATCTGCAAATTCCTTCCACACTTTTCCATCATATACCTCAGTTATCATGCCATCCCCTACTTCCCTTTCCCTCCACTGCTCACACTTATCCTCAAACCCAGGTCTTTGTACTAGATTCTCTATTGCACTTTTCACTGATTGAGAATAGAACTGCTTGTATGGTATCAACCGTTGCCCACCCTTCCCATCTAGAGTAGAAGATAGCTTCAAAAGTGGTTGTCCACATACCCTTTTTAGGTGTGCTTTAGAGTGATTAGGGAACTCTATAAAGGTACAACGCTTTGGTACTTTCTTCCCTTCTACAACCTCGGAACAGTCACTGTAGCTATACAGAGACTTGCACTTTACACACACCACATACTGGCTATACTTACTGTGTTTCCTATACTTGGTACTCAAATTTTGTAACCTTTTCGGAATTTCGGCAGCTATGTAGCCACAACTCTTTGATACCTTTCCCAGACACATGAAAATAACATGTATGAATCTCAATATCTGCTCGAGTGCTACATCAGAGACACAATACACAGACTGCCACAATAACAGAAAGCATCCAATAAATCGAGCAAGTACATCAAGATCACTTTCAGCTTGAACCTCCTCCCCATCTACAGAATCTAGATCAGAGTCAGAGTTACACTCAGAGTCACAGTCATCTGTATCATCGGATGTTTGTTGGTCACTAGGTACATCAAAGAATACCTGATCCTCTTCTGCAAGGTTTCTTACTTCTCCCCTGAGGACATTATATAGAGATGTTCTGGAGGATTCAACACCACTTGCAATCTCATTGTCTGATTCAGATGACTCATCGTATGCTGTGTCCTTGCAGGAACGTTCATTGATGTGTCTGTAGTAGTGACTGTGGGAAAAAGTCATGCCACAATCAGAGCAGACCTTCCTTTTTCGTGTAGCCTTGTTCATGGTCTGAAACATATTGAACAGGAATGTTGAGCATGACATGACCAAAATAGCAAAATGTACGATGACAAAATCAGGATGCATACATACATAATAATGGAGACACATATACTCAATTATTTAGCCTATAGAATCAATAACACTTGCGAATGAATGTGCCTTTTACAGTTGTGACATAGTTTATCTACACTTGTTACATAGTCTATCTATCTATCTGTCTATCTATCTATCTATCTATCTATCTATCTATCTATCTATCTATCTATCTATCTATCTATCTATCTATCTATCTATCTATCTATCTTTCTATCTATCGATCGATTCATCCATCTATCTATTATATGAGGGACTGGATCTCTGTGTTGTATCCACAGCCCTCATTGAGCATCAACCTGCTGACCTTATGAATTGGTAGTATTGGGAAAGGTTAAGTATTATCTATAAATGAATTCACATTTCAGGGGGACAGGTGGGTAATCCTGCTAGCATGTAGACCCGAGGGATCCTTTTTTCAAAGCAGGTAATCTTGTATAGGTATGTGGAATGTTAACTCTCACTTTTTTAAACAATAGTATAGGTCGATATCTAGATGCTAGTATATATATATATATTAACATGTTTAGGGGCTGTAATATAGTTCCTATTACAGCTCAAAGAGGTGTTCAGAAGGGGACCATCGGGTCTACTATATACCCTGAAACCTTATATATCATTAGATGGAGATTTTTATATTAAAATCAAACTGAAATGTGCTATTTCTTTTACAGTATTAACGTAATGGCATAGGTTATTGTATTGGTGGGGTGGACAATGACTGTATAGGGTCTAGAAATTGATATATCGATTTAGAGGTATAAAATGAGGGGATCTATCGGGTCTACATGATGACTGGTTTGTGATATACCATTCTGATCTTTTAGACAACATTTACCATATAAATTCCGTTTAATATCTAAATAATGCAGTTTGAGCTAAAATAGAAATAACTTTAGATATAGATAATAGCTCTTTTTATACCTTTCCCCCCACGGATCCATCAGGTCTACAAGGGATCTATTGGGTCTACATATTTTAAAATCGGCTTTAGCTTTCACCATGACAGCTGCAGAATTGTGTTACTAACCAGCAAAGTTCCTTGATATTAAAAGAAAAGATGATCGTATTTTCAACCAAGTTTGTTTCAAAGCAGCTATGAGTCACATTTATACAAATGTTGTACATTTCATGAGTTTAATAGAAAATAACATGCAATTGTTGTGCCTGAGTGGGGGCCGCCATTTCTGGGCCACTCATGTCACAAGGGAGCATTCTGTTATGGCAGCAAGCAAATGGGTCCTAATACGGGATTAGTCCCTTAAGTGTTCATGCAGGTATAGAAACCCCCCTGGCCCCTCCACCCTTCCACATGCACAGGGCAGCTGTCAGCTCACATGGTGGGATGCATGGGGGCATAGGAGGGCAGGGGCTTCCGTTATAGTATACATGTATAATGTTCCTTCAATTCCACGGTTATCATACTACTATTATGCATTCCAAGTATGTTTATCATCCATTCAATTAGCTTTTTTGATATAATGATAATGAGCAAAATGGGTGAAGGCATTCATACAAAACAAAAGGAGTATCTAAGGTTGAATATATCAAAGATGTGTTGTTAAAACTTGATTAAGGACATTTATTTCAGCCGAAATTTTCTTCGTAATCCTAAAATGTGGGAAAGTTCTAAACTCACCCATGTCATGATGACGGGTATAAGTCAGAAGAGGCATACAGGAATTCATTTCAAACAGTTAAGAATGCATGAGGTTTGATAGCATACAGGCTGGGCATATAATAATTATGTTGATCAAGTTGTTAAAGTATGTGGTATTATGATTAAGGCCTTTCTATAGTTTAAAAGGGTATCCAAGCACCCTGAAACGACTAGAATAACACAGGAACGTGCATAGCAATGTATTAGTAACAAGAAGGTGAAAGATATATGCATTATGATAGAATAAACCTAGACAGGTATCCCTCATAGTGCAATGTTTCTAGGCATTCTGGTATCATGATTGACACCCTTTTCCTGACTTGAAAATCATTAAAATAGAAATGAATTACTAGTCTTGTTCACGGTGTTATCTTTAATAATGAATGAGATTAATGATCATATATTTTTTTAGACGCCTTAGCACATGAATAAAAGCAGTTTCGTGACAATCAGCCATATATAATTATTCAATCTCTATATCTTGAAGTGAGGAGGAAAACTCCAGTGATAATTAAAATGTACTTACTTTTTCTCGTGGTTCAAAGTATTAACTGTGTTGATTCACAATGCTGAAGATGTATGCTGACAACTGTAGATATGTCACTAACAGTTAGCTCTCGGGCTGAAGGGTGGCACAGAAGTGGTTGATGTGTCATTGGTGCCAGCTTTTTTATATTGATGCTCCCACGCCTCCCACATCTCCCCTGGACATTTTGGCAGGTTCAACTCACCACTAGGACGCACTCTTGCCGCCTACACCTGCATAGGTGTTAGCTAACGGCCCCTGGGCATTTTGGCAGGTTCAACTCACCAAGAGGACGCACTCTTGCTGCCTACACCTGTATAGGTGTTAGCTAACGGCCCCTGGGCATTTTGACAGGTTTAACTCACCACTAGGTCGCACCCTACAACTCACCATGACGCCGTGCACTTAGCCTCAACACCTTTCTAGTTGTGAATTCGAAATCACAGGTGCCCAGGACTCCTACTTGACCAGACACAAGCCCCAGCCCCACCCCCCATCCCATGCCCCAGAGTGGGAGGAGGTGGCTAGGGAACTTGCAAAACCACGGGTCATACATATCCTGAGATATATAACCACCAGGCCTGCCCATGGAGAGGATAGTTGTGATAGGTGCCCCCTCCCCCCAGGGCCCCAGAGGTCCGAAATATCAGGACCTCATCCCATATACTATGACATAGTCTGACGTAACATAAAAGATTCGGGGAGTCAAGGGAGAGGGGTCAGAGTTCAAAATTGTATATATAGGCCTCATTCATTTCAAACTGCACCTTAGTTTCCTCAGCCATCCACCCTCCCATACATTGTAGTTCGGGAGGGGACAGGTATGTGAGAAAGCCATATGAAGAAAACTACCCTGGCCCTAAACTAACACTCAGGGTGTGTGTTAGGGTGAGTGAGTGTGTCGTACAGTGCACTGAGGTGATACTGTGAGAGCCATATGCATGTGACTGGGGCGGGAGGTGGGGGTGGGGTGTGGAGGGAGGGGGCTTGTGGCACTGGGAGTGTATAAGACAAAGCTGATACATGTAGTATGCGCCATTAGTCACCAGGAGTTGAAGCTATCTGGGCCATTTCATAAGAGTACCTAGGAGGTAGACCTTGTACACTGAGAACCACCAACCAACACAGGAGTCTGGATACCGTCAGAACTGCTTGGAGTTTAGTTCATGTAGTCTAAAGGCCACGAACTATATGTCTACAGGTTTCCACATTAAACAAGGTAAGTTTAGATTTTACTTAGTAAAAACTCTGTTTCCAAAATGTCATGGGAATATTTCAAAAGGGAAAACGTGAAAATAATATTTATAGTAAAAGTAGGCTACTACCCACTTCGCACCTTCAAAATTAGAAACACTATTATTGGTATTGACCAGTAAGTCATATCATAGGCGGGAAAATACAGCAGTAGATCACGTGGGAGCAGTAGACCAATGAGATTCAAGTAGGTCAGACAACACTTTTCAAACTGGAGAAGAATTTTGGCCGTTGCAGGTGGGAGGATAGCTGTTATTTTTTATGCAGTATTGGTTTGTCGTCAGACAAATTGAATTCCCTATGTATAGTTGTTTGTTGTTAGGAAAGTTGAATTGAATAATCTGTGAGAATGAAATCAGGAACTTTGAACTGTTGCCTACACTAGACTGTAATGCTAACGTGATATTATTGTGTGAATTGTAAGGATAGTATGTATGCACCATAGGGTTAAAATAAATTTAATTGTTTATCTATTCAAAGATGGCATCTATGAGTGGAACTGACGCTGACTCACTTGATGGATCAGATACAGATCAGCAAAACGACCAGAGCAACACTGTAACCCAGAGCAGCACAAACGTGTCTAGCCTTGTGGAAAAAGTAAGTCTACAGCATTATATGGAGGTGGTCATCACAGGAAAAAAAACATTATTATTTTGACATAGTATATTTGCCAATATTCACTCTTATTAAGTAGTATTATCAAAGTAAAATTGCAAAAACATTCATTCTATTTTTTTTGTGATTGATGCGCCATGTCATTGGAAATGCAAAACTGTTTAAATTGTGTGCATATCTTGTCTAGTACCAGTCATTTACACACCTCATGCATGTCAGAAATATTGTTGTAATTTTTTTTTCTAAGCATCATGTCAACGTATTACTTGATATACGTATGTTTTGCATTTGCAGGACAATTTCCATGGCTGTAAATTGATTAGCCCATCTTTTAGGACATAATTAGTGTACTCTTAGGGTGTGCTACTTTTTAACAACAGGGGGGGGGGGTTGGTGGATTAGGGGGGGTAAAAAATTTGGACCCCTTGACCGGGGGTGGGGGGTAAAAAATTTAGACCCCTCTTAGGGGGGGGGGGGTCAAAAAAGTTCAACCTGTTTTGAGGGAAAAAGCCTCTGGTTAAACCAATTAAAAGTTTGATGGTATATCAATATATCTACCTTTACATTGTATGGGTTTGTAAGTCCCAGGGAAAACGACAACTAAGATGAATCTTATTTTTTAAATAACAATTATGGGTGGCTGCCATACATGAGGAAATTCAGGTTATACAAAAACCAAACCTCTGGTGCAATATCTCTGAACTACCAGATTTGCCCACTTTGTAAACCACTTTAACAAAATAGGTCAGAGGTCCCGCTTTCAAAAGCCTAGATATGGGTTCTTTAACCCTTTAAGGGCCGCATATTGTTTTAATGTGTTATGACCTGGGTTGTCATGATGCGCAAATGCAGCGCTGGCATGTAATTCATCAGGGCTGATCATCATGTTGCCCTTAGGGAGTTCTTTCAGTTTGGGTCGTTTTGGGATGCACCAATGAATTGTTTGCTGGGGCTGCATTCATGCATCATGACAACACATGTCATCTTTTAGTGACATGCGGTCCCTAAAGGGTTAAATAGCATAGAGTGGAAAAGCTATTGTCTTTGACATTTATCTACCATATGAATAGCTTTGTTTTGGCATACTTTCATAAATTCCTGTGTATAACCTTCACCTGCATATAACCCGCATCCCAACATTGGGAGGATCCTTTAACCAACACCTGGGTTATGAAAAATTATGGTTTAAGTATTGCTGGACTGTAATCACGTTTTTCTCTTGTCTTTTTAGAGGATGAACCAAACTGACCAGAACAATTCACGAGGTGAGTAGCTGCATTGCCGATAATTTCTATATAAATCCCATTAAAATGAGGGTGCCAAATTGATATGAAGTACAAATTTAGGTGATTTACTCCTAAGTTCATATACATATTAATCCCTATTTGTAAACTCAGCCGTCAATACAAATTAAGTATGATTTTTTATATAGAAGATACACAAGATACTATATTATAGGGTATTTTATTTGAAATAGCAACATCAGTAAGAACATTACGACTATCAATAAATGTCTTTATTGCAGACAAGAAAATGTTACGGATACTGGAGAGCCTCCAGAAAAAGATGAGCCGGATCGAAGAGGGAAACAAGGAGAATGGGGAAAGGATGGATCGGATTGAAGAAAAGATTGGTGAAATGACGAAAAAGCCTAACAAAAAAGCAGTTGTACCATCCCTTGATGTAACAGTAAGTAAACTGACGTTGCCATTACTAATTCCAGTACTGTGAATAATACATCAAGAAATTAGCAAAAGTTTCTATAACTTAAAGGTGAAACACTTGCTGCCCTTGTCGTAACATTCAGTGCTGAATAATGACTCAGACTCTGGGCTTGAATAGAGCTGGTTGGGTTGTAAACAATGAGGGTCATAAATGGCCTAATTTAGCTACCAAGTACATTATTCAGGAACGATTTTTTGGTTGAGGTTTGCATTGTTTTGGGCAGTATACCAGAGCATTGGCTGTAAAGCAGTAAAGCATATAAAGTCTCATAATAATATCATTCTATCAATCAGATGAGACCACTCATTGTGTTTAAGTATCTTCCTTGATCTGCATTGAAACACTGGTTAAATATTGTCCTCTATGAAATTGAATTCTTTTTTTTCCAGAATCATGTCCACTGTGGCTATGACTCAGGCAAGAAAAGTGGACTCTCATGGCACTATGGGAAGGGTAAACGGTATGTAATATATTATGAATAATTTAAGATGAATTGGAAATCAATTTGTAAGGGAAGAAACCTTTATATGTGTGTTGTATAACACATCGATCATTTCTTTTCTTGATGGCATCACTGCTTATAAAAGACATGCTCTTATGCATGATATATTTTAGTGCTCAACCATTAAAGAGCTACATATTGCCTTAGTGCTTGATGCATGAATGCAATCCTGATTAGTAGCTTGCCAGTGCAGTATTCAAGAATCGGCCCTATGGGGCTGATACACTCCCAAAGAGTCAGCATGATGCAGCACCGTGCAGTTACTCTCATTGGTGCGTCATGATGACAAAAAAATGTCACCTTTTAATGACATGCTGTCTTTAAGAGGATAAGAAGTATTTCCAAACCTCTATCACAAACACCTACACAAGATTGACACATATTCAAAACCTGTCACTTAAATCTGAAGCTATAGCATTTAGTATTTCCCATGTACCATTCCTAAGGTGGAAATAAAACATTGGATCTTCTGATTACATTTACAGGTACACTGACGAAGACAATAAGGATATGTCGAACCATATCAAGACGCACGTTCTTGGAGAAACAAACGGCGATGCCCCAGGATTGGCAAGTAAGTACATTTCATTCATTTTTCATCCACTCCAGTATTACGATTTCATCTCTGATAGCTAATTGTTTCAGATTATCATACACATGCATAGGTGAGGCTATGGGATTTTTCTTCCACCATATTGGCCATATGAGTGCTGGGTCTCAAATAAGCGTCTTGAATAAGCACTAGGGGCTCAGCATTGAAATGAATAAATCCACCTTTTTCTGGTCACAAAGAAGTGACTGTCTCTTATCAGGGATCTAAATCAATGAGTGCCAAGGCCCTTATACGGGCCAATAGGATAGGTATATACTACATAGATAAATTTGAATTTAACCTTTATCTATCATAATATCTTTTTGAGAATTAATCAGCTAACTTCCCATGATATATGCTACAGGTGCCATAAAACGATATTTCAAAAATAAATCGGAGGCTGACGGTCGTGACAGCCAAAAGCATGGGGTGGAATCCAAGATGTACCAGAGACGGTTCAAGGTGAGTAACATAAAGATCATAGGTATAAGCTGCAATTATTTACAAGCCATTGCCACAGCTACAAAGCCTATTGGCCACACAAGGGTCTAAAAAATGCTAATTTATAGATTTAGAGTACATCTATATATCTAAATATGTAAATATATACATTATATTTATCTAGACACCTTATATAAACGTGTTGGTATCAGAAACCACATTAAGCATCCCACAGGAATCCTAGAAATATTGATACAAATATGAAAAAGCTAAAACAATTTTCTGACAATCCAATTCGTAATGTGGCAGTCCTTGGGACCATGAATCCATTATGAATAATCTCGAAGGCAGTTGTAAACAGGTAGACCCCAGTTGTGCACTGCCACCTAGTATGATGTCTTAGTGCTTGAGACAAATCTCATCTTAAGTACTACCGATAGAGATCCAATGAGCAGCTCTATTGTAAAATCGTCTCTCCAAATCAATAAGCTTCACCAACTTCACTTATGTCTTGAACATTGTTGACCATAATATATATATTTCAGAAAGCAAAGCGGAGGTATGCAGCTATTGCAATGAAGACGAAATTTACAGATGAAAAAAAAGAAAAGGCCCTGGCTTCCATGTGTACAAAATTTATGAGCAGCGAGGAGGAGGATGATGGGACCATGGTTATAAGACCATTATCCTGGGAAAGCGAAGAGCTGAGAAAAATGAAAGAACAATTGGACAGGATATCCTCCAAGAAAGCTTCAGCACAAACGAAGAGGCAGAGAATGCCAAGACGACGCGGCGCTGATTCTGAGCGGCCTGCGCCAGACGTCGAGGAAGACCTCACCTGGATGCTTCGTGAATAATCATAAATTCAGAAATAATCATTGATTGAGAAACAATTAGGTTAATCCATAATGACATGAAGTTTGAATAATTGGTGTTCATATAACATCTTCATGTCGGTTGTATTTCTGGTATACTATTGTGCTTGAATGATTACAAATTGTTGTAATGAATGATGCAGTGTGTGGGATACTTTGTAGATACACATCTTCTCATGGCTCATTATCATGTGCAATTGTAATGTATTGATCTCAATCATGTTATGTTACTGATCATGATAGGATTAACTTTGTATGCATATTCACGTGGGAGACAAGATAAGATGTGTGCTAAATGTAAAGAAATCACATATGGTAGCAATATGCAACGCATCTGGAATATGGAGTATGAAATATGGAGAACCTTAAGGGCTATAAACGTGGTGTGTGATACTTTATTGCACTACTCATTTAATGATGCTTTAACTTTAACCATATAGAACATGATATGATGTATGACGGTATATGAAATTGACACAATCATACTTGTCAGTTAACAATTCATGACAAGTGCCTTACAAGTGTGTATTGTGATTTTGTATTGTTTTCTTCTGAATAAAATATTGCATAATGAAGGAGTCCTATGTCTTAAATGGGAATTACAGCTCCTATAGGGAATATACAATAACTTGACATAGGGTTTAATCAGGTTTAAGAAGAATATATAGCGAGTTGGTTCGGGGTTTAAGTAGGTATAATTGACATATTTTCCAGGTTGTCATGGGGTATAGTAAGATTTAAAGGAAAATATATCCCGGGTAGCCTTGAGGTTTAATGGAATTTAGTGGAAATATATCTCAGTTTGTCATGGGATTTATTGGGATTTAAGTGGAAAGCATCCAAGGTTGGACTGGGGCTTGATGGGATTTAAGAGGAAATACATCCCAGGTTGTCATGGGATTTATTAAGATTTAAGAAACATATATCCCGGGTTGGCCTGCAATTTGATAAGATTTAGGTCGAAGTGTATCCCTGGTTGGCCTGGGATTTATTAGAATTTAAGTGAAATGCATCCAAGGTTGAACTGGGACTTAATGGGATTTAAGAGGAAATGCATCCCAGGTTGTCATGGGATTTATCAAGATTTACGAAACATATATCCCAGGTTGGCCTGAGATTTGATAAGATTTAGGTCGAAGTGTATCCCTGGTTGGCCTGGGATTTATAACGATTTAAGTGAAATGCTTCCCAGGTTGGACTGGAGCTTAATGAGATTTAATAGGAAATGTATCCCAGGTTGACATGGGATTTATTCAGATTTAAGAAAAATGCATTGAGGTTGTCATCCAGTCGAAGTGAAATTAAATCCCATTCAAGCGTACCTTTAAGAGAAATAAATTGCCATTAAATCCCATCCAACCTGAGGTTGACAGGAATCATTAAACTCCACTATATCAGTTGCAACCAGAGATTTACATGAGATGTACCAGGCTTTAAGTTGCACTTAAACCTTGATTTTCGTGCAGTGTTGTCAATTACATATGACAAGGTATAAAATAAAAATAGATAAAATGTAAAGTAGTTTACATAATTTTCATCATGTAGAGCAAAATACTATACTGTGCACTGGCCCATAAAATATAAAAGATTAGTGAAGTTTGAAGGCACTTTGATCGTTTGGGTATTAAATATGACAAACTAAGGTTGTTGTTTCTTGAGTACCTTAAAATGCATATCATGCAGAGAAAGAAATTCTTTGTAGATTTAAGCAGTGCCTGAAGTCAGGACTGATCTTATTGTTTCTAGCAGGTACTCAGCATGGGAATAAGGCCAGCCACCCACCAAGCAAGCTGCTGGGTCACAGGGCTATCATACCCCACAGGGCAATCATATCCTACAAATCTGGGTAATTTGCTCTCAGCAAGTAGAATGCCAAATGGAGCAACATGCAGCTCAAGGTCAGAAATGAGAAAGATAGTTCTATCCGGTATCTAATGTTCTTGTTTATTTGACAGGCTCAATAGTGGTTAGGGGTTATATCGCAGCCCCTTGTAAATTCCCATGTAGGGATTAATCATACTTTACGTGAACAGAAAAAAATGCTAGAAAAAGAAGGCACTGTTTAATCTACTGACTGCATGCACACTAACAACACTTTGTGGCATAAGCTAATGGTGAGGTTGTTCTGATAGTAAGAAGCACCGGAAATTGGTAAAGTACGGGTTCCAGTCCAAGCTCCCAGATCAAGCTATGAAGCACTTGTCATTAAAGCAGGTCTCTGAACCTTGTTTTCACACTGGTATTATAGATCTACCTACCACATGGCACCAAAGCATCTGTCAATTAAATCCAGACATGTTGCCCCTGTTCTTTCTGCCGCATGCATGCTGTAAACATTTTCTTTACACAGATTTATTTCACCATATTACCAAGAAAAAAGAGTGAGCTGACCCGGAGGCAGGATCAAGGTAAAATTGAGAGGAAAGGACATCTCGTTTTGACTGGAGGGCTCGCATCTAACCTCTCAGGGCACTTTATGAAGCCTTTAATGAGGATAGCGACCCTGTACCATGACTATGAAGCAATCATTACAAAAAGGACACTCCATGTAATAAAAATGATTCAACCCAAGGAGATGAAAAAAACTTTTTCAAGGGAAACAAATGTTACCTTGATATCTTTGAGTACCCTATCCGACTCTGAAAATATTGAGACATTGCAGGGAATGGGATTGCAGGTTGTATTTTAAGCCTTCCGATCCTTTTGAGAAGCCTACTTCATGTGGGGAACCTCCAGGACCCCTTTGATGAACAAAGGACTTCCAGAATGTAACAGCACTTCTATTGTGGACAGAGAATCTCCATCTATTCCAATAGAATATCTGTTTCATAAATGTTTTTCTTAAGACTTCAGGAATTATTTTCACATGTTATTTGATTTTTTGAAATGAAGACACCATGGTATCCGACAAGCTCCAGCCAGGAGTGTTATCAGAGACATGTAAGTACTGAGCTACATTGAAATCCAACTGATATCATTTGTATATATAGTTGTTCCCACTAAATAATGGTTTTCTGTCATAAAAAAATCATCCTAAATTGTACATTATTTAGCTATTTGAAAGGAAATGCGAGAAAGATGGTTATTGGATATTGCTAGCAGTAGATGATGTGTGTATAAATCATATTGCTGCCCAGGAGCATTGCTGCCCATGGTACAAGTACTGCTCTGCTACCTAAGCCGTAGAATCATGGAGATGTCATGCCCTGCAGGGCCAGAACCCAACACTGTTGTCCCTCTGCAAATATCTGTAAATAAGAGGATGGATTGTAACCCGGGGACTGAGAATGAGATAGCTGCAAGGATCTATCTTGGATGGAGATTTATTGATTTGAGACAATGCACGAAATATCTACAGTTTAACTGTACAGGGAGAGGCAGGAGTTTAGCTCTAAGTTTGACTGATTCGGATTTCGGGGTAAAGACTTTCTTTGTAGTATTATTTACTCTTTGAAGCTATACTCTAACAGGAATTGCGGTTGTTGCCGCGTAAAAAAAAGCCTCAGGCATTTTTATACGCGGCAACAACCGCAATTCTTGCATTTGAAGAAACAAACTGTCTACATGGTTTGTATGTTTGAAGGGAACCCATTCAAGACACCAAAAAAGCAGGGCAAGGAAGGGTTTTCAGGGGTAGGGATGATACAACTTCAAATATTCCTTGGGCCCATATTAGGGGGGGTAGGTATGATTAGAATCAACCTCAGGACAATAGAAATGTGTGTTGCTAGGCAGATAAACAATTAGAATAGCCGTTGCTAGGCAACCAGCTGTATTAGCAACAAACCAATAGAACCATTGAATTCCGAGGGTCCATATTAGGGGGGGTAGGTATGATAATAATCAACCTCAAGACCATGGAGATGTGTGTTGCTAGGCAGATAAACAATTAGAATAGCCGTTGCTAGGCAACCAGCTGTTTTAGAAACAAGCCAATAGAACCATTGATTTCCTTGGGTCCATATTAGGGGGGGGGGTAGGTATGACTATAATCTACCTTAGGAACATGGAAATGTGTGTTGCTAGGCAGATAAACAATTAGAATAGCTATTGCTAGGCAACCAGCTGTATCAGCAACAAACCAATAGAACCATCCAATTCCTTGGGCCCATATTAGGGGGGTAGGTATGATCATAATCAAGCTCAGGAGCATGGAAATGTGTGTTGCTAGGCAGATCAACAATTAGAATAGCCGTTGCTAGGCAACCAGCTGTATCAACAACAAACCAAAAGAACCATTGAATTCCTTTGGGCCATATTAGGGGGGGGTGGGAATGATTATAATCTACCTTAGGAACATGGAAATGTGTGTTGCTAGGCAGATCAACAATTAGAATAGCCGTTGCTAGGCACCAGCTGTATTAGCAACAAACCAATAGAACCAGTGAATACCTAGGGTCCATTTTAGGGGGGGTAGGTATGATTATAATCAACCTCCGGACCATGGAGATGTGTGTTGCTAGGCAGACAAAGAATAAGAATAGCCGTTGCTAGGCAACCAGCTGTATTAGAAACTAACCAATAGAACCATTGAATTCCTTGGGTCCATATTAGGGTGGGTAGGTATGATTAGAATCAACCTCAGGACCATAGAGATGTGTGTTGCTAGGCAGATAAACAATTAGAATAGCCGTTGCTAGGCAACCAGCTGTATTAGCAACAAACCAATAGAACCATTGAATTCCTTGGGTCCATATAAGTGGGGGGGGGGTAGGTATGATTATAATCAACCTCAGGAGCATAGAAATGTGTGTTGCTAGGCAGATAAACAATTAGAATAGCTGTTGCTAGGCAACCAGCTGTATCAGCAACAAACCAATAGAACCAATGAACTTGTTGGGTCCATATTAGGGGGGATAGGTATAATTATAATCAACCTCAGGAACTATCAAAGGTTGATTTACATTATTGTTATCACATAGCATAAATTTGTGTTGTGACTCCTTAATCCAAGATGGTGACACAATCCAAGATGGCCGCATCCGTTATGACTTCTGGTAAAGTGCAAACATCATATACCTCTATCTGGTGGTGCCTGGTGGCACCACCAGGTGGCTACGCCACCACTTTGGCATAAAAAAGATTTGGACAGTTGTTCATTACCTAACACAGAAAAACAGGTCCTAGGTCTTATGTACACATTGTACAGTGGAAGCCATATCAGACAACAATCCACATTCATTCAAAACAAAGAGAGTGTGATGGGTGAGTATCAAAATGCTGTTTATACTGAACGCAGCACTCCCCCACCCTACTGTACTGAGAATGTGATGAATCTAACACAGTGATAACAGTCCTAGGTGCAGTCATGATAAACATGGTGGAAGCCATATCTTCACATAGTGAACACACATAGCTGTTGCCGGTGTTTTTGTGTATTGTTTGCTCATTACTATTGGGAGTTAAGGGATGTATGCATTTGCATTGTGGCTACAGGGATCTGTATGCTCAAACATAGAAAAGATTTCCCTAGAGCTGAGGTCAGGTTTTACCTAATCCATGCATCATTGGCATTATACAGTAAGACAATTATGAAAAAACTTTTTTGTCCAGCTGTAATTCATATGTCATTAACCTGACCATTTCAGATAGCAGCTCTCAACATATCTACACAATAAAACATTTCTGGCAACATGGGATCCACAATTTTTCACTTAATTTTAATGATTCTAAATAATTATTAATGAAATATTTCAGACATTGTTTTTTAGGATCATGCCAGTTCCAGTGTTTAGAACACAACATGTAACGTCTAACATGATAGAGTTAAGGAAAAGGTAGCTCCCCTGATTAAAGACATGTGCAGCTGTGTCCATCAAGGCATGTTGCAGTTCTTGTATGTTACAGCCATATGCTTATCAGAGTAAGCACCCATTTTGTGATGTACAGGGCTGGCATAAATTGTAACAGTTGACTGCACATTCATGGAAAGCGTAGGGAGAAGTCGTTATCCTTAGTATCATGCTGACACTAACACATGCAGCTGTCTACCAGGGCATGTTACAGCTGTACCTGTCTGTTAGCGTTGTGAACAGAAGGCAAGTTCAAGCAACCAACATGTGCTGTCCTTAGATGGATAATTAATTAAAACAGCCATTAACATCCGCTACACATTCCCCTGATGAGAGCCATGCGTCTACAATAGGTGTCTAAAGTAGCTCCAGCCATATCAGCCACATGTAGTGTTATCAAACTGAATGCCTCATGGCATTTCTTATGAACCTCACCAAGTCCGGCACTCGATATCACATGTAAGTTTGTACTTGCAGGGACAAACATTTAAGTGCCCTGTTAAGTACACTTTGTTATGTGCATTGTGGCTTTTGAGGGGAGCGTGAGGCCACTCCTCACACCGCATGTGTCTGAGGGTATGGCCAGGGGGGAGGGGATATCTCTACTCACACACCCATGGAGACATCGCACGGACAAGCTATTAAAGCTGGTCATGGTCTAGTCACAATCAAATCTATTGCATAGCTTGTGGGTCCATGTTATGGTAAGTTGTCTATGGGACAATACTCCAAAAGAAACACCTTATATTGAACCAGTACAACACAAGCTGCAGTTACCATGATTGATACCATGCTCAGTTAAACTGCGGTGAAACTCCTTACTTTTTGTATTATTTCTATTTTATCTAATCACACCTTACCAATTAGGCGTGTGTACAAGTACCACAAATCTTCTTTCTTCACTCAATGATTATTATGGTGTCCATAACATCCAATGTCAAACACTTTAAAATTTGAAGTTATGAATATTTAATTCTTCATTAGGACCACCGTAGTACTTCACTTAGAACTGAAGTATGTGTTCATGATAGGTTAGTGCTAAAACACCATATTCTCTATATAGAAGGTTAACATAATTTTGAAACAGATGCTTCATATGTGTTTTGAAGTTGATTAAAGTTTAAATTTAAAAAAAACACTGATCAGCTTGCAGCTGTTGGGAGCTCAGTGGTCTGTTTTCATCATACAGCGAACCAGGTAGATAGCTGCTGCATTTATCCTCTGTGAGATACAGACCTTGTTTATGAAGATGACTAGCTGTTCTAATGTTTTTTCCACAATAATGTAATCAACAATACAATGGCTCAGTGTGGAAGGAATATAGAACCTAATCAAAGTACCTTCTTTTTTAAACATGAACTTGAACTAATCCGAAGTACTAAAAGGTGCCAAACAAATACCTCTCAGACAAGAGAAACTACAAATTCATGCGAGGGAATAGGGGCATTTAATAATATGATTCAGAATAATGGATAAAATTTCTGATTCATAATTGTTACTTGACAGGGTTTAAGTTATATAATTCACCAGGACTTCTACTGCAAATGTGGATCAATGAATCAGTGTTAACATGTATCCTTTTTCTCAGCAATGATGATATTGTCACCCAAATATCACTCACACCTGGTGATTATATCCCCTTTGTGCTTACATGTGTGTAGAGTATGTGTTGACCCCTGGTGCTGTGTTTGTGGGACGTGTGTTACCTTGGTTACCAGCCACCTCTCACTGACACTCAGCCTTGTTCTGGATACTACAGTCATAGTTCTTTCTACACGTACACCAGGGCCTGTTACACCTGAGTCTATTCTGTTAAGGTGTAGCAGAAGCTGACATATAACATGTTCTGTACCAAACCCTCCTTATACTTTTAATCATAAAATTAACTACTGTATATTATCTGTCCTTACATATCAATGGATAGTTATGACATGATTAACAAGAGCAGTGTAGACTTAGGCATTCCCCCACATATACAGTAGTTACATATCAATGTAACATTCATGAACATTATCTGTTAATATGGATTATGGTTGCAAATCCATCATGGTGCATTTAGAGTTTAACATGCTTACCTGTAATACCTAAGAGATTAGTTGAATTTTCCCTAATTCATGTTCACATGAATCCATTGTGTCCATTATTTGCAAAAAAAACAACGCTATCAAACTATATACAGTAACATTGCTACTTCCAAAAGATAATGCTACGAATTGAGTAAATTGCTGCAAACGTAAATGAATCCTCAGTGCTAGTTTGTGTGACTGAACATAATCTATACAGTTACTACTGGGTGTGTTCTTACAAACCTGTAGACAAAAATAATAAACCCAGTACTAGGAATACATTGCACTCAGTCTATTTTAGTATAGGATCCACTGATACAGCGAATCGTGAAGATGTTCAGATGCCAAGTAGAAATAGCCTGGTCCGGAACATGCTATCAGGATTAACTGATATGCAGTGATGTCAACCTTTGTTCATCCATGAGTGACAATCAGTTGATCAATTTTGAAACCATTAAATTAACATTTTCTAACAGAAAAAGGTACATTCAATCAAAGTGTCACTAAATTTCATTACTTACAGAGTTCTTTCAGCCTTCACATCTTTTGCTAAAACTTTGGAAGACGAATGCTTGAGTATATAGTTTAGCATTTTATAAGGAGAGCCCAGCATTGGCTCCTAAAACCCCCACCCCCCACCACGACCTGAACGTTCCCCCTCTAATTTACCACTAGGCACTCAGTGCAGTGTAAATATGTCAGCACAGCCCTGTGTTTATGTACCACACAGTAAGGATGGGTTTACTAAAGAACACAGCTGTGCTACCCACAACATGTGGGGCAGTGAGTGGGGAGTAAAACATGAGGCTCACAGCAAGATCTCAGCCTATTGATGGATAAGTATATTTTTTTCACCCGCTGCTAGGTTTTAATTAACTTTAGAGGATTAATATGAGATATATAGGATAAATGTAAAGTCCCTTATACTCAAAATGTTCATAATCAATTGAGTGTCTCTCATGAAATGTATTCATGATTCTCTTGACCATTTATAGGCTGGAAAAGGTAGACAGCATTTGTGCATGATGGTTATAAATGCATCACAAATTTTCTATATTTTTGCACAATTAGATTTCCTGGCCTACCCTAACAGTATGTACACTTTGATGGGGGATTAGCCAGTGTTTTGCATTTCCCCTGTGTGATAGGTTAGTCATGATAACTTGGGCCCAGCGCCAGCATTAGCACACCCATCCAACTGTCAGTTTATGTAGAATGATTGATGATGTAAGTGTCCTTTGTATATGGCCTGCACATACAATTATGGCTTACATTAAGGCTCTTTCTCTTCCACAGCATTTAGCTTCCATTTAGAAGCCCTCTATTAGGTTGGTCTAAATGAGTTAAACTCTACTACAGAGGAAGACAGTTTGATGATGGATTGGCAAATGTCAGGGGTCAGGCATGCTCAGTGGCATAAGCCATATATCTAAATGCATCCTCCTTTCTGCTAAAGGCACAAGGGCATTGGATATCCAATTTAGTTTCTTTTAAGAATTTGCAAGAGGGCCTCTAGGGTATCATGAGCTGAAGCTAACAGTTTATACATGTATACTGGTATTGACTCCATTCTTCAATATCTTATGGTTTTGTGCTTTTGTTTTCTTTGATGAGTTTGGCATTTCAGATATTATCCATGTGATCCTTGCATGATAAAGTATGGAGAATGTATCTTTTACAGTAGTGAGTATTTATAGCGATACAAGGTAAGACATTGTTCCCTCTACTTAAGACACTTCTGATTCCTAAAAATGTTTTGTAAAGTCTGCTTGAGGCTTAGTACATTTGATTGAATGAAGCCATGCCATTCATCATTTGCTGAAATCCACATAGTTGTTTGAATGATTCATGGGGTTCACTCTACTAGAAAACAAAATGCAATGACTCTCCAGCTCAGTGACATAGCCATTGACTATTGTGGTATTCTTTCCGGGGCAGGACATGCCCAAACTTATATTTTATGAAAAATTCTGTAGTAGGGCAGCTGGTTGGGTGTTCAAAATGTCACACATTGAAGGTCATTTGTTTGCTTAGCCTTGCAGTGGATCAATGAACAGCCTTAGTTTCCTTTTTGTAACACTCCTTACACTACGTTGTTCCACCTATGTTATCCCTTCCTTAAGCCACACTCACGATATTTTGTCACCATCTGTCCCTGACTCTCATTCATTGGTCCAACTTTCCTTTATAAGGGGGGGATACATACAATCAAATTCATTTTCCTTATTTGGAGGAATATTTTTACATATTTCTTCATTTTGTAATGGATGATAGAGTGTGATATTAAAGTGTTGAGTATTTAGACAAGTGGTAATAAAGATTACCCAGATTTGCACAATTGCACCACAGCAGTAGGGGCAGCCACGTCAATTACAGCATCTTTAAACAATAAGAGGTCCCTAAATGCCATTGTCCTTGCCGTGAGAGGTCTCCACACAGTAACTAATCCCATGCATGCATATTATTTTATGTCTGAAAGTAGTGGACTAATTATGGCCTAATTATTGAACGTTAGGCAATACAACTTGATGTTTTGCATTCCTGGGTTTATTGTTTGTGATGAAAAAGAATTCACTAGCTCCTTTCTCACTTAATAGAAATCTCCAAAATATGCATACACAATTATGGTAATCATGGTTTTGTGTTATTTAAGAAACCACCAAAAATGCAGATAAATGTAGATAAATGTAGATAAAAAACTATAAACTGGAGGCCCATTAAGGTGGTGAAAATAAACTTCTCTGTTTAGTTTTAGAAGCAGAAAACAGCAGCCTTATATAATATGGACTCAACACATGCCTTGCAGCCCCATTTCCTTTTCCTCCATGATTTGAGGGTTAAAGGTCGAAGTACTCCAATTTCTATCAGTGTTCATGGTGTAAGAAATTGGATCAGTTTCATCCAATTTGCTTGCACAATACGAGGGTATAGGTCACCAGGGTAGTCAAATCCACTTAGCAAAGTACTGCTATGGTCCTGTTTTTTCGGGTTTGCCAGCCGCCGTCAGGCGGCCCGGGAACGTAGTGACCGGTGGCGCCGCCTTTAGGCGGGGCCGGCAAACCCTATTAATGTTTTCGTTTCTCTGGGTCGCCGCATGGGGCACTGTGACGTCACAAGACAGATTGTGGTCATGAAAATAAATTCGACGAGTTAGAAAAATGTCCGTAGCGCATTTACTATTGCTCTGATTGAAATTTCGATGACACCATCGTGTTCCTCGTTAAATTCCGCATTAGATGCGACCTTTGAATAATTGTTTTTCGGAATTCGACGAGTTAGAAAAATGTCCGTAGCAAGACAGATTGTGGTCATGAAAATAAATTTGACGAGTTAGAAAAATGTCCGTAGCGCATTTACTATTGCTCTGATCGAAATTCCGATGACACCATCGTGTTCCTCGTTAAATTCTGCATTAGATGCGACCTTTGAATAACTGTTTCTCAAAATTCGATGAGTTACAGTTTTGAAGATCATCTTCAAATTGTATTTTCAATACTCATGTCGCACCAACCTGCCACAAACATCCGGGTCAGTGGATGTAAACATCCGGGTCAGCTCAGGAACGCCAGCAGCAGACAGTCACTCAGGTAGGTTCGTTTTCAATTTCAAGGCACAATGTTTGGACATATTTAGACAATATTCACCAAATTCATTCGTACTGAACATGTAGGCTACATGTCAAAGCCTATAGATTAAGATTATGCACAAATTTGGAACTACACAGTACCGGTATGGACTCACAGACCAATGTGACCAAAACTAAAGTGCCCATTTCGGGGGGTTAGGCCTATTTCTAAATTCTGCCACTTACCTACCTGAATATACCCAGCCTCACACACATCGTGTAGAGCCTCCTCCAGGTGCCCCTACATACCTGTATGTACCCTGCAGTACACACATCGTGTAGAGCCTCCTCCAGGATTATGGGCCGGCTTTTGATTCTATTTGGTCTGATAGCTTTAGAGAAAAATAATTTTGAATGTGACGACCACGGTTCTGACAGTGCTGTGTTTTGAAGCCCGAAAATAACCAGAGAGGACTCAATGGGAAATAATGATTTACTCCCAAACCACCAGATCAAAAGTTCCCTAACTTTGATCGAGTCTTCTAAAGGCATGTATCAATTAACGGCCAGCTTTTGATCTTATTTGATCCAATAGTTTTTTAGAAAAAGAATTTTGAATGTGACGCCCATGGATCCACCAAGGCACATTCCCCTCCACTCACTCAGAATGAAAATACCGGATTACACGCCTTTGGGCCGGATTACACTCCTTGGGGCCGGATTACACACCCTGGAGCCGTATTACACGCCTAGACCAACATTTTGACGTAGCATGGGCATATAGAGGCCGTATGCCCACTGAGTGTGCATACGGCCTCTCTATACCTACAACACTAATAGACCGTATGGGGGGTATAATAAGGAGGGGGTGGGGGTCCCTATGTTGTATGTCGATTTTAAGAAAAGCCATGTCCCATATCACTAACAAAAAAGAAAAGTGTCACTAAGGAATTTTGTTGATTTTCGCCCATGATAGCCTATAGGCTATGTAATCAGAGTTACCCTAATGTTCTTGAATTGAAATTGCAAATATTGAGCACGGGACAGGGGTAGACAATGGGGGTGGACCCCTAAAATCGACAGGGCGACATGGTCTTTTCTTAAAATCGACAGGCGACATGGAGCCTAGTGACAAATGACAGGGGAATTACAAAGATACTGACAAATGACAAGAGCATTTCTTAAAATAGACAGGCGACATGGGGACCCCCCATCTAAACCCCCTAGACACTAAATGGCCTGTATTACTTTGTCCAGCCCGGGGGGGGGGGTGTAAAAGATTTTGCACGCTCCGCGCGGAAACCCTAGATCATAGAGGCTCGAACTGTTGAGTGCAGCTCTGTTACAACCAATACGTTGTTTCAAATCCATCTAAATAAAGGAAAGCAAAGGTTCTTGAGTGTTTAAAAAACATGCCTACCTCGAATCACAAGTACCATTCAACTATTCTCCCAATATAAAGTATGGATCTTCAAAACATTTCTCATAAACTAAGCAAACACAAACTTATCTCTCAACAATTCAAAGCCATTGCTGTTGTTGCCGTTTCTCGACCTAGGAAACCCACCACCCCCCCTGTTTTTAGATAAATGATCACTCCCTTAAATAGCTACGGACCCTATAGACCAATGCAGCAAGAAAGGGTGACTTTTCAGAAAAGTTTTTTGAACATTTATGAAGCATGGTATAAGCGTGACCAACAAAGACATGATCATAATCTCTAAATCCTGCTTTCTAAATAGACTATTTGAAAGGTAACTGTTCCGTGAATATCCTGATATGTGATGTAAGCAAAAATAGCCATTATTGACAATGTCACGAAGATTCTGCTAAAACTAACATAAACACAACTTTACTATGAAAAAGTCACCCTTTCATGCTGCATTGATCTATAAGTCGACCCTTCCCCTCACTTTATGGCATGAACACCAGGGCCACACACTACCGGTACAGGGGGTCCCCAGGTGCATGTAACACCCCAGGGCAACACACTACCGGTACAGGGGGTCCCCAGGTGCATGTAACACCCCAGGGCCACACACTACCGGTACAGGGGGTCCCCAGGTGCATGTAACACCCCTGGGCCACACACTACCGGTACAGGGGGTCCCCAGGTGCATGTAACACCCCTGGGCCACACACTACCGGTACAGGGGGTCCCCAGGAGCATGTAACACCCCAGGGCCACACACTACCGGTACAGGGGGTCCCCAGGTGCATGTAACACCCCAGGGCCACACACTACCGGTACAGGGGGTCCCCAGGAGCATGTAACACCCCAGGGCCACACACTACCGGTACAGGGGGTCCCCAGGTGCATGTAACACCCCTGGGCCACACACTACTGGTACAGGGGGTCCCCAGGTGCATGTAACACCCCTGGGCCACACACTACCGGTACTACCTACTTACCTGTGTGTACCCAGCCTCACACACATCGTGTACCTGCCCCTCCAGGTGCTCCTACATACCTGTATGTACCCACCACCACACACATCGTGTAGAGACTGCTCCAGGCTCACGTACATACCTGTTAGGGATGTCATTGGTATCACAGGTATCGATATATCGCTATTTCTTATGTATTGGATAACTGAATCGACAATTGCTGGGTATCAATACGCCGCCATCTTGGATTCTTTTTGTGCTTTATGTCAGTTTTTATTGCGTGTAAATCGGACCATTATTAAGGTATTTAGGTAGTAAAATGTGAAAGACAAAATGTTATTCTAAATATTACAAATTTTATTTTTATTTCTATCACAAGAAATAAGAATATTAAGATTTTCTTTCATTTCATTGTCTGTATTAAAAATCTTGACAGTGTCTGTAAGCTAAAATTGAGAAAATGTGGCCTAATCTACCTCTTCTTTTTATATAATGAATAACTGATATATTACCTAAATCGACACCAAAATAGTGAATAACTGATAACTCATAAAATTCGATACCAATGACATCCCTAATACCTGTATGTACCCTGCAGTACACACATCGTGAACAGACTGCTCCAGGCTCCCCTACCTACCTGTATGTACCTAGCCTCATACACATTGTGTACCTGCAAACTACTACCGACTCTGACAGCAAACTACTACCGACTCTAACCACAAACACAAATGAAAACAACATGGCCTGCACGACTTCACTGCTAGGTGACGTAGTAACGTTTCTAGGTGACATAGCGACATTGCTTGGTAGCGACGTAGTCGTGTCGCTAAGACTGTGACGTCACTGGAGCTGTGACGTCACTTACAGTGCACTCTCCGTACAGAGATTTAGTCGACTTGCATTGGGAATGCACTGATCCACTTTTATGTGTATGGAGAATGTGAAAATAACCATGATATCGGCCATTTTGACCCCTCAGTAAAGCTTTTACAGCATTGTGTAGAAATCTGCCATAACTCTAAGATAATCTTCCAGGTTTTTGTAGTAATGTAAATGCACTCCCCGTGAATCGAGCCTTGAATGTATTAATCAGATGTTGCAAATCCCCCACTTCGTCGCTTCAGGCTAAGCTTTGCCTAGGCTCACTTTGAGAAAAACTGTGAATCATCCCATGGAAACCTAATACAAAAATGTCTTCATTCTTTATGTAGGTTTCGTCCCAGATACAGCAAAGACCCCAGTTAGCTTCCTTGGCTCAATTTCCTGCTGTTCACGCTACCTGCCCTCAATTGCTTTGCTAAGGTAATTGACAAACAGTTAACAACATCAATTCATAACCTGTTGGATTATAAAGTGAATTATTTGAAATTACTAAAACTTTAAATAATAGCTCCATTGTCTGGATTATATTGAAAGTCATCAGCATCTTATTGTGTATATTTACAACACATAAATGTCAATAGTATTTATCATATATACAGTTGTTCAACATTCAGTAAATTAACTCTAATATATACTGTTGGAAAATCAGCTGCAGATTTGTTGTCTACTTATATAAATCATTGGTGTCTGTGATTTGTTGAAAATTTGTGATCACCTGCAAGGCCCATGTATTGGTCTCTGTATATTGTTGTTCTCACTGCATATCTGTTATCTGTTGAAAACCTGTGATTGCCTGTAATATAAATTATTGTACATATTTACAGATTAATATTAGTTTATAGAATAGCATTTTGTAGTACATCAGTGCACTAGATTTGGTATTTTAAACCATTTCAAGCTCTAAACCTCAATATATCTAACCATGGCAAACTGCATCTGTACCAATGCCAATGATATTGCTCAACTGTTCTCAGTTAAAGCAGATGCCATCCAACCCAATGGTCATTCTCAAAGTTTTGCTCTAGATGACCAATTCAGAGTAGTCAGCATAGCTGGGGATGGGAACTGTTTATTCCGTTCTGTTTCAAGGTTCCTTTTCGGCCATGAACAGTTCCATGCTCCTATCCGTAGGTCTGTTCTGTCCTTTATAAGTGCGAACAAATCTACTTTTCATTCCTTCATTGAGAGACGATGGGACATTTATGTTTATCAGATGTCAAAGACGAATGGGGCTGTTGAGTCTTGGGGAGGGACGGCTGAAATCATTGCCATGGCCACCATGCTGCAGTGCCCAATCTATGTGTACTGCATGTATGGAGGGCAAATGAAGTGGACTCATTTTCTCCCTCTATTTAGAACAAATGATGCTCCCAAAGTGCCCTACGTCTCCATTCATCATTTATCTGACCATTACAGTGCCATTCTTCCCTCAAATGGTCAATGCATATGCGTTGCCCCTAAACCAAGTGTACCACTCCAACGACCCCAAATGGTTGATTTGACTGCCAGTAATTCTTCCCCTAAAGTATGTCAAATCCCTGAACATCCAAAATTGAAAGTGGCCACTAAAGAGTCTCACCAACACACAAACACCTCCGAAGTGCCACTCCAAAAACCTCAAATGGTAGACTTGACTGCCAATACTTCTTCTTCCCCTAAAGATTGGCAAAGGCCTGAACATCTGCAATGCAAAGTGCCTCCAGAAGAGTTTAACCTTAATGATACAGAGCAATGGCCTTCCCTCCAGAACACACCTGAAAAAAGCCAAAATACCACACGTAAACGTACACATGCCACCAAAGTGCGATTTATCACAAAGAAAGCCAAACAAAACTCCCGTCACAAGGATAATGTTTCACAAACAAAAGCTACATTTACACACATCAAACAACCAATGTCAAAGGTCCATACAGAGTTTCATGAAGCTCACACTCACACTCAGACTCATCAGGATAAAGACCAAGATGTGCTGGTCAAGGGACCAGACAGTCCCATAGCACCATTCATCCTAACGAAAGCCAAAAACAATGTCAGTTACAAGTATTGTGTTCCACCTAAAAAACCTAAATTCACCAAAGTTGAAGAAGCAAATTTAGATACTGTTTCTTTTCCCAAGGTTAATGTAGAGTTTCAGGAAATCCATACTGATCAGAATGAAAACCGAAATGCTACCCGAATGCAGACTGCTACAAAACCAGCTGACATGCCTTTCAGAAAAACAGATCACATTGATAGTACTCTTCCAGAATATCATTCCAATGAAACAAACAAGGCAAAGTCTACAAACTATGAGCATGTTTTGTCCCCACAAAGCGATATGAAGGCTGTTCAGTCACCAAAAGCAAAGGTGGATATTGCTGACATTGAAAGTGAGTGCATTAAGAGCAAACAAAGCGACTCCAAAAATACAAAACCAAAGCGGGTACGCACAAAGAAATCACTCACTTCAACTAAAAGGCAAGATCACACTTACTTCAGCACTAATGACAAACCCAAAAGTACCAAGGTAGTACATGCAAAAAAGCAAGAATATATCCTAGATGCCGAGGATGCTAACATGTCACACAATGTACACATTGATGCTCATATTTTTACTGACCCAAATATACTGACTTCTGAAATGTACTGTTCTGGTGCACCCACCTACTCTGAGAATTCCCTTCCTGACATAGTTTCAAATGAGGTTGTCATAGACCCAATATCAGCTAAGATACCCAAAAAAGATGAAATCCCAGTCCCCACAGCCAAGCGTCCACCAAAAAAGGTTCCTTTAAGTGTGACACAAGAAATATTCAACCAGTTAGTTACTGTAGCAGCAACTATTGCATGTGTCTCATGTACCAAGCTATTTTATCCATCTACTACATTAAACACATACACAAAAGAAACTGCACCTGAGTATGTGTTGAAAAGATTGGATTCTTTAATTACATCTAAAGAATTCACAGTATGCAACCCATGTCATAACAAATTAAAGTCTGGGAAAATGCCACCACAATGTTTGTTAAATAACTTGCAACTTCCTCCTGTCCCCAAAGAATTGGAAGTTTTAAATTCCATAGAACGTAGGCTCATATGTCAAGTCCATCCTTATATGAAGCTAATTTTGTTGCCACATGGCCAAAAAGCCATGCAAGGGCAGGTGATTAATTTCCCTTTTATACTTGAGGACATGATGAGTAAGGAAAATATTAATGATTCAAATATTGTTATCATCCAAACCCCAGGCAGTAATGCTATACCAAAAGAATATAAGGCTGACATGGCAAAAGTTAGGGCAGCTCTTTTATGGCTCAGTAAAAATAACCCAATGTACAAAAACACTAATGTATATTATTTACCAGAGGTTCAACCAACAATAATTCAGTTAGAAGGTGACTGTATAGAAACAACTGAAATGCCAGGTGATGATGTACCCCTTTTAGAGACAAGTGTTACCTTAGACATTCCAAGCCTCCCTAATATTAATTTCAAGGAAAAGGTATGTGGGGAAAAAGCCCTACCAAAAGTAGAAATGAAGTGGAACAAACAGAAACCACTTAATTCTTTCAAAGAAGTAACAATAGAAGAATCTGCATTTGCTGATCTCTTCCCTCATGGTAGAAATGGTTTGCTTTATCCACGACCTGTGAAGCTTACTCACCTTAAATATTTTCAGTCAAGATTGCTATCATCCGAAAAAAGGTTCAGCTCCAACTTACCCTACTTATTCTGGGCAACTAATATTTTAGAAAAGAAACTTCTGTCTGACAACATCTCAATAGCTATGAAAAAACGTCCATCAACAACATCCACAAGAACTAAACCATTAACTGCAGGTCAGATCCGAAAAGACATAGCAAATAATCCTGACCTACCTGAAAACTATCTTGGGTGCTTGCGCACTATCCGCGGTACCCCAGGATATTGGAATTCCGTTAGATTTGATTTACTTGCTATGATTCGCCAAAAAGGTCCACCAACATGGTTTCTCACATTATCTGCAAATGATATGAACTGGGAAGATCTTATGATTGTTCTTTGCAAAACAGAAGGCATGCCATCTTCACTAGAGGATGTTCAGTCTATGCCTAAGCATGTTAAAGTCCAACTTATGAATAACAATCCAATAGCTACTGCAAGACACTTTTCCCATAGATTTTCTGAATTTGTTAAAACAGTTATTTTATCTGACAGTCAACCATTAGGTGAGATCTCAAGTTATTTCTGGAGGGTGGAGTTCCAGATGAGAGGTTCCCCGCACATCCACTCCCTCTGGTGGGTGAAAGGGGCACCGGATATAGCGACAGATGAGGGCATCAGAGATGCCCCAGCTTTTATTGATAGATACATTAGCACCCATGTTCCAACTGTAGAAGAGGACATTCAGCTGCGAAACAAAGTGATGCGCCTTCAAACCCATAGCCACACTCACACATGTAAACGCTTTTCTCATGGTAAAGAAAAGTGTCGCTTTGATTTCCCCCAGGCACCATCAAAAACAACTATACTTAAATCCAAAGTAGACATTTTAACAAACCCTAAGTGCTACACATTGAAACGGGATATTGGAAATGAATTCATCAACCCGTATAATCCGACAATTCTGTCCATTTGGAATGCGAACATGGATCTTCAGTTCATTGGCTCGGTTTATGGTACTGCCAAGTATGTCTGTGGGTATATATGTAAAGGTGAGGCTGACAGTTTAAAAAGAGCTCTCACTGAAGTTCAAGAAAAAATGGCCCCAGATGCAACTTTCCGTTCTAAAGTTATGAAAACATGCAGTACCGTTTTAACCCATCGCCAGTTGAGTGCCCAAGAAGCAGCATTCAAAATGTGTTCTCTTCCTCTAAAGTCTGCTAGTGTAGTTGTGTTATATTTAGATGTACGCCCGAGCCAGCTTAGAACCAGGCTGCTGTTGCCTGCATATCACCTCAATGACCGTGATGATGAAAGCACAAATGTATTTGTTAAAAACGTATATGATCGTTACAGCAATCGGCCAAAGGAAATTAATTTTGAAAATATGTCACTTTTTGATTTTGTGGCAAACTATTCCACTAGCTCTGAGACATCTGTTTCCATCCCTCTTTTAAATGGTAATGGGTTCATACACAAACGGCGCCATGCAGCCATTATAAGAACCCCAAAATTGACCCCTGAGAAGCATGGTGACATGTACTTTTATTCCCAATTAATTCTGCGGGTTCCATGGCGCAATGAGCAAGATTTAATTTCAGGTTATTCCACAGCAGAGAAGGCTTATTGTGATAAACTGTCCAACTCTCCACATGCACCATCATTTTCCTATGAGCTAGAGAATGCTGTGAATCAAATAAGAAACCTTAATGACATAGTCACAAATAATTATATAGCACCAGTAGTCGCCCCAAATATTGAAGCTCTAGATAACGATCTAGAAAGAAATGAACATCAACCACCCGAACTGTCAGTATTCGATGTCTTAGGGGGTGAGCGTTTAGATGACAATCTAGATCAGCCCAATGAGGTAAATGAAGCTACAGCTCTAGAAATTGAAGTTGGTCTGAAAGAAGGTGAAGATATTCTTTTATTCAGGAAAACTAAAATGACGGATGAGGCTTATTTGAGGGCTGTTAATGGTTTGAATATTCAGCAGAGGAAGGTTTATGATTTTGTCAAAGAACATCTATCATTAGTAGCTAGCTATAAAAGAGATCCAACACAACCACACCCAGATCCCTTTCATTTATTCATGAGTGGACCAGGAGGTACAGGGAAGAGTCATGTTGTTTCTGTCATCCAGGAGTTAATACATAGAATGTCGGATTCAGACAATCCATCCATAACCACTGCTCCTACCGGAGTTGCTGCCTTTAACATTGGAGGTATAACTCTCCACAGAGCTTTAAACCTTCCAGTTGAAAATAATACAGGTAACAAGCGTTCTAGAGCAAAATATTTACCATTATCTGGGGAAAGATTACATGCAATGAGGACATTTTGGAAATCTGTTAGTACGCTAATAATAGATGAAATAAGTATGGTATCATATGAGACCCTTCAACATGTAAGTCTCAGGTTGAATGAAATATTTGGAATACTTGATCCCTCAGTACCTTTTGGCAATCTCAATCTGCTAGTTGTTGGGGATTTCTATCAGCTACCACCGGTGAAAGGACAGTCTGTTTACTCTAAGCACATAAAAACTGCACTGTGTAAACATCTTTGGCGAGATTACTTTTCACTTATAGAACTAACTACAGTTGAGCGTCAAAAAGGTGATATTATTTATCGAGATATACTCAACAGAGTAAGAACTGGTACTCCAACAGATGATGATATAGATATACTTTTAAGCAGAGTTATTAGATCTGCACCTTCCTCTGATGAGAGTCCACCACTTTATTTATTCCCTAGAATCAAACAATGCGACAAGCATAACCTTGACATGCTTCATATTCTCAGTTCAAAAACAAATGTTTATAATGTTTCAGCACAGCATGTGATGGTACAGGACACAATTACTGGCAAATATTTCAATAGAAATGCTAAGGTTCCTGAGTCACTACTGCCTGATGATGACAGAGACTGTGCTGGGCTCTTAAAAATATTCAGTTTTGGTATTGGTGCAGTTGTCATGCTGCGAAGGAATATAAATACATCTGAGGGCCGTGTAAATGGAGCAAGAGGGGTTATCACCGCTATTAACTGGAATGAAAAAGACTTAATGCCAGATTCAGTTGATGTAAAGTTTTTTGACAGTACAGTTGGGAATGTTTCAAAGGCTGACTGCTCACATTCCTCAGTTTCCATTGAACCCATGTCTGCTTATTTCTATGGGAAGAATGCCACATTGTTGCAGCGAACCCAATTTCCACTTACTCTTTCATGGGCGTCAAGCATTCATAAAGTACAGGGACTAACTTTAGACAGTGCAGTGATAGATTTAGGATGTCAAGTTTTTGCTGAAGGACAGGCATATGTAGCACTGAGTCGAATTACTTCTCTGCAGGGCCTTTACCTAATAGATTTTAATTCAGACTCTGTTAAAATGGTGTGCAAATCTGTTGATGAGGAAATGAACCGTTTGCACCAGAAAAACAACTTAGAAGAATAATTCCAAAGTATGGTTTCTATCATTTGGCACTTGACCTTTTGCAATTTGTTAATCACTACTTGCATGTCTTATAATACTACTTATTTTCAGGGGAAAAAAAACTATTTATTTTCAAGGTGCTTGGTTCATGTTAATATTTCTCTGCTATTTCTAACTCTTATTTTCTTTTAAGGTTGAGAGGACAAATAATAATCATATGTACATGCATCTAACTATCATTTGCCCTTCATTCATTTACAGGTCACAAGTTTAATTTATAAGAGAGTTTACGTTGCTGTCAGCTAACAATCTCATTTGATATATGAATTACAGCTTTTTTGAATATGTTATATTATTTGAGTGCTTGCTGGGAAAATCTCTACCTTTTCCGAATTACACCATTCAGTTTCCAAATCAATGTCAATTTAGATTCAATCTATAGCCACTTTCTGTTATATGATTTCAATGTCTCTGATGAAAAAAGAATTAGCATTACTTTATCCAAAGTTATACACTTTATAGTATAAACAACCTTACTCTCTTTACACCCCCAGGTCCTGTATAGCAATAAATAACATATATGCTTCTGTTTCATTACATCTATTTCAGGTTTGACAATTATTCTAGTACTGAAGGCACTGGCCAAAAGAAGGACAACAGGTGATAGGTCCTGATTATCGCAGATATAAAACACATGACTATGTTCCCTTATTTCATCCAATGATATATTGAATAAATTATTTAATTGTACCTTTCTTTTAAATCTCAGGTCTGGCCATGCCGCGCTCCAAAATATTCTTGAAGACACAAGCAAAATCTTCTGTTCCATCCTTCACCAAGCTTCTGTTCAAGGCATTGCAAAACTTTCATCACTTACACCAGCTACAAGACTCTTCTTTTGTTTTGACTTCCTGTTGGTATGATTTCATCGATGAAAGCTATGTTAGCCCAGAATTTCAAAGTTTGTTAGAATCCAAGTCAACAGCGCCACCTCATGAACTGCAAAGTGCATTATCATCCCACCTTCACTCCATCTTGCAAACTACCAGATCTGCGGCACTTGCCATGATGCCATCCCACAATATCAAAAAGTGCCAGCAGAAGGCCATAGAATGGGCTCAAATTCGCTATGCATCTCTGCCTGACGATGTACTACATCAGTTTGCATCATGGTGTTCACATATAACAATATAACATGAGAACAATGCTTATTTCACTCCACTAAATGTCCAAGGGCCTCAGGATATTTTGTCACATTTCTATATTTCGCCAACCCCCATCACTTTCCAAGGTGTCCCATTTCGATCTGTTGAACATGCATATCAATGTCAAAAATGTCTTCATTTCAAAGATTTCTCAACATATGACAATATTATGGATACTTATAAGGCTGGAGATGCCAAGCGGCTTACATTTCATTTGCGTCACCCATCTTCATGGGATGCAGTCAAGTGCTCCATCATGGAAGATCTCCTTTACATTAAGTTCAATTCTGTTCCTGAATTCAGGTCCAAGTTACTATCCACAAAAGGAAGAAAGTTGATACACTCTGTTCCAGATTCATTTTGGGGCACTGGGTCTCATGGGAAGGGCAGGGATATTTTTGCGAAGATGCTCATGAGTCTTAGGGATCAGGTATAAAATGATTTGTTTTTCATTTATTACTCGTATGTTAACTCCTATTTATTATTCATCTCATTTACAGATGATGTCTTCTCGAGCCATCATTGGGGACTCAATAATTAGGAATGTAAGGCACCTGAATGATACAGACATATTTTGTTACCGGGGTGCCAAGGTTGAAGATATTATTTCTATAATTTCACATGATTCAAGAGTTTTTTCTCAGTATTCATGTATTATTTTTCATGTTGGCACCAACAACCTTTCTGTTAACTCTTCGAAAGAGATTGTTGATTTGTTAACTGAGTTGATCGCTTGTGCCTCATCTTTTTATCCAAACAGCAAATTCATTGTTTCCAGTATTCTGCCTCGACTTTGTGATGTTGCATTTACTTCTCAGAAAATTAAGTTACTCAACACTGCTCTTACAAATGCATTTCCTTACTTCATCCCATCCTTTAAAGTTGTTTTATTGCATGGTCATCCTGTTGCAAACATGTTTGTCCATGACCGACTTCATTTAAGTCAACCTGCTGCTATTAAGTTGCGTGAGCTTTTTGCATATAAATTCACTGCCTTTGGTTTTCCCACACAGACCAAGCTGACCGGCATGACCTATGTTTATAGGCGATCCAATTTCTTTTCACACCACCCGGGAGATACAATTGTGTGGATGGTTGTTGATGGTTAGTTAAATTCAGTTTTATCCTTATTTGTGTTTTCACACCATTTTAACAGAGCCTTCTTGATTAAATGAAATACCTGTCTCTATACTCCCCTATGTTAAGTATGGGATTATTTTATTTTAACATAGAATGTGATATTACCAAGACAATCTATGATGTATTAATTAATGCACTGTCATCTTCATGAAGTTATACATAGCCTACAAGTACTGCAAATCAATTTATACTAGCACTACCATAATCTAAAGACATCTAGACACAGTCTCAACATGCTTTACTTGACAAATATCATTTCAGTATGGGGTTGCTCCCATCCTTGGAGATACATATCATGTATAAGTTCACAGTACTCATTCATTTATACACATTCAAGGCAGCTACTAGACACAGAAAGAGTTTGGGGATCAACGGGTAACCATGCCTGTCCCCCCTTTCAATTAAATAGTACGGTCATCACACACTTTACCTGACAAATATCATTTCAGTATGGGGTTGCTCCTACCTGGCATATTGGTGATAGATGTCATGTATAAGTTCACACTACTCATTCATTTATACACATTCAAGGCAGCTACTAGACACAGAAAGAGTTTGGGGATCAACGGGTAACCATGCCTGTCCCCCCTTTCAATTAAATAGTACTGTCATCACACACTTTACCTGACAAATATCATTTCAGTATGGGGTTGCTCCTACCTGGCATATTGGTGATAGATGTCATGTATAAGTTCACACTACTCATTCATTTATACACATTCAAGGCAGCTACTAGACACAGAAAGAGTTTGGGGATCAACGGGTAACCATGCCTGTCCCCCCTTTCAATTAAATAGTACTGTCATCACACACTTTACCTGACAAATATCATTTCAGTATGGGGTTGCTCCTACCTGGCATATTGGTGATAGATGTCATGTATAAGTTCACACTACTCATTCATTTATACACATTCAAGGCAGCTACTAGACACAGAAAGAGTTTGGGGATCAACGGGTAACCATGCCTGTCCCCCCTTTCAATTAAATAGTACTGTCATCACACACTTTACCTGACAAATATCATTTCAGTATGGGGTTGCTCCTACCTGGCATATTGGTGATAGATGTCATGTATAAGTTCACACTACTCATTCATTTATACACATTCAAGGCAGCTACTAGACACAGAAAGAGTTTGGGGATCAACGGGTAACCATGCCTGTCCCCCCTTTCAATTAAATAGTACTGTCATCACACACTTTACCTGACAAATATCATTTCAGTATGGGGTTGCTCCTACCTGGCATATTGGTGATAGATGTCATGTATAAGTTCACACTACTCATTCATTTATACACATTCAAGGCAGCTACTAGACACAGAAAGAGTTTGGGGATCAACGGGTAACCATGCCTGTCCCCCCTTTCAATTAAATAGTACTGTCATCACACACTTTACCTGACAAATATCATTTCAGTATGGGGTTGCTCCTACCTGGCATATTGGTGATAGATGTCATGTATAAGTTCACACTACTCATTCATTTATACACATTCAAGGCAGCTACTAGACACAGAAAGAGTTTGGGGATCAATGGGTAACCATGCCTGTCCCCCCTTTCAATTAAATAGTACTGTCTCACCATGCTTTATTGACAAATATCATTTCAGTATTGGGTTGCTCTCACCTGGTATATCAGTAATAGATTTCAATTTTTTCTACATATTTCTTGGTCATAGATCATTTCAGCATGGGGTTGAACCCACCTGTCATGTTGATGATCAATGATGAGTTATATAAGGCACTAACAACTGTTTAATTAGGCTAAGTTCCGGTGAATACATATTAACTGGACTTTTTTGTTCATTTATGGAGTGAAATATTTCCATAATTTTTTTTTTTGGATTCTTTATGGCGTACCTCTCTGCTGAAGAGGCCTTGGGTATTTGCTATGGATCCCTAACATGTCAAGGGCCGAAACTAGACTGGTTCATTAAACTCCTCATTTTATAAAATATTTTACATAAAGATGTCAACATATTCTAAATTTTTTTGAAACTTAAATACCTATACAAATTTGTAGTGATGTATTTAATGCAACTAGTGATTGAAATTCCTATGTAACACTGCAACTTTTATCTTGGAAAAGAATTATGTTTGCAATGTAATTAAATCATCAGCTGATATACTTGAAGTAATTGTACTTCCACAGAACCAGTATAGTCCAGGGGAACTAATTTTTAAGAAACTGATTGCATGTTTTTGCATATCACTTAATCATTCAACATGATGTAAGATACAAATCATGTCACAACATTATGTTGCGACGTGGCGGATGCAAGAAAAATGTGGCTTTGACCACGGTCAGGTTTGCCAGCAAACCCGACCGTGGTCAAAGCCACATTTTTCTTGTTATATTTGTAATATCACCCCATGGGTTTCTCAGCTAAAAATAAAGTCCATTTACCATTCACTTCACCTTAGGAAACATTACATGCTGTAATAAAATACTCTACAGGACCAAAAGTTTGTTTTATTTGATTTAAATCAAATTAATAAAAATCTAAATCCACAAGGGCAGCAGACCACAATGCCCTTGACTATAGCTGGCCCCCAATAGGCAATGTCTGAAAATAAGTTTCTCCTAAATAGGAGCTTGTACAATGCTTGGGATCTTGTCTTGTAAACCAAGAGGGTGCAATGTACCCTAATAGTGATTATCCTAACTCTCAGGCTAGATAAATGGGTTATATCCACCCCATACCTAACACACCTCAGTATAATAAGTGCAAATTTGATTAAACCTTTGATTACCCTAAACTGATAGCCTCTCCCATAGCCTCTCTGTGTCTTTATGCGTCTGTTTGAGTGACACTTCATAGCAAGGATTAGTTCCACTGACCACTGATGTCTTGAATAAAAAATATTCTGATTAGAGTGTGGCTTTTAGCCTATTTTTCGTTCCAGAGCACCCCACTACACCAATAGGACTAGGGCTCATCCCTTGTACCTTAATGTCCACACAGTGCTCCATGAGTGAGGAGTGTTTGAGGTTAACACCCTGGTGCAGCACTGTGCACACCTTAGTGTAAAGCTGCCTGCTCTAACCCTCCCCTCGAGGTAAATGTGACAGACAGCCAATTCTGCCATTGACTTTCTGTCCCCCAGGGGGCCATGGATGATTGATTGTTACCACAACCCTAGAAACCTGCCCTATCAGACGGACTTTCTGGTAGTTTTCCTCCTAAAAACTGAAAGTTGGACTTCACAACAATATGCCTATATCCTATATCTGGAGGAAGCACTGCCGATTATTACCCATCATGGGTGCATTGATGAGGATACAGAACTATGTGCATTATATTCTTATGCAGTCCTTTAAGGGCTAGAACTGCCTTGTCTACCTAAAAGCGACCAGCTAAATCTTCTACACCTCACTGAAGCACTGAAGTAGTTATGAAAAGGGGATGTGACAAAAATCTTTAAGGAAAATCTGACTGGTTTTTATTGAGCTCCAATCCTCCGCTGCATGCCTCTGTGGCCTTAATGGGTGTTGACATAAAAGATCCACCACTAAGAGTCTGATATCCGGGCTGTTAACTGATTTAGAGACTTGGTGGTAGCACCAATGGGTTTAGGAAAGATTTCAACAAAAAATCTCAGTGCCATATAAGTGCAGCTAAAATTAGCATGCTAACCTAAAATCCACTCTTTAATTTCTCTTCAGGAAAAGCTGTTAGATATAATGGACTATGAAAATAAGCATATCTCAGCATTCTTATTGGGACCAGAAGGAGAAGGGTTAATCCCACTGTGAAGTCAAAAGGGTGAGTGATATAAGCTGATAGATGAATAATGAGTTCCTCCTTTACTGCCCCAAGCACACATGTGACAAGCAGTCTTTGCACGGTTGGAGGCGACACTTTGTCAATGGCCGCTCCATCATTTAGACACTTTGTGACCAATAGCTGTCCACAACCTACACTAGGCTCCACAGATTGTCTCACCAGATTGATACAAGTTGATAGTCTTTGAACAGGTTAAAAAGTTAAGGTTTATTTATTACAAAACTTGGTGAAATAAATTTATGAAATTTCCATGTACATGTGTCAGATTCTATGCCCTGTCTTGCTTGCCAGTCAAAGAGAAGATCCACTCAAAGATGGTTAAATAGCTAGAAGACTATCAACTAGTATTGATCTGGTGAAAGTTAGCTCTATATATAAGTTAACAGAGCTGCACTGGGCTCCTGCCTATATATTATAACACTACCACCAGGCTCCTATTTTGGTATGTTAGTACACCGACACTGGGTGCCTGCAACTATTACTTTGCATTTCACAATGTTCATGTAAAGATGAAAAAAATGTAAATATGATGTCTCTATTAAGACATTCTAAATTTTAATTTTTAAATCGCCAGCCCTTAGGCAATGCGCCGAAAAAATATTCATGAATCCATATCAATGTTGTGCCTCAGGAGTTGGCTTGCAAGCTGGCAGAACAAAACACTTGGACATTTTTCAAGACAATAGTTACACCCACAAACAATTGTTAATGAGGAAATGGAGACTGCCAGCATATCAGCAGCACACTTTGAAATGCGACCAAAAGTAAAGGAAACTCCCGAAAATGAACTCTGCATCTATTTCAGTGTTCTTCCCGGAAATATCCTTGCCCAATTGGACAGTTTTTGGCTGACAAGTAAACTTCATTGATTATGCAAATATTTCTACTTAACATCTAATGTGTTTGCTTCATGAAATGATAAAAATGGGCAGGTCTTTTTGAACAGTTGAATCAAAACCATATACTTCATGTTGGATACATAGCGGCCAACACAGACTACAGCAATGGTCAAAATGGCCAATGTCTCACACAGATATCAATACAGTCATCGTCATGGAATATGAATGCCACAAGTGTGAAAGGGAGGCAGTTAGTGTATGGACCAGGATCCATTATATATAGACATGGTGGTTCCATACTGGGATGACTACAGGCACCTACTGCATCCTCTGATTTGGGGCATATATAAAGGATCAGATAGACTGCGATAGTTGCAGGATGCTGGGGAGTATGAAGGATCAGAGGGTTCACATATGGGTCTCTTCTGAGCTGTCTGATAGTAGAGGGAGGACCACGGTGCGTAGCTGTGCTCAAACAATGATAAAAGCATTCATGAGTGATTATGTAAGAGTTATGATGAATGAAGGTAGGAGGCATACTTCTCAATACCTACGGGTAAAGGTTTTAATTATACGTCTATATTTCTTTTCAACCCCATCCCAGCTGAGTTAGAAACGATCTGTGACAGCCAGCTCCCCCCTAATCTGCCTATAGTCCTTTCTTTATTCCATCTAGATGTCAGGTGGGCCATTGTTGTTCCTTATCTTAGATTTATTTGCTTAGTTGTTATTTGTTACACACAGTAGATACCCTTGTGCTATTTTAGTAAAGCATGCTGACCATATGGGAGTGTTTTAATTAAGTATACATGTTATCCAGGGGACACATTTGCTGCGGCTATGGTAGTTCTATGGACAAAGGGTATTACATTAAAATTTAATGTCACAATATCTCTTTGAGCTTGGTGTTAACAGTCTGTATTGAAGTTTAACATATCCAATGGCTGGAGGCTGTGGAGGTGATATAGGGTTAATTAATGCTAAGTATTGGTTTACTGATTAAACTTACACCCTGGGCAGCTTGTCCTTGACCTGAGGGTGAACATCAGATCTTGTATTACTCTTGTACTCATTAAGAGAATATGACACTTATCAGTTTACATAATGATATTCTACACTAATGGGAACCAAATATCAGCCAAACTGACAATATAAATGTGTCATTGAGTGTCAAAGTAAGATGGTAGAAGTAGTCAAGGTTAACCTGGCTGCTGAACTCTCCTCCAGGTCCTGTCAATACAGACCTGACATCAACAGGGCAGTTCAATCATGTAAAGTGGCATTAGTGTGGTACTTAGCGTGATGTATACTGTGCCTTTGTAAACTATAAAAAGGCATTTGACACTATGGATAGGTCCTCACTGTGGGTAAAAATGCTCAAATCTAATGTCAATTGTAAGGTGCTGAACGTTATAAAAAGTATGTATCAGGCAGCAAAGTCTTGTATACGTGTTGACAGTTGCCTATCAGGTCATTTCAGTTGCAACGTAGGGCTGAGGCAAGGGGAGAACCTCTCGCCACTGCTTTTTGCCATATACTTGAACGACATGAAAGTAATTTTGAAAACCATTGTAAAGGTGTTAGTTCGCTAGGCACTGACCCTGAATCTCAAGTACTTCTAAAGTTGTATATCTTACTGTATGCTGATGATACGATCCTACTTAACGAGTCTACTGAAGACCTACAGAACATGCTGGAAGTTTTGGAGCAGTACTGTCATGACTGGAAGCTTACTGTGAATACCTCGAAAACAATGATAGTAATATTCTCACATGGCAAGGTAAAGAAGCTACCAGAGTTACTCTACCAGTAACTCCAGTGAACCACTGGAAGTGCAATACAGTTATACATATCTGGGAATAGAGTTTAATTATAACGGCAAGTTTACCCAAGCCATAAAAAAACAGGGCACACAAACTAAAAGAGCCCTTTTCAGTTTATTATCAAAGGCACGGAAACTGCAGCTCCCAGTTGATATCCAGTGCCGACTTTTTGATGCATGTATTGTACCAATATTACTGTAAGGCTGTGAGGTATGTTTTTTTTCAGACCTACATGAAATTGAAAGAGTCCAGCGCTACTTCTGTAGATATGTCCTAAAGCTGAATGCACGCACAGCAAATTGTATGGCACTGGGAGAACTGGGACCACTAAAGCTAGAAGGGATCAACATGGCCGACACCGAATGCTTAAGTGAACGGAGGAGGACAATATCGCCAAATTCAGAGACTTCCCAACTACACAACGTATCAACATTAGGCAGGAACTTATATAAAGGGTTCAAGTACATATAGAAGGTAAAGTTAGTAGACTTCTCTGTACAAATAATCCCATGTCGAACGATTCCCGTAAAGGAGGTGTATGCAGCAGTGGCCGCGTCAAATCTCAATCGCTGTCAAAAGAGAGTGGCGCAGTGACCCCTATACAAGACAGCAGGCCAAAAGTAAACATGGGAGACGACGTATCAGCGCAGTTATTAAAAACAATGCAAGAGATGACTGAGTCCAATCAGAAGATGGTAGAGAAATTCGACAACTTAGATATAAAAATTACTACAAATGCAGGGGTTATGAACACTCATATTGAGAAGGTAGAGAGCCATATGACTACTGTCATGGACGACATTCTAGCGCTGTCAGAGCGCTAGACACTGCAGAAGCTGAAATAGCCACCAGATCATCCAAGCGTAAACAACTTATGGCAGAAAATATGAGGCTCAAGCACAAGTATGAGAAGGACTCAGTTAGGCTCAGACAAATAGATGAAGGAAGGAAAAGAAAAAACATCATCATTGAAGGGTATCCTGAGGCTGGAGGAGAGACCCCCAGGAAAATTCTGCACGACCTTATGGCAGCGGGCACCAAAATCTTTTTAGAGAGTGCATTCAGGATTGGGAAAAGGAGACCAGCAGCCACTATCCCCAGAAACATTCTAATTAAATTTAGAGAGATGGAAGACAAGATCAAGCTGTTCCAAAAAGTGAATCAGATGAGGCATCACAACAAATGGAAAGACATCTTCGTCTCAGACGACCTGACGCCTGAACAACAAGAAGAAAGGAAAGACCTACGATGCTTGGCTGCACTAGCGAGGTATAACAACACAGACCTGAAGTTGAAGGGCAACAAACTGGAAGATTCCAAAGGCAAAGTGTACTACTACCGGGATATAAAAGACTTACCTGTAGGCATATCATTAATTGAAGCCAAGGTGATCGAATTTGACCACGGAACAGCCTATCAGTCACATCATGCGTATTTGCGTAACATGTACCCTTGTGAAATTGTGTTTGAAGACATTACATGGCACTCTTCAGAGCAGCTATTTTGGTTCATGTTCGCCAGATACAATGAGGATAAAGACGCAGCGCAGAAAATTCTAGTCAGCATAGATGGGTACGAGGCCAAAAAGACTTCTCACAGCATCAAGATCACCAAAGCAGACGCCAACGTCAAGAAATATGAACTTATGGCTGAAGCAGTGGAGATGAAATTCATGCAATCAAACAGACTTGGAGACATGCTCATTGCCACTGTGGGAACCATATACGAATGTACAAATGTTCACAATAGCCAACGTAGATAAGATTACCCCTCAAAGTGTCAAAGAAAATAAAATGGGTGAAATTCTGATGCAGCTAAGGGAAAAAATGAAAGCTCTTTAAGTATTGAGATATAGCCTAGAAGGCCTGAGAATGTTGTATAACCAACTCAATTTAATTTAGATCATATCTATTTAATTTATCTGTTAATATTTTGTTACCCAGACGTAATCCTTACAATCAGTACCACATGTTAGAACTTGTAATCATACGCATCTAAAAACAGACCACTGTAAGCCGAGATGAATAGTTCTGGTATGTAACGCCAGGTGGCGACAGCGAGCTAGAGCTGCGCCAAGTATTTGCATTGGTCTTACCGGTACTCGAGTATATTAATTCAAAGGTTGCTACCCCCACCGCTGTGCCTTACAGACAGAGTGATCTGAAATCACAAAGCACACTATAATCAAAACCCTAATGAAAAGGGATATTATTTCTTGTATATGATATTGAGTGAAGTGTATGAGGACGATAAATTACCTTCTTTATTGCGTTAAGTAAATAGGAGTCACTATTTCCTCAATGGGGAGAAATCTCCAAGTAGGTGGTATTAGTTACCCATACCTACTAAACTTGACTGTATGTATATTCTGTTGTATGTGTCAGATATTAAAGGGCACACACTGTATTCATTACTGCTGTAAATAATGACTATGTAAAAAGTAGCAAAAATATATTTACTCTAAGTCACTTAAATACAAGAAGTCTCAAATCGAAGATAGAGACTTTACGGGTTCACATGAGTAATGTTTAGGATGTTGTATTGGGTATTTCTGAAACATGGCTAGAAGACTTCAACCCATCTCACACGGTGGATATTCCAGGCTACAACTTTGAGAGACTGGACAAGACTTGGACTAAACCAGATGGGAGCGAAAAGGGGGGGGGGGGGGTAGGAATTTATGTGAGAAATGATTTTTCCTATTCAACTGAAAACTATAAACATTTAAATGTTAGCTCTAACGACATCGAAATGCTGTGGACAGAAATTGTCAGAAACGGGAAAAAAAATGTAGTTGTCATCAACTTGTATAGGCCACCAGATGGCATTAAAGCCTCATTTATTGAAGTATTTAACTCTTCCTTTCCCGATCGCGCATTTATGCGAATTTTTGGCCGATTTTTGGCCGATTTTGAGCCCGCTGCCATTTTCTCAAAAATTGCTTCAAAGCTTAGATCTTTTGGATTCTCACTATTTGCTATATAGTCTCCAGGGACCCTGAACCATTTAACTCTGTTAATATTTTCCTTCATATGGTTGGCTTGCCAACTTGAGGGACAATCAACCCGATTTTCACCCATATTTAATCGGTTTTTCAGGTAAAAATCATTAAAAAATGTAGGACAATATGATTTTTTTTGTAAAAACCTGCTTTAGAGAGTTTTTCACGATCTAAAAGATGGTACTAAAATTTCCCATTAATTTTGGTGTGATTTGGGTCAAATTATATGTTGCCATATGCTAGAAATAATGATTTTGTGATTTATTGGTTGCCATGGTAACCATATCAGATATGGCCGTCATGACCATTCCACATACAAAATCTGAAAATACCTAACAAAACCTACAATATGGTATTTATTCCATTTCAATTGATGAAGGGGATCCTGAAATATTGCAGTTTGAATATTGGTTCAAGATACACTTTTTTGATATTATTGCTATTTTGATAGAGCCATATCTTGCTTATTTATATAGATATTGGAAATTAGGGTACGACCCTTTTAAGTCAACATCCTTAGTTCATAGTATCACTACTCCCCTTGTAATTTAAATATTTACATAATTCCAAAAGTTCTGAAATGCTCATGCCATCATCTATAGTCCAAAAAACACCCAAAAATGATCTGGGAAAGGAAGAGTTAATGCCAACGTGTCAAAGGCCAAGCTAAGGCGCAAAGATGTAATTATTATGGGGGATTTCAATCTTGATTACCTTAATGTAAACAAAGTGTCAACCAAATTAATGAAAATCTGTATTAACCTGCTGGGCATGAAGCAAATGATAGATGTTCCAACTAGAAGCACTGATGAATCGGCAACATGTATTGACTGGGTCATAACAAATACCATGAAAAAGTATGAGCTTGTTACCAGGGACTGAAATATCAGTGACCATATCCTAGTGGGGATATCCTTTATTGATCAATATTTTACGCATGAACGTGTTCAATTTGAGGGTCGTACATATAGGAAGCTTAATGCTGAGTTATTCAAAAGATGTATTCAAAATGCCGATTGGGGTCCGTATGATGACTGTGAAAATGTAAGCCTGCGTTGGGAATTTATCATTAAATTGTTAACAAGAGAATTGGATAAAATGTGCCGTATGAGAAAATTTAAGGTCAATAAGGCAAGGTCACCCTGGGTTACCGATCACCATGATTCATGACAAAGACAACGCCCTGACCAAAGCCAAACGCACTAAAGCAATAGAGGATTGGGATATAGCTAAACACCTTAGAAATTCAACAAATAAAGCATTAAAAAAAGCAAAATCAAAATTCATTCGGGACACTTTGGAAGAAAATAAAAATGACAGTAAAAAATTCTGGAAAATTATAAATGGCTTGCTGAGGGGAGAAAAAACTAATGTAAATCTAAATCTAAGGGATAAAGTTCTGGATATACCCATCTCTTTCATCGATACTACAGACTTTATTAACAATTACTTTATAAATATTGGTCCAAATCTGGCGAGGGATTATGACGAGGTCTGGTCATATGACGGTGAGACTCTACCCATGGGAATTGGTAACATTACAACTGATGTTGAAGAGGTTGCGGCATTGGTGAAGGACATTGATACCAATAAATCCTCAAGCATTGATGGAGTGTCGTCAAGGGCATTCGAGGATTGTTTGTCTGCAATACCGGTTACTATTGTAAATTTGTTTAATTGTTAATTGACTGAGGCTATGGTTCCGCAAGCATGGAAATTAGGCACTGTCATTCCACTACAAAAAGAGGGTGATAAAACAGACGTGGCAAACCTCAGACCTGTAACACTGCTCCCTGTTATAGGAAAGCTACTGCAGAAGGTTGTTAATAAGAGGTTAATGGAATATCTAGAATCCAACGACTTGCTTGATGTAAATCAAGGCGGTTTTAGACAGGGTCACTCCACTACAGAAACGGTAGCCTACTTTACTGACACTATATACAAAGGTTTAAACAATAGAGAATATACACTTTCAACACTAATCGATCTAAAAAAAACCTTTTGATACCGTAAATCACTTAATTTTAATAGAAAAATTGCGAAAATTGGGAGTGGGTGGAAATTTATTAAAATGGTTAAAAGATTATCTTTCAAACAGGAAACAAAGAACTTACGCAAATGGGAAAAATTCTAGGGAAGGTGAAGTGCTGTGTGGAGTGCCCCAAGGGAGTATACTAGGCCCTACCCTATTTTTAGTATACATCAACGACCTAAAAAATGTGCTAAAAAATTGCGGGTCTTTTTTGTATGCAGACGACACAGTCGTTACTGTTACCGGTAGTAATTTAGGTTGTCTAACTACCCAGATGGAGGAGGACCTACTGCTACTAAATAAATGGTTCCAGAAAAATAAGCTCACTTTAAACACCAAAAAAACTAATTATATCATTTTTGGCCTTAGGAGTAAATTAAAAGAAATTGTTAATCACAAATTGACGCTAGCGGGTACTCAACTTGAAAGATGTTTGAGCGTTAAATATCTCGGTATAATGCTAGACCAAGTGCTAAATTTTAATATGCAAGCTGAGATAGCCTTCAAGAAACTGATCTACAAGTCATATTTAACTGCTAGGCTTAGAGATATATTAGATAATGTCACAATGCTGAGTATTTATAAGACGATGGTCCTCCCACATGCCGACTATGGTGACATTCTATATGATGTTGCTAACAAATCAATACTGGACAAACTACAAATTGTTCAAAACAAATACCTAAGAAGGTGTTTGGGTTTAGACTACTTATACCCCACGATAGCAACTCACCAAGAGGCTAAGATATCTAAGCTGCAACCTCGTAGGATTATGCACTTATGTAATTTTATGTTTAAGCAAAAGGCAAACGCGGAAATAGTCAACAATAGAAATGTTAGAACGAGAGCCCATGATGCATTACTGTTCATTTCAATCAAACCCAAAAATGAAACAAGTAAGAAGAGTGTATTATATAGAGGTGCCATGTTATGGAATAACCTGAGCGTAGATGTTCGGGCTATAGAAGATTATGAAGAATTCAAACTGAATAGGAAGAAATGGTTAGGCAGCACTAACTACATGTTTTAATTTCATCATACCCTCCCCACATCCCCCCAAATCTGTCTCCCAGCATGGTTATGTATTAGTCAATAACCTATCAAACTGTTATAATTATTATGTCAATACAACTGTGTATATCAACTGTATTATGATTGAATGAAATATGCTACTGTCGCTCAAATTGTATAAAGAGAAAATGAATTATAAGTCAGCTCGACACCTTCATTAAAATCAAGCAAGTACACTGGGTGCCCGCCCCAACTATCCAACCATACATACTTGTGATTGGGAATCGAAATATGAGGTATAGAAGTCTAAGCATTTATTGAACATTGATACCTTTTGTTATTTATATATATGTGATGCTATTACAATAACTGATTTTTACATGTGAAATATATGTAAATGCAGGTTGCGTTGTATAACATTCATAATATACTTTTATAAGTTGTGAAATTGTGTAGCTTTGCTCATAAGTTGACTGTGTAGGAATACTCATCGAGCTGTATAAGTTCTTTTCCTGTGCAGTATAAATAAACGGGATAGTATATTTATACTTTCTCATACCAAAAAAAAAGCTAAGCTGCATTGTCAAACAAAGGATGGTCAGTTTCTGGCATAGAATTGTTTCTAGTAAAACGAGCAAAATTTCCCACATCATTTATAAAATTATGCAGAATAGGCAAATGATTGATGGATTTCAGTCGCCCTGGCTTGCACATGTACAGGGTTGTCTAAACCAAAGTGGACTTGGCAATCTTTTTGGTGATGAGGCCATAAATACATCACACAGCTTCATAAAAGCGACAGTGAAAAGAAGGCTCACTGACATAGAACACCATGATTGGCACAGTACTGTTATGGACTCTGGCCACTGTTATAACTACAGGATATTTAAAAATGAGCTAAACCTTGACACATATCTAGTCAATCTTAATGTCAAAAATAGAACATGTTTGAGCAGATTCAGATGTGGGAACCACAGTGTCCCAGTCATCCCAGGAAGGTATAGCAGAGTTGAGTACTCAGAGAGAAAGTGCCCTTTATGTAAAAGTGGTGAAATAGGAGATGAATTTCACTACATCTTTCACTGCAGCGCCTTCAATCATGACTGATCAATTCTCCTTGCCAACAATATACCATCCCGCCCAAGCACTGTAACCATGGCTAATCTCTTCAATAACTAAGACCCAATTGTCCTAATTAACCTATCAAAATGTAGTGCTACAATTATGGACAAATTTAAACCCACAAAGAGGTTACCACTTGCAAAAAGGGACAAGTCCAAGATTTAAAAATCTAAGCAAAAGGAGACTGCATTTAATTAAAGCTCTGCCAAACCTGGTTAATTGGTTAATTAATAAATAAGAGTGGTTCTATTATCTCTTAATTATTCTCTCTTTGTTTCATTGAACCACACGGTGACACTGTCTTCAAACCTTAACTAGTCAACATGGTGCTCATTGATGATGAAAAAGACAGAGAATCTCTATATATTCATTGGTGCTGCCAAATGTACCTGGCCTACTCTACCTGATCAAAAGGTGGAACGTTCTATGGCTCCTAGCTTGCCAGTATTGTACATTTTTAGTATTAGTGTGCATTATATAGATCTATGCATAACAGAGAGTGTTTTGTAAACCTTATAACTTTGTACCATAACTTTGTACATTAGTGATGCTATTGTAACTATCGGCTGAATCTGGTTTTTTATCTTATTTTCTTTCCTTTACCTCGCAAGAGCACGTGAATAAACTAAATTTAAAATTGAATTGAAATTGAAATTGTTAATGTGTTATTTTTCCCCACAAAAATTATAGAAAAATGGTACCATTTTCTATTTTGAATGGGCTGATATTTTGAACAAGGAGACAATATATCTATTGCTTTGATAATATATACGCTAGCGCCATTTCAATGAAGATCCTTTGTAACCCAGGTGCCTTCATTTGCATTACCATTCTGAACCAGGAGACCATATATCTATTGCTTAGATAATATATAAGCTAGCTTCATTGCAGTGAAGATGCTTTGTAACCCAGGTGCCTTCAGCTGCATTACCATGTACAAAAGGTATGCCTTAGCAGCAGTATTATCAGAATAGTAAAGTCAATCCAGTCACAGCACAATTTGGTTACGAATTGGGTCACAAATCAAACCTGAGACAGTCAGGGTTATATAAAAGTGTCCAGCAGAAGAAGCATAGATAGGCAGTGTTTGACTCCTTGAAGAAAGCAGAAAGTGCGCAGGTAAGAAGGTGACATCCTCTTACGGTTAAGATGATAATAGCCTCTAGCCCTGGAGATGAAGTTGCCAGGTCTGCATTCACAAAGCTTGTAAGTAATCATCAGTGCACAATGTTATGAAAGCACTATGCTGTCCACTAAAGGGTTAGATTGCCACAGGGGGAGGTTTATGCTGAGAGAGGCATGAGGGGAGGCCAGGGGTGAGAAGGTCCTGCCATAAGGTTAGTACTGAGTAATAAAGTGGAGAAAAGACATTTCTCACAACGACATCAATGTCCTGATGGTACCTGATCTGATAGTACCAACGCTTAAAACATCCAGTGGGCCTTTCACAAAAAATACTGTAGGAGTGCAAAGAATCGTCGGTCCAAGGAGAAAAACAACCAGAGATTGGTTAATACTGAAATGACATGAAAGCTGTCAGAAAAACTGCCTAGTCCCATCCATACGCAGTAATGTTGGTTGTCTGTTTGTACGACACTGCAGTGTCAGTGCTGAAAGGGAAGGCTACAGAAGTAGGTAGAATATGGACACTGACAGACCTGAATAATAAGTGACCATTGGTGACAGAATCACCAGGTAGTATTAGGTGTTGCTATATAGAAGAGCCATGTGGGAAAAGGTTGTAAGACTTTCTGTATGGCCTGCTATCCTGTCGGAAAATACCATTTAACATTTAAGCCTAGATTGGACTGAGTGACAATCATAATATTGCATTGCAGGAAACTGGTGCTACCTAATCATGAACATAAACTTAAAAGACTTATGGTTCTAAGCAATCTTGTGTGATAAAAAATATGATCAATTTGGGCTACACCTGGGTAGGGCAACCTCGAAATGAAGTCGGCCACCACATTCTCCTTGGAGCGAAGGTAGCAACACACAATTCTAATATTAAACACAAAACACATCCAGAACAGTTCACGCAGCAGAGACATTGGGATGACATTCTTGCTCCTGCCCGTTGCTAGCATACGGCAAACTTGAGTGTTGTCAGACCAGATCAAGATGGTATTGTTATTGAGCGCGCGACCCCACCTAGCCAAGGCCATCACCACTGGCCACACCTCCTGGACATTGATATTCTCCAGGAGATTGTCAAATGTAGGTGGGGGGAAGTAGTGGTCCGGGAAGAAGGGGAGATCCTTAGCCCACTTGTCTAGCCAGACCCCATACAACCAGTCCGAACCGAGACTAGAGCCAAAGCCCCGTGACGATGAGTCGCAGAATATCTCGGCCACTGGATTAGAGGGCTGGAGTATCCGGGCCTTGCCATTGAACACACTAGCGAATGACCTCCACCACTCCAGATCTGCCTTGAACGTGGGTGACAGTCTTGCTCGGTCTGTGGATTCTGACAGGGAATTGGTCAGATTAATCACTCTCCTAGAGAAGGTCCTACCCCCGTGCACCACTGTGGCACAATGTGCCAAGATGCCCGATAGCTGTTGGAGTTCCAACTTCTAAGCACTGGTCTTTGTCAGAAAGTCACTTATCGTTGAATACAAGTTGTCTAGCTTTTCCGCAGGGAGGCTCAACTCCATGTCTACACTGTTCACCTCTATTCCCAGACAAGTCAGGACCTGGGAAGGGCCCTAGTACCTTCTCCCACTTGATGTCAAACCCGAGGCGCCTAAGCACCAGAATGAGCATGTTCATGTTGACCTCACAGTCTTGCTGGGACAAGCCCAATACCGTAAAGTCATCAATGTAATTGGATATTCTGTCTACACTACGGCGGTTGAGACACCGCACCACAAAGTCACCTAGCTGAGTGAAGAGCCAAGGGGCTGAGGCTAAGCCGAATGACAGACACCTGTCCACTAAGACTTCCAGGCCCTCACCGAAGTCCCAACGCAGGCCCTGATATGTCACATGGTCAGGCAATATATTCACCGAGGTGCACCAGCAGCCTTAGTTTTCTTGCCTGCCTTCACCTCAGAAACCAGAAGTTCACTCATCATGACATTGAACTCACTACTGACAGTACTTCTATAATTGGAGCAATCATAACCCGGGATATAGACATCATCCACAATATGGAAACCAGTATTTATACCCCTCAGTACAAAATCATCCTCAGAGCACATGGCATTAGGGAACAAGTCATACTCAGCCGCTACTCTACAAGGCTTTAGTTGGGAAACTACAGGGCCTATTATGTGAACACAACTGCAGGTGCCCAATACACAATCACTAAATACTTCCACTACACAGTCTTCAATACACACACATGCTACCAGAGTTCTCACCCCTAAGGGCAATGTATCATTTGGATTGACATTTACAGTAACAGCCCTAGAGCTGTTTTGAACCTGCCCTAGGGCATCACAACTAGTCCTCTCAGTAGGGGTAACAAAGTCTGGACCTAAGTCCTGCTTATCAACACTGTCATCAACATCTAGGCCTAGGCCCTCTGCATACATATCATTGAATGACACTAAGTCACATGGAGAGTCTGGTTTGCTAAACAATGGTTTGTCCCTAGGGACCTCAATGAGTGCACACTTTGCTTGTGAACTGGCAACACATTCATGTTCGCCGGGCGAACACTTATGTTCGTCGGGTGAACTTACAGTACTGTAACTGACCACAGTGCTCTGTCGTCGGCCAAGACCGACCACCGGATCACCATAATCATAACCAAGGTTAGTTTCATCGCCATTCTGAGCTCCTATGACACCAGAAGCGACATATGCGACATAGTTATCGTCAACTGGCGACATTTCGCCCCTGTCCGCGCCGTTTACAGCCAGAGCAGCAGAAGACAAAGTACAGTTGGAACGATTGCGGACCAACCCGGCTACTGAGCTGTCCGAAACCTCACCCGCAGGTACAACATGACATGGGGAAGCCATAACAGTAGTTTTTGCGGACTTACCGGGTACATTTTTGGCATAATCGATAAAATTACACCCAGGTGAGGCGCCTTGTTGATCCTCACCGTTCCCCTGCCGCCATTTTGAATGAAGCATGCTTGGAGCCAGCGAGGATGGGGGCGCTACATTTCGACAATCTTTTTCGCTATAAGGCGCTAAACCCTCAGAATTTGACGCTAACATCATTGATATACCTCTAGAAGACATATTGTCCGGTTCTAGGCCTTTTTCAGACAAGAATTCAATCGAATTGAGCGAATGTTGCGACAGTGGCGCCCCCACCACCCCAGCGGCCAAAGACGGAAGCTTTTGCTCCCGCGGCCGCAGAACTCTTCGTGACGAAAAATGTGTGGAATGTGGAGGGCTACACTGGGGCTCTGCGCCCTAGTGGTCCTCTGTGTTTCTCTGCTCCCTGCTTTGTAGAGTGTAGCCAGCTCACCAGCTGATCCTCCCTGGGCTGCTACTGGAGGTGCTGGGGCTGACTCTGGGAGTCAGGCTGCAGGCTTCTGAGCCTGCTTCTTGATGTTGGGACAGTTTGGGGCCTTGTGGTCACCAAATCTGCAGGAGTAGCAGACATGGGACTTTTTGCAGCTGGCCTCATCACAGGACTTGAAGTTGTAGTACCAGCATGGATAACCATCACCTCCTCCATCCCCTCCTCCTGACCTGGCAGCCTTCTTCTTGGCCCACTTGGACTTCCCCGAGGTAGGCGGGGCTCTACCGCCCCCACCCCCGGTCTTGAGGGAACGCAGCCCGAGGTTTATCAGGGGTTTGATGCCATAAGCAAGCACTTGCATCCCATCAGTGGATGCCAGACGCCGCATCATATTCTAGGAGATAACTGAGGTTGTATATGACTTCCGCCGACCAGTCCGACAAGTAGCGCATGTGGGACAGCAGCTTAAGGGCATCCTCGGTGCCCTTCTCCACATGCCACTCCAGGAGACTGCACAGGCAAGTGTTGAGCTGTGCGAAGCTCCTGTGCTTATCCTGGCCATCTGGGAGATATCTGGTGATATCCATGTTGACCACGCGTCTGGCCCTCCTCCGTCGTCTGCGGTGACGCCTGGTACCGCTCGACTCAGATGACAGGGAGCTGTCCGACATAGGGCGGCCAGGCACCGGGAGGCCATGCACCGGGAGGCCAGGCACCGGGTGGCCAGGCACAGGACCCGGGCTCGGGTGTGGTCGTCGGCTTTTGAAGACCCCCAGGCGCTTGAAACCAGTGCTCACTGCCATGTTCAGCCCCTGGACAGAGGCTGAAAACTTACCTATATCCTCTCTCACACTAGTTGACTCCTGTTGCTGGTCCTCCACCAAGTCCCTCAGCCCAGACACTGAGATGTCGTCCTCCTCAGACTCCTGGTAGTCCTCGTTGTCATACTCGTTGAGGCTGAATATAGAGCCATACTGTTCTCTGCCTAGGGCACCTGCAGACTGTGACACCTTTACTGTGTGCCTGGTGACTCTCCCTGTGGGTGTAGTATAGGCCTCCTCCTGGCTACCACCTGGCTGCTGGCCACCTGGTACGGGCTCCACTTTCTCCAGGCCTAGAGCTGCTAACTCCTCTTCAGTCATTGCTGACATAGCACAGGCCTTGCCAGTAGGTGGCTTGTGTCTATGCAGGCATGTTTTACAGGCCCTCAGACCTGACATAGTGGCTGCACAAGGTAAAACTCACAGAAAAAATACACAGGTGTGGATCCCTGTTAGATGGTTATGGTCCAGTGGACAAGGAGACCTTGGCCCTGACCTGGGGCATACAGAGCCAGCAGGCCAGGTAGGCTTAGTATAAAACCTAATTAAACATATAATCAACTATGACTATCATACCGGTAGCATTATACTTATATAATTATGGGGTAATTATATACACACAAAAATGAACTGTCAATGTTCATGTATTGATAAGTTGCCACCTAATATCATATGAATCAAGGACAGAATAGTTGGTAAGACATCAAAAATGGAGAATAAACAGTTGATGATGGTTGCCATAGTTTTAAATGAGTCCCAGTCTCTGCAATGAAATCGTGAGGAAAGATAATAATGTTTCAACCTTTGCTCTTGTAACTGCCTCTCCTGTTCATCATGAAGGACTACTTTAAGTCAGAGCCTGTTAAATCGGCCTCTTTATCCTTGATGTTGTATGAAATCCACATATGATTTAGTCTGATGCTACCATTTTTCACTGTTTTTCAAATGAAAATATTTGCCAATAAAAAATCCCCTCTTAGAGACCTCTGCTTAAATTATATAGATAAGTGCTCAGAAACCAGCAACCCTCAGTCTGTCCTTCAAGAGATCCTTGCTGATTGAACTGTCAACTGGTCATAGTTCTAGCTCTGTTGGAAGCATTACTTACTTTCCAAGAGTTTCCTCCAATGAAGGTTACAACATTGTTGACATTAATGTGCGTTTGTGTGGACAGAGTTTCTTCTAATCCCACAATGCAGTAGCATCTCAACAGTAACTGTAGCACTGTCTGTAAACCCACACGGTGGCCTCACGGAAAGTAGACCCTCCTCCTTTCTATGAGAAAACAGTTCAGATCATTTCTACAACATAAGTAGAGCCTGAGGGTGGAGTCTTTTTAAGGAGAAGTGTTCATGTTGATCTGTATGTATACGATACCTGTTGTAGAAATTGTTTTCGATGAAACATTGATGGTGTGCAGTAGTATATCTTAAAGGTGCTTTTTTTTTATGATATATGGTCAAGTTTGTTTTATATGGCTTGACTAGCTGTGTTGAGTATATTCTCTTGTCTCAAGAAATATGACTGTTATTGGAGGATGATACTCGGAGGATGTGTTACTGGATCCTGGTGATTGGTACGATTAATACTGTTATCATAAAGGATGAATGGATATGATGATATGAATATCTTTTGTACTCAAGAATAGATGTATAAGTTTGTTCTATGCGAAAGAGTTGCGTTGTCTCCACTATGTATATGTTTGGAGACAATATTTCTTTTGGGGTTGATCTGAGAAATGATTTGTCATTATATCAAGGGGTGTTGTAGAGAGAAATACTGCACTTTGTTCCGGTATTTAGACATTATAATATTGTCTAGAGGGGAGTAATGTAGTGGGACGCCGCTGTACTATTTCTATAGAACCAGGTTGAGTTAATTTAGGTCGGTTTGTTATGGCGTATCCGGGCCGCACTCCTGTCCAGTGCCCGGTATGTGGTTACATTATCTGGCACCTGAGGATTGGTGGAACGCGACCTGGTAAAACGCACCGAGCCGAGACCGCCACGTGGCACCCGACATAACCCGGGTACGTGTCGGTCCGGATAAAACGGTTTCAGGATACCCGAAGTTCCTCGGGAACTCACACGTGTTTACGGGTAATGGAGTGGAGTTACATAATGCTCAGTATATAAACCCGGGGGTTCTGCTACTCGAGGACCCAGTCTTGCTGTGCACATCGGCCAGCTTGACTGTTCCGCAACAGAGATTCCTAGAACTCTGTTGTACCCTTTTGGCCTAGACCTGCTGCTGCTCCTAACTTGGTCACCCTGCGTCTCTATCCCTGTTCCACCCTTAGGGGGAACACAAGGAGATAGACGCACTAGTAGATAACTCCGGGCCCGCCGTCTGGTCGATATGGAGTTGACCAAGATCGGAGAGAGCATTGGACCTTGGGGAATTTTGTATTAGACCGTGAGCATATCCCTCCTGTATGTTCATATGACACCTGTTGTTCAGAAGCATATTCGAATATCACTATCCGCCTGTATGATTACGTGCCGTATGTCAGAATGAATAAAGAGTAATTTCTGAACAACCTATTTTCGAATCCGGAGTTTTTCATAGCCGATGCCTATCTTAGAATAGACAACAGCTACACTATTTTCAGTTCAATATGGGATTTAGCTAAGCTTGACAACACCAGTTTTTTTTCACATAGAAGGTACAAGAAGCAGCCCTTATGTTGTAACTGTGGCTCTAGTGTTAACTCCGAGACATACTAATTTGGGAATAACGAAAACCTATGAGCCAACAATACATATCATGTAGAGAAAGCACTCCCAAGGGGAGCAGACAGTAATTACAGTCGGTCGCTTACCAGTGTTCTTCAGTTTATTGCAGATTAGGCAGAGCTTGATTACATGTGAGGAGACATTCCTCCCATCAAATGTTTAGTGTCAATAGTACGTTTCCATGTTGTCTAGATTTCAGTAAGATCTTTAAAAGCCAATTGTTTAGCCATAATTTGTTAAGCTGCTAGTTGTTTCCCGCTGTAGCCAGATGTGCTGCTTTTGGGCATCATGACTACCATGTGGACCTTTATCATCCCACTATAGATGTCTTTGTGGTAAGATATCTCCTCAGGCTATATTCTTGCATGATGATAACAAAGGGTGCACCATATAGATATGGTTTCATCTACAACTTTGTATGGAATTCATGTAGGATATCAAATTGAATGGCTGGAGGCTGTCAAAGTGATACATGATACCTGAATACTGAGTATTGGTTTACTGATTAAACTGGCAGTCTGGCCTCGACCTGATTAGTATCAAGTTAACATCAAACTATCTGGTATCATATGATAAAACTAGTTAATTCACTGTCTTAGAAGCTGTTATGATGGATCAAAGTAGGTTTTATGATGGATCAAAGATGGTCCTACCTCATCAATGCCACATCTGATGAGATTTCACAAGCTGAAAGGTTCAGTGAGGGAATGAGGATTTATAGTGAGAGGCTCTACAGGTCTGACATCAACAGAGCTGTTCAATGATGTGAAGTGGCAAAGTCATTAGTGTGGTACCTAGTAGGGGGTGGACACAGGGCACTTCACCTAAACCCTGGACTACTTGAAATGAGTCCTCAAACGCTTTCAACATATTGGGGTGACACAGTGGTGTCAGGACCATTCAGATATTTGCATTGGTAGCAGGGTATACATAGGCATTATGTGATTCAGATGCAATTGACAAGGGTGACCATTTCCTGAAATTGCTCTCGACTATAGCGTGTATTCCACCAGCTTCGATCGACCGAAATGTTGTCATCCAATTAAAGTCTATAATGTTAAACTTATAGGAGAATCTCTTCTGATAGCCAGATATTCAGCTGATTCCATCACTGGAATACTCCCTCAACCTGAATATTGGGAAATGCACATACAAAAAGATATGTGAAGGTAAAAAAGACATTTTATTCACTGCACGCTCAAGACTAATCAATTCACAAGCCAGTCCTGATTGTGCAAGTTTAATTCACAACTGTTTTTCAATGATAACATTTTAACGCATCAAGGTATGGATCAATTATCATACATGCAGTCAATAATTATGATACGATATGTAGCCATTCCTATAAGCCTGAATATTACATTAGATTCTTGAGTTATTTTTGGAGGGAATTTTTGTAACATCAGACCTTGAAGGCCCTTGTATCACAATGGTATTGACCTTAAGGGATGAACTACAACTCTAGACTCCCAAACTCTACTCCACACTCTACCACCTGAAACTAGATCCACACACCTTTAATCTGATTCAGCTTGCCAATAGCAACTAGGCTCTGCCGAGACCAATTCAGCTTTACCATGTCATCATCTTTGCATAGCTCCGAGATGCTATGCTACAGTTCCCTTAGCCTTTGATAACTCTTAGCCTTAACCCTTAGCCTTCCATGCTCCTGCCTTAGAAACTTACTCATCCTACAGCCTATGGTATCACAAAAGGGCAGTAAAAAAGACCTAGTACCAGGTGTAGGGTCTGTAAAGAGAGACCTTTAGAGGTACATCAGGACCTGTGTCATAAAACCTCAAAGTCTATAAGCATTTGGGCGCTTAAGCCTTTTCCTGCAAGTGCTGCATATTTGCAGTACCACTGTAAAACCAATACTACATATATGTGAAGATGATGAATATCTAAAAACCCAGTTCTGCTTTGGTTTCAAATAAGTCTTTTACCTTTTAAACATGCTTACACCAGCCTTAGGTTCAGGACTGTAAGATCACAAAACAATGACATAATTAATAGTGGAATCAGGACAGGTTCGTAACAGGATCCTGACGCACTTCAGGACAGGTTCCAAGGTGGGTTCGGGACAGGTTCGGGACAGGCTCAAGACTGTAAGATCTCAATTTGACAGTCAAACGACATATCATCTTGACATAAGAAAGCGATTGATTGTAGCATTTCTTCATTTTATCAGATCTAGGCACAATTCAGTAACCTTGGAGAGCATGCTTTAATCCCCCCCCCAGTACTTCATAGTTCCCACTTAATAAGAAATTTTCCACTGGCAATTACAACAGTACATCAACATTTTGAAAAGCCTGTTGGCTTTCAGTGTAACACTCTGAGCCATAAATCATATTACTCCAGGCTTTATTATAGTCCTTATGTAACTTATCCTAATTGCTACACAGTTCTAATTGACAGATCACTAGAAGTGCTACAGGGAAGGGAATACATCCCCATGGTAGAAGATATGCACTATCAGATACATAAAACTCTTCATCATCAAAGTAACAATATGCCCTTTAAATTACCTATAATACCTACAATGGTTTCACTCCATTTGCCATGTAAGATATCCTATATGAAACATGTAATGTAAATGCTTTCACAGAAGCCACAGCCTGCGCTAGCCATATTTAATTTCCATTTGATACCAAATAAAGGGTGTGGCTTATGCGAGAGTGTTAAAAAGTTTACTACAGTTCTAAATGAAGTATCACATAAAACATTAAAAAGAATACTTTAAAAAGTGATGGTGATGCTAGGGAAACTTTGTTGAATCATTTCGTAAAAAAAATCAATATTTTTCTAACATTAACCTTTTGATGATTTTGGGGTAAAGGGTTTTCTTGTAGTATTACTAACTCCTTGATGTACTACTAAAGTCCTGAGTATTATTTCAATAGGAAAGTTTGGAGTATGTAATATCATTTAATGATGAAACACAGACATATCATGTAAGGTCTTTTTTCTGTGTGGCTGGAAGTCATGACAGGCACAACCCAGATGATACAAATGTGCCCCATGGGTTATTCTGTGACATCTGTTACCTAAACTAGATTTAGGATAGGCATTCAGCCGGACACTGGAGTGTGCAGATAAGGAGAGCCATGACATATTTCACCCACCTCACCTCCTGATGTATCACTGCAGGGACTCCATGTGAGGCAGTACGGGGCAGGAAATGGGGATATGTCATGTGGGAAAACAGATGTTTTTATGTGAACAAGAGTCCTCATCGGTAAGGACTGGCACACTGATTCTTCACAGGGGCAAGGAGTCTTGTTTTATTTGTCATGATGAGATTATAAACAGGAATTTAACAATGAAAAGAAACACTTATGAATTCGCTTGACGGGTATCAGGTGATCTTTATAAACGGAATAGTAAATGCAAGACTATATCTGTAATTCTTCAGCTTGCAAGGTCGTCCAACTTTTCCAACTTCATGTCATTTGTATTCACCTCTAGTCCTGAAACCACCACTCTGACCTGCACACAAAGTTTTGACCACTGCCTTTTTTCTGTCGCATTCCAGTTGAACCCTAACTTTCCACATGAGCTAAACTGAATGGCCCTAAAAGGTCTTTTGGGAAGTCTTCTTGACAGTCTGGCAGGTGGTTTGATGAAACTTTAACCATTAAAAACTTAACCATTAAAAATAGCATTGAAAATAGTGTCAAAGTGAACCTCTAGGCAGCTCATTGTATTGCTTTACCTCCTCTGAAACAAGTCTAAAAGAGTTAAACACTAGACCTCACTAAAAACAACACAACGTGACTAAAATGTTTAAGGTTCATCAATTTGACCTTCGTTGAGCTCCCTCAGGCAGCCTCTGTGGGGTGTGGGGTGTGTTTGTTGTCTCTGCTATTTGTCCCTTGGGACTCACAGGCTGTGCCTGGCTCAGGTTAATACCAGACTTTTAACCCTCTTAGGATGGCATGATGCCTTAATGCATCATGCCTTGGTCGTCATGATGCATGAATGCAGCCATGGCAAGTAACTCGCCACTGCTGCATTCAAGTATCATGTTAACCCTATTGGGTTGAGACATCGCCGAAGGGTCAGTATGATGCAGCAATGCAGCACTGGCAAGTTACTTGGCCGGCTTCATTAGTGCATCATATTGACAACTTCACCTTTTAGCGACATCCATCTGTAAAGGGTTAAGCACCTGACAGAAGCAACTTCATGTTGCATGGAGACAGTTTTAGTGCAGGCTTACACTAGTATCCATTGTTCACAACCCATGGTGGTCACAGCATTTAGCACCCTAACTCATGTGATTTGTACCAAACTGATATGTAGATTCTAGATAACTACTGTTAGGTTGACACACTGCATTTGCATCTTTTCTTGCAAAATTTTTGGTCTTCCTAAATATTTAAGTGACCAGAAGTTTTCAAAAATAACTAGAAACCTTGGTTTACATTGCCAACCCTAGGTTGAAAGAAAACTGTCACACCAACAACACTTAGCCTCAGGCCTCACGCCTATATCCTAGGATACACCTCACTCATGTCCTGACAACCATTTATCATTGGTTAGATATTCCTAGTCCTGGCTTTATAAGGTTTATATAGATCAGTGATATGTTCACCTAAGGTCCGCTTAATTGTACAATGTTACACCTCTGTTTTCAACTGTTACATGACCACATGTTGGAACAGTAATCTAATATGAAACTGGAGGTATATCAAAAGAAACACTCATGGGAAAAATAAGAAAGTAACTTTTCCCCCAAACTAACCCAGGTTACTGTTGCTGCTACTGATCTTGTGTGCATCTCAGTGAGTTTAACCATTAGAAGGTATCAATAATGCAATGTGACTTCAATTACCTGAAGTTTTGCTGTGACGTCTCCTCTCAGGAGAACAAAGTTTTGCCTAATCATTCTGCCCCTGCTTTCCCAGTATTGAAAGGATCATATAAAGTGCAACTTCAACCATAGGAGAAGGTAAAGTTCTGCTTCTTGTAGTGTGAAAATAAGGGGGAGTAATTATGTAGTAGGCTTTCCCTATTGAACATTGTACTTGAAATAGATGGAAAAAAATAAGAAGCAATATACTATCAAGTAATAACAGTCTGCATTTTGTGTTTTCAAAAAGAAATTAAAAGCCATGGTAAATCACATGGTATTCAGCTAAAATGTTGTCTCACTATATAGGGTGAGAGGCCTAGCTTTGTAGTTCCACTTCTATGCCTTGGCCAGAACTAGATACACAAAGAATACGAGTGAACAGTTCTGTGCGGCCATTTCATAAAGACATCAGCTGTTGATGGCAGTATTTATTATTGAGATGTTATTGCAGAGCTCCCCCATCGGAAATCATTAGGTGACAATTATTCCACTATCTAAGTGGAGGGGTGCAGACCAGATGCTCTCTTGGTTGCCACTATCCATCTCAAGGGGGGGGATTGATTATGTTTATGACTCCCTGACACCACTGCAGCCATTCTACAAGGAAGATTCTGTATCCCCTCTCAGTGAATCTTGATCTTGCTCAGTATACTGCTCAGATTATGACTTATCTGATTATGACTTATCTGATTTACCATTCTATGATATTCACTATTGTACCTACTGTTGCAATTAGGAATTTTTATCCATTATTGCTTTTTATTTCAAGGCGCCATATAATGTTTCAATGCTTAGGTGTAAAAGTCTGAGCTGTGTCCTCCCATTCCAGGCTGTCAGTCCACTATACCAGCCAGCAGGGTATAAGGCCAGTCTGCATTAACAGGCTGATGGTGAACACATTTGTGCAGTGCTCAAAGGCATACTTCTCTTAGTCCAAACACCGTACCATCCACTAGGACCATCCACCCATCTATAACCCTCTCACCACATGCCACGCAAGGTGTCTCCTTCATCACATAGTTATTGACCTGGTCACTACAACAGAGTGGTGCCACTCTCTGCTCTGTTTGCTTGTAGCCTCCAGCAGTTCCAAAAATGTGCACACCATGCCATGGCAAAAATAAAGGAGTCCCTGGAAGGTCATTCAGATGGTTGATTTGCATTATACTGGGTGTCAAAAGTCTTTTACTCAAGATACATAATTCAAAAGACTATTCCGTATTGTCCAACTTTCTAGATACAATAGCTTAGGCAATCTGCACATTAATAACCCTACAACTACCATCAGTCGCCAATCTCATTCTCCAAACACAAAGCCTACTTAGTGCAAGTACCTCCTCTTCTACCTGAGTCTACATCCTTCATCCTGCTTGGAGAGTGTGCAATGTTTACGGCTGGTCAAACAAGGAGTTTGCTGTGCATGGCACCAGTTACCTTGGTGACCACAGAATGTGTGTTAGGAGTAGCTGCTACAGCACCGTTTATCATTGCATGTAGTTGGGGTAGAGTGCTGCTACTAAATCACCTTACTGTGATGACACATGTACATTTTAAATAACTAGTGAGGCAGTGATGTGAGACCAACTGCTAACAGATTTACTGATGACAGCCCTGGGAACTAAATCTCAAATGGAACTCATGCCATATATGTGTAAAAATAGAAAATTTTCGAAGGATTTGAGAATGTTTTTTTATGCCGAAGTGGTGGCGTAGCCACCTGGTGGTGCCGCCAGGCACCACCAGAACGAGGTATATGATGTTTGCACTTGCCAGAAGTAAGAACGGGCGCCGCCATCTTGGATCGTGCCGCCATCTTGGATTAAGGTGTCACAACACAAATTTATGCTATGTGATAACAATAATTAATATAAACCAACCTTTGATAGTTGCTGAGGTTGATTATAATCATACCTACCCCCCCTAATATGGACCCAAAAAATTCAATGGTTCTACCCATTTGTTGCTACTACAGCTGGTTGCCTAGCAACAGCTATTCTAATTGTTTATCTGCCTAGCAACACATATTTTCATGTTCCTGAAGTTGATTATAATCATACCTATCCCCCCTAATATGGACCCAAGGAATTCAATGGTTCTATTGGTTTGTTTCTTATACAGCTGGTTGCCTAGCAACGGCTATTCTAATTTTTTATCTGCCTAGCAACACACATTTCCATGGTCCTCAGGGTGATTATAATCTTACCTACCCCCCCTAATATGGACCCAAGGAATTCAATGGTTTGATCCATTTGTTGCTAATACTGCTGGTTGCCTAGCAACGGCTATTCTAATTATTTATCTGCCTAACAACACACATTTCCATGGTCCTAAGGTTGATTATAATCATACCTACCCCCCCTAATATGGACCCAAGGAATTCAATGGTTCTATTGGTTTGTTGCTAATACAGCTGGTTGCCTAGCAACGGCTATTCTAATTGTTTATCTGCCTAGCAACACACATTTCCATGGTCCTAAGGTTGATTATAATCATACCTACCCCCCCTAATATGGACCCAAGAAATCCAATGATTCTATTGGTTTGTTGCTTATACAGCCGGTTGCCTAGCAACGGCTATTCTAATTATTTATCTGCCTAGCAACACACATTTCCATGGTCCTGAGGTTGATTATAATCATACCTACCCCCCCTAATATGGACCCAAGGAATTCAATGGTTCTATTGGTTTGTTGCTAATACAGCTGGTTACCTAGCAACAGCTATTCTGATTGTTTATCTGCCTAGCAACACACATTTCTATGGTCTTAAGGTTGATTATTATCATACCTACCCCCTAATATGGACCCAAGGAATTAAATGGTTATTTTGGTTTGTCGCTAATACAGCTGGTTGCCTAGCAACGGCTATTCTTATTGTTTATCTGCCTAGCAACACACATTTCCTTACCCCCTAACATGGACCCAAGGAATTCATAGGAAGTGTCATATTTGAAGTAATATCATCCTTCCCCCTGATAACCCCTTCCCGGCCCTGCTTTTTTGGTGTATTAAATGGGTCCCCTTCAAACATACCAACCATGTAGACATTATGTTTCTTCGAATGCAAGAATTGCGGTTGTGACCGCGTATAAAAATGCCGGAGGCATTTTTTTAAGCGGCAACAACCGCAATTCTTGTTTCAAAATAATCTTGTGTCATATTTAGTGAAACTCGTGAAAAACAGGTGTTCATTCTACTTGGGGAATTTACAGTTATTTACTTGAGTTAAACTCGGGAAATACACGTCACCATTGAACTGTTACCAGGAATGCAAATGATTTTAGCTTGTGACATTCTGGAGTTCTCTTTGGAGGGAGTTTTCTTATCACGTCCTACACAAAAGGCACTTGGTGTTTGTCAGGTGAAGAACAGAGATAGCACGGGCAAAGTCCATTAATACCAGCTCGAAAATGTCTGTGGTGTCAGAAATACTCTTCCTTTTTTAACAGATTCTTATAATAACCGTCTTCGAAGTTTGACTAATTTACAGGCGAGTCAGCGAGTTCACTGACTCGTCTCGCTTGAAGTCCATTTTCCACGACTTATCATTGTTTCTCCTGCCTTAAAAGCTGACAATGTAAAGAAAACATATTATTCTTTGATAATCTGCAATAAAATTCAACTCAAATGTCCAAATAGAAGAGGATTGATTGATTTTCGACAAAGTTTAGTCGCCGAAACTTGACTCGTCGTATTCTTGAAATTTGTCCATTTTTTGACGACAACCACAAAATGTCGATATATTTTATTTTGCCTATTATGATATGAAAACATAATCAAAATACTTAGAAATGTATTGCCTACCATTCAGCAGGGCGATAACTTCCATTTTTAATCGTATTTGGCCATAATCAAGGCTTATTCTATCGTTCGATACGCGACGACATGCGACAACGTAAACAAAATGCCCATCTCGCAGATTCACGGGATTTCACGAGATTGCACCGCTCGGGAATGCTCGGGGGGTCGGTACGGACATTTTATCTTCCGAAATAGAGCAAATTGCGGACTTTGTAGGTAATATTATTACTCCTACAGGTAATATAGAGGCAGTTGCGGACATTTCGGACAGTATAACCGTCTTGATAAAAAAATAATTTCTTTATCGAGCGCTTCGGCAATCTCCGGTATCGAAACCAACATGGCGGACACGGGAACGCCGAGGGACGGTGATTCGATACCAAATTGGCTAATTTCATGGATTACAGCTCAAATATGCAAGGTAAGTCTGCAATTTTTGTTGATATTGATAGATTAGGCTTCCTCTATTTGGGGGGTGAAATTGTGGACAGCTCAGTAGCCGGGTTTTTCCGCAAAATGACGAAGACCGGGCGCTAAACTTGCTAAGACCAAAAAACAGAGCCAATGATCAAATGATAGAAGTTTGAGTATGACAGCGTGGCTGGTCACCCCGTTGAAAAACGCTTCAACCAAATTTTCTGGGGGGCTAGGGCCTATTTCAGCTATTGTACTTCCAAATATAGGATGTTTTGTAACGCTTAGGCTTTGTTTCCATTAAATATAATGTACTTTAACCCCCAAACGAAGGCAATGAAAAAAAAAGATATTGTCTCAAGCTTAATGTGGGTCAACGATCAGCTGATCGGCGCCAAGCAGTTTCGTGATACCCCCCGGCCCGATATCCCTTAAGCATTATGTGGTTGGGGGTGACTTGAAACTGACGCAGACCGGACTGTCATTTCTCAACTTGAATCACATTTCTTGAAAATGGCTCATATCAAAAGTAAATCTCAACCAATATTCACCTTATTAGGCTCGTTAGATGCAGAAATGTCATCTTTATTAGGCCCTAGTGTGTCAGCCCTCCATCCCCCCTACTTTTTGTGAAATTTGACATTGTTTGGGAATGTTGGCGAGTAGAACGCTTCGACTTAGACTCTTTCGCATAGCGCCAAACAAAGCGTCTCGGCGAGAGGATTTCAGAAATGTAAAATTTGTCTCTCTATCATGTGTAGTTCCAGAGCTAGGTGCATATAAGTAACCTTTTGCCCCCCCCCCTTTCTTGTGAATAAGCTGCTTTAGTCCCAACTAAAAATTCGGAGCCTAAATTATATAATTTGACATTCTTGGAACTGTCACTGAAATCTGACGAAATCCACAATTTTCAAAATTGGCTGTGTCAGGGGGGGGGGGGGAGCATGGCCTAAATGTTAAAGCATTTTATATGGGATGGACATGGGAAAGTAGATAAACATGTTTACTATACTGTGTGCGAAGGATAGATTTTTATATGGTTCCTAAGTATCTCCCAAAAAATAAAAGCATTTTGATGTCTGGTCTACTTTTTACAGTTGTGAGACCAGCCTGTCAGAACCAGGATAGACTATATGTACTTTTATCTCAGGGTCTCAGGTTTACAGAAATAACTACTGCATATTATGCAATATCTCCCAAAAATTCTAATTCTTTGGACATCTGCGGTAGTCCCAGCAAAAGGAAATTCTCAAATATCATGTCTAGGTACCTCAAAATTTAAAAGAGCAAAATGAAGAATATTGTGAAAATCAAAACTAAAATATGGCATTGTGGGTTTGGGAGGGGGGGGGGGCGTAAAAATTTCAGACCCCTCCCGAGGGGAGGAGGGGCTTAAAAAATTCTGACCCCTCTTGATGGGGGGGGGGGGCTTTTAGCTAAGGGACCCCGCCCCCCCCCCCAAATCTTTGGGATAGCGCCAAACGAAGCGTCTCGGCGAGAGGAGTTCAGAAATGTTCAATTTATCTCTCTATCATGTTTAGTTCCAGAGCTAGGTGCATATTAGTAACCTTTTGTCCCCCCCCCCCTGGTTTGATACATGTCCGACCTTAAACTCCACAGTACTGCCTCAGAAAGGTTATTAGAGTTGCCTGTGCTTTAATAGATGTAAATACCCGGTATTTAACACTCAGAAAGGTTAATAGAGCTGTCTGTGGTTTAATACATGTAAATACCCGGTAGTGACTTTAAATAAAAGGCCATGGTTCTTCAGAAGTTAAAGTTCTTTTTCTGCCATTTTATATGTAAATTCTTATATTTTCCAGTGAACCCGAGCGGTACGAGCGGGAGTCGCACGAACGGGAGCCAGAGGAGCGGGAGTCGCCGGAGTCACAGGAGCGGGAGCCTTGGCCAAATGGACACAGCACTCAGAACCTTGATCAGGGGCCCCATACCACGCCTAGGGGCTCCATAACATGTGTAGGGGCTCCATACCACGCCTAGGGGCTCCACAACACGTGTAGGGGCTCTACAACACGTGTAGGGGCTCCATACCACGCCTAGGGGCTCCACACCATGACTAGGGGCTCCACAACACTGTAGGGGCTCCATACCACGCCTAGGGGCTCCACAACACGTGTAGGAGCTCCACAACACATGTAGGGGCTCCATACCATGCCTAGGGGCTCCCCAACATGCATACTAGCCCTTTAAATATGGACTTCATGTGAGGGAATTTCAGATACAAGTCAGGCATGAAACCCATATGGAAACTGTTCCACATATCTAGGAAACTCATCCACATGTTAAGGAACTCTTCAACATGTGTATCTAAACTCAATCAATGGGTCTAGAAACTCTATATCTAGGAATTCCACTAGACACTTAGAAAGTCTAGGAACTCTTCACTATATCAATCTTCATCCAAGTCAATTCATTGCTGCCCTTTTAATTATTAATAAAATCTGTTTCCATTATAACAGAAGGAATTCCTTTGTTGCCATTTATAACCTCATCAAGTAAACAAATTTCCTCACTAACTCTGAAATAAATCCCAAACACCCCTCCAAATGCCTAAACAACCCTGCATAAATATTAAACCCAGTATCTTCTCAAACAAGTGAGGGCTAGCAAACAGATGGAATCTGTTTGCGCCCTCACTTGTATCTTTTTATAATTTGATGATTGCTGAATCATCATTGTCCTAAGATAGACACACATGGAGGGACATTTAATCTTAGCAATAACAGAAGGAAGCACAGGTACATGTGAAAGACAACTGGAAAGCTCTAACAATGTGTATATATGTAGGCATTTGCTTTGAGAATATACTCATTTGTCAAACAGACTTTGGGTTAAGTTAAGGTTTAAAAGGGGTGCATTAATCTCAAGGGTAGTAGGCCCATATCTGATTTGTTAGCCACAATATCTCTCCCCAATGGTCTATTATCCCCTTCATGCTTACATGTGTGTAGGGTATGTGTTGACCCCTGGTGCTGTGTTTGTGGGACGTGTGTTACCTTGGTTACCAGTCATCTCTCACTGACACTCTGCCTCATTCTTGATACTACAGTCACAGTTCTGTTTAGACATACACTAGGGCCTTTAAAGCCTGGCTCTAGTCTGTTAAGGCATAGCAAAAGAGCAGTGTAGACTTGGGCAACATTGTAGTTAGTGACATTCACCCAGATTTTTGTGAGCCTTGAAAGGGGATTTTATGTAAAACCCATCACCAACCCCTACAAAACCTTTCTAACACTGTTACTCATAACAAATGACAATGGACACATATACATATCAGAAGGAAGGTGAATTGGTAGATTTGCAGAAATGTATACAGTAGTAACATATTGATGTAACATTCATGAAGATTATCCGTGAATACAGTCAATTCCCTCTATTACGACCACCCTTGGGACTATCTAAAGGTGGTTGCAATGGCCAGCTGGTCGCTATAGGGGGAGTCTGAGATAGTCAGGTAAGTGGGTGGCATCGTAGGGGCGGGGTCGGGCTTCTGGTTAACCGTTGACAGGTGACAAAGTGGCAGTGGTGTGTGTCCGGGGGAGGGCTTCTATCCCTCTGATGTGCGACTACTAGTCAGGTGGGAGTGGACCAGTGGTAATGTGTGTGTGGAAGTGTGGGGGGGGGGAAACTATCTCTCTGATGTGAGACCACTAGTCAGGTGAGAACTGATGGTTGGGACTTAACAAAAGTGGTCGCAATAGCGAGGTGGTCGTTGTTGAGGGGTGGTCGTTAGCAGGGAGTTGACTGTATTAGTTATGGTTGCAAATCCATTATCTTGCATTTGGAGTATATATCTTGCTTTCCTGTATTACCTCAGAGATTAGTTGAATTTCCCGCAGTTAATTTTCACATGAATCCATTATCTCTATTATTTACAAGAAAGAAACCAAATCAACAATCAATGTACTATAGATGCCACAGTAACATTGCTACTTTCAAAAGATAATGTCATAAATTGAGTAAATTACTGCAAACATGAATGAATCCTCAGTTCTAGTGTGTATGACTGAAAATAATCTATAAAGTCACTACTGGGTGTGTTCTTACAAACCTGCAGACAATGATGAAAACCAAGCACTGGGAATTCATTTGATTCAGTGTATTGTAGTATAGGATCGACTAATGCAGCAAATTGTATAGATGTTCAGATGCCAAGTAGAAAAAGCCTGGACCAAAACATGCTGATAGAATTTCCTGATATGCAGTGATGTCAATCTTTGTCCATCTATGAATGTTGATCAGTTGATTCTGGGTGCAAACTAAGAAAGGTTCATTCAATCAAAGTGTCACTAACTTTTATTACTTATACAGGTCTTTTGAAGTTCTTCAGCTCTAACAATTTTGCTAAAACTAAAAGAGAGTCAAGGAATGCTTGACTCTGTAGGGGCATGATATTACATATTAATCTCATACACAGTATTTCCGGGTAACGTCTACTTTTTACTCGGCTTCTCTACCTGGAGCTAGCGCACACAGTTCCTGGGAGAGGACTCAGGTCCTCTCCAGGTTACTGTGTGCCGCTCTCAGGTCAGCTGCCGACCCACCCACCTGGTCACGTGATCTAAGGGCGGGTGATATTATAAGACCTTTGTGTTTACCTGCAAGTCAGTGCAGGCCTGACTGACGATAGACTTCACTATGTCCAACCGTGTGGACAACGTTGTATACTAAGACTATACTGAGTGTTTCCTATATTCGTATAGAAACCTGATTACCTGTGTGTATTGATTCTACACTGATTGTTCCATCGTTAACTGCCGTTCTCATTGTTCCTTAGGCTAGAATAACTACGAACCACCACAACTCTATAGATCAGCATTTTGTAAGGAGCCCAGCATTGCCTCCTCATCACCCCCCCCCCCCCCCCATCCCCAAACATCGCTCTCTTACCTACCACTAGGTCCTCAGTGTAGTGTAAATCTGAGAGCAGAGCCCTGTGTTTATGTACACCACAGTGGGGATGGGTTTATTATAGAACACAACTGTGCTACCGACAACATTTGGGGCAGTGAGTGGGGAGTAAAACATGAAGCTTTACACCAGGATCTCAGCCTAGTGATTGATATGCTTTTTTTTTGCATCTACTTAAGAAGGTTGATTTTAGTGTAAAGTACTCTATGCTCAAAAGGTTGATAATCAATTGAGTGTCTCCCATGAAATATATTAATGACAGATACACAAGATTTGTACATGATGGCTATACATGCATTACCAATTTGTACATTTTCCTGGGCTCCTCCCAAACTCCTGGCCAAAAATATGCACATTGAATTTGTTGGGGGATTGGCAACTGTTTTGCCGTCCCCTATGGTATAGGTTAGTCATGGTGACCCAGGCCCCGCCTGACTTAGCACTCCCATCCACCTGTCAGTATAATATAGAATGATTGATGATGTAAGTGTCCTTTGTATATGGCCTGCACATACAATTACGCTTTGCATTTACACTCTACTTCTTCCACTGCATTTAGCTTCCATTTAAAAGCTCTGAATTAGATTCATCTAAATAAGTTATATTGCACTAGTGGGGGAGAGTCTGATGATTGATCGGCAGATGTCAGGGGTCAGGCATGCTAAGTGGCCACACACTATGACTTAAATGGGTCCTCCTCTCTGTTTCAGGCACAAAGGCATTGCACATCCAATTTACATATTTTCCAGGTGGCCGTTGCATGGTAAAGTATGAAGAGTATTAATTAGTTGGTATTTTATGGCAATACAAGCTAAGTGAGGGTTTCCTCTTTCAACCTATCTGCAACCTGAAAACGCTTTATAAAATCTGCTTCGGGCCCAGTACATTTGACTGAAAAAAAGCCTTGCCATTCATCATTTCACTGTGCTGAAATCCTCCTAGTTGTTTAAATAATTCATGAGGTTCACTCCACTAGAAAAAGAAATCCAATGTCACTCCAGCTCAGTGACATATCCATTGATTATTGTTGTATTCATTCAGGGACAGGACATACCTATATAATAGTTCATGGAATGTTCTGTAGTTGGGCAGCTGGTGGTGTGTTCAATATGTCACACATCGAAGGTCATTTGTTCCCCCTTCCTGAACCCATACCCACAGCACCTTGTTACCCTCTGTCCCTGACTCTCATTCATTGTCCAACTTTCCTTTATACGGCGGGATACATACAATCAAATTCATTTTACTTATGTGGAGGAATATTTTTACATATTTCTCCATTTTGCAATGGATGATAGGGTGTGATATTGGAGTATGCAGACAAGTGGTAATAAAGATTACCCAGATTGGCATAATTGCAGAAAAGCAGCAGGGGCAGCCGGAGGGTCTACAGTATCTCTTAGCAATAAAGGGTGTCCTTAAATGCCATTTATGTTGCAGTGATAGGTATTTACACTGTAACTAATCCCATCCATGCATAGTTCTTTATGTCTGAAAGTAGTGGACTAATTAAAGCCTGAGTATTGAACATTAGGCAATACAACTTGTTGTTTTGCGTTCCTATGGTTTGTAATGGGAAAAAAAACTCCAAACTGTGCATACACAGATATGTTTATGATGATCATGGTTTTGTGTTTTATAAGAAACCATCGAAAATGCATATTGTTGTCTATGGAATGAGGGACATTGAACAAAGACATGAAACCATACAGTTATTCACAGTCAATATTTTCAGAGCCATGAATGGACAATCAGCATGTTTTCAATATCTGGACGCCATGTGTAGCAACAACTCCCACTGTTCATATTTACTTCAGACAAACACAATCTGCAGAATTCAGTAAATAGAGCACAATGTAACACAAGGTGGAGCCAAGAAATAATTGATCACTGAATAAACATTAAAAAGCAATTGATGATTGTTGGCAATGAATCAGGATATATATTATACTCATATTTCAATAATTTAGGCTGCTACCCAAAAAGGGATTTAGATCTGTTTTGAAGTACTTAGGAATAGGAAAAGCGGAAAATCAGAGATTCAGAATCATTCAATATTCATCAACATATTAGTTCAATTTTAAACATTGATATTTCCAAGCTAATGTATTCAATGACTGATATAGCAATCATTAGTTCTAGGCAAAAACTTGTTCTATGCTGATGCAAATCAGATGCAAATGAGTATATATAAATCCCCTTACTTCCTGTAGTATCACTAAATATCCCCCTAAAGCAACAGTATGTACACCCAACACACAAACACAGTGTTTACAGTGTGTAGATGCAGCTTCTACCACCTGCCTCTTTCCTACACGTGGGACCATTATTGTATATGACAGTACTATTGTACTTAACAATCATAGTCCGATCCCTTTTTTGCTCTGAATGAATTGGGATTGCGGTGTACAGCCCTCGGAACCTGTTTTCTGTGCTGTATAGATCCCACCCTAATGCACTAATCTAGGCTGAGGCAGTGAATGGAGGAATTTGTATAACTGTATTGTACTTGTCCATTACCTGCATTGTGCCTCCAGTATATAGTTGTGACATTTAAATGATGCATTGATTTAACTAATGGACTATATGTATGACTGAATAATATTTAAACTTAAAATCCTATGTGAAAATACCTAACCTAGAAATCTCATTTAACACATATATAACCTGATGATCATACTCAATAAATCATATACATTGTTTAAAGAGCACTGAAACTTTGACTCTCTCAAAAAGGGGAGAGTGGAGAATAAAAAAATAGAGAGTGAGATAATCGAACGGGGAGAGTGGACAGCTGTAAAGCGGAGATTTCGAAAACAGGAAGACTGCAGATACCGTATTCGACGTAATAAGCGCACAGTGCGCTTAAAAATTTATTATGGACACCTTTTAGTAGTTAAGAGTTTAATTGGGGTAAAAAATTGAGAAAATTCTTGGTTATTTCTAGTATAAGAATCGGCCCAAAACGGGGGGTGTGCGCTTATAAGGGGATGAATTTTTGAATTGACCTGACTTGTGTCCATGCTTGTGTATTGTAGGAATCGATTGAGCATACTAAACGTTTTTCAGATAAAATAATATGTGTTACAAGTATTGGGAAAATATTTCATAAGTTAACTGTTGATTTACAGATATACAATGTGGAATAGTAACCGTGATTTAATATACAACAAACAGTTCATGAACACAAATAGTTTATAAAAGACACATTTCCATTTTAACCATAATGCATTAAATATTTACGGGTGTAAGTTTCAGCCGAAAATGAAACAGTTTAGTTTATTTCACTTAAACATTATCAGACATCCTATTTTCTGCACATCCATTAACAAGTTTTCACTTCTTTGTAGAACATGACGATTTAACTCCACAAGTTCTGGGATTTACTTTGATGTTAAAAATCAAATTCCTCCTTATGGTTTCTTACCTTCCTCCTGCTTCCTGCCGACCCATCTCTCTGCAGTTTTATATGTTATCTCTTCACATTGAGACAGTTGTCAACATTTACACACCGCCCATAATTAAAGTATATTACATGCCTCTAGTACTAACAGACCATAAACAAGGTACATTAGGATTGACACTGAACGGGCCCCAGGAGGAGGAGAGGTGGGCGAGCACCTTGTACAATGGCATGATGGTGCTGGAGGTGAAAAGTCAACAGTAAGTACTGTGGGTGTGTTTGAAACAGTTTGGTGCACCAGCTGGTGCTTTCTCCTGTTAGAAAAGTAAAAGAATGGTAACCTGTGGGTCGGGGAGTAATGGGCTGTAGATAACTGTGGTGGTGCTGGCAGTTACATACTGGAAGCCCAATCATTTCAATTAGAGGATAGTATGATAATATGTATACTTCAGAGGTCATTATACAGCAGAAGGGACTTAGTCAGAGATTTAACATGGGGGGGGCATTCCGTGTTATACAGAGAAATCTGAGTTCTCTTAGGGGGCAGTGCTATGTGTAGAGAATACCCTTCATGAATAGAAGATAATATGTGTGAGATTCTGCCAAGTGCTTAACAGCCTTGCATTGAGGTGAACCATTCACTGTCCGTGAGTCCCGAGGGACAAATAGCAGAGACAACAAACAGTCCTCACACCCCACAGACACTACATAGCCACTCGAAGAAAAGGGGCTAAATTCAATTTCCTTAAAAATTTCCGTCACGTTGTGTTGTTTTTAGTGAAGTGTAGTGTTTAACACTTTGGTGAGGGTGACTGTAGAGGTGGCAAAAGAACTGGAATAAACACATTTGGGAACACTTTCCTGTGCTGATTGGGGAATGTTTTGAATACACACACAAACACATATTAACATTTTCCATAACTCCATATATTTTGCAAACCACCTTTCGTACAGTCCAAAAAACCTGCAAACCACAAAAGTGACTGATTTCAATAATCTTCAACATAGAAGCTGCTATTTGTGGTAGACCCTACAGGGACATTTGACCCAATGTAGACAGGAGCTCAATACCAATGTTGAGTATAAGTCACACAATGGCCCAAACAGAAGATTTTGAGTTTGCAGTACCCAGAATTTCAATATTTAGTTTGAGTGAGATAAAAGTGTTGTACAGATCAAGCATAATACCAGACATGGTTCAAATTGTCACAATCCTACATCCTTTATCTATTGATTGTACTCAATTATTGTGAATAGTGTCAAGTAGCATTGCCACGACTCCCCAGAATTGAGTTGAGTCAAGTAAAATAAAAGATAGTTATACACCTGCACTTATTGCACTGAGGTGTGTAAGGTTTAATCAGGCTATGATCTAATTAGCTAAACTGATAGTGAGGGCAATGTACATCCTCTCACTGGCCTCAGTTCAAGAAACACTTTTCATCTGTTTGAAGTTGTCAATTTAGGTTAAGCAGATCAGCTCAAGCAGATCAGCTCAAGCAGATCAGCTCAAGCAGATCCTAGTTCATATCATATTATTATTTGCTTCTAAGACCCAAGCAAATGGCTGATCTGCTTGAGCTTTCCAGAAGACCAGCAATCTGTTTGACATTTTAAGAAGAAGCTCAAGCAGTTCAGGTACTTCCCTAAATAAGCTGTTTTGTGAACCACAACTTTTAGCATATAGGCTCTGCTTGAGCTTGCAGCTTCAGGATCCTGTTTTGTTAACTGGGGCCTGTTTAGATTGATAAGCCATCCCTACTGCCCCTTTTCGCAATTCAAAAGCATTAACCCTTTAAGGGCCGCTGCTGCCTCTGGGCAGCATCTAAACTACCCTTGAAAAACCGCTGCTGCCATTGGGCAGCAAAATTGATACCCTAGGGCATCAATACCACTAAATTACAGCTCCTACTATGAAACAAAGAAAAAATGTTTGAATCAATCCAAAAATATTTAACAATAATACTCAACCCCTTCTCAAAAAGGTGTAAATTCTGTCTCCAATACAAATTATTTCACTCCTTAGCCACTATCCCAGGGAGCACATACTTGCAAAGTTTGCATATTCACATGGCATAGGGCCGGTGGTTAAGTCCCAAATGACATATTTCAAGGCCAGCAGGGAAAGGGTTAAGACAACTCCTACTCAGCTCATGCCAGTAACTATAAGGATAAAACAAGTGGGAACTTGTTCCCGGGACCAGTACTTACAGCACTGACAATAAAGCTCTCTTGAGATCTTGGTTATGTTGTTGTTAAGTAGCATTACCAAAACTCTCTAGAATCAAGTTGCGTTAAGTAAACTAAGCTAGTTATACGCATGCATTAATAACACTGAGGTGTGTGAGGTTAAGTCAGGATATATCCAATTAGCTAACCTGATAGTGAGGGCAATCACCATAAGGGCAGATCGTATCCTCTCTGTTTACATTGCCCAGGCACCCCTACTGCCTCTTTTCCTATTCAATCGAACAGGATTAAAGATACATTACCACCTCAATCAACCAAAAATCAAACATACCCAATAAAAACCCTTATTAGTTATTCCCTTTTCAATTAACAGGCCGGTATCCTAAGAAATTAAAATGTTTATAATGCACACCTTGCTAATTCTTATTTGTGTCAGCTGTCACTTATATATATATATATATATATTGTGCATGCTTTTCTCAAATAGATACAAAACATAAGCACAGCTATGTGAATATATACTATTTGCCATATGATTGGGGGCACAGATATAGGACTTGTGTTACTGTGCACTCATACCTCTTCAGAGACCCTGGCTCCATGTTCTATGTTCTTCTTATGATCCTGCCAAGTGTTGTCACTGACAATATGGGACCTGGATATCAAATGGGTCATGCCCCTACCATCATAGAGTGCATTTTGGGAGTTATAACATTGCAATAAAAAGCCGATATTCTACAATGTTTCATTCTCTGCAGTAACTACTGTGGTGTAGTTTGATATGGACTTAAACTGTTTAAGGGATGTATTCTTTGCATTGCTCTTTTGTATGAATGCAGGATTGGCTAGTAACTTGCCAGTGCTACATTTTAGTTATGTTATCATAAACAACCTATTTGCTATTTGTGATACAATTACTGTTAATGTGGTATCTGACACCTCCTGATATTGATATTGCTTTAACATAATTCTGTCATCAGCAAACATTGATGTCCCAATAAGGCCCATCATTATAAATGTTGTGACATGACTTATACAATGACAGTCTCTAACAACCATATCAATTTAATTCTACCTGGGCTCCAGTGTAATTACATCAGGTTTAAGGATAAACCATGTTTGGCAGGATCCCATCATATAAGGCCAAAGGTAGTGATGGTAGAGGATCAGCTTTAATGATAGTGCCAGGATGTCATGACACTTAAACAAGTATTAAAGAGGAAAAATAAAAAATGCATCAATACTATGCTATAACTTGCCCTGATACATCAACATAGACATTGGTTAACATCTTGTAGAAGGAGCCTTGTGTGGCAGATTCTGATTGTATCTGTAACAGATCAACACGCAGCTCTCTAGGCCCGGCTGTCAGGTGATCTAGAAAGCAGATGAAATTTTTAAAAAAAAGTTGGTATGGCAAATGAATACATCGCAATGATATGAATAGGTCAGTGCAGCATCAAAATAGAGTATTTGCTCAACTTTAGTGAAAGCAAAGATTTCAGTGAGAAGATAATGATGTCAAGAAATTCTCAATTAAGCTTTATATGAGCATTGAAAAGTTTGTTATCAATTTGGAAAATGAAAGTATTGGTTAAATGTTTACGAAGATGCCACTTAAGGTAAAATGTGTGGATGGAAAATAGGGCAGGCTCTCTCTGAAAGTGTCATATTTCTTGAAAACAGTTAGGACTAATGAGAATTTCTGGCAGTAATTAATTCTGCTAGGACAGTGTTGGAGATGTATTTTACCTGGTTATCTGTGGACAAATAACAATGGCCTGGTAATACTGCCATCTCGTTTGCTCTTTAACAGTCTTAGTTGCATTAGCAAATCTCAGAATTAATCAAAGCTGCACGATAAAGCATTTATCAAAAACTGAATTAAACTATCATATTTTAGGAACGGCAAAGTATAGAAAATCCTTGTTTTTGTTCAGCTTCCATTTTATAAATATAGTATTTCAATAACACAATGCAAAGGACAAAAATATTTACTGACTTTGCCATAATATTGTGAAGGCCACACTCTTCTGCAAAATAATGAACAGGAACAAGGAAAAGTCATCATTGTTAAGAGAAAATGACATTGTCCATGCCAATACACCACCAATACTGTGAATTCTGAAACAATGCAGCAATCCACAATCCATCAATTAGAATAGCAAAAAAAACTTGATAAAAACGATTGGTGCTCCTGCCCTAAGGGGCCCTTCAGTCTGGTCTGAAAATTGTCAAGTTAGGATTCAACCGATAACTAGACAGAAAAAGAGCTGTCATAACCAAGTGTGTGGAGATGGAACTTGGCTGTTAGGACTAGAACAAAATGCCCGAAAAGGCGGCAATACAAATAGCTCACTGCACAGATGCCATTACGTGAGAAGATTGTGACAAGCCTAGCTCGATAAAGCTGAACAGTTATAATCATCCATTCACTATCTATCTACTGTATCAGTATTTTTTTGATGACACCAACAAAAATGCAGACCTGTTTCAGTATTTACCCTGCCATGTTTTCTTGTAGGCTCTTCATATGCTTGACTATAAAACCAAAAGTGACCACTTTTGTCTATTGCCTGAGCCTCACGATTATCGTAAATTCGCTCATACTACCCTTGGGATGTACACGAACCAAAACTCAACTTTCATTTAATACCAGACACGCCTTGATATGGTGCAAGTTATATGAGGGTTTTAATCACTATAGAACAGTACTAAACAAATTTTGATCCAAAAATGGAATTCAGGATTCTCTGGAGTTGGGTGTGTTGGTTATACATGAAATGCGGGTAGAACGCAGGAATTTGTGGTATATCTCATGGTTTGTTTCCTTTAGCTGCAGTTTTGATCCATTTACCTTTCAACCCAACTGTAGGATAAATAGATTCGGAGATACTCATAGGGCAATGTATAGAATGATGAATCTGTTTCCTAAACTTCAACAGCAATAACTCACTGACTGATTTACTTGTTGAAGCTCAGAATCCTGGATTCAAATAATGAAGTTGACTGCAACTTCAAAGACAAATTTATATCTAAAGAAAATGATCCGGAATCCTAGATCATTTTTTAATGAGGAGTGTGGGTCTCAGTCCCACTATGGAACACGGGGCTGAACGTTTTTTTTATTATTTATTTGAAACATTTAAAGTATAATTACCCCTCTATTGCCATAGTTATATTACATATTAAATAAGTGAACATGTACAATATTTCAATGTGCATTAGGCAGATATTAACACTAGTAGTAATTGAGCAAGATTGCGATTCGAACCCATGTTCTCCTTAGTGATGAAAGACAGGAGCAGAGTATAAAAGGGCCGGTGTAGGTATAATCCCCCAGACTGAAAATGCAGAATTAGGGCCTAAGGCTATAGCCGGGTGAACAGTACCACAGACACGTAGGAAGCATGATAACAGAGGCACTGTATTACTGGTGATAGAAAACAGTTGTGAAAGACTCTGAAGCTTCTAAAGTAACACAAATCCTGCCTGTAATAACATCGGCTGGAATCAAATGGGCGATCCATTTTACATCTTTATTTACAGACCAATAACAATAACAATAAAGCAATCTAGTTTTCTCACGAATACTTTGCTCGCATCAGCATATTTCTGGGTCAATCAATTCTGATGATATTCATCAGATTGGTTGCAATATCCAGGGAAATAATGCAAGTGAATACAAACAGCTACATATAGACAACATTTATCTTTGGACAGATTATACAAAGAACAGTATTACTCATCATATGTATTGCGCAATAAAATGTATCCATTACTTATTGTAGAATTTGGTCATCGTACAGAAATACCTTTATTTTGATGCCTATCTTTGACCTGCCTCTAATTATAAGGGCACACATGAATCTTTATGAACATATTCATGAATCAGATTGAAATGTTGCAATGTTGGTGATGAGATAGACCAAGTGTTATTCATGATATTTTTTCCATTATTAATTCATTTATTTTATGATCCACTCTACTGGATAATAAATCAATATTGAGGACTGTTTTTTTCTCTGTATGTTTGTATCAAGTTTTATAATGGGGCCTAGAATGCTCTTTGAAGCTAGATCTATTATCCATAAACCATTGGAAACCTGCAAAAGATACAGCCTGGGTAAACTACTTGCTGGTGCTGCATTGATGCATCATACTGACACTTTGGTGGCATCTTAACCACGCTGGAATTAAACAGTTATTGAATCTTGAAAGCCATTTTCTTTTTATATAGCTTTTCTCAAAATACTAAAGTAGATTCTCCATATCCCTATGATTAATGGATATGCCTGTGCTTACTGTAGCTGTTGGCTATTCAAAAATAGGCATTGGCTATCGAAAACTCCAGATTCGAAAATAGGTTGTTCAGAAATTACACTTTATTCATTTCAGACGTACGGCTTGTAATCATACAGACGGATAGTGACAATCAAATATACTTCTGAACACCAGTGGTTTATATGAACATACAGGAGGTATACGCTCATGGTCTAGTATATAATTCCCAGAGGTCCAAGGCTCTCTTCCATCTTGGTCGACTCCATATGGACCAGACTCCTCACAGGGAGTTCCGTGTCCGGAGTTATTCACCAGTGCGTCTATCTCCTCCTGTTCCTCCCCAGAGGGTAGAACAGAGAAAGACGCAGGGCGACCAGGTTAGGAGCAGCAGCAGGACTAGGCCAAAAGGGTACAACAGAGTTCGAGGAATCTCTGTTGTGGAGCAGTCAGGCTGGCCGAAGTGCACAGCAAGACTGGGTCCTCAATTAGCAGAACCTCCAGCCTTATATACTGACACTTATGTAATTCTCTCCATTACTCGTAAGGACTTGAGTTCCCGAGGAACTCCGGGTAACCTTGCACTGGTTCATCCGGACCGACACAGTACCCGGGATATCTCGGGTGACACGTGGCGGTCTCGGCTCAATGCATATTACCAGGTCCCGCTCCACCAATCCTCAGGTGCAGGCGTATGTATCTACATACCCGGCACTGGACAGGAGTGCGGCCCGGATACACGGCAACACACATACTCAATATAACCCACACTGGTTCTATAGAAATAGTACAGCGGCGACCCACTACACTACTTATAACAAAACCTGTTTCCCACATGACATATCCTCATTCTTAAACTGCAAAATGTACAAATCGCAATGCAAAATACCAAATAACTAACAGGCAGAGTTGTAACTTGTTGTCCTCTTTCCATGCAAAATATGCATGGGAATTAGCAAAAGCTTTTATTGTTAGAACAAAATCTGATTTCCCATGCCATGGATGCCCAATATTGTAAACTTTTAAGAAATGTTGCCAGCCGCTACCACTCTTTCTCATCAAGAATTAAAAATAAATCTCCATAAAACACTCAGAGCTCGCGGCATAACGGGCCATTCAGTCTAGCTGTCATGCTGAAAGTTAGGATTCATCCTGAAAGACAGAAAAGGCAGCTGTGAGCACTCTGTTCAGGGGTCTGACTGGTGCTTTAAGGACAGTTGGACGACCTGGCTAGCTGAAGTATTACAGATATAATTCTGCATTGACTATCCCCTTCAGGAACCTCATCAACATCAAATTGTCTCAACATCTACTCTGCTACATTTGTTTCATGAGTCCTCTTGACTACAAAACTAAATGCCCACTGATATGTATTGAATGAGCTTTGTGGCTAGGTCTCATAGTTTGAGTCCGAAGTCTGCAAATTTGAGCCATTCCTGCTCCTAGGAAATAGTTCTGGTTTGTCTGCTCATGTGCTTTATTAGCTCAGAAATTAGCACTCTGTTTATTGAGACATTTAGAAAGTCATGTTGAATGCTTAAGCTGCTGAAGTTAATTAATCACAAATAAAATAGGGCAAACATTTGAGGAATACATTTAAATTTTACTACTGAACATTAAGCATAGAGTTCAATGTTTTGGGACCAGAATATTTCTTAAATATGAAGACCACCTGATACCTGTAAAGCAAAGTCACAGCTTCTTTTTGTGTGTTTTTTGAAAACCAATCTATAATCTCATCATGACAAATGATACTTCTTGCCCCTACGAAGAACCAGTGTGCCTGTTCTTACCTATGAGGACTCTTGTTGTGTACCTAACAACATCTGTGCCCCGTGCTACCCCACATGGAGTCCCTACAGTAATACATCAGGAGGGGAGGTAGGTGAAATATGTCATGGCTCTCCTTATCTGCACACTCCAGTGTCCGGCTGCATGACTATCCTAAATCTAGTTTAGGTAACATAGACACAGATTATCCTACAGGGCAAATATATATCATTCTGGTTATGCCCTTGATCTGTGGCCCCTCTACACCATATAGACCACAATGCGCTGCCCCAAAATATAAAGTTGAACTGGACATGTTTTTAGACCACGATATTATGTAATTTTCTAATAGTACATGACTTCCTCAGTTCCCAAAAAAAAGTTCCTGACGGGGTACGGCCTCGTTTGCCCGTAATGGCCGTTTCCATGGCAACCACCTCAAAATAGTGGATACGGCTGTAAAAAGTGCACATTGGCTGTCCATAGGGCTATTTGAGTTTTACCTACCCCCCCTAAATCAATGTTGAGCTTTTATCTGGTCTCATCATGGGGCTGCTAGGGTAAGTGGTTGCCTAGCAAAAGACATTCTATGTGAGAATGTGAGAAACGAGAGGTAATATCAATGATATAGCTAATCTGTGGATAAAATACACAAATACTGTACAAACTCAGCAGCACTGTTAGTGGTTCCATTATTAGTGTGTTTAATAGTACCAGACAGGACAAATTGTCTTATCCCTATTCCAAATGAACCATTGCAGCTTTCTCATTTAAAGTCCCCAGGCTCCTATCCTTCTTCATATTCCCCACCTATTTACTGAGAGAAAACAGTGTTTGGTTCCCCACTGCAGGGCATCATTTCTCCATTATTCTAGAGCATATGACTGGCCTTGGGCGACAATATGATCTATACACACATCATCTACTGCTACGAATATTGAGGTATTGCACATCTGTTGTTTCTTTTTTGATTATTAACAGTTTGCATTGATTTGATGAGAAGAATGAACCACTATCAAATGCAACAACCAATATAACCAATGTCAATTGTATAGGAGAATGGCAATGTAGAAGATGAACAATAAATTTCTTAATCTTTTATTACTTTGTTGATATAAAGGGTCTTGGCTTGGGTTTCAGTATAACTCGGCTGCTTGATATTCACCTTTGATAACCTATCAGTGTAGGTACTTTGTATGCTATCATTGTGTGTCTTCATTTCAAAGAAAACAAAGAACCTTTAGAGAAAAGTACATGAAAGAGAAACATCATATCCTTGTTTCATTGGAATTCATGAGGATTTCCTTGTACACAAAAAGTGCTCTTTCTTTTTTAAAGTCCCTCACTTATCAAAGGATTTCGAGGGCATCCTTCTATAAGGTAAGAATAAAAATAAGGCCATGAGAGCTTTCCATAAAACCCTTTCAGCCAATATGCAATCCCATTTCCTGCCATCTCTCTATATTTTAGTAAGAAACCCTTGGCATCACTTCACTGTTTTATGATTGAAGCCTTTAAGCTGTTCATGAAGCATGTTGCCAAACAATGACAATTGTCTTCATGATGCACAAATGCAGTTGGCATGATGCACCAACATAGCTGATGCCAACACTACAGCAGTTTATGAGCTGCACAGGGGCTGCATAATGCATGGGTTTCACACTGGTCAGTTACTCAGCAGGGCTGTTTGAGTACTGGACACTGCTTTGTCCATGCATCATGATGACAAAGGCCATGCTCTAGTAATACATTAGAAGACCCTTAAAGGGTTGGAAAACATCAAAGACTTGATAGATGTTTGGAGATGAGAGAGAGGGATAGAGTGTAGTAAAGATATCAAGGACACAGTTGTTTCCTTTGATTCAGGTCTCTTTCTTCTCCTTCAGTGGAATCATTTTACATAGTATAGAGCCTCCTTCAACAATGATTGCTGCTTAACCTGTACAGTTAAATCAGATTGGAGCCTTCATTTCAAAATCAAATCTCTTTCCATCTCACTATGGATTTGATACCACCTCACTATCAGCTCACATTTGCATGAGAGAGAGGAACAGTGATTAGTAGGTGCAACATTTCTGTGTGCAATTGATGTATGTTTTGTTTCAATGAAGTGGGTGGTTGGCCTTATTACAATTCTAGCTGCTTGCAGCCACATCTTCAATTTAAAACCAATTACTTTCTCTATCGGATACGTGTTTTTACTTATCTAAATGGACAATACCAAATTGACAACCTCAGTTTGTTATTTCTGATCATCAATATATCATAGCGCTGTATTCATTGATTGTATCTAATACTTAATTTGCGATCCCTGTAAATGCATCATATATTAATATGTAATGCAGCAAATGGGAATTAATGCTATCAGAGCCATTCAAAAGTGGCTTGATGTCAGAGGATTTGGAAAGTTGGCATTCCTAACAGAAAATCAAATGGTGTGCTTAGATCATCCTATGTGGTTCCCTGTGCCTGAAATACAATATGTATTATAGTACCTTTCCAGAAGATGGCAGTCGCTTTGTTACTGACTAGTGACCAATGCGGCAAGAAAGGGTGACTTTTGAGAAAAGTTGTTGATAAGTAATTGAACATTTCTGAACCTGTGGGGCCAGGCTATGCAGGTAAGCTGCCTCATAATTAACTGTCCTATTCCTGTCCTGCATCTCACAATCAACACCTTATCTTTATATCAGCCTGTGGACTCTGGACTCACAGGCTTCTTGCAGCAACCTTGTCATCAAAGGGAACATGTGAGACTGGAGAGGGTTATTGACTAGCAGAGAAGGAGGTTAAGAGGACAGGCCAAGTAGCTGCTATAGGTAGCCTGTATAAGGAGCTTAGTGAACGCCTGTTCATTTCAAATGTGAGGCATTATTTTAGTGAATTTGCTGGAGCATGGTCCTACCTACTGTTTGCAACCCTCAAGCATTGTAAGAGATCTCCCAAGAGTAGATTATGAGTAGCGTTCTAATGGGGAGCATAAATAATAGTCCGTAAACGTAGAAAAAACCCAATAAATTGGAGGCCCATTAAGGTGGTGAAAATAAACTTCTTTGTTTAGTTTGATAAACAGGAAACACCAGCCTTTTATTACTTTGACTCAACACCCATCTTGCAGCCTCATTTCCTTTTCCTCAATGATTTGAGGCTGATGTGGTCCAATTTCTATCAGTGTTCATGGTGTAAGAAATTGGATCGGTTTCATCCAATTTGCTTGCATTATACGAGGGTATAGGTCACCAGGGTAGTCCAATCCACTTAGCAAAGTACCCAGTAGTGATGCGGTGCTAACTGCTATGGTTCTGTCTTCATTTTTGTAATATCATCCCATTGGTTTCTCAGCTAAAGATAAAATTCATTCACCATTCACTTCACCGTATAAAACATTACATGCTGTGGATAAAATACTCTACAAGACCAAAAGTTCTTTTTTTTTTATTCCAATCAAATTGATAAAAATCTAAATCCACAAGGGCAGGAGACCTCAATGCTTCAAGGCAGGTTGCCCTTGACTATAGATGACCCCTAATATGCAATGTCTGAAAATAAGTTTCTTCTAAATAGGAGCTTGCACAATACTTGGGATCTTGTCTTGTGAACCAAGAGGGTGCAATGTGCCCTAATGGTGATTAGCCTCACTACCGACTAGATAAGTGGGTTATATCCACCCAATACCCGACTCATCTCTGTATAATTAGTGCCAATTTGCACCATGGTTAGGCCAGAGACCTTATATTACCCCAAACTGATAGCCTCTCCCAGTCTCCAGGTTAAAAGCAACAGTAATCAATGAATTTACATCCAACAGCAATATCATTCATGTTTGTAACCAAAGTATAACTTAACACAATTAACTAAAACTTATTTCAACTTGGTCCAATGTGTGTCTTTATATATTAGTTTGGGTGACACTCCATAGCAAGGATTAGTTCCAATGACCACTGATGTCTTAAATGCATGAAAATCGTTTTAGTAAGTGATTTTTATCCTATATTTTCATTCCAGAGCAACCCACTACACCACTGGGACTAAGGTACATCCCTTTAAACCTTTATGTCCACTTTATGTCTACACAGCACTCCATTGCCAATGACCCCTCATCTCTACACCTAGACTCAGAACTGAAGTATAGGCTGCAGGGGGTAAATGGCACTAGTGTCCTCCACAGTGTCAGGCTTTTACCCTAATACTACCAGCCCCCTGTCAACCATCTCTAGCACAGGACACTGTTAGGCCTGTGGTTTGAGATTAACACCGTGGTGCAGCACTGTGTACACCTTAGTGTAAAGCTGCCTGCTCTAATCCTCCCCTTGAGGTAAACGTGACAGACAGCCAATTCTGCCATTGACTTCCTGTCCTCCTGGGGGCCATGGATGATTGATTGTCACCACAACCCTAGAAACCTGCCATGTCAGCTGGTAGTTTCCTCGACACTGAATGTTGGAAGTGATAACAGTTTGCCTATTCCTCACAATTTTTTTTATCCTGTCAATATTTTTGACGAAAACATTGCCAAATACTTGAAGATACAGATACGTTAAACAGTTAAGCACTGCATTGAACTAGATATGAAAAGGGGACGTGACTGAAATATTAAGGGAAAGATTGGCGTTACTCCCCTTGTCTATTGGCCCCTGTGTACCTTTACCTGGTGATGCTACTAGGTTTTCACAACCCTGTGTTCAATAGGAGGCTGTTTCCTGAACTTTTAGGTGTAATACTTTTTCATTGGCTCATAATTATAACATTATTACATAAATACTATTTATTTAGGGAAGCCAGCTGTACTATAAAATTCAGCTGAATAATCTCCCTACCATCAATGTAGCAGCACTCTAACTGAGGGTTCACAATTGGCTCTCTACCTTTTGGAGAATATGCTGTGAGGAATAAAAAAGATTACAATATTGCCATTTCCTAGCATTCTCTCTGGGATTTGCAGTGAAATGACAAAGAGCAGTCTAGACGTCATGTAACAGAAGATGTAGGATGAATAATGAGTATCTAAACTTACTGCTGAACTGTCCTGAGCACACTTGTCAAAAGCAGTCTCTGCATGGAAATGCTTAAATGCGTTACAGAAAAGCCAAAACTTTACAGGGTTTGTGGTGAATATGTAACGGGCCAGGAGAGCTCTCGTAAATACTCAAATGACAGCCCTCTAGTTGTACCACTTTGACAGTTTTCTGCCTGACAGTTTGGATAATCCCCTGTACACACTGTCTAGACCTTAGTGTAAAGCTGCCTGCTCTAATCCTCCCCTTGAGGTAAACGTGCCTCGGCAACCTGAACGGACCAATTGTGATAAATAACTGTCGATCTGTAAATAACTGTGTCTGACGGTATCTTCTACCAGACATAGTAGGGTGGTAAAATTTCAAAAGAAGGCTAGAAATCATTTTATGAGGGATGGAATGTTAGGGATTGGCATCCATGCCAGACTTAAAGTTTAACCTATATTAAACAAGTTCAGGGTGGATGCCAGCTGAAATTGTTGTTTTTCTTTGAAATAGGGCCTGATAAAGGGTGGCCAATTACCAAAATTCACTATTTCTGATGTAGCTTTGAATCTCTAGCATTCTTATCTGCAAGCGATGGTGAAAATGGTAGATTTCTGTAATGGCAACCACAAAGAGACCTATAATATGAAAGTCATTCATTGGAGAGGTCATGTGATGTCTTTATTATGTTGCTAGACCCTGAAAATGTGGATGTATCCACTTTCAAAGAATGTTTATCACCCTTATTCACAGAGATATAGCAAACACTGTAAATCTCTACAATGGCTGCCATATGTCAATACCTATAATTGGTAAACTGTGCACTGGAGAGGTCATGTGATGTCTTTATCATGATCCTAGACCCTGAAAATGTGGATGTAGCCACTTCAAATTAATGTCTACCATCCTTATTAGGAAAGCTATGAAGAAAATGGTAAATTTTGATAATGGCTACCATTATTAGGCCTATAATGGGTAAATTATGCATTGCAGAGGTCATGTGATGTATTCATTATGTTGCTAGACCCTGAAAATGGGGATGTAGACACTTTAATTGAATGTCTATCATCATTAGCTGTAAAGCTATATCAGAAATAGTGAATTTTGGTAATGGCCGCCTTTATCGGGCCCTATTTCAAAGAAAAAGGATAATTTCAGCTGGCATCCACCCTGTACTTGTTCAATATAGGTCAAACTTCAAGTCTGGCATTGATGCCAATCCCTAACATTCCATCCCTCATGTGGTAAAATTTCAAGATTCTGCCACCCTACTAACATATTTTTCTCATTCTTTGGCTATTAAATGAAAAAGTTCCCTTGTAACATTTTTAGTATGCCAATAAAAATATCAACAACAACAACTAGATACTAAATGTCTGCAGGCTAGTATAGTGCGTGGAGATACAAGAGAACATGGAAGGGTAGACCCTAAGACAAGTTGGTGTCTGGGGGTTTTTAACAAGATTTGATAAGATTATTCTAGGTGGATGGTGAATGGGGGATTTTCCAGGTGCGAGAATATATGTCTGTTCATTTCAAGAATAAACCTCAGGTATCCTTATAATATACCAATCTGTCCACACAATAGGACTATGTGAAGTACAATAAGTTGAGTCAGAACTGATTGCCCGCTACAGGTCGTCAACACCTCTTTTATACCTTGCACTTGGGGTCACAGGTGAGGGTCAACCTCCTACCTGTGAGTGGCACACGGTAGCCAGGAGAGGATCCGAATGCTCTCCCGGGAACTGTGTGCGCTAACTCCAGGCACAGAGACCAAGCCAGATAACAGACCTTACTCGGAAAACACTCTATACAGAGCTAACACACATCATATCGTACCCCTACACAATATTGGAAACACATGGCATGAGAAATTGGATTTCGTCCTAACAATAATGAGTTTTTCTAAATGTTATTCCTTGTTTACTACTCCCATTGATTTATTTGGCAATTTGTTTTTGTTTTAAAATGTATTTGACAAAAGACAGGAAATCAACACTTCCTTCTGCTTTTATAGTTTTTCATAGCCTTTGATATTTTTAGTATCTGTGATGTTTGAGATCATGTGCATATTTGAAGACCTTATTGATGTTTCCTTGAACACTCTATGAGTTTACTCAGTCTGGGTTGGATAAACACATCTCCCGAGATTTTGATTGATTCTAGGACATGCTGATGCAAGCAATAATGTTAATGAGCAAACCAGATATCGTCGCTGCTATTGCCACTGGTGCAGATACAGACAGGTAAAACACATCTCCAGCATTGTCCTGGCAGGATTAATTACTGCCAGAACTTCTCATAAGTCGAAGCTGTTTTGTGAGAATGTGACACCTTTGAAGAAAGGCTGCTGCACGTCAAATCCACCTGTTTTAAGTATTCAAGTATTCAACTGATTTTTATATCTCAATCGATTCCCAATTCATACTAAACTTTTCAACTTATATTGTGCTTAGTAAATTACTTTTAGATATCATAGTCGACTTACACAATGTTTTTGTTATATGAAATTAACACCATAAACCTGGCCACACTGCAGTGATACATAAAATGAAGAGGTACTTGTTCATCATATTGTCTCAAAATATTTTGATGTAAGGAAGGGTGTTGTTAGTATCATTGTTTTCTCTATCACTATTCATTAATGGGATACAGGAAAACAGATCTCTAACAACAACTGAGCCATCAGTTAGCAGTCAGAGTTTTTTATTAATCCTGAATGTTTGGTATATTCTGTGGGAATAAAACAGATTCTAGGACAGCATTTTTCATTACATCTTCTTTCAATATGTCAAACATCATCGTTATCGTGTAACTGAATGCAAGGTGTAACTTTAGATGGTAAAAGCTAATGTCAGTCCCCTTTTATTTAAACTGATACTTTAGGTTAGAACCAAAGATAAACACAGAATTTGTACCACTTTCTGTTTTAACAATGTCCCAAGGTGAAACGAGGTGCAACAATTGAAAGGGTAGTAGGCACACAACTGATATGTTGGTCACAATATCCCACCCCTATGGTTTCTTATCCCCTTTGTGCCTACATGTGTGTAGAGTATGTGTTGACCCCTGGTGCTGTGTTTGTGGGACGTGTGTTACCTTGGTTACAGGTCTCCTCTCACTGACACTCAGCCTCATTCTGGATACCTTACTCATAGTTCTGTCTGCACACACAATGGTGTAGTCTCTAGTCTGTTTCACTATAGCAGGACCATAAGTTGTACTATTTGTTAACCGGAGGTACAATGCAGGGAATACACGAGTACAATACAGTTATGCAGATCCCTCTGTAAACATAACATATCAGTGCATTAGGGTAGGAATGTGATTATTGCAGCTCAGTAACACAACTCTCAGGTCCTACACAAAGTCCAGTGTTAGGGTCATATCAGACCACAATCCGCATTCAGTCAGAAAGAAAGGAATCCAATGGGTCAGTGCAATAGTACTGTATATATATACAGCCCCCAAGCCTCTACTGAGATATGATCAATGTGACCTAGCAATAACAGTCCCTGGTGCAGGAATGAGGCGCATGGCGGAAGCCACATCTACACACAACAAAAGAAACTTGTGATTGTATATTATCAGAATATTATCATGAGGAGTTACGTGGGATCTTTGCATTATTGCTACAATGTCAGGTGAAGAACAGAGAGACCAGGGGCAAAGTCTATTAATACCAGCTCTGAATTGTCTGTGGTGTCAGAAATACTCTTCCTTTCATCTTTATAATTTGATGATTGTGATTGCTGAATCATCATTGTCCTAAGATAGACTCACATGGAGGGACATTTAGTCTCAGCAATAACAGATACATGCAAAAGACAACTGGAAAGCTGTAATAATCTGCACATATGTAGGCATGTGCTTTGAGAATATACTCATTTGTCAAACAGACTTTGGTTAAGGTTAAGGTTAAAAAGGGGTGCATTCATTGAAAGGGTAGTAGGCACACAACTGATATGTTAGTCACAATATCCCTCCTCAATAGTTTATCATCCCCTTCATCCTTATATGTGTGTAGAGTATGTGTTGACCCCTGGTGCTGTGTTTGTGGGACGTGTGTTACATTGGTTACCAGTCTCCTCTCACTGACACTCAGCCTCATTCTAGATACTACAGTCACAGTTCTGTTTGCACATACACAAGGGCCTTTAAGGCCTGGCTCTAGTTTGTTAAGGCATAGCAGAAGCTGACATATATTCAGTACCAAACTGTCCTTATACCTCTGATCATAACATTGAGAAATGTAATTACTTATCTTCTATGTGTCCTTATGTATCAATGAAAATACAAAATTAACAAGAGCAGGGTAGACTTGGGCAACATTGTAGTTAGTGACATTCACCCAGATCTTTGTGAGCCTTGCCAGCCCAGAAGGAAGGTTAATTGGTAGATTTATAGAAATACATACAGTAGTAACATATTGATGTACCATTTGTGAACATTATCCGCGAATACAGTTGACTCCCTCTCTTGCGATCACCCTTTGGACTATCTAAAAGTGGTCGCAATGGCCAGTTGGTCGCTATAGATGGAGTTTGAGATAGTCAGGTAAGTGGGTGGTGTCGTAGGGGCGGGGATGGGGACTTCTGGTCAACCATTGACAGGTGACATGGCAGTGGTGCGTGTGTGGAGGTGGAGAGGGCTTCTATCCCTCTGATGGGTGACTACTAGTCAGGTGGGAGTGGACCAGTGGTAATGTGTGTGTGTGTGGGGGGGGGGGACTATCTCTCTGATGTGTGACATCTAGTCAGGTGAGAACTAGATGAGTGAGAGCAGGGAATTTCTCTAAAAAAAAAAGGTTCAATCTTGGACACAGTGGTCACATTAAAGGGAGAAACCCCCTCTTTTGGACGGGAATTTAAGTGGTCGGAGGGTGGGGTGGTCGCAACCCCTCTAATGTACCAAAACAAAAGGGAAAATGGTTGGGACTTAAGTGGTCACAATGGCGAGCTGGTCGTTGTTGAGGGGTGATCGTTAGGAAGAAGTTAACTGTATTATATTACATCATCTTGCATTTGGAGTTTATATCATGCTTTCCTGTATTACCTCAGACATTAGTTGAATTTCCCGCAGTTAATTTTTACATGAAGCAATTGTGTTGATTATTTACAAGAAAGTAACCAAATTAACAATTAATGTACTTTATTTCTAAATGGTTTGACGAAATATCAAGTCAGGTAGGCCTAAGCACTGATCCTCGTATTTCTCAAAAGCTGAATAACCAGCCCCCGTATTTCCTCAAACCTCCATATTTCGCGAAAACTTCACTTCCGGTCTGGCGTATGGATCACTCCGCCAACTGAGATCAACACCCCAAGCTTGTCCGAGACGGCTGAGTGGTTAGCGTCCTCGCCTCCCACGCGCCGGGCCCGGGTTCGATTCCCGGACGAATCTGGGACGACTTTTGTTTTAAGACGATATCTTTTTTTTTTCATTGACTCCGTTTAGGGGTTAAAATACCATATTTTTGCTTGAAACCAAGCCTAAGATCTACAAAACATCCCATATTTACATGTACAATAGCTGAATTAGGCCCTAGCCCCCCAGAAAATTTGGTTGAGACTTTCAAACATGATGGATCGTGGCGAAATTGAGAAGATAGAAATGTGGCCACTCGGCTTGCAACGGCTGATCGTTGACCCACATTAAGATTGAGACGATGACACTTTTTTTTCATTGGGTTCGTTTGGGGGTTAAAATACCATATTTTAGCTTGAAACAAAGCCTAAGCTGTACAAAACATCCTATATTTACACGTGCAATAGCTGAATTAGGCCCTAGCCCCCAAGAAAATTTGGTTGAGGCTGATTTAGTTGATGGATCGGCGAAAATTGATCATAAAAGTTTCCACGATCAACTTGCCAGCGGTTCAGGCCACTGGTCTTGAACTTAAACTTGACCTAGATTTTTTGGGCGACGATATATTTTTCAGGGATAAAGGACGATTTATACTTTTATCGTCTTCTTTTTCAAAGAAATCAACCTATAAATATTGAAAAGAAGGCCTAATTTATACAAATAAAGACGATGTAGGTGATCGAAGGAGGGGGGACTATTTTTTCGCGCAGGCTTACAGACCGGAAGTGTGTATCGAGCAAGGTGTCATGGCGGATCTGGATGTGTTTCGAGATCATGCAGGTTAATAAATCGTCTTTTTCTCCTTTATTACTTAACAGATTCATTTAAAAATAAATACAGGATTTGTTTAAGTTGTGTATTTCCCCGACAGATTGACATCGAAAGGGTTTATAAAGGGTTTTCAACGAAATACGGGGGCTTGAGATAGAGTATACATGGATGCCATAGTAAAATTGCCACTTTCAAAGGAATTGGGTAAATTACTGCAAACGTAAATGAATCCTCAGTTCTAGTGTGTATGACTGAAAATAATCTAAATAGTGACTACTGGGTGTGTTCTTACAAACCTGCAGACAATGATGAAAACCAAGCACTAGGAATACCTTTGATTCAGTGTATTTTAGTATAGGATTCACTAATGCAGCAAATTGTGTAGATGTTCAGATGCCAAGTAGAAAAAGCCTGGACCAGAACATGCTGATAGAATTTCCTGATATGCAGTGATGTCAATCTTTGTCCATCTATGAACTTCGATCAGTTGGTCAATTCTGACACCATTTAATTGGGTGCCAACTAAGAAAGGTTCATTCAATCAAAGTGTCACTAACTTTTATTACTTATACAGGTCTTTTGAAGTTCTTCAGCTCTAAAAATTTTGCTAAAACTAAAAGAGAGCTAAGGAATGCTTGACTCTATAGGTCAGCATTTTGTAAGGAGCCCAGCATTGCCTCCTCACCCCCCCCCCAATCCCTGGACACCACTCTCTAACCTACAACTAGGTCCTCAGTGCAGTGTAAATCTGTTAGCAGAGCCCTGTGTTTATGACACCACAGTGTGGATGGGTTTACTATAGTACACAGCTGTGCTACCCACAACATGTGGGGCAGTAAGTGGGGAGTAAAACATGAAGCTTTACACCAGGATCTCAGCCTAGTGATTGATATGCTTTTTTTGCATCTACTTAAGAAGGTTTATATTAGTGTAAAGCACTCTATGGTCAAAAGGTTGATAATCAATTGAGTGTCTCCCATGAAATATATTTATGATAGATATACAAGATTTGTGCATGATGGCTATAAATGCATTACACATTTTTACATTAAAAAAAAAGTTTTTCCTGAGCTCCTCCCAAACTCCTGGCCAAGAGTATGCACATTGATTTTGTTGAGGGATTGGCAACTTTTTTGCAGTCCCCTATGGTGTAGGTTAGTCATGGTGATCCAGGCCACGCCTGAATTGGCACTTCCATCCAGCTGTCAGTATAATATAGAATGATTGATGATCTAAGTGTCCTTTGTATATGGCCTGCACATACAATTACGCTTTGCATTTACACTCTACCTCTTCCACTGCATTTAGCTTCCATTTAAAATCTCTGAGTTACATTCATCTGAATGAGTTATACTGCACTAGTGGGGGAGAGTCTGATGATTGATCGGCAGATGTCAGGGGTCAGGCATGCTTAGTGGCCACACACTATGACTTAAATGGGTCCTCCTCTCTGCTTCAGGCACAAAGGCATTGCACATCCAATTTACATATTTTCCAGGTGACCGTTGCATGGTAAAGTATGAAGAGTATTTATTACTTGGTATTTTATGGCAATACAAGCTAAGTGAAGGTTTCCTCTCTCAACCTATCTGCAACCTGAAAACGCTTTGTAAAATCTGCTTCGGGCTCAGTACATTTGACTGAAAAAAAGCCTTGCCATTCATCATTTCACTGTGCTGAAATCCTCCTAGTTGTTTAAATAACATATGAGGTTCACTCTACTAGAAAAAGAAATCCAATCTCACTCCAGCTCAGTGACATATCCATTGATTATTGTTGTATTCATTCAGGGACAGGACCTACCTATCTAATAGTTCATTGAACATTCTGTAGTTGGGCAGCTGGTGGTGTGTTCAATATGTCACACATCAAAGGTCATTTGTTACCCCTTCCTGAACCCATACCCACAGCACCTTGTTACCCTCTGTCCCTGACTCTCATACATTGTCAAACTTTCCTTTATACAGGGGGATAAATCCAATCAAATTCATTTTCCTTATTTGGAGGAATATTTTCTACATATTTCTCCATTTTGCAATGGATGATAGGGTGTGATACTGGAGTATGCGGACAAGTGGTAATAAAGATTCTCTTAGCAATAAAGGGTGTCCTTAAATGCCATTGCTGTTGCAGTGATAGGTATCCACACTGTAGCTAATCCCATCCATGCATAGTTCTTTCTGTCTGAAAATAGTGGACTAATTTAAGCCTGAATATTGAACATAAGGCAATACAACTTGATGTTTTGCCTTCCTGCGTTCATGGTTTGTAATGGGGAAAAAAACTAACTCCCCACCACTCATTTAATAGAACTCTCCAAAATGTGCATACACAGATATAATCATGACAATCATGGTTTTGTGTTATATAAGAAACCACCAAAAATGCATATTGTTGTCAATAGAATAAGGGACATTAAACAAAAGCCATGAAACCATACAGTTATTCACAGTCGATATTTTCAGAGCCATGAATGGACAATCAGCATGTTTTCAATATCTGGACACCATGTGTAGCAACAACTCCCACTGTTCATATTTACTTCAGACAAACACAATCTGCAGAAATCAGTAAATAGAGCACAATGCAACACAAGGTGGAGCCAAGAAATAATTGATCACTGAATAAACATTGAAAAGCAATTGATGATTGGTGGCAATAAATCAGGATATATAATATACTCATATTTCAATAATTTAGGCTGCTACCCAAAAAGGGACTTAGATATGTTTTGAAGTACGTAGGAATAGAAAAAATCGGAAAATCAGAGATTCAGAATCATTCAATATTCATCAACACATTAGTTCGATTTTAAACATTGATATTTCCAAGCTAATGTATTCAATGACTGATATAGCAATCATTAGTTCTAGGCAAAAACTTGTTCTATGCTGATGCAAATCAAATGCAAATGAGTATATATAAATCCCCTTACTCCCTGTAGTAACACTAAATATCCCCCTAAAGCAACAGTATACACCAAACACACAAACACAGTGTTTACAGTGTGTAGATGCAGCTTCCAGCACCTGCCTCTTTGCTACACATGGGACCATTATTGTATATGACAGTACCATTGTACTTAACAATCATACTCCGATCCCTTTTTTGCTCTGAATGAATGGGGATTGCGGTGCAAAGCACTCGGAACATGTTTTCTGTGCTGTATAGATCCCACCCTAATGCACTAACCTAGGCTGAAGCAGTGAATGGAGGAATTTGTATAACTGTATTGTTCTTGTCCATTACCTGGATTGTGCCTCCAGTATATAGTTGTGACATTGAAATGATGCATTAATTTAACCAATGGACTATATATACGACTGAATAATATTAAAACTTAAAATCCTATGTGAAAATACCTAACCTAGCAATCTCATTTAACACATATATAGCCTGATTATCATACTCAATAAATCATATGACCAAATGTCACAGATCATCCTGATTTGAACTTTTTTTCTTCTCCACTCAATAAAGTATTCCATTCATCATATATAGTTATCTTTTTGGTCTAGTATGATTGTACTTGGTTAGATCAATGAGGGAAACCCCAGTTTGACCTGTCAGACTCTCATTTAGGGTGCCAAAGGGCAAAAACACCCCAAATTGGACCTTTTTTAAACAATTGAATGAAAAAAATGAAATTATGCTGTATGTACTGCTCTATAAATAAAGCTATTCGCACATATCTTTTTTTGGCCAATTCCCCTTTATGGTAGGGAACAATTTGGCACCACTTAGGACTATATGATATGTTTGATAAATATTATGTATGGTCAAAAGTGCTGGGGTAGACATGACTGAGCCCAAACAAAACGTGGCCAAAAACATATATTTGTATAGAAGAAATATAAATTAAGTAGGGCATAATAAGCATATATTATTAACCTATACCCAGGAAAAAAAATTGTAAGTCTAGCTTTAACGGCCTTCCCTGCAGAGCCTAGTGAATATCAGTCCTATTTTAGGGGTAGTTTATGAGTAGACACGACTGAGCCATAGTAGACAGGACTGAGCCCTTTAGTAAAAAGATACTAAGGGGACACATTATGTACATCCAGTTACCATAGTAGACACGACTGAGCCCTCCTTTTAAACCTTTCAATCAATATAACATGCCCTGTACCATGTACAGTCAATTCCTATCTTATTGTAGCCCTTCTAGCACAATGATCCTATTAAACGCACCATTTTTACAGGCAATTATCCCAGATACATATACAAATTCATACACTTTATAAAGAGGGCTCAGTCGTGTCTACTTGCACCTACATATGATCCTGTACTGTAGATTCAATAATGATATTTAACCTACCCAAATATAGGGTATCTAATCCCCAATACCTATACTATTTGTATAAAAAATGTTGAAACCCTACTCAAATATTTATTTTTGAGCCCCCTGGCAGCTCAAATCCGGATGATCCCTGACATTTGGTCATGTATAGATTGTTTATAGAGCACTGAAACTATGACTCTGTCAAAAAGGGGAGAGTGGAGAATAAAAAAATAGAGAGTGAGATAATCAAACGGGGAGAGTGGAGAGCTGTAAAGCGGAAAACTCTAAAACAGGAAGACTGCATATAGTCTAGTTTCTATCTCACACCTGCATGCTACAGTCAGATCTGGTTAACACCGCCTGACTCACACAGGAGGGGGTCACTGCTCTATAATTCTTTGAAGCTTTTGAATTGACCTGCCTTGTGTCCATGCTTGTGTATTGCAGGAATTGATTGAGCATACAAAACGTTTTTCAGATAATAACATATGTGTTACAAGTAGGGAGAAAATATTTCATAAGTTAACCGTTGATTTACAGATATACAATGTGGAATAGTAACCGTGATTAAATATACCAAAAACAGTTCATGAACACAAATAGTTTATAAAAGACACAGAGTCCATTTCAACCTCAATGCATTGTATATTTACGGGTGCAAGTTTCAGCTGAAATGAAACAGTTTAGTTTATTTCACTTAAACACCATCAGACATCCTAATATCTGCACATCCATTAACAAGTTTTCACTTCTTTGTAGAACATGACGATTAAACTCTGCAAGCTTGTAAAGTTCTGGGATTTACTTTGATGTTAAAAATCGAGTTCCTCCTTAGGGTTTCTTACCTTCATCCTGCTTCCTGCCGGCCCATCTCTGCAGTTTTATATATTATCTCTTCACATTGAAAGAGTTGTCAACATTTACACACTGTCCATAATTAAAGTCAAATCTCATGTAAGTTTCTCCACCATCATCCTCCTCCCTCCATCTCTCTGGTTGTCACAAGAGCCAAACCACCCACTGAATCACCAGGTAAGATGAAAAGAATGATGGCTCATGACGAAACTTTTCAACTAGGTGGCAGTTTTGATGGCTAAAGGGATAACAAATATATGGAATCTAGGGAAGACATAATTGTGGGAATACAGGGGTAGACACTAACTTTATCAGTCATGAGCCACCTGGGCCCACAGCTTCAAAACCCAGCCCAACGAAATCATTTACTTTAGAAAAAAGAAGAAAATCTTAGGATAGATCAAAAGGTTATCAAAATGTAAAGATTCCTGCTCCTTTTCTCTTTCCAACGGTATATTACATGCCTCTAGTACTAACAGGACTGTAAACAAGGTACATTAGGATTGACACTGAACGAGCCCCAGGAGGAGGAGAGGTGAGAGAGCACCTTGTACAATGGCATGATTGTGCTGGAGATGAAAAGTCAACAGTCAGTACTATAGGTGTGTTTGAAACAGTTTGATGGACTAGCTGGTGCTTTCTCCTGTGAGAAAAGTAAAAGCATGGATACCTGTGTATTGGTGAGTAAACGGCTGTAGATAACTGTGCTGCTGCTGGCAGTTACATACTGGAAGCCCAATCATTTCAATTAGAGGATAGTACCATAATATGCATATTTCAGAGGTCATTATACAGCAGAAGGGACTTAGTGTTAGATTCAACATAGGGGGGGGGGATTCCGTGATGTATAGAGAAATATTTAGAGAATACCCTTCATGAATAGAAGATAATATGGGCAAGATTCTGCCCGGTGCTTAACAGCCTGGCATTGAGGTGAACCATTCACTGTCCGTGAGTCCCGAGGGACAAATAGCAGAGACAACAAACAGTCCTCACACCCCACAGACACTGCAGTTGCCACTCGTAGAAAAAGGGCTAAATTGAATTACCTTAAAAATTTCAGTCACGTTGTGTTGTTTTTAGTGATGTGTAGTGTTTAACACTTTGGTGAGGGTGACTGTGGATGTGCCAAACAAACTGGAATAAACACATTTGGGAGCACTTTCCTGTGCTGATTGGGGAATGTTTTGAATACACACACAAACACATATTAAAATGTTCTAATACTCCATTTATTTTGCAAACCACCCTCCTTACAGTCCAAAAAACCTGCAATCCACAAAAGTGACTGATTTCAAACATCTTCAACACAAAAGCTGCTATTTGTGGTAGACCCTACAGTCACATTTGACCCCATGTATACAGGAGCTTGATGCCATTGTTAAGTATAAGTCACACAATGGCCCAAACAGAATATTTTGAGTTTGCAGTACCCAGAATTTCAATATTTAGTTATTGAGTGAGATAAACATGTTTTACAGATCAAGCATAATAGCAGACATGGTTCAAATTGTCATAATCCTTTATACACATATCTATTAATTGAACTAAATTATTGTGAATAGTGTTAAGTAGCGTTGCCATGACTCCCCAGAATTGAGTTGAGTCAAGTAAACTAAGCTTGTTATACACCTGCATCTGCTACCTGCAATCCATCCTAAGTGTCTTTCATATTCTTAAGCTTCTTGACATTTGCAAAGACCTTGCCTTTGTGGCCATTTTCTATGAAGTGAATCATGATTGGGCGCGTTGACCTTTCTGTCTTGAACCCCTGTCGATACACAGCACTACAGTCAGCGATGGTTAGGCCGGTACCAAGGTCCGAGAGGAGTTTTGTAACAGCTGCTTTTGGGTTTGCATATAAGTCTACTCACTTATTCCCCTCAATACTAAATGTGTACGGCACCTGTCTCTATCGTCTTTCTCTCCCTTTTCACAGATCTGGCTAATGGATGCATCATGCTTGGTGACCTTCATTTATAACAGTTAATTTCTCTTCTAGCTCGGAGATTTTTTGTCTGCGTTCTTAGTGTCTTTTCTGGACCTAGGCTTAGACTGTTGTTGTTCAGGAGACAATAATGCCAGTGATTTGCAGGATAGGATCAGGCACGTCTAGTGCAGCTAAGGGCCTTACCAGGGTTGACTCCAATGGTGGTGGGTTTCCTCCCCCTTGTCTGATACCAAGCATAGTTCTGGCCTGAACTGAGTGAATCCTCCTCCTGTCGCCATATTTTACGTCTATGAGGTACCACAGCACCTTTATGCAATAGGTAGTCCTAGTATTTAGAAGTTATAAGGTAGTGGAACAGTAGAAATAGTGATAATGCACAGAGCCTTTGTGCACGCGTGTGTCTACTGGGCGCCCATTTTCTCTCTGTCCCACCTAATATTATAATATATGTCATAGACTATGTTTACTTCTATCATCGGAAAATGCATTACATTGTGCACTGTACTTCCAACCAAACAATGTCAATTGAAAATGTTAGCTAGGATTCGGTAGAGTAGCATTTCTCTGTAGATTTGAGTTGGGTTTCATATGTCTGTCATATCTTGCAAACCTTTTTATTTACATTTACTCAAAGTGCAGTATTTGGCTGATATAACCCTCATCTTCAAATGTAAAGTTCAAACCCTTATGGCCAATGACCATTGGATAATCCCCTCTCGTATTAATACAATATCATCACAGTGTGTGGAAAAGAATCATTTTTAAAGTGGGACTCACAGAATATCCTTTTCAGATTCTTTTGATTAAGAATTTCTTCCCCAATATATTTAAAATTGATATTGTACCTGCATGCACAAAGGCCAATGACAAATCCCTATCCCAAACAGATTATTGTGGCCATCTTACTCTCAATCCCCAGGCTCCCATCCTTCATTATTTTCCGCACCTATTTGCTGAGAGAAAACAGTGTTGGTTTCCCACTGCAGGGCATCATATCTCCATGATTCTAGAGCTCGGGTATTGGAGTAGTACTTGTGCCATTCCGACTGCCCCTGGGCAACAATATGATCTATGTATACATCATCTACTGCTGGCAATATTGAGATTTAACACATTTGTTGATAAATTACAGTTTTAATTGATTTCCTGAGGAGAAAAGACCAAGAATCAATAAAACCAACATGAATTTTAAAGGAGAAAATCATTGTAGGAAATGAACAATACATTGTTGATATACAGAGTGTCTTGGCTTTGGTATCGGTATAACTCAGCTGCTATCAAATTCTCAGTACAGGGGCTACAATCCTTCTTCCTATTCAATGCCTATTTGCTGAGAGAAAACAGTGATGGTTTCCCACTGCAGGGCATCATATCTCCATGATTCTATGGCCTGGGTAGCAGACCAGCACTTGTACCATTTTAACTGACCCTTGGCAACAATATGATCTATGCACATATCATCTACTGCTACCAATATTGAGGTATTGCATATTTGTTTCCAATTTGATAATTTACAAGAAAGGCAATGTAGAAGATGGAAAATAAATGTCCTGTGTTGACATATTGAGCGTCTTGGCTTAGGTTTCAGTTTAACTCAGCCGCTGGATATTCACCTATGATAAGTGCAGTAACTGTGTATGCTACCCTTGTGACTCTCTTTCAAAAAAAACAAATAACCTTTAGAGAAAAGTATGTGAAAGTCTTTAAAGAGAAACTTCATCCCGTAGTTTCATTGGAATTCATGAGGATTTCTTTGTTCACAAGAAGTGCTGTTTCTTTCAGAAAGTCCCTCACCTATCCAAGGAGTTGGAGGGGCTGCTTCTGCAAAAAGGCCTATGAACCTTGAAACCATTGCCATCAATTCACTATGATATGAATGAACCCTTTAACCCTTTAGGGACACACATTGCCAAACGCCGGCATTTGTCGGTGTGATGCACAAATGCAGTTGGCATGATTCACCAACACAGCACAAACCCTTCAGTAGTTTATCAGCTGCACACGGTGGCCTTGGTCTTACACTGGCCAGTCACTCACAAGGGCTGTATGGGTACTTGCCACAGCTGTGTTCATGCATCATGATGGCAAAGGACATGCTTTAGTAATACATTATGCGGCCCTTAAAGGGTTAGAACACATCAAAGACTTGATAGATGTTCGGAGATGAGACAGAGGGATAGAGTATAGCAAAGAGATCAAGGACACAGTTGTTTCTTCTGATTCAGGTCTCTTTCTTCTCTGTCAGTGGAATCTCTTTACGTTGCATAGGGCCTGTGGGGACCTTACGCCACAAATTTGCCACTAACCCTCAAAAAGATGACTGTTTGAGGCATAAGGGCAAACCACGGGCCACTATACCACAAAAGTGGCATTAAAGCACAAATGCCCTTATGCCACAAACGCCTTTAATGCCACTTTTGTGGTATAGTGGCCCGTGGTTTGCCCTTATGCCTCAAACGGTCATCTTTTTGAGGGTTAGTGGCAAATTTGTGGCGTAAGGTCCCCACAGGGCCTCCTTCAACAATGATTGCTTCTTATCCCTTAAGGTTAAATCAGATCTACTTTAGTGAAGTCATTGTACAGGGCGTTTCTAGTCATCACAGCTAGAGATCTCATTTCACACACAGGGCCTCATAAGTTGCACAGAGATGTTGGATTGGAGCCTTCCTCTCAGAATGAGATCTCCTTCTCTCTCACTATGAAGTTGATCCTGCCTCACTATCAGCTGACAAGTTCATGAGAGAAGGGAACCAGTGATCTTTAGGTGCAACATTTCTGTGTAGAATTGATGGATGCTTTGTCGCCATGGGGGAGGGAGATAAACAATAGCTGTGTAAAATTCAGCTACAAAGAGCTCCTTATATGGCAAGTGCTTCATGATTGGACCTGAGAGCTTGGACTGAACCCACACTTAACCTAACCTCATGAGCAGCATGAACCACCCACTTTAAGCAGACTTTTAAGTTGATCTATGGACTTCCCTGAGCACCTTTAAGCACCTTTAAGCAATTTTAATTTGGAAAAAAATCAAAGTCGCTTACATTCGCTTAAAGTGGCTCAAATAAGGCCTTTAGGCAACTTTAACTTTGCTTTAAGTCAATCAATCAGATGATTCATGCAGTGCTTCCACAAAGTGTTGTTAGTCACCATGCAGACAATAGATATAGTGGAGCATATTCCCACCTTCATCCTATATCCATCCAAGGCTAGTTCTTGAGAAATTTTCATGAATCCATTATTTCAGTTTTCTTTCCTTCCTTGTAGGAAACAATGTCAACGAAAACTGTCAGAACCAGCTTGATTTGAAATAGTTAAAAGAGCTTCAGCAAAGGCTTGCAGAGGTTTCATTTTTGTTTTATGGCACATTGTATTAGAAGTCAAAGGGATTTTCTTCTTTAATAACAGTGCTGTTACATGCTGAAATTGCATTCTAAAAAAATCTGAGTGCCTGGAATAAACTGGGCTGCTAAACTGAAGCTAAGAGCTCAGAATAGAACCTGCTTTGTTGAAGCAATGTCCCAGTTCCTTCCATCAGTTAGCTGTACGACCAGCCCATTCACAGAGAAGTAATATCTCTGGTGTTTCCATCCCCTTTGGGGCAGAGAGAGTATTGCAAAATATCTAGGGAAAATAATTAGTTTCCCTTAAATACAATGTATCCCTTTATGTCTCTTACGTCAGGCTGCAATAATACTATCCCTCATCATCATTATACTCGCAAATAGCCAATGCAAAAACTGGATACTGAATAGATCTTTCTCATTTTCTGTCCCTCAACTTGGCATTATACTTGCTGTAGGAATACCACCCTGATTTGTCAGGTATGATTTTCCTGCAGGATATATGAAAGCTCCTGTGAGCTGCTTGCCAGGAACAATAAAATGTCCTCAGCCACAATTTACAACCATTTACTTTCCTTGACATATTCAAACAGACAATACCAAAATTGACAACCTCGGTTTGTCATTTTTCCTGTGAACTTTAAATGCATCACAGATGACTTGTTAATCCAGCCAACGGGAATCATTGCTGTAAGAGCCATTCAAAAGGATCAGAGGATTTTGACAGTTAGCATTTGTAAGAAGACAGGCCAAGTAGCTGCTATATATAGCCTGTATAAGGAACTTAGTGAACACATGAGGTGCTACCCGGGCTATAAAAGGAGCAGCTCAGTGTGGTCAGCAGCTCATGGTGTGGAAGTAAGTGTGAGCGGAATAGCTCAGGGTGAGGATAGCAGATCAATGTCAGGAACAAGCTTAGTATGGGAACAGCTTAGTGTTTAGAACAGCTTCTGCCGTGTGAGGAGATTAGCAGAGGACTCTTATCCTGCGTTCTAATATGTATGCCAGTGGCTTGCGGATGGACTTGCTACCTATATGTTGCTAAGAAGTGGTCACTCCCTATATGTCACTATTTCATTCCATCCTTGTTTAGAGATATACTTGTACCTGATCATGCTATATTTAGATCACTGAATGCCAGGTGTAACTATTCTCACATGTCTGTTATATAGATAAGTTGTCTGGGGCCTATGGGAATTACAGTTGCTGCCATTCCCACCTGCTCATTTCAAATGTGAGGCATTATTTTTGTGAATTTGCTGGAGTATGGTCCTACCTGCTGTTTACAACCCTCAAACAGTGAAAGGGATCTCCCAAGAGTGGACTATGAGTAGCCTAATTATGGGAAGCATAAATAATAGTCTGTAAACGTAGAAAAAAAAAATTGGAGGCCAATTAAGGTGGTGAAAATAAACTTCTTTGTTTAGTTCAGTAATCAGGACACAGCAGCCTTATATAATTTTGACTCAACACCCATCTTGCAGCCCCATTTCTTTTTCCTCCATAATTTGAGGGTTGAACGCTGACGTAGTCCAATTTCTATCAGTGTTGCTGGTGTAATGGATTGGATTGGTTTGATCAAATTTGCATGCACCATAGGAGTGAATCGGTCACCAGGGTAGTCCCATCCACTTGGCAAAGTACCCAGTAAAGTGTCTTTATCTTTGTAATATCTCCCAAATGGTTTTTCAGCTAAAAAAAAACAACATTTATTTTTTTATGGAATACAGCAGTCCCATTGACTTAACCGAAGAGCTCCGTATTACACTCCCCCTGCGAAATAACCCATGTCCTTATTTCACGACCCTGTGACGTCATCAAAAAGGCGGTTCGTTTACATTTGAACGCTGTAGAAAAAAGCAATTTTAGTCAATTTTGGCTTGCCCCCTATAATAATTGAATTTGAATCGAAAAAGGTAAAAAATGAATACAAAGAAACACTTGTTTTGTTCTGTAGCTGGGTTATTTCACTTGTTGAAGGTAGGGCAGCATTTCACTTAGCCTGCGGCCTCGTGAAATAGCGCCCTACCTTCAACTCGAAAAATAACCCAGGCTGAAGACCAAAACTTGTGAACCTTTGTCTTTTTACTTCACCATATGAAACATTACATGCTGTGGATAAAATACTCTACAAGACGAAAAGTTCATTTTATTTAATTTAAATCAAATTAATAAACATCTAAATCAACTAGGCCAGCAGACCTCAATGCCTCAAGGCAGGTTGCCCTTGCCAATAGCTGACCCCTAATTTGCAATGTCTGAAAATAAGTTTATCCTAAATAGGAGCTTTCACAATACTTGGGATCTTGTCTTGTGAACCAAGAGGGTGCAATGTGACCTAATGGTGATTAGCCTCACTACCGACTAGATAAGTGGGTTATATCCAACCCATACCCCACACATCACTGTACAATTATTGCCAATTTGCACCATGGTTAGGCCAGAGACCTTATATTACCCCAAACTGATAGCCTCTCCCAGTCTCCAGGTTAAAAGCAAAATGGATCCAGTAATCAATGAATTTATATCCAACTGCAATATTCTTCATGTTTGTAACCAAAGTATAACTTAACATAATTAACTAAAACTAATTTTAATTTGGTCCAATGTGTGTCTTTATATATTGGTTTGGGTGACACTCCATTGCAAGGATTAGTTCCAATGACCACTGATGTCTTAAATGCATAATAATCATTTTAGTAAGTGACTTTCATCCTATATTTTCATTCCAGAGCACCCCACTACACTACTGGGACTAAGGTACAACCCTTTAAACCTTTATGCCCACTTTATGTCTACACAGCACTCCATGGCCAATGACTCCCTATCTTTACACCTAGACTCAGACCTAAAGTATAGGCTGCAGGGGGTAAATGGCACTAGTGTCCCCCAGTGTCAGGCTTTTACCCTAATACTAGCAACCCCCTTTCAACCATCTCTCGCACAACACTCCGTTAGGCCTGTGGTTTGAGGTTAACACCCTAGTGCAGCACTGTGTAGACCTTAGTGTAGAGCTGCCTGCTCTAATCGTCCCCTTGAGGTAAACTTGACAGACAGCCAAATCTGCCATTGACTTCCTGTCCTGCTGGTGGCCATGGATGATTGATTGCTACCACAACCCCAGAAACCTGCCATGTCAGATGGACTCTTTGGTAGTTTTCTCCATGGCACTGAAGGTTGGAGGTGATAACAATTTGCCTATTCCTCAGAATTTCTTCAACCTGTCAATATTTAGAGGAAGCATTGGAGATACAGATACCATAAACAGTTAAATACTGCATGAACTGGTTATGAAAAGGGAACTTGACTGACATCTTTAGGGACAGATTGGTGTTGATTGCGCTCCTCTTGTCTACTGGCCTCCTGTTTAGCCTGCGTGTTCACTAGGAGGCTGCTTACTACACCTGGTGGTAGTAATTAAATGTTCAATTAATTCAGCTGCCATCAATGCAATAACCCTCTAACTCAGTGTTCACAAGTTGCTTTTTCTTGAGAAAATGCTGTCAGGAATACAATTCCTTATAATATTGCGATGTCCCTGCATTCTCACTGGGATTGGCTGCAAAATTCTACAGAGCAGTCTAGATGTCATTTGACACAAGATGATAGATGAATAATAAGTATCTTAACTACCTCCTGCGCTGTCCTTAGCACACATGTCAATAGCAGTCACTGCATGGTTAGAGGCAACACTTTGTCAATGGCTGCTCCATCATCCTCACACTTCCTGACCAATAGCTGTCCACACCCTACTAGGAGCCCCTGCACCTTAACTTTAACGCACATACACTGGGCTTCTGCACCTATATTTTAACACACCTACACTGGGCTCCTGCACCTATATCTTAACACACCAACACTGGGCTCTTGCACCCATACACTAACATACATACACCTGGCTGGTAGGAATATGCCACAGGAGATAACTTAGAAATAAACATGCGAAATGAAAAGGTGGGAATGGCAGCAGCTGTGATTACCATAGGCCCCGGACAACTCATTGATATATCAAATATGTGAGAATGGGAGCACATGGCATCTTGCATTGAGTCTGTAAATGTTTGGGTTAGATAAATATATTTATTCCAGGATCGAAAACACTGACAAGTAGATCTGTAATCCCAGTACTTATTTTCAGAATGTCAGCAAAGAAGCTCCAAATATCTTATCTTTCATTGATCCTTCTTCATTTTGTGCCATGTGAAACTTAATGGCTGACCCCAGCAGAAGCTTGACAGAATCAATGCCTTTTTTCTCTCAGAGCAAAACAACATGAACTACATGGTGCTTTGGCAAGATTAAGGTGCATCCTAATTTGTTTCTCAGAGCCCTATCTCTTTACACGGATATTAGAACGGGGCAGTGGAGTGTTAATCGGGGGTTAGAGTATTTGTGGGCAATCATAAATGGTGGCAGAATGTGGTATTTGAATTAATGGAAGTGGGGACACTCATTAAGGTCCACTTTACATCAGCTGATTGGGATGTGCAATATCAATAAAGTGAGGCTCAGTCCACTAAGTGAGTCCACTAAGTCAATGGCCAAGTCACTACCTCTCATGGTAGAACTCAGGATAAGAGAACCCTAATAATAATCTGCTTTCCATATTTATCTGTGTCCACACTAAACTGCTTCCTCACATTGATCTGCTCCCACACACTGACCGGCTCCCTACACTGAGCTGCTCCCACACTATGAGCTGCTCCTTGTATGACCCAAGCAGCACCTGAGGCGTTCACTAAGCTCCTTATACAGGCTATATATAGCAGCTACTTGGTCGGTCCTTTTAACCCCCTTCTCTACTTGTCATCAATCCCCTCCTGCCTCCCATGTACTTGATAACCAGGTTGCTGCAAGAAATCTGTGAGTCCAGAGTCCGGAGGCTGATGTAAAGATAAGGTGTTGATAGTGGGATTGGAATAGAGTAGCTGACTATGAGACAGCTCCCCTGTGTAGACTGCACCCCATCAGTTGCCAACTTGTTTGTCTAAAAGGCTAATATCAGAATTATATACGAAAGGTTACCAGACACTGGAGTGCACAACATTTATTTCTCAAGCTGATCAAACCTGAAGATAATGTATCTCTAAATCGTAGTTAAGGGAGATATTGTTAATGAAAAGTCAATGTCATCAGGATCTTCTTAAAACAAGATAATATTTTATGCAGAGAAAATAGCTACTATATCAATAGTTTCTAGGACCCAAGTCTTAACTTGAAGGCATCTTATGGACAAATCTTGTCTACTTGTCAATTCCCACAGGTGCCAACATGACCAGGTATAAAAAAATAAAAATAGATAAAATGAAAAGTAGTATACATAATTTTTGAGATGCAGAGCAAAATACTATATTGTGCCCTGGCCCATAAAATATAATAGAGTAGTGAAGTTTGAAAGTGGCACTATGATCTTTTAGGTATGTCAAGCTAAGGTTGTAAATTTTGGTGTTGTCCATTTGAGTACCTTAAAATGCATATCATGCAAAGAAAGGAATTCGTTGTAGATTTAGGCAGTGCCTCAGGTCAGGTACCCTTAATAGGAATAAAGCCAGCCAGCCACCATGCAAGCTCCAGGCCCACAGCAGCTATCATATCCTGCAGGGTAATCATACCCCACAAATCAGGTTGATTTTCTCTCAGCAAATAGAATGCCAAATGGAGCATGCAGCTCAAGATCAGAAATGAGAAAGATAGATCTATCCAGTATCTGATGTTCTTGGCCATTTGACAGGCTCAATAGTGGTGAGGGATAATATCGCATGAAAATATAAATCATACTTTACGTGAACAGAGAATTATCAAGTTCATGCTCGAAAAGAAGGCACTGTTTTATCTACTGACTGCTTGCACACTAACAGCACTTTGTGGTAGGAGCTGATGCTGAGGTTGTTCTGATAGTAAGAAGCAAAGGAAATGGGTAAAGTGTGGGTTCCAGTCCAAGCTCTCAGATCCAGCTAAGAAGGCTTTGTCATAAAAGCAGGTTTCTGAACCTTGTTTTCACACTGGTATTATAGATCTACCCACCACATGGCAACAAAGCATCTGTCAATTAAATCCAAAGGAGATCTCATTTGCCAGGAAGGCCCACATCTAAACTTACAGGGCACATTATGAAGCCTCTGTGTGAAGATTGATCTCTCCGCAGTGATGAGTAAAGCCACCCTGTACCATGACTCCACAAATGGATCTGATTCCATTGTAAATGCTATGAAGCAATCAGTTTGAAAAAGGATACTCTATGTAACATTTATAAAATGATTCCACTGAAGGAGATGAAAAACCCTATTTCAAAGGAAACAAATATTACCGTGATTGCAGGTTGCTTTTGAAGCTCTCCACTCCTTTTATGAAGCCTGCTTAGTGCGAGAAACCCTGTGATAAACAAATGATTCTCAGAAGGTAACAGCACTTCTTTTGTAGACAGAAAATCTCCATCAATTCCAATAGAACATCTGTTTCATAAATGTTTCTCTCTGAAGACCAAAGGAATTATTTTCACATGTTATTTGATTTATTTGAAATGAAGACACCATGGTATCCTACAAGCTCCAGCCAGGAGTGTTATCAGAGACATGTAAAAACTGAGCTACATTGAAATCCAACTAATGCCCTTTTTTAATCAAGAAGGTCAGGGAATTGTTGAGAAATATCCTTTATTCATTGCCCTATCTACCTATCTAATTGATATCCTTTTCATATGAAGTTAATCCCATTCAATAATGGTTTTCTATCATCAATAATTCATCCTAAATCATACATTATTTAGTTATTTAAAGGGAAATGCGAGAAACACAGTTATTGGATATTGCCAGCAGTAGATGATGTGTGTATAGATCATATTGTTGCCCAGGGCACAAGTGCAGTTCGGCTACCCAAGCTATAGAATCATAGAGATATCATGCCCTGCAGGGCCAGAAACCAACACTGTTGTCCCTCTGCAAATAGCTGTAAATAGGAGGATGGATTGTAACCCGGGGACTGAGAATAAGATAGCTGCAAGGATCTATCTTGGATGGAGATTTGTTGGTTTGAGACAATGCATGAAATATCTACAGTTTAACTGTACAGGGAGAGGCAGGAGTTTAGGTCTAAGTTTGACTGATTCAGATTTTGGGGTAAAGACTTTCTTTGTAGTAGTATTTACTCTTTGAAGCTATACTCTAAAGAGATTTGGACAGTTGTTTATTACCTAACACAGAAAAACAGGTCCTAGGTCCTATGTACACATTGAACAGTGGAAGCCATATCAGACAACGATCCACATTCATTCAAAACAAAGAGAGTGTGCTGGGTGAGTATAAAAATGCTGTTTATACTGGACGCAGCACTCCCCCACCCTACTGTACTGAGAATTTGATAAATCTAACACAGCGATAACAGTCCTAGGTGCAGTCATGATAAACATGGTGGAAGCCATATCTTCACATAGTGAACAAACATAGCTGTTGCCAGTGTTTTTGTGTATTGTCTGCTCATTACCATTGGGAGTTGAGTGATGTATGCATTTGCATTGTGGCTACAGGAATGTGTATGCACAAACATAGAAATAATTTCCCTAGAGCTGAGGTCAGGTTTTACCAAACCATGCATCATTGGCATTAAACAGTAAGACAATAATGAAAAAACTTTTTTGTCCAGCTGTAATTCATATGTCATTAACCTGACCATTTCAGATAGCAGCTATCAACATATCCACACAATAAAACATTTCTGGCAACATAGGATCCACAATTTTTCACTTAATTTTAATGATTCTAAATAATTATTAATTAAATATTTCAGACATTGTTATTAAGGATCTTGCCAGTTCCAGTGTTTAAAACATAACATGAAACGTCTAACATGACAGAGTTAAGGAAGAAGTAGCTCCCCTGATTAAAGACATGTGCAGCTGTGTCCAGCAGGGCATGTTGCAGTCCTTGTATGTTAAAGCCATATGCTTATCAGAGTAAGCACCCATTATGTGATGTACAGGGCTGGCATAAATTGTAACAGTTGACTGCACATTCATGGAAAGTGTAGGGAGAAGTCGTTATCCTTAGTTTCATGCTGACACTAACGCATGCAGCTGTCTACTAGGGCATGTTACAGCTGTACCTGTCTGTTAGCGCTGTGAACAGAAGGCAAGTTCAAGCAACCAACATGTGATGTCCTTAGATGGGTGATTAATTAAAACAGCCATTAACGTCCACTTCACCCTGTGCCTGATGAGAGCAATGTGTCTACAATAGGTGTCTAAAGTAGCTCCAGCCATATTAGCCACATGTGGTGTTACCAAATTGAATGCCTCCTGGCATTTCTTATGAGCCTTACCAAGCCCGGCACTCAATATCAAATGTAAGTTTTTACCTGCAGGGTCGAACATTTAAGTGGCTTTTGAGGGGAGCGTAAGGCCACTCCTCACACCTTTACACCTGCATGTATCTGAGGGTATGGCCAGGGGGGGGGGGCTACCTCTCCTTACACACCCATGGAGACATCCCATGGACAAGCTACTAAAGCTGGTCATGGGCTAGTCACAACCACATCTATTGCATAGCTAGTGGGTCCATATCATGGTGAGTTGTCTATGGGACAATACTCCAATAAAGTCACCTTATATTGAACCAGTACAATGCAAGCTGCAGTTAACATGATTGATACCATGCTCAGTTAAACTTCGGTGAAACTCCTTACTCTTTGTATTATTTTTATTTTATCTAATCACACATTACCAATTAGGTGTGTGTACACGTACCACAAATCTTCTTTCTTCACTTAATGATCATCATGGTGTCCATAATATCCCATGTCAAACACTTTATTTTTAAATGGTTGGACGGAATACCAAATCGGGTAGACTACAACACTGAGTCTCGTATTTCGCAAAAGCTGAATAACCAGCCCCCCTATTTCCTCAAACATCTGTATTTCGCAAAAACTTCACTTCCGGTCTGGCGTTAGGATACCAAAGGTCAGCGGTTCAAAGTCTTCAACTGAGTATTCCAAGTTAGGCTGTCCGAGATGGTCTAGTGGTTAGCTTTCTCGCCTTGCACCACCGCGGCCCAGGTTCGATTCCCAGACGAATCTTGTGCGACGTATCAGGTTCGTTTTTGAGACGATTTTTTTTTTTTTTCATTGACTTCGTTGTAGGGTTAAAGTACATTATTTCTGATTGAAACAAAGCCTAAGGACTACAAAACATCCTATATTTAGACGTACAATAGCTGAATTAGGCCCATATCCCACAGACAATTTGGTTGAGGCTTTCTAACATGAGGGATCGTGGCAAAATTGAGACGATAGAAATGTGGCCGCTCGGCTTGGGATCAGCTGATCGTTGACCCACATTAAGATTGAGACGATGACACTTTTTTTTCATTGGGCTCGTTTGGGGGTTAAAATACCATAATTTAGCTTGAAACAAAGCCTAGGCACTACAAAAGGTCCCATATTTACACAAACAAACGCTGATTTATGCCCTATCCCCCCAGAAAATTGGTTGAGCCTCTCTCAGTTGATAGATCGGTGAAAAATTGAGACAATAAAAATGTGGCCGCCTGGGTTGCGCTTGACAGTGGCAGGCCGCGAGCGTTTTCTTCACATTCCCCGAAAAATAAAATGGCTGTTTTTGGGTTCAAACAGAGTTATATTGAAAGAAACGTAGCGCAGGGAAGAGAAAAGATCCCATATTTGGACGTACAATGGTCAAACTAGGCCTTAACCCCCCAGGAAATTTGGTTGAGGCTTCTTAACTTGATGGATCGGCAAAAAAATCTATCGTAAAATTTTCCCATAGACAAACAGTGGCGCCGAAATCTCGGCTGGCGTGTGAAAACAGGGGCGGTACGATTGGTCTTATTCTTTGCAACGTTATACTACTAAACCTCTGCGTGGAGAATGAGGCAATAATTTTTCAGGCGACGATATATTTTTGTGCGATAAAGGACGATTTATAGTTTTTTAACAAATTATTGCATTGAAATGAAAAATAAGGCCTATTTTGTTCAAATAAAGACGATATAGGCGATCGAAGGGGGGGGACTATTTTTTGGCGCAGACGCACAGACCGGAAGTGTGTATCGAGCAAGGTGCAAGGTGGGGATGGTGCAGGTTAATAAATTGTCTTTTTCTCCTTTAATATGTGACAAATGCATTTAAAAAAAATACAGGATCAGTTTAAGTTCTGTATTTCCCCTCCAGATTGACATTTCAAGGCCCCGTATTTCGTTTCAACCCTTTTAAAGGGTTTCAACGAAATACGGGGCCTTTCAATGTCAATCTGTCGGGGAAATACAGAACTTAAACAAATCCTGTATACTTATTACTTGAAGTTATGAATATTTAATTCTTTATTAGGACCACCAAAGTACTTTGCTTAAAACTGAAGTATGTATTCATGATAGGTTAGTGCTAAAACACCATATTCTCTATATAAAAGGTTAACATAATTTTGAAACAGATGCTTCATATATGTTGTGAAGTTGATTAAAGTTTGAATAAAAAAAACACTGATCAGCTTGCAGCTGTTGGGAGCTCAGTGGTCTGTTTATATCATACTGCGTACCAGGTAGATAGCTGCTGCATTTATCCTCTGTAAGATACGGACCTCGTTTATGAAGATCATTAGCTGTTCTAATGTTTTTACCACAATAATGTAATCAACAATACAATGGCTCAGTGTGGAAGGAATATAGAACCTAATCATAGTACCTTCTTTATCAAACATGAACTTGAACTAATGCAAAGTACTAAAAGGTGCCAAAAAAGTACCTATCAGACGAGAGAAACTACAAATTCATGCGAGGGAATAGGTGCATTTAATAATATGATTCAGAATAATGGATAAAATTTCTGATTCATAATTGTTACTTGACAGAGTTTACGTCATATGATTCACTGTAAATTTGGATTAATGAATCAGTGTTAACATGTATCCTTTTTTTTCAGCAATGATGATATTGTTACCCCAATATCACTCACACCTGGTGATTATATCCCCTTTGTGCCTACAAGTGTGTAAAGTATGTATTGACCCCTGGTGCTGTGTTTGTGAGACGTGTGTTACCGTGGTTACCAGCCACCTCTCACTGACATGCTGCCTCATTCTGGATACTATAGTACTTCTTTCTACACGTACACCAGGGCCTGTAAGGCCTGAGTCTAGTCTTAAGGTGTAGCAGAAGCTGACATATAACATGTCTTGTACCAAACTCTCCTTATACTTTTAATCATAAAAATCACAACTGTAATTAACTACTGTATATTATCTGTCCTTTCATATCAAAAGATAGCTATGACATGGATAACAAGAGCAGTGTAGACTTAGGCAACACTGCAGTTTGCAAAATTCCCCTACATATACGGTAGTAACATATCAATGTAACATTCATGAACATTATCTGTTAATACGGATTATGGTTGCAAATCCATTATCGTGCATTTAGAGTTTAACATGCTTACCAGTATTACCTAAGAGATTAGTTGAATTTTCCCTAATTCATGTTAACATGAATCCATTGTGTCCATTATTTGCACAAAAAACACATGATCAAACTATATATGCAACAGGCACATTACTACTTCCAAAAGATAATGCTATGAATTGAGTAAATTGCTGCAAACATAAATGCATCCTCAGTACTTGTGTGTATGACTAGAACTAATCTATACAGTCACTACTGAATGTGTTCTTACAAACCTGCAGACAATGATGAAAAACCAAGCACTAAGAATACATTGCACTCAGTCTATTTGAGTAAAGGATCCACTGATGCAGGGAATCATGTAGATGTTAAGATGCCAAGTAGAAAAAGCCTGGTCTGGAACATGCTAACGGAACTTACTGATATGCAGTGATGTCAACCTTTGTTTATCCATGAGTGACAATCAGTTGATCAATTCTGACACCATTTAATTAACACAATTTTTAATAAAATTTTCCAACAAAAAAAAGGTACATTCAATCAAAGTGTCACCAAATTTCATTACTTACACAGTTCTTTCAGCCTTTACATCTTTTGCTAAAACTTTGGAAGAGGAATGCTTGAGTATATAGTTTAGCATTTTATAAGGAGAGCCCAGCATTGGCTCCTAAAACCCCCACCCTCCCACAATGACCTGAACGTTCCCCCTCTAATCTACCACTAGGTCCTCAGTGCAGTGTAAATCTGTCAGCTCAGCCCTGTGTTTATGTACCCCACAGTAGGGATGGGTTTACTAAAGAACACAGCTGTGCTACCCACAACATGTGGGGCAGTGAGTGGGGAGTAAAACATGAAGCTTTACACCAGGATCTCAGCCTAGTGATTGATATGCTTTTTTTTGCATCTACTTAAGAAGGTTCATTTCAGTGTAAAGTACTCTATGCTCAAAAGGTTGATAATCAATTAAGTGTCTCCCATGAAATATATCCATGATAGATATACAAGATTTGTACATCATAGCTATAAATGCATTACATATTTTTACAATTTTGAACATATACATTTTCCTTGGCTCCTCCCAGACTCCTGGCCAAAAATATGCACATTAAATTTGTTAGGGGATTGGCAACGGTTTTGCAGTCCCCTATGGTGTAGGTTAATCATGGTGACCCAGGCCCTGCCTGCCTTAGCACTCCCATCCAACTGTCAGTATAATATAGAATGATTGATGATGTAAGTGTCCTTTGTATATGGCCTGCACATACAATTTGCATTTACGCTCTACCTCTTCCACTGCATTTAGCTTCCATTTGAAAGATCTGAATTAGATTCATCTAAATGAGTTATACTGCACTAGTGGGGGAGAGTCTGATGATGGATCAGCAGATGTCAGGGTCAGGCATGCTTTGTGGCTACACACTATGACCTAAATGGGTCCTCCTCTTTGCTTCAGGCACAAAGGCATTGGACATCCAATTTAGTTTCTTTTCAAAATTTGTAAAACTGCCCCTTAGGGTATTATGAGGTTAAGCTAACAGTCTATATATATATATATATGTATAATGGTACTGACTCCATTTTTCAACATCTAATGGTTTTGTGCTTTTGTTTTCTTATGACATTGTTCATATTTGACCATTGCATTGTAAAGTATGAAGAGTATTAATTAGTTGGTATTTTATGGCAATACAAGCTAAGCTGCAACCTGAAAATGCTTTGTAAAATCTGCTTTCGGCTCAGTACATTTGATTGAAAAAAAAGCCGTGCCATTCATCATTTCACTCTGCTGAAATCCTCATAGTTGTTTATATAATTCATGAGGTTCAGTCTACTAGAAAAAGAAATCCAATGTCACTCCAGCTCAGTGACATATCCATTGATTATTGTTGTATTCATTCAGGGACAGGACATACCTTTTTAATAGTTCATGGAACATTCTGTAGTTGGGCAGCTGGTGGTGTGTTCAATATGTCACACATCAAAGGTCATTTGTTACCCCTTCCTGAACCCATACCCACAGCACCTTGTTACCCTCTGTCCCGGACTCTCATTCATTGTCCAACTTTCCTTTATACAGCGGGATACGTACAATCAAACTCATTTCCCTTATTTGGAGGAATATTTTTACATATTTCTCCATTTTGCAATTGATGATAGGGTGTGATATTGGAGTATGCAGACAAGTGGTAATAAAGATTACCCAGATTTGCATAATTGCAGAACAGCAGCAGGGGCAGCCGGAGGGTCTACAGCATCTCTTAGCAATGAAGGGTGTCCTTAAATGCCATTTAAGTGATAGGTATTTACACTGTACCTAATCCCATCCATGCATAGTTCTTTATGTTTGAAAGTAGTGGACTAATTAAAGCCTGAGTATTGAACATTAGGCAATACAACTTGATGTTTTGCGTTCCTGCGTTTATGGTTTGTAATGGAAAACAAAACTAACTCCCCACTACTCATTTAACAGAACTCTCCAAAATGTGCATACACAGATACGTTTATGATAATCATGGTTTTGTGTTATATAAGAAACAACCAAAGATGCATATTGTTGTCTATGGAATGAGGGACATTGAACAAAGACATGAAACCATACAGTTATTCACAGTCAATATTTTCAGAGCCATGAATGGACAATCAGCATGTTTTCAATATCTGGACGCCATGCGTAGCAACAAGTCCCACTGTTCATATTTACTTCAGACAAACACAATCTGCAGAAATCAGTAAATAGAGCACAATGCAACACAAGGTGGAGCCAAGAAATAATTGATCACTGAATAAATATTGAAAAGCAATTGATGATTGGTGGCAATGAATCAAGATATATATTATACTCAAATTTCAAAAATTTAGGCGGCTACCCAAAAAGGGATTTAGATATGTTTTCAAGTACGTAGGAATAGGAAAAGCGGAAAATCTGAGATTCAGAATCATTCCATATTCATCAACACAATAGTGTTATTTCAAACATTGATATTTCCAACCTTATGTATTCAATGACTGTTATAGCAATCATTAGTTCTAGGCAAAAATGTGTTCTTTGCTGATGCAAATCAGATGCAAATGAGTATATATAAATACCCTTACTCCCTGTAGTATCACTAAATATCCCCCTAAAGCAACAGTATACACAAAGCACATAAACACAATGTCTACAGTGTGTAGATGCAGCTTCCACCACCTGCCTTTTTCCTACACGTGGGACCATTATTGTATATGACAGTACTATTGTACTTAACAATCATACTCTGATCCCTTTTTTGTTCTGAATGAATGGGGATTGCTGTGTACAGCACTTGGAACCTGTTTTCTGTGGTGTATAGATCCCACCCCAATGCACTAATCTAGGCTGAGGCAGTGAATGGAGGAATTTGTAAAACTGTATTGTACTTGTCCATTACCTGCATTGTGCCTCTAGTATATAGTTGTGACATCTAAATGATGCATTAACTTAACCAATGGATATATACGACTGAATAATATTAAAACTTGAAATCCTATGTGAAAATACCTGACCTAGCAATCTCATTTAACACATATGTAACCCGATGGTCATACTCAATAAATTATATACATTGTTTATAGAGCACTGAAACTATGACTCTCTCAAAAAGGGGAGAGTGGAGGATAAAAAATAGAGAGTGAGATAATCGAACATGGAGAGTGGAGAGCTGTAAAGCGGAAAACTTGAAAACAGGAAGACTGCATATAGTCTAGTTTCTATCTCACACCTGCATGCTACAGTCAGATCTAGTTAAGACCCCCTGACTCACACAGGAGGGGGTCACTGCTCTATAACTCTTTGAAGCTTTTGAATTGACCTGACTTCTGTCCATGTTTGTGTATTGCAGGAATTGATTGAGCATACAAGATGGTTTTCAGATAATATCATATGTGTTACAAGTAGGGAGAAAATATTTCATAAGTTAACCGTTGATTTACAGATATACAATGTGGAATAGTAGCCATGAGTTAATCTATATCAAACAATTCATGAACACAAATAGTTTATAAAAGACACAGAGTCCATTTTAACCTTAATGCATTATATGCAGGTTTCAGCCAAAATGAAACAGTTTAAGTTATTTCACTTCATCAGGCATCCTATTTTCTGCACATCCATTAACAAGTTTTCACTTCTTTGTAGAACATGACGGTTAAACTCCACAAGTTTGTAAAGTTCAGGGATTTACTTTGATGTTAAAAATCAAGTTCCTCCTTAGGGTTTCTTACCTTCCTCCTGCTTCCTGCCGGCCTATCTCTCTGCAGTTTAATATGTTATCTCTTCACATTGAGAGAGTTGTCAACATTTACACACCGCCAATAATTAAAGTTTCCAATTTCAGATAAGTTTCTGCACCATCATCCTCCTCCCTCCATTTCTCCGGTTGTCACAAGAGCTAAACCACCCACTGAATCATCAGGTAGGATGAAAAAGAATGCTGGTTCATGAGGGTACCAAACTTTTCAACTAGGTGGCAGTTTTGATGGCTAAAGGGATAAAAAATATGGAATCTAGGGGGGGACATAATTGTGGAAATACAGGGGTAGACACTTACTTTATCAGTCATGAGCCACCCAGGCCCACAGCTTCAAAAATATATGGTCCCAGACCTAAATCTGCCAGCCCAACAAAATCATTTACTTTAAAAAAAGAAGAAAATCTTAGGACAGGTCAAAAGGTAATCAAAATGTAAAGATTCCTGCTCCTTTTCTCTTTCCAACGGTATATTACATGCCTCTAGTACTAACAGGACCGTGAACAAGGTACATTAGGATTGACACTGCACAGCCCCAGCAGGAGAAGAGGTGGGAGAGCACCTTGTACAATGGCATGATGGTGCTCGAGATGAAAAGTCAGCAGTCAGTACTGTGAGTGTGTTTGAAACAGTTTGGTGCACCAGCAGGTGCTTTCTCCTGTGAGAAAAGTAAAAGCATGGTAACCTGTGGATTGGTGAGTAAAGGGCTGTAGATAACTATGGTGCTGCTGCTGGCAGTTACATACTGGATACCCAATTATTTTAATGAGAGGATAGTACCATAATATGAATATTTCAGAGGTCATCATACAGCAGAAGGGACTTAGTGTTAGATTTAACATAGGGGGGGGGGGGCATTCCGTGATATATAGAGAAATCTGAGTTCTGTTAGGAGGGAGTGCTATGTGTAGAAAATACCCTTCATGAATAGAAGATGATATGTGTGAGATTCTGCCCAGTGCTTAACAGCCTGGCATTGAGGTGAACCATTCACTGTCCGTGAGTCCCGAGGGACAAATAGCAGAGTCAACAAACAGTCCTCTAACCCCACAGACACTCAAGTGGCCACTCGTAGAAAAGGGGCTAAATTGAATTTCCTTAAAAATGCCAGTCACGTTGTGTTGTTTTTAGTGAAGTGTAGTGTTTAACACTTTGGTGAGGGTGACTGTAGAGTAGGCAAAAGGACTGGAATAAACACATATGGGAACACTTTCCTGTGCTGATTGGGGAATGTTTTGAATACACACAAAAACACATATTAACATGTTCCAATACTCCATTTATTTTGCAAACCACCTTCCGTACAGTCAAAAAAACCTGCAAACCACAAAAGTGACTATTTGTGGTAGACCCTACAGGGACATTTGACCCAATGTAGACAGGAGCTCAATGCCAATGTTGAGTATAAGTCACACAATGGCCGAAACAGAAGATTTCGAGTTTGTAGTACCCAGAATTTCAATATTTAGTTATTGAGTGAGATAAAAATGTTGTACAGATCAAGCATAATAGCAGACATGGTTCAAATTGTCATAATCCTACATCCTTTATCTATTGATTGTACTAAATTATTGTTAATAGTGTTAAGTAGCATTGCCACTACTCCCCAGAATTGAGTTGAGTCAAATAAACTATGCTAGGTATATATACCTGCACTAATTGTACTGAGGTGTGTGAGGTTTAATCAGGATATAATCCAATTAGCAAACCTGATAGTGAGGGAAAAGTACATCCTCTCACTGGCCCCAGTTCAAGAAACAGTTTTCATCTGCTTGAAGTAAATGTATGAAATGTTGAATGAAGACTCCAATAGCAATAACTTATTTGCTTAGTCACTTGTTAAAGCTCAGAATCCTTGGTTTAGATAATCCTTTTTCTCCAAACACTAGAAATATAGATATGTTCTGCCCACAGTGTGCCCCTCTCTACATTTTTAGAGTCCATTGTAATGGAAGCTGAGTGATGGAAAACAGTTTACTTTTCTTTCCAAACAGAAGTCATGGGATTGAACGTTTGGGACTGGGGAGAATCTGGAGAAGTCACCATAACACAAGAACGACACAAGATATCCTCAAGAATTGTGAATTGTGTCCTAGTCACACTCAGACACACAGATTGCATAATAACAGAGCCTCTATTTAACTGATGATGGAAAACAGTTCACTTCTACTACCTAAGCATTCCTTCTACAAAACCATGTTTTGTCATATTTACTGGTCCTGTTTGGTCCTGTTTGTTTACATCTGCCTGCAAGGCCTCACTATCATCTCACAAGTGCATGAGAGAGAGGAAATAGGGATTTGTAGGTGAAACATTTCTGTGTACAATTGATGTATGATTAGTTTCCATGAGGGCGGCTGGCCTTATTACCATTCTAGCTGCTTGCCAGGCAGAACAAGATGTATGCTTAGACGAGCAACATCTTCAATTTAAAACAAATTACTTTCTCTATGGGAGATGTGTTTTTACTTATCTTCATGGACAATACCAAATTGACAACCTTGGTTTGTTATTTTTGATAATCAAGAGATTCATTGATTGTATCTAATACTTAATTTGCTTTCCCGGTGCTTATCCTGTAAACTGTAAATGCATAATAATATTATTATGTAATGCAGCCAGTTGAAATTTTTGCTATCTGAGCCATTCAAAAGTGGCTTGATGTCAGAGGATTTGGAAAGTTGGCATTCCTAACAGAAAATTAAATGGTGCACTTAGATCATCCTATGTGGTTCCCTGTGCCAAAAATACAATATGTATTATAGTACCTTTCCAGAAGACCACAGTCGCTTTGTTACTGACTGACCAGAGTCAGGGTCAGTAAAGATTATTGATAGAAGTGATGGTACTAGTGCTGTATATTGCTGCTGACAGCCACACCTGTACTACTAGTGACCAATGTAGCGAGAAAGGGTGACTTTTCAGAAAAGTTATTGATAAATTATTGAACATTTCTGAACCCGTGGGGCCAGTCTATGCAGGTAAGTTGCCTCATAATTAACTGTCCTATTCCTGTCCTGCATCTCACAATCAACACCTTATCTTTATATCAGGCTGTGGACCCTGGACTCACAGGCTTCTTGCAGCAACCTGGTCAACAAAGGGAACATGTGGGACTAGAGAGGGTTCTTGACTAGCAGAGAAGGAGGTTAAGAGGACAGACCAAGTAGCTGCTATAGGTAGCCTGTATAAGAAGCTTAGTGAACACCTGAGTTGCAGCTCAGTGTGGAAAGCGGCTCATGATGTGGAAGTAAGTCTGAGCGGAATAGCTCAGGGTGAGGATAGCAGATCAATGTCAGGAACCAGCTTAGTGTGGGAGCAGCTGTGTAAGGGGAATAGCTAGTTGTAGAGAGCACTTCATTGTGAGAATCAGGTTAGTATGGAGAGCAGTTAAGTTTGAGGAGAGATGCTCTGTGTGAGGGGAGCAGCTTAATCTGAGGGAGCAGCTCAGTGTGAGGAGCAGCTCAGTGTGTGAGGAGCTCAACATGGGGAGCAGATTATTGCAGAGGACTCCTGAGTTCTAGTATGTACTCCAGTAACTCGTGGGAGGCTTGCTGGCTGAATGTTGTTAAAAAGTGGTCACTCCCTAAATGTGACCATTTTATTCCATCCTTGTCTAGGAATATACATACCAGTTCCTGTTCATGCTATATCTAGAAATATATCACTGAATGCCAGAGGTAACTATTCTCACATGTCTGCTATATAGATAAGTTGCCTGGGGCCTATGGTTATCACAGTTGCTGCCATTCTCACCTGCTCATTTCAAATGTGAGGCATTATTTTAGTGAATTTGCTGTAGCATGGTCCTACCTGCTGTTTGCAACCCTCAAACAGTGTAAGGGATCTCCCAAGAGTAGACTATGAGTAGCCTCCTAAAGGGAAGCATAAATAATAGTCCGTAAATGTAAAAAAAAAACTATAAACTGGAGGCCCATTAAGATGGTGAAAATAAACTTCTCTGTTTAGTTTAAGAAGCAGGAACAGCAGCCTTATATCATTTGGACTCAACACACGCCTTGCAGCCCCATTTCCTTTTCCTCAATGATTTGAGGGTTAAAGGCCCAAGTACTCCAATTTCTATCAGTGTTCATGGTGTAAGAAATTGGATCAGTTTCATTCAATTTGCTTGCACTATATGAGGGTATAGGTCACCAGGGTGGTCCAATCCACTCAGCAAAGTACCCAGTAGCAATGCTATGCTAACTGCTATGGTCCTGTTTTTATCTTTGTAATATCACCCCGTCGGTTTCTCAGCCAAAAATAAAATTCATTTACCATTCACTTCACTGTATGAAACATTACATGTTGTGGATAAACTACTTTACATGACCAAAAGTTCATTTTATTTGATTTAAATCAAATTAATAAAAATCTAAATCTAAAGGGCAGGAGACCTCAATGCTTCAAGGCAAGTTGCCCTTGACTATAGCTGGCCCCTAATGTGCAATATCTGAAAATAAGTTTCTCCTTTATAGGAGCTTGTACTATGCTTGGGATCTAATGTGCCCTAATGGTGATTAGCCAAACTATCAGGCTAGATAGGTGGGTTATATCCTACCCATACCTCACACACCTCAGTACAATTAGTGCAAATTGGCACCATGTTTAGGCCAGAGACCTTTGATTACCCAAAACTGATAGCCTCTCCCATAGCCTCTCTGTGTCCTTATGCGTCGGTTTGAGTGACACTTCATAGCAAGGATTAGTTCCACTGACCACTGATGTCTTAAATAAAAAATACTCTGATTATAGTGTGGCTGTTATCCTATATTTTCGTCCCAGAGCACCCCGCTACACCAATAGGATGAAGGTGCATCCCTTGTACCTTTATGTCCACACAGTGCTCCATGAGCGAGGAGTGTTTGGGGTTACCACCCTGGTGCAGCACTGTGTACACCTTAGTGTAAAGCTGCCTGCTCTAACTGTCCCCTTGAGGTAAATGTGACAGACAGCCAATTCTGCCATTGACTTTCTGTCCACCTTGGGGCCATGGATGATTGATTGTTACCACAACCCTAGGAACCTGCCCTATCAGATGGACTTTCTTGTAGTTTTCCTCCTAAAAACTGAAAGTTGGACTTCACAACAATATGCCTATATCCTTAGGACTGCCAGTACTTTCTGGAGGAGCACTGCCATAGCGTATTGTTTCCAATGCAAACGCAAAATCTTGGCTTTCAGGGGGCCCTTTTTACTATACGCATTGGCCCGCTATGGTTGTGCTAAGGATATCCTATATCTGGAGGAAGCACTGCCAATTATTACCCATCATGGGTGCATTGATGAAGATACAGAACTATGTACATTATATTCTTATGCAGTGCTTTAAGGGCTAGAACTGCCTTGTCTACCTACTGCCTGCTTGATGTTAAAAAGTGGTCACTCCCTAAATGTGACTATTTTATTTCATCCTTGTTTAGGAATATACATACCAGTTCCTGTTCATGCTATATTTAGATCGCTGAATGCCAGGTGTTACTATTCTCACATGTCTGCTTTATAGATAAGTTGTCTAGGGCCTATGGTAATAACTGTTGCTGCCATTTTCACCTGCTCATTTCAAATGTAAGGCATTATTTTAGTGAATTTGCTGGGGTATGGTCCTACCTACTGTTTACAACCCTCAAACAGTGAAAGGGATCTCCCAAGAGTTGACTATGAGTAGCCTAAAAATGGGAAGCATAAATAATAGTCTGTAAACGTAGAAAAAAGAAAATTGGAGGCCAATTAAGGTGGTGAAAATAAACTTCTTTGTTTAGTTCAATAATCAGGACACAGCAGCCTTATATTATTTTGACTCAACACCCATCTTGCAGCCCTATTTCCTTTTCCTCCATGATTTGAGGGTTGAACGCTGATGTAGTCCAATTTCTATCAGTGTTCCTGGTGTAATGGATTGGATTGGTTTGATCAAATTTTACATGCACCATAGGAGTGAATCAGTCACCAGGGTAGTCCCATCCACTTAGCAAAGTACCCAGTAAAGTGTCTTTATCTTTGTAATATCTCCCAAATGGTTTTTCAGCTAAAAAAAAAAAACATTTATTTTTTTGGAATACAGCAGTCCCATTGACTTAACCAAAGAGCTCTGTATTACACTCCCCCCGCGAAATAACCCATGTCTGTATTTCACGACCCTGTGACGTCATCAAAACGGCGGTTCGTTTACATTTGAACGCTGTAGAAAAAAGCCATTTTAGTCAATTTAGGCTCTCCCCCTATAATAATTGAATTTGAATCAAAAAACTTGAAAAATAAACACAAAGGAACACTTGTTTTATTCGGGAAGCGTGTGATCACGTGACTGACTGACGCAACCAACACCGCTAATTCGAGAGACCAATACACTACAAATGAAGATTTGAAAAGCTATTTCTCCTCGGGAACATCAAGAAGGATATCTATACATGTACTGGATTGAAGGAATAAGCCTGACATGCTCTAATTTTGCCACATTTGGATGTAACTCACTAGGTATTTGGTACCGCTAGGAGAATCATGGCACTCGGCTATGCGGATCGAGTCTGCCAGTCCGCAAGACAAAATGGACAATTGAAAAAGGTAGGCCTAACACGTTAAATTCTCATATATTTGAGGAAATAGTGGTATAAACGCATTAATGGCAGTTAGGGAGAGCACTTGTGAGGTATATCTAGCTAATAATGAACTTGGCTTCGCCTCGGTCATTATTGCAAGATATGCCTCACGCATGCTCTCCCAAACTGACATTATTGCATCGATACCTCACAAACCTCAGTACAATTAATACACATTTGCACCATGGTTAGGCCTTAGATTGCCCCAAACTGATAGCCTCTCCCAGTCTGCGGGTAAAAAGCAAATGAGATCCGATAACCAATACATCCAACAGCAATATTCTTCATGTTTGTAACCAAAGTATATACATTAAATTCAATGTGGTCCAACGTGTGTCTTATACATCGGTTTGAGTGACACTTCATAGTAAGGATTAGTTCCACTGACCACTGATGTCATGAATGAATAATAATCTGATTGGAGTGTGACTTTTATATAATATTTTTATTCCAGAGCACCCTGCTACACCACTTAAATGATAATGTCTCAACATCTTGCTTTGTAAACAGGGAGGATGTAATTTACCCTAATTGTGATTAGCCTCACCATCACGTTCGCTAAGTGGGTTTTATCTCCACTGTTCTTCATACACAAGGGTAAAGTTAGTTGAGGTTTGCACTCAGGTTAGGCCATAGAGACTTGAAATCAGAACATCCCCAACATCTTCAAGTCTCCAGGTCAAAAGCAGAGGAGATCCTGTAATCAATTATTCTACATCTAACCATAATGTTCTGCAAAACATGTGTAACCCAAGTATTATCACACATTGATTACGAGCAAGTCCAATGTGTGCCTTCATTCTTGGGCTTGAATGCAGCTCTTTAGTAAGGCTTAGTTCCAATGACCACTTGAGCTGATATTCTAAATAGATAGCACTCTGTACCTTTGTATGAACTTTGTGTCTGTGTAGAACATGAGGGGGTCCAGTCTGGCATAAACTCCCGTTTGACAGACAGCACATACCCCCTACCCATTGTCACAGGTAGGACGACAACAGAAGGAACTAGGTAATAATACCTTTTGTTTACTTCCGGTTCCTGTGTCATATGAATGCGAAGGGTGATACGGCAGGAAAAGTATGAAAAAAAGCCTATATGTGGTAAAAAAGGGCCATATGTGCAATATACCCTGCCCTCAGACCTGCCGTGTTCAAGGGAAAATATACAGACCGTATACGGAATTTTTCAACTCCACATTATGTGGTGAAATGGAAAAACGCCGCATTTTAATGTGGACCCCCCGCATTGGAATACATTTTCCCGCATGTTATGTGGTGAAACAGAAAACCGCCGTATATGTAATACGGACCCCCCGTATCAGTCATACGGGGGGTCCATATTATGTGGTGAAATGCCTCCCTGGTGGTAGTAACTAAATGTTCTGGACAGAATTCAGCTGCCTTCAATGCAACAGCCATCTAACTGAGTGTTCACAAGTTGCTTTCTATCTTTTTCTTGAGAAAATGCTGTTAGGAATATAATTCATTATGATATTGCCATTTCCGTGCATTCTCACTGGGATTGGCAGAAAAATAGCATTTCTACAGAGCAGTCTAGACATCATGTGAGAAAAGATGATGGATAAATAATGAGTATCTAATCTTCTTCCTGCACTGCCCTCAGCACACATGCCAATAGCTGTCTCTGCACGGTTAGAGGCGACACTTTGTCAATGGCTGCTCCATCATCCTGACACTTGACCAAAAGCTGTCCATGCCCTACACTCGGCTTCTGCACGTATTCTTGAACACAAACACACTTGGCTGGTAGAAATCAACAACAGTTCCTTTAGAAGACTAACACCAGAAATTAACAGGTGGAAATTGCATCATTTGTAACTACCATAGTCCCCAGACAACTCATAGAAATAGCAAACATGTGAGAATGGGAGCACATCGCATCCAACAGTGAGTCTGTAGAGGTAAATGTTTAGGTAAGATGATTCTTTTCATTCCAGGATCAAAAAGAGTGACATGCATATCTGTACTCCCAGTACTCATTTTCAAAATGTCATTCAAGAATTTCCAAGTTTATTACAACATTTTTAACACCAAAGGTATCAAAGAACCTTGGAATGTACAGGCAGTATTGCCTATTGTGTAAGGGGATGAGAATATAAAACTAAATTTTCACTGAACAAAGTTTTATTCAGATGGCAAATATCAACCATATAAAATTGGATCACTCTGTAATCAGTATGATGATAATATAGGAGGTGTAAGTGAATGGCATTTAGTTGTGTAAGACTGGTATCTAGTTACAATAATAAAACAATATGGTTACTTCACAATGGCTATAGACATGCTATGCTATATACACATGCATATAAAAATACATATATGAGGTAAATATGAGAAATATAGATAGCAAAGTTACTCTGTGAAATGTTTTTACAACATTTAACATTCAATCTGATCAAACCTGAATATGATGTCTAAAGCATTGTTGAAGATATTGTTAATGAAATATCAATGTCATCAAGATTTTTCTTTAAAACAAGATAATGTTTTACGCATAGACAAAAGGTAGTATATTAAAAAGCCCTTGAAGGCATACCAATCCGGGAAGATACACTGAAAACCCGTGAGGCAACAAGATAGAGTTGACAAACATTGTCTACTTGTCAATTTGATAACCAGATCTGCATTATGACCAGGTATGAAATAAATGAATAACATTGGAAGTATACATTATTTTAACATGCAGAGCAAAGTACTTTACTGTGTATTGGCGCATAAATTGATAGAGTAGTGAAGTAGCTGTGGGCAGCATTGTTTCAGCATTTACAATATTGGTCACACATGGCATGGGAAATTGGATTTTGTTAGAACAATGATAATTTTTTCTAATTGCCATTCATTGTTCGGTAGAGGAAGAGGACACTGCAATTTATTTATTTGGTTATTTTGCATTGTGACATTGGGATCCTGTATGCTTTGTTGTCCTGGGTATAATAAAACATGTTTTACAGCATTTTTCACATAATGACATGGCCAATCCTTTGGTTTAATTGATAATCATTAACCTGCATTCCAAGCATGCCCATAATATAATCAATTATATATGTTTCCCTCCGCCCAACATCAGTTTACTCAGTCTGGGAAAGACTCCTATCTTTACAGCTTTGATTGATTCTGGGATATGCTCATGCAAGCAATAATGTTGATGAGCAAACCAGGTGAGGGTATTGCTATTGACACTGGTGTACCAACAGACATGTAAAACACACATGGCCCTAGCAGGATTAATTACTGCCAGACCTACTCATTAGTCCTGGCTGTTTTAATTTGACATAGGCCCATTTTACGGTTGGTGACATCTTCTCAAACATTTTAACCACTTATTTGTCCTGATTTTACTCCCATGTATTATAAACCTATTGAGTTTCAAAGTGAACCTCTAGGCAGCTCATTCTCTCCCACATAGGGCCTGCTTAATTCTACAATGTAACAGCTCTGTTTTCAACTGTTACATGACTACATGTTGACACAGTAATCTAATTCCAGGTGTGTCAGACGAGTCAGGCAAGTTTACTGACTCGTCTCGGCTAAACTCTTTTTTCCACCACATTTCATTGTTTCTCCTCTTAAATGCTGACAACTTAAAGAAAACACATTGTTCTTTGCCAATCCGCAATAAAATTCAACTCAAAAGTCCAAATAAAAGAGGATTGATTGTTTTTCGGCAAAGTTTAGTTGCCGAAAGTTGACTCCTTGCCTTTTTCTCACAACTTCTGTTTATAAAGCCAACCGCAAAAAGTGGTGATTAATCATGTGCTGCATCTTTATTTTGCCATGAAAATATATCCATAATACATTTAAAGTTATGGCTTACCATTTAGCATAGCGATAACATCCATATTTAATTGTATTTAGCCATAATCAAGGCTTTTACTATCGTTCGAAACACAACGACAACGTGGGTTCACAGGATCTCCTGGGAGTGTGACTCGGAGATGCACGGGGGACAGGACAGACATGTTATCTTCCGAAATAGAGCAAATTGTGGACTTTCAATGTAAAATTATTACTCCTAAAGGTAATATAGAGGCATTTGCAGACATTTTGGACAGTGTTACTGTCTTGATCAAAAAATGTTTTGTTTATCGGGCACTTCGGCCATCTCCGGTATTCAAATCCAACATGGCGGGCGGAGAATGCCAAGGGACGATGAGACATTTCCGAATTCAGTGAATCCATTAATTTTAGAATCAAATATGAAGGGTATGTCTGCTAATTTTGTTGTTATTGATAGAGAAGAGAATGGAGAGGAGAAACATACCTAATACCTAATGACTATGGCAGTATTTATTATCAAGATGTTATTGCAGAGCTACCCCATTGGGAATCATTCAGTGACAATTATCTCACTATCTAAGTGAAGGGGGTGCAGACCAGATGCTCTTTTGGTTGCCATTATATGTATCCCTAGCACTACTGTAGCCATTCTACATGAAGATTTTGTGTCTCCTTTTAGTAAATCTTGATCTTGCTCAGTAAACTGCTCAGATTATGACTCTATGAAATCAGATTCACCAGTCTATGATATTAACAATTTGAGCTACTGTTGCAATTAGGAATCTGAATCCATTATTGCTTCTTTATTTCAGGGCACCAAATTATGTTATAATGCCTAGGTGTAAAAGTCTGAGCCTTGTCCTCCATTACGAGGCTGTTGGTTCATTCTACCAGCCTGCAGGGTATAAGGGCAGTCTGTATTAACAGGCTGCTGGGAAATACTGTAGTACGGTGCTCAAAGCAAATACCTCTCTTACTCCAGACACCGTTGCATCCACTAGGACCATCCATCCCATCCATAACCCTCTCACCACCTGCCACACAAGTTGTCTCCTTCCTCACATAGTTATTGACCTGGTCATTACAACAGAGTGGGGCCACTCTCTGCTCTGTTTACTTGTAGCCTCTGGAAGGTCATTCAGATGGTTCATTTGCATTTGACTTGGTGTCAAAAGTCCTCAAGATATGTAACTCAAAAGACTATTCTATATCATCCAACTCTCAAGATATAATAGCTTAGACAATCTGCACATTAATAACCCTACAACTACCATCGGTCACCAATCTCATTCTCCAAACACAGAGCCTACTTAGTGCAAGTACCTCCTCTTCTACCTGAGTCTACATCCTTCATCCTGCTTGGAGAGTGTGCAATGTTTACGGCTGGTCAAACAAGAAGTTTGCTGTGCATGGCACCAGTTACCTTGGCCACCACAGAATGTGAGTTAGGAGTAGCTGCTACAGCACCATTTATCATTGCATGTAGTTGGGGTAGAGTGCTGCTACTAAATCACCATACTGTGATGACACATGTACATTTTAAATAACTAGTGAGGCAGTTATGTGAGACCAACTGCTAACAGATTTCCTGATGACAGCCCTGCAAACTAAATCTCAAATGGAACTCATGCCATTATTGCGTAAAAAATCGAAGGATTTGAGAATGTTTTTGAAAATATTTTCGTGTCATATTAAGTGAAACTCGTGAAAAACAGGTGTTCATTCTACTTGGGGAATTTACAGTTATTTGCTTGAGTTGAACTTGGGAAATACACATCACCATTGAACATGTTACAAGGGATGCAAATGATTTTAACTTGTGACATTCTTGGGTTCTGTTTGGAGGGAGTTTTCTTATCATGTCTAACACAAAAGGCACTTGGTGTTTGTCAGGTAAAGAACGGAGAGACCAGGGGCAAAGTCCATTAATACTAGCTTGAAAATGTATGTGGTGTCAGAAATACTCTTTATTTAACACTCAGAAAGGTTAATAGAGCTGTCTGTGGTTTATTACATGTAAATACCCGGTAGTGCCTTTAAAGGCCATGGTTCTTCAGAAGTTTAAAGTTCTTTTTCTGCCATTTTATTTGTAAATTCTTATATTTTCCAGTGAACGTGAGCGGTACGAGTAGGAGTCGAACAGGTGGGAGCCACGGGAGCGGGAGCCTTGGCCACGTGGACACGGCACTCAGAACCTTGATCAGGGGCTCTTCAACAAGTCTAGGGGCTCCAACCACTCCTCCTAGGGTCAGCATTATGCATGAATGCTGATTAGGACCCAAATTGTGAGTAGCACAGCTCATGTCATTTAACCCAGTTAGGCTCCAACGCTCAACCCGAAATTTTCTATCCTTCAAATATACATCTCTGACTCATTGCAGGTCCGTTTTTGGAAAGATTAACAAAGAATTCATCCCCTGGGAACACTTTTAGTTTTTTTAATTCTTCTATCGGTAGTGACTTTGAATGAGCAAATTTGTTGATCTTTCAAATTAAAACATAATTCTACCAATGATGCACACATGTCTATACCTGTAGTTATACCTTAAAATTCTGGCTGTATTTATAAGTTTGACATCTGACCGCGAGTAGAACGCTTCGACTTACATAGTGCCAAACAGAGCGTCTCTGCGGGAGGAGTTCAGAAATGTTCAATTTATCTCTCTGTCATGTTTAGTTCCAGAGCTAGTGGATTATTAGTAACATTTTGTCTCTCCCCCCATGGAGCTGTCTGTGGTTTAATACATGTAAATACTCGGTATTTAACACTCAGAAAGGTTATTAGAGTTGCCTGTGCTTTAATAGATGTTAATACCCGGTATTTAACACTCAGAAAGGTTAATAGAGCTGTCTGTGGTTTAATACATGTAAATACCCAGTAGTGCCTTTAAATAAATAGACAAATGCCAACGACCATTGATTCCGACAGCCTGTATTTTCACGAGTGTGTGCTGGGAACGGCTCCCACAAAGCCATTGTTTTTGGGCGAAATTCTCGCTTCTTCCTCGATTAATTATTTTTGGGAATGTTTTCAAATCGTTAATTTAGACATTATTTCTATTCTATAATATAAATTAAATTCAAAGAAGCTATTTTGCATGCTTAGATTGGCTTATATTTGGTCAATTTCTATTTTATTTAAAAAGGGACTATGTTTTTACGTCTCGGCGACACTCGGCCATCTTCGGGCGGCCTTTTTTATTTTCGTACTTTTTTCTAATGAAGGTTTCTTATGTTTACGTCTTCTATTATTGTTTACAAATGCCACTAAAATTATTCTTTAGCTATAATCTTCCATATGAAACAAACAAACACAATTTTAAAGGGAACGATGAAAATTTATTTTTTTGAAACTCATCCGGAACATCAGGGTATGCGGCGTCTTCCTCATTTGGCGCGAAATGGCCATTTTGAACAGAACTCGATCAACAACTAATCTCTTTCATCGGCCATCACTGCTTCCATGGAAGGTGTCACGCCTGTGGAATTGGACACATTATAGTTAAAGGTCAGGTTAATGTTCCCCGTGATGGTAGCATTAGCAAACATTCCTCGTGCTGACTGTGTGAGCTGATCAATTCGGGGCACTTTGCTGGCGGAGGGGCCATGTCGGCGAGCTGGAGATTCACTATTGACAATGGCGTTAGGCAAATTTGCGTTCAGGCCGGGGTCGCTGTCCCCCCAATGGTTGAGGCCTAGATCCATTGCATTGCAAGTAGGGTTGGTCACCCCCTGGAGTAGTTGCACTGGAGTATTATCCCCGGATCCACTCTCACTGGAAATGGCGAGCCTTTTACCAGGCGGTGCGCCCATGGCAGAAGGTAGGGTTCTTTTACTTTTTCCCTTCCCCGTCAGAATGTTGGACATGGCGCGCTGCTGCTCTCTCGTTGCGCTGGTGTAGGCATTTAATGATTGCAAGTTCTTATGTCCACTCAACTGGGCCACTAGAACTGGAGGGACAATGTTTGCCATAAGTGTTTGGCAACTTGTCTTGCGAAGGCTGTGATTTGTTTTTCTTCCTACCAGCCCTCCAGCATTGCAGACAAATTCAACTATTTTATTCAGCGTATTCACTCCCATGCCATCTCCACATTTATACGCTACATCATCCTGCATGGTGGCTCCTGGCAGGGGGGTAAGGTAAAAGGGTAAATCCAAATTGAGCTGTGCCTCTGGCCTTCGGTTCTTAAACATGTGGTAAATGAACACTGGGCAATGGTCATCATTTGTGGCAAATATTTTGGGGGGGAATGGACGAGGGTCACTATTTCCCTGGCGTGTCTTCGTTACTTTCTCGTTAAATTCCAAATATGGAGTCCCCTCTGCATCTTCAAGGAGCTCAACATCCCCCCAGAACATCTGCTTGGCCTCATGTGCCCCTCTCTGACCAAAGGCCATGGTCAAAATAAAATACAGGGTATATTGCAAATGGCGTGGGCTTGAGTAACCTAGAGCATTTGTTTCCCATAATTGCCACATCTCCTGGTCATCGATACACTCAGCCTTATTAGGGAGGTTTCCCTTACCAGCTTCCTTCAGTTTTGTTCTCTTGGAAGACAGAACCCCCCGGGACATCTCAAAGTCGGCATGGGTGAGAGGGACCATAGGGTATTTCTTTTCTTTCAAGTGCCTGGAAAAAAGTTTGATAAAATTGACTTAACACCCCTTAAAATCATTAACTTTGTACGCAAGAAATTACACATAAATATTAATTATTAGTTGGCTTTTAAAAATTAAAAAAAAAAAGAAAATTAAATGTTTTAATTTTTTTTTGAAAATTAACAAAAAAATTAATCTGAATTTAATAAAATTAATTTCATTAAATCTTATAATAATTATTAAATTTTTACCTCAGTATCCCTCTATGGATTGACGTCAGCTTATCCGGTTCGTGTTCATCTCCTTTTTTTTTCTTTGGAGCAGCAGGTAGTTGGCCATGAAGCCATCCAGCTCCCCTCCGGTTATGGTGTGCACGGGTCTTTCTTCCTGGCAGAACTTAGTGAGCCAGGTCTGGAACGCATTCACCACCTTGAAATCAAGAATATATATAAATTAATAAATTAGAAAGACAATAAAATTCTGAGCACCTCACAGGTTGTATCATATATCCAATATGCCCGAGGGCTAGGCCTACCATTAATCATAAATTCTTAAATTGCCTAATACACACCTGTCTTGTCTTCTTTGACGTGTTGACATTCTTAGCTGACATGACAAAATCATGTAAGTCGTCGTTTCCCAACAACTGAGGGGGTTGTATAAGCCCGAGGCTCGAGGGAGAGGGTGAAGTCGCCATGTTGGTCGTCATTGTAGTCGTCAAAGTTGACGATGGCGAGTTGCTGGTGGTCACTGGAGCTGGGGGGTGTCCTAGACTTACTCCAGACCACGGGTGGGCTGCCTGCCACTCTGTAAAACTTCGATTCACCGTGAAAAATGAAACTTTAGGGCCCTCTGGCATTTTCTCGGGGGGTTTTGGACACATATTTGTGAAATTTAGACTCTTCACCTTGAAGACGCTGCAAAAATGACGTCCAGAACTACTTTTTCCGTCGTCGTGACGTCACGACCATCCTCGGTCGTCACGAAGATCCTCGGGTGTCATGACAACCCTCGGGCGTGGCCACGCCCCCTCGAATACGGACCATCGTATTCAATGGTGCCATTGAATACCGCGCCCTCAGTACTTAAGCATAGTGTTGCTTGTATTGAAAAAAAATAAAAGGCCATGGTTCTTCAGAAGTTTAAAGTTCTTTTTCTGCCATTTTATCTGTAAATTTTTATATTTTCCAGTGAACGTGAGCGGTATGAGCAGGAGTCACACAGGTGGGAGCCACGGGAGCGGGAGTCGCCGCAGTCGCAGGAGCTGGAGCCTTGGCCACGTGGACACAGCACTCAGAACCTTGATCAGGGGCTCTTCAACACGTCTAGGGGCTCCAACCACTCCTCCTTGGGTCAGCATTATGCATGAATGCTAATTAGGACCCAAATTGTGCATAGCACAGCTCATGTCGTTTAACCCAGTTAGGCTCCAACCCTTGACACAAAATTTTCTATCCCGCAAATATACATTTCTGACTCATTGCAGGTCCGTTTTTGGAAAGATTAACAAAGAATTCATCCCCTGGGAACACTTTTAGTTTTTTTTAATTCTTCTATCGGTAGTGACTTTGAATGAGCAAATTTGTTGATCTTTCAAATTAAAACATAATTCTACCAATGATGCATACATGTCTATACCTGAAGTTCCACCTTAAAATTCTGGCTGTATTTATAAGTTTGACATCCGACCGCGAGTAGAACGCTTCGACTTAATGTCTTTTGCATAGCGCCAAACGGAGCGTCTTAGGGAGAGAAGTTCAGAAAAATTCAATTTATCTCTCTATCATGTTTAGGGTCAGAGCTAGGTGATTATTAGTTTCCTTTTGTAGAACGCTTCGACTTTTGCATAGCGCCAATCAAAGCGTCTCGGCGAGAGGAGTTCAGAAATGTTCTATTTTTCTCTCTATCATGTTTAGTTCTAGAGCTAGGTGGATATTAGTAACCTTTTGTTCCCCCCCCCCTATTTGGATACATGTCCGACTTAAACCCCACAGTACTGCCTCAGAAGGTTAATAGAGCTGTCTGGTTTAATACATGTAAATACCCGGTAGTGACTTTAAATAAAAGGCCATGGTTCTTCAGAAGTTTAATGTTCTTTTTCTGCTATTTTATATGTAAATTCTTATATTTTCCAGTGAACATGAGCGGTACGAGCAGGAGTCGCACAGATGGGAGCCATGGGAGCGGGAGCCATGGGAGCGGGAGTCGCAGGAGCGGGAGTCGCAGGAGCGGAAGTCGCAGGAGCGGGAGTTGCAGGAGCGGGAGTCGCAGGAGCGGGAGCCTTGGCCATGAGGACACAGCACTCAGAACCATGATCAGGGGCCCCACAACACGTGTAGGGGCTCCACAACACGCCTAGGGGCTCCACAACATGACTAGGGGCCCCACAACACTCATACTAGCCCTTTAAATATTGACTTCATGAGAGGGAACTTCAGATACAAGTCAGGCATGAAACCCATCTAGAAACTGTTCAACATATCTTGGAAACTCATCCACATGTTTAGGAACTCTTCAAAATGTGTATCTAAACTAATCATTGGGTCTAGAAACTCTATATCTAAGAATTACACTAAACATTTAGAAAGTCTAGGAACTCTTCAATATATCAATCTTCATCCAAGTCAATTCATTGCTGCCCTTATAATTATTAATAAAATCAGTTTCCATTATAACACAAGGAATTTCTTTGTTGTCATTTATAACCTCATCAAGTGAACAAATTTCCTCACTAACTTTGAAATAAATCCCAAACACATCTCCAAATGCCTAATACGGTTCCAAACACAACCCTGCATAAATATTAAATCCAGTACCTTCTCAAACAAGTGAGGGCTAGCAAACATATGTAATCTGTTTGCGCCCTCACTCGTATCCACCCTATACTACGCTATTTAAAGTGTGACTTCTGACCCATTTGGCTAAAACGAGTCACATATTGCAATGGCTTCGTGATAGGACCTGAGAGCTTGGACTGGAACCCACACTTTACCCATTTTCTCCATTTCTCAATGTCAGAAAAACCTCATGAGCAGCATGAACCATCCACTCTAAGCTGTACGTCTATGACAGCTGGAGGTATAGACCAGGGCTCACAGGTTGGGCTGTGGCTTTAAAGGGCTTAGCCTGCAGGATTAGCAGCTAGAATTACCTACCTTCCTGCCAGGCCCTATTAGGAACATGCCTACCTATCAGGGTCAGTAAAGGACAGCATGGATTTCTGAAAGAGCTGATGGTGCAAGTGTTATAATTACTGCTGACAATCACACCTGTACTTATAGTAATGCACTAGTAGGGTAATGATAGTTTAGGCATTAAGGCGTATTTGCCAAAAAACTGAATCTTTGCCAAAATAACTAAATCTTTGCCATGAGTCTCTAGCTTAGCTCTAGAGGTATATCATCTTGAGGTTTAGAAATTTAACAGTCTAAGATACCCTTAGTAAAAGAAAGGTACCCTTAGTAAAATGCCTGACTTCAGGCACATATACATCAGTGAGGATACTAACATTGACATAAAAAAGCAGAAGGCAGATGTGCAGGCTATTGCTAAGCTGGCTTATGAATCCCAGCTAGAGGTGAAACCAAGAGGTCGCGGGTTAATATATGAGGGGCGTTTCTACGCTCACGCTGATTTCAATGAGCTTCCTGCGACTCTAAAATTTGCAAAGGCAAGAACCCTTGTCACAGACAATTACATAGCATATCACTCGGATCTTGCGCCACTAAGTAACTTCTACACATGCAAAGTCGAAAAAGATACACTTTCTCTTCAGTAGAACAGGCCTTATGCTGGGAAAAGGCTGAGTTTGCAGGCAGACAAGACAAAATGCAGGAGATAAAGGACGCATATACAGCCCTAAAGGCTATGAACATAGCCAAATTCATCATATGCCCAGAGTGGAAAAGTATTGACGAAGGCTGCCTGTATGACCTGAATGTACTAAAGTACACTCAAAATGAGGAACTGAACACTATACTCAAGATGAGTGGATCTCGAGTGCTTCTGGAGGCAACTAGTAATATGTACTGGGGGGCCGGGGGGGGGGGGGGGGGGCCTTAAATCGAAAGCTGTCTTTAAGGGGACTTACAAGGGGCAGAACAAAGGGGGACGAATCCTAATGGACGTGAGACGCCATCTCTTTGGAATCCCGGTACCCCCCTCTCCTAATGATAGAATCCATCAGGTGGCAGCAGGACAAGATGACCAACAAGGGGAAAATGCCACGCCCCCTTTGGTACAGACTGTGCCAGTGACCACGCCCGCTCAGGGCACCCCCCCAGCTCAGGTAGCAGCAGCAGCAGCGGCAGCGTCAATGGCATCTCCTGAACTCATTGGACGACAGCAGCAGCAACAACAGCAGCAGCAACAACAACAACCCCCAGAGGGTGAACATCAACAACAACAACAACAGCAACAGCAAGCTGCTCCTCCTGTGTCCAGTGAACCCAAGAAGACGCCCCCAGTGACAATTGCCCAGTTGCAGCAACAACAGCAAGATATGCAGCAACAACAGAAGTCGCAACAACAACAACAACAGGGGACCCAACAACAACAGCACACACCCACCCAACGAGCAGCGACAGGTCCCATCATGTTCAACCTGTCGCCACATGTTACTACCCCAAAAGCCCAGAGGTATTCAATGAGGGCCAGAAACGATGGGGCAGGAGCAGCGACAGGTGTGGTACCATCCTCCAGTGCTGGGGAGAAAACAACCAAGACCAGATCAGAGACAAAACGAATACAGCAGCATATAGCGGGCTTGTTCTCACTAAGCCAGAAGAAGAAAAAATGAACTCTCGTCTAAAATGTGTATTGCATTTGTGAGGTGAATATATTATGTAATCAATGATTAATTTGTTTTAATATGAAAATTAAGGGCGTAAAGGTATTATAGCATATAAAATATCTAATATATGTGATTGCACAGGACGAGCAAACCGTCTCCCTAGGGTATAAGGCAGTATAGGCCTAGAGGGTTAATGACCCTGGTCTACTTGTATACAACACACGCAGAAATGAAATCAACATGATTGTTTTGACCAAGTAAGGGACCGAATAGCTATAGGTCCTAAGGTGATTGCATTGACCCACTGAGGCACAGAGATCCTACACCAATCTAATAATGCGGGTATAGCCTAGTTATACGAGTGTTCTTTTCTTTATATAAAAGTACCGGTAATTCAATGTCATTATATTTTATTCCTCTTTTTGTAATAGCACATGTCATAATAATCTATTTACATTTTTTTCTCTCTCAAGGGATTAACAACTCTCATGTACGGTATATAACTATTAACTCCTAGCTTATTTTTGTATGTGACAGCAATGATACCGGGGCGCTGCCGACCGTTATGTACACCAATACAAGCAGAGCTAATTATGATCATATCATACTAGGAATCATGCATATCATCATCATCATGCGATTTATGTACAACACTCTCTGTATATCTTCCCATGATATTTTTACATGATATAACGAACAAGAAGGGTCTTCTCTTTACGTGTATGAATGCAAGAAGCATATACAAAAAGAAAAGCGCAGTTACATTTATTATTAATAGCGACATTGCTGGAGTATGTGAGTCATGGCTGCAACCATCTACCTCAGATATGGATATGGTCATCCCTGGTTATCAATTTGTCAGACTAGATAGGCGACCAACCATTAACAAGAGTGCTGGAGGACTGATGCTTTACATGCGTGATTCATATATAGCGGAAGTTGATGTTGATGCGTCTTGTATTAATAGGGAATATGAGATACTATGTGTAGATATATTAATTGGCATCATGAAATATAAGGTATTTGTTTGTTATAGGCCTCCAGACCATGATGTAGATAAGGCAGCCATATACAATAAGCTAAGAGATCTCAAAAAGAATGTTTCGATGTAGTAACTCTTGTCGTGAAGGATAAGGTTATGTAAGCAGTCCTGTATTAACTCTTGTCGTGTAAGATAAGAGCAAACTGATTGTGACATATTAATAATAGACTTCTCAAGCAAGATGAGACGAAATAAATCGATGAAACCATCAAAAAAAAAAATGTATTAGATTGCTTTTGAAGCAACTTTTTCCTTTCATGTCTTGCAAATATACCTGTGAGCCTGCTAGGCTTAATTGAAGTAAATTTAGCCCCAGCTAATATCAAATCTAGGTTATTTGATTCTGAAGAGAACAAAAGAACATTCTTGTGGAACAGATCCAAGCTATCTCTATGTTAGCCTTTATGTCTACCACAACATTGACATACACCATAGTATTGACCTCATCAGTGAAGGGCTTCAATATTGACATTTCCCAAGGGAAGGTCTATTACATTTTTCTTCTTCTTCTACTATTGAGTGCTGGTGCTACATAGAAAGGCCAAATCCATGATATGATCTGCTCGGCTTCTACCTGAATGCTCCTCCTAACAAGTCACTAAAAATGTGGGATTAAAACGTACAAGCTGTTTTATTTAAAAGTCTGGACATTGTAACAGTGTGGGTATGGTAACAGTCTGGGACTTGTATCAGTCTTTTTAATATTTACTGAACTTACAGCATTGATGTCAAAAACTAAGTCGGTTAAAGTTATGTCAAGAATCATGAGGAAATCTGACCATTTGAAGAATCTAACCAAAGCTTCTGGTGTTAGATTTTTAAGATGGATCCATATTGTATAGGGGACCCATGTCAAACACCATCAAGGACACAACCCAGTTGTTATGGATGAGGCCCTTGGGCTACTCTGAGTCATCTTTTACCTTTACCAGCTTTAGCAGGTCAAACAACCAGACACTGGGGTACACACACCATGATGTGATGTACTATGCGGCCCACAAGGACACCATAAGGACACCACAGCCTATTTGTTATTGTGTGAGGTAGCATTTTGCATTACCTAGTTATGTCTTATATATAACTAAAAGAGGATACATCGTCTTTACTTGATGGCTAGTTCATTTATCTGGCACAATAGGACCAGTCCTGGCATATATATATGGAATACCTTTGCTTTTATATTAAGTCATGGCTCCAAGCAGACACCTCTCCCGTGTTTATTTACTGATTTTGTGAAAGTATAAATTATGGGGATAATAAGAACCATACCTTTAGGTCACTATTACCATCTTAAGTACAGAGAGACTAGTTTACACACATAGACCCTTTTGTACTACCTTTGAATCTGTCATCTTCTGGTTTAGATTGTTGCTACAGCTAAAGTCAGCATATCTTTTAACAGAAGAATAAACCAATAATTCTTCGAGGTTAATGAAGATAAACTTATTAGAATATCAAAGACACAAACTGTCAAATGGTACTCAGTTAATGATAAATCCAGATAATAGGGTCTGAGTGATGCATACTTGATTTTTTACTTTGTCATTGACATCATTTATATTATTTGTATTAGATAGTATCCATGGATATTGATACTGTTTGTTATATGATATTAGATTAGTTTACCCATTCCGGGATAGACACCTCCTCCTCCTTTGAGTCAAAAAGATGCCACAATGTTTATAAGCAAACCAAATGGCGTTATTGTTATTAGTCCATAACCGTCCCCATTGAATTCCAGCAGGTTTGATCTCATCAATTATTCGTATTGCCATTTCACTTTCTCAATACAGTATACATGTGCAAAGGATGTCTCAAAACACAGTAATTTACATGGTTGATTTCATAATGATTCTGCTCATAGCAAGGGAATGTCCTATTGCTAAGTGGGAAGCAAAGTCTTGAACGAGCCACCAGGGAACGTTCTACACTGACAGCACTAAGGGAGGTGGACTGTGTGAGAAGGTACTGCCATAAGGTTAGGTCTTGGTAATGGAGTGAATGGGGAGCCAAGACAACCTTCAGAACTATTCAAGGTCCTGATGGTGCCTGCTCTACTGATACTGTGTTAAATCAAAGTTATTATCTATGAGTCCCAGTGGCAAGTTGAGTCTGGTCGGACACTAATTTGATAATAAATTACAAATTGTGCCAAAAACCAAACCTGGGAGCATCAAAATGGTAAAAAAGTGTGCAGAAGCAGTCTGATGAGAGTCATAGTGGGTTTGAAGGTACTGCCATAAGGTTGGTGCTGGGTAATGAAGTGGACATGGAGCCATGACCAACTACACAACTACGTTTAGGTCCTGATGGTACCTGCTCTGGTGATTCCAAAAATTTAGCCGAATTCCAGTAGGATTTTCAAGAGCCTTTATACTAGAAACGAAATAGCTTGGCGTCAGATACTTTGCAGAACAACAAAAAATTGGCAGATTTACTTGGCTATGTGTATGTGACTTTAGTGTCGGTCCTGGAGGGTAAGGTAACAGAAGTAGGTAGAATATGGACACTGACAGACCTGAATACTAAGTGACCATTGATGCAACAGCCACCAGGGTATATTACTATGTGAAAGAGCGGTGTGGGAAAAGGTTGTAACACTTTCTGTATGGCCTACAATCCTATACGGAAATATGATTGTCAATGAGGAGTCTGAAAGTCTGCATTGAATTTCTCCTTTTTATTGTAGCACACACCGGTGTGTGCACTATAACTGGGACGTGTGACTGTTGCAAGACTACTACTACTGTGCTCACCAGGTGGGCTAACCTCCCCTCACCTGAGTGGTGGCTGGCGCTGACCAGTCACACTGACATAGGAACTAGCCGGGCACGCACGGCTCACTTTGGCAGACCAGTTTACCTTCTTATTTTGTATGGCATATTGGCGTTGCTGAGCAAGATGGGTAAGCAAACACGTTATTGTGCTACGTGCAGGACGAGCCACCAGGCTCCTACGGGTAAAAAGTGTGCCAGGCAGCCTATCTTCACTTCTAACAGCGAGTATGAGGAAGAGAATTACGATACGCCATGTGGTCGCACCCCCAAGGGAAAGGGTAAAACCAAATTTGCTACCCCCAAGGCCGGGGGTTCCAAGAAGAAGGTTCTTCCTCAGAAGCCGGCCCCAGATTCACCCGATGGTTCAGACTCAGACACTTGTGTGGGGAAGGACCCAGTGGTGTCTGACGCTGAATTTTTAAAATTTATGAAGAACGTCAAGAAAGTGAATGTGCGACTTACCCAGTCCGACAGCAGGATGGAAAGCATTGAGAACCTTTTAAGTCGTGTCCTGGAGAAGAGTACCCGGTTGGATGATACTGAGTCGGAATGTCACTCGGACAAGGGAAAGTCTGGTGGTGACACTTCAAAGGTGAAAGGCAGGAGCAAGTCGACAGTCAAGTCTACGGTACATGTGCCTCCCAAACCCGGTGGTGCCGGCGGTGGTGCAATGGGAGGCGGGCCGCCGCCTTCGCCGCCAAGACCGCCGCCAAGACCGCCAAATGGGGGAGTCCCAAAGCCGCCGCCTAGGCCTCGTGTGGGGTTCACAGATGAGGATTCGTATCTGGACACTGACCAGTCGCCCATACGGTACAAGCTGCCTCCCCTGCCTCCCCTGCCCCGGAGGAGGCATACATCTTCAAGGCGGTCCCATACTAGGGGCAGCTCCCGCCATGGCAGTTCAAAAGGTCATCACTACGCTGGCTATGAGTTGTCCACATCCGAGGAGGAGGGACGCCGAGGCACGAGGAGTCGCCAGTCACGCCATAGTCATAGATCCTCCAGTCACCACAGATCTTCATCGTCGTCAAGCTCGTCCTCCTCCTCCAGTGACGGAGACAGGCACAGGAAATCTGGGAAAGGACACAAGAAGCGTAAGTTTGCAATTCGTCATTTCATCCCGCGTGAAGATAGAGATAAACCAATGTGTATTGAGAACCTCTGGACAAGCTCCTCTAAGCTCACTCTGAAGATGTATGAGAAGGGACATGATGTAGGGGGCATGTTGAGGCACAACGTCTTTATGGGAGAGAAAGCTGCAACCAGATCGTACACGACAGGCGGTTTGGTGAAGTATGATGAGGGGGTCAGGAAGAAAGCAAACAAACATGGTGTATCGGCATTTACTGCTGGGGATCAGGAATTGTGTGTCCGTTATCTAGGTGCTGACAATACTAGGGCGGTCAGAAGGAACCAGAATGCCCAGCAGGGCAGCAGGCAGAACGGCAGATCCTTTACACCAAACAGGCCGGGGTTTAATAATAACCCCTCCACTCAGGGAGGCAATCAACCTCGTACCAGCACCTCTAGGGGTTCTCAAGTGGAAACCGACGCTATGTACTGCATGAAGTATAATGGGGCCGGGTGCAACTACTCACCATGCCGTTTCCCTCACGTGTGTTCATACTGCTTCAAGGCGGGCCATGCTATTACGTCGTGTTATTCCCTGACGGGTCACCCTTCAGGACCAACAAGGCCGAGCTAGAGCCAGGTGCAAGTCTATGGTATGTTGAAGAGTCCGGCTGGCGACTCGCCCCTCTTCACGACTGTAGACGCCCTGCCCGGGAGCATCACCGGGCAATTTAATGTCCTCTCATGCAAGGCGGAGTCGCCCACTAATATGGCAATTATAGACAGCCACTCAACACATGATGGCGGCAGTAATGTGGATTGTTTTGATTGCAATCAGCCTGGCAAGACGGCGGCCGTCCCTCCATGCCGCCATGTTGTCTCCGAGTGTCCACGATCATTCCCGAGCGCGGGGACTTATTTCAAAAACTGGTGGTTGATGGTAATTTGAGTTACATACAATCAGCCCATAATTGTGTAGTAGACAATGACATTTATAAGTCGAATAATGGTCTCCCGTCGGAAGTTAGTTGTGAAAATGGCGTCTCGGCAAACTTCGGGTACGATTCGGCCGACTTCGGGCGCCGAAGCACCGCAAGGCACGATGGGATACAAAATGGCGATGTACACACAACCAACGTGGCCTTGTCGGTCACTCCATCAGACTATGATACGAAATTCCGCATAAACTATGTATTTGATTGCGGTTCTAACACCTGTCAGCAAATAAGGGCGTCTGCCGGCTACGTGATGTGTGTTCAGGTATCCTCAGACACACACATGCCGCTGTTTGAAGACTGTTTTGTCGGGACCTGCAGCTGTGTGTACATTTTGAACGACGTGAAGACCCAGCTGAGGCCTTGTCGCTGCGCAGCTATGTGCAGCAAAGATGACTCACCCTCTCCAGACGACCTGTTCATTATCACCGGCATATGTCAGGGATTTAATATCCTGGACTCTGACTGTGAATTGAAATACACTTGTGTGAATTACGGTAGTGTTGAAGACGCAGCGACAGAGCTGACTGCCACCGTATTGGATGAATTAAACAGTCAGAAGGTGACTCGAGTCAGCGACCCTCCCAAATGTGTACATGCTCTTGGTGCTATTAGAAGGGCTGATGGGAAGGTTAGATGCATCACTGATTGTTCAAGGCCACATTCGAGTATAAATGACTTCATGCACTCTACTACTCGTAAATTCTCCTACTCTACCGCAGAAGACGCTGTGTCTATATCTGATCAAGGAGGCATGGGTGCTGTAGTGGACATCAGTGCTGCCTACAGAAGTATCAATATCCACCCTTCTAATAGGGCTCACTCTCACCAAATCAGTGCAACTAAAAAAGTGACGTACATGATCAGTGGACGTACATGATCGGTGGACGTACATGATCGGTGACGTACATGATCGGTGACGTACATGATCGGTGACGTACATGATCGGTGATTATTGACTGCCCCAGTCTTTCTGATCATCATATAACATAAGTAAACCTTACCAAGGTGTTCATATAATGTCTGTATTGGTATTTAAAATGGTTTAAATGTGTAAATGATTCTAGTAAGAGTATTTTAAATGACATTTCAATGCCGATCATGTACGTCATGTGACCTGCCTGTAGGTATGGTTGGGAGAGTTAAACATCGTAGTGCAGGGGGTAAAAGACGGATTTTGGACTTTGCCAATCATGTACGTCCGCCGATCATGTACGTCCGCCGATCATGTACGTCACTTTTTTAGTTGCACTGATTTGGTGAGAGTGAGCCATAGACAGTTCTGTGGATTCCAGTGGGACTGTGGGAATGGTAAAGATTGGTACGAAGACAATTGCATGTGCTTCGGTATCCGGAGTGCCTGTGGCATATTCAATGCTGTCACTGATTTTGTTCGTCGTTATATCCGGTTTGGAGTACCGGTAATCAATTATCTTGATGACTTCTACGTGTATGGACATGATTTTGCCACATGTCAAAGTAATCAGGGTCTGCTCATGAACGTGCTGAGGCATATGGGCTTCATGCTGAACTGGAAAAAGGCTACCAGCCTATCTAATCTGGTAACCTATCTAGGAATTGAAATTGACTTGCTTGAAATGGAATTGAGGCTTCCAGCGGAAAAAAATCAAAAAGGCACAAAAGGCGGTGTCTGACCTAGTGGGCAAGACTTGGTGTTTTAGGAAAGACCTGGAAAGTGTAACAGGTCTCCTATAACACTGTTCATCAGTTGTGAAAGGTGGTAGGACTTTCACTAGGCGTCTCTTCAACCTCCTGAAGGCTACGGCGGGCAAAAGGAGACTGTCTCTGTCATCTCTCTACAAAGACGACCTTAAGTGGTGGCAGAGCTTCCTGGTGTGGTTCAACGGGCGAGCAAAAGTTATTTTACCACATAGTGACACAGTGGAGGTTTATACGGACTCTTCAGATACAGGATTTGGAGCTGCATCACCTTCTACCGTTCTATACGGTATGTGGAAGAAAGAATCTACCGGGAAGGATGAAGCTAGTGACACGGACATGGACGCAGTCTGCCCACATCATGTTCCCCCTCCTATGTCAGGCGCAATGTTTGATGATCAAATCAATGTGGAGGAGCTGTGGCCGGTCCTGAGCGTACTCATACATTGGGGTTATTTCTACCGTAATATGTGCCTAATTTTGTACACTGATAACACCCAGGTAGAAGCAATGTTGGCCACAGGCCGCTCAAAAAATGTTAACTGTATGCATTGGATCAGGGAAATTTTCTGGCGGTGTGTCTTTCAGAATATTTATATTATTCCTAAGAGAGTTCCTACTTATGAGAATTGTCTTGCTGACTCCCTGTCACGCCTACCTGCCACAAAGCACATCAACACCTGTTCATCATTACATGAAGTGTTCTCTATATGTTGTGATTCTAGAGTCAGATCTGGCTTCAAGGTGGACCGACCTAAAGACGTTATGTTGGTCTGAGGCGACGTGGCGTACACGTGAATCACAATGGAAGAAGTTCCTGGATTTCTGCGAAGTTCAACACTTTAAACCAATCCCGGCTACAATTGAAGTTATGTGCTTGTATATCTCCTTCCTGACATTCACCTTCAAATATTCCTCAATCACAAACTACGTCAGTGCAGTTTGGACCCTTCACCAATGGTTTGGTGTTGAATCCCCAGCAAAAGGATCGTTTGTAGTTAAGTGCACGTTGCTGGGAGCACGTAGACTGTTGGGGGATACTACCACTCAGGTGGATCCTCTGATGCCAGACGACCTTCTGAGAATATTTTCAGTGCTATCTATGAAGGACTCATGGGATCTTTTATTTTGGTGTCTAGTTACAATCAGTTTCAGGTGCCTCCTGAGGAAAGGGCTTGTTACTAGTTCCCCTCATACCCTGCAGGATGCAGACGTAATCATGACATCATATGGATGTGACGTCACCATCAGGTCTTCAAAGACTATTCAGTATCAGGAAAGGGAGATAGTGATCCCAGTAGTAAAGGCAGACACTCCTTTGTGCCCAGTGCAGTGGATCGGGAGATACAGGAGGGCTTTCCCCTCAAAAGGACCGTTGCTGTGCGCTCCCGGTTCTACTAAAGCTCCGTCATATCTGTGGTACATGAACAAACTCAGAGCTTCCTGCAAGTCAGCTGGCCTACATGGCTACTATGGCTCTCACAGCCTGAAAAGGGGCAGTGCTACTTTCCTAAGCAGGATAGGCCTACCTCTCCATGACATCCGAATATACGGGGACTGGAAGTCCTTATCAGTTCTTCTCTACTTGAGCTCAGACAAGCACACAAGGCATTCAAAGGACAATTATGTATCCAAATGTTTATCTCGTTTCATCTAATGACTTACTCGCCTCGTCTTGGGTGGTGGGCGGTAAAACAAATACGCCTCAATAGCCACATATGTGTTCTGTATCACTTCATTCATCCACCCTAGACCGAGACCCACTAGTTATTGTAGCACACACCGGTGTGTGCACTATAACTGGGACGTGTGACTGTTGCAAGACTACTACTACTGTGCCCACCAGGTGGGCTAACCTCCCCTCACCTGAGTGGTGGCTGGCGCTGACCAGTCACACTGACATAGGAACTAGCCGGGCACGCACGGCTCACTTTTTTTTTTCTCTTTATTCATTAATAAAATTAATTAGGCGGTAGAACAAATACGCCTCGATAGCCACATATGTGTTCTGTATCACTTCATTCATCCACCCTAGACCGAGACCCACTAGTTATCAAGGTAACAGAAACTGAGGAAGTTGAGAAGAAACTTTTTTCTCTCAGAGACAAAATATGATGAATATGAAGTGGGCTGACTGAAGGGTGCTCTCGCTAACTCCTAAAATAATCCCTTAGGTAGTTGACACACATGACAGGACCAAACTTTTGTATTCTTCAGTATTTCTATTCATGTAAAGCAGAGTTCTTTAGTTCATTGTCAAGATATCTTTAAAGCTTGTGATACAGATCTCTGGAACATTGCCACAACTTGATTCTCTAATTTCTTTTTTTTCATTCATATCGGTTACCCCTATCAATCAATGTCACTGTAAAAGGATGATAAGTAATAAAAACCTTCAAACTTGGACATTAAAACACAGATATGAAGGGCAAGACTTCTGCAATTCAAATAATCTTACTTCTACTGACAGTCAAACCTCATTTGACTCCCATGATCTCTAATAGAGTAAATATAAATGAATTTCCTTTCTAATGTATCCCTTGATGAGAAATGCTTAGCTGGTTCTTCCTTGACCCTGGTATTGACCTTAAGTAATAAACTTCAACTGTGAACTTCAAGAAACTAGATCAACAGCAGACTGCCCACACCTTTCATCTGCTCCCCCTTTCCAATAACAACTACCCTCTGCTGAGACCCATTCAGCTCTTACCCAGTCATCATATCTCTAAGGACAACTACATCCTTTCCACTTTTCATCGCTCCAAGATCTTATTCTACAGATCCCTTAGCTTTAACCCTTAGCCTTCCATGCTCCTGCCTTACCAACTAACTCATCCTATAGCCTATGGTATCCACTGAAGGGTAGTAAAAAGGTCCTAGTGCCACATGCAGGGTCCATAAGGAGAGGCCCTTAGAGGGACATCAGGACCTGTGTAAGGACACTCTCCAAGCAGAGCTTGTGGTCTGAGTAATCTCTGATGGAACCTCAAAATCTATAAGCACTGCGGCGCTTAACCCTTTCCTTTGCTGGTGCTGCATATCTGTAGTATGACTATTAAACCAATACTGCATATATGTAGCACCCAAAAACCGATACTGCTAATGTTAAGATAAAATCAACAAAGCTGGTTCTGCTTTGATATCAAATAACAAGTCTTTCATTTTTTAGTCCTGCTTACAACAGCCAAAAAGGTTCAGGACTGTAAGATCACAATATGTTGACATAATCAATAGTGGAATCATTACAGGTCCGTGAGAGGGTCCGGACACACTTCAGGTTAGGTCCAGGGATGGGTTTGGGACAGGTTGGAAACAGGTTCAAGACCTTAAGGTCTTAATTTGACTGTTTGTCTCCACTATATTAAAAAAGATATCATCTCAAAGTAAGAAAGCAATTGATTGTAGCATTACTACCTTTTGTGAGCAAACAATCTTATTGTTTCTAACAAGCAGCCAGAATTGGAATAAGGCCACCCCCTTACAAGGCAAGCTGCAGGGTCACGGGGCTATCATATCCTGCAAGGCAATCATACCCCACAAATGAGGGTGGTTTTCTCTCTGAAAATAACATGTCAAATGGAACAAAATGCTGCTGGGGAGAGAGAATGGAAAGATAGATCTATCTAGTATCCAAAGTTGTCATTGGGCATTTGGGCAAGTTCAAAAGTGTGATGGGGGGATATTGCAGACTGATAACGTGACAGATTGTTTTGGGATGATGCAGGCTTCAGGCTGTGTTATTAGTCCTAGGCCCTCTATACACCAATATGTTTAGAGAATGTTTTGAAATATATTTTGTTCATTGTCCTATCTGATATACATGATTTCTGCTTAAGGTTGATCTAACTGGTTAATAGTCATAAAAAAATCAACCAAACTGTAAGAAATGAGATGCACCCAATACCAAAATGTTACCAGCAGTAGGTGTATGCATAGATCATATTGTAGCCCAGGGGCAGTGAGAATGGTACAAGTGCTGCTCTGCTACCCAAGCTATAGAATCATGGAGATATCAAGCCCTGCAGGGACAGAACCCAGCACAGTTTTACCTCTGCAAATAAGTCAGGAAGAGGTGGATAGGATGTTGCCTGGGGACTTAGAATGAGAAAGCTGCAATGATTCATGTGTGATGGGGATTTGTGGTTGACCAGTTTTGGACTACAGGAGACTCCATACTGGTAGGATCTACATGTTTACAATACAGGAATGGTCAGGGGTTTGAGTTTGGCAAGTTCTTTTTGGAAAGGAATATGACAAACTCTCAAATTAGGCTGATATAACAAATAGTAGATACAAGTGTCACACTAAAGACTAAAATAAACCACTTTTCTTTATTTAAGTGACATAGTCCCATGATTAGGGTCCAAAAACTAATTAACTTACTATCAGATTTAGGCTCAATTTGCTGATTTTGGAGTGCATGCTCAAATTACTCCCGCCCCCGAATGAAAACACGCACACATTAGTACTTTACAGTTTCAACCTTCATAAGAAAATAGAATTTTCGGCTCACAATTGCAACAGTAGATCAGCACTTTGAAAAACATGTCGGCTTTCATTGTAACACAACGTGCCATGAACCATATTACTACAGGCTTTGTTATGTTCCTCATGTAACCTAACCTTATTGCTACAAAGTTGCTGTTAACAGATCACGAGAAGTGGTACAGGGAAGGGAATAAATTCCTTTACCATCAAAGAAACATTATGCCCTTTATATTATATATAATGCTCTACAATGGCTTCACTCCATTTACCGTGTAAGCTATCCTGTAGAGCTACTTAAGTTTGTCTCCGCTATGTAATGTATGCTACATGTACTGCAAATGCTTACGTAGAAGCCACAGCCTGCACTAGCCAGATGTAGTTTTCAGTTGATACCAAATATTCTGATACAGCTATCTTTTTTGGTCTTATTCTGGTTGAATCCTAACTTTCAGCGTGAAAGCTAGACTGAAGGGCCCCTTAGGCCAGGAGCTTCTAGTGTTTTATGGAGGTTTTTTTTTCAATTCTTAATGATGGAGAGTGGTAGCGGCGGGCAACATTGTTTCAGATTCTACAATATTTGACATGCATGGCATGGGAAATCAGATTATATTTTAACAATAATAAGTTTCCTAATTCCCATGCATATTTTGTATGGAAAGAGGACAAGTTACAACTCTGCCAGTTAGTTATTTGGTATTTTGTATTGCAAAATGTTGCTGTTCTGGAATGGGGACAATAACAGGGTATACAGGCAGCTGTCTGTTTTCTCTATGTTTGAAGTCGAAAAAGAAAAAAAATGGCGTTGGGATGAAAAACTACCTCAAGAGACCTCTGGGAATAATAACATATTAGATTTACACGGATATAAACATCTTCTAGCCATAGCTTGTGATTACACCAACTTTGTGTTCACTAAGAGGCTGCTTACAGCATTTGGTGGTAATACAAAAAAGTTCTGGAAAGAAAAAATCTTGCTGCCATCAGCGCAGCAGCATTCAAACCAAGAGTTCACAATTTCCTCTCTATCTCTTTTTGGGGATATGCTGTCAGGAAGGTAATAATTATAATCTTGCCATTTCTTTACATTCCCACTGGGACTGGCAGCAATAGCACAATTCTACAGAGCAGTCTAGACATCCTGTGACAGAAGATAAAAGATTAGTATCTAAACGACCTCCTGAACTGCCCTCAGTACATATGCCAATAGCAGTCTCTGCATGGTTAGAGGCGACACTTTGTCAATGGCTGCTCCATCATCCTGACACTTCCTAACCAATAGGTTTCTTTGCCTTATACTGGGCTTCTGCCCCTATACATTACCATGCCCTACACTGGGGTCCTGCACCTATAGATGTGAACACACTAGGTTGGTAGAAATATGCCACAGCAGTTCACTTAAAAGACTAACACCAGAAATGAACAGGTGGGTGTAAAGATTGCCTGTGTTTAGAATATAAATAGTGACCATATTTTGAAAAAAAGTGTTCAATGTTGTCTACAGTTCAAATCATGATCATTCTCATCCCACTATTTTTTATTTTATCTCAATTTAAAATAAGTGCTGATAGATATTATCGATTTTGCTCAAATAAAAGTTTTTAAAACTTGCTAAGCCTAGGTCTATCCCACTTCACACCCCTGGTGCTGGTACTAGTCGTAGTGTAAACTAGCCGTGATTTTTGGCTCTGATGGGAGCATTACACATGCAGGTTCACAGGGGTTTCTCCTAATGAAGGTTAAAACATTGTTGACATTATTGTGTTGGAGGAATTATTAATGGGAGATTTGTGGTGGATTATGGGTATTAGGCTTGCATTGTGGTGAGGGGCTTTTGGGCCTTAGTGACCAGTTTTTGACAGATTGGTTCGTTAAAAACTCCAGCCTCGATCACTGAGGTAACTCTTCCCACAACTCTAAAGTTACTCCCAATCATTAGGGAGTCTTAGAACAGAGTCATTAGAGAGTCATTATAGAGTTATTTTAGAGTCCTGCTAATGTTTAGGAGTCACGTTAGAGTCCTGGGGAGAGTTACCTCAGTGATCACGTCGGGAGTAACAGTGATTCTACTTCTTTTCTTTGTGTAGATAACCATGAGAGCCTTGTGCCTGGTGTCTGTAGTAAGTGTCTAAAGTAGCTGCACACAGTTCAGCCATTGTATCCCATCTCACAAATATTATGAATTGAAATGCACCTGCGTGTGTCTATCAGGGTATGTTATTGTTGTATCTGTCTGTTAGAGTCATTAACACACAGTCAGTCCCACACCCAACACGTGCTGCCCAGGGCTAGGTTTTTCATTACAACAGTCATTACCGTTAATTACAAATTCCCTGTGCCTGCTGCAGTGATAACTGTGACAACCATGTGTCTACAATATGTGTCTAAACTAGCTAGACACATTATAACTGCAGTGTGGTGTTATCAACCTAAAGCCTTAGTCAATTTTTAGCCTGATATCTTAAATACTCACCTCCTGCAACCTTTGTCACATTCAGCATGTTACCCAGATATGCCAACCCTTTTTGGTACATTTTCATACATTTTCTATGTGTCACCATTCTCTGGAAAATTCATGAAAAGTCCTTTTCTCTTTCGAAACAAATGAGACATTAGCAATGATTAAAGCAATATTAAGGCCAAAACACACTAAAAATATAAGAGAACATTGTACTTTTGGCAAAACATGGATTTTCATAACATTGAACGGTTAGTAGACTACAATTGGGATATTTTATCCTTCATGTCCCTCCTCCAGTGTTTCTTATCCCCTCTGTGCCTACATGTGTGTAGAGTATGTGTTGACCCCCGGTGCTGTGTTTGTGGGACGTGTGTTACCTTGGTTACCAGTCTCCTCTCACCGACACTCAGCCTCATTCTGGATACCATAGTTGTAGTTATGTCTACACATACACCTCTTGTCTGTACCTACTCTAATGCTAGTTGCAAATGATGATCAACACTACAGTTCTTATGTGACGGTCTATGGTAGATTTATATGATTGATGAGGTCCACACACTTGCAACATTTATGAAGATCATCAGCTAATATTGATGGCCTGAGTAAACGTTCCCTCCTTTCACTTTTTGATTGTATCTGAATTGAAAAGACATGTGCATTCTACACCCTTTATGATTTCAGTACATTAAAATGATCAAGCGTAAAAAAGTCTCAAAAGAGATAATTTTATATTGACAACTTGAGGGTCAATTTGGCTATTTGGAAATACTTCCATACTATATCTATAAGTATAGTATGAGGTTAATTGAGAATGTGTAATTTAGTCGAAAGTATTCAATGATTAAGGGTTATTGTGAGATATTGATGTTCCAAGCCAAGATATAATGTAGAAATGTTTGCACATTCTAGTCAGGTTATCCTGCTTATCGACACCTTCATTTGGGTGTAATCAAGGTTAAAGACATCCCACACTCCGGGGAGTAATGTGTATAGAGGAAAGGGTAAGAGTTTTCTGTTCCAATAGTTACTGCCTTCGTTCAGCTACAGGTATGTCAATTTGGGACACAGGAAAGTATTCTGATTAAAGGGGTGAATCTACTGACGTAAATCCATTGGATTGCACAAGATTCATCCATAGGTTTAACATTGTGAACATTCATCAGATCCGACAGATTTGGGTCAGTGGATCAACTCTTAAAGTAAGATCCATTTTGCATTACATATTACATTTTGTAATCAATCCAAAATTGAAGGTGCGTAAATAACTGCTAGGCAATGGGACATCTTAGACCCAATCATACCTATATGAAGGAACATCTGCAAGAAAAGAAAGATACTTACCAGTGTACTGTAAATGTCAATGTCAAAAGGATTTGCCAAGCATCCAGAAAATTGCTTCAAATAAAAGTCTCAAAGTCTCAAAGTACAGAGACATCAACTTAATACTTAGTTGTAAAGGTTTATCGAGAGATCCAACACGTTTGTCGTGCTCTGAAATGTATGTACCTGCTTTAAACTAATATACCACAAAGCTCCTCGATACTGCCATGTTCATTTTCATACCCAGTGCATGGTGTGTATTGTGATTCCTTTATTGAGAGCACGCTTTGTCAGAAATATCCTGTCTGGGGGCGTGTCATCACAAAAGGTCTTTGCGTCAGGATTCTTAATTCAGCTCACAGCCATTTGAGCCAGATATACAGTGAATGCATTAACAGTGGGCGGGAGGTGGAAAGTAGCTGTGTCGTCATTGTAACTTTGAATCTGTGTTCAAGTAGAACCTGAATCTTCTCTTTTCTACTAACTTATACATTCACCAATATAATGTTATGCTTTTTTGTCAGCATCATTCATTCATACAGCACTGACAAATACTCATTTGGTGTTGAATCTATATGTCATGATTCAGGTTTGATGCATCTACAAAGTACTGTGATAATAGCCTGATAGATAAATGTATTATTTTTCGTTTCATTGAATTCAATTAGGGATTATGTCTTTCTCATGCAGTACACCATATTTTGGTGAGTAGCTTAATGAGTTATACACATGCATATGGTTCACATATGGTTGCACATGAACTAAGAATACTTCCTACCAACTACCTCTAACCTCATGCGCCAAACTACCCCATGCTATCCCACCCTAAGCACTCCCTTCCAACTATTTATTTAATATAGTATGATGGATGATGTAAGTGCCCTTTGTACATGGCCTGCAAATACAATTACGCTTCACATCTATGCTTGACCTCTTCCACTGCATTTAGCTCCCTTTTAAAGCCCTGAATTGGGTTCATCTAAATTACTTACACTGCACTACTGAGGGAGAGTCTTCTATGATGGATCGGCAGGTGTCAGAGGTCAGGCATGCCTTGTGGCTACAAGCTATACATCTTCATATGATGTTCTTTCTGCATAGGACACCAAGACATTCGGACATCCCATTTGATTTCTTTTAGGTGTGTGTCCATTATACAGCAAGGAGAGTGGACGATTTCACAAGTTTGACATCCAGTAATATGTATATATTTTGGTGAATATATTCCTCTGAATCATCGACTTTAATTACAGCTACAGGGTGTCCACTAGAGGTGATCAATTACCTTCCACATTGCCTGGGGACATTAATGATCAAGCTATTATAATAGAATAAAGAGAATATTACCCAATTTATGCACTTAGAATCAAATATATCATATATAAAAATGCCCACTTTTGTCGTCCATCTTTGACAGCCACTTTCCCATCTTTGTAGTTGAGAATGTAGTTGTACACCTGTGTCCAGGGAGATTAAATCTATATTTCATATTATTTGTATTCAAATTCACGTTTAATGGACGACAAATGGTCTGATAAATGCTAGTGGACACAGGCCTAATAAGAATTTGCTAGAGAGCCTCAGGGTATCATGACAGAGGTGAAGCTAACAGTTTCTATGTGGCGGTACAGACTCCTTTCTTTAATATCTGACGGTTTCATTGTCTTTGATGAGTTTGGCATTAAGGATATTACCGCTGTGACCAATGTAGTTGGGTTAAGAGGGTTTGATAGAGATTCTGGAGGAAGTTCATGAATGAATATATATTCTTTTTGTCATTAATATTATTATATCAAATGGCCATTTTATGACATTTCAATGCTTATTACATAAGTGCTACGAAAATATGAAAGATTGAAATGGATGCAAGGCAAGGGGTCACTGATTGGGTTACAAACAGACGTTCCCCAAATTGTGAGTTGCATTTTCCTCATGCCATTGGGAATGGTGCTGTAGTATGTGGGATGTATCTTATAGAGGGTTTTTGATAGCAAAGTGAGTTAAGAGAGTGGAGATATTTTATTCATAATAGAGATTTCTTTAAAATCTTCTCTGGCCTGATAGTTTTCATGAAATACAACCATGCCATTCATTGTTTCTCAAATACATCCGCATGTATTATTGATTGATTAGTTCATGTAAAAGGAAAAAAATCAATGTGGCTTTCCCCATATCCAAATCAACTATGCCATGTGTAATCTTTTTTTTTTAATGAGGCCTGTGTCCATTATACGACAAGGAAAGTGGAATATATGGTCGTTTTGACGTCCAGCAATATGTACATATCTGGGAATATACTTTGTAGATATATTCTACTTTAACTGCAGGTATGCTGTGTCCACTAGGCGTTATAAATTGCTGCCCAGACTGCCCAGGGCAAACATGAACAAGGTTCTACAATGGAATAAAGAGCATATATTCCAATTACTACACTAAAAATCAAACATGTTAGATATTTCAACGTCCACTTTTAATGTCCACTTTTGACGTCCACATTTTGATATTTCATTTTTGTATTTCAGAATTTTGTAGTCAAGGTGTGTCCACAGGGAGACAATACATATATTTCATATTTGTATTCAAATTCATGTTTTGAAGGACGACAAACGGCCTCATATATGCTAGTGGACCCAGGCCTTATGCGTTATAACCAGGTTTACAGCGGTCTTGTATTAACTTAATGTTCCTTTTGTCCATGTACACCAAGCCATCTCCTGTAACTCAATCCCTCAATAACCATCTGTGTATGATCTCTAGGTTATCAGGTGAATATTTACGGGTTTCTATGAAGTGGTACCCCTAACTTAGTGTATCTCCACATGCATGGCATAGATTATTGATCACTGCAATTGTCTGACTAAATACAATGGCAAAGATTTACAACTTACATTGTTGAAACTGTATTTCACATTCCTCTTTCTGTTCAACTATAGAAAAATGAAAAAAGTTGTTTTTCCTCATATCTAACACAGTTTCCTGTAAACCTTTAATCTGCTCCCTTTCTCCAAAAGCAACTCCCCTCTGCCCATGCAGCTCATACCCTGTCATCATACCCCTTAGAAAACCACTACTACATCGTTTCTGACTCCCATATCTCTTCGTTCCTCCACTACAGATCTCTTAGCCTAAATCATTTTTCTTTAATCCTCCTGCCTTACCAATTAACTCATACCACAGCCTTGGGTATCCATGAAAGGGTAATAGAAAGTACCATGTGCAGGGTCCATAATGATGGGCTGTTGGGCGTTTATCCCTCAAACAAGCCCTTAACCCTTAAACGAGTAACTGTTTAAGGGATCACCCCTTAAATGGCCTTATTCCTCAAATGGCGTATTGACCATCAAACAGCTACTCGTTTAAGGCCGGCCACAAATTGTTTTAACTGGTTGTTGGGACGAGATGTTTTCCATTAATCTTCCCTAGAGCCCAAGCCTATTGAGTTATGATGACTACAGTTGATGCTCTGCCCCCATGGCATCAAATATAGTTAATGCTCGGCCCTGAAGGGTTAAGGGGTCATCTGAGGAATAAGGGCCCAACAGGGTGCTCTAGAAAGAAAGCAGGACCTGGCACAAGGACACTCTCCAAGCAGTGACTGTATCCAGAATTATCTCTGACCAAGTATTATACCACCTTTTTAGTGAATCGTTGAATTACATACAAGTTTATGCTATGCTCAATATGTGTTTATAAGGCAAACTAGTGCATGAATACATCATGCCTACCCTACTATATTTAAAGGTTGACCGGTTCATGCACCCACCCAATATAGTGAGTTACCGCCATGCCCATGCAGTGAGATTGTATAAAGAGTGATCCCACTGTGTGGGAGACAAGTTTTATATCTATTGATTTACATGATCAAGGCCTTCCTTATTGGCAGAGTCAACACACTGCAATACACACCAAAGGCTCCACCTCCAGGTTTTATAACTCAGGAATATGCTGATACAGGCATGTTTATTGATACCACACAGCTTTACTGTTATTGGCACTACTGTTGGTGAGTTCTCTAGTAAGCCAGCAAAACACATATCCCCCTTCCCCCCCGAAATATCATCAGGCAATTTATTTAAACAATCAGTGTAAATAGTTATTAGCGAAGGTTAACCTAGGTGCATACCCTGGCTGGACATATGTAATCATAGTATAATTAATGCAGATATTGTACTCAATAGGACAAATGCACCGCATTCTATGAAGGTTCCATCTCTATATTTGATTAACTCAGAACTATAGATGCAGGCGTGTTTTTTGGACACCGCAAATCTTTATTGTTATTGGCAATGGTGTTATAATAAGTGAGCCAACACACCTTCTTGCCCCCCCCCCCCACCTCCAAGAGGGAGATTCAAACACGCAGGCTATTTCATCAATTACTCAGTGTAAGTAATAAAAACTAATTAGTGAAGGTTAAGCTTGGTACATACCCTGGCCAAACTATATCGGTCTTAAAACTTCTTTGGACCAATGCACTGCATTCCAGGTAACCTTGTTAATTTATCATTGAAGGAACAACAAGTCCCCAGCTGTGCAGTGCACTGTGCATGAATGTTGAGGAGGTGGGATGTGGAGCCCTTATCATTGATTGACTCTGGTATATTTGCTGATGCAAGCAATAATGTTAATGATGAAACCAAATGACGTTATTGCTCTTGGCATGGGTACTCAGATAGACATGTAGAGGTTGTCCCTAGCCAGAGTCATTAGTGACAGAGTTTCTTATGATTCCTGGCCTTTCCGCTACTATATGGTACGTCAGCCGACTGTAATGAGCATGTCATTGTAACAATGATGCTAACATTAATACACTCTCTTCATGTCGGAATTTGATCCGGAAATATAACAGGAAATGATAGGTAGGGTAAAGGTACCCATTTCGGATGCTCCTGGACAACAAACATTTGCCTTTTAAATTTGAAACCATTAAAGGATAAGTATTTTGATATGGAATGTACCATTGGGCACATTAGATATATAGCTTATCTCTCCTAGCAACTTGCTCTAAACAATACACTTCATAATTAATCCACATGTTTTATATCTTTTCAAAAAGATGAAACTGCACCTAAAGTCAGACACCTGCACCTAAAGTTGTACTGTGGACTTAAATTGTCACAAAAAAAAACAACATAAGGTCCATAGTTATCATTAGGAATAACAAAGGTAAAGAGGAAGTTAAAAAACATTGAACAAGAAAACTAATTTGCCCATTTATTCTTCATTATTGTTTTGAATATGTAGCAAAAACACCCAGGCAGTCAAGCAGTCACAATACGATGTAAGGTATGGCAAATATTTGGTATATTCTATTTATTAGAAGGAGGTTCCCCTCGATTTTAAGATTTAGTGGATATGAAATAGTAATATGAACTATGTAATTGGATGCTTATAGTGAATAACTAATAGGGTGCCTCTACCCTATACAATCATGCATTGATAATACCTTAACCAGGCTGATAGGTAGTGTAACAATGGAAGATGCTTCCCGCCAACAAATTATACACTATAAATGCTATACATTTCTAGTCACGAATTACATTAGATTCTACATCATGGGGTTGCTCACTGCAAGGTGAGATTGTAAGCAGTGGGCCACCCCATCTGGTTCAAGCTCCCTTATACCTATCTCTTACCTCCAATGTCACCAATATACCAGGCTCATGCTGCAATGAACAGAATTAACAGTCCTAACGTAAACTCCTTTGTGGAGACACGTGTACAACGAGTATTCCGGGTGTGTCCTGCCATTGTGTCCTGAATAAAGGAGTGTACAATACACACCATGCATTTGGGGAGGTGATGTAGAATGTCTAGACTGGGGACAAAAGGATGATATAATTTGCAGTAGGAACATGGTCTGTAAATGAAAAGCATAATGTATCATCAATGTTTGTATTTGCTTTCATATATTTGCAGCATACACATTTTGGGAAAAGGTTGGGTGAACAGTAGTTGGCTTAGAGCATATTTTAAACATGCATCTTGTATTGTCGTTTCTAATGTTGCTAATGTAAATGAATTATGCAGGAATGGTCAACTTTGTCATTTGCATCTGAATCATATTATGTTTATGGCTACCCTGGTACCAATGCAAATGTTTGAATGATCATTCTCAGATCATTTTGTCATATGACAATGTTGATGGAGTTGGTTGACCATTTCAGGACTTGTTTCAAGCAGCCATGGTTGAGTGAAGTGCCCTGTGTCCACCCTAGGCCAAATACCACACTAATGACTTTGCCACTGACTATAATTGAACTGCCGTGTATATGTCAGGTCTGAATAGCCTTAAGCTATAGAGGACTAATTGGTGCATAGTATAGGGTGGTAAAGGGTGCAGCTCTATATATAAGCGTTGATGAGCTAGTTTGACACAAGTCCTATTCAAGTACACGTTAGGATCATATTACCGAGATGATTAAATCCCATTGTATTAAGTGCCTTCTATAGGGTAGATGTTTTGTGGAATATGGTGAAAACATTTTATACACACAATCTCATCAGCCTGATAATTATGATTTCATTTGAAACCAATATTGGAAATTACTCTAGAAAAGTCTGCATATATTTGTTAACTAATAACAAGTTGTGTCTTTTCCTGCTCATTTTGATAGGGGCACATGCTATTTGTTTAGTTGTTGTCTTTTACTGGAAAAAAATGTTCAAAAAAGATAATTTATATTCAATTGTTGGCATCATGATAATAGTTTATGAAATTTGGTGCTCAAAGAGGGCTAGCAGCATTGTATTACTTTTATTTCAAAAGTTTAATCCTGTCTGGAAAATTACCAGGCCACCCTAACATGTTTTTATTGCTCAGTCTAATGTCATTTAGTATCTTTGATATACAGAATAATACATGACTACGTCACTGTGTGCTCTGTTGATGAGAACGTTGTCTCAAGGGGGGAGTATGAACATCAATCTGGCATGTGCAGAAGAAGCTGCCACACTGTTAACATTGTGGACCCTTTTCAGGAGTTTAGCGGCTACTAAAAAGCTTTAGACTGTCTGGATGCACTGTGTGACATTTGTACAAGTAGACCCATAGCTTCTTGGTGCCTGCAGCCATGTATGCACGGTAAGGGGCTGAAAGGACATTCATTATGGTCAGCTAAATGCTTTAGATTGTGTAGATGCACTGTGTGACACTTGTACAAGTAGACTCACAGCTCCTAAGTGCCTGCAGCTATGTACGCACCGTGATCCTCCTTGATGAGCGTCCAGCACTGAAGCATCCTCAGCAGATGGGTCACATGGCTGGAAAGGACATTTCCCTAAGGCTCTACTTAAGGTGTAGAAAGGATCTGAACTAAATGGGAAGGAGTCAGAGGTTGCTTATAAAGTAGGCCTCAATGTTGGCCTACAGAGTTCATGTTAAGGCAGAAAAATAACTGGTATTTGGCTGATAATTTGAGAATCAGTTTAAAATGTCAATATGTAAACTGATTGGTGTCATATTCTCTTCACCAGCAGGTTGAGATCAGGCTGCCTGTTATATAAAATATAATCAGTAAACCAATGTGTAGCATCCATGTATACTAGATCACCTTGTGAGCCTCCAGTCAATTAATTTGATAAAATTCCATAAAAAGTTGTGGAGATGATATAAATTCCCTTATATATAAATTCCTCACAATAGAACATAGGCTTAGCACCAGGAAGACATTCAGAGGAGGACGATACAGGTACACATGGTAGGCATGATACAGGCTGAATGCAGGCTAGCCACTAGGTGGAATTCATTCACCACAGAAACAAGGGCTATTAGAGATGAGCAACAATTCAAACAATGGAATGATGATATCTATAAGAAAAAGATTGAGACCTTCCCAGATATCCCCTATGGTTGAGTTTTGGGTCACCCCCCCCCCTCTTCCCCTCCATTCCCCCTAGGGATTCACACACACATACCTAGCACAGCCAAACCTTTATTGAATAAGAAGAACCAACACTTATTATAAGCCTTTGCATACATGGCTGTGCTTCTAATGAAGCACAGCACTGTGTATTGGACACTTATACTTGTGTCCAGTATCATTTACTGGACACATAAAGAAATAATAATGAAAGAACAACAAACATTATTCTTCTCTCTCCCCATTGCTATTACCTAGCATGGGTTCTATCCCCTCTTTTTACATTGTGTGACTATGTGTACTAACCTAAACATTGGTCTAAATGATCATTATTATTGTAAAAATTATAACAAATCCTTTATAAAAGACCTGATAGGTAAGGTATACATAATAGGAACGTACACCAAAATGTGTGTGTTTTTCTATTATACCATGAAAAAGGCTTAGTTGCCTTTATTTACTTCCGCTCATCGGAAAATGCTGGTGCTTGTTGAAAACAGTCTACCAGGCCATACATCCTGCCAGGATAAATAAAAGAATTTCAAATCAAATCATGATGCCCTTAAACTGCAGAAGTTTGGCTACAGTAAGTTAAAAATGACAGATAAACTTAGCGGCGATCATAGACCTTGCTAAGGTCTACACAACACAAACATGGATCATGTCATGGTTGGGATATCTACTCACATTTAATCAAGACCTTCATAAACTGCAATAAACTGCACTGTACTGATAAGGAGCAAGCTCTAATTACTGTATTGCCTCCCAGGGAGTCACATGTCATCATTTAATTACATCCCAATCCCCCCCTCGCCCACTTATCAGATATATCATACAGAGAGCAGGCATACTTGTGGAAGATAGGTTTTGATATCAGTACCCTGCAAACAAAATCTCATACGTATCTTTTCTGGTTGTTGGCATGAGTATAACTTGGGAAATACACATCACCATTGATCATGTCACTAGGAACATTCACTATTCTTGAGGATCTCCTGTATCTATCTTGTGTAAACAGCTTGTGTGTTTCCTGGTTTATACTCCGCTCAGATGTTGGGCCTATTGTTCTTTGTGTAGGTTTTATCACATATTCTAATTACTCCATCATGAGCGGAGATTTTGTAAGTGCTGTGCGGAGATTTTGTGGATTCTGTCAGGAGGTTTTGTTGCTGCTGTCCGGAGGTTTTTTCAAATAATCTCCGAAGGAGTTCTTTTTTGGTTCCCACTCACTTAAAACCCTGCTTTATTGGGACTCGAACCTAGGTTAGCAAACATTCCAAACCAAACTCCTGCACCGAAACAGGTGGGCCACAGGGGCAGACCTATGTGAAGCATGTTAGAGTTCATGCTCTTTTGTTAATTACATGTTGTATTTACTTGATTTGATTTTTATATCCATAGGGATACACATTCTAGTAAGCAAAATCATCTATCATCAATCATTTAATCAACCACCTTGTTTGGCTGTATGTAAAGTATTGAGTATTCACATCATCTACTAGTTAACGTCTCACAAAAAAAAAGATGTTAACTAAGGACATGCACTCAGTGGGATTCGAGCCCATGGTATAAAGGCGGCCCATATGAGTTGTCCATCGGCCTTATCCATTCGGCCACGGGTGTCTATATACTATTAAACCCCCTTGAATTAATCACTAGGTGATTGACCTTCCCTCTAGGCTGTCCTCATTTCTATGCACCAAGTTTCGAATCCAAACACGAACCAAATATGCTGCACTCATTTGATAATTTTACCATTGAATCGATGCACTATGAACAGATTATTTGTAAAGGATGGAGTATAAGCTAGAAAACCTCCTTAGTTTTTGCTCTAAAACCTCCTCGGCTACGCCTCAGAGGTTTTACAGCAAAAACTACAGCTCCGGGGAGGTTTTCCATCACTTATACTCCGCTCAAGGATTGGTCCTATTGTTCTTACTGTAGGTTTATTTCCATATCTCGTTTCTGCGACCCTGACAGGAGGTTTTTGAAGTGCTGTCCGGAGATTTTTTCACAGACAGTGCTGTCCGGAGGTTTTGTGAGTGCTGTGCGGAGGTTTTGTAATTTCTGCGAGGAGATTTTGTGCCCTAATTCGTTTAGGAAAACCATTGGCTTTAATGAGACTCGAACCAAGGAAGTCCACGTACCAGCGCCTAGACCACTCAGCCATGGCGCCTGCACATGGTGACTGAGGGGTAGACCATCTAAAGAAGGGTTCACTAGGACCATGTGGATGTCTGGCAAGGGACATTTAGCATTTAGCAACCATGCCGTAGGTCACAAAACATGGACATAAGGTAGGGTTTTACCATTACCATCAAAGTATGTATAAGGACCTATGTCTGCGTTCCATGAGCCACATTGGGTTTGCAAAAGGTCCCAAATGTACAAGGCATGCATAATTGTGTCGTAGTGGCTCAGTGCTTCACCATGCAAGTGTGAGAGATAACGGGGATGGATGTTCACTAGGTATGAAGCTACTTCTATTATATGCCTGACCTGGGGATTATACTTAAAAAATAATCGTTATCACAACAACTTACAGATGGCCGAGGTCAATCAATGTTTATATTGCTGTCTGTCCATGGTCAACTCTTTATATTGATCCTATCCAATCAGTGCAAACTTAATTGAAGGTGGCATATAGGGGCCCCATGTATGAGAATTTGCCGGGGTGAGAATGGTAGGATGCCAGCAAACTTTTCCTCGGCCCTCTCGATTTACATTCCATCTCTTTACTGTAAAAGTTGAACTATAGTGCAACCGTGATAGGACTGTGAGTTGGGCAGTCCATTACAGGCAAAAGGCATACCTATCCACAAATATCGTTCCATCATGTTCGCGTAGGCTGTCATGCCACTCGGAACATGGGATTATTCTCAAAGCATTCACTCATGACAAACTACCCTTATGTAAGAGGACCAGCACAGGTAGAATATGTGGGTACGAGTCCCACTCTTACCACTCGACGTTTTATAATGAAAGAAATGATGAATTCTATCAAAGCATTACCTAAATAATCCGACTAGATTCAGTATAGTACCTAGGACGGAGTATAAGCTAGAAAACCTCCTTGGACCTGTAGTATTTGCTGTAAAACCTCCTCGGCTACGCCTCGGAGGTTTTACAGCAAATACTACATGTCCGCGGAGGTTTTCCATCACAAATATACACGTTTCTAACTTGTGCCATTCGTGAGGTCTGCTTGTAGGGTAGGTTTAAACAGTAATACACCACTGCATGATATGGGCAGTAGCACGTGTGGTTGTTAGCACTGTAGCTTCATTCATCATTGTTTCAGCCAATATTAAACTTGATTAACCACCATAAGTATAGATAATCATCTGCCCAACTTATCCCTTGACGGAATCCCTCTACAGCTAACACCCAATAGCTCTACACACATTAAAGCGTTTCAAGCCCCATTTCACTAACTTAGTTCAGGTCTCTCAGGTCCCACCATGCATCTGTTACTGAGAGGCTGTTCAAAACCTTTTAAGGTAATGCCCTCAAGCCACACTCTGTATTGGCATTATGACCGCCTTAGTGTCCTATACGGGGCTGCAAAATGGGCTTCATATCATTTTTTTTCTCAATAGTTGACTTCTGAAAGTATCAGGTACAGTGCAGTTATATTTAATAGTCTTTGTTCATGATTGAGGATAACCCTACCTTAGTACATCAACATTAAGATGTTGAGAACTGAAAGGATCCCTATGAGGGAATGAGTAGTGCATGAATTATTACATGTCTGATATTGATAGGGTAATTCCAGGATATTAAATGTGTATATTATAAGTGATGCTCAGAACAGGAAATTTGTCAATGACCACTCTGAGTTTACCATTGTTCCAAACAATGATAAACACAAGGCAAGCCATGAGTGGTATTTAGAAATAGAAGTCTGTATATTTTGAACACTTAAGTTGACCTCTGAGACATATGATTGATGTATGAAAAAAAACAATTATATGAGTATTTTCCCATGTCGGGTACTGTTAAGGATGGATAGAGTTGAGGATTGGATAGGGTTGGTGCTATTTAGAGTTTTTATTTTGAAATCCCCGTAAATAATAGCTTATTTTCAATCCCTAAGAATATATCTTAATTTGAATCAATTTTTTGTTATACAGTTGCCAACACTGAAGGGACAATGGGGCTGTTTATCTGTTTAAAGTGCCTACCATAACAGTTTTCGAGGCAATAGTCTAAGAGAGAGAGAGATTAGTCTGTTTAGGTGTAAGTTGGTGTTTACATACTAAATTTATGAAGTGGAGTGGCTCTCTTTGTGGAATTACATGAGCACTGTTCTTCTTCTTGCTGCTAGCAAATCGCAGATATCATTAAGCCACTCCACTTCATGGGCTGGAGGGAGAAAATATTTATGATGTGGATGTGAAATGCTTCTCATTATGAGGGGTGCAGAGGGGTCTCCTCCCTCAGGTCGGAAAGTCGCCGAAATTAAGACAACCAGGTCGCAAGGTGGTTTTTTTAGACCCTTTATCCCATAATAAATTTTGTGCAAAAGTAGCCAGGTCGCTTAAATTAATGCCCCAGGTCGAAAAGTCGCCTGAAAAACGACCCAGGTCACCAGGTTGCCGAAAACCCCTCCGCAGTCACATTATGTTTTTGGAGTTCAGGGATTGCTTAGTATTTAAATAAATTACAACCTTTGGCTTGCTAGTGAGACATCATATTTGGTTTCCAATGCAATGCATATGCAAATGACCATGCCATGATTTTGACAATTCCATGTGGCCAAGATGCAATTTATAACTGTTCCGTCAAAGCAATTCAAAGTCAGGCTGAAGTCGGATGACTGTTACTATGAAACTCAGTAAAAGAATTATAATACCAAATCTGGAGTAGTTATCCCATTACAAAGTATTCAGCCCTACCCTGAATGGGCAAATCAGAGAATGGGTGAATGTGGGAATGCAGTATTGGTGTTCAAAGCTTTTGTGTTGCATAGAAACTACCCTTTTGGGAGCTTAGATGAAGAATATTCTTGACAGGCTAGAATTATTGTGGATGCAGTTAGAATAAAGCTGGATCTAATGGAAAGGCTGTGCATACCAATTAATTGCATTGCCAACATTAAATGGATCATTAATGTGTATTTTTCTCAATTCAAGAACTTTGTTTGGTTAGTCTAAGTCTTGATAGAAGAAAGGTTGGTCTAATGATTCTTTTGACGTCCAAAATTCTATGATAAATTTACCCGAATCTATCGCAGTAATTTTTGTCAAATTATTTCTCAAGAGCCCTATATAGACTTGTAATCTAGAATGCAGGCAGACAGAGTAATTTAGATGCAGGGGTGGTCAGCATGTTTTATTCACATTTAATCTACATTGTGCTTATGTATGCCCTGAAACCAATACAAATGTCAGATTTATTTTGGTACCACTGTGTTAACCCAGGAAGTTAATTAGGTTGATTGTTCAGTTTAAGGACTTGTTTCTAGTGGCCATGGTTTAAGCCAAGAGTCAAGTGTCTACAACCTTTCTAAGTATTACACTAATGGCTTTACTACTTGACATCACTGGACTGCCCTGTTCACAATTTTTTTATCACTGATTAGCTTCCACATGTTCCCCTGTTATCAGAATAACCTAAAGCTTAAACTGTGAAAAATGAGTCAAGATTAGACAAATATTCAATTCAAGTTGTAACATTATGACACATTACTCATATTATCCATTAATTGTCTCAGATGAGTCAAGTGGTAGCGACAGCCTGATACACATTGTCAGAATCCAGGGGTCAGCTTGATACCCAGAAGAGTTATATCAATCTCTCGCCATGTCAGTTATCCTATGTTGGCTAAATACAATGTATAGCACTAGATGTCTTTGTTAAGTTCCCGGGTATGTTTAGCTGTAATACAAGCTAAATACATCTGAGCCTAACATCTCTCTTACAAACTTTCATGCTTCGTTTACAAACATGATCAATATTTGGCTGGAGAGATACAATTATATTTGTCCTTTGCTTTATCTTTGTATTAATCATTACATGGACTTTCGAATGTGCAGTCATTGTTTATCATGTTTTATCATTGTCCATGTGTATGCCTGCACCTGTTAACATGTGGGCCTCATGCCTATCTGGCTATATGTTCCTTCCCTCGAACATATATTGACACCGGAAGGGTAGACTGATGGATGCACATAGGGTGATTCACCTTTCTATTCCCATCTCTCAGCTTGACCTCACCTTCACCAGTTCAGCTTCACCTCAGCCCCTAGACTCAATTCAAAGCCTCACAGAGCAGCAGGTCATCAACACGTAGATGGCAGGAGGAGGTCTGTGAGGAGTGGGTGGGTGGGTATTAGGAGAGCAGGTCATGGGGAGGTGCCAGACATAGGCAGATAAGGAGCTTAAAGAGGGGAACCCCTGAGGTGCTAACTAGGTTGTATAGGGAGCAGCTCAGTGTGTGGGAGCAGCTCAGTGTGTGGGAGCAGCTCAGTGTGTGAGACCACCCTAGGATGTGGGAGCACCTCAGGGTGTGGGAGCAGCTCAGGGTGTCGGAGCAGCTCAGGGTGTGGGAGCAGCTCAGGGTGTCGGAGCAGCTCAGTGTGTCGGAGCAGCTCAGGGTGTCGGAGCAGCTCAGTGTGAGGGGAGCAGCTCAGGGTGTCGGAGCAGCTCAGGGTGTCGGAGCAGCTCAGTGTGTGGGGAGCAGCTCAGTGTGTGGGAGCAGCTCAGTGTGTGGGAGCAGCTCAGTGTGAGGGGAGCAGCTCAGTGTGTGGGAGCAGCTCAGTGTGTGGGAGCAGCTCAGTGTGTGGGAGCAGCTCAGGGTGTGGGAGCAGCTTAGTGCGGGGAGCAGCTCAATGTGTGGGAGCAGCTCAGTGTGGGGAGCAGCTCAGTGTGTGGGAGCACCTCAGGATGTGAGAGCACCTGAGGATGTGGGAGCAGCTCAGTGTGTGGAGCAGCTCAGTGTGGGGAGCAGCTCAGTGTGGGGAGCAGCTCAGTGTGTGGTAGCAGCTCAGTGTGTGGGAGCAGCTCAGTGGGGAGCAGCTCAGTGTGTGGGAGCAGCTCAGTGTGTGGGAGCAGCTCAAGTAGTGAGAACAGCTCAGTGTGTGGGAGCACCTCAGGGTGTGAGAGCACCTCAGGGTGTGGGAGCAGCTCAGTGTGTGGGAGCAGCTCAGTGGGGAGCAGCTCAGTGTGGGGGAGCAGCTCAGTGTCGGGTAGGAGCTCAATGGAAGGAGCAACCTATTCCTGGAGGGAATAATGTATCAAGGTAACTACTACTTGGACCATTTTTAGTGCAACATCTTTCGATGTCTGACAAAAGTTTGGCATGTTGAGTGCTAATGCAATAATTGTGTGCCCTATGAGCAAGTATTGAAATATGGATGTCAATATTTAAGTATTTGAAAGAATAACTACCACCGTGTTGAACTACTATCTTAGAAAGATGGATATGCTTGACAAATAACCATGCAACCCTTATTTGTTTTTGAAGACATAATACTTAGCAGCAACTAAATGTTTTATTTGTACAAGTAGACTCAAGACCCCAAAAGGTTCCCATTCATGTATGCACAGCAAGGGCCTTAATGGGCCCACTTGGTTAACGTCCAGCTTTAAAAGAAATATAACATTGAGCATCCTTAGGACACGGGTAGTGTAGAAGGATTTTCCATTACCAGGGAATCAAAGACTGTACTTCTTGTGCAGAAAGGATTCAATCTGCTCTCCTTTAGGAAGGAGGGAGGGAACACATCTTCCTTAGTCACCGCTGTGATACATCAGATGGTAGTACAGTAGCTGTAGACATTTGAAGTTGCTTTAATGTGGGAAGATGGAAAGGTCACCAGTTGTATTCACCCATATCTAATGATGGGTGTAATGACTTGAAAAGGCCTTACCCTAAGCTCTTAAAAATGTTGTAGAAAGGATCTGAACTGTTCTCCTTTAGGAAGGAGTTTTTTTATTAAGGCCCCCCAGGAACTACTGCCAGTACTACAGTTTCTGTGGAAGTTACTGCTTTGTGGAATTTGGAGAAACTTGTGTCTAGTTCAGGAGAATATCTGATATCATTTTAAAATGGGTTCTGCACCATTAAGCTCAAAATTGCTCTCTTGGAATAAAGACAAGAAAAAATGTTCTTAACTGACCTTTAATAAACAGGTCAAGGATCGCTGTATTTAATTACTGATATCATCATCTGATTTCATATCCCCACAGCAGAAAGTAAGCATCAAAGGATCAATCACTACATGGTTCAAGCAAGTCTGGTCATTAAGACTGCAGATTCATTGATTATTACATGATTGAGAGAACATATATCCCTTTTTTTTTACTGGTTTGTCAGACTTTTTGCCATAGATTTATGGGAAAGTGGTCTGGATTATCATTTGTGTAGTGTGTACCCTTAATCACTGAAGCCTAACTGACCAGGGAAGGTGTTGATAGTAGGTCAGGAACTCTATTGGGCAGCTGTCACATTGTGCCACAAAGGGACAGTAAGAGTAGAAAAGTTGACACAGACGTACCCATGGGTGTGAATATTAACCAGTGCTCAATCACTGAGTGTCATTTTTTACCAAGTCACCTCACCAGGGGAGTCATCCAGAAGTGAATACTCTCTCCAGACCTAAATACAACCAGTTTCCCTCTCCAGAGTCAAGGCTGTAATTGTATGCTACACTTTTGTCTTTAAAGCCTGTAAGAATATTGTTGATAGCATTTAAGATTGCCTGACTAAGGAAATCAAAATTATTACTGATAATATTACTCCCCCTCTATCTAGACCTGCCTGGAGACATGTTTATAGGAAAACAAGGCACGTGGGACTTTCAGATTCTAGGCAGGTATATGCAGAAATACAAATTGCTGTGAAGCTTATTTCAGCATGCTTGAAAGTATTGTTTAAAGCTTTATGATTACCAAAGCGTGCACTCTGTCCCATGACAAGACAGCTCTACTCAATATCTAGAGTGGCAAGTAACTTTTCTTTAAATGATAACTGCTGACAACCCAGGGCACTTCAGGTCTAGTTTATCATTCACCTTTTTAAGCTAGACCCATGGGAAATTAGCTCCTTAAGTCAGCTGTCATAACTAATAGTATGTGAGGATGCTGAATGTGTTTGAGTAAGTGAAAAGTTTGCTTGGTGTCATTGCAAAAAGAGAAGTAATCCCTAAGCTCAGGACAGTTTAAAAAGATGTGCGAAGCTGTACAAATGTGATTTGCTATATTGCTACTGGTGAAGAGATGAATATGTAAAACCAAATCCTTGCCGAGCTGGAAAAAACTATAGAGTTCTCATTTTTCTAAATCTACTTTAGATCATGAATTTTATTATCTGAGGTGCTACATTCTTCCAATTATATGCTAGTGTTTGCTAATGTATGTGAGCCAGACTCAGTGATTAGTTATAAGCTAAAGTAGTTGCGATACTATTGATTTTGGTCAGGTTACTTTTGAACAACTGATTCTTTAAAGACTTTAAAGCTTAATATTGTGATTTCCCTTTGCATATATATAAATATGGTACACTACGTGAGAAAAAATACTTTAGTTAGAGTATGATGTGAAGAACATCGAGGAATAATGAGAAGTTTGGGCAGTAGGTAATTGTGCTAGAAAATTTTTGGATATTTACTTGTCTATCTCTCAACGAGGGCAATGCCAAAACCACTATCTGGTTTGCTTGTCAACATTATTGCTTGCAGAAACAAATCAAAACAAGACGGAGTGTTAAACTGTATATGGTTATTGTATGGTCGGTGTCATACTGATTGAATTATATCAGATGATCATGATTAAATTCTGATAAAGTTCAGGTACTTTTTGGTTAAGTCACATAATGTCACAACTAATTCCCAGACATCTTATATAATAACGGTTGTACACTGAGGTTGTCTTATCCAAGTGTACATGTTTATATCAGTGTCATATACACAATTCACCTCACTAGGTGTACATCTAAACTGGCATCCTACTATGATAGTGGCAACAATAGCTCAGTTTTAAGCTAAATGTATGCCAATAAATGAAGAAATACATTGTATGCCTATGAATAAGGATGATATTTTACGATTATATTATTTCAATATCAAACACACCAACAACTGACTGTGCCATACTTTCTAAATGGCCACACTATTTCTGCAAAACAATGAATGGCAATTTGGAAAACCTTTTATTTTCAGGACAAAATCACATTTCAGTTGCCAATCATTTAAAATAACAAATCAAACTTCAAGAAAAGTGGTCATGTTCTGAGGGCCCATTCTTTTCTAGCCTTAAGCCTGAAGTTTACTAAATTTTGATTCAACGGAAAATAGACAGTAAAAAAGCAGCTGTCTTAACTCAGTGTGTGGAGACGGGACATTGGCTCCAAGGTCTCAAACAAAATGGCTGACAAGGAGAAACACAAATAGGTTATTGCCTGGATGGCATGAAGTTGGAACAGGAGGACGAACCTAAATTAAGTATCATCTCTCACGGTCGGTTGTTCGGAGATTGACGTTACCCTGTTGAAAATACTGGAGTGGGAGAGGGTTACCGAGGTAACTTTACCATGACAACAACCCACGTCATATGAATGTCAAAATGGCCGCCAGTGCACTTTGAGTCATGTTCACTTTATAAATTGGTCTGTAACTTATTTATAAATATCATCTTTATTGGTGTGATCGATCTTGGTAAGACTCTATTCTATCTAATAACCATTAAATTAATAAAGTATTCAGTGTTTTCTTTGTTATCTAGCCATTACTCCTTTTTTGAATCAGGGGTTACAAGCAGCTCTGCTCCTGAGAGGGTCGGACGAGTACACAGAGCTGCTTATAGAGGCAAGGATGAAGCTGGCTGGTTGGAGCATTCCAGATATAAGGCTGATTCACTATCCAGAATTATTGTATCAATATCTTGTTAATAACGCCCTATATGCCAACTCAACTCAGATTCCACCCTTCAATGCAGGCTTTTCATGCTCTCTACTACAGAACAAAAAAATGACCACTGATGTCTATTGGCTGAGCTTTGCGACTAGGACTCAATTATTTGTTTCCTATGGTTGCAGTCCTTAAGTTGTAAACAGTGCCATCAGGCACCATATCAGCCTCAATGTTTTTACCCTGTAGTCCTCTGGTAGTAGTGAGGCAGGTCAACGAGAGACATTACATTTTCACCTCTTTGTCATTGAGACACACATGCATAGGACATGAAATCATTTTTTAGATACATAACTAGTAGTGAGACAGTTGTTAACCAGTACTTTTGTTAAACAGTTGTTACTCTTCATTGAGGCTACGAGAGGGGTAAATCCTCTTTACTCTCCTGGACAAAATGTTAGGATTTATAATTTTTTTGTATAAGATGAGGTTGAAAAATTGCAAGTGGGTAATTGGGACATACATGTATTCACCTGCTGACAGAGAAAATTTCCAGTGGTTTCCCCTCAATGATTTTCCATGGTATTTAATCTTCCACATTAGTATTTATGGTTTACTTCCCCTCTACACTGAGAGTAGCAATGCATCATCAAGCCTCTCACTAGCTGTCTCTGTTCTTTGCCGCCATTCAGTATCAGGAACTGCACCTGGCTTTAACCTGCAGGGATACAGTCATCGCTGTGTGCTCTGAGCACTGTATCAGTATTAAGTATAGAACCTAGTTAAAGATAAGGAAAAGGTTCAGGTAGTAGGTTCCCTAACTCTGACTGCAGATGTTGCTAAAACTGAGGGCCCCTGCCTTAGTTTCAACATTGTGTGACAGTACATTCACCACCCTGAATTCTATGTGCATGTTAGGTGTTTGGGGATTATTATTTTTGAAGGAAAAATATTTACCTCAAACCAACCTGTAGTGTGATCACTACATTGGGATCATTGGGACCATATGGGTTCAGCTTGATGTATGGATATATCTCTGGTAAGTCTTTTTTTAAAATGATCTCATGCATTTTAAGGACAAAGTTTATCAAACAAAGCCTTAAGAAGCCTTTAAAAGGTTAAATCAAGACCGAGAATGGAAACAAGACTAATAGTAGAATACTGGCAGTCTGTGCAAGTTGTATGGCGAAATAACCATTGAAACAGCAATCTGTTAAAATGTGGCTGATGCAATTTGAGTTCTATTCACAGCTGCTGCCGTTATTGAGATGAGGATATTCAGAGGAGACAAATCATGGCCACATCTAGACCATCCTAAGAATCATTTTGTGACAAAATCAACACATCAGCAGGTTCCAACATTTATACGACAAAGTTAATTGGAATCATTCAAGACCTACTGTTGACCCTCGTTGTATTATCGGGCAGCAGTAAATATATTCCCCCTACAACCTATTAAAACTATCGAAGGGGAAATCTTTAGAATCTGTCAGCGTTAGAATATAATCAAATGCCCAGAAGAAAGTCCTATAGCTTGAGTGACTGGCCCTAGTGTGCTGCCTGTTTTCTGTGCCTGTAAAAGTCAATTTTGGAACCGATTGTACTAATGTTCAGTCAATGATAGATAACTGTGGTCATTAAGAGTCCTGTTATGTGCCAGGACTAGTGTGAGGAGAAGGTTTGCCTCATAAACCACTGTTATACGAACATCTATTCCACAAACAGGCACAGATGTAATTTTATATGGAAAGCTAATTGCCGGGAGATAAGCATGGTATCTTTGTTGGCGTTGTAAACCTTTTAATTTGTCTGCAATGAGGACCTCTAGTTCACCCTAATAGAAACATGGCAATCTCTCACCAGCCAAGTATGGTAATACCTGTTTATCCCACTAGCTTTGCTTGTGACTGTCAGCTGAACTCTCTGTAAGCTGTTTCATCCCAATATAGCCTCCACACCACAGGGACACAGCCAGACAACAGATGAGGGCAGGAGTCATGGACCCCAGAGTACGGCTCAGGGAGGGGGACAGGTGAGGGAGTGCCTTACACCATTGGCTGTAGATGAGGAAGGTTTGAAGTTAAGGTGGGTCGCTACCCTTGGGTCAAAGTCACTGAAAGTTAACAGAATCTCGCAAAATTTTTTTTACAGGTAGTTCAAATTATATAGAATCGGAAAATGCAAAGAAAAATAGGGGGTCCCGAACTACTTTTTGAGATATAGAATTTTGAAAAATTAAAGTATTTTAATTTTTTTCTGAAAATGAGAAAAAATGTGAAAACTTCGATAATTTTTAAAATATCAACCATTATGCGCAGAAATGTAAAACATCACATGTGAAACGTCTATATGTTCTCCTTTACTGGAAAAATAATTTTACAATTCTACGCCATGGCATTCTGGGTAAAAATTTGGGGTTTTGGGAAAGAATACAAAGAAATCATCATTATTTGTAGCCTTATTGGCTAAAAATAGTATTCAGTACAAGTGAGGGCGCAAACAGATTCCATCTGTTTGCTAGCCCTCACTTGTTTGAGAAGATACTGGATTTACTATTTTGGAAGGGGTTGTGTTTGGAAACGCATTAGGCATTTGGAGGTGTGTTTGGGATTTATTTCAAAGCTGGTGAGGAAATTTGTTTACTTGATGACATAGAGGTTATAAATGACAACAAAGGAATTCCTTCTGTTATAATGGAAACTGATTTTATTAATAATTAAGTTTTGGTCACATTGGTCTGTGAGTCCATACCGGTACTGTGTAGTTTAAGTTGTGCTCAGATTTCAAAATTCCCCAAACACCCCCCCCCCACTGAAGTAAAAAATTGACCCATTTTCCTGGAAATATTTTTTTCTATAATTTCAAGGTCTATATTAGATTGTGTGCAAGTGTCATATTTGAGAAATAGGCATAACCCCCCGAAATGGGCACTTTAGTTTTGGTATGGATCTCCTAGGCGTAGTATGGAGCCCCTACACGTTTTGTGGAGCCCCTACACGTGTTGTGGAGCCCCTACACATGTTGTGGAGCCCCTAGTCATGTTGTGGATCCCCTAGGCGTGGTATGGATCTCCTAGGCGTAGTATGGAGCCCCTACACGTGTTGTGGAGCCCCTACACGTGTTGTGAGGCCCCTAGGCGTGGTATGGAGCCCCTACACGTTTTGTGGAGGCCCTACACGTGTTGTGGAGCCCCTAGGTGTGGTATGGAGCCCCTACACGTGTTGTAGAGCCCCAAGTCATGTTGTGGAGCCCCTAGGCGTGTTGTGGAGCCCCTACACGTGTTGTGGATCCCCTACACTTGTTGTGGAGCCCCTACACGTGTTCTGGAGCCCCTACACATGTTGTGGAGCCCCTAGTCATGTTGTGGTGCTGGGTACACACAGGTATATAGGAGAGCCTGGAGGGGTCTCTACACGATGTGTGTGAGGCTGGGTACATACAGGTAGGTAGGGGCACCTGGAGGAGTCTCTACACGATGTATGTGGTGGTGGGTACACACAGGTAGGTAGGGGCACCTGGAGGAGTCTCTACACGATGTGTGTGAGGCTGGGTACACACAGGTAGGTAGGGGCACCTGGAGGAGTCTCTACACGATGTGTGTGAGGCTGGGTACATACAGGTAGGTAGGGGCACCTGGAGGGGTCTCTACACGATGTGTGTGAGGCTGGGTACACACAGGTAGGTAGGGGCACCTGGAGGAGTCTCTACACGATGTGTGTGCTGCAGGGTATATACAGGTATGTAGGGGCACCTGGAGGGGTCTCTACACGATGTGTGTGAGGCTGGGTACACACAGGTAGGTAGGGGCACCTGGAGGAGTCTCTACACGATGTGTGTGAGGCTGGGTACACACAGGTAGGTAGGGGCACCTGGAGGAGTCTCTACACGATGTGTGTGGTGCTGGGTACATACAGGTATGAAGGGGAGCCTGGAGGAGGCTGTACAGGATGTGTGTGATGTAGGGTACACACAGGTAGGTAGGGGAGCCTGGAGGAGGCTCTACACGAAATGGGCACTTTAGTTTTGGTATGGATCTCCTAGGCGTAGTATGGAGCCCCTACACGTTTTGTGGAGCCCCTACACGTGTTGTGGAGCCCCTACACATGTTGTGGAGCCCCTAGTCATGTTGTGGATCCCCTAGGCGTGGTATGGATCTCCTAGGCGTAGTATGGAGCCCCTACACGTGTTGTGGAGCCCCTGGGCGTGTTGTGAGGCCCCTAGGGATTGTTGGACACAATGTCAGTTTTGGGCCTAGTTGAAATTTAGAAGTGTCTTGAAGTGTCTTGAAGTGTCTTGAAGTGTCTTGAAGTGTCTTGACGTGAAGAGGGATGTGACTACGTGATGAGTCTCTGCAAAATAAAATAGGGTCTTTATTTAAGTGTGTGTAAGCGGCAGTTTTGGGAATTAGGGCTAACCCCCTCAAAGAAAAAGATTACTTTTGGTCACATGTCTTCTTTTGGCATATATCAAGGGCAGATCCCAAAAATTGCTCTAACTCCCCAAAAAAGGGCTTGTCGTTGAGCAATTTTTCAAGTTATTCTAGTAGTATTCATGTTTGAGGGTCCTGCCGCTATTGGTTTAGTCACTTCTACATGTTGGATTTCTTAATGAATCGTATCATTAGAAAGGCCTAATACAGGAGAGTTCAGAAAAATATATTTTGGGGGTCCCCCTCCTTGTACAATATTTTAGAGCAGTTTTCATGTTTGGATCGGGCCACTGTTAATCGGCGCGGATAGACTCGCTATGTTAAAGCACTACCGGGTAGAGTCTCGCCTGCTCTTTTTGGGTCAAAAACGGGTCTTTTTGGGTCAGGAAAAAAATAGGTGGTATTTCAGCATGTCTACTTTACTATTATCTGAGGCTCAGAAATGTTTGGGGCCCCAAAATATCCATAAATCCAAAAAAGCAAACTCAAGTTGATCAGCCATGAGACCGTATATAGGATTTCAACAGGGTTGGGATGGTGAATTGACCCAAACTCAGGAAGAGCTTGGGGGGTCATAAAGAATTTTTCTTCTAATGGGATAGCGGAAACTTGGATATTTAACATGTCTTCTTTGCCACAAATTAAGGGCAGATCCCAAAAATTGCTCTAACCCCCCCAAAAAAGGGCTTGTCGTTGAGCAATTTTTCAAGTTATTCTAGTAGTATTCATGTTTGAGGGTCCTGCCGCTATTGGTTTAGTCACTTCTACATGTTGGATTTCTTAATGAATCGTATCATTAGAAAGGCCTAATACAGGAGAGTTCAGAAAAATATATTTTGGGGGTCCCCCTCCTTGTACAATATTTTAGAGCAGTTTTCATGTTTGGATTGGGCCACTGTCAGTCGGCGCGGATAGACTCGCTATGTTAAAGCACTACCGGGTAGAGTCTCGCCTGCTCTTTTTGGGTCAAAAACGGGTCTTTTTGGGTCAGGAAAAAAATAGGTGGTATTTCAGCATGTCTACTTTACTATTATCTGAGGCTCAGAAATGTTTGGGGCCCCAAAATATCCATAAATCCAAAAAAGCAAACTCAAGTTGATCAGCCACGAGACCGTATATAGGATTTCAACGGGGTTGGGATGGTGAATTGACCCAAACTCAGGAAGAGCTTGGGGGGTCATAAAGAATTTTCTTCTAATGGGATAGCGGAAACTTGGATATTTAACATGTCTTCTTTGCCACAAATTAAGGGCAGATCCCAAAAATTGCTCTAACCCCCCCAAAAAAGGGCTTGTCGTTGAGCAATTTTTCAAGTTATTCTAGTAGTATTCATGTTTGAGGGTCCTGCCGCTATTGGTTTAGTCACTTCTACATGTTGGATTTCTTAATGAATCGTATCATTAGAAAGGCCTAATACAGGAGAGTTCAGAAAAATATATTTTGGTGGTCCCCCTCCTTGTACAATATTTTAGAGCAGTTTTCATGTTTGGATCGGGCCACTGTCAGTCGGCGCGGATAGACTCGCTATGTTAAAGCACTACCGGGTAGAGTCTCGCCTGCTCTTTTTGGGTCAAAAATGGGTCTTTTTGGGTCAGGAAAAAATAGGTGGTATTTCAGCATGTCTACTTTACTTTTATCTGAGGCTCAGAAATGTTTGGGGCCCCAAAATATCCATAAATCCAAAAAAGCAAACTCAAGTTGATCAGCCACGAGACCGTATATAGGATTTCAACGGGGTTGGGATGGTGAATTGACCCAAACTCAGGAAGAGCTTGGGGGGTCATAAAAAGAATTTTCTTCTAATGGGATAGCGGAAACTTGGATATTTAACATGTCTTCTTTGCCACAAATTAAGGGCAGATCCCAAAAATTCCTCTAACCCCCCCAAAAAAGGGCTTGTCGTTGAGCAATTTTTCAAGTTATTCTAGTAGTATTCATGTTTGAGGGTCGTGCCCGTATGTGAAAAGTGACTTCTACATGTTGGATTTCTTAATAAATCGAATCATTAGAAAGGCCTAAGACTTGGGAGTTCAGAAAAAAATATTTTGGGGCTCCCCCCCCCCTTGTACAATTTTAAAGAGCAGTTTTCATGTTTGCACCGAGCCACTGTCACTCGGCGCCCATAGACTCCCTATGTTAAAGCACTACCGGGTAGCGTCTCAACCCTGAAACCTGACACGGGGGGGGGGGGGGGCTCAATTTTTTTTTGCTTCACCCCAATACACATGACTGGCAATAAATTGAAAACATGAAAGCTTGTCTGATTTGGACATGTAAATAGTGCATTTCGGTCAGAATTTTGTCAGGGTTTCATTTCTGGCCTCAGCCAAGCCCTAAACAGAGTTGAACACGGTTTTTCGGGGGCATCGCGGTACTCGGAAATTTCATTTCTGATTGACAAATTTAACCCCAGGACCCCCCCCCCCCCCGCCAAGGGTTAACAATCTACTATTAGCGAAGAGACCAGCGCATGCAATTTTTTATCCCTATTCGGGTTGAAGGGATCCCCCCCCCCCCCCCCGTTTAACAATCTGCTATTAGCGAAGAGACCAGCGCATGCGATTTTTTTATCCCTCCTCGGGTCGGACCATGTACTTTAAGAAAAAGGGACCCCCCCCCCCCCCCGGGTTACCAATCTACTATTAGTGAAGAGACCAGCACTGGTAGATCTATACATCTTATAAAAGTACATGCCGCTTAGTATCAGGTAAACTGCTACCGGGGGCCCTGTCGCTACATACGGCTATCATGGAAATGACTTTGGGGACCGTGTCGCTACATACGCGGCTTTCAGAGAACGACTAAGGGTGATTTCCGAGTGGGGGGGGGGGGTCAATTTTTTTTTGCTTCAGCCCAATATACATGACTGGCAATAAATTGAAAATATGAAACCTTGTCTGATTTGGACATGTAAATAGTGCATTTCGATCAGAATTTTGTCAGGGTTTCATTTCTGGCCTCAGCCAAGCCCTAAACAGAGTGGAACACGGTTTTTCGGGGGCATCGCGGTACTCGGAAATTTCATTTCTGATGTACTGAGGGATGGAGCCTAACTGGGTTAAACGACATGAGCTGTGCTACTCACAATTTGGGTCCTAATCAGCATTCATGCAAAATGCTGACCCAAGGAGGAGTGGTTGGAGCCCCCAGACGTGTTGAAGAGCCCCTGATCAAGGTTCTGAACGCTGTGTCCACGTGGCCAAGGCTCCCGCTCCTGCGACTCCCGCTCCCGTGGCTCCCGTTTGTGCGACTCCCGCACGTACCGCTCACGTTCACTGGAAAATATAAGAATTTACATATAAAATGGCAAAAAAAGAACTTTAACTTCTGAAGAACCATGGCCTTTTATTTAAAGTCACTACCGGGTATTTACATGTATTAAACCACAGACAGCTTTATTAGCCTTTCTGAGTGTTAAATACCGGGTATTTACATGTATCAAACCACAGACAGCTCTAATAACCTTTCTGGTCATAAACCAAAAATAAACACCCCAATACACATGGCTGGCAATAAATTGAAAATATGAAATCTTGTCTGATTTAGACATGTAAATAGTGCATTTCGATCAGAATTTTGTCAGGGTTTCATTTCTGGCCTCAGCCAAGCCCTAAACAGAGTGGAACACGGTTTTTCGGGGGCATCGCGGTACTCGGAAATTTCATTTCTGATTGACAAATTTAACCCCAGGACCCCCCCCCCCCGCCAAGGGTTAACAATCTACTATTAGCGAAGAGACCAGCGCATGCAATTTTTTATCCCTATTCGGGTTGAAGGGATCCCCCCCCCCCCCGTTTAACAATCTGCTATTAGCGAAGAGACCAGCGCATGCGATTTTTTTATCCCTCCTCGGGTCGGACCATGTACTTTAAGAAAAAGGGACCCCCCCCCCCGGGTTACCAATCTACTATTAGTGAAGAGACCAGCACTGGTAGATCTATACATCATATAAAAGTACATGCCGCTTAGTATCAGGTAAACAGCTACCGGGGCCCTGTCGCTACATACGGCTATCATGGAAATGACTTTGGGGACCGTGTCGCTACATACGCGGCTTTCAGAGAAACGACTAAGGGTGATTTCCGAGTGGGGGGGGGGGGCAATTTTTTTTTGCTTCACCCCAATACACATGACTGGCAATAAATTGAAAATATGAAACCTTGTCTGATTTGGACATGTAAATAGTGCATTTCGATCAGAATTTTGTCAGGGTTTAATTTCTGGCCTCAGCCAAGCCCTAAACAGAGTGGAACACGGTTTTTCGGGGGCATCGCGGTACTCGGAAATTCTACTTTTTGATCGACAAATTCAACCCTGAAACCTGACACGGGGGGGGGGGGGGGCAATTTTTTCTTTCTTCAAGGGGGTGCCCTGCCCCAAATACCTGTAGCTATGGAACTAAACATGATAGAGAGACAAATTTTACATTTCTGAAATCCTCTCGCCGAGACGCTTCGTTTGGAGCCATAATTCAGTCTCGATTTTCACAATATTCTTCATTCTGCTCTTTTAAATTTTGAGGTACCTAGACATGATATTTGAGAATTTCCTTTTGCTGGGACTACCACTAATGTCCAAAGAATGAGAATTTCTGGGAGATATTGCATAATATGCAGTAGTTATTTAGTAAACATGAACTGAACTCGTTTGGTGTTGACTGGGGAGCGCGCCAATTTTTTCGCCCCCCCCCCCCCATGGGCCCTTTGGAAATGTTCAATTTTGAGGTACTTAGACACAATATTTGAGAAATTCTTTTTGCAAGGACTACCACTGATGTGTATAGTATAGAATGCAAACATGCACATAGCTCTGGAACTAAACATGATAGAGAGATAAATTGAACAAGTCGAAGCGTTCTACTCGCGCTAATCAAATTTTGATCTCGGAAATTCAACCCCAGAACCCTCAATTTTCGGAATAGAACCACAATATCTCGTCCAAGTATACTTTAGATGTTTATATAATGCGTAGGGTATCTTAATCTGATGTAAAACATGATTAAATAAGCCTACCTTGAGCCACCTTACCATGAGGTAAAAAAGCAAACTGAAGTTGAGCAGTGACGATCGAGGCTGTATATAGGATTTCAACAGGGTCGGGATGGTGAATTGACCCAAACTCAGGGGGGGCTGGGGGGATCATAAAGATTTTTTTTTGAAATGGGATATCGCAATCTGGGATATTAAGCATGCCATCTTTGATATATATTAAGGGCAGATCTCAAAAATTGCTCTAACCCCTCCCCAAAAAAAAAAATCGTTGAGCAAATTTTCAAGTTATTCTAGTAGTATTCATGTTTGAGGGTCGTGCCCGTATGTAAAAAGTGACTTCTACGTGTTGCATTTCTTAATAAATTGTATCATTAGAAAGGCCTAATACAGGAGAGTTCAGAAAAAAATATTTTGGGCCCCCCCCCCCTTGTGTACAATTTTAGAGCCTACCTTGAACCGCTCTGCCATTTCTCAACGTCTATCATTTAATCATTGGCTCTGTTTTTTGGTCTCGGCAAGTTTGAGAGTTCGTCAATATCATTTTGCGAAATAACCCAGCTACAGAGCTGTCCGCAATTTCACCCCCCAAATGGAGGGAGCCTAATCTATCAATGACAACAAAAATTGCGGACTTACCCTTCATATTTCAGCTGTAATCGATGAAATTAACCAATTTGGTACCGATTCATCGTCCCTCGGCGTTCCACTGTCCGCCATGTTGGATTTTGCTACCGGAGATTGTCGAAGCGCTCGATAAACAAATTAATTTTTGATCAAGACGGTAATACTGTCCGAAATGTCCGCAACTGCCTCTATATTACCTGTAGGAGTAATAATATTACCTTGAATGTCCGCAATTTGCTCTATTTCGGAAGATAACATGTCGGCACCGACCCCGAGCATTCCCGAGAGGCGCAATCTCGCGAAACCCCGTGAATCCGCGAGATGGCCATTTTGTTTACTTTACGTTGTCGTCGTGTCGAACGATAGTAAATGCTTGATTATGGCAATATACGATTAAATATGGATGTCATCGTTATGCTGTATGGTAGGCAATGATGTGATAGATGTTTTTAGATGTTTTTTTAGTAATTATAAAAATAAAAAACTCGATCGTGACTTTGTGCGGATGTCGTAAAAAAATGGACAAATTTCAAGAATACGACGAGTCAAGTTTCGGCGACTAAACTTTGTCGAAAATCAATCAATCCTCTTCTATTTGGACATTTGAGTTGAATTTTATTGCGGATTATCAAAGAATAATATGTTTTCTTTACGTTGTCAGCTTTTAAGGCAGGCGAAACAATGATAAGTCGTGGAAAATGGACTTCAAGCGAGACGAGTCAGTGAACTCGCTGACTCGCCTGTAAATTAGTCAACTTCGAAGACGGTTAATATTGTAATCTGTTAAATTAACAGAATTTTTTTTAACTCTCTCAGAAAATAGTTCAGATCATTTGCTAACATATAGAAGTAATTTTGATAGGGGGTCCCGGGCATATTTTTAGGGTTTTGGACCTTTGAAAATGAAAAATAATGCCAAAAAATGACTAAATTAATTATATATGGCACTGCATGATGGGTAAAATGGTAAAAATTTATATCTAAAATTGTCCTGATTTATACCCTTGGTTATTTCGAGCAATATCATAGCATCTATAGTGTTCTAAATATTGAATATCTGCAATTTACTAGCACTTTTTTAAAAATTAGAAATATTATCAGTTACCATTAAATCAAATATTCAAAGTGTGACAAAATGCAGAATTTTGCTTGAAATAATCTAAGTTTTTAACACAGTTTAGGGAAGGTATATATGTATCTGGCTATGCAATATTGGCCCATTCTGATAGATTTTAGAATTTGAAGAAATCAAAGGGTAGCGACCCACCTTAACTGGAAGTGTCGGCTGATGCTAACACTAACAGAAGCATGAGCAGCATTGGCAGCATTACACTATGCAGCTTCATCTGAACAATCAACCCTTCCCTGCATACAAAATCTCAGGCTAACCCTTGCCTTTTCTTTTTGCTAAACTTGCTAATTTTAGAAAGTTTCATGGATGTTTTTGAGCATTGTTGAACATTTTATTGTGTCATATTCCCTATTTTTTGTTGTTGTGCTCAAGTATGTAGGCCTATAGTATCTTTACAAGGGTTGTACAAGGACAGTTCCTTTGCAACATTGCATGTAAGATATTATTAACCTTAAGGCTAGCAAAGCAGCACATAGAAAGAACACAGTTCATCAGAAGGGACATAGTTCATCTATATCTAAAAGCATATGCACACAGATTTTTCCAGCATGCTACCCTAGTCCTTTTGCAGGTAGAATATCACCTATTGTCCATATAGGTGGAAAAAACTATCATGCGAGACACTCGTTAGTATCATTCAGCTCTCAGATATGATTAAATGCCCAGAAAAAAGTCCTTTAGCTTTTGCTAACTGAGAATGAGTGACCCTAGTTTGGAGTTCAATTTGCAACCTGCTTGCACAAGCAAGTGCCATTAGATTCCACAAATTTGTATACTAGTCCATGAAATCTCCAAATGAGACTCCATATTTGGTCCTCAATCACTGCTACCCACCAGCCCACCCTTCATTTATAGCTCTGAGGTTCTCCAACCATTCATCACATCATCACCTGAGCATAGTCCCTATTGCTTCCTCTCACACAGGTCACTACGAACCCTCCTGTCAGCCCTCTGATCCTTTATACACTCCAGGATTCTATCCCCAACCTGTCTGCTCCTTTATATGTGTCCCATATCAGAGGTGGTGCATGGTGTTAGTCTGCATTCTCCCAATGTTGGCCGACCACCATGTCTGTATGCTGCAGATCCTGGTCCACACACTATGACATGGGTAGCTTTCATCTTCCATGCTATATTTACTGTGTCAGCAGGTTCCCAACTTAGTGGAGAAAGATTGTAACTGCTTTGTCATGATAATCGATACAATTAGATCTGAAAACTCTAATATGTCATGACATTAGATAATTATGATCTAGGGTAGGCACACGAGAAAGGCATATTTAAATCATGAGAGCGATCTGAATACCACTATATTTCTTCAAATCAAAATATCTCAAAATTGGGACTTTTATCACAAGGATTCTCCACTGAGGTGATATGATATAGACTTATGGAACGAGCTAGAACACATTGTACAGCACAAAGCTACCATAGATAGTTTCCAAGCAGCCCTGAACTAGCACTAACCCCATTGATGTCAATAAGCAAACGAGCATGTGAAGTATACACATGTATTATGTCTAAGTAACTACTCATAATCAGTATGAACTATGTGGACTCACAGGTTGGCTTGCCTGAACAATCAGACTGAACATCGATAGATGTACCTGTAACTCATTTCTCTTCTATAGATCATATCATTTCATCTGGCAATAATAGGAAGAACTCCCGTTATATATTGTAGATGATTCTGAGCCAATAAAAATATCCAAATCCATCCATCCAAATCCATCCAAAGACAAAGTAATGTATTTCAAAGGTTCTCATCAAAAAAGACATTCCCTATGAAACACATCTTACTTCAAAACAGTACCCATTTAGTTTGTCAAAATACTGTCCAGAAAGTTAGGGACCTACTATTCCTTGTTAATGTGTTAGGACAGCCAGGGGATCCATTACAGTTTGCACAGATTACATTTTTATGGCTTATTGATTTCACTGAGGATAATGGGCCTCAATTTAACAGGATCTGACCAAAAGGCATCTATCAGGCTTAATAGGAGAGGCAGGTACAAGAGCAAAGGTTGAAACATAATCATGGTTCCGCAAGATTTTCTTTTGTTGCAGGAACTGAACTGAAAATAGGATTGATTTAACATTGTGGCAATTCTCATTGGCTTCACACAGTTCTTTTTTGTTTCAATTTGCAATCATTTGTGTGCAGGCTTGCTGCCTTGAAAGGTGTTGATCTCATTTTAGTAAGTGCAGTCATTTTACCGTAAAGTATCCTTCTTTTCCGATGGATTTCTAGCACTATGCTAACTTTGATTGATCATATATAGTGGGGAGATTACTTAAATGTTTGTATTTAAGGACAATTTTACTGCTGAGGGATACTTGTTAATCAATTTAAAGTTTAGTATATGGCATGTAAATGTCACAGATATATCAGAATAGTAGTGAGGTGGCTTTGAATGGCATGTGATGCACTGAAATATTACTACTGTTGACTTTAAGCAGTCCAATCTTTACTAAAGGCAAATTACATTTGCTTAAATAAAACGTTTAATGCAGTTAACACATTGGAGAGAGGTATCTAATATGTCATAAGTTGGTCTCATATATGGAGCCCAAGTGAAGGCTAAATATATTTTACAAACACAATCAATCAATAACCCAAAATGAGGATGAGTATCAAGGTAGAGAGGACTTGGAAAATATTCCAGTGGGATTGTATTGGTTTTGTGGATTGGTCGGACAATGAAAATGATAATCCCTACCACAATTTTACAACTGATAGCTCAACATTTGCCATAACATCCTAAGAGTCCTTTTGCAAATTCTGAATAGACCTTTTTTGGGGTTGTCCAATGCCTTGGTTTCCCCAGCAGAAGGAATCATACATTTAAATGAATAGCTTGTATTCACAAGGCATGTGTGACCCCTGACATCTGCCAATCCCTCATCTGTGGCTCTTCCTCTGTAGTGCAGTATAACTATTTTAGATAAACACATTTCAGGCCCTCCAATCAGACACTCTAACACCATTGATGATCCTGGAAACTGTCTGGTGGCTATGGAGTGTAGTGTATATCCAATTAGCCACAGTTCAGTAAACTTTGACAATTGTCACATTTGTATTCTGAATACTCCAATATAACATCGTCCATCATCTATCACAACCAGAATATACAGTGATAGATCTGCTAAAAGGTTTTTGTAATTATGTGGACTCTCTGCCAGACACCTGCTACTATTTCTCTAATGGTTGTTACTGTCGTTTGGATGACAGATTTCAGGCCCTAAAGCCATTTCTCCTTGAAAGATGAAAAGGGGTCATTGAAAGGTTATGAGTTAGTACCCACTGAAAAGGCTCTAGACACCATTTTTGTCTTGGAGTTTGACTGATCACAGTAATAGGAGTTCTCAGAAACAAAGGAAAGTGCAATTATCTGGATAGTAATGAATTAGCCCAGGGCACATCCCATTCATAATGAAAGACAGTTGATAAGAAAGTAGTTCTGGTTTCACTCCAGAAGTGAAGACTGAATGCAATTCCGCAAGCTGTAAGCTGTTTCCTGCTACTCAAGCAACACATTAACCAGGTTATGACTTTTTACCATCACGTTAGGGAGAAAACACATTATAAATCCACATTTCCAAGATAGGAAGGTGCAGAGGAACACCATTCAAACACGACTGGCATTTCCAGTCTGGGTCGGACGCTATAAATGCAGCTTAGCAGGCATTTATACTCTCCCTAACATGGTTGCTTAAAAACACTAATTTCTTTTTTCTGATTGCTTCCACCAATAGCTTTAATAAAACGTTGACAATGCCGTGTAAGGCACAAACTCCTGATTAATGTTGTGATGGCTATTTCTGGCCCTTTTCAGGCTAATACTCCTACAGAATAATCAGTTTTGTACCATTTCTTTTTATAAATCAAAGCTATTCTTATGTAAAACAGAAGGTTTTTATCCTCTACAGCATATGACATCACAGTCATGGCAGTATTTGGTACCCTAGGGACTTGGAAGGAAATAGCTTTGTGACTATGGAGGAGCAAGCAATTATCTCATTTTGAATTGAAGACAATGGAGAGAATGACTAATTGACTAATCCAAGAATGTCAGTATCAGCAGAATGATATCACCTGCATCTTATTCAATGTCAGCACAGCATATGGTAGACTAGACAGAGCCAATGTAATGTAAACTACTGAGATATACAGAACCATCAGGTTATTATATGCCCCGGTGTGTGTAAACAGAGATATGACAAAGGTATCCAAATTGAGGCTTGGTGTCAGTGAGAGGTGACTGGTAACCAAGGTCCCACAGGTCCCACAAACACAGCACCAGGGGTAAACACACATGTTGGCACACAAGGGATATTGAGGTAACAATATTACATTGTATAACTCCTTCCCTTTCACTCCTCGTACCTCCTCTTGAAGGGATACCATTATTGTTTGAATGTACAGATTCAACCTAATACAGAAATAGCAAATTATACACATTCCCAGTTTTGCTTCAGCTGTAAGTAAGTATACATGTTTTACCGCCCTGGGGAATGTAATAATGTAGCCTGCATTTCATGCCTTCAACGCTTATCACACATTACATGTGTAGTTCTAAAGTAGAAATGAGGTAGCTGAGTTCAACCTTGTTTATGTATCAGCCAACTAGTAAGCAGTTTAGTACTGTGTATTATATTTCTTTCATTACTCTGTATGTTCTGATGTGCTGAATCCTCACAGTTAATTTTTTCAATTTTAATATGCATTATTTGTATAGTCACAGAGGCATTGGTATAGATGAAAACCACTAGTTGTAAGGTCACATAGCATTAGTGGTATAGCCAAGAAATGTGATATCTGAACTTAAATATCAAAAATAGCTTGGTGTGGCAATTATGCTGCAATAGGGTTACAGGCTGCTTTCTGGATGAATGTGAAACAAGTGAAATGGTAGAGGGTAAAGCCATATGGATCAGATAAAGGAAAGGTTGAGCTAGAGTGCTTGTCAAGAGGAGGATTGTATAGTGCTTATTAAGTTATGTATCTATTAATTAACAGAGCTGTTATTGTGTAAATAATAATTCCTGTCTCGCAGAGGGGATCATGGTAATAGTTGAGATAAGAAAAGACCTGAGAGGATCCAGAGGGAATGAAAGAAGGAATATAGATGAGATAACACACATTTTGCAAACTGTGTGTGTCCACCTAGAAAAATAACACAAAGATAATTATGTAGCTTAGGACAGGAGCTTGGCCTACCACTGATGGTCTGTGTGATCGGTCCCTCCCTGTAGAACTCAATAATCACACAAGTTAGAAAAGTGTGTATTTCCTGGGAAACGCACAAGCTGCATACACAAGATAGACATGGGAGATTCTCAAAAAAAAAGTGAAACTTCCTAGTGACAGGTTCAATTTTTGAGTTTTACTTGTGAAAACAACCAGAAATTCCACAAGTAGTATGAAAAACTGTATTTCTTAAGTTTCACCGCAAGAAATTATGTGGGATATGATGAAAGAAAATTTCCTATAAATGTTCTTAAACGTTTCAAAAATTATCTAAAAATTCTCAAGTTTAGAGATTAGAAGAGCACAAGTTCCACTTGAGATTCTGCTTGCAGGGTTATGAATAAGCCGTTCACTGTTGGGCTATGTGAGGGTGACTTATGGAGATACCTGCCTGTGCATGTAGCTGAAATGAAGACCAGGCCCCATAATGAAGCTTTACGTCTCCCACCTGCCATCAGCAGCTCCCCAAGCTGCCATGACCCTCAACACTCTTACCTTACACTAGGCCTGAATCAAGGGAGGTGGAAAGTATGGGTGATTATATCTATGAAGTAACAGGAGCTGAATATACATAGATCTTGATGAACAAGGCAGGTGTCCCAATTAGCATTAAGGTAGCACCTGTTTCTCACTATGATGGTCAGAAACGGTCCTGCAGTAACTGATATACGTTGCACTGCACATCTTTATTGAATTGTTTTTCAACAATAACTTATGCATTCAACCACTGCTGAGTTGTTGTATTACTGAGTAGTTATTGATAAGTAAGGCATACAGCGTTTTTTGTGCAGCTAATGGATATCTCTCCAGCACCCTTCCCTTTAAGACAGGCCTAAGTTATTCTTATCCATATCTTTGGACAGAAGTTGTTACAACATGTTCTTCTGTTAAGAGACCACACATCATTAGAACCAATGAAAACAAGTGTTGGTAATACCCAATGCCCCTTCACAGTCACATTTATGTTAAAGCAAGCACTTCCTTGATACAGTTGGATGTACTTATTCCAAACATGGAGGACAATTTATCAACCCAAATGGACATATACAGCATATATATTTCCTTTTTTACTGATAAGGTATGAGGATAATCCATGATAGCAATTTAGACATTACTCCTGACATACAAATTTGCTAGTCACTATACCATACTGTTTGAGTCTCCTCTAGTAGCATGTGTGAAGCCATTGCCATATATATTTCCCTAGGGTTCCTCAGATAAAAACTGGAGATATTATCTGTAAATGAAGTAGCAGTGGCAGAGGTAGGCAGTGGGATACCTTACAGTAAATAGACAGCACCTGCTGAATTAATAACACTTTACTGTCATTACAATGTTCTTTTTAAAGCAGTTTATCTCTGAAGGAGCAAATCTTTCATGATAATGTATATTATTGTAGACAATATTTTAAATATAAATCATGATATTTAAAATCAAGCTCAAGGTTTCTAGAGACTAATCGGCCTGTCTCCAGAAAACATGGTCTAGCCCCATCCATCCTCCAGGGTCCCCCATCTCTGCTCCAGTGTACCGCATCCCCATGCATTACAAACCCACTGATAGTATCAGATGCTACCTCCTGGGTGAGTATCCAAACTTTATTTAGGCTGACCATCATCAGGCCTGGCAAATCCTACCTTTTTTCCCTTGAAGGGAAAAAATAGAACGAGGGCATTTCCCCCCTCGATTCTGGAGCAGCATACATGTAATATTAGGTTCAATCAGGAAAATCAATTTGCTAATATCTAACCATTATTTGCGGATAATGGTTACTTCATAGACATGTTGACAATACAGTAGGCTAGGTATATGTGGATGGGCTTTTATATCAGTGTTATATTATGTGATTTATAATGATTTATAATGCAAAATCTGGCCGAAATAAGGTACATTATATGTGGATTCCCCCCACCCCTCACCCCTCCCTCACCACCCCATGGGGAGAATCCCCCTTGGTGGCAAAATCCCCCTTGGAGGTACGGACCGGCGGCGGCCCTTATCTCTTATCTCTGCAGAGATAAGGGCTGAGAGTCGACATAGGGGTTATCTTAAGTGAGGGGAGATCTCCCAATGCTGGTTAAAATGCCCAGGAAGGGTTTTCTAGCTGTATTGGGGAAATCCCGGGATTTTCCTAGCCTGATCATTACGAGGTCTTCTTTTCAACTTATATCCTGCTTGATCAACATCTCTGTGTCTCTCTATCTTTTCCAAATGTTCCAAACTGAGTATTTTCCATACCCATTGTGCATGTTTTAATGTTACCTCCAGGGTCTTATGCATTCCTCCAGGTATCCCAATTTTACCACATTGTCTTAATCCTTCTTCCATTATGCTTCATACCTACCTATTCAAATGTAGTTTCCCGCCTTCAGCATCACTAAATGTGCTAGGACACCCTACATTGTGGTAGTCTGCCTGTCAGCAGAGAGCCAGTCCCAAATGACAGTTTCATATAGCAGATGGAATCCCCATATTCAACATTTCAAATCCATTTTTCTCAGCTTCTTATCAAATTAGAAACAAAAATAAACTGATTTGGAATACTTATAGCATACTGCAACATATATAGGGGAAGTAGAATTGTTTTAGGTTTTAATTTGTTTTGGCCTGTCCCTACTAAAGTCTTGTCGAATAATGATCAATTAAGATCTCATACAAAAATTTGGGTGTCAGCTCAGATGAACAGTTAAATTTCAATATTCATGTTAAAAATTTAATTTAAAAAATCGAGGTTTAAATATATTTTATTGTATTATAAAAGAATTTTCAATTCAATTTAATCCAAAACATGGTTGAAAAAGCATTGATTCATGTTAACAAATCTGATGTTATTCTTGTCATTGGTTACTGTGATATATTTCATACCAGTAGCAGTGTTAAAATGCTGGGACAGCTTCAAAGAGTACAAAAATGAGTCTGTAATTAAACATCCTGACACCAACAGAGGTAATACATGCTAAGGCTAACCTGTCTACACTAGCAATTAGAAGAATGTACCATGCAAAATTGTAGGCACACAACAGGTCATCAAATAATACATTCATTAAAAAACTAGAATATCTTTGTGGTCGACTGCTCCATTGCTTGAGCATTCTATACCAAAATGTAGAGCTTATGAAGGCATGAAACTCCTTACATCCTGATGTTAGAAATGTCATATTGTATGAGGAATTCAAAACCCTTGCATAAAATGACTTGTCGGATGGTTTATCCGAAATAATGTGTGAGCACCTTGGAGTTTTTAGAGTTCATTCTTCTTAAATAGGGGGAATGACATATTCTTGAGTGTTAAATTTCATGAAATGCCTTGCCACATATCTTTTCAAACGTTACCTGTCATTTCTTGTTACATACAGACTGAAAGTGTAATTCCTATAATGGTTGTGCCAGGCAACAGTTTACTGACAGGTACAGTCATTAACTTAATTCATCGAATTGTACACTAAAATGCTTTCTTGGCGGTACATATCATATGATATCTACATAATAATTGAAGTATTCAACATCCTCAAATGTAGTTGAATTAATAAGATTCAAAAATATTGATGTGATATTTCAAGCCTTGTGTCAAACTCTACAACTCTAATTTATTTACATATGGTATAATGCATAATTGATATGATATGCGCCGGAGAAATCATTAAGGAAGATGTGACAAGCCTTCATATCTGGTGAATAAAAGTTAAATCATTACTCGAATAAAGGTTTGAAAAGTAATGTGTTTTACAATACATATATATTTATGAATCTGCAGAATAAGTGGGGCAGCATAGCTGCCATATAGGGTGATCTTGTGCATTTTCTCAAGAAATGTCCATCCTTTGCACAGAGGTAGGCAAGTATATGAGGAGTCATTTGCAAGAAATAGGCAATTAAGATCTAGCCTATAAGGGGCCATGGGCCCCTTTTTAAAATTGTGTAGTTCTGACAATTTGATGAAGATCCAATGCAGGTTTGAATGGTCACACCTATGCTAATATCAAAGTGATTTGTCTATGATGACACATTGCTATTGCTGAAATGTCCCACTAATGATCCTGATAGAGCTAGCTTGTTCATCTAAGGTCAAGGTCATTTTTCAAGGTCATAGTTCTAAGGAAAAGGTATGCTTTTTAAATTTTCCATATTACTTTGCTTTCTGTGGGAAGGATAAATATATAGATGGGAAGACGGGGTGCGGCCATTGTTGAGTTAAATAATTAGGCTAATTGTTTGCATTTAATCAGGCCAATAGCATTTAACTACAAATTGCATGTATCTTAGCTAAATAAACTAAGAGTTCATTGTGTTTTACAAATTATGGTATATCAACTTTGTTACAACACTTATCCTACCCCTTACTCTATGGACCGCCCCCCCGCCCCTCTTAACCACTATGAGGTAAAGAACTCTGCTGATCTCTCAAAGACTGACCAGGTGTATGTTTCTGGTGCCACCCTGTCCCGTGTTAAGCTGCCCTGTGCTCCCCTGGCGCCCTGTCCTGCCTTAATAGGGGCCCAGAACTATTTAACCAAAGTAAGATATCTGCAACGTGATTATTGTACTATTAGTGAATCTGCAACAGTGGAGTTTGGTCGACTGACATAAGGTTCATATTACATTTCCTGAAAGCTGTTGCAAAAAGCTTTCGCATGGTAAACCCCCAGTATGAAAAAAAAAAGATTTCCTGTAACCATCGCAACCAGAAACGTTCCATTTGTTAAATATATCAAAGTTTGCCTTAGATTGGATGTACTTTGAGCCATGGAGGAACCTTGTATTCTGTTGCCATGGCAACAATGGAATGCTTTTATCACATCCCCAACATGGGAATGATCAAAAAATTCATGGGATCAGTAACATAGTTTGGTGTACATTTTTCATATTGCATTAACAAATACATGATGACCATCAAGATGAAAAATGATAATATTATCATGCTAGAGAATAATCAGCCTCAGCTAGTGGGAAAACCTGGAATTGGAGATATTTATTATCATTTTCCTGCTTTAGTTGCTCTAAAACTCTTACTATCTATTGGATAACAAAAGCAAGCAAATGTATGAAAAGCTGAGGTCACCCCGGAGACATTGGTTTGTCTCCTGGTTGTATAGACTCAATATTTCTAAGATAGAAGCTTGTAGGACTCTAGATATGTGCAAAATACGCCATTTACGCCATTTTCACGCCACTGGGCCTCTAAGGGTTAAGCTGCCCTCTGCTGCTCTATGCCGTCCTGTATTACCCTCCCAGTGGGCACAGAATTCTGTTCAACATTGAACATTTAATCAACATTGAACCCCCATTAATGATGATTTATCAATGTTGATTCAAAGTTCTGTGTCCACTGGGTTGTGCTGCCAAGTAGCACCCTGTGCTTCCATTTGCTTTCCTGTGCCACCCTGCACTGCCCTGTGCTGCCCTGTGATGCTCCTTGCTCTGGACTGCTACCAGACGCAGGCAAAAGTTGCTTTTAGTTGGTACCTTGCAAATGCCAGAAGGGAAGTATGAGGGTATGCAAACCCAATAGGCAAATCTTTAATGGTGCCTATGCAATTCCATGAGTGCCTATGCAATTCCATTGGTGCCTATGCAATTTCATTGGTGCCTATGCAATTTCATTGATGCCTATGCAATTCTGTTGATGCCTAAGGAATTCCATTGGTGCTCATGCTATTCCCTTGGTGCCTATGCAATTCCATGTGTGCCTGCGAAATTCCATGGGTGCCTATGCAATTCCATTGGTGCCTATGCAATTTTATTGGTGCCTATGCAATTTCATTGGTGCTAATGCAATTCCATTGGTGCCTATGCAATTCCCTCCGGCCTATGTACTTCTATGGGTGCCTATGTAATTCCATGGGTGCTTATACAATTACATTGGGGCCTATGCAATTCTGTTGATGCCTATGCAATTCCATTGGTGCCCATCCCGGGGTGCCTATGCAATTACATTGGTGCCTATATGCAATTCCCTAGGTGCTTATGCAATTCCATTAGTGCTTATGCAATTCTATTGGTGCCTATGCAACTCCATGGGTGCCGATGCAATTACATTGGTCCCTCTGCAATTCCGTGAGTGCTTATGCAATTTAATGGATGCCTTTATGTACATAAAAGAAATCAATATGTGTACAGCTACACTGTAAATATCCTTGCCCATATCACCTTCCCTCACCATAATACTGCCCCTTGCTTATTACCCTTGCCTTTTTGCTATCATACTTGGCCTGATTAAACTGGAATAATCAAGCAAAATCTATGTATCAATGCCTCCTTCATTACATAGTATCTCTCACAGCCTCTCGATTACATTGAATTTACATATGTATTAATCAGTGTTAGTTTTGCACAGAAATCAATCGTGTACCAGCTTTTTCATTGAGAATTACCATATTTGCGACTTTTTACCTGGACAAATGACCTTGACTTTGACTCAGTATGTTTCTGTAGATCGTAAGGGTCATAAGTTAGCTATATTTCTATGTAGTAAAAGACAGAGACATTGCATATCTATATACTTATGCCATTTGGAAGAGTAGTAGCCAACCCAACAACAGCCATTTTGAAAGATGGCCCCCACACTTTTCCTGTGCTAGATCTAGGTTGCCTATTTCTTGCGAATCGATCAATATATATTAGCCAATGTCTGTGGGAAGTTTGGTAGCTTCTTGAAAAAATGCACATTGGATCAGCTATGCCGCCCCACTAGAAGCAGCTGTAAGTTATATCTGATGCCTAGGAATTCTACAGCAGCATCTTTATGCGAGTTAAGAATACTTCACACAGATCCAGCATACGGGAAGGGGGGGGTTAGGCTGTAGCAACCTAACACAGCTTTAGCATAAAGGGAGGGGGGTAAGGATTTCTTATACCTAGCATACAACTTTACTATCCCTACAAAATAGACATGCAGGACAGGCTGCCTGTGCGATACACACCTCTATATCACAACGTGTGCGACACGGGAAAAGTGGTGCGCAAACAGATGGGGTGGTGCGTCACTTGCAAATGTGTATTCTGAGATATCTATCATAATCTATCGTAATCTTCTTATTGAATGTAGGACGACTTGTTTGGGTCGCGGCAGTCGTGCGCACTGTGTGATACGGCAAATCTAACTTGTCGTCATACATCCAGTCTTTGTTCTTTCATTTTTATGTTAGTATCAACTTCACACAGTGTACAGGAGTGGGCTGTATCAACATCACACAGATCCAGCAGACAGCGGGGGGGAGGGGGGGGGTTAGGCTATATCTACCTCATACAGTGTACAGGAGTGGGCTGTATTAACCTCACACAGTTCAAGCAAACAGGGGGGGGGGGGTTAGGCTATATCTACCTCACACAGCTCCAGCATACAGGGGGGGTTAGGCTGTAGCAACCACACACAGTTCCAGCACACAGGGGGGGGGGGGTAGGCTATATCTACATCAAACAGTTCCAGCACCCAGGGGGGGGGGTAGGCTGTATCAACCTCACACAGTTCCAGCACACAGGGGGGGGTTAGGCTATATCTACATCAAACAGTTCCAGCACCCAGGGGGGGGGGGTTAGGCTATATCTACATCAAACAGTTCCAGCACCCAGGGGGGGGGGGGGGTAGGCTATATCTTTCTCACACAGTTCCAGCGTACAGGGGGGCTGGGATGGAGTTAGCCTGTAGCAACCTTACAGTGTACATACGGGGGGGGAGTGGTTAGGCTATATCTACCTCACACAGTTCCAGCATACAGGGGGGGTTGACCCTCATGTAAACTGCCTCACAGTAACCATAGAAACACGTACAGTGGTAAACCTGAATGTTCAGCCCTGCCTCCTCATAGTTCTCCAACATGCGGCATTTACCAAAGACACCGGTCAGGCTCCTTAAGGGGGACGTGAGTTTCACCATGACGTACAACTCTGTAGGCTGATAAGGAGGGCAGGATGGGTGGCGCCTAGTAGTGGCAGTCACTGTTGTCACGCTGCTGTTCTGGTAGTTAGGTAGTGGTACGAGAATGGTGACAGGCGAGTGCTGTACCACTGTCACACATGTGTCTGTGTCACTGTCAATGACTTCTCCAACCTCTAACAGGCCAGGCTTTCCTGCTTGTATCATAACGGGCACAGCTGCCATATAGTCAATTTCTGAAAAAAACAACAAAGTTATGATAGTAGAGGTTCTTCTGATGACGGATGGAAATCATAGTTGTTGTTGATGCAATGCTGTTGTTTCTGTGTGTGAGGCATGTGAAGTTTCAGCCAGCAAAAGTCAGACTCCTTATAACAGAGTCAGACGGACTCCATATAACAGAGTCAGACAGGCTCAATATAACAGAGTCAGACAGACTCCATATAACAGAGTCGGACGGACTCCATATAACAGAGTCGGACGGACTCCATATAACAGAGTCGGACGGACTCCATATAATAGAGTCGGACGGACTCCATATAACAGAGTCAGACAGGCTCAATATAACAGAGTCAGACAGACTCCATATAACAGAATCAGACAGACTCTATATATAACAGAGTCAGACAGACTCCATATAACAGAGTCAGACAGACTCCATATAACAGAGTCAGACAGACTCCATATTACCGAGTCAGACAGACTCCATATAACAGAGTCAGACATACTCCATAACAGAGTCAGACAGACTCTATATAACAGAGTCAGACAGGCTCAATATAACAGAGTCAGACAGACTCCATATAACAGAGTCAGACAGACTCCATATAACAGAGTCAGACAGACTCCATATAACAGAGTCAGACAGACTCCATATTACCGAGTCAGACAGACTCCATATAACAGAGTCAGACATACTCCATAACAGAGTCAGACAGACTCTATATAACAGAGTCAGACAGGCTCAATATAACAGAGTCAGACAGACTCCATATAACAGAGTCAGACAGACTCCATATAACAGAGTCAGACAGACTCCATATTACCGAGTCAGACAGACTCCATATAACAGAGTCAGACAGACTCCATAACAGAGTCAGACAGACTCTATATAACAGAGTCAGACAGGCTCAATATAACAGAGTCAGACAGACTCCATATAACAGAATCAGACAGACATCATATAACAGAATCAGACAGACTCTATATAACAGAGTCCGACAGACTCCATATAACAGAATCAGACGGACTCCATATAACAGAGTCAGACGGACAGTCAGGGTCGTGATAAGGAAAAACCCTGACTCTATACTGCCTCTATACTACCTCAATCTCTATCCCTATATTCTAGTGTAGTGAGTGGGTGCTATCTGTGTTTGCAGTAGGGTGGGCTGGGTCGGAGACTGACACGCGCTTCCATAGGATTGGCTGGGTCGGACACTGACATATATGTGCTGCCCATTGCTGTGTTCTGCATGAGGACAGCTTGTTCTACCATCCACCCTAGAACCAGGTGTGGTCCTTATTGTGCGGATCCTTGACAGTGTGGATCGTTACCACTACATATGAATTAGTAGGTATGGAGGGGAGGGGGGGTGTACCAGGGTACATGTCTGTGTACCGGTTATACCAGGGTTAAACAGCTTTTTCTTATTATCATATCCGTTTAAATATTTGATTGAGATTCACAAAATAGGAGCTTACCGCATCCAATAAGTTCCACTCTGAATCCGGCATTTGTAGAACCAGTCAGGGCTTCTATCCTGAAAACTTGACCTATGACGGGGGTTGCTAACTCATTCTCCACAATATCCCCATAGCCAGGATTCCATGATTGGGTAGCCACATGAGACACAAAGACCTGAAGTGCAAACAACATACCTAGAGTTGACACATATTGTTCAGGATGTGAGCTAGAGGATAAAGTCAAATGGACCTGAACTAATGATATGCAATTCGTTTTCATAAAAGAAAGCTCAAAGAGATTCCAGTACAGAAACCCTGAAATCCTCAAACAAATCCTACACTCACCGCACATTTTTATCCGAGGCCAAAACTGTTCCTGAATAAACGGTGTCCCACATGCTTAAAACAAGCAGAATGCCCGCCTGGTTGGTGTGGGTCCTTCATGTAATCCATAAGGGACGTTAGTGAGTATTCAAACATAAGATATTGCACTGTCTTACATGAAACTAAGTTAGAGGTGTCAGGAACATCTAGAGACCTACCCTTGTCACATTATTCTCCTTGTATGTCCTGTAGCCTGAAGCAGCCAGCCTGTAGTGGAGTCTGTAAGTGTATACAAACTCCCCATTGACATACGCCGCTCCTGCCGTCAGGATGCTGCACAGACGGAAGTTACGTCCTGGTGGTAGACAATTAATATAGGAAGTATTAAAGGAATTTTACATTGGTATTGTTGGGTCATAGTAATAGGGACTTAAATGTGACACTACTCTGCAGAGTTGGGTGGGTTGGATTCACTGTGAAAAGTGTATTAGGACATAGACTCAATATGGTGTTGTTATGAAAAATAAATTCACTTACCTAAATCTATTTCCACCCAAGAAGGTACTGAGCTCATAAGCCACCCATTACCATTTGTTATACGCACATGAGATGGTGGTCTATTGCCTACTTTTGTATTAATTGCACTAAAAGCGGAGTCTGGTATGACATGGTAACTTCCAACACCAATATAACGTCCCAAGCAACTTCGATCTGAAATTAGCAATGAACGGAGATGAAAGGATGCATGCCCCTTAAGATGGACACGCATTTGATAACAATTTTGAAGAAAACATCTGATTTTTATCAAGCCACAAATAAATGGCCTAAAATTCCATTTTTGTGTAATATACTGGATATTACAGGAACAGTGTACATATTATGACATGATACTCTATGCATTGGCTGTCATGTTCCTTTGCCTGGTGTAGGTTTGTCAGTTACCTATCCTTGTACCATTCCCTGGGGGTGGTAGGTAACCATGCACCCTGCATCCCTGGTACAGGATCTAGTCTCCAGGTGTCAGTCCAGGTCATCTACCCCAGTATATAATGTGACCTCAGTCTCAAATCCAGTCAACTCTAATGGCAGCACGCTCAGTAGGGTGTCTGGAAAGACTCATTCCTAACCATTGTTTGGTCAACCAGCAACCAGCGGATCTTCAGGATCCCAGGGAAACCATAATGGCACCAACTCACTATATGAATATATATATATATATATATATATATATATATATATATATATATATATATATATGTATATGGATAGAGATTGAGACAGGGTTTAGTGTTTACCGTGAAAGGCCAATTTGAAATAATACGTTGACCCATGTAATATTTCGGTCACCCTCACCCTGCCCTGTGCACAGTGTTAAGTAACAGCGCCTCAATGTGTTTGCGGGGGGGGGGGGAAGCAGCACCCTCAGACTCTAATATTCATAGTTGGCGTGGCTGAGACTGATGTGACCTGTTACAGCTCGTTGGGGCAAGCTTGCACTAGACAGTTTCCCCTTTGTACCTGTTCCCCTTATGCAGTGTCTACCACAACACTACATAGAGGCACTCAGTCATTTGGATCAGGATAACTCATCTCAACCTAGTTTGGATCACTGTGTAAATGATGTTTTGAGCCTGAACCTTAATTACTATTGCATATTGCTCAATGCCAAACCAAAGGTGTATTCTTCTCTGAATCAAAGGATCTTATGAAGAGTGTCCACTTTATCAGATAATTTTGAGTCAGAGTAGTTAATCTGACACAAAACTCGCAGTTCAATGACTGGGAGACACAAGTTAACTCCCAAGCCATTTTAAATTAATATGCATGATCACTACAGTCATTTTATCGAAATTGTCTTCTATATTATGCTTTCATGTTATAACACTTTTTTTTCAATAAACATGAAACATAATATCAAGAAAATATCAATAAGAAAAGGATACTGTTTGAAACTATGCTATATATCATGTTCGTGGTCCTAATATGAGGCTTGAACATCCCTAAGTAATTAATTAACAGACAGCTCAAAGGTCAACAGAGTTTAGTGCAGAAAGTCTAGAATGGATTTCACCCTAGTAACAGGATTTGCGGTTGTTGACACTTAAAAAAATTCCTCAAGCTTTTTTATACCTGGCGACGACCCCAATGCTTGCATTCGAAGGAACATAAGGTCTTCATGGTAAGTATATGAAGGGGACCATTCAAGACCATAAACAGGGGGGAGGATAATATTAATTCAATAGGAGGTTAGATATGATTATAATCAATCCCAGGACCATGAAAACGTGTGTTGCTGGGGGCAACCAGTTGTCTCAGCAACAAACCAGTAGAACCATTGAATTCCTTGGGTCCATGTTATGTTGGTAAGACTGATTATATTTAACCTCAGGAGCATGGAAATGTGTGCTGCAAAGCAGATAAACAATTAGAATAGCTGTTGTTAGGCAACCAGCTATATATGCAACAAACCAATAAAACCATTGAATTCCTTGGGTCCATATTAGGGGGGGGGGTAGGTATGATTATAATAAACCTCAGGAACGATCAAAGGTTAATTTATATTATTGTTACAATTAGAATATCTGTTACATGGCAACCAGCTGTCTAAGCAACAAACCAATAGAACCATTGAATTCCTAGGGTTCATGTTATGGGGGGGTAGATATGATTACACTCAACCCAAGGACCATGGAAATGTGTGTTGCTAGGCAGATACACAATTAGAATAGCTGTTGCTAGGCAACCAGCTGTCTAAGCAACAAAACAATACAACCGTGGAATTCCTTGGGTCCATTTTAGGGGGGATAGGTGGGTGGTATGATTATAAACAACCTCAGGACCTCAGGACCTCAAAGGTTTATTGATATTAATGTTGACACATATAGCCTATAGCGACCTCTATCCATACTTCAAGACCAGAGCAGGTGCTGCCACCTGCTGCTGCACTGAAGGGTTTGGACAGAGCTCGCAAGATAATGCCCAACAGAACCCGCCATGATATTACCTTATTAAACCCAGCCCCCCTATCAGATAATAAAGATACTCCAAAAACACTTCGGAGAGTAATATCTTCATACAATACCACCTTAGTGGCTTCATATTAATCATATGACAAAAGCTCCTCTGAACGTATAAGTTTTTAGGTAACATCACATTATGAAAACAGTATTATTTTACACTGTACTCCCTAGGATTGATAGAGATAAGGGTTATACTATATATTATAAATACCTACCTGTCAGCTGTAGGTAGGTGACACTCAACGCTGGACTAAACACGTGTCGGTATCCGGGAGCGATTTGCACATACTCTGAAAACGCCACTGTAAACAGTCTCCAGTGGTATGGGCCTGAGGAAGAAACTGCGACTGTCAAATGTTGACCATGCAGATCTATCTTAGTATAGTCTGGATAAACAATGTGTAGAGCGTACCATGATGAGTCATTACCAATTGAATTGTGAAATCAACAGGCCTAAGGAACTACCAGGAAATAACCCTGGAAAGGCTTATGAAGTCGGGTCATTTTTCTTCATGCCTCCCACCTGTGTGAATGCTTAAGGCAGGGTCATTACTAGGATGTCATACCCCTCACACCTCACTCTCTACCTTACAAGTTGACCTGTATGAGTTCCCCCCCAACCATGTAATGGCTTTCTAGTATGTAAGGAACAAGAATTACGGTTGTTGCTGAGTAAAAAATGCCTCAGGCAGTTTTATACGCAGCAACAACCGCAATTCTTGCATTCAAAACAACATAATGTCTAAATGGTTGGTACATTTAAAGGGGACCCATCCAAAACCCCAAATAAGCAGGGTGGGAGGGGTTATCTGGGGAACAATAATATTACTTGAAATATGGTTCCTTAAATTCCTTGGGTCCATGTTAGGGGGGATAGGTATGATTATAATCAACATCAGGACCAGGGAAATGTTGGCTGCTCGGCAGATAAAGAATTAGAATAGCTGTTGCTAGGCAACATGCTGTATAAGCAACAAACTAATAGAACCATTGAATTCCTTAGGTCCATTTTAGGGGGTGGGGGGTTGGTATTATTGTAATCAACTTCAGGAGCATGGAAATGTGTGTTGCTAGGCAGATAAACAATTACAATAGCTGTTACTAGGCAACCAGCATTCTTAGCAACAAACCAATAGAACCATTGAATTCCTTGGGTCAATTTCAGGGGGATAGGTATGATTATAATCAATCTCATGACCTATCAAAGGTTGATTATTATTGGTGTTTTCACATAGGCATACATTTATAAGGTCTCAGCCTGGTGGTTCGCAGGCTCACCACCATGCCCCCTCCGGGGTCTTTCTGCCTTAAAAAAAATCTTTTACAAATAAAGTTTAAAAATAGGTTTTCTCAACGGCTATACTTCCGGGACCAAAAATATCTTGGATTATACTACATTACAACATTGTACTTCTGAGCAGATGCTTTTCTTCTGTCACAAATTTTGCATAACAGTTACATTTGCATTCCTCAAAGAATAAAAAGCTATTTTCCTGCATATCTGCTGCAAGTATTCGGTATACTATCTAAAAGAAGTGATTGGAGATATTTTGAAATCATAAACTCCTGGTATATATGGTTCTTCTTCCATTTATGATGGTTTCATAATTAAAAAGTAAAGGCAAATATCTAAAATATCCATTATACAAGTGCCTTATTTATAGATAGGGGCATTTTCAAAAATGGCATCATAACTCAACCTTCTATGGAGGAGGTAAGGAGGCAAACCAGAGTGAAAAATGATGACAGATTCAAAAGTCACAGGCATGGTCATTTCAAGGAGAAGCCAGCACCTGATTAACATGAATTGAATTAGAAAACTCTAAAAAGAAATATGGCGACCAATCTTTGTTATTTGTTGACACCTAACTACAGTCTCAAAAAAATTGTTAAAAAGATTTGTTTATATGTGTTTTGTCCTTCTCTAAGAATAGATAATACTTAACTTATATCAATGACTATATATCTAATGCAAAATAATATTGTAAGAAATGTAATATGAATTTATGATATTACCATAAGCAATTGCTGCCCCAATATTCAGTGATTGACCACCTGTTGTGCCAGTATATGATGCCACTGGTGTTTGGTCAGAGGCACTGCTAAAAACCGTAAGTCTTGCTGTGAAGAAAGCATTAGTAAAACATAATAAGTGAGCACATCATATTAAACATAATATGTAGCAATTACATACATTAGCCTCATTACTAGATTACCTTTTTATAATCATAATCTGACCAAGGGATACAGCCACAACAAAAATGAAATGTGGTGAAAGTAAGACTGTATGCAAATCCCTATCACATGATCTATAGGATGTTATCTATATGTAGTAAAGTGCTCAACAAATATATACATTAATAGCGATTCGACACATTAAAGAGACGGAAATAATGCACAACTTACCCTTGTAAGCTCCACATGTTTGAGCCAATAACAAAGTTATAACAATCATCCGTGAAAATGCCATTATTGAACTTGTATTTCAGAGACTGTGTCTGTTTTTCTGTGTGTGTCTTAAGTGTAGTGGGGCAGCACGTCTAAACAATGTCCTCCCGGATAACAAAATATGGCGTAGTTATGGTTAACACCTCTGTTTCCATCAACAAGAATCTAGTCGAGGGACACCTTTATATATTATTTACTATTCAAGACACATTTATATATTATTTGCTGTTCATAATGGGCCGCATGCTGTTGACAATGATCTGAATTATTGAGGTGTTACATTTATCCACATCTCAGTACAATGGATGTTTGGTGCATCTTAGGCTGGTTGATTGACAGCACCACATGACCCTGCCAACTACTGCATCAGGACATAACACTTGTTTGTGGCGGGAATTAAAAGAAAAGACCAGCCTAATTCTATGTTGCTTTCTATTAGTAGTATTGGTATCGATTAGCAATATTATGACAAACACACTATCAACGTATGCAGCATATAGCAGTTATATATAAAAGTATTATTTAAATAGTGACATCACAGAGGACCAGACATACTCAGCCCATCTTCATTGATTGGTCTAGACACAGTTATAACGACTCTTTAATTGGTTGATCGGTAATCTACACCACTCTCAGGCTGCCTGAACTGCCAATTAAGTGCCACTTAAGGGCCAATCAAATTACAGTGCAGGTGCAGACGATTTTGTATTTTCTATTAGCTAAATTTATATTGGCTCTTGTTACCTTCTTGGTAACTCATTGAATCAAATAGAAAGGGAAAATGATTTACAAATACCTAAAATAGACAATGAATAAATCTTCAATCATACATTGGCTATATGGTGTACTAAAAATGATAGTAAAAGTTACTGTATTTGTATAGGTTCAGATAGGCCGGGTATATTTCTGGTCCTCTGTGACGGCACTCTCTATATGATACTTTCAGATTTAACTACTATATGCTGCACATTTCAAAAGTGTGTATGTCAGAATAGTGCGAACCAATGCCAATACTACTGAATGAAAGCCACATAGAATTAGACCGGTGTTACCTTTTAACATATGCTTGTAGCAGAGGATCATGCTTGTTTGTAGCAGGGAAAAAACTTGTTTGTAGCAGTAGATCAGGCTTATTTGCAGCAGGAAATAGCACAAATTTGTAGCAGTAGATCATGCTTGTTTGCAACAGGAAATAACACTTTTAATTTTTATTAATTCTTTTTTTTTTACTTCAGGCTTAGATATATAGGAAAATTCAGACTCCTCACAATCAATTTTCACATTTAAGTAATTCAGAGTTTATTGATGGGCAAAAGTTGGTATAATGCAAGTTATTCCTAGCTGACTCATTACTAACAGCATAAGCTTTAATTTGATACCAGCGCCTTTGGCGACTGGATTTTGAAGGACAGAATATCTCAGGAAACTGAGCCTATTCACGGGGCCTATTCTCATGGCAAAGTATGGCCCTCTCTCATGGTAAACTGTGACTTGTTCTCGTGGCAAATACTACCCCCTCACCCCTAGCCCCCCCCCCCCCCACCACACACATTCGGGACACACATAGGCCTATACTCAGTCTCTGTCTCTCCCACTGAGCGCGGACCGCGTGCGGGAACTGGACATAGCAGCGTCCCACTACCCCAGATGGCTCATAGTGACCCCAATGGTCACGAGCGTCCTTAGCTACCTATCACTCTCCAAGCATATGTTCTCGGAGGGGCACGGCTCAGAAGTTAAGGTAGGCCTATCTCAGCAATTATGAAAGATTTTGATTTAATATTCAAAGGGCAGGATTAGATGGATATTTACTTTATCAGTCCATGTTATTTGGTCCCAATCTTTCTATGATGATCTTATTTTAGTGCCATTCTAAACGCCAGAACAATGGCGGATATCTGTAGAATTAATTGCCTGTCGTTTCTAGCCACGCTGTCACTGTGCGAGATTGTGTATATTAGGCCAAAATGTCGTTTTTCTTTAAATACAATTAAATTATAAGAATTGATAGGATAGGTGAAACACTTGATAGATGTGAGTTCCTCTAAATATTTCTTGAGGTAGATTGAAGAAAGAAAACGAGTTAGCTTTGAAAAAAATACATATTTCGATCTAGCCTTTTCTGGCCTGTCAAGCACCTCAAGGCTAATTTAATGGGGTGGGTACCAGCGACCAACTTATGCCATTTTATATATAGGGGAACCATATTTACCTGTAATTTTCCAATTTTAACACAGTGTTTCATCAAAAAATAAAAATAAATAAGTGTTCTCCAAATTACAATTTTCATGATGGGTGTGGTGATGAGAAACCAATTAATTTTTTTGAGTGGCCTAATTACAGTCAATTTTCTGCCCCTTAAGCTCTGCCCCTAAACTCAGGACGTCTCCACAGGGTGAAGCTTTTCCGACCCCATTTCACTGAGTTAGTTCAGGTCTCTCAGGTCCCACCATGCATCAGTTACTGAGAGGCTGTTCAAAGCCTTTTAAGGTAAGGCCCTTAAGCAACACTCTGTTAAGGTACTATGACAGTCTCAGTGTCCTATATGGGGCTGCAAAATGGGCATTTACTTGATAGCTTCATATTAGTCATTTCTCAATAGTTGCGTTTTGAAAGGATTGTTCCTAGTGTTGTATCATTATTTAATTTTTATTACAGAGTAAGGATTATCCTACTTCAACAGATCAGCATTGGGATAGGATGTTGAGAACTGAATAGGTCATTGTGAGCTAAAGATGGGTTAGGAGCTAATATTGGGTCAATTTTCTCTTTCAGTTGTGTGGGGTACAGAAATATCGGGCCTTGTTTTTCTTTTTCTTTCAGGACTTCGGTTTCATCATGACCCTAGTCTCACTGGTTTCTCTATACAACGATTGTATTTATGTTAGACTTGGCTTGTACAAATATAAGTACCGTAAAACCTTGCGTATAAGCCTAGCTCACGTATAAGCCGCACCCCGAGTTTGGGGCGATCCTATAAGCCGCACAAGGGGTGTGAATATGGCGACTTTAGTAATGTACCCTAGTAGCAAAAACCCTTGTATAAGCCGCACCCCGACTCTGGGCCGATCCCATAAGCCCCACCAGCGATCTGACTCGCGTATTAGCCGCTGACTCACTCATCATTGTTGATTCACGCAATGTGATGACAGCAAACAATTAGCCTTACACATGATTGCAGCGCTGGTAAGTAATCTTGTTAAGGTCTGTTAACTCTTTAAGGACCTAAGTCGCTGAAAGATTACATTTGTTGTCATGATGCACCAATGGAGCCCTGGCAAGTCACTCCCAGGGCTACGTTGGTGCATCATGCTGACGCTCAGGGAGTGTCTTGAGACAAAGACGTGATGCATTAATGCACTATGCCATCCTTAAAAATGTAACACATAGTATTGACAAGGGGACATTAAAGCACCATGCAGTCCTTAAATGGTCAAGTGAGAACTGACTTGAAACAGGTGTGCTATTAGATCACTGTTGTAGCAGTAGGCAGATTAAATCTAACTTCTATTCACTGTTTAGACTTCTGCTGATTGACAATTTAAGCTCATTTTCCATCAGCTGCTGTCAATATCGTGCAGCCATAGTGAAATGAGGCTATTCAAGGGAGAAACATTCTGTCAATATCTGGGCCAAAAAATCACCAGATTCACTTCATTTTTGTGATAGAACCCTCTCTTTAGGAGACTTCAAAATTGAAATGACAGAATTGATTAGAATCATCTTGGTCATGTTAAAAGGTTAAAAGGTTAAAAGGTTAAAGTCGATTGTACAATATTATAAATGAATTTTTCATTCAATCACTGTGTTCATAAGGATATCCGATAATAAAACTTATTGAAGGAATCAATGTAACTGTACTTAACAAAACGCCAAATAAAGTTAGATTGTTCTCAAAAAATGTTTCGTCATCAACTGTATTCAATGTCATCTCTCCTCCTACTCACTGTCACAACTGACTGAACTATTTCATGACCAGAATCAAAACCATGCGTCTCAGTTAAGCTAAGTGGAATGCATTTATATATACCTCATATTATACCTGGGATTTCTAGAATCTCATTTCATGTGAGTGCACCTTCCAAACAGAACTCAAGAATGACACATGTTAGAAACGCTTGTATTTCCTGGGAAAAGCACAAGCTGTATACACAAGATAGACACGGGAGATTCTCAAGGATAGTAAACCTTCCTAGTGATAATAAAGACCTTTATTTACTCTAGTTTCACTATAGGAAATGAGACGGAATATATAGCAAGAAAATTTAAAAAAAAGATTCTAAAAACGTTCTAAAGTTTTTAAGTTTTGACCTTGTTTTTTAGTATAACACTGCACTGTTGTCAAGACCCAACTTATATATGTACTTGTTATCAGAACATTTACCTGGCTGTGGCAAGGTTCGAGGTAGAACTAGGCACTAGGCTTAGGTACCCCCAGCACCTACATCTTAAGGAAGGATCCCAGTTTGAAATAAAAATGGATTCATCTTGTCTTCTTTATGAAAGGAAAGCAGCAGCACTTGGCTGGGAATTCACTCTGCTTTGGAGTGGCAAACCATGATCCTATTTAATGGTGAATGGGGAAACATCTATTCATGTCATTACCATTGAGTAGTAAGTGCCTCCTTCAACTTCAGTATACTGTTAAGGAAAATAGTGCAGCCAGTAACAGTGCTATAATCATAGTTACAATTCAGACACAGCTCCTTCCCACCTGCTGCCCACTACCAGCACCTTCAATGTACACCCTGCTCTTACTGCAGTGCACAGAATTAACAATTCTTACATAGACTTCCCTTTGTGGTGACATGTTCCAGTATTCAGCTGGTGTACTGACAAAGTCTGTTGGGAATGAAGGAGTCACGCAGACTTCCACACCATGGTAAAGGGAGGTATGCAGGTAGGGGACGTACAGTATCTTCACGAAGAACGGGCTGTGTTATAGATTAGGCTCAATCATGACTATGAGCTTTGATGTTAAATGGCATTGGTTAGCTACTTGCAAGGATAGCTAAACGTGTGACAATATTTTGCATCTTTCTTTTATATCATGAATATTTCAAACAAGACTTAAGAGTTTGAAAATAACATCCACAATTAGGTATACAGTTTAGCAAAGCCAGTCTCATGTATCACTGTACATCCAAAACAATGTAATACCTTATCCCAAACTGAGACAAGATGTGAAGAGACCAGACCATAGAGAAAGTACATCTCAATGTACCAGCCCCACCAGTCCTCATAGGTATAACAGTGTTAACCCGCTTTAAGATATCCTGGGTTACGAGACTGTCCTGTGAAGCTTAGCACGGGATCTAACAGTTTAAAAAGAATACAGCATATGCACACTTCTGTTGGAATCTCATAAAGAATAGGTTTTGTCCTAATATGCAATGGTAATGACACATGGGTGGAAAAAAAATTGATATCAGTTCTAGGATAAAACCTGTTCTATGTGTATGCATGTGTACACACATTTCTGCAAGGATTTCCGCCTTTTAATTGACTTACACTGTAGACTTAGTTATCACCTTCCCCTCTCCCGGTCCCTGACCAGCCACAGTCTGCAAGCGTTATGGCAGGTTCTCATTTATAATGCATCTAGAACTCTGCCTGAGGGTCTTCAATACTAAAAGTTCCTGAATCTTGCATGATTTCACAAGCATTCATGACCCTGCTTATAGTAAGTTACAATATGTATGCATTATGTATGTATTGTGTTTCTGTAGTCTTAGACAGAGAGAGATAAAGCGAGATAAAGTGTGTAGGATGAATTTTGATTTTGGATATATAAGCCTTGCATGATTGGAATAGCATACTGATAATTGAGTGCCTTTGAGACTGGCTCGTAGTTTGTCTTATATTAAGGGGAGTTGTCATGGTAGCTCCATAGGAAGATAAGGGTTTCACCAATAATCTGATTGAGTAAAATTACTTATCTTATCTCTTGGCAATGGCATTAAAATCTGAGTGTCCAGCACTAAAGCATTCTCAAATGGCTGGAGTAGATTTTACTCTCAGGCTCTACTTAAAGTGTAGAAAATATCTGAACTGTTCTGCTTTATGAAGGAGGTAGGAGATGTTTCTTACTTAGGCCGCCCTGTAGGATTACAGACAGGACTACTGTTAGTGTGGAAATGGGGAGTTGCTTCTATGTGGAATTATGGGAAAGTTACCACTCATTTCCACTTTAGTTGGATAAGCCGTTAGTTGCACACATGTATCAGTTGATGAAAATAACTAAGTGGATCTTCTGGCCTAATCCTCTCACAGAGCTACATTAACTTTGTGTATAATTGAATTTTACCGGATTGATTTGGTTCATGTCTAACAAGAACACCTTTCACATAATGATCAAACATTAAATTTTTAGGTGAACAAATTGCGTTTAAGGTATATTTGAGGGCAATTCTGACAGAGCTATTCTCTTTAATTATTTCTAATAAGTGTCCATTTGTAAATTCCCTATCAAGTCTATTCTGAGGCTGCAAAATACCTGCCATTAGAACAACACCAGGTATTTTGCTGATACATTTGTGCAACATAGTGGAATGGAGATGAGTAACTATGTGAACAGTAAGCACTACACCTGAGAGGCCATGTAATATATCATTTGAAAAGGGAGATTTTGCTGGCATCAGATTGATTCATGTAAGTGGATTTACTAGTACATTAACACTTGTCAGAACTCTGCCTAACTACTGATTAATCCCCATGTGGCAGCTGCTCCTAATACACATTCTGTGGTCACCAAGGTAACTGGTGCCATGATCCGCAAACCTCTTGTTTGAACAGCCGTAGACATTGCATACTCTCCAAGCAGGATGGAGGATGTAGACTCAGGGGGGAGAGAAGGTCCTTGTGTTAAGAAGGGGTTGTGTTTGGAGAGTGGGAGTGGTTAGGAATGGGAGCTGTAGGGTAATTGACGTGTTCATTGTGTGTGTTATTATATCTTGGAGGTTGGCTATTGCTCAGAGACAGAATATTATGGTTTTAAAATTGTTTATCTTAAATAAACAACTTTCTAGTTGTTTGCGGATAACACACAGAACAGTGCAGATCTACCTTTGGAACAACATCACAAACACTCCATCATTTTTCCTTGACCGAAGGGTATGAGTAAATAGAGCAGAGAGTGGCGCCACTCTGTTGTAGTGACCAGGTCAATAACTACGTGAGGAAGGAGACACCTAGCGTGGCAGGTGGTTAGAGGGTTATGGATGGTCCTTGTGGATGGCACAGGTGTGGTGTCCAGACTGACACTAGTGTGTACTATAGTCAGGCAGAGTACTGGACCAGGCAACCTAGCCTGGCCTGTATTGACAGGCAGCCAGTTAATGCCCACTCACAAATAAGACAGGCTGAGATATTGGGCTGTTAGCCTCACATAGCAGGCTTGGGTTCCGACTGTCACACCTTCTCTAACCAGAGACTCTGGTATAATTGTGTTACATTAGAGAAAATACTGATCTAAGTTCATTATTAATCAGGATCAGTACCACGTTAAAAAAACTTTAGTTTTATATTCACTTATTCAAGTGGCGTAGTCTGATGAATAGAGCTCCAAAAAACATTTTGCTAAGAATAAAGAAGAATGTTTAATATGATCATACTTAATGTCCTACCTACTTTATGAAACATCATTCCCCATCTTTTAGCTTAGATTTCAGCTCATTATCAGTGTTTTGCTGAATTTGATTCCACTACCAGGTTTAATAATGCATTATCATATTATACCTTTGATTTATAATTCAATAGACAAACTGTATAGATGTCCCTCTGTATACATGCACAGGATATGAGGAACATGTTCAGTTGGCAAAGCATCTGAATATATAATGAGGTGCCCCTTTGAAGCATGTCCAAACAGAGCTAAACAATTTTTCCCCTGAAGCTAGGTCTCTTTGATGTGAAACATGTCCAGACATGTCTCAAACTCAAGCAACCAAATATATATTGATGTGCCTATTTCAAGCTTGTCTAAACAGATCCAAACCGTTTTTCCTTTAATACTGTACCATATGGTGACTTCATATCAAATACACAACATATTCTATGCAACTAATATCTGATCATAATATAATGCTCTATCCAGCCTAACTTCATATCCATCTGTATCCTCCATAACTTAAGAGTAACATGAACAAATAATGAGGCTACATGTTCAAACATGTCCATATGGTGACCTACTTAAACACATCTTTGATGTAAAACATGTCCAGACATGTCTCAAACACAAGTAGCCAAATATATATTGATGTACCTCTTTGAAGCATGTTGAAACAGATCCTATGTAATTAATATCAAATCAAATTATAATGCTCTGTCCAGCCTAACTTCATATCCATCTAAGTCCTACATAAGTGTGGCATGAATAATTGATGAGGTTACACGTTCAAATAATTATGTCTAAAGGATGACCAAATTGCATTTATAATGAGATTTTACTTTGGTCACTCACCAAATATCCATGTTATGCATATCATTTCACATTCTAAAACTGTGACATGAATAATTAATGAGGCTACATGTAATCATTGACCTACTTAGCAATGACCTACTGACCTACTTATATATATATCAGGTACAAATATACCACCACCTCACACCCACACTGTTGTGTAGTGGTCAGCACAGCTGCAGAGTCCGGAGTTTTTGACTCAGTCATGTTAACCTACCCACCATTTTTTCCTCATTAAAACAGAAAATTGAAGATGAAATAGTGGCAAGGAGACTGTGATGATCAGTAGACTACCATTTGGGTATGAGGCTGTGATATTTAAGGAACCTATAGGTATTGTACATTGGAATGTTTAAACTCTTGTTCCTAGCATTGTCCTCACACAAGCCTGAATCTTGTGCTAGTCCTATCCAACTCTCCGCCATATTGCCCAAATCCAGGCTTGATGGCTGGGACTGTGTGGCACTGTGGAAGAATTGGGACAGGGGCTTGCAGTAGCATAATGAAGGCCACTATGCAGCTGTATTTCTCCCAGTTTCCCTTGTTTTAAGAACAATAGACAAGTATGATACCTTTGTGGACAATTGTCCAGTTAGGTAAGTCCAGTTAGGTTAGTCAAAATAGACAATTAATGATGAAATTGAACCCTGGGCCTTTCACTTACAAAGCGGCAGTGATGACCACTATACTTTCGGATCTGTGTTGGGTGGCCATATAAAGGAACCTCTATTCATCCACCATGGCAATACACAACCTACTATTAACGACTGGTGTGCATGCTTGGGTGACCTTGGGTAAAGTGGTGTGTCATTACCCTCATTGTGGGTTCGGGCAGAGGAGGCTTTTCCACGTTAGCAAGATGACCTGTGAAAAGCGCCATGCTTATTGGTACCAGTGTATATCCTCTAACCTCCAGCAACCAGCTCAGCCAAATCTAATGTCCAATATTTGGTACAAACAGGGTGTAAGTATTGGGAGTGGGTTGTACATGGATATTTCTTATGTCACCTGTTCCTCATAGAGTAGTGGTTAGAATGGTGCATTTATGATGCAGAGGACCTAAGCTCAAATCTCTGTCAAGTCATATCTTGGTGACATACCATTAACAACCAATACCTTTTCTTATTTATACATATAGTTCCTTTGAAGAAATAGGAATACAAATTTTGTCCAAACCCTATCGATATTTCTTTGATTTAATCTCAAGGTTGTGACTCAGTTCCACCTATCAAAGCAAAATATATTTGATATTTAAAAACATAAATGCATGGTATGGATACAATTGGTAATAGAGAACACATGGTGATGCCACCAGTATCTCGCTAGTGCCTAATAGGCACAAGGCTTGCCCAGTCTAGCACACAGGGTGAGCTTCTTCACACAGGGCTCAACCTACCTTGCTCTATGGACATGCTCGCACTTGTCTCCCCTTCCTCACCCCAGTTTCCTGGGCTGCTCCTGAGACATACCCCTCAGACTGATTGCAACTGGAGAAACCTGGGACATCTCATCCCTAATTGCCCCGAACATTATCATTAAAGCCTTAGGTGGCTGTACATTATTTTTGTTTCAATACTACACTGTTCTCGGTAAATATATTATATATTATAACGTTTCAGAACGTTAAAAAACGTCTTTTGTTCACTGGGTAGTCACAATGAGATGTACGGTTACCTGAGTGCACCTTACCATTGTAACTCTATGTGAAACAAGTGATGAGTTCAAGTTGGAGAACCTCATTAGGTCATGTGTTAAAGGATCAATGGATTACTCAAATTGCAATTACTCATTTGCTGAATCACTTGTTGAAGTTTTGAATCCTTGAACTCTGTAATCCATTAAAGATGAATGCCTTATTGTGCCCCTCTTTAGATATTTACTGTCTACTGTATGTTTAATGTGGTCATGTGTGATGAGAAGAGTAGCACAGACATGCTTGTTTGAGAGAAGAAGATTCACTCCAACTAGTAAAATATTCTCTCTACAAAAACATGTTTGTCTTAATCATAGGTCATGTTTGTTTACTACCAGTCTATTTACGCATAACTGCAAGGCTCTGAAGCAGCAACAGAAAAAAAAGGAACATATTGGTAATCACACCCACTGGATTCATACTTGCAATTTATTTTACTTTTTTATTTTATGGACTAATGACAATGAGAATAAAGCCATCTTGTTCCTGATGAGCAAATATGTTTACTTGCATCAGCATATTTCTCAATCACTGCCTGAGGTTATCTCATATGATATTAATGAGAATTGGACACACTTTCCAGTATAAGCTGTTATGAGTTGTTACATCTAGACATTATTTATTGTGTACTTGAACTACTATCATTACAAATTGCATGCATACATAAGTAGCTCCATAGGATAGTTTACAGATTCATTGAGTGAGGCAATTACAAATTTCTTGTAGAGTATGCAGGGCATACTGCATAATGTCACTTTGACAAAGACAAGTTTCATGTTCCTTAAGTTAGATAAAGAAGTGTAATAATGCTCACCCATATGAAGTTAATGTAAAGAAGACACAAACCCACCCACCCCCCCAGACCCAACCCTATTTGTTATGAATCACATGTCAATTTTCATAGGATATAGATGTCAATAATATGATTGTCGTCATTACACATAATTATTGTTATATTAGTAAGTCAGGCATTAAGAGAAGGCCCGGATGGAGGATCAGCGTTTTGCCGTAATCCGCAATATGGCTGTATGCTGTTTAGCATACTATGCTGTGCATTACCTTAATAAAAATCTATTAAAAAAAATTCGTCAGCAGTAGCTATGGCAGTGACACCATTCACTGTACCAGGAATCCCTGCACACCTACTGATTCAATGACTCAATTCACTGCAATTGATGGCACCATCCTACTGGTCTGTCTGCATATGGCCATCTTTATTGACTGGTAGTGGTAGTTCATGCAGTTGTATTCCAGTCTGCACCAAGAATCTGCCTAGGCCGTTATGTCTTGATTTGATGTTTGGTTTCAAAAGTCCTGATCCGTGTGACATAACTAAGAGGCAGAGTAGGGGTTTTGTCTTGTGAATCCCTACAAATTGTTGCAATACAATACAAAATGAAGCGCCAGTTTAAAAAGAGCGCTGGTCTTGTATTGCAAATGACACCAGGGGTAAAGGAGTTTTGAAATACTCCTTAAGTACTGAAATAGGATCTTGTATAAGCACCTGTCTTGGGTGCGGAGGCCGCTCCAAAATTAAACAGCTCGGCAGCATTAAATCCTGACCTGACTGTAAGTTTATCAGTCACAGTTTGCAGAAGGCCTTAGAAACAAAGTCTGATCTGTGGAGTGCCTCATCCTGTCAGTGCGTGAAAACACTGCAAACAAAATCACAAGCAAAATAATTTTCATGTCAAATGTCATGAATTTCAGAACGTTTTTGTAAATGATAAATTACTTGTCATTTCTTGTACTGAAACTTTTTAAATACAGGTCTGCGTACTACTTGTGGAATTTTTGGTTATTTACTCGAATAAAACTTGGGAAATACATATCACCTTTGAATATTAGGAACGCTCACTATTCCTGAGAGTCTCCCATGTTTATCTGGTGTATATGGGTCTGACACCTGCCAGTAACAGCCCTGCTGCTGTGTTCTGGGAAGCGGCCATTACTACATGTCATAGTTAACCATTAGCCACAATGAGATGTACGGTTACATGAGTGCAACTTACCATTGTGACTTTCTGTGAAACAAGTGATGAGTCTAAGTTGGAGAACCTTATTCGGTCATGTGTTAAAGGATCAATGGATTACTCCAATTACAATTACTCATTTACTGAATCCCTTGTTGAAGTTTTGAATCCTTGAACTCGGTAATCCATTATAGATGAATGCCTGTATTGTGCCCCTCTTTAGATATTTACTGTCTACTGTATGTTTAATGTGGTCATGTGTGATGAGAAGAGTAGCACAGACATGCTTGTTTGAGAAACGAAGATTCGCTCCAACTAATAAAATATTCTCTGTACAAAAACATGTTTGCCATAATTAAAGGTCATGTAAGTTTACTGCCAGTCTATTTACGCATAACTGCAAAGCTCTGAAGCAGCAACAGAAAAAAAGGAACATGTCTGTAATCACACCCACTGGATTCATACTGGCAATTTATTTTACTTTTTATTTCATGGACCAATGACAATGAGAATAAAGCCATCTCGTTCCTGATGAGCAAATATTTTTACTTGCATCAGCATATTTCTTAGTCAATCAGTGCCTGAGGTTATCTCATATAACATTAATGAGAATTGGTCACACTTTCCAGTATAAGCTGTTATGAGTTGTTACATCTAGACATTATTTATTGTGTACTTGAACTACTTCCATTACAAATGGCATGCATACATAAGTAGCTCCATAGGATGTGGTCTCTTTACAGAAGAACATCCTGGAAAAAAACTTTTGTCTAAAGATATGGGTAAAATTAAGTGGGGCTTGTCTTAAACAAAGACTACTCAGTAATGCAACAACTCAACAGTAGTTGAATGTATGTGAGCAGGTAAGCAAAAAGGATAGCCCATAACAGGGCCAAAGGGCTATCCTTTCTGCTTTCCTGCTCGCTTATGACTTGTTGAATAATGGTTGAATGAAGATTTGCAGGTGCAACATTATATGAATTACTGCAGGGCCGCTGGAGACCCTCTTAGTGAGAATTTGGTGCTTCTTTAATGCCAGAGAAGATAACTGCCATGTTCAACAAGATCTATGTATATTTAGCTGCTGCTACTGCAAAGATATAATCACCCATATCATCACCCTACTATGATTTAGGTCCTATTCAAGGTAAGTGTGTTGAGGGTTATTGCAGCTTGGGGAGGTGTTGGTGGCAGGTGGGAGACTTAAAGTTTCATTATAGGGCCTGGTCTTCATTACAGCTACAGGCAAAGGCAGGTACCTCCATAAGTCACCCTCACATAGCCCAACAGTGAACTGCTTAGTCATACCGCTGCCATTCTCATGTCAAAAGTTTGAGAATCTCAGCCCTCCTCTTGACCAGCCCTCTAGCTCATACTTTCCTTAATCTGATCCAGATGGCTTTACCCTCTACCATTTCACCTGTTTTCACATTCATCCAGAGAGCAGCCTGTAACCTTATGGCAGCATAATTGCCACACCTAGCTACCCTAATATTTATGTTCAGTTATTGCATTTCATGGCATTACCACTAATGCTTTGTGACCATACAACTAGTGGTTTTCATCTATACCAATGCTTCTGTGAACAAATAATGCATATTGGAATTTTAAAAATAAAGTGTGAGGATTCAGCACATAAGTACATACAAAGTAGTGAATGTAATATAGTATGGAGTATTGAACTGCTTATTAGTTGCCTGATATATAAATGAGGTTGAACTGAGCTGCTTCATTTCTACTTCCGAACTACACAGTGCAAGGATGTTAAAACATGAACACTAAGCATGGAAGGCATACAATGCAATAGTATATCCTCAATATCCTGAGTTAGCCCCTTTGTGCCTACATGTGTGTAGAGAATGTGTTGACCCCTGTTGCTGTGTTTGTGGGACGTGTGTTACCCTGGTTACCAGTCTCCTCTCACTGACACTCAGCCTCATTCTGGATACCTTTGTCATATCTCTGTTTACACACACTGGGGCATGTGAGACCGGCCTCTAGCCTATCCAACAAGGTATAGTCTACAACCATGTGGCCATGGTATCTTAGAAAACACAATTATGTCCAAGAGATATGTTTGTTCACACTCCACCATGTGTGGAGGATATCTGGTCCCGGCTGATGCCTGTAGGGAAGAAAAAAAATACACAGTCAAGCTAGTAATTGGCTATAGTGTTTCTATTTCTGTAATGGTTCTGTATATCTCAATAGTTTACACATTGGCTCTTTCTAGTCTACCATATCCTGCGCTGACATTAAAAAAGATGCACCTGATTTTATTTCGCTGATACTGACATTAGTGGATTAGTCATGCTCTCCATTGTCTTCAATTCAAAGTAAGAGCATTGATTGCTCCTCCACAGTCACGAAGTAATTTCCTTCCAAGTCCCTAGGGTACCAAATATTACCATGACTGTGATGTCATATGCTGTAGAGGATAAGCCTTCTGTTTTATACTAGAATAGCTTTATTAAAGGCTATTGGTGGAAGCACTTAGAAAGATTATCTGTTTTTTTTAAGCACCCTTTTAAGGGAGAGGATAAATGGCTGCTGAGCTGCATTTATAGCGTCCTACCCAGACTGGAAATGCCACCTCTGCACCTTACTATCTTGAAATTATTAATGTAGAAAATTTCAACGAAATATTGGTAAGTCAGTAAGCATTAGCACTGAGTGCTCTGTCCAAGGCGTCCTGCTGTGGGGGCTGCTTGTGGCTGTGTGCCCTTACCAGGTGTGGGCAGGCAGCAGGTAAACTCAGGTGAGGCCCAGGTGTGCCCTGATTGGCAGGCACCAGAGCCAACCCACCCCAGCTGCTTAGTTGTAGACTAGCAAAGGTCCTTGGTCCATGCGCTGATTTATAACAAAATAAAGGCGCGCTCTTTATTTTCCCCATTAAGAATGTGTGTTCTCTAATGTGATGGTCTAAAGTCATCATCTGTTTAATGTGCTGCTGGAGTAACGGGTGACAGCTACCAACATGAGATATTGGATTCAGTCTTCACTTCTGCAGTGAAACCAGAACTACTTTCTTATCAACTGTCTTTCATTATGAATGGGATGTGGAATTCATTTATATCTAGATAATTGCATTTTGCTCTGTTTCTGAGAGCTCCTATTACTGCAATCAGTCATCCTCCCAGACAAAGATGGTGGCTAGAGCCTTTTCAGTGGATACTAACTCATGACCTTTCAATGACCCCTTTTCATCTTTCAAGGAGAAATGGCTGTAGGGCCTGAAATCTATCATTCAAACAACAGTAACAAACATTAGAGAAATAGTAGCAGGAGTCTGGCAGAGAATCCACATAGTTACGAAAACCTTTTGGCAGATCTATCACCAGAGCTGTTAGTAGACCCTCTGCTTTTGTATCACTGTATATTCTGATTCTTTAAGATAGATGATGGACACTATAATAAAATGCCTTAAGTTAAGATTGGTCCACAGTAGTAATATTTCAGCGCATCAAATACCATTCAAAGCCACCCAAGTACTATTCTGATATATCTGTGACATTTACATGCCATATACTGAACTTTAAATTGATTAACAAGTATCCTTCAGCAGTAAAATTGTCCTTAAATGCAAAAATTTCAGTAATAATAGGTCTCCCCACTATATGTGATCAATCAAATTTAGCATAGTGCTAGTGAAGCATCAGAAAAGAAGGATAATTTACATTAAAATAGCTGCACCTATTTAGATAAGATCAAAACCTTAAAGGCAACAAGCGTGCATACACATATTTGCAAAATGAAAAATGAAAAATAAGGACAGTGTAAAGCCAATGAGAATTAAGATAATGTTAAATTAATCCCATTTTCAGCTCAGTTTCAGCAACGAAAGAAAATCCTGGGGAACCATGATTATGTTTCACCCTTTGCTCTTGTAGCTGCCTCTCCTATTTAGCCTGATAGATGTCTTTGGTCAGATACTGATAAATTAAGCCCCATTATCCTCAGTGAAATCGATAAGCCACAAAAAATGTAATCTGTGCAAACTGTAATGGATCGCCTGCCTGTCCTAACACATTAACAATGAATAGTAGGTCCCTAACTTTCTGGAAGATATTTTGACAATCCAAAATGCTACTTGTTTTAAGTAAGATGTGTTTCATGGGGAATGTCTTTTTTGATGGGATCCTTTGCAATACCTTACTGTGTCTGTATCATATCACCTCAGTGGAGAATCCTTGAGATAATTGTTTCTCTATTTTGGGATATTTTTATTTGAAGCAATATAGTGGTATTCAGATTGCTCTCATGATTTAAATATGCCATTCTTGTGTGCCTACCCCTAGATTATACCTAATGCTTGAAGTATCAGAGTTATCATATCAAACTGTATCCATTGCCATGGCAAAGCAGTTACAACCCTTCTCCACTAAGCTGGGAACCTTTTCATTTACAACCTTCCTATGTTCATTTATCTGATGTGACACAGAGTCTTATGAGAGAAGGTGTAAAAGTCTGATTCCCACCTTGACTTCCCAAGCTGCAACACCAGTTTACCGGCCTGCACTGTATAAGAGCAGCCTGCTTTAATAGGCTGCCTGTAAACACAGGCCAGGCTGGTTCCTTTGTCAAGTACTCCACCTGATCAATGCTTTCACTATGGTCAGTGCAGACACTATACACCTTCTATCCACTAGGACCATCGACCCCATCCATAACCCTCTCACCACCTGCCACACAAGGTGTCCCCTTCCTGACAGAGTTATTGACCTGGTCACTACAGCAGGGTGCTCTTTCAGAACACTCCATGAGTTCGTGGGCATTTTTTCCTGTAGGGTTTATAGTGGAGTTTTTATTCCCACAACTGACAAATCCGTTCTGAAAGAGCCTCCTGAGGGGTCAACTCTATGGTCTGTTCAATCCCAACATCCTGTCATTTCCAGAACATCCAGTAATTCTTCGGAGGTTTCTGGGAGAAGGCGATCTGCATAGTACTATGCATTATCTGTTAGCAATGCAACAATTTGAAATGTTCACAGGATACATAAGTCAAAAGACTATCAGCCTTGCTGTAAAGTCATCCCCATCTGATCACTTGACCATGCCATACATTACTAGATCGGTATGGTATATATATGGCTCAAACTCCTGACTTATGTTGTTTTAGGATAGAGGAAGGACAAATCAGAAAGTTCTTAATATGTTTAAACAAGTTTAGTATATTGAAAGGTATATATCTTGGCTCCTTGGAACACTTTTTGATACATTTCTAACCCTAGCGGTTCAGTTTTTATCGCCTCGTGAAGTTTATTGTCCTTTTTTCAGGTGACTCCGTGACTAAAAATCCATGATCATGAACATTATGTTTGAAATACATCACAGCAACTAATAATTTTGTTTACAAGCTGGGCCAACATATATCTTGAAGCATACCAAGAATGGATATCCTCTGAGTAATAGGTTTTGAGATACAGCCCGATGAATTTTGAACATTTATTAGAAATATTAACATTTCAACTACATACTCTCAACTTTACCCTAGTTTCCTCAAAATGGTCCCATTATTGGTTAAATTCACTCTACAGTGTCCTGATCATGTGTACTTTAAGAAATATGAAGCATCATGATATCTGGTTAGAGCAAATTTGCACAGTATAGGCCTAAAGTACCCCTATTAACCTATTTTACGTCACGGAGTCACTCGGGTGACTCCGTGACGGAAATAATTTCTTATATAAATGAGCATAAAAATGGTGGATTTTTGCATTTGAACATTAGAGGGAGTGGGTAGGACACAGGAAAACCAGAGATAACTTAAATACATTGGGTATTAACAATTCTATGATGGTTTAAATTTTCATCAGGGTGGCTGGTGACTCCGTGACGAATATTCCGGGTGACTCCGTGACGGAAAATATGTATCCCAATAGACATATGCTCCTGGAGGCAAGATTATTGGATATTTTTCAAAATTTCTTTTTTCCAGCAGAAGAAACAAGAGTTACCTCACAATCTGGGATACAATAGAGACTGTGTGAATCTTCTTTATTTACTATATAGAGGTATTAACCTGAAATGACATTTGAATATTTTGCTGACAAAACACACTTAAATGACTGTGGAGAAAGAAATACGGAACATATCTAGTGAAATCCTTGTGAATCAATTGACTATACCATAGACCTAATAGAAAATGATATTAGGAATAAGCTATTACTGCCTCAGTACACATAGGAGACATGTAAAACATGTCAAATTTAGCGTTTTTGATGTTTTTAGGAGTTTTTGGGCCTTTGGAGGGCCAGAAAACTGAAAATATTGGGCCCATACACAAAAAATAGAGATTTCCCGAATTATTAGGATGTTTTTTCACATATACCAAATTTTTTTATAAATTGGTGCAAAACTGGTTATTCTGTATGGGTATAAGCCTGAAAAGAGCCAGACATAGCCGAAACAACATAAGTGGGGAGTTTATGCCATATATACAGCTGAGCAGGATTACCCAAATGATACTTCGTTGCAGTTTTATCACCAAGGCACTATTAATCAAGGCCCTATCAGTGCAATTACAGTTCAGGACCTGGTTGCCTTTAGTCATATGCCTTAAAATCACAGTTGTCTCAAAACGTAATTTCTGAAATGTCATCTTCAGGGGTAAAGACCTAATTTTGATTTTAGGAAAGATTCATGCACAAACTAGGACTTGAAAAAGAGCAGAAGCTATAAGATACTCAACGTTGCCTAAGAGACATTTCTCCATGCCCATACTTACACAAAAATATACTTATACGTGATTGTTATAGTTCTACAGAGTTCCAGATACAACATGGGATGTTGTACCTTAAATACCGAGGTGACTATCCATAGCATGATAATGATCTGGCATTATCATGACATAAGGTAATGGTACCTTCCCTGAATACACAGCAGATAAGTATACTAGCAATCATGATCTGTCAGGTAGGCCTCTTACACAGGAACCAGTTCTGTCTGCCCTGCCATTAAGGGTTAGATATTTATCAATGTTGTATACTGGGCAGAACTATGGTCCAATATAGCTTAGCCAATGTTGAGTTTTGAGTTTGAGTTGAAATGGCCTTCCTTTTCACATTTCAATTTAACAGTTAATGTTTTCAGGTAGGTCAATATAAACAGAAAAAATCAGGCGGGCTGCATTTGGGATTATTCATCCCTTCTGTTACACCACTAACCTAGATTTCCTAGTGCTGTTTATATAAAATATATTAGTACAAAAATAACTTATGACTATACAATAGAAAATCTGCTCTGAGCAATTCCATCTTTATACTTCATGGTGTAGCTACATTAAGATATTTAATGATAGATGTTACATAATCAGAAAGGACTATGGCCACAGAAAGTCCGAATGACCATACTCGCTAATAGTCTCTACATTTAGCTGTTAGAAATAAACTTTGGTTACAAAGAATTATGGAGCAGAATATACTTTGAATAGATAATTTCTGACTGTTTAATTTCCATTAATCCTTTCAGAGCAACAAGACACATTGGGTGATGAGCGAGACAAGGAACATATATAAATTTATCAGGTCCGGGAAATGGAGGAAAACCCTCCCCAGAGCTGTTATTTACACCAGTGTTAATTTTCACAACGCAGGTAGGTGTGAAAACACTGCAGGGCTCACTGCCTACTGGGTGAAATCGAGGAGTTCAGAGGGAAAGTCTATAGAAAAAGCTTATTTATATGTGATTTCATGGCAATCACCTGTATGATTCACTTTTCTCCATGTATGATTCAAGAGCATACACTAATCTATCTTATGGGATATATACATTTAACAGCAAATTGATAGAAAATTCAGCAAATGTGTTATAAGAAAACTGTTGCTAGTTTTAGCCCTGCAGTGTTTATGCTACAAGCAAAACCGTTGCTAATTCTAGCCCTGCAGTGTTTTCACACCTACCCTGCGTTGTGAAAATTAAAACTGGTGTAAATAACGGCTCTGGGGAGGGTTTCCCTCCATTTACCGGACCTGTTTATGCTGCTTCTGTCTGACCGATGTAGGCCCCGCTTACTGACTACTCACAGCACACAACAGGGTGCACTAGGCTAGTTTATGATGATAAGAACATAAGACTGCAGATGCGATACATTGATGGATGGTGCTCTATAATCTGTAATATATGAAACTGATTTAAGGTAGGTCAACACCATTGAATCAAATAGATTGGAATTATGGATACTTAAAATCAGACGCAGTAAAACGTCTTTTAAGCTTATCATGTTGTACCATGTTTGCCTGTTGAGGCCCAGTGTAACAGACAGCCAGTTCAGCCATTGACTTCCTCTCCTACCATGGATAATTGACCGTAACCACACCCCTAAAAACTGCCATGGACTGTCTGCAAAGATATTTTTTCTTACTGTTGTGTTTTTACCATTAAAGGTTCCTCGAGTGAGGGTCACCATTATTTTCAATTTGCTTGTGACTTCAATCTTTCCCGTTTTGTCCAGTAGTGGACAAACCTCGCATTCTTGGTCTTTGCAAATATTTGTATTGATTTTCGGGGTTTCTTCATTTTCCTTTTTAATCCAGTCTTCTGGATTGAAATTTGTTCTGGATCTTACCAACAAGTCTCTCAGGTTTTTTGGTCTTTTATATCCTGAAACCGGTTGCATTCTTTGTAATGGTCTCGTTGAATGTGACTGGGATAAATTATCCCAGTTTCTCTTCATTAGTCTGTTCAGTTTGTTGTAGATTGGTCTGAAGGTTGAGGTCAAGAAGATTTTTTCCTGTACTGGCTTTTTAAAAATCTTGCCCCTGCTGTTTTTTCTAGTTTCTGTTTGTGTCTCGGGCTTTGTGGGTTCTTTCTTCTTATAGGTTAGCCAGTCCCTTTTCAAGCGGTTAACCTTTCTTTTGGCCTCTTCAATCAGGGCTTTTGGGTATCCCTTATCAAGAAATTGCTTTTCTTTCAATAGCATACATGCTTGAAAGTCTGTTTCTTTGCTGCAGATCCGTTTTAGTCTTAGGAACTGACTGTATGGTATGCTCTTTTTCACACTAGGTGGGTGTGCTGAGTCGTATCTTAGATAGCTGTTGGTGTCTGTTGGTTTCGTGTATAGACTGGTATACAAGCCTCCAGTAAGAGTTTTGTTGACCATTGTGTCTAGGAAACAGATTTTTTCTGTTGACCATTCAGCTGTGAATTTCATTGTACTGTGTTGTTCATTTAGGAACTCAATCCAATCATTAAATTTACCTCTCCATGTTCCCAGATTAAGAAAATGTCAATGTATCTAAACTAGGTTGTTGGTTTATGATCAGAGTTCTCTGAGAGTTTGTTCTCTAGGTTGCTCATGAACAAGTTTGCATATGGAGGGAGTAGTATTGTATGTATCGGAACGGGACTATGGTTAACTACTGTTTATTACTCAATCGACATGCAGCCAATCAGAGGCCTCCATTTGGTCACGTGACCGGAAGTGACCTACTTAGGGGATAAGTGGTGACGTCACGTGACCAAGTTAGCCAATCAGAGGCCGCCATTTGGTCACGTGACCGGAAGTGACGTCATATGACCTACTTATGGACCGGAAGTGACGTCATATGACCTACTTAGGGGACCGGAAGTGACGTCATATGACCTAATTTAGGATCACGTGACCGGAAGTGACCTGATGATTCACGTGACCGGAAGTGACGTCACATGATCTAATGGCCAACCGGAAGTGAGTGACCTCATTGAGGATCACGTGACCGGAAGTGACCTGATTGATCACGTGACCGGAAGAAGAAGAAGAAGAAGAAGGGACGTCACGCGACTTAATGAAGAGATGAGCGTCTTTAAGGGGTCACGCGCTTTAAATATGTGATATATATTTTTGGAGGAGGAGGAGGAGGAGGAGGAGGAGAAGGAGGGGAGGAGGATGAGGAGGAGGAGGAGGAGGCGAGTCTCTTATTTTTTTCGGTAAACCAATAAAAAACACTACGATATAAGTTTGTTTTTTCATTTTTATTGTTTTACGAGCGACTGGAAGTGACTTATTGAACTAGGTAGAAGCGTTCTTTAGAGTGTATAAGGGGGGAGGGGAGGGGAGGGGAGGGGAAGGGAGGGGAGGGGAGGGGGGGAGGGGGGGAGGGGGGCCCCTTTAAGATGCATGGGGAGGGGGGCGCTTTTAGGATGCATGGGGCGGGTGGGGGGGAGGGAGGGGAGGGGAGGGGGGAGGGGGGCACTCTAGGGGGGGGGAGCTCTAAGGGGCGTTTGTCTCTTTTAAGAAAAAAAGAAAAGAAAAGATTTTAATCGAGAGACACGCTTCTTCCTCTCGAGAGGAAGAAGCTTGTCTCTTCATTTTTTTGTTTAGGAAGTGAGGGTCTTTAGGATCACGTGACTAGAAGCGACCTGATGAAGCACGTGCCTAGAAGTGACGACGTCACATGCTTTAATGAGACGATCAGCTGCGACTGGCGGCGGCGGCGGTGGCGGCGGCGGTGGTGCTGGTGGTGGTGGTAGTAGACGTTACTGTGGTCAGAGGTGATATGGTTTTTTTCCAACAGAATTCAGAGCTTTTATACAGAGGGAGTTTAATCCTATTTCCAACAGCACCCCAGCTGTCTAGCAGCCGCTCCGCTCCTTAAGAGCTTCTTAAGAGCTTAGATGACGAGGAGTATGGCATCGCCATCTGTGGAGGCCAGCTGAAAATGTCGTTTTTTCCTTATCCATAGCCTTACCTCCTACCCCCTACATGAGGACGACTCTCTCCCCCTTTGGCATTCATTGTAACAAACGTCAGAGGTCAGGTGAAAATCAGATTTTCATGCACAGCCTTAGTCAGCTGTCACCCCTATTGAACTAGCCGGCCGCCGCCGGCCGGTCTACTCACCACGGCAGGAGGCGGTGATTTTTTTTTGTTTTACACTTAAGTCGCTCACCACATGCACACAGCTCTACTCACAGACAGACACACCAGTCTTAGGGGGTCCTGCTTCATGCCACACGCCTCCTGTAGTTTTTTGTATACACACTCTAAGCTCATGACTGCTTAATCCTTTATACAGCTAATGCGCGTTGAATTAGCAAAGTCGGTACACCGCCCGCTCATGTCAGGCGATCTCTCAAAAAAGGGGGGAAAGAGATCCAGCTGAAAACGTCATGACTTATGTCTTTTGTTTCTCTTTGTGAATGTCCGCCGGTCAGCCGGCGGCAGCAACTGCTTAATCCTTTATACAGCTATCGCACGTTGAATTGCTGAACAAGGCAGTAAGTAGCTTAGCTCATGTCAGTCGATCTCTCAAAGGGGGGGGGGGAAAGGGATCCAGCTGAAAACGTCATGCCTTATGTCTTTTTGTTTCTCTTTGTGAATGGCCGCCGGTCAGCCGGCGGCAGCTGAACAGGGCCGTAAGTAGCTTAGCTCTAGAAGCGAGAAGGAGTATATAAGGGGGCTGGAAACACCCATTCACTCACTCAGTCTTTTGCTGCTCTCTACAGTCACCACCATGAGCAAAACACAACAACTATTGTCGTCCAAGGATCTAAGCGAGTTCAAGAACAAGAAGAGTACGCAGAACGGTGATCGTTTAGCGTCAGCGTCTCCTCTTGCTACTGAAATTGAGACCACCGCCGCAACCGCTTGGTCTTATCACCCTCCCGCTGTAGCGAGCGCACGCAGCAGTAGAAGTGGTAGTAGTAGCAGTACTACTGGTAGTAGTCGTCATGGTAGCGACGTTGTTACACTCGCGACGGTTGTTGCTGCTAAGCGCGCTGCCGCTGCTACTGCTGCGCCTGCTGCGGCTGCTGGTGATCCTCGTGCTGCTAGTGCTGCTGCTGCTGCTGCTGCTGCTGCTGCTGCTACTGCTGCGCCTGCTACTGCTGCGCCTGCTGAGGCTGCAGCGCCTGCTGCTGCTGTGCCTGCTACTGCTGCGCCTGCGACTGCTGCACCTGCTAGCGCTGCGCCTGCTGCTGCTGCTGCTACGCCTCTTGCTGCGACTGCCGCTACTAGTACTGACACGCAGCACGTTGCACAGAGCCTCTCCACCGCTACATCAACCGACACCATCAACGCCGCTCGCGCTGAGACTTACAGCTATTCGGACACTCAGCCCCAGCAGCGGGTAGTAGACATACATGCCCTAAAGCAACAGGGTGAGACAGAGAACGACGCTGAGGCGTACGAGGAACCCGAAGGGCTACGGGTGCACAGTCCGTTTTTCGACCGCATTTCCACTGGTAGCGCGTCCGGTCCGTGGCGACTGCCCTCACCACCACCTTAGGAAGGCGTGTGGTTGCCCTGTTCCGACAACGAGTCGTCGGATACCAGCGCAGACGCTGCTCCTGTTATTGGTTCTGCTGCAGTAGTACCTGTATCATCATACTTCAAAGGAGAGCCGTTAGGATACTTGCCAGACGCTATGCTACTGAAAATAAGTAGTAAGTTGCCGACATCAGATTACATACGGTTAGGTTCATACCTTGAAGTGAACTTGAAGGATATGGGATATCTCAGTTGTGAGACAAGTGTCATAACTCAAGCTAGAGAAATGTTCACTACTTGGTACCAGAAAAGTTGTACTACTAGGTGGAAGGAACTAGCCACCGCCTTGGAAGAATCTTACCGTATGGAACTCATCAAATTCTCACGTGAGTACATGGACAAGCATGACATGTGGGATGGCTTAGAGAGTGGAGACATGGAGTGGAAAGTGCAGAAATATTTCTCTCTTTTAGCTGAGCTCTGCCCTAGAGACTGGAAGACCATAGGGATCTACTTAGGGTTGACTTCTCATGAAGTAGCTTTCATTTCTCAACCTGTGCCTTCTGACAGGACTGTGAAGAACCCTGTCTATGAAGTGCTGAGAGCTTGGAAGTACAACGAGACGTCTGAGCCTATGGCTCTGATGAAAGTGTTGCAAGACGACATGGGTCGCAGCGACGTCGCAATGTATGTTCAAGGGTTGTATGCAGCTGTACCCAAAGACATAAAAGTGAGCTGTGTCACTCCAGTGTTGACCACTCTCGTCTGATCCCTGCAGTAAGATGGACATCTGTTGAATTCGATCCTAGACTACAGTCACCTTTCACTATGCTAATAGTATCGTGTGGTAAGAGGCGTCTAGTATTCAAAGTGATAAATAACGTTTATTTTTTTTAATAATTGGTAAATAAGTGAAAAAACAAAAAAGAAAAAAACATGACGCAGGACGTTTGCGAAAAGTGTTTCAAAATTTTTAAAAGACCGTACAATCATGACTGACCCGTAGAAAAATGAAGAACAATACCTAAGTTTTGCCCTCTATGCGGCGATGTCGATTGCTGAAAGATCACCTGTCGACGCGAATCTCTGGACGAGGTGACTATCCCTCCACGTACATGCGCTGTACCGAACGGTGAGGAAACGTTCACGGCGAATTGGCCTGCAATACGAACGAGTGTCAGGATGCACGGGACTTGCGTGAGTGTAACAAACGTCAGACTACCAACCGGCGAGTTGAGTGACGCTGTAGATACTATGCGCCGCAATCCGCTTCACACAGTGATTAAAAGAGGGTTTCTCGGTAGGCTTACTCTTACAACACAGAGAAGACAAGAGCATACTGCGCTACTTTCACGTCTCCCAGAACAACGCAACTCTCATTACAACCGCTCCCTACTATAACTAATTCAGAAACTTTAGAAGAGCTCCTCTTAAAGATGGAAAACATCGTCGCTTGCGAGGAAGTACGGAAACTTTGAGACGCTGACACCAAGTGGTGCGTTGTTTTTCCTACTAATTTTGAACATTTGCGTTTACATGGGACCGGGGGGTTTTCCCATAGGCGGTAGGAACAGTCAGGACGGTCGAGTTGGAAAGAGAAGCAGTGTGTTAGATTTTCCCAACAAGGACAACCTCTGCGTCTTCCGCCACATTTCCTTTCACTTATACAACACCAGCAAGCGCGCTTCAGATTTGTTACGTCAGTTCTGTCCCGCCGCTGCCACACGTCAAACTTTTCCGGGCAGCCTTCTCCATTTTTCCTCCCGACAGACATTCCAGAATCTACCCTTACAACATTACCTTCGATTTCGAGGCTTTCTTCAGACCGTGCAGAGAACCGTCGACCGAACACGTGTCCCTGCTGTGGGATCACGTCCCTTTGTCGGCTAGCGTCGCATCCGACTTTCCAGGGTAGGAGGGGACGGTGTACGTCAGAGAATCCGACGCAGATTCAGACCCCTTGTTAGACCGAGTTTAAAATCACAAAAACGAGAACGCCAAAGTCATCGGGAAAGCTGTGCTAGAACTTTACCGACCAACGTTAGCGAAGTTAGATGCGGCGATAGGTGAAGCTCTCCTGCTGGAGGAAGCGGCATTCACCCCTTCTCCAGGCGGCTTCGCTGCAGCTCACACCAGACAACCATTAGTTCAACTGAAGAAGCGGCTTCTGAGATACATCGGTCAAGCTCCAGTCGTGGGCTTCAACTCGGAGCGTTACGACTTGAACCTTATCAAAAATACGCCTTCACTCGTTCTTTGCCTCCGGAGACCGAAGAAACCAACAATTCAGCGTCATAAAGAGAAGCAATCAATACTTGACGGTTTACACACAGCACACGGTTTTCTTGGACGTAGTCAACTATTTGGCACTTGGTTACAACTACGCGAATTATTTGCGAGCTTTCACCAGAAATAAAGAGAAAGGTCGCTTTCCTTACGAATGGATGACGTATACCAAGAAACTGGTAAACAGAACCCTGCCACCGAGATTGTCTTTTGACAGGGAACTGACGGGCGTCAAAATGGCCGAATCCGACTACGCCACATGTCAGAAAGTTTAGTACGACAAGAAGATGCCAACTATGGGAGATTACTTGATCCACTACAAAGACGTCAAACCTTTCATAGAAGCTTTGAAAAAATCACGCAAAATTTTTCCAAGATTGCAGCATTGACATGTTGAAAATCGAGATCTCTCTCGCCAGTTTGACTTTACAGGTCCTCTTCAAAAACCTATAAGCTGTGTTCACAACGTTCCCTCCGTTCGACGCCGTCCTCCACGCTCTGATCAAAGAAAATCTAGTCGGTGGTCCTTCCATCATCTTCCATAGATTTCACGAGAAGGAGTGTATAGGTGTCTTATAAGTCGGCAGAGGGTGAATACTAGTGAAAAAGGAAGGCAGGAGTGCAAGTAGCTTTTCTAACAGACACGTGTGTGCACTAAGATGCTTAAGTCTAAACCCACCTGCAGTAGAAGCTCTGTACTGAGAGAGTCTTTTCAGCCGTTTAAGAGGCTTATCTAGGACAGGGTACATAAGGAGTGAAACGCCACTCTCACCCGTCACACTTTCTCCACCCGCCCTTCATCTTCGTAGCATCGTCCACTCTACGCTCGCTCAGCACGTTATGATGATTAGTTCTGCTATTTTCTTTATTTATGAAAGTGTTGACGCTACAGAGCATCGAAACCCTCTCGAAATGATTCCAAGAAAGAAAAAGCAACTCCCACTTGAAGCAAGAAGAGAAACAGTGCCCTATGATGCATGTGAGGAAAAGAAACATTGGAAGGACGTCACCAAGGAGCAATGGATAGAAGCATGCTTCAACTTCATCGGAACAGTAGTTTCATTTGGACAGAGGGAGAAGATTTTGTTAGAGCTATTTTTCTTAGCTCCGTATACTTGGCCTGACTGTGGTGAAATTCCTTCAAGTTTGTCAGTCTTCGCCATACAAGTTATCAACTCCTTGAAGGAGCTTCGATATATGCAAGGCACTCAGGAGGAGATTGTCAAGAAAATGACGGAATTCGAAAAAGGAGAAGACACAATATGGTGCGAGGAGACGACATATGCAGACGATGTAGCCCGTTGGAATATTATGTTAAAGACTTTGAGGACATGCTAGACAGCACTGAGATGAACCCGAAAGAGAGATCCCTTACTGCACAGAAAGAGGCCAAAGCTGTGTTGGAAAAGCACAAGTTTGGTCAAGGATTCACTCTTCAAAGCAGCTGTGTGAGTGTGATAAAAAGTCTTGTGTTGAAACATTCAGACATGAAGTTTTCGCGTGCTGTCGACACACTTCCTTTGCCTGAACTGATGATGAACATGATCGACCCCATCGTACCAACACGTTTCAACTCTGCCAATTGTCCCATGTATAAAATGGTTTCAAGTTTTGCCCGTGGCCGATGGCTAAACGATCCACTGAAGACAGAAAACCTCCTTGATTTAATCAACTGACTAAATGTATTTTCTCATACTAGTATTAGTAGCATTAGTAATAGCGGCTACTCAGTCTCGTGCAGCACAAGCAGCAGCATCTGTCAGCAGCATCCGTGACATCGTCAGCAGCAGCAGCAGCTGCACAAGCAGCACAAGCAGTCGCATCTGTCAACAGCATCCGTGACATCGTCAGTAGCTGCAGCAGCTGCACGAGCAGCGCAAGCAGCACAAGCAGTAGCATCTGTCAGCGGAATCCGTGACAACGTCAGCAGCAGCAGCAGCTGCACAACTGGCACAAGCAGCAGCATCTGTCAACAGCATCCGTGACAGCGTCAGCAACTACAGCAGCTGCAGCTGTCAGCAGCTGCAGCAGCTGCACGAGCAGCACAAGCAGCAGCAGCAGCAGCAGCAGCAGCGGTAGTGTAGACCGCTAAATTCGAGATGACGTCATGTCTGTTTCTTAGCATCGACATTGGACATGAGGCCTAGTGACATTTGACATGAAGCTTGAAAAACATAGTGACAGGTGACATGAGCAATTCTTAAAATCGACATGAGATATGAGCATAATTAAGCAACATCGACATGTGCCATGGCTATTTTTTTTTTTTTAAGACAAACGCCATAGCCTCCTCATCCAGACCTCCGCTAGTAGCGCTCTATAAGCGCAAGCTTTGCCTTAAGAGAGCTGTGGCTGTGAACCCCCTCCTCCCACCGTACACACAGGTAAATATCAGAGTCGGCCAATGTCGCCAATACTTCTCTCATACAAGGGTCAGGCGCTGCTGGACTATAATAGATGGATCAAAGGCCATTCTACTGAGGGTCAGGCTAGGTCTGACATTCAATAACAAGCTAGACTTTGGCAAATTTGCTTGAAAGTCTGGCCAGCAAGAGTCCAGCATACTCTCCCAAGAGTTCAGCATTGTCAGACTATGGCATGAGGATCCAGCATGGTCAGACTTTCAAGCAAGTTTGCCAAAGTCCAGCTTGTTATTGAATGTCCGGCGTAGCCTGACCCTCACTAGAATAGTCCTTGACCCATCTATTATAGTCCAGCAGTGCCTGACCCTTGTCTGAGAGTAGTATTAGCGCTATTGGGTGCCTCTGATATTTGCCTCTGTGAAGTCAAACCTCACCTGAGAGAGACATACTTCAGAAAGAAACAAAAGCGGATTCCGACATCGGTGTGTGACGATCACTTAGAGCTTTTCGTGAAGATAAAAACGGAAAAAGTGCGAAAAGGGTGTCCGCCGCCCGGCGGATGTTGTGAGAGACGTTACCTTCACGATCTGAGAACTTCGGGGCTTATGAAAGCAGAGTGGGAAGGTGACGAGATCCTAAGTCTCAACCCTAAGACTTACATTTGCTACGATCGAGTCAGCGGCACCGGTGAAAGAAAATCCCAAAAAAAAAGATGGAGTGCAAAAAGTGTACAGAAGTAACAAAACCCTAAAGAACCAGTCGTCTTCTTAGATGTTCTTCGCAAACGAAAAACTCTCCTTGCGGTAAATAGAAATTTCAAAGTGGTACGAAACAAAAATGGACACTTACACCATAGAGAAAGATGACTTGCGCTACTTGTATTATAAGCGTCGCGTGCATTCTAACGGTGTGACAACGAGTCCTTTAAAAATATGAAAAAAAAGTGTGTTATTGATTGATTGAGCGCATCTTTTCAAAAATAGTGTGTTTATTAGAATTGAAAAAAAGAAAATAAAGTGACACTTCCTCCGGTCGCTGCTGATCGCCTAATTGAGGCATGTGTCGTCGTCACTGCTAGTCACGTGACTCATTAGGTCACTTCCGGTCACGTGATCCTAAAGTCGATCACTTCCTAAACAAAAAAAATTAAGAGACACATTTCTTCATGACCCAACCAATCAGAGGTCTCCATTTGACCGGAAGTAGTCCCCTCATTTGCATCATGGGTCACTTCCGGTGTACCAGCCAATCAGAAACCTCAAATAAGTCAAGGTCATGTGACGTCACTTCCGGTATGCCCTTATATGGACATGTGAAGGTCACATGACGTCACTTCCGGTATGCCCTTATATGGGCGTGTGACGTCACTTCCGGTCAAATGGAAGCCGCTGATTGGCTGCGTCATGACCTTGACCTCTAACTAGGTCAAGGTCACGTGACGTCACTTCCGGTATGCCCTTATATGGGCATGTGACGTCACTTCCGGTCAAATGGAGGCTTCTGATTGGCTGCAGGTCGATTGAGTAATAAACAGTAGTTAAGCATAGTCCCGTTCCGATACATACTATACTACTTGGGGGCCACTCGGGTCCCCATTGCTGTGCCACCTTTGTAGGTAGTTCACATTTTTGAACTGAAAGTCATTACTTAGACTTACCTAAATAGCTCCATCCCCTTTGACACATAGGATAGTGTTCTGCAAAATACTGACACTATCAGCCACTCACACCATTAACCCAATTAGGGCCACAGAGAACTGAGCATAGTCAGCCACAGGCCAAGGATAAAGTGAAAATTATTTAAGGCACACACCTACACACCTTTTCACTCATATCCCATATCAAAATGAAATAATATAATATTTCAGTGTAGAGTCCCTGAGATTACACCTGATGATTCCCTGAAAGGGATTAAACATTCCTCAAGATACCGAACTAAGAGTTAGTCCCCACTGTTGGCACCAAGAGCCAGCACCCCAAGACCATACCATATATGGCATTCAGAACTTTTATAAAAAAAAAGATGAAGAGAATTTCATTTTATAGGGAAATAATTTTCCATATACAAATTAATTTTTCTCAGGACGGGAAATGATGCAATTAAATTGAGAAAAAGGAGAAACAGCCTGACCTACATTTCCCCTCAGCCAATCACAAGGGAGTATAGGTATAACTTGACCTGGGAGAGCCAAAGAGTGGCAAAATCGAACCTACCTGTGTCATTAGGAATGTAGTGTTCGGATTCAAACCTTGTGCCTTGTCCATCGAACTTCTGTCATGGACTGTCTGTTAGTTTTCCTCCTGCCACTGTGGTTGGCCAAAATTGGAAGACTGCAGACTAAAACCATGCAAAACCTGTGATATCGGAAATATATAAAAGATCAGACAGGTCGGGGATAACATCCCACAGTTTATAAGGATCAGAGAGCTGACAGGAGGGTTGATAGTGACCTGTGTGAGAGGAAGCAACAGGGACTGTGCTGATACACAGCACAAGTGATGATGTGAAGAATATGATGAATGGTTATAAAGGCTCAGAGCCGTAGATAAAGGGTGGGCCACAGAGTAACAGCGATTGAGGACCAAATATGGAGTACAGTCTCATTTGGAGCTTTTATGGACAACTATACAATTTTTTGGAATCTAATGTGCACTTGCCTGTGCAAACGTTTGGGCAAATTGAACTCCAAACTCAGTCACCCTCAGTAACCAATAGCTAAAGGACTTTTTTCTGGGCATTTCATAACATTTTAGAGCTGACTGATTCTAAACAGTAGCTAAAATGATAGCTTTTTCCACCTATAATGACAATTGGTGATATTCTACCTGCAAAAGGAAAAGATGTCTCAGAACAAGAATGATATAAAGGGATCTGGTTATAAAAATATGCAGTCGTTAGGAGGTAGTGGGGGGGACTACTGGCTGATGATCCAGAGTCTGTCTGTTAAATTTGTCATTTCAATGTTGGAATCTGCTGATGTGTAGATTTTAACAGGAAATGATACTGAGAATGGTCTTGATGTGGCCATAATTTCTCTGCTCTGAATAGCCTCATCTCAATAACGGCAGCAGCTGTGAATAGAACTCAAATAGCATCACTCACATTTAAACTGATTGCCGTTTCAATGGTATTTTCACCATACAACTTGCACAACCTGCCAGTAATCTGCTATTAGAGTTGTCTCCATTTGTGGGCATTTGGAGTCTACATTCAAGAGAATGAAGATACAATAATTCTAGGTGGATAGTGAATGCAGCCTTATATCCGGAATGCTCAAACCAGCCATGTTCGTCCCCCTCTTCCAACATCATACCATCCAGGCAGCAAACTATTTGTGTTTCTCCTTGTCAGCCATTTTGTTTTAGACCTGGGAGCCAATGTCCCGTCTCCAAACACTGAGTTATGACAGCTCCCTTTTTCCTGTCTAATTTCCGTTGAATCCAAACTTGGCAAACTTCAAGGGTAAGGCTAGAAAGAATGACTCCTTAAGGGCATAAGCACATTTCATGATGTTTGATTTGTTATTTTAAATGATGGAACGCGTTAGCAGATGGCAACATTGTTTCAGAATCCACAATATTATAGAGGTATAAGCAACTGAAATGTGATTTTGCCTTAAAATGAGATTGCAATTCTCTGTTTTGCAGGTAGAGTGTGGCCATTAAGAAGTTATTGCACAGTCAGTCTTACTCTGGTATGATATTAAATCCCACAAAGCAGTAACTTTCCATCTCCATACTGTCAGTAGTTTCATAGGGTGGCAACAGTAAAATCTAAACCAGCCCTCCATTCTAATGGAGAACAGTTGAGATCCTTTCCACAGCATTTTTAGAGCCATAGGGTAAAGCCTTTTCATGCAATTACACCCACCATTAGAATTGTGTGAATACATTTACTGCTAACCTTTCCATAGCCCGACATAAGAGCAACTTGAAATGTCTACAGCTACTGTACTAACATCTGAGGTCTCGCAAGGGTGCCTAAGTAAGTGTTCCCTCCCTCCTTCATAAAGAACAGCTTAGATCCCTACTGCACAAGAAGCCAACCTTTGATTCTCTGGTAAAGGAAATTCCTGCTAAATTACCCATCTTCTACAGATGCTCAATGTAATGTTCCCTTAAACCTGGAGGTTCATCAAGGAGTCCCATTAAAGCCCTTGCTGTGCATAGATGAATGAAGACCTTTAGGGGCCTTGAGTCTACTTTTAAAAATGTCACACGATGCATGTACACAATCTAAAGCATGAAGGGTCGCATGGTTATTTGTCATACAAACTTATCCTAGATAGAACGCACTGTTCTAAAAAATGTTGACCTCTTAGAACACCTACTTTTATACACTATAATAATGACATCTATATTTCAATACTGACTAATAGGGCTGTAGATGCCAAACTTCTGTCAGACTTGGTTTTCGAAAGTAGTGACCCTTACACATAAGATCCTGTAGATATAGGTTGCTCCTCCTATTGAGCCTCTACAAGACACTGAGCTGCTCCCACACTGAGCTGCTCCCCACACTGAGCTGCTCCCTCATACTGAGCTGCTCCCTATACATCCAAGTTAGCACATCAGGGATTCCCCTCTATAAGCTCCTTATCTGCCTACTTTTGGCACCTACCCAGGACCTGCTGCCCTTGATACCCTCCTACTACTCTTCCAACCTCCTCCTGCTGCCTACACCTTGATGACCTGCTCCCCGCTGTGGCTTTGAAAAGAGTCCTGAGGCTGAGGTGAAGCTGAACAGATGAAGGTGAGGTCAAGCTAAGAGATAGGAATAGAAAAGTCACCTTATCTACATTCATCAGTCTATCCAATCGGTGTCAACATGTGTTGGAGGGAAGTTACGGGTAATGTAGACAGATAGGGGTGGTGCTTTTATGTTAAAAGGTGCAGGGAGACACATGAACAAAGATAAAATATGATAAAGAATGACAGAGAAAGTGCATGTAATGAGTAATACAAAGCAAAATCAAAGGACAAATAGCTGTATCCCTCCGGCTAAATATTGATAATGTTTGTAAACTAAACGTTTCGTTCCGTGAGACAGACGTAAGGCCCAGATGTATTTAGCAAGTATTACAGCTCAACAAACCTTGCAACTTAATAGAGACATTAAGTGCTATATAAATACTCTAGCAAACATACAATAAGGAGCTGACTGACATGGTGAGAGACCAACAGGTTCCCCTTCTGGGTATTGAGATGATCCCTGGACCCTGACAATTAGTATCATGCTATCTCTACAACACAACTCATCTGAGACATTTAATGGACAGTGTGAGCAATTTTTCATAATAATACCACTTAAATTCAATAATCTAAGATTTGTCTAAATCTTCACTAATTTCTCACAGTTTAAGCTTTAGGTTACCCTGATGACAGGGAACCATTCGGATGATCAATGATAGAAACTTGTGATCAATGGTAGAAGCAGGGGACTCCAGCTTCGAGTCAATACAGACCTGCCATAAACGGGGCAGTTCAATCATGTCAAGTGGTCATTAGTGTAATACTTAGCAGGGTGTGGGCAAAGGGCACTTGGTCTAGACCACGGCCACTTCAAACAAGTCCTTAAACTGATCGATCAACTTAGCTAACATGCTGGGGGAACACAGTTGTACCAGAAAATTCAGACATTTGTATTTGTTGCTGGGCATACATAGGCATAACGTAGATTAAATGCAAATAAAATACTGACCACCCCTGCATCTAAATAACTATGTCAGTTGTTATTCAGCCTGCATTCCAGAGGGCTCCTGAGAATATGTTTGATGAAAATTACTGAGATAGATTCTGGTAAATTTATTTTAGAATTTCGGATATCAAAAGAAATATTAGACCAACCTGACTGCTATCAAGACTTAGACTAACCAAACAAAGTTCTTGAATTGAGAAAAATACACATTAATGGATCCATTCAATGTTGGCAATGCAATCAACTGGTATCCACAGTCTTTCCATTTGATGCAATTTTGTTCAACTGCAACCACAATAATTATAGCCTATCAAGAATATTCATCATCTAAACTCCCAAATGGGCTGTGTCTATGCAACGCAGAAGCTTTCAACACCAATATTGCATTTCCACATTCTCCCATTTGTCCATTCAGGGTAGGGCTGAATACTTTGTAATGGGATAACTGCTCCAGATTTGGCATTTATATTCTTTGACTGAGTTTCATAGTAACAGCCATTTTGACTTTAGCCCAACTTTAAATTGCTTTGAAGGAACAGTTATAAATAGAATCATGGCCACAGGGAATTTTCTAAATCATGGCATGGTTATTTGCATATACATTGCATTAGCTACCAAATATGATGTCCCACTAATGAGCCAAAGGTTGTAATTTATTCAAAAACTAAACAATACCACCAATAATGTAATGAGATGCAACTCATATCCACATCCTCTGAGAGATGTAAGGGCTGTATCAACTACAATATGGTGACTGTGGTTTGGGAAAAAATACAGTCAATCTTATTGGTGCTCCCCCTTGTTGTGGAGTAGGCAGCATGTAACTGAAGTGGCCTTAAGAGAGGTGGGCTATACAAGAGGTTTACGTGTATTGACAAATTCCCGTATTGCTAGGGACAACACTCAACAATATTATGGGATGGACTCTTTCTGTAATGCAGTTCTTTGTTCTAGATGTCCTTAAACCTGTTTGGATGCAGGTCTAAAGGTAGGGGGAGATTGTCAGTGCAACAATATTAATTTCCAGACAGAGATACAGTCAATCTTATTGGTGTCCCTCCTTGCTGTACAGTGGGCAGCATGTAACCAGAGTACACTTAAGGGTTGGCAGTATACAAGAGGACATGATTTTTGCGTATTGACTGACTCCCATATTGCTAGGGACAACACTACCTATCTGTATTGGAAAGCCGTTAATGGCTATAAATGTCCTCTAATCATGTCTGGTTCCAGAGTAACAAATGCTAACCCTGTCTCTAAAATTTTAAAAGCAATCAAATTCTAGGTTGTGGAGTTGTGACTTGTTGCATGAAGTTTTGGTGTTAAGGACTGAAGGTATTTAAGTCTGGAGGTCTGTTAAGATCTACTCAACACTATTCTCACATATTTGAAAGGCAACCGTGTACCCTATTATTAAAGTCTGGGTTCTAGGGAGAGAGGCTGGTTAGTTTTAGTTTAAGGAAGAAGGTACACCTCTGGCTGATTTACAGGGTAGCCAGACAATAATGGCACTCCGTGATTGAGCATTGGTCAGTATCCACACCCATGGGTACGTCTGTGTCAACTTGTCTACTCTAATTGTCCATTTGGGACACCATGTGACAGATGCCTAATGCAGGTCCTGATATCCTGTCAACACCAACCCCTATCAGTTAGGTGTCAGTGATTAATTGTATGCAGGCCACATACAAAATCCAGACTATTGCCTCCAAGACTGTTATGGTAGGCAGTTAACATATGCACAACCCCATTGTCCCTACAGTGTTGGCAACAGTAAAATTTAAAAAAACATCATCATAAGATAAATTCTCAGACATCACAGGGATTGAAATGAACCTATCATTTACAGGGGATTTGTAAATAAACATTCTAAAAAACACAAATCAACTATGGCCTTTCCTATCCTCAAATCTATCCATTTTTGACAATTCCCAACGATGGGGAAGAATGATATAATTGTTTTTCATATATCAAACTATAATCAAGATGTTACCTGAAGAGTTCAAAGTACACAGACTAATATTTTTAACTAGTACTCATGGCTTGCCATGCGTTCATCATTGTTAGGAACAATGGTAAACTCACAGTGGTCATTGACAGCTTCCCTGTTCTAAGCATCACTAATAATATACACAGTTCATGTCCTGGAACTATGCCTTTGATAGCAGACATGTAATAGTTCAAGCACTACTCATTCCCTCATAAGGTCCCATTAAGTTTTCAACATCCTAACGGGAGTAGAATTATCTTTAATCTCGAACAAAGACTATCAAATATGAATGCAATCAAGCGATACCCCTTTTAGAGCCCCTTAAAACGCTTTGAACAGCCTCTTAGAAACAGCTGGATAATGGGACCTAAGAGAACTGAACTAACTCAGGGAAATGGGGCGGAAAAGGCTTTAATGTGTAGAGCTATTGAGCGTTAGCTGTAGAGGGATTCCTTTAAGGGATAAGGATGGCAGATGATTGTCTATACTTATAAGTTATGGAGTATAATCAAGTTTAACATTGGCTAAAACGAGGACAGTTTAAAAAAATATTGAACTTTTAGAGTGATGAATGAACCTGCAGTGCTCTTAGCCACACTTGCTACTGCTCACACATATATTATGATATTATTCAAACCTACCCTCCAGACAAAACTCAATAATGAAAGTTAGAAACGTGTGTATTTTCTGGGAAACGCACAAGCTGTTTACACAAGATAGACATGGGAGATTCTTGAGAATAGTAAACGTTCCTAGTGGCATGTTCAATGGTGATGTATAGTTCCCGAGTTTTTCTCATGCAAATAACCAGAAAAGATGCGTATGAGATTTTCTTTGCAGGATACTGATCACAACACGCTCTTCCGCAAGTATGCCAGCTCTCTGTATGATATATGTGATATGTGGGTGAGGGGGTGATGGGGATGTAATTAGAGGATAGTGTACGGAGTTCTATCAAATTTAATGCCTGGAGGCTCGGAAGGTGATATCTTATACATAACAGCAGCCTGTTCTCGTCCTGAAGAGGATTATTATGACATAAATCAGTTTACATATCAACATTTTACACTAACTGTCAAATAATCAGCCAAATACCAGTTTTTTTCCTGCCGTAAAAATTAAAATGGTGTAGGGCCCACAATGTTACCAGTGTGCCAGCTGCACCCTATACCACGCTATACAATGTACCAATCAGTCATATATAGCTTAAGGCTATTCATACCTTACATCAACAGGGCACTTCATGATGTGAAGTGGGAGAGTCATTAGTGTGGTACATATCAGGGTGTGGACACTGGGCACTTTACTTGGCTGCTTGAAACAAGTTCTGAACTGGTCAATCAATATTCTAACAAAGCAAAATGGTCTAAGAATGTTAATTTTAAAAATGCATTGGTACCAGGGTAGACATACACATGATATGATTCAGATGCAAATGACAATGTTGACCATAGCTGCATTATTCTACATGTGTCAACCGCTGTCCCTACTCTCAGTGCAACTTAAATACCATTGAAGCAACATAATACATGATAATCTTTAAAGCCTTTAATTGAGAAGAAATACACATAGACTTAATGATCAATGTTCCGAAAGAAGTGCCTCATAAGTAAGATCTTTCACTTATGTGCAGGAAAGTATTCTAATGTGATTGATTAATTGTTCAGCTTTAAAACGTCACTATCATTGCCTCTCCTCATGGGTTCTATGTGAGGGACTCGGAAACACATATTTCAAGCTAATTGTCTTGAATCCCACTGATTGCTGCTCTGCCTGTTGGATTTGGTTTTGTAGTTGCAATGGACAGTAATTTGAGCTGGGTTTAGTTGTAATGGCTTTCAAGGAACATGAACAACTTATATTATTGCCACAGAGGAATTAGAATGGCTGATGCACGATGGTACCTTTTTGAAATCTATTGCTTAGAGAATACAAAATGATGTTCTCTACGTTGAGACTGTCTGTTACCCTATAATGTACCGATGCATCTCAATGCATTACAGGACAACTGACAGTCGGGAAAGAACCTTTGCAAGATTGTCATAACAGAGTTAACCTTTCAAGGGCCGCTGCTGCCTACCATCTCCCGCCTACCTGCTCATTGTTGTACTGGGCTGCATACTTACTTGGCAGGCAGAGCAAAAGAAATGCCCCGACTGTATATGATATGCAAAAATTGTGAAAACACTCACCACTGGTGTGGCATAAGTTAGTTATACAAAACCCAGAGCCCTTTACTCAGGATAATGGCTTAGTCTTGGCTGACCACACTCGTCTGTGACTTGTAATCAGCCTTGACTGTTGCCATTATCCTGAGTAAACGGCACTGTGTGAAGTATAACTACTTCTTAATGTTCATTCTGTCTATGTATACTAGGCCTCTTTCTGTAATCCCTCAATAAACATTGGTGCATGACGCTCTTTGCTATTAGCTGCACACTTACAGGTTCCTTTGAAGTGGCAACCCTAAACAGGGTATTGACATGCCTGGCATAGATCATTGATCTTTGTAATTTCTTGACAAAATACATTCATTGAGAGAACTCACACAATTGGAGTTGTCTTTCATCTCATTTCTTCTGTCGCAGTTGTAGGAAATAATAGAAATGGAAAAGACTTGTTTTTTCCCACATAAAACAAACCAGATAATCACCCACTCTGAGACTCTGTGTAGAACTGGTAATTGATGGTTGTGAGAAGCCACAGCTTTTCACGGCTGGTTCTGAATATGCAGAAGGGCTTTCATGAATATCTCTGCAGTATGCTGTACTGCTAACTCCGGAGATTATCCCCGGTATGTAGTTGTAGGTACAAGTCAAACCTGTTGACCCTATAAGACTAAGTCCCTAAGTCATCCTACTGGTCTGTCTGCATATGGCCATCTTTATTGACTGGTAGTGGTAGTTAATGCAGTTGTATTCCAGTCTGAACCAATAATCTGCCTAGGCAGTTATGTCTTGATTTGATTTTAGGTTTCAAAAGTCCTGATCCATATGACATGACTAAGAGGCAGAGTAGGGGTTTTTATGTGTGAATCCCTATAAATTGTTGCAATACAATACAAAATAAAGCGCCAGTTTAAAAAGAGCCTTAAATTGAGAAGAAATACGCATAGACTTGATGATCAATGTTCCGAAAGAAGTGCCTTATAAGTAAGATCTTTCACTTATGTGCAGGAAAATATTTGAATGTGATTGATTTGATTTTTCAGCTTTAAAACGTCACTATCAATGCCTGTTGTCATGGGGTTCTATGTGAGGGACACGGAAACACATATTTCAAGCTAATTGTCTTGAATCTCACTGATTGCTGCTCTGCCTGTTGGCTTTGGTTTTGTAGTTGCAATGGACAGTAATTTGAGCTGAGTTTAGTTGTAATGGCTCTTAACTTATTACTTTATACTTATTAAATGTATTAGGATTAAGATTAAAAAGAAAGTTATCAAAGCTAGGTCGTATAAACACTATGATGTATTACGTTTTAAGAACATGCTCTTAGAGGTTAAATGGGACGACATACTTGTAGCAAATGACCTAGATGTGTTATGGAATAATATTTTACGTAGTATTAGGACATGTTTAGATATTATATGTCCCATAAGGACCATGGTACTACCTGTATACACGCCTGAATGGCTGACTCCTGACATCATTAATGCCATGCAGTATAGGGATGCATTGTATGCTGATGCTCGTGCATCAGGGGATGAAGATGACTGGAGGATTGCTGATTTCCATAGAAATAGAGTAGAATCTCAAATTTTTTATAGTCGAAAAAATTAAATAGATTTATCATTACAGCACAGGAAAAATGACCCTGTTAAATTTTGGGCGGGTATTCAGAAATTATTACCAGTAAAAACCAAAGCTACTTTCCTTAAGCTTAGACATAGTATAACTAAAGAATTAATCCCTCCTAGCGAATGCTCCAGTTATGTGAACACCTTCTTTGCAGACGTTGGTTCTAACCTAGCGGCCCTGCTGCCACCTGTCGATATCAATATGACCTATGAGGCTCCGAGAGGTGTTCCAGCACAGCGAGTGTGTCTTATGGGACCGGTTAGCTATTTAGATATGATTAAATCTATTAAAAAGATTAAGGATAATAAACCGTCTAGCATTAAACATATGAAGGCATATGTGTTAAAGGATGCCTTTATGGCTATACCTGATATTATTATGTGCTACTTTAATAAATGTCTAGCGAGCGCATACTTTCCGGACAGCTGGAAGTTAGCCACAGTCGTACCTATTCCTAAGAAACCAAACTCCCTAGATGTTAGTGATTTAAGACCTATAAGTTTACTACAGTTACCTGGTAAGATGTTGGAAAAGCTAATATGTGTTAGGCTTCAAAAGCATATGGAAGACCATGCGCTGTTGACGCCCTACCAACATGGATACAGATCAGGCCACTCTACAGTCTCAGCTATCACCTCTCACCTTAATTATATTATAAACAATATTATTAATAACAAGCCTACCCTGTCTCTATATTTAGATTACAAGAAGGCGTTTGATACTGTCTTACATTCAATTATGATAAAAAAATTATCGGTTTTTGGACTCAGTGTTAAAACATGTAACTGGTTTACTAGCTATTTAACTTATAGGAAACAGTGTACCATAGCCAATGATTGTATATCAGACCTTAAGGATGTAACCTATGGTGTACCACAGGGTTCTGTCCTAGGTCCTGTATTATTCTCTCTCTATATAAATTCTCTGCCAGAAATTGATGATTTTAATATTTGTTTATATGCTGACGATGCTGTAATATCTGTACAAGATCCTGTAAAAATGCAAGCATCCCTTGATAAATTGTCTGTATGGTGCAAGCAAAACAGCCTCACAGTTAATGAGAAAAAAACAAAATGGATGTTATATAATAATATACATAAATATGACCCTGTTTTAAAGCTGAATAATGTTATATTAGAACGAGTGAACACTTTCCCCTATTTGGGTATCACTTTAGATACCAATTTGAAGTTTATCGACCACCGCCTGTGTGTTATGGCAAATATAAGACATAAGATCAGACAGCTCAGGAAGGTCAGAGACCATACTGATGAGGACACTGCCTTAACTATATATAAGTTAATGGTATTGCCAACAATAGATTATGCTGATTTCATTTGGGATAGAGATAATAAAGGGGAAACGGAGGATTTGCAGAAATTACAGAATAAGGGTCTTCGCGTAGTATATAAAGTTAAATTAGAGAAAAATCCATTAATGGATACACAGAAATTACATGATAAGAGTGGCTGTGATAGACTTATATATAGGAGAGACAAACACTTGTTGTATTATGCCTTTAGTTTAAAAAAGGAACCTGTGTACTTAGATATAAGAGCCCTTCCCACAAGGCGTAATCAGGGTATCAGGCTCAAGGTGCCAAGGTCTTTAAAGCCAATAGTATTACGTAGTGCTTTATATAGGGGTATAACAAGGTGGAATGAGCTGAAACCAATGTATACGGAAATCGAGACCCTCTGGAAGTTCAAATTAGCAATTAAGAAGGACTACCCTCGCTGCTTTATGAACGTTAAATAAACTTCATATGACATACTGACACTCATCTCATCTCATCTCATCAGAAACATTATGGAATAATTATGAGAAAACTCTTTTTTTGTAAACCATGTATTAGATAATAACATTCCGAATGGATGCCATTGTAAGAATTTATTAAAGACCGTCAAAGAATGTATGTATAGATAGGGGTGCTGGCGGCAGAAGGGCAATGCGCCCAAGCTAGTTTTCGCCTGAAAGGGTGATTAGATCCAATAAATCCACATTAAAAAAAAGGAACAGTAACAACTTATATTATTGCCACAGAAGAATTAGAATGGCTGATGCACTATGGTACCCTTTTTTACGCCGAAGTGGTGGCGTAGCCACCTGGTGGTGCCGCCAGGCACCACCAGAACGAGGTATATGATGTTTGCACTTTGCCAGAAGTCAGAATGGGCGCCGCCATCTTGGATTGTGCCGCCATCTTGGATTAAGGTGTCACAACACAAATTTATGCTATGGAATAACAAAAATATAAATCAACCTTTGATAGTTCCTGAGGTTGATTATAATCATACCCACCCCCCCTAATATGGACCCAAGGAATTCAATGGTTCTATCGGTTTGTTGCTTATACAGCTGGTTGCCTAGCAACGGCTATTCTAATTGTTTATCTGCCTAGCAACACCCATTTCCAAGGTCCTGAAGTTGATTATAATCGTACCTATCCCCCCTAATATGGACCCAAGGAATTCAATGGTTCTATTGGTTTGTTGCTAATACAGCTGGTTGCCTAGCAACGGCTATTCTAATTGTTTATCTGCCTAGCAACACACATTTCTATGGTCCTAAGGTTGATTATAATCATACCCACCTCCCTAATATGGACCCAAGCAATTCAATGGTTCTTTCGGTTTGTTGCTAATACAGCTGGTTGCCTAGCAACGGCTATTCTAATTGTTTATCTGCCTAGCAACACACATTTCTATGGTCCTAAGGTTGATTATAATCATACCCACCTCCCTAATATGGACCCAAGCAATTCAATGGTTCTTTCGGTTTGTTGCTAATACAGCTGGTTGCCTAGCAACGGCTATTCTAATTGTTTATTTGCCTAGCAACGCACATTTCCATGGTCCTAAGGTTGATTATAATGAAACCTACCCCCTAATATGGACCCAAGGAATTCAATGGTTCTATTAGTTTGTTGCTAATCCAGCTGGTTGCCTAGCAACATCTATTGTAATTGTTCATCTGCCTAGCAACACACATTTCCTTACCCCCTGCAGGGGTAGACACTAACATTTTCAGCCATGGGCCACCCGGGCCCATAGCTTCAGATATCTACGGGCCCGCACCTGATACTGTGGGCCCAGAATAAATATTTTACTTTTCTTGAAAGGAAAGTCATTGGTATCACTGATCCAGACCTAACCAAAATGGTCAGCTTCCTCATAATTTTCCCATTCCAATGATAATATATATGACTATATTGATGAAGATGCACTCGTCTAGAATCTTAACCACACACCCCTGTGGGCCACCCGGGCCCATAGGAAAGTAATTCTTGAGAAAACTGCGGGCCCGGACCTAGAACTACGGGCCATTGGCTCCCGGGCCTGCCTTAGTGTCTACCCCTGCCCCTGACATGGACCCAAGGAATTCATAGGAAATGCCATATTTGAAGTAATATCATCCTTTCCCCTGATAACCCCTTCCCGGCCCTGCTTTTTTGGTGTCTTGAATGGGTTCCCTTCAAACATACCAACCATGTAGACATTATGTTTCTTCGGATGCAAGAATTGCGGTTGTTGCCGCGTATAAAAATGCCTGAGGCATTTTTTTATGTGGCAACAACCGCAATTCTTGTTAAAATCTATTGCTTAGCTAATACAAAACGATGTTCTCTATGCGGAGACTGTCTGTTGTCCTATAATGTACAGATGCATCTCAATGCATTACAGGACAACTGACAGTCGGGAAAGAACCTTTACAAGATTGTCATAACAGAGTTAACCTTTTAAGGGCCGCTGCTGCCTACCATCTCCCGCCTACCTGCTTATTGTTGTACTGGCCTGTATACTTACTTATACCACACTTGGCAGGCAGAGCAAAAGAAATGCCCCGACTGTATATGATATGCAAAAATTGTGAAAACACTCAACACTGGTGTGGCATAAGTTAGTTATACAAAACCCAGAGCCCTTTACTCAGGATAATGGCTTAGTCTTGGCTGACTACATTCGTCTGTGACTTGTGATCAGCCTTGACTGTTGCCATTATCCTGAGTAAACGGCACTGTGTGAAGTATAACTACTTCTTAATGTTCATTCTGTCTATGTATACTAGGCCTCTTTCTGTAATCCCTCAATAAACATTGGTGCATGACGCTCTTTGCTATTAGCTGCACACTTACAGGTTCCTTTGAAGTGGCAACCCTAAACAGGGTATTGACATGCATAGCATAACTCATTAATTTCCTGACAAAATACATTCATTGAAAGAACTCCCACAATTGGAGTTGTCTTTCATCTCATTCCTGCTGTAGCAGTTGTAGGAAATAATAGAAATGGAAAAGACTTGTTTTTTTCCCACATAAAACAAACCAGATAATCACCCACTCTGTGACTCTATGTAGAACTTGTAATTGATGGTTGTGAGAAGCCACAGCTTTTCACCGCTGGTTCTGAATATGCAGAAGGGTGTGGTGGTTCGTAGTTAACTCTAGGTTAAAGAACAACGATCACGGCAGTTTCCAGGTGCGAGAATATATCTGTCTTTATTCACAAGAATAACAACTCTAGTTCCTTTACTAGGGAACGATCAGTGTAGAATTAATACACACAGGTAGATCAGGTTTCTCTATAAATAGAGGAAACGGTCAGTATACAACTCTTAGCATACAACTCTGTCCGCACGGTTGGACATGTGAAGTCTCTCGTCAGTCGGGCCTGCACTGACTCCCGTTCCAGGTAAACACATGGGTCTTATATAACACCGGCTCTTAGATCACGTGGCCAGGTGGGTGGGTCGGCCGCCCACCTGAGAGCGGCACACGGTTACCTGAAGAGGACCTGCGCCCTCTCCCGGGAACTGTGTGCACTAGCTCCAGGTGGAGAAGCCGAGTAAACAGACGTTACCCGGAAATACCGTGTATGAGATTAATATGTAATATCATGCCCCTACACTACCCCCCCTAGACAAAACTAGGTGGTAACGAACATATATACGGTTTTCCTAGTTTATAGAAAACACGTTAGACCAACGACTTTACAGTTATTGTCTATACAGTAACTAGGGGCGTAAACATATTATTACGACATACTACACAAGCGAGATCATCAAACTCAATATAAATATGGCATTACACTGTAATAGCAACCATAATGGATGATTTATGACATGTGAATATAATATCATACATACAATCGAACGGCTTGACACATTTCGATATGACTTCCTTATGAAGTTACCTTACTCGGTTATTAAAAAAATGCGCGTGGGGTGTGTTTATATTTAAGTTGAACAGAAAAGTTATTAAAAACCAGTCCTGATAAGGACTCACAACCACCAGCGTCTTACATTGATTTGTGATTTAATGAAAACATTCACACAATGGATAACAGTAACCACAGCCTTTGTTTTAAGCCGGGTAATCCGATTATATAACCGGAGTATTAATATCTCTCGCAACATACAACAGAGTCAACACACACGACAATACCTTGCGGTATACTTAGCATATACACATAGTCTTAACGACTTCATATAAACATTACGGGTAGCCACGTTTCCTAGCTTATCAGATCATACAATCTTCATATATAGCATATTATGAAACCCGATTCATAAGGTAAGTATGAGAACACCTTATTGGAACACCTGAGGTGATATGTATCACATAATAATGATATATTTTATATATTAAAAACGTTTTAATGAGTAACCTGGCAGTGTACCAGGAAACCCTTACAATTAAATATAGCTTACTGGTGATCTAGTTGTGGTCAAGGTGCTCTCCGCTTCTAATAGACGAATGAGTGAAGTGCTCTCCTCTTCTTAATACTGTTTCTTGGATAAATATCACCCGAAGGTAAGTTCATATATACACAGCTCGCTAAGTATCCCGTCCTCGCTCCAGTAAAGTTCATGACATATATAACTATAATCCGGCTGGAGACCACGAGTACTGTCCGTTTAACACGTAATCTTAGCTCCAGGAATGTTCATGATATATATAAGTAGAACTGGAACCACGAGCATTGTCTGTTTGACACGTAATCCTTTGGACGGGAACAGTTTATAACACAGCATAATAGTATCAGGAACACATCATGGTAACGTATCCCAAAAGTTAGTTTCAGGGACGTTAGTTTGGTAGCTTCCCGGTGGAGTCCTGATTCCCCATCGGTAGGCTATAGTTGAGAGTTGAGTAGTTAGGTAAGTCCAGAGCTTCCACGGAAGGTTCCCCCCGCGTTGGTCCATATGCATCTAAAAAGATGCCCCTCTTTTCCCTTCAGAAGGGAAACCCCGTCATAAACAATTTATGACATCAGATTAACTGAAAGAACAATTAATCTATCCGGAAACTATTATAGTTTCCTCCTCTATTTCTAAAAATTAGAAATAGACTCAGAACCTTCTGTTAGTCTTTTAACCTAACGGTTCATCTCTTGCCCTAATTAGGGCAAGCGGGTGCTCAGCCGTGCCATCCCAGGTATCGAGAGTCACGCCGAACACCCCGTAAAATTTTACGTTCATGTCCTGTAACCGTTTGGTTAACTTCTCGTTCTCTTGACGAACGAACCCTGCGGCGGCCTCAGCAGTCTTTTGGCCTGAAGCAGCTTCCCTTGACTTTTTAGCCAAGTAGTCAGCATTGCCGGCAGCGACCAATGCTTTCTCTTCCCTGTGGGCAACCTTTAGGCCATGCGTGAACAGGCCTAACATCTTGGTGTTATATTCCACCGCCAGCTCGCGTTGGGACTCCTGGAATTCTGTTACAATTCTCTGTCCCACTTCGCAGCTCGCCTTCTCTTCCCGAGAGAAGTAGTTGACTATCGGGACGTATTTTAATTTTACGCCACCGGTAGTTTCCGTGCGGGAGGTACCCGCGACTGGCTGGATGACAACCGGCTCCTGGGCTGCAGGAATCACAGGTTTAACATCCGCTTGCGGTGCTTTCGCAACCGCTGCAGCCTTCGGGACAGTTATGCCCCGAGGCGTTACCACTGAGATCAGTGATTTTGGTTCAGCTTTCACGGTCAAGCCCTGCATGTCCCGAGTTGGGGTAGTGGGAGACCGGACGTCCCTGGGGGTTGGCTTTGCAGTTGTCCCCAGATGGTACGTCAAAGGCAGGGAAGCCTTTGTTCTGGTAGCCGGTTCTTTAGGCCGGGCACCTCCACAGTCAGGTTGACTGTTGGCACTGTCTGAACTGCTCAGACGTCTAGAACGGTATTCCATGTTAGTAGCCGCCGCCGCTTGACCACCGGAATCACGTTTCCGATCTTTCCGGTCTGTAAACAGCGGGTCTGGATACTCGCGATAATAGTCGCGACCTTCCGGGGCATGATAAATCCCATAGTAGGAATTATCGAGTTCCTCCAAAGTGGATCCGGCATGTCTCCGTTTTGGTCCAGGTGAGACCGCAGGAGATCGAGAGCGGTCGCGGGCGGACCGGCTCTTCCCCCGGGAACTACCCCGGGTTTCCGGCTGACGGAAACTACCGCCACTCTGCGGGAAGTACGGGTAGTGCATAACGTCCGTCCACTCTGGCAATCCTGGCTTTGAACTTCCCATCTGCGACCTCGCAGTAGAAGGGAGTTGCCGGCCGGATCTTAGCCTTCTGTTCCTCCGTGAGTGACTTGTACTGGTCACATACGGCATCATGTAGCGCATTCACACGATTGCGAGCTACACTGATTCCCATATTATGGCAATCTTTCATGTGGCGCATGAGCTCACCTCTCCGGGGTTCTAAACACCCGTTACAAAGCTGGGACTCCCTACCTACTGTGATATCACAGTGGTACACCACACAGTGGTGCATGTGATTTTCACAGAGGTGTCGCAGAAACCGTTGTTTTGTTACAAACACGGTTCTGTCTGTGCCAATCGTGTTTACACACGTAGCGAATGGGCACCAGTTTCTTTCCCGTTGGCTATACCAGCGGTTACTCGCAAAAAGAAGCTTTTCTTTCTGCTCCTTACTATAGTAAGTATCCGGCAGGATCCTGAGTTGATCTAGCCACTGCTGATAAAAAGCAGACGGAGGACGGTCCCGGGGTGTATTCCGGATCCAATCCTCGTCGTCACTCTGACCTTTACAATTGGTCAAGGGTGGACATCCGAAATTGGTAGGACCAATTGGACACTGTTCCCAGGAATTGGGAATGAACACGCGGAACTTATTGTTCGCGTTCTGCCAGATCCGCCTCATCACGTCATTAGGCGGGATGGGGTCCTCTGGGGCATTTCCTGGTTCCTCAGCGTTAGCCAGAACCTCTCCCTCTTCCGCATCCGAATGAGCCGGACTACGGAGAGGGCTGAGACGTGCTGGATTGAATACCAGCGCAGCCGCCACGGCGGCCGCTGCTCCCGCGGCGGCGGTCATATCTGCCACAAGGGCCGGGGTGGGGATGGTGGTGTCTGTGCTGGAGGGCGCCGGAGTATTGGCTTCGTTTATGTCCATAGCCTCATCCGTCTCCTCCTCAGCCCGGGGAATAACGGGCTGTCCTCCGGAAGGTTGTTCCGGTAATCCCTCTGCTAACACAGAGTCCGGCAAGTTAGCTAATCTTGCCTTCTCGTTCCGGCGAGCCTGACGTCCTCTCTCCTGGACAAACTCGTCCGACTGGTTACTGTCGGCCGAGCTCGACCGGTTTGAGGCCCCCCTCTCACCTTTACTGCCGCGCCCCCTAGGTGTGGCTTTCAGCGCTTTTATTCGCGCCTTCTCCTCCGCACTGGAAGATCTAGTTTGCACTGTACGAACCGCCTCATCAACCAAACAAGATATGGCAATATCTCGTTTGACGTTGTGAGTATCCATGTAGTCTTCAATAGTGGCTACATCCAGGATGTACGAAACTACTCCCTGCGTATTAGCGGCAGCAATCTCGTACTCCTTCCGGGTTTTCGGTTCTGGGAGTTTCCCGATTCGTGCCCGGTACCTGTTGACTCCAGTCAACAACATCCCGGCAACTCCACAATTCGGGTCCAGGGACAGAATTGGGAGTGCTGGCATTAACCGCTTTATGTCTGCGATATGTAAATCGAAGACAGCTCGTCGTAAGCAGTAGCATACGAGTAGTCCTTTCTGGAGTGCCTCCCAGTACACAAACCAGTCCGGGGGCATCTCCTCCTGCTCCTCCACTAACAGGAAGAGCAATATCGCCTGCCTTGTGAGCGGGTCAATCCGGCGGGGAGCTCCCTCCGCCGTGAGTCTTAGCACGTCCTCGTGCAGTTCCACTTCACGTCCATCGTAATTGGACATGAAGCCTCCTAGTGTTGGTACTGCCGGGCGGGGTTTTTCAACGTCCGCCGGCGGTTCTCCATGGTACAATGGACCCGGATTCTGATACTCAGCTTCGCTGGTATCAGCCTGACCGTCAGCTGGGCTGATGGCCTCAATGTCTAGCCCTTCCAAGTAATTGGCGGCGACATTAGCAGGGCGTAGCGATGACTGAGAGTCAGCGTCAACGTCCATCATCCCCTCTTGTCCCAGGAAATCCATAGATTCCTGGTCCACGAGGTCAGGTTGATTAAGAACCACATTTCCTCCGCTAGCGGAGTCGCCCTCTTGAAGAGGGTCCACCTGTTGGTGGTCTGTCTCGGAAGACATGTTTTTGTGTCACACTCAAGAAAAGTGTTTGTTGATGGATTTATAGGGGATCCACCTCCCCACAGCGACAATGGTCGTGTCCGAGCTCTCACGTCTGCTCTGGACCGCCTCTCAACCCCAACTGGCGATTCCCGCCGCTCCGCGTGCCTTATATAAGGCGCGCCACCGCGCATGCGCAACCCCGCGCGTCCCGTGACCCAGTTCCTTGGAACCAGGTCACCACGCTTTCAATTGTAAACAGGTACCCTCATTCCACGTGTTAATCCTTACGCTCTGTCAACTCGTCGAGAGTATCAATGAAATATATATGAATGGCATAATAAAGCACATTCACCGGATTATCCGTCCATCACCCATAGGATCCTTGACAGGGGGACTATCACGATCATTCCGACCGTATTTACTTCCACACATAACTGATTACAACATTAAAATATTTAACAAGATTACAGGACACCACACTCGTTGTGTACCGGCTTAGGTTATACCGTCCCTAGCTAGTAACCGGGGACTGCGTCTTATGTTTTTAGGCATAACATTAGACCTGGTTCTAGGACACGCCTTTTCTAGAGTGGATTTAGCCTTAACCACACCCTTCCGGGTCCTTTTCCCTTCAGCCAGCGAGACTTTATTAGCCGCCTTCTTCCCGGATCTTTTTGGGATGACGGGCTTTTGCACCATTAGTTTCCGGGAAACCTCCTTCCGCGGCCTTCCGCGTTTCTGGGGAGGTTCCTTCACTAATTTCCGCTGTTCACTTTCCTCTATCAAAGTATCAACTTCCAACTCATACGAGTCCAGGGATAAATCTTTCCCCTTCCATTCTCTTAGTCGAGCTACATTAGATTTATACATCTTCCCCTGTAATGAACGGATCACTACAGTACTGTCACTTACTATCCGGGTAACCACAAAGGGCCCGTCCCAATTACTAGCAAGTTTCAGAGTCGATAACGGCTCATGCAATCTTACCACCTGATCACCGACTTTGAACCGTCGTGGCCTGAGGCCTAGATCATAGCCGGTTTTCTGCCAGGTGGCATTCTTCTGTAATTCAGTTCTGACCAATTCATAAGCATATTTGAATTGATCTCTTAATGACTCCACAAACATCACATGGCAGGGGGTTTCCGGGTTCATTCCAACCACCCCAAATACCAGATCCGCGGGCATTATTAAATCTTCCCCGAAAACTAACAGATTCGGGGAACAGGAAGTACTAGAATGGACAGTGCTATTATATGCATGGCATACATAATCACACTGCTCATCCCAGTCATCCATTTTATCATTCACCAGGGATTTCAACACCTGAATCAATGTACGATTGAATCTCTCAACCATTCCATCACTTTGTGGCCGATAGGGATTTGTTCTCGTTTTACAAATCGCCAGTCGGTGACACATTTCCTGCCAAAGATCAGATTCAAATTCCCGACCTTGGTCACTATGCATCATTAGGGGAACCCCAAGATGCAATACCCAACCTTTAACAAAAGCTTTTGCACAGGTTGCTGCTTTGTGATCCGCTAATGGAAACACTCTCGTATACTTAGTATAATAGTCAGTGACGACCATCATACAAGTATTACCCTCAGGGGTAGTCTTAAACCCACTGATAATATCTATGGCGACTCGCGCAAATCTTACACCAAACAACTCCTGGGACAAAGGCATTTTACCCATCCCAGGCCCAGGTTTGTTTTTACAACAATCCGGGCAAGTAGCAATCCATCTTAATAGATCACTACTCATCCCTGGCCAGTAATATCTCCTTTTCAGACGTTCCAGGGAACGCTTTTTCCCGAAATGTCCACTGGTCAGGTGTCCATGGCAATAATACATAACATCCCTCCGCATACCGGAGGGTATTATCACTTGCCGGACTCTCCTACCGGATGAATTAATCTTCCACCGGTAGACGATTCCGCTCTGGACCTCTAGCTCTGCCCATTGAGCTATTAGTCGTCTCATTTCCCGATTCTCCAGGGAAATCTCAGGCCGCGGGGGCCGTATCTTCCTAGGTAACAATACCAACAACCGGCTAAGGTTAGGATCTTTTTCCTGGAACTTCCGGATGGTTCCCATGGACCACTCCAGAACCCCAGTTCCCTTGATCTCAAAGGGAATCCTTGCTCCGGCTATGACAGCCTCATGCTGACCACAGTCATCACAGTTGGTGTTTTCGCACTTCCTGATAGGACGTCGGGAAAGTGCATCAGCATTTACATGCTTTACCCCAGCTCTATGCTGGATCTGACTTTGCTCCAAACCGAACTCGGAAAGGTGTGCTAGCCAACGTCCAATCATTCCTTCCGCATCTTTGAAATTCAATAACCATCTCAAAGAGGAATGATCTGTTCTTAGCGTAAAATCTGACCCCCAAAGGAAATGTTTGAACTTTTTAGTATAAACTATCACAGCCAACAATTCCCTTTTAGTGGTACAATAATTTCGCTGAGTCTTACTCATAGTATTACTAGCAAAGGCAATGGGAACCTCCACTCCGCCTTGGACTTGACTGAGGGCGGCCCCAATACTCTCATTGCTAGCATCTGTATCCAATATAAAATGACCATCCGGGGTGGGATACTTTAACACCGGGGTCTCTACAAACAACTTTTTTATTGCTGAGAAAGCTGTATCCTGTTCCTTCCCCCAGGGGAACTCTTCCTTCCTATTTCCGGGTGTCCAGTGTGACAAACACTGGATCGGATAGGCTACCCGGGAATATCCCGGCAGAAAATCCCTATAATATGAGCAGAATCCTAAAAAGGATCGCACATCTTTAGGACCCCTGGGTACTTCCCATTCAGTCACACTCCTGATCTTTTCCGGATCCGCCTTAACCCCCTCGGTGGAAATAATCCGCCCTAGGTAGTTAATATCCTTCTTAAACAGATTGCATTTCTTTGGTTTCAATTTGAGACCGTTAGACATGATTCGGTTTAAGACTTCCTCTAAATTACTTAAACAGCCCGCAAAGGTCTTTCCAAACAAAATTACGTCATCCAAGTAAACTAGACATTTCCGCCATAATAAATCACTTAACAGTGTCTCCATCATGGCTTCAAAGGTGGCCGGCGCATTACATAACCCGAATGGCATCACCTTATATTCAAACAAACCGATATGGCTGGAAAACGCAGTTTTCTCCATATCCTCAGGCTTCATGCCTACTTGCCAATACCCGGACTGTAAATCCAGGGTACAGAACCATTCATTCCCTCCCAGGGAATCAATCGTCTCATCTATCCTAGGAAGAGGATAGGAGTTCTTTTTAGTCAACCCATTCAGTTTCCGGTAATCAATACAGAACCGTATGCTACCATCCTTCTTGGTTACCATACACACAGGGGAGGACCAAGGACTCATGCTGGGAACAATAACATTATCCTTCAGCATTTTCGCTATCTCTTCCTCAGCTACAATCTTCTTCTTGAGGGGTAATCTCCTATAAGGAATCTTAAAAGCGGGGTTATCCCCGGTTTTAATTTCATGCAATACCTTATTGGTTCTCCCCAGGGGTTCCCCTGGGGCCGCAAAAGCTTGCCTGCATCTCTTCAGCATAGCCTTTAGGGCTTCCTGATCATTCTCATCCGTTATGGATGATCCTGTTAACAACTTAGTTAACTCTTCATGCAATTCCTCTTCCCCTCCTTCTTCTAACCTCAGGTCGTGGTGGCTACCGGTGACTGCCTCCGCAAGTATCACTTTCCCAACTTCAGTGCCTTTCTCAAGATATACTGTGGAGTTTCCGGGGTTGGAAATGGGTGTCACTGTCCATCTGGAATTCCCTACTAGGGTATCCGCAGATTCCAATCCCTTCCGGGATAATACAGCCATATCCGGCTCGATTACCGCTAATCCTCTCTGGATTAGCCTCCCTGAACTGACTAACACGTCACAGGTCATTCCCGGGGGAATCTTCACAGTCTGTGCCACACTAGCGACACTACTTATCACTCTCAACTTACAGAGTATGGTCATATCATACGGGTATTCAATTTTCAACTTCCCACTTTTCGGATTCAAAGTCGCACCGAAAAGCGCCGCAAAATCCAAACCAAGAATACCATCATCTTCAATCTCAGCTATGGTCGGGGCCCAAACAAATTCTTTCCCGGCCACAGAGATTATCAGAAAAGTCCGTCCAAATGTCCTCATTCTGGTACCATCGGCCGTACATGCGTTTACCCTCATTGTGAGGTTCTCACACATATTCGGCAATAAGCTGATGAATCTCTTAGAGACCATGGAGTGGCTAGCTCCAGTATCCATAAGAAACTCCCCAGTCTTTCCTTGTACAGAACAGGAAACGTACCACCTCTTCCCATCAGTTACTGAGGGATTCCTAGTAAACCGGTGAAGGTCACTATCAGTGCCCAGGTCGAACCCACATCCTTTCAGGTGTTCCAGACAAGGATGACCCGGGGGAAGCCTGGTTCCTCCAACCTTAACCAACTCTTTGGTTATTGACTCCTCTAAACTGGCACTAGGTTTCCCATACGCGCACCCCTGGGCGCCTGTTGTACCAGTCTCCCCAGCCTCATGGTTTCCGGGATGTACGGTCCCATCTCCCTTCTTGCTGGACGCATTCACTGCTAATGAATCTTCACCGCCAACGTCGGTGATAATCTGACATATTTCCTCAGGGGTTACCGTCCTGCCATCCCCGGTAACCCCCTCTAATTTCCCGAAACCTCACTTCTTAAAACAGGTTTCTCTGCTTTGCATTCAGATGCAAAGTGCCCTTTGACTTGACATCTGTAACACTGGACAGTGTTACGATCGACCCTAGGGCGGCGCCTGGTTTGATTATCAAACACCTCGTTCATGCGTTTAATCATGGACTCCATTAAGGTATTTAATGAGTTTCCTGACGCATTTGTTTTATCCGGAGTGGTCGTCTCCGGGGTCTGGGTTTTCTGACTGGGTTCAGTCTGAGGCTCCCGAATGTCGGGTTTCCGGGGGGTTTCCGAATAACCTTTGTTACTAGGAAGCTTCCCGGAAGCTGGGGTTGAGCTAGATTTCTGTCGACCCTTGAATTTCAGGGCGTCTACTCTCTCCTCCCCTTCAGATTCTTCCGCGGAAGAATCGTCTCCATCTAAGGAATGTTCAATTCCAGAGACGCGCTGCCCCCTATTAGCGGGTATCATACCAGCCAACAGTATCTTCTTCTTGTCATGTTGATCAATCGCCATGAACAAATCTGCTAGGGAAGACCCAGCTTCCCAAGCTCTACCACAAACTTTAGCATGTTCAGGATCACTCAATCCACTAATAAATCTTACAAATAGGGATTCTATGTAATATTCAGCATCCCTACTCCATTCTGGCCTAGCCTGCCGCAATAATCGCTGCAATTCTAGCCCAAAAATTTTAGCAGATTCCTTTGGTTTCTGCGTTCTTCTCTGAAACAGAGTCCAGTGATCTACTGTCACCATTTTCCCAAAGGTATAACAAGCTAAAACTTCCAGCTGGTCGTATGTAGCTTCCGGCCCGTAAGTGTCCCTCCATTCTTCAACCACTATCTTACCCGGGCCGTCACTCAACCATATCACAAAAGCTCCCAAGGATTCCTCCTTGTTCCAGCAATTGTACTTACAATCATCTAAAAGTGATTGATATTCTTCCTTCCAGGGTCGTAAACCCCTGTAAGGTTTAGTCACGCGTGCAGTTCTCTTAGCGGCATAATTAGAATGCACTAATTGACCCGACATGCGTCTACTCCAAGCCAGTAAGTCTGTACCATCTTGACCTCGGCTGGAGCAATCGAGTCCCAAATTACCTATGGCTGGGTCTCGATTATGTAATCGGTGTTCCGCCGGGGTCATTGTTACCCTTCGTTTCAAAGGAACCTTTATCTTGGGTATATCGTCAGAAGATTTATCTGATTCCGAGTCTGTACCCTCATCAAAGCGTGGGCCTTGATAACCGGACAATCCATGAGTGTTTTTATGCACTGGATTTGACCTTCCCTTCGTTTTCTGCTGTGACCCCTTATTCAGACTACCCCTCGGCCTATTTTCAGGGTCCTTATTGACTCCCGAATGTGTATCAGTGGTCGGAGGTGGATATGAATAAGTTGTATCGGGGCAATATCTATAATTACCCTTGCTATCATAATCTCCCGGGTTCCCATACTGAGCCGGGTCATCTCCCGAAAAGGGGTTCAATGAGCCATAACTATGGTTCACGACTTCATCTCGGAATTTATTTTTATAATGTCGAGACACTTCCTCCTCTGGAGACATTTCCCTGTTAACCTGACCAATACTGGCATGATTAACTGGTTCCCGTTCAAGAGAGCGCCCGGTGATATTCACTCTCTTTGAATCCTTCCCTCTGTTTTTATACACAGAGTCTTCCACATTCCTCAATCCATTATCATTAATAAATGGATCGAATTGAGGTAATGCATCCACCTTCCTAGCAGCAAGAGTGCTGTCCAGAACAGTTTCCGGCCTGATAGCTGGAACTTGTTCCTCCCCCTGCTGTTCCATTGCCTTCAACAATTCACCCCGCAGGAGAGTTTTCCTGGCTTCCAGGGAACAGACAGCCTCCACCTCAGCTTTCCGCTTCCTTTCTAACTCTTCCGTTTCTTCCAGGATTTGTATCCTGGTGGATTCGTTATCCTTGACCAACTGGTCTCTGCCCTTCTCGAGCTCTTCTGTCCCCTTCTTCAGGGCATACCATTATCTAGAGTATTTTTTCAACTCCCTCTCATACATCTCCTTAAGAGATTCAGAATGTTCATTCTCCTTCTGGTTCTCAGCAATCTTTGCTTGAATCTTTTGGTATTCATGCGATTCCTGAGCAACCTTCTTTTTCATATACCGGTTGTCTTCTATCAACCGTTCTCTCTCTTCCGTCAGAGTTCCTTTTACCCTCTGATTCTCAGAGAGAATCTCGTCCCTTTCTTTTACCAGGGATGTCAATTCCTCAGTCAATGCAGCATACTGATCTTCCATTGACTGCTTGTCCAATCGGACATTCTCCCAGTAGAGGTCATCCTCTTCCCGAGCCAAACGCTCGTCATATTCCCTTTGGAATCTCTCATCCCCTACATAGGGTTCCACCCAGGAAAGATCCTGCAATTTCCTCATCTTCTGTTCTGGCTTCAAGCCCTCCCCAGGGTCCATCCCTGGCACCTCCAGGCGAGTTGATTCCAACTCCCCTTCACTCAGCTCTGGGCCAGAGCCGCCCAGGCTACCACCGGTAGCCATTGTCTGTCCACTAAAGGACTGTCTGTCCACTCAAGGACTTCCTGTTCAGTACAACCCGAACATATTCCCGAACAATTAACTTGTTCTGCTACCTTCACTGCTACTGGTCACGGCACCAGTGTGGTGGTTCGTAGTTAACTCTAGGTTAAAGAACAACGATCACGGCAGTTTCCAGGTGCGAGAATATATCTGTCTTTATTCACAAGAATAACAACTCTAGTTCCTTTACTAGGGAACGATCAGTGTAGAATTAATACACACAGGTAGATCAGGTTTCTCTATAAATAGAGGAAACGGTCAGTATACAACTCTTAGCATACAACTCTGTCCGCACGGTTGGACATGTGAAGTCTCTCGTCAGTCGGGCCTGCACTGACTCCCGTTCCAGGTAAACACATGGGTCTTATAAAACACCGGCTCTTAGATCACGTGGCCAGGTGGGTGGGTCGGCCGCCCACCTGAGAGCGGCACACGGTTACCTGAAGAGGACCTGCGCCCTCTCCCGGGAACTGTGTGCACTAGCTCCAGGTGGAGAAGCCGAGTAAACAGACGTTACCCGGAAATACCGTGTATGAGATTAATATGTAATATCATGCCCCTACAAGGGCTTTCATGAATATCTCTGCAGTATGCTGTACTCCCTGCTAACTCCAGAGATTATCCCCGGTATGTAGATGTAGATACAAGTCAAACTTGTTGACCCTATAAGACTTAGTCATGAGTGCTGCGTTTGTGCATAATGCCAACCCTCTGGGAGTGTCTTGGCCCCATGATTGACTGATGAGCTACTTGCCGGGGCTGCATTCATACATCATGCAAACAAATGGCATGGTTTACTGATGCATTATACTACCCTTAAAAGGTCAAGTGACTGGTCACATTCTTTGCCATTCAAAAACAACCTAATACATCACTGCACCATGTATCATTCATACAATGCCTTTTAGAGCATGCGCAACATGGCACCATCAACGTCTCAAATAGAGATAAGTGAGGTTTTGTCAACACATAACTTGTATATAAAATCAAGCCTTGAGTGTAATAAACTACCTGATATAATCAAACTAAACACTGTCATAGATGCTCTCTATTGGATAGCATTTCTAGTTATACAAGATCTGAACCATTCATTAGCTGATTTTGTCCTTCATTATATGACACTGATAAAGCATCCATTCTACACCTGCCAACCTTTATCTATGGTGCCATTCATGTATTATGTACCAGCCCATTCGCCTTCAGCCCTTTGTGAACAAAGGTTCACCAAAGTCAGGGAGTCTCACTCATCATTACACCAGTGTATTCACTGGTGATCAGTCCATTATCATAGGACACAAGTCCGGAGCAATCTCTAGCTTAAGCAAAGTAGTAAACATTGGTATTGGAGAGTAAGGTCACGTGACTATGCTGGTGTCTACAAGTGAGATTTGCAGGCTCACCAGCAAAGTCACATGTTTACTCTTAAAGAGCTTGCTCTCGATAGCTAGGACCGGTGAGCCAGTTAAATTCCAATTAATAGCAGATAAATTTTTTCATCTGTTAGCTATGCTGTCAGATTGTCATGAAAAATATGATAATAATGCTGTGCAGAGGCTTTTATATATTTGGAAACGTGCATCACTTTGAAGGACCTATAAAGCTACTTGTTTCTCAAGAGATCTTCTAGCTCATCACACAACAGTCTTCTTGAGGAGGGGACAGTTATTCATCAGGTTGACAAATAAGAATATGCTGACCGAGTAAAAGTGTTCATTGTTCTTGTTGTCATTAGTATTGAAATTGAGATGGAAACCAGATCCTGAACATCGGCCCAGCCAACCTAATTAAAGACAGAGTCTTTCATTATTTCTGACTGTTTTGTAATTTTCCTGCAACAATATTACAGGTTCAGCGACAGTCTGCTCTATTATGTCTTCTTACCTTCAGTCCATAGTCCTGTTGTTGTCATCTTCGCTTTTGCAACATTTTACTTTAAGTGTTCTGGTCTGTTATCATATTTCCAGTCCACACAATGCAGTAACACAGTAAGACATGACGTTTCATTCTTATTTATATAATCATACTGTTAACATTAGGACTATGGGTCGTATTTTTTATTTGGACGCGTTTATTTGCAACCATCCATATTGACGAGAGTTTAAATGTCGCTTACAAACAATACTGTTTTCAAATTTTTTTCAACTCATAACATGATAGTAACGTATGAGACAGTTTAATGAAATATATAAGGATGAGTATGTACAGCATATATATATATATATACAAGTGCTCTTATTTGATGTTAGATCATAAATACACTTGGTGATTGATAAGGTATTATATAATGGATTGGTCTCCAATTATTTTGCAAACAATTTTGTCAGCTAGTAAAACATCCTGTAAATGTGAGTATTACATTTTAACCTCTTGGATCACACAGGCTCATTATAAACCTGGGTAGTCAACAAGAGTTGCTATTGATAAATATATAATTTGTACCATTGTAGGCCTATGTAGTTGCTGATTCTAGTATCAATTATAGCCCTTTATAATGTTGATGCTCATCAATAGTGATGACCTGTGAAAGACATGCATGGGATATTATTTAAAGGTCATTCTCTGAAGGCAACATACATAAAACATCTCTTATGATACATTCAAATTTACTAGAGAAAGTAATGTGATTGGTGACACATAATTCAATTCGGCGGGACTCACTCTGGATGATTTACACATAGATAAATACATGATAATAAGGAGTGTTTCCCATCAGCTACCCAAAATGTTAAGGTGAGTAGCAGGTGCTGGCAACTCCTTAAAACGACTATGCAAGCGACTTTTGAACCTGCAGTAATTTTTCACCCTGTTTTTTGAAGGCATTGTGGAAAATGACCGTGCTCTTAAAGCATAGTAAGCGGCTTTTTGTAATGGATATTTCAGATATTTGCCTTCCGTTTTCAATTGTGAAATCATCATAAATGGAAGGGAAACTATATGTATTAGCAATTTAGTGTTTCAACATATCTCCCCATGATTTTTCTAAGTAGTATACTAAATATTTGCACAAGGCATGGGAGAGAGTAGCTCTCTTTTCTCAGAAGAATGCAAATATGACTGGTGTGCCAAATTTGTGACAGAAAAAAAGTACCCCATTAGTAGAACCACTATATAATTTAGTAAAATCCGGGAGAACTTTGGTACCAGAAGTATAGCAGCTGAGAAAACTGAATTTAAGATTATAGTTGTATGTGTATTCTTTACTAACACACCAGAAAGGCCTAGAGGGAGGTGTTTTCAATGGGTTTACATAACAAGCAGAGGGGTAAGGCTGCCTTGAGCATTCACACCTTGGGAGGTGGGAGGGTGGGGGGTAATGTGGAGGGAGGCATGGAGAGAAAAGGCCACGGCTTCATAAATCTTTGCAGGGTTATTTCTTGGTCATTGCTTAGACCTGAGTAGGCAAGATATTGTTACTTTTTCAGACAACCAGAAACAGTTAAAGCCGCTGGGTTGATGTAATAGTAGTCCTGGTGACAGGATACACAATTCTACCTGCTCTTGCCAAACGAGTCACCTCAACTCTCTGCTGATGATATGTTGGTATAATACAATGTTACATTCTTTCTAATTGTTTGACAAATGTCATGCCACATTCAAAAGTCTTAGGCCCCTGACGATATGTGTTTGTGCATTTAATTAAACTATTGACAACTGCAATGTTATTCATGACCTTTTTTTCCAAATCTTAAAAATAAGATAACTGATTCTCTTAAAGATACAAAGGCCAACACTACGAGGTTACCCTGAGAGGGTGATGAGGTTGCCAGTGTGGGAAATGAATGAAGATGGGCCTCATTGGCTGAGAAGATAAGAAGTACAGGCCTCTTATATAGGTTATATATGACGGACTGATGTAATAGATGGGTAAGAAAGGCTACTGATAAGACATGAATTGTCCATGCTTACTTCTGTAACTGCCCAAATGGCCAATAACAAGACCGGATACAGAATAGATTGCTGCGTCTATCTTTCTCATTTTCTTGCCTCGGGCTGCACTTTGCTCCATTTGGCAGCCCATTTGCTGAGAGAAAATCATTTTAATTTGTGTTGCTGTGGGGCATGATAGGACTGTGAGCCTGCAGGCTGACTGGTGGGTGGTTGGTCTTTCTGCTATTTATCTGCTTGCCAGGAACAATAATATCAGAGCTCACATCAGGTGCTGCTCAAATCTACTATTGGCTATCACTGTCTATGTCACGTGACGTAAATTTTTGAAAAGTCAAAAATATACTCATCTACTACTGCTATAATCCAACAAATATTGCTTTCTATGTTACTTTCTAGCACTGCATTTAATGAGGCCAGGTAGAGAACATCCTGCAAACAACAGACACCACCACACCACAATTAATCATCTTCTTCTCATGTTATTACAGAGGGGGCAACTTTGACTCACATAAAGTTATATATTGTATATGAAATAGTGTTGGTGCTGTGATAGTCTGATTGTGAGGTGTCAGTGTACCTTTTATTGGGAAACTCATCCCACAGGAACTAATTTTTGTCTTAAGAACAGGCTCTGGAAGCAAGAAGACTATTTTACAGAGTCTAGAAAGCATGTGACAGAAGATGACAGATGGATAATGAGTACCTAAATGTCCTTCTCATTGCCAATAGCAGCCTCTGCATGGTAGGAAGATGGCTACGGGAGGCGACCCCGTCATTGATATTCAGTTGATGTCATTTTCCTTTGTGTCTGAGCATTGTTATTACTACAATCAGTCAACCACGTTACCAAAGGCTTGTCTGCAGCCTTTTCAGTGAACACTGACCTTTCAATCTTTCCTGGTGGAATGGATGCAGGGCCAAAAACCTAGTGTTGCACCTACATTGACATAGGTCTATACTTTTTGTAACGGTAGTGGGATGCAACTGTAGGCAGAATTACACAATGTTTTAGCAAATCCATCACTAGGACTGTTAGGAGACTGTGTGCCTTTGTATCACTGGACCTTTTGCATTTCATGTGAGAGGCAGTGTGTTCAAATACTGCTTTCTCCAGACACTTTTTACAGACCATTACACTATGTAGCCTGGCTCTTTGTTATGGATGATGGACTGTGCACAGAACTATATTGTAGTATTCAGAACAGTTGTCTGTGCACCAATTTGAAACCTGTAGATGTTAGCTGAACTGTGCTTTATTGGATAAACATGAGAATCTGGACACACTACTTGGCGGTCAAGGTAATTGTTACTGGTCAGATCTGGTGTGTGATATTTGGGGAATTTACCCTTTATTTGAGAGCAGCCTTTTATTAATGTAAAGTGAGCATGTTTCTGAACTATGGCATACATTTCTAGTATGTTACTCTGGAAGGCTGGGTTGACACAAATTATGGCTACTGAGGGAGGGGGGGGGGCAGCTTGTGACAGGTTCTCCACTCCTTTATTGTATTCAACTTACACTGGTATTGCATACTAGCCAAAAACATAACGCAGTGGGCATAACTATGTGCAGATTCCACAAGTGGCATATGCCGGATTCCAGGGAACCCTTTATAAGGGCATATTTATGCCAACAAGTTAGGTTTTTGATTTATCATCCCCCCCCCCCCCCCCCCGCCGGAAAATAATTTCTTAAAATGCCGCAATTTTGATAGGTTTAACACGAGTCTTTCCCTGACTAAGTTTTGGAATTTCTGCTGCCACGTCTACACTACATTGGGGGTCTAGATGGGGGGTCCCCATGTCGCCTGTCCGTTTGAAAAAAGGCCATGTCCCTAATCAATATCTTTCAATTACTCCTGTCACTGGTCACTAAGCCCCATGTTTCCTGTCGATTTTAAGAAAAGGCCATGTCGCCCCGTGGACTTTTAGGGTTTCACCCCCATTACATTGGAGTGGCTCCAGAGAAGTGAAAAGTGACCTGGCAACCTGGACTGTTTTCCAGGCGACCTGGAGACCTGGTACAATAATCTAAGTGACTTGGCGACTTTTGGAAAAATATCTTTAAAGGAGTAGTAAAGGAATTAATAAAGCCCTCTTCACGTCTTCCAATCAGCTTAAAATAATCATCAACCAACTGCAATTCGACACCTGACGCCCCATAGCTGCAGTAGAGGCGGCAAACTAAGTATCTGGGTCATGGCTCTCACGACGTAGCGTCTGTCACGTGACACAGTGACGTCACATATGTGGAGGTCAGTGCGGTGCAGGCGACCTAGTTCCAATGACAACAATGTTGAGGTTGAATGAGTAGGCTAATCTGTTTGTAATCATGGTGCACTGTGATGCACATGGCTGCAATCATGAATCCATACCGAAATTCGAGCCTCTGAACTTGGGATGGCATAGAATACCGACAGGGAGGCTAGGACAAGCATGGAAGGACAGAATAATGGGTATCGACCCCTAAAATCGACATGGCGACATGGCCATTTCTTAAAATCGACATGGCGACATGGCCATTTCTTAAAATCGACATGGGACATGGCCAGTTAAGTGACATGTGACATGGGCATTTCTTAAAATCGACATGCGACATGGGGCTTAGTGACATGAATAAAAAATTCTCATTTAGTGTAATCATCAAATACCCAACTCTTTCTTCAAATTTCGTTCTTGTGGGTAGTCAAATTCCAAAAATTTCCTGGGGCCTGCGGCCCCAAGAGCCCCATTCATGACTCTTTATAAAGTACAGTGCCCCAACATTTTTACTCTTAGTGACACTAGCGACATGGCTTTTTCCTTAGTGACATGTGACATGGCCATTTCTTAAAATCGACATGAGACATGGGGACCCCCCCATCTACCCCCCCAGAATAGGACGGACAAAACTCTCCCAGGATCCACATCTTTGCTCCCAACATTTCACTGCAAATGACTACGAACGGGATTTGCAGGTAAGTCAATGATGACTCTTCATAATTTTGTGTAAGCAGAGATGGTAAGATCCCTTGCAATTTGTCGAAGACACAGTACAGTAGGCCTATGTTGCTTTATAAGCTCCAAAAGTCATGAAATGCAGTGAACCGCCCCTCCCTCGCCGTGGGTCCCTCCCTGCACAACTCCGGCCTGTGGCGTGGGCCCTTCCTGGGCCTGGGCGTAGCCTAGCTGCAGCTGCCCCATGCCGTGGTGTAGGCTAGCACCACGAGTGCAGAGCTCAAACCAACCAACCAACACAGATAGTCTGACACTGCCAGTTAACCCATGTTTAAACCCGGGCAGAAGTGGGCAAAGCATGATATTAATAACAGACCTGCAGTAGGGCCTAATGAATGACATCATCACTGAGCTCAAGGGAACATGCACAGGTATTATAATTGGCACCTGTTTTCAGACGTTTCCAAGAACACCCCCCCCCCCCCCCCAATCGGTATATATATTATAGGCCAATAAACGTATGACCTGGTATCTTTGTATCTGTAACATTGTTAAACTGGGAGAGGGTAGATAGACCCAAAGACTGACATACACCTTGAAACAGGCACCTTTTGGCCCAAGAATTTTAGATTAAATCTATAAAATCAGGCAAAAACTCACTTTCGAATGAAAGTCCATATTATATTGCAGGGATATTGCCATAGGTGCATTAAAATCCTGAATGGCGCATTGAAACCTCCATAGCTGCGCCCTATGGCGCAGTGGTTTTCCAAAATTGAAAAAATTATTCAAATATTCCAACTAGAACCGGAGTTGTGATGTGTTCTCAAAACTCACCAGAATACACTATTTGACTTCAATATTTTCAAGATTTCTCATCATCTTTGTCAATATGCGAAAAAAGAGTGTACTCAGTGTACCCTCTACACAGGCCAATATATATGTGGCAATATAGATGTAAATGGCAGGGCTTGACAAATGGATATACTAAGATGCGCCCACTGGGCACATCAGGTGACAAATGTTGTGTCCAGCATAGAATGTTACAAGTGCCCGACTTTTAGTAATCATCTAAATTCCTGATCCTTTACTGGTTAAGGGTGTTCCAAAAAATAGACCCCCCCCCCCCCCCCACCCTCATCAAGTGTTGAGAATATACAAAAATGTTCAAGGAAGTTTAGGAGTTTCCATGAATACCCGTACTTAATGAGTGCTTAGACTTGGTTAGTAGTACAAGGGGTGGTGGTGTATCTTTCAAACTTTTTTTTTAGAGTTGGGGGGGGGGATGCGGGAGATATCCAATAGTAACATAGTACATTAATGCAGTGTATCCTTTATTACCACAATGCATGAATGCAGGCCTGGTGAGGACTACATTCATGCATCATGCCGACCCTATGTGATCCATACACTCTAAAATGTCAGCAAAATGCATCAATATAATCCAGATGGGCTGCATTCAAGGAAATCAAAGCACTATGCAGACCTTTCAGGTTTGAGGCTCACGTGGTAATAAACATGCATTTCCTTATATCAAATCCCAACCCCCCGTCTTTTTTTTTACAGGATTTGTATTCCAAATAACACATATTAATCACACATTTTCAGTCCAGGTCCTGCAGAAAAAGCTATGAAATGAGCTAAGAAATATCCCTCCTTTGTCAATAAATGTAGGACAATTGTCAATAACCTGAAGGAAATTATCTCGGTTTGATACAGGAAATAGGCAGCCCTTTCTAGACCTTTAAGTAGCCGAAATACATGTGTATTCAGAAAGTACCATTAGGGCTTAACTAAAACAATAGATCTACCGGTATATACATTGCAAAACTCAACTAGTTGTGTCCACTAGGCACAACTTTGACATTTTTTTTGTGATAAGTATGATTATTCTGTGTCACAGGCACTGGACACAGGGATTTGTCGAGCCCTGAAATGCTTTACATGGGCTTTACAAATTTGATAAAAACGTAAAATTGAGGGTCCTGGATTGCATCCTAACGGGACCTCTCGCCCTTGAAGCATCCCCTCTCACAGCGGGGTTTCAGGCAAGGTTTAAATTCACACACACAATGTGAAAATGATTGAATAATGTTTACATGTTCATAGCTCTGCTTCTGATAGGAGTATTTGAAAAAATCTTTCACTTTTGGAAAGCTGAGTTTATGGGTGGCCATTGTAGCCGGTGTCTGATGGCCTCACATCGGCTGATAGGATTCTACATCCGCAAATGCTGAAAACACTGCTACCGACCCTAATTTCCAGACCATGGTGCCTGAAACACACTTATTTTATCCTATCAATATCCTATTAATATCCCTGCATATACCTACATGTTTTTCTTGATATTTATTCCAACTATGAAACATAAATGTATAGGTGTTTTTCAGTAGAGTAGAGTATACTCTCTTTTATATGTTGGTATTAGAATTATGGAAGCAAGTTTGAAAAGTATTTTATAAGTTCCCTTTTCATGACGACATAGCTACATATATATCATGTACAGAGGTAGATTTTTGTAAAGCAAACAGCCACAAAAAGAATACTCAAATATTAGAAAAATTTCTTTTTTGAGCCAATAAAATTTGGCCATCTGATTTCACCCAGAGTCGGATATTCATTCCTGAGTATTCCCCTATGCATTGATCAGTATCAACCTCTTATTCTTCATTAAGATATGTTGAAATAAGATAAAGAGCATAAAGTGTCATCCTATAATGCATAGCAATGTAAAAATATGATATTTATCTCATATGACGAGTTTTATAATAATGCACCAGTTTTATGTATATTCTGATGAGGGATTGATCATTTTTTAACAAGGGGGGGCTGGGTTTGCGCACGGAGCGGGCAAGCTTTTTTACAGCCCTCGCGGTGAAGGGGTCAAAATATTTTACTCCCCCCCCCTTAGGGTTGAAAATCGGCTCGCGCGCGGGCCCTTTGAAGCATAGTAACGCGCTGGCCTTTTGGCTCAAAGCAGGTTAAATGTTTTTGCCCCCCCCCCGATCAAGGGGTCCAAATTTCCCCCCAGTTTAAAAAATGATCACTCCCTAAGTAAAAAGGATGCAGTCTCATGGAATAGAGACAATATAATGTTTGTTTCACTCACATTTTGTATACCTAGTGCAACAGAATAATTCGTTGGATAATTTTTCCAATACTCATCTGTGCCCTATATAATATGGTCCATGGTAGCCAGTGGGCAGCTCTACTGTAAAGGTGTTAAACAAGTTTGATACCAAGATAAATGTGACTGACTTGACGTTAATATGGGCATCCCTACCACCAGAAAATGATGCTAGATCTCCTTATTACAAAAGGTGAAAAAGAAGGTGTCTGTCTCCAGGTGAATATTTTTATCAGGTGTCTGACTTCAGGTGAAATTTACCTTTTTGAATTCTTAAAACTTGATGACATTTTTCAAATGTGTAACTCGTTAGAAAATGTAAAACCTTTGATGATTCATTAAGAATCCCCCCCCCCCCTCTCGACAGGTGCTTTTGGCTAAGTATTGAACAATGCGGAGATATATTCTGAATGTGAATTGCCAGAATTAATTTCAAAGATGGATCATTTCAAAGATGAATCCGTTTTCCCATCTCTGAATCACACGCTAAAGAAATGTTGAAATAATGGACAACAAATACCACTGTTAAATGTGTTTCCTTTTTGGGGGGGCAGGGGGAGTCAAAACTACTTTCAACCGATTGGAGAGGGGGGAAGTAGAAAAATTGCCATATTGGGAAAATCCACAAAGACCCCCCCCCCCAACTAGTAACAAATCATTTGTCCCTTACCATCCAAGGTCCCATGATGTGCAGAATGCTAAACATTTGTCTGAAAGGTGCAGCCACCCTTTGCCTGGCCAGTTGGACCTGTGTGTAATGTACACAAATATGGACGAGAGGTGGTGGGAGGAGGGACCTGCCACTTCAATTAAAGTGAAAATAATGCTTTAGTGGGACAAGTAGGGGGTCTATATGGAGGGGGGGAGGCATGTCACATGTTGATTTCAAGGAAAGTCCATGTCCCCTATCACTAAGGAACTTTGTTGGTTTAGGTCTCACCATAGGCCTAAATGTTATAAATTCAATCAAAAGAGGTCTAGGCTGTGTCTCATGAGATAGGGCCAAGTGTAAACGTCTTTGACCGGGTGCCAGCTTTGACCTGGTGCCAGCTTTGACCGGCTTGATAAAAAAAGGGTTTATTTTCACTATATTCCTATATATTACTGTAAACGTAGATATTTTCACTGGTACAAATTCCCGCGGATTTGCTTAAAAGTAGAATTTCACTGGGATTTACATTCACAGATTTTGAAAACTGGTAGTTCTAGTGCTATATTGGATAAACTTTCACTCTGTACATATTTTTGCAGCTTTTAAAATCCGCAAAAAATATGTACAGCGCTAAATATAATACGTCTACAGTGAACCCTCGCCTATAAGCCGACTGGGAGTTTGGGAGTAAAAATTCGGCTTATACCAAATAAAATCACCAACTAAAATTCAACTTATAATCAGGCCTAAAAAAAAAAAAAGTTGAGTTCCGGTAACATGGCCCAAAAAAAAGAGGGTCGGTAGTTCGGATGTTTTTTTTTTTACTTGTTTTTTTTGGTAAAAAGGTGAATTTTAGTAGTAAAAACACCGAAAATGTCCCAAAATTAACAAAAAATTATAAAAATGTCTAAAAAAAATTAGGGTCGGCCCCAAAAACGGAGGGTCGGTCGGGATACCGGAACAGTATCCCGACTCACTTACTGTACCGTATTCAATGTAATAAGCACACACCCCCTAATAAGCGCACACCCCCCGTTTTTGGCCGATTTTTATACTACAAATCACCAAAAATATCTCAATTTTTTACCCCAATTTAAACTCTTAAGTACTAAAAGGTGTCCATAATCATTTTTTAAGCGCACTGTGCGCTTATTACGTCGAATACAGTAATTCACATTACCGTAACTGACCATACATGGGGGGTATGGGTTACTATGTTTACAAAGTATTTTTTGATTGCCATGCAGTACTGAAGTAGCCAATATCAGTTTATATACAACCCTTTCCTAGAGCGGATATATGCGGGAAGATTAGTTGAATAAGTTGATGTACTCTGTTTCTACAGGGAAATGATTTAAATCTTTGAAATTGAATTTAGACCCCAGGTGCGGTTTTAAAGGGGTTTCCAAAGTGCAGGTATGGGTTGTACAGAAAAACTATGGTACTAAATCTTGTCTATATAATTATATTTCTCAGAAATGCATATTTCTCAAGAATATACATTCTTTTGACTGCCCAAAACGTTTTTTCCCCCCCCTTTCTTGGGGTTCTGATGCTTTGGTACACATGGGATTCATGGGGTTGGGGGGGGGGTAGCTTTTCTTTACCAGGAATGGATCAGGCCTTGTATCAAATTTGAATACAGCCAAAACTTTGGGCAGCCCTGCAAAAGCATCATTTTTGGCAACAAATGCCCTCACAATCCTGGTACCCAGGTTTCTTTTCTAAAGAAAAATATTGAAAGAATATCTGTGGATACAGACAAAAAGAATTCCAATAACTGACCCCCATCTTTTCCAAATTCTGGATCTGTCATGCCTACCTTCACCCATTACAGGAGTGCCACTGTCAGCGAAAAGAAATATTTTTTTGATGACATGCATTTGATTGCCTACTAATAATTGAAGACATTTGAAACCAATGCATTTATGTTGCCATTGTATTTGATGTTAAAGTCGGGGAAATGTCGGGAAATTCGACACTACCTGGGCATTTGTCTATGTATTTTAATCATGTAAATATAGGCCTTATCACTGTAACTCTATAACCTAGAAAACCTCCTTGGAGCTGTAGTATTTGTTGTTAAACCCTCGGCTAAGTCTTGAAGGTTTAACGGCAAATACTGCAGCTCCAATGAGGTTTTCAATCACATAAATACCTCTATAAGGAATTAACGCTAAGCCACAGCTTGTTCTCAAAAATTGTATTTACTTCCAAAATGTACAGAATATTACAAATATGCTCATTATAAGCCAGTGGTCAATGTACCCATGCTCGTTATAGCCATGTTTTACTGTAATATTATGATAACAGCATGCAAATATTTCCTTTTCCAGCATGAACTGCTGGGCCTGCCACCACGTAAGATGCTCAAGTCTGATGCAGTCCCTAGTGTATTCCATCACACACAGAAAAAAACTGTGAAACGCAGAATGGCCAGTGAACAAAGGGCAGAGGAAAAAAAACAGGAAATGGTGAGGCTTTCTAAATACATCTCAGTTATGTTGTTACTAGGTAACTGTTTATCCGTAATACACAAAGCTTTTGATTTGTATTATCCCTGAGCACATGATGCATCATTCTGCTAAATGCTGGGTATTAGATTGATTTTTTTATATGTAATACACAAAGCTTTTGATCAGTATTATCCCTGAGCGCATTATGCATCATTCTGCTAAATGCTAGGTATTAGATTGAATTTGATACTGTATAAATATTCACATTGAATCTAGGACATAAATTCACGGATTTGTAGTGTCCGTAAAAATATACACAGCTGGAAATATGATATGATTTGCAGTACAACAAAAGTAATTAGACACAAAGGCCGTCTCTGAGGTTTCAATGTCATCCTTCTTCACTCGTCGGGTACGATGATAAGGGAACACATGGTCATTGGCCTCTGACTACTTTGTATTGCATTTGGAGCTCTGCTAATCACGATTATCATTATTACTCAATTTTTGATTTTCAGATAATACATCAGACGATGCCTTCAGTGCCATCTGGACCAAAACGCCGACTTCAATTAAAAGTGCCATCTGCAATAAAACAGAGATCACAAACAGCAGTGACAAAGCACACACAGGCAGCACCTTCACGTGACACACTATCAGCATCTATTCAATACCGGCAAGAAGTACCATCACATCACACACTGTGGGCATCAGCTCATGACATGCAGGCTTTGCCTCCAAACTGGGGTGTGGTCCTACCCTTCGATCAAATGCAGGGCCCACCACCTGGCCACACACAGGGCCCACCATCTCACTACACACAGGGCCCACCACCTGGCCACACACAGGGCCCACCACCTGGCCACACACAGGGCCCACCACCTGGCCACACACAGGGCCCACCACCTGGCCACACACAGGGCCCACCATCTCACTACACACAGGGCCCACCACCTGGCCACACACAGGGCCCACCACCTGGCCACACACAGGGCCCACCACCTGGCCACACACAGGGCCCACCACCTGGCCACACACAGGGCCCAACACCTGGCCACACACAGGGCCAACCACCTCGCCACTCACAGGGCCCAACACCTCACCACATGCAGAGTCCAACACCTGGCCACACACAGGGCCCACCACCTCGCTACACACAGCGTCCACCACCTTGCCACACGCACGGCCCACCACCTCGCCACTCACAGGGCCCAACACCTCACCACATGCAGAGTCCAACACCTCGCCACATGCAGAGTCCAACACCTGGTCACATGCAGAGTCCAACACCTCGCCACATGCAGAGTCCAACACCTCGCCACATGCAGATTCCAACACCTGGTCACATGCAGATTCCAACACCTGGCCTCACACAGGGCCAACCACCTTGCCACTCACAGGGCCCAACACCTGGCAACATGCCAAGTCCAACACCTCGCCACAAGCACGGCCCACCACCTTGCCACTTACAGGGCCCACCACCTCGCCACTTACAGGGCCCACCACCTCGCCACTTACAGGGCCCACCACCTCGCCACATGCAGAGTCCATCACCTCGCCACATGCAGAATCCCACACCTCGCCACATGCAGAATCCCACACCTCGCCACATGCAGAGTCCAACACCTCGCCACATGCACGGCCCACCACCTTACCACTCACAGGGCCCAACACCTGGCAACATGCCAAGTCCAACACCTCGCCACACGCATGGCCCACCACCTCGCCACATGCAGAGTCCAACACCTCGCCACATGCAGAATCCCACACCTCGCCACATGCAGAGTCCAACACCTCGCCATGTGCAGGGCCCACCAACTCGCCACAGGCAAAGCCCAACTTCTCTCAAAAGGCAGGTAGTAGTACCTCACCACGTGCAGGTCTGTCGCTACAAGCTGACTAGGGTTGAGATGGTAAGTTCAGCAACTCAAACTGATCTCACTCAGGTCATAGAGGTGACTGGAGAAACGAAGAATGAAGATAAAGCACCGCAGAAGGATGATCAACTCAAAAAGGACAATGGATCACTGGAGCACATAATTGATTCATTAGAGGAGGACAATGAATCCTTAAAGAAAGATAACGAATCAGTCAAGGCTGAGAATGAGTCACTTGATGAAACTGATGAATCTGATGAAGACACCAATGCGGATGACCCAAAAGATCCCAATTATAGCCCCAGTGTCCAATCAATAGATGATGACTCTATGTCTTTGACACCAGAAAAAACACCAATTTGGGTAGATCTGTTGGTCCAGAAAAAGGTAATTGTGTTTGGCGAGTGCCTTGACCAATTGTTTTGCAGATGCCAAAATTGTGGGGCATTAATTGTGGAAAAAAAAGTGAATTACAAAGGCGGGCAGGTGATAATTAAAACAGAATGCCTGGGGCACTGTGACAAAACCTGGCGGTCCTCTCCAGTGATAAAAAAGATGGGTGCAGTCAATTTTCTACTACCTGCTGCAGTCTTATTCTCTGGGAGTAGTTACTCACGGATTGCCCAGATGGCTAGACATTTGAACCTACAAATAATTACCAAGCAGCAGTTCCACAATGTCCAGAAAACTCTGCTCTTCCCAGTAATTTGGGATGCATGGGAAGAAGAGGAGCAACGAGTTCTAAACATCTTGAGGAATCAGGAAGGAGCAATCCTTGCAGGAGATTCGCGCCATGATTCTCCTGGTTATTGTGCAAAGTTTTGCACTTACACTTTCATGGACACTTCATCAGACCTGATAGCAGGTTTCCGCATAGTTCAAGTCACTGACGTTAACAGTTCCCAGGCCATGGAGAAGGAAGGTTGCCGTCTAGCCCTAAATCACATCCTCGATGTACATGTTGTAGTTGACACAGTTGCCACGGATAGACACCCTGGTGTAACTGCAATGCTACGTGACAAATACCCGGACATTATACATCAATATGATGTCTGGCACTTTGGGAAGTCCATAGCAAAGGCACTGATAAAAGTTGCCAAACGCAAAGGGTGCGAAGATCTATTTCCATGGATTACAAGCATTGTGAATCATGTGTGGTGGGCTGCATCTGCGTGTGGAGGTGATGCCAACCTGCTGAAAGAAATGTATCTGTCGGTGCTTCACCACTTAGTAAATGAGCATGAGTGGGCAGGATACCCCGATGACAAGTTCACAAGGTGTGCCCACGGCCCGCTCTCAACTGAAAGAAAGACCAAGTGGCTTACCTGTGGCTCACCGGCACACGAAGCATTGAAGGTACATACATATTTATGTTAGGCCCTTAGCAATACAATTTAATTTCACAGTAAGGTTAAATTGAGGATAACTATCATAATCAGGTCAGTGATGCCATATGCTGAAACGCTATTAATAGTTTGAACTTTTAATAGTGGGAAATATTCCTGATACTGACATTTCACACTGCCAACTCTGGAAAATTGGTATTTAAGTCCTCAAATCTACTTTGGATTGAAAAGGTTCATGATGTTATACCAGTTATGGCGAGGAAGGGCTTGGAAGTTTGCTTCTCTTCCCAAAGGTGGGAAATAGTATATTCTTTAGTAAGGACTGTGCATTAAATCACTTCTAAGAACAACCTTGCTGCTGCTTTAATATATCACCTGTACTATTTTAGGAGGTGTTGCTGAAGAAGAGGTTCTTAAAGGACCTCCCAGGCATCAAAGACTTCCGACACACTGGTCAATTGGAGGTGTTCCATTCGTTACTCCTAAAGTACTGTTCAAAGCGGATCCATTTCTCAGCCGAAGGTAAAAAAAGTTTTTCCTTCAAAAATTGTAAGGTTTCTACCTGTCCTTTGAACACTGTGTTTTAAATACTGAGTAGATGTGTGTCAACATATTAGTTGCTTTTTGAAAGCCCATTGTGGATAAGTAATTGTACTTTAACCTAGCCTACAATTTTGTAATGCCCTTAAAGATGAAATTAATCTGTTGCCTCAGGTTGCCCATCTATTTAGTTCTTGTGGTAATTGGATTAAAAGTAGCGTTACAAGCTCAATTGGGAACTGTAGAGGCATGGAATTTAAAAAAAAAAGATTTTCTGCTATCAAAATAACAATTTTGCAGTGTTAGTAGTTGACAGCCTTTGGGGTCTTGACAATGTTCTTGTCCTTTTTCCCGCAGTCCAAGCACTCTAGTCATTGTGTAGTGTAGCATTCTATCAGATCACTCAGATGATAACTGTTCTTTAAACATTTCTTACAGGGATGAATGCAAGGCAAGCTCTGGCTGTTTTGGACAATAACTTCAATATTGGCCGATGCCAAGCAATAACGAAGGATGGTGAGCCTCGAGGCAATGTTGTCTTTCCAAAGTCTAAGAAGGACTGGGTATACAAGCCCCTCAAGGACAAGAAAGACTATGGCTTTGTGGATGACTTGAATACAAGGTTGATAAAGAGGAAGCTGTCTGGGGCAACTGACACATTGAAAGATCGCCTACCTCACCGCCCAAAGAACATTGCCCCCCTAAGCAAGCCGAAGCCAAAAAAGAAAGACATGCAGCGTTCTTATCATTCCAGGTTTGCCAAGGCAAACCTCTCCAAGGTCAGCATCACGGATGAGTCATCAAGTGACAGCTAATTTGTGGCCTCAGAGGCGCCCAATGTTCAGAAATTTCTGCTGTGATAGGTAGGCAAAGCAAGTCATATGTGTCAATATGAAACATTCCCGTTCACAAGTATCAATATGGGTGCATTCATTGAAACTTGTTGAAAATACAGATTAGAAACGGGATATTCTATGCTGCTGTATACATCCTGTTACAGGTTCATTACTTAAATATGACCAGAAAATTGCACTGACGAGTTACTCACTAGGGTTGCACTCAAGTACCATGCTGACTCTATTGAGATGATAATCTCCCGAAAGTTCTGCATGTTGCATCACTGCAGCACCTTTTCATGTTGTCTTCTATTGATTTTAGATGTTCTAAAATCATCTGCTAAAGGCCCAGTCAAACTATACAAGATAAAAAATTGTCTACACATATAGTACCCTGCGATTGGCCCTTGAGTGGCCCTCAAAGAGCTGTTCAGAAGTCCCGTAAATTCTTGCATAGGAGTGGCGGTTTGTAGGAGAGTCAACCTCAGCTTTAATTTGAGTTCAATCATGCCTATGCAAGATGTGGCTTATACAAGAGTTTTTACAAGTCTACTACAGCACTTAAGTCGCCATAATCAGATCCCATGTGCAGCTAATAAAATATCAAAGTAAGGGGTGCGGCATATATAGGCCTATAAGGTACTCAACCTAGTGTATAGTTCCCAGCAACCAATCAGAAAGTTGTTTAGACCAATCAGTGGGCATACATTTTCTGTCTTGACAAAACAATGGACATGCACTCTGCATTTTATGGCAGCTCTTTCATCACTTGTGACGTTTTTCATTGCAGGAGAGTTTAAGAGCATATGCCAGATGCCAAAATACCATAAAAGTGCATAAGCCTGACTCGCGTAGAAGCTGCATACCGACTTTAGGCCGATTCTATAAGCTGCACTGGCAATCTGAATACGGTGACTTTTATACACTGTGCCGATCGTATAAGCCACGCTGGCAATCTGATTTGCTTACACGCTGCGGCTTCTACACAAGGTTTTACGGTAATGTTATTTAGCATACAAGTTTCACATGGCTCCCCATCTCATAACACGTGACCATTAGGTCATGGGAGAGCCAGGGAGTCCGTCTTCAGTGTGCTCCAAGACCTTAGGCCAAAAAAAAAAAAGTTTGTTTCAGGCAAAATGGGAAGAAACTCTAGGGTTGGTAGGTCGGATTTTCTTTTTTTTTAACTTCCCCTTTAAAATTGACCCAAAAAAGTGTAAAAATGTGGAGATTTTTTCCCAAAATTTTGTAAACCTAAAATTGACCCAAAAAAAGTATAAAAAGATAAAAATTTCTTCAAAATTGCCTAAAAGAATGTAAGGTCGGCCCTGTTTAGATAGGGTCAGTCGGGTGACCTGAAACAAACCTTTTTATTTTGGGCCTTAGGTTGGACACACACTTTCTGAAGTCGTTTATCATACTCCACAACTAACAAGGGTTGAGAGAGAGAGAGCATGTACTTAGGATATGAAGCATTTGTTTTCTTTTGTGTCGTGTGTTTGTCTACTCAGCATTTCTGCATGTGGATCCAATAGTTCAGTACCTGTTAATTAAATAAATATATACATTGTGTAAGTCACAACTGACATTAATCCCCTTGAGGTATGAGCTTGGGAGTATGCCTGATGTGTGGTGCCAGTTTGCGGACCGACCCTCCGATTTTAGGGTTGACCCTAAATATTTTTAAGGCATTTTTTGGGGGTATTTTCAGAAATATTAATGGCATTTTTGGCGTTCTTACTACTATAAATGATTTTTTATACTAAATGAAAATTGTTAAATATAAGAAAATATCTGACCTACCGACCCTGTTTATTTTAAACATTTTTTTAGGCCTGACTCCCAGGCATGATGCAACCGGAAAGGGGGTGTTTTACTATACATAGATTTGCCCATTTATGAGCCGGTCTAAACCTATTGAACCCTGTGGTTGTTTTTTAATCTGTTTACCTGCATTTACTTTAAACCATTCTCACAAGGGCTGATCTTGTGTATGAAAAGTAATGTGTTGATATGTTGAAACTGTACATGAATCTAAGTGCAACTGCAAGTCAAATTCCTGATAGATGATGTAGGTCTTTCTGTTTCTATGTTCTAAATGATGGAAAAAATAAACACACAGCTGTAGCAAAAGATTTCTACTATTCCCTGCATTGCAACCACTACTTGATGTAAAAAAAGTTTATGCTTGCATACCGTTTTTTATAAGCCTGACTCTACCAACAAACGACTGAAACGTGTGTATTGAAATAATTGCCCAGAGTTTACAAAAAAGCATCTACTTGTTGATACCGTTCTAGTTAAAACAGCTGTTATTGTTAGCAATTTAGAATGATGTTTTCATAATGTCATGGTCAGTCACAATCTATTCTTCAAGCTTGTCAAAGTCATCAAGCACTGAGCCAGAACACAAGGTGAAAGTGACAATTGTCCTACATAAAAGAGCTCTACAAGAAAACTTCAATGTCAACTAAGATGGTAACCATGGCAATGACCTCCAGTTGACCTTAAGATGACCTAGATCGACAATCATTTTATGTACCGTAGATGGTAAATTGACCATGTTTCAAAATGATCCAGCCTGATGAAGATTGTCTAGAATAATCGAAAAGTTGCTACAAAATTGATAATCCTACATTTCTACTCTACCACAAAATAAAAAAACTTTGTGTACCAAAATCCCTCTCTCTAGTTTTGTGTGACTCTACCATTTCTCCATATTACTTACATGGGAAATCTGAGAATCGAAAATGCTAGTCTCACGTAAAAAACTTAAATGCAGATTTCCCTCAGAAGTATTTAGGAACAAAAATAAAGTTCTTTTAACCCTTCAACCGCCAGCAGACCGCTTAAAAGAAAAGACCGGCCTAGTTCTAAGTGGCGTCATATCAATGGTATTGATATAGATAAGTAATATTCCAACATGTAAACTTTTGAAATTATTTATCTAGTATTTAAACCTGAAATAAAAAGGACAACAGTGACGTCACAAGGAAACAGACATGTACCCAGCCCCACTAAACCTATGTTAATATATAGACAAAGGTTCACAAGTTTTAGTCTGTTGACAGGGTTATTTCACGAGTTGAAGGGGGGCCGTATTTCACGAGGCCGTAGGCCGAGTGAAATGCGGCCCCCTCTTCAACAAGTGAAATAACCCTACAACAGACTAAAACTAGTGTGCCTTTGTGTTTATTTTTTATCTTTTTCGATTCAAAATACCAAAATGATGGTGGGGGGGAGCCTAAATAGGCTAAATTGGCTTCTTTCTACGCCATTTAAATGTAAACAAAGCGCCGTTTTGATGACGGCACAGGGCCATGAAATACAGCCATGGGTTATTTCACAGGGGGTGTGCAAAACGGCCTTCTTTGGTTAAGTCAATGGGACTGCTGTATTTCATAAAAAATAAAGAACATTATGCTATCATGTGTAGCCTACCATATAATACATTCATCTTGTGTGCAAAACTGTCGATATAGGGCAACATGTTATAAGGCTGGTCTTTTCTTTTAAGAGGCCAGAGCATCAAATCCACTGAGACAAATAAAAAATATTGCTCAAAATCGATGAAAATATATTCTTACATGAGTCCCAGTCAAAGCACCACATGTTTGGTATCATATTAAAGCTCATGACATCCCCAGTCACATCCCACATTCCATCGTTGATCCCATAGAATTCTCAAGGAGTAGGCATGGCCAAAACTCATCTCAAATTTTGATATCTTCAGGGCTGCCAACCTGTGAGAGGTTGAAAAGCCTGAGACATTTCTGTGAGGATGATAGTTTCGTACTAAAGGCACGTAGCGTTGTGCCAAAGGCACGATGCAACCCTGGGGGGTCGGGGGCATGGCCCCCCGGGAAAATGTTCATGGATTACCTTCAATTTGGTGCATTTCAGTGAATTCTGAGGTTAATTTTTCAAAACTCTTCAACAAATATTTTTATACAGACTTTTTAGATTAAGATTTTTAAACCTGAAACCCAGAGGTTTTGCTTGTTTTGATGCAAGAAACCCTGAGACAAAATAAGAGTCAAAAAGCCGGAGTCTCCGGCCTAAAGCCAGAGGGTTGGCAGCCCTGTATCTATTACTTTTCAATATTTGGGCGAAACTAGAGGGTTTAACAATTGACAAAATTGCAAGAAACTAATGTATTTTGATGTCAATACATTTTGGTTTAATTGAAATTTATTGACTCCCTCTTTTTTGTGTACAATGTATTAAATGCATGTGTACGACCAAATAATATGGTTTTATCAAGATTTATATCAACTATGTATCCGTGTTTGTTTAAATTGTCCATGCCCTACAATATAACATGCATGTTTTGATGTTCCAGTGGCACTGCTGTTCTGTATGTTTCATAACGAAATCCAAAATTCACCAGCTACAGTGATTTATCAACTAAAAAAATGACTGGAATAACTATTCAATAAATGGACCGGTACATGTAGGACGACAAATCACTTCCCAGCATAGACACGGCATGGATTCATCATTTGACAAGAGCCTGACATTCCTAAATGAGGCCTTTTGCATGGTCTTGAGCATATGACATCAGAATGCATCACGGTGACCCTTGTAGATGTTATCTGGTGCTGGGTACCGCTCCCTGATCATGTTTTTTACACATGATGGTATGACTTTTCTTCTCAGGGGTCCCAGCTTCTTAAACACCCAGTATATGAACTGGGTGTATGCCACCCAACGGTATGTACTGAAAAGAAAGAAAGATACACATTTTGAGTTTAAAAAATATAGTTGAATGACTATATGTTGAGTTTTGACTGTTATCAATATACCAGCCTGACTTGGTTGGGGGGCGTTGTAGGCAAAAAAAAGATAATATGTATGTTTCTGGCTGATTCATCTAGTAAATACAAATATCAGGAAATTGTTGGACATCCTTGTAAGGACCGCGTTATTCCTCACCAAAAATTTGCTAAACTCTGGCAAAATGTGATTTAAAAAAAATTAATCTACAAAATTGGAATAATTGCTTAGGTCGGCCCTATTTAGAATCTAGGCTCGGGTTGCCTGTACACACACCCTTTTTTTTTGCCTGACGGCACCCTCCCCCCTACTTGAAAAAGGTGGTGGAATGTAAGGCCGAAAAAAAAAGGTGTGTTTCCGGTAACATCATGAAGAAAACTAGGTAGGTAGGGTCAGAATTTTTTTATTTTTTTATTCAATTTTTGATGGGGCCTGAAATATTTTTGGCCATCCCCCTTTGAACTATAGTAACGTGCAGGCTTTTTTGCTAAAAAAAGGGGCGAAATTGTTTACGCCCCCCCCCTCAAGAGGGGTCGGAAATATTTACCCCGCCTGTAACTATTAAATGAACACTCCCTTACGGGTCAAAAATCCGCATGTGCGCAGGCCTTTTGAGGCATAATAACTCACAGGTTTTTTGGCTGAAAAGAGGTTACCGTAAAACCTCGCTTATAGGTCGATTTTTATTTGGAATTAATTTTTGCTTTAGGTCGATTTTTCTTGCCAAAAGTCCAATTCGACCTATAGGTGGGGTTTTGAAAAATGGTAAACCATCTAAAGAGCCAAAAAAAAACTTCATTCTTAATACTGGAAAACATACCTTTTTTCTCAGATTATTATCCCTGTAAACCCAAATCTCTTGCAAGAAGTAGGGGGTTGTCTAAAGGGCAAGATACCAGAAATAATAGTCATTTTGGCCTCGGGAAAAGCTTCTCAAGAGGGGTCCAAATTTTTTTCACCTCCCCCCGGTCAAGTTGTCCAGATTGGGGATATTTCTAACATAGGCCTATCTTCAGGTGATAGCCCAACGAATAGATACTACAAAGGAGAGATTTTCATGCTTCTGTTTTTTTCTGATTCTTGTATAGTGTAACTTTTGAACTAATGATGATATGAATTAACTTTTAAAAATTGGTAGATTCCTGTTCACTAACTATGAGGTATACCTAGCCTCTTTGTGTCTTTGAAAAAATGATAGAGAAAGAATTTAATAAAAAAGAAATTACAAGATTTTTTTAAATCTCAAAATGTCCAAAAAATGTTTAGGGTTGGCCCTGTTTTGCTAGGTAGGGTCGGGTGACCGGAAACACAACTTTCTTTTTGGCCTAATCAGAATTGAACAGACTTTAATGATGATGATTTCATACTTACTCATTTGGAAGCGGATCCAGATAAGGGTCGGCACGGATGTCATGCATCCTTAAATGTACGGTTTGTAGGTTATCACTATTCAGAACAACAGCCTCAAAGGATGAATGCTCAGTTATGCACCCAAGCTCTGAAAGAGGGAGAAATGATAGTGTGAAACTTCTATGCAATATGGATATAGATGGGCATTAGGACGTAGGCAAAACAAAGATATTAGGCAAAGCCTATAATGTTAAAAAACACATTATGTGTAAGCAACAGGAATATGCAAATACATTGCATTGATATTTTCATGATTCTATGAAATGCATACAACATCAATATCAAACTTTTTTTTGTGGGTTTTTTGGGTTGTTTTTTTTTTGGGGGGGGGGAGTTAGGTGATTGCTGGCAGGATAGGGAGGGGAACAGGTAGGGGACACCAAACAGAAGTCACCTGCTATATCCCGCACCCGGTGGGTGGATATCAAGGACAAAAACCTGCTCTGTACCCGGCTTTGTACCCCAATGTGAAGGGATATCTAAGGCAAAAGTAATTCTAAAGGTTAAATCAACTTGTTTCGAATTTTTAACCAATATTAAATCAGCATTATATTGTTGCCTTGGACGTGGCATCAGCTTACCAGAAGCGAATCTTTTCAATAGTAACTATGTGTGAACTTCATCTAAAATTTGATATTGTTATCATGAGAAGCACCAAAATAGCACATTTATCAGGGGAAATTGAGCTCATGAAATACCCTAATCAAGGGAAAAAAAGAAAAATCTGCCATATCAAGGACGACCAAGAAAAGTAATAGAAAAACCCACAAAAGGGAAGCCTAAAACGTTTATAGAATTCAGAATACCGGTAATGGAATAACACTTTGTGGTTATTAGACCCTGAATGTATGCCTTTTATCTAAAACTGCCTAAAGGGCGACCCTTTTCAAGGGCCCTTGCTGGTCATTGCCTAAGATCCAAAGACGTAGATCAACCTAACTAATGACATTCAACTCCTCTAGGACGACCACCTCACCGTTGCGACCATTTTTGGAAAGCCCTAACCATTTTTCCCTTTATTTTAATACAAAAAACTCTCCCTAATGCGACCACCCCGCCCTCCAACCACCAAATTATCAGTCCCAATTAGCATTTTAACCTCTCGAATACGACCACCAGGTATCCCTTTCAGAGGTAATGGTGGGGGGGGGGGCTCTCTTCCTCCGCACCCTGACCACTACCCAGGTGTGTGAGGCGGCCACCCTGCCTCTCCATCCCGACCACTAGTGTGAGGGGGCTCTCTCCCTCTCCACTCCGATCACTGGACATGTTGGGGGTGGGGGGGGGGGGGGGGGGGGAGGCCCTAGTGCAATCATTCAGTAGTCATTTATTGCCAGCTAGGTGGGCTTGGTAGATAGAGCGGGTGGGCGAGGGGGGAGGGTGGCACATGATTAAAAAGGACTTTTAGACTACTATGGGGGGGGGGTGGGTGGGGGGCAGAAATAAAGGATTATTCACAACAAAAGGGAGGTCATTACTGATCTTTGTGTCAAAAGGGCCGTGATTTTATACCCCCCCCCCCCCCTCAATAAGGGTCAGCATCTTTTAGTCTAATTTACGCCCACCCCCTGGATGCTGTTTCTCCACAAATATGCAGAGGTCTGCAAATTTGCGGAGGTCCGTAAATACACTCTCCATATATTTATGGAGGTCCGCAAATATATATGGCAAGCGTTTTCTAGTACTTAAGCATACAATTACGGAGCTCCATGATATTTGCAGACCTCTGCAAATTTATGGAAGCAAATTTACCGACCTACGCAAATTTACCGACCTATGCAAATTTGCAAACCTCCGCAAATTTGCAAACCTCAGCAAATTTGTGAGAAACAGGACCCAGTTACTAATAAACAAACACTCCCTTAGCCACCAGAAAATTTTCATAATCTCACAGGTAGGCCTATAATAACCAGTTATTAATCAATCCAGCACATATGGTTGAATTTGAATATAAATAGCAAACATCTACATCCACTCTACACGACAGGACTGGCATAGACTGGGTCAAGCTTTCTGGAGGCAGGGGTGAATGAAAGTGAGACTGAGAGATGAGAGTAATGATAGACTTCGGAGCTTCGGAACTAGGGCTTGTGAGATGTGCACCCCCCCCCCCCCCCACACACACACTAACTGATTTATGAAAATCAACCTGGCGACCTGACAATAATTTCTAGTGACCTGGCGACTTTTAGACAAAATTCTTGATGGGATAAAGGCTCTAAAAGTGCGACTTTGTGATATGGGGCCCTTAGTTTTGGCGACTTTCCGACCTCAGACCTCAGGAGTCGGGGAGGACCCTTCTGCACCCCATAACTATAAGTTGGTGTATCCTCCCTTAGGCCACTCAAAAAAAAAAAGTTGTTTCTCATCACCAAGCAATGAAAAATATGACGAGGGCGTTTTTTATTTAATTTTTCTTTTTTTTTTTACTCAGCAATTTACATAGGGAAATTTGGACATTTCGCGGTCAATTTTCACATTTTAGTAATTTGGAGTTTATTGATCAGCAAAAGTTGTTACAATGCAAGTTACACCTAGCTGATTGCATTGCTGACAGCATAAGCTTTAATTTGATACCAAATTTGCCAATATTTTGGCAATTTTAGCATATTTTTCATCAAAAATGTAAAAAAAAAAAAAAAAAAAGTTTCCCCCAAATCAGGATTTTTATGATGCGCGCGGTGATGAGAAACACTTTTTTTTTTTGAGTGGCCTTATGATCGCTACACACTGCGTTGCTTCCCTGAGATAAGAAATGAGTTCTGTCTCATGTAGCTAAACCATGATGTAACTTGCCTAGCCTAAGAAAAGCAGGTTTTACTAGACGAGTTTCGTCTGTAATGAGGCATCCACTGACGTGACCGGAATGGGAGTAGGGGCCGGGGTAGGGGCCTACAAAAGTAGCTGCGATTTTACCAGTCTGACACCCTCCCAAGCGTAGGCCTACATGCCTGTGAATATATAAACAACTTACCTTTCATTTTGTCCGCAACTTTAGGTCCTCCTTCCTTACAACAAATAGACTCTTGTTCATTGTTCATCGTGACACACTGACCACACGTACACCAGTTGGTGTTCCCCGTTCTAGTTTCACTTTCAGCAGCCTGAGTAGCTTCAGTAGGAGATGTGTCACTGTCATTGTCTGACAGCTCTGTGTCAGACTCAGAACTCGTACTAGATATATCTGATTCACTGAAAACAGGCTCGAACATGTATGGTTGAAGTATGTTTTTTCTTCCCACAGTCTCTGAGGCATCTTCCTCACATGAAGACACATCTGATGACGACGACATTTGCCGTGTTTATGCTCTGTCTGTACGCACGTCCTCTTGGCCTGTGACACACTTCCACATATGTGACGTCACAGTTATTTAGGACTCACTGCACTGATTAATACGCAGTGGCATTTAATTCTAAATCAGCCTATTTTCCCGACTTCAGGAAAGACTAGGCACAGAAAATGTTTAGGTATATTATTAGCAACCACTGCAGCCCGTTTAAGCCATTTGTTGACTATTCCTTTAAAGCAAAAATGGTCTAGGCCTTAAAAGGGACTTTGTAACCTGGGGCCCTTAATTTCGGCAACTTTCTGACCTGAGGGGGAATCTTCTGGCATTGGCATAGGCACTGGCCTACACTATGGATCATTTAGTGGCGGGGCACTGCCATAGGCCACAGTGCTATATAACAACATTTTTGGATGCTATTCAAAAACTAATTTTATAACTACTATCAATTTAGAGTGTTTCCTTTTAATTCAACTGCAGCTGAAAGGCACTTATACTATGTTGCATATTAAGTCATACCAATTGGTTTACTCAATGGCTCATTTGCTAGAATAACAAAGCAAGGAATTGGCAAGGACAATGACTCATACAGATTCCTCCATAGACCGTAGCCAGGGCCTATGTTAGTGCATTAGGATAAACAGACCTGGACAATCCTGGACATTCGCCATTACAGGTATATCAGCCTATAGGGGAGGTTCTCCCAGCAAGGGGAGATCTTCCCTTACTTAAGCCTGCCCCTTGGTCGGTGCCCTGCCCTTATCTTTACAGAGATAAGGGCCGCCGGGAGAGATAAGGGCCGCCACCGGTCCGCCCCTTCAAGGGTGAATCTCCCAGTGCAGTATCTTTTCAAGGTGTGGTGGTAAGGGAGGGGGGAGGGGGGAGGGGAGTCCACATATAAATGTACCTTATTTACGCTATATTTTGACATTTAAATCCTTATACCTCGAGAAATACAAGAATGTTATACAAGCCCATTCACATACAACTAGTAACTATGTTGTGTACCTATAGATAGGTTAATCATTTTCAGCAAATTATGGTAAGATGTCAGCAAATTGGAATTTCTAATTGTACCAAAAATCAATGTATAACAACCGAAAATCAAGGGAAGAAACCACCTCACCCTATTTTCTTCAAGGTATGAAAGGCAGGATTTTCCCAACCTGATAAAAATGAGATTAATGCATGAGAGAAAAAACAGGTCCCATGTGCTTCAATCAGTGCCCTGCTAAAGCTGTATGAGACCACAATCCACATCGATTCAGAGAAAAAAGAATCAGCACAAAATGGGTAGGCCTAAGTACAATAGTACTGTTTATACTGCACACAACCCCTGGTCTGAGACTGTGATGAATCTAACAGTCCCAGGTACAGGAATGAGGCGCATGGTGGAAGCTGCATCACTACATAATCAAAACACAGAGCTGCTGCCAGTGTATCTAACGTGATATTCCTATAGGGAGATATCTGGTGGGTGTTTTTATATCTGGTTTGCATGAATGTGTATGCATCAGCACAGAACAATTCTTTTCCTTAGATCTGAAGTAATTCTTCACCCTATGCATGCATCCTCTCTATATAGGTCAAGAATGCTTGTGCTAAATCAAAGGTTGTACATGAACTATGGACACTGATGTACCCGAATACTTAGTGACCATTGGCAGGAGCCATCAGGTCAACCTATGAGGTTATATATGGAAGAACCACAGGGAAAAAGGGTTCCTTCATGGCCTGCTATCCTGTTGGGGTATAATATACATGCCTGAAATTTGCATTTGATTTTTACTATTTCTCCCTAGGAAACAGGAGATGGAGATGCTGGGACAAGAACTCCCAGAGATGCTGAATCAAATGTAACCAAAGCATTTTTTTTTAGATTTTTAATTTAAAAAAAAAATTTAACCGATCATAACATACACTTATGTGTTGTTGTGGTCTTTCGGGTTAATTTTCGCGGGGGTAATCCTTCCAGTGAATACATATACATCATGATTTATCCTTCTCTTTAACACATTTAGTTAACCTTCCAGCTTCCACCCACTTTTTGCTGCTGAAGTTACAGTCTATTAGCATTATTTACAAACAACTGGTGAAGTATATACAAATGTATGAGGCGGTAATAAAAATAAAGTGTTTAAGGATTAAACTGCCAGTATCAAATACCAAGTAGGGCTATACGTTATTTGGGACATAGGGTATTGGAAAAGGTGGAATCAGGTCGGGAGAGTTCTGGCAGGTAGAATTCAAAGAGGGGGAATTTCCTAGAACATAACAGTCCCCAGTGCTTTAATGGTCTACTCTCTCTTCCCAATACCAGCTGCCCTCTGCTCAGACCTCTTTAGCTGTTACCATGTCATAAAATCCCTTACTGAGCCGATACTACATCATCTCCATCTCTCCTACCTCTGAGTTCCTCCACTACAGATCCCTTCACATTAACCCTTAGTCTTTCATCCTTCCACCTCAGCAACTAACTGTTCCAACAGCCTATCCATGAGAGGGTAGTAAAACGTCAAAGTACCACATACAGCGTCCATGAGGAGGGGTCCTAAGAGGGACATCATGACCTTCTACAAAGACCCTCTCCAAGCTGAGCTTGTGTACAGTCCATACTCCTACTAGGCTTCATACCTATGTCTCATCTAATGACTTGCTACATTGCATGCAAATCTTGTTAGTTTTTTTGTGAGATATTTAAGCATGAGCTTTCATACTTAACATTACTAATATTTAAAAGCTGACCTTATGTGTCTGTTATTTGCCTGCAGTTTTTAGATGGCCGAGGAATGACACTCAGGAACCATGTTAATAGGTAAAGTACAGGACTTTATATTTCATGGGTTGTCCAGGCTACTAACAAATGCTTTATATATACATGTAGGTAGAATTCACAGATGACAAATAAAATGGTTCATAAAGGGAAATTACTATATATTGGGATATGAATGAAGAAGAACTTTCATGAGTTTCATATTTAGCCTCCATGTGGCTTGATCATTTATTTACATCACATCCTTCCCTATCGTCAGCGGCAACACTCGATTCACCAAGATGACACAATGAAGGCTCCACCTCCAGGTTTGATTAACTCAGAACTATGCTGACGCAGGCATGTTCATTTAGAGACCAGATGGCTTTATTGTTATTGCCACTGCTCAATGACGGGCCTGATATGGCTCTGACTACTCTGACAGCTCCTGTGCACCGGCCACTGCTTCTGGGAGGCCTCTAACAACACATGAATGATGTAGCTGTAAACTGTAAATTTCTGAGCTATCTAACTAGAGTGTCATCCATAACCTTTACTTTGGTACCTTTGAACCTCAAGGATATTCTGAACATTGTTTATTTAAAGTTTTGGTATACTCACAACTTTTGTGTTGAAGCCACAACCCTTTCCAGATCCTGCAATGACTATGCAGATTAATTTGCCTCACAGGCAAAGTTTGTCTTTCCAATGTCAAAATGGCCCATTTCAAACAATGTAGTGATAGCTGAAGTTGTTTCAAAGGATATCAGGTAGACGATGTTTACAAACTCTCCAGACTGTCACCCCATGGTTCCTGCTGACTCTCATCAAATTTAGTTCATCCGAAAATGTTATTTTTCTAAATCCCATTTTAATTTGTTCCACACATTGTAACAATATCATAATGAAATGAACCGGGATATCCATACATACTTTCTAAACATTATGGATGTAGATAGGGGGTGCCAAGGCATGTGGCTATAAGTCTATTCAATGTATTTATAATGTGTGTAACTTAATTCAGACACGTCAAAGTCACACCATTGGCTAAATGTCACAATTACAGAGGGAATGATAGTGAAAAAACCTATAGTAAAGCAATATTGGTCTATCTGAACATCCTGAATGATTTGCAAGGATAAATATTTTTGATGGTTTATTATCAAATGTACTAATTCTAAACCAACATGCTGATACCCACACTGTGCGGGGGTATGGTACCATACCTCCTCAGTTAATGTAACTGTGTATGCTCCAACACCTGCTGTATGGATACACCTACTAAAGATGGATTAAACAGTAAATGGTCAGAAAATGTAATCTGCCCTAGGTATGCATTACACTTTACCTTCAACAGCTCAAGAAGAAGGCTTATGGAGAAACCTTACACAGTTTTCAATTAGAATACCAAAAAGGAATACTCATTATTACACGACCTAACATTATTGGTATGATCCAATGTAAGAATAAAGAAGGAAAAACGTACGTCCCGGGGGTGTGGTATGTTTCTGCTTGCCAACTGGCCGTGGGGTACGCTTTTTTCTGCTCTAGACCAATTAGAAGCAAGCACAGTGGTCACGTGATCATAGATCAATGGCGGCAATGTAAACAAACCTCTCGCCGATTTAAGAAGAAAACTTGCCGATTTAAGAAGAAAACTCACTGATTTGAGATACAAACTCGCCCATTTAAGAAGAAAATATGGTAGGGTGGGTAGAAAATTGTCTTCTTGTCTTGTAATAAAGCTTGTATTGCATGATAGGGTCACGCATGGGGCGCACCAGCCCTCGGTGCATCTGCTTTATAAAGGCAGATGCACCTCGGGCTATATATAACCTTGTCAGTATATAAATTATTGTAAGCTCATATTCATAGTTGACAAATAAGCAGACATCTACTCTTACAGTTACTGGACAATATTTTAATCCTAACTCAAACATTGAATCTGAAAATGCTGACAGTGTCAATATGTCATGGGTCTCAAAGAAATTGTATTTTGCAGAGGTATGAAATATGCTATGGAGGGGCAGAGTATGGTTCTGCCTATGTGTTGACCAGGATCTAAAGTATATAGACACGGTGGTTGGGTCATCCTGAGAATACTGCAGACTAACACTATGTCATCTCCACTGATGAAGAACATAAAGGATCAAAAAGGCTGGGGATAGAATCCTGGAATGTTTAAAGGATGAGAGAGTTGACATTAGGGTTGGTAGTGACCTGTCAGAGGGGAAGCAGTAAGCACTATGCTCATTCACAGATACCAGCATGAGTGATGATGTGAGAGTAGTGCCATACTATGCAACACTTTGAGGTAAAGGGAATGTCTGCAGGGGGCATTGAATACAGATAAAAGGTCGGCATGAGGGGATAGGGGAGATTCGAAGCAATACAGGATCACTACTGCCTTATACTGCACCTGGTCCTAGGCGCAGGAGGCTTTACAGGCCCTGACACCAGGGCTACTAACAAAGAGACTGCCTTCTTCTTGAAAGGTGCCACACATACATGCTGATCCTAGATACTGTTACTTAAGCTGAATCCTGACATGAGAAAAACGGCACTGCTAACCAGAAATGCAGGAAATTGGAAAAGTGTGGGTTCCAGTGCAAGCTCTCATGAAACCCTTGTCATATAGGAGGTCTCTTCAACTCTTTTTCATGCAGCAATTCTCCATCTACCTACCACATGGCATCAAGGCATAAATCAATTACATGTTGCCTCTTGATGTTGCACCTACAAAGCACAAGTTTCTCTCCCTAACCCATTTTTATGTGCAGCATCTTTTCACAATATCCCAAAGAGGAGATTAGGGCTGACTTGAAGGCAGGACCAAAGTAATACTACGGGGAAAGGAAATCTTATTTTGAGAGGAGAACTCCTATAAAATCTCCCATTCATGATGCCCTTTGCATTAAAGGAGATCTCTGTACTGTGATAAATAGAGTAGAGACCCTATGATCCTAACCACCCGGTTGTGTACATCATTTTGTCACGAGATCTGAGGTGGCAACGGTAATTGCCGTAGTCTCTGTTTGTTTACTTCAAGAAGCATAGTGCTAGTTAAAGGGTTCTCCCCATAGTGCAATGAAGCCGCTGGCCTGCCGGCGTCATTTTCATTGCTGCCGGTGTCAAATCACCCTGGAATCACTGTCGGTGTCGTTTTAGCTATCTGTAGGTTTTTGAACTTTGACAATCCATCATTACAACAGAAGTTATTTACTTTTTAGTACATTTTATCCCCCAAAGAAATTACTAATAACATAACCGTCCTGTACAGTTCAATGACCTAGAATGAGCCTAGTTCATAAAAGTAAAAACAAGTGAATAAATGGATGGAATAGGATGTACACACACACAGATTCTATGTTAAGGGCCGGGAACACATACTAATTTTAGGCCTGGCAGGGACACCATAAAAAGTATTTAAAGTCAAATTTTACAGGTATTTTCCAGACTCCTAGCCCTGTATCACCTACGGCTACCCCTTGTTAGTAGAGTGTACAGTCCCAATTATTCTTAATATATACCTAACCGAAACCCAGTTTAGCTAAAATCTACTTGTAGACATTGCTTAGGAAGAAAATACACATTCAGTTAAGTCTAGATATTGTAACCAATTAATGTTGTATCAGTTTACTCAGCAGCTTGACCCTCAGACATTGGCTGAATGAGAAATATGCTGATGCAAGCAACAATTTTCATGAGGAAACTAGATTGTGTTATTGCCATTATCATTGGTCCATAAAAGAAGAAGTAAAATATATTGCTTTTATGAATCCAGCAGGTGCCTTGTTACTATTGCTGCTTCAGAGCCTAACAATTAGATGTAAATAGACTGACACTGAGCAAACAGGACCTATAAATATGACAAACATGTTTTGGAGTGGGAATGCTTAACAAGACTATCATTGAGACATAAAAATCGTCCGGTCTTGGCAAAATCTCAGCTCGCCTTTTTAAGGACACCCTGAATCACCTGGGGGGGAGGGGGCTGCATGATTATTGTCAACTTTTGATTCTTACCTTCCCATAACATAAGGAAATTGATATATGATATATGTTCTAGACTAAATGAGTTTACTTAGTCTGGGATAGACCCCATTCCCTCCAGCTCTGATTTATTCTCAGATTTGCTGATGCAAGCAATAATGTTAATGAGGAAACCAGATGGCTTCATTGCTATTGCCATCCGTGCACAAATACACAGGTAAAACACATCTCCAACATTGTCCTAGCAGGATTAATTACTGCCAGAACTTCTCATTAGTCCCGGCTGTTTTGTTGGAATATGACAGTTTTCAAGAAAGCCTGCTGCAGCTCACATTCCCCTGTTTTAAACCTGGTTGTATCTTCCCAAAACATTTCATTGATTTTTTCGTTTTGCTTTTTTGCCAGTTCATACCAAATGTTTCAAAGCTCATAAATACTCACAGTACCAGTAAGAATATTCTTGATATCATGATTTACTACGTAGGAGTACCATTCTACATATAGAGTACCATTCCACATATGAAAAGGGAAGCATAATTTCAGTGATACAATTTACAGTTTTAAAGCCTTCAACAAATTAACCCTTCAAAGGATTCTTTTCACAGTAACTTGGCCGAAATCATGTATATGTTGGGACCTGTCTCTGGATCACCTGTAATAGATCATCACACAGCTCAGTGATAACTTGTGTTAATCTGATGACACTGAGCAATACTCTCCACTTAGTTTAATGCCACAAGCCTTATGATAGCTGACTAAAGGAGTTAATTTCCCTCAGGTCTAGTTAGGTTGTATAATAAACCCGACTGAATGTGCTCTAGGGTGTTAGCGGTTATCATTTTATGAGGACTTGCTTGCTACTATTGATATCAGAGCTGTCTAGGCATGGCTCATGGGGCATGCTTGGGACATCTTGAGGCTGTACGCACCATTTGAGACATCTTGAAATGAAAGACCTTGGGCTTTTTAGCAGTTTCTAATTCATGCCTTCATTTGCTAAGAGTCTGCCTTGTATTGTCTGCATTTCAACTTTTAGACTTTAGCCTTTTGATGAAAACCTCATTAGAATGAGGGTATTGTAAATAGCATGTTATCTGCTGTTTCTGGCTGACTCCAAGGGTGACTGGGTATAAATGACACTGAGTGATTGAGTAGTGGTCAGTATTACACCCATGGGTCTGTGTCACCTCTAATTGTCCCTTTGGGGAACCATGTGACAGATGCCCAATGGAGGTCCTGACATCCTGTCAACATTACCCAGTTCAGTTGAGGCTCAGTGAGTAATGGTACACAATACACAGAAAAATGTCCACACCATTGCTCCCTAAAGTGATACCCTTATTGAGAGATTGTTGTTATTTTCATCTCAAGTTAGTTTCCAGATACTCATGAATGCACAGGGATTGAAATCAAGTCAGTAAATATCACTGATTACACCAATCTAATATTGCTTTGCAAACACTCATTTTCCTCTCCTGTCCTCATAGCCCCAGCTCCTTATGGGATAACTTGATATGAATGTATTTCATTCATTACTTATATCTCCCATATGTAACCTAATATTTCCTTTTGTTAACATCATCTCCCGTTGTTCATAATGATCCAGCAGTTATATTGCATCCATTGTATCACCAATACAATAACCTACTACAGTCTGTAATTGAAGTATTAGTTTTGCAACACAACAGAAGCCACTTGAGGTAGGGGGAAGTAGACAATGTGTGTGGTGTCAATATCCTAGAGATATTACATACGCTACCTACATAAGGTCCAGTCTCAACAAATACATGTATAGGATTCATGGAGATGTTATTGTGGTGCTGTGAGATAAATATGAAAGGTGCAACAGTAGCTTTTATTCTATTGTTGCAAGGACAAAAGATGTCTCAAATGTCAAGTGGAGAGCCTCACAAACTCATAGATATTGAAATACTGCTGTTTATTTTTAAATGAATTTACGGAAGATGAAGCCAGGTAGACTACAACACTGAGCAGTGTATTCAGAACAAGATGAATAACCTGCCTCTGTATTTTTCTGAACCTCTGTATTTCGCAAATATTTCACTTCAGGTCACGCTTAAGGATATGTTTTGAAAGAGGGCACTTCTGGTTGAGGTGAACAACTAGTTCTCCAAGCTGTGCACTTGCATAGGTTCCCGATGTGTCTATAGTAGTGTTTAAAGTAGCTGCAGACAATTCAGCTGCATGTGGTATTATCAACATAAACCCTAGTCTCTATTCAACCTGACACCTGAAATATGCATATTCTACAACCTTTGTCCTATTTAGCATGTTCAACATGTTTCATGTTCAAATTAATTCTCTTAAAAGTTATTAGTTCATGAATGTACGACGGTAGTAGTAGTACAGAATGTGATAGTTTAGCCACAGCTACATGTGTGTAGAGAATGTGTTGACGCCTGGTGCTGTGTTTGTGGGACGTGTGTTACCTTAGTTACCAGTCACCTCTCACTTACACTGTCCATGTTTACTTGAGACAAATACAATCTGCAGAAATCTGTAAATAGAGGACAACACAACACAAGCTGCAACCAAGCAATTATCGATTGATGAATAAACATCAAATAGGAATTGATAATTGATGGCAATGACAGAGAATATCTATTAAGCTCATGTTTAAAGAGACTAGGTTGCTACACAAAAAGGATAACAGTACGTTTGGGAGTTGACACAGAACAGATACTATCTAAATGTAACAGATTAATATGATGACAGCTAGACAGCAATATTCAAGCTCCCCAAAATACCAACATCAGAGTATTTACTTACCGGTCTTTTATGAAGAGGCAGCTACAAAACCATCATTTAAGTTCCTATCTTTATAGGTCCATCAAACCTTTTTAGCATAGTGAGAGCATGATGGTTGATGAGGTACCTTATAACGTCTTGCCATAAAACCTGTGGAACACCCTTCAGTGACATCTGGCTGGCATCGGGTAAAGACCATCTTGGTATAATGGAGCTGGGAGGCATTCTGTTTGAAGTAGACATGAGTGCTCTAAGAATAGAATACCATAATGGGATTAAAGCTTGGGTATTTCTTTATACATTTTTTTCCAAGGACAAGCTGATTCCGGGAGAATCATTGCACTCTAAACGATCCTCCCTTGTTGATTTAGTATTGACTACTCAATGTGATGCATGCTCCACTTTTTCACCTCTCTTTGTACAGCATACATACAATTTGATTGACTGTTACTTTGCTTCTAACTAAATTCAACACAATATCATTCAAAAACAGGCTGTAAACAATGCCAAATATAACATACTCAATTACTGCTGAACGTGTCACTAGCAACATTCACCATTCTTGAGAGTCTCCCAAGTCTGTGTTTGGTATACAGCTTGTGCGTTTCCCGGAAAATATGTTCTTTTTACAATTCATCAAGTTGTAACTCTCGGCAGACCAAATATTCACTCATTATATTAGTGAGGATATTTTATTGACATAATCTTTTATCCCAAACTAAAACTGACCAAATAATCTCATCCTTCTAAATCCAGTTATAATCTGAATAATCATAAATACAAGAAGCATGCCTCTCTGTGCACATATATCTGTCATGTTCTTCTTGGCTCAGAATGTTGTTGGATCCCTTTCCCTCATCTTACTGTCACTATAGAGTAACCATCATTAACCCCCTGTAATGCATCAGTAACTACTAGTCAGCCTCAAAAGGCACTTAACTATCATTATGCTGTTCCAAATAGAATTACACTAGGTTTAAGATATATTAATTTGGCACCAACATTTTCCGTACACACTCTTACTCTCTCTGCCTCCATCTGTCTCAGAGGACAGACACGTAATACATGCCGAACATTGTAACATCTGTTTAGCAAGGGTCATATTATAGATACTTGTGGATCATCCTAGGTTTAGGCCCATTCAGTATTGAAGATTCTGAGGCAGAGTTCTAGATGCATTGTAAATGAGAACCTGCCATAATGCCTGCAGGCTTAGGCTGGTCAGGGACTGGGACAGGGGAGGGTGATAACTAAGTCTACAGTGTAAGTCAATTAAAAGGTTGTGATCAAATGCTGTTGCATCTAATGCCTTAAAGAAATGGCTTCTGATGTAAGAAGGGTTATTAGCACATCTAAGCAACATATAAAAAGAAAAAAATAATTAAATGGCAAAAGCCAGCAAATGTTAATCTTATATGTAAGGCGCTGTATATTCAAATTACCAAGAATATCCATATTTTATTGTACAATTTGATTCAATGATAGCTTTGCATAACTCATTCTCAGAAGCTAAATGCTGGTAATGAGATCAGGTGACCATGTCCTTTTCTCATAATGTATCATTGAAAAATCACTGTCTGATAATAATCTTGTAAATGATCTTCTTGAGTAATTGCCCACAGCTTACAATGTAAGATATTAGATTTCACTTTCCCTTCTGCAGTGAAACTGACTTATTTCACTGTCAGGCAGTCTCCATTATGGATAGGAAGTGTCCAAGGCCAACTCATTAAAATCCAGGTAATGGCATTTTCCTTAGTTGCTGGGTTTCATATTACTGCAATCAGCCAAACTCTATAACAAAGATGGTGTCTACAGACTATTTAGTGAGTACTGACGCATGATCTTTCCATGACCCCTTTTCATCTTTCCTGGTGGAATGACTTCACAGCTGTGAGTATATCATCCAAAGCATATTGACACATAATGTGAGAGAAGGCAGAAGTTTGGTCGAAGGTATATAGAATTAGGAATAGGCAATATATTACCAGGCATGTTAGTACACGCTCAGCTATTGTCTCACTGTATATTCCGGTTCTTTGTATTAGGAGATGGAAGGTGCACAGTGGATAAGAGAGTATTCAGAGCAGTTGTGGGCAAACAAATTCAACAATTGTCAAAGTTTGCTGAACGGTGCTGAATTGGCCAAACAGCTGTAGCCTGAGGATGATTGATGCAGGCAGAATATGGTGAGTGATAATAGGGGCTTTTACCACCTAATTGATTGCAGCATACTACTGACACAAGGTCACCCTTATGATCCATCCCTTTCCCACATAACTTACTTGTATAGGCTGTGGTGGCTTTAAGTCAGGACAACTTCAGGGAGATTTTTCTCTCCTCAATAAGGGACTCGCTCATAAATAAGTAACAAACCTTATATTCGCTCCTCTGAGGTGAAAAAAGCAATGCTTTCTCTTTTTTTAAATACAAAATGATGCACATGATTGTGTACTGTTCACAAAGTCTATCACAGTCACTAAAACCATGAACAACATTACAGTCAGAGGATTCCAAGGACAGGATATTATTTTCAATAGATATACAATTTCAAGTTTATCTATCCCCCGGACATATATCCCCTAGTAATTTGACACCCTTGGTTATCTACCACTCAGCTTTTAGGACATCCATCATCTATATTTTCAATGCTTTGGCTGTGCTTAAAAAAAGCGCAATGTTCTGGTTTTCTAATCCCCAAAAAACAATTCAGGCATTTTCACCCCAATGTCACACCTATTCAATCGCTTTACTAAAAATGTCCTTAGCATAAAACATATATAAACTGGAGGCACAATGCAGGTAATGGACAAGTGCGGTCACGAAACACAGATCCTTTACTTCACACACTGTAGTCCCAGCTTACATTAGGGCATTAGTGTGGAATCAATAGAACAGAGTAAAACTGGTTCAACAGGGCAACTGATGCCATATCAGACCACAATCTACACTCGGTCAGAGCAAAAACAAATCAGAATATTATTGGTAAGTAATGTGTATACTGCCCACACTGTACTGTACTGAGAATGGGATGAATGTGATACAGCAAAAACAGTCCAAGATGCAGGAATGAGGTTGCATCTACACAAAATAAACATACAGAGTAATCCCTGTGTCAATGCTTTTGATGGATACTTTTGATTTAGGGAGAGATGGAAGGGGTATATTTGCATCTGTTTTGCATGAGTATGATTGCAGTGATACATTTTCAGAATGTTACCATAGGGAGATATTGGGTGGATGCCCTGTGTTTAGGGGCCAGAATTGTGGTTTGTAACATCCCTATGAAAATTCATGTTTATGTGTGTTGGTCAACATGGATACCTTTGTCATAAATGCTCACCATTTATCTTATTCTAATCATGGTGTTCATTGTTTGTCACACTCTTTACTTATGAATACTTAATTATTTTTTCAGGATGACTACCAGACTACTTCACTAGGTATATTATTGTAATACACTGCCGTTACAATGGGAAGTGTTGTGAGCCAATTTATTCGTTCATTGGGCCTCATCCTCAAGGCATCACTTTTTGTAGTCCGCTAAACTTTAAACGGGTTACTTAAGGTGCACCTAATGAAGTAGGTGGAAGGATGAATGTAAAGGTTGTCAACTGGCAGCTGGTGGGGACTCAGTTAGTTTTGAATAAATGTGAAAATGATCCAGTAAAATACCTGGAACACAAGTTTTGAACTGCTTTAATGATCCTTTAGGAATCTATGGGTACATACAGTACTGCCAGGCACAGTGTGTGAGAAGCACTTCCTAATCCCATTCAGAACCGTCACACTTAATTTTATACAAGCAGGTGCTGCTTTTATCTTCAGAAACTTACATACCATGTTCATCAAGATATATGGTGTTTACGATGGTGTAGCCACAGTAACTGGGTGAATACCATCACCTTTATCATCACCAATGTCCAATTTAGTATCATTTGTTGCTGAAACTCCTTTATGATGGGATAGTCTTTAGCAACCAGAACCACTGTTAAGTCCCTTTTAAGAGCCAACAAGTAACAAAAATAAATGTAAAGAAAGTGTGTATTGAGTAGCAAGGCAGAACATCTTCCAAGCATTTTAGCAGTGATTAGGTTTAGAGCAGCAAGTTGGTCTTAATGTGTACAGGTTTTCTATCCATATAGATGGTCTTCATAGACAACAGTAGCCTGTAAAGCATGATTGAACATTAAATAGGGCCTCTATAAAAGCTCGATACAACAGTGTTAGCAAATATATACAGCAGATTGTAATCCACTTTCTAGCTCATTAAAACTGCTGTACTACACTGACTCATGAGGACCAGTGTAGTAGGTGGTATAGTCCTGCTGTTAACTTCACTCACACCGATACTACACACTCACCTAACTTATTTTTATGTACACAAGTCTATAAAGGCCAATTTTCATGTGCTAGAAGTTTTAGTATTGATGAAACTTGGTTATAGAAACCATTATCAACACGGTATGAAATATGGCTTGCAAAGTGTGATTAGTGTCACATTTACTTAGATATAAAAAGTTAGTTCCCTAAAACAATAACAATTTATCAGAAAAAAGAGTAGTAGACATGATATTGTATCCCCAATTTTACTCCTCAAATGGCTTCTTATCCCTTGTGTGCCTACTTGTGTGTAAAGTATTGGTTGACCCCTGTTGCTGTGTTTGTTGAACGTGTGTTACCTTGGTTACCAGTCATCTCTCACTGACACTAATTCTGGATACCTTACTCATAGTTCTGTTTACACACACCAGTCCTACACACACCAGTGCACCGATGTGCTGTTTGCCATGCATCAATTGATGAATTATATGACATGAACCCGTCTCTAAAATATATTTAAATATATTTGGTGAAGCTTAATGTATCTCACATAATTATGTACGGCTTTGGAATTTATTTGCAGAAATTATATTAATCCAATAAGCTGCACTGTACTTGCAAATCTCTTATATGATTACAAAGTGCAGAACCTAATACTTTCCACATATCCTGTGCAGGTTCTGAATCATTCAAATGGTCATGTTACTGGTGAATCCTTAATAACACTTTACATTGAAACAGGTCCAGCACACAGAGTACTTGAAGTGAAGGAGCATCAATGTTGATTAGGATATGAATGGGGATCTTACCATACCCTCCCCCCTGACTAACAAGTAATTCAGGATAGAATTATTTCTCATGAAAAGTTCCATGAAATCATTTTAGACATGTTCTTCCCAAGTGCTGAAACATGATGTATCAAAGTATCAAATGACATTTGCTGAGATAGAATGTGCCCATTGATGTGGTCTGAGTTGAATAGAGAGTCAACATAGGAACCAATCCTGCTCAATATTCCTAGGTGGGCACCATTAAGCTGTATGCTGAATGAGAGAGCCTGTCACTGGGGATGTCTAAAATCTTGTTAACAAGGTGAAACCCAAGGGGACTGGTGGGCTGGTACATGGAGATGCACTCTGGTCTAGTCTCCTCACATCTTGTCTCGGTTAGATGTCCAGGGATTAGGTAGTGTTTGTGCTATATTGTACTGTCCACAACTGTCTCTACCAAATTGTATAGCCGTATTGGTTGTTACTTCCAAACCACCAAGCCTAGTGTTAAATAACAAAAACTTTTACAAGGTAGGCCATCAGGTATCAGGAATTATCCTCTTACGTGTACTGTGTTATATACAGATATGCTGCAATGAAGAAAGTTGACATCTCTTGATAAGCATTATGGGATTTGCCACAAAAAAAAAGATAATTCAATGGACTATGTGTAATATCAGACTTGTCTAATTATTTCAATTATCAAAGAGATGCTGGCTGGAAATTAGGGGTGGCAATACTGAACTTGGAATATTATAATAATTCAAACAGGTTTGCTATCCGAAAGTTTTAACCGAGTAAAGTGCAATTGCAATAATGTATATGTCATCCAAATTGTTACCTGACTCCCATCTAGCATTTAGCTTTTGGCAATTCTGCATTTGTAGGAAATGGGTCATCTTAAGAAAATACATTATAAACACAAATACATGAAAACTAGTCCAACTTTGACGGGTTATTCATGAAAACATATCTACTGTGCTGTATAGACTTTATAACCCAGCGTTGAAATGGCACTTACAGCAGCTGAATAAAATAAACCTATATGGCATCAAGTACAAGTAGTCATAATTCATTTCCCTATAAGAGCCTGAGTGGAGAGGTCTCCATACCGTCTACAGGAGTAATATATCTGTTGCCACTATGGCAGAACTGCTAAGAGGTTAATGTTATAAGAGATATAAAAGCCAAAGCACTCCAGGGAAGGAGTGGTACCTTTATTTACAAGCTAGTAATAGTAGTGATGATCTACTCTAATGCCCAGAAGTCAGCGCCTGTCAAATGGTCCCCTGAAACGAGCATGATCTATATATGGTGCAACTTGAGGAGTAGTAGTAAAAAAAAGTTAGAATATGGCTGTCTGATATTTTTTCAGCCACATAGTCTGTACTATCATGATATTAGATTCTTGATTGTATACCCTATAAAGTAAAATACTGTTACTGTGAGACCAGAGATGTCACATAGTAACAGTACAAAACTACAAAGTTTTCAGAAGGTATCTTAGTAGCCCTATTGACACACTAGGTCCCATTGTGTTGCTCTGCTTGCTACATATTTTGGTGCTTTGTAGCAGATGATGAAGGGTGCACAGCGCCATGTTTGAGTATTCAGGACAGTTGTGACTGAACCAATTTCACAAGGTTTGTCTCCACAGTGGTATATTGGAAAGATGCTTCCAGGGGGAACCACCAGACAGTGTGTGGCATTATGGATGAGTGTGGCAGGTGATGAGAGATATTACACGGATTTAACTGCTAATGGTTTGCTAGTGTTTAAATACAACCTCTGTCACTCATAGCTCCTCACAAAAATGCATATAAAGGATTGTCATGCCCATTTAAGGAGACAAGTATAGGATCTCTGATGCCTTACACATTTCTATCATTTTAGGTAATTCTCAATTAAACAACAACCATGGTAAAGAACAAACCATCAGTCACAGTCCATCCTGAGGTAATAGGGCACTACTGTTGATGTACCTTATGTATAAATGCCCTCGCTCTCTACTTTCACATTATAGAATAACCCATGACTGAAAAGCATAATCTAGAACGATGTAAAGTGATTGCAAAGTTGCCATCTCTTAAAGCACAGTTGTATGAAGTAATAATTAGATGATGGTATATTGAATGATCTAACATATGTATCAACCTAATAAACCAGAATGCCCTTCCTTCTTACAGGACCTGTTCTTCTCCAACCTGAATACTACCATCTTCAGTACATCCTGTGTATTGTATCCGTGACTCTTTTGTTAGGAAACACATTGTCAGAATATTCCCTGCAAAGTCTCTGGTTGCGTGACTCCACAAAGGAAGATCAGATCAGGATTGTTAATTCTGCTCACAGCAGTATGAGCTGGATGTAAAGTGAATACATTGGCCGTGGTCAGCAGGTTGAAAGTAACTGTGTCTTCATTGTAATTATTATATATAGCACCTTCACTGGTTGATATTTTATTGTCCTCATTATACGAAAGTTGAAGTGAAGTAGTTTATATTCACTGGTGAATACAAGAGTGGACTTTTTCACCCCTTACTTCAGAATGGAAGCATTGCTTGCTCTTCCAAAGCGAAGCCAATTGTTACGAGCCAATTTACCGAAAAGTGCTGTCGCTTTCCTGTCATAAAGATCACGTTTCCACTTACGATGGTCCACCCTGGAATCCTCCCTACAAGTGAACGTCCTGCTAGTAACTGCCGATCCACTTTGATCTTTTGCTTAATCCTGAATCCTTTTGCTTTGGAATCAGACACATTTTCTTAGCACCTAAACAGTTAGGTTAAAATGTTTAGTATCTTAACAGTCTGAAGAGGAGGTGTTTAGGATGTAAACATAATAGTGTTTAGATCCTGATAAATGGAGTACATCCCAGAGGGCAGCACTGTGGCTGACTGTAGTTTCTAGAACCACTCAAACATTACTGTTGTGCTAAAAGAAAGTGCTTTAAATTATCGGAGTAAATCAACTAAAGACAAATGCTAGTGGCTGGGAGGTTCTGATAATATATATCACGGTGCTAACCTATATGGTATGGCCAAAGGTCAAACCAAAGGTGCCTTAACAATGAATGATTGGGAAAACAATATGTTTTCACATTGTTTTTTAATAACTAATCTCCTTCTACTAATTTATTTTATACATTTTGCAGGTGTGTAGAGGGGATCTTACTGAACATTTTAGAAGATAAGAAAACCGGGGAAAAGTTATAAATTTATCTAAAATATTTCTATTTCCTTAATTGTTGGATCCAATGAGCCCTCAGACATCTAATGAAGACGATAAAAAAATAGGTTTGTGTTGCTAACAACAAACCAATAAAACCATTGAATTCCTTGGGTCCATATTAGGGCGGGGGGTAGGTATGAATATAATCAACCTCAGGACCCTAGAAATGTGTGTTGCTAGGCAGATAAACAATTAGAATATCTATTGCTAGGCAAGCAGCTGTATTAGCAACAAACCAATAGAACCGTTGAATTCCTTGAGTCAATGTTAGAGGGGGTAGGTATAATTATGATTAACCTCAGGAACTATCAAAGGTTGATTTAAATTATTGTTACCGGATAGCATAAATTTGTGTTGTGACTCCTTCATCCAATATGGCAGCGCAATCCAAGATGGTGGCACACATTCTGACTTCTGGAAAAGTGCAAACATAATATGGTGGTGCCTTGCGGCACCCCCAGGTGGCTACCCCACCACTTCGGCATAAAAAACTTGGAGCTTGAAGAGAAAAATTATATCCAATATGGCTGTTGCCGAGCTCAATGCAAATGGCATTGATTTTCCTGGTATTCAATATAGATCAATACCAATCTGGATATCATATTCATGTTGGACATTCAACACTTTTCTAATGCTGTATATCACATTTAGGTTAGGGGTTTGATTTTCACGATAGATGCATAGATATTAGTATTTCTTCATGGTACATGCCATTCACTGCCATATATGCTTTGTCTACAAATGAATATGCCTTTCCAATTTTGTAGATGTGTTCCACTGCCCAGTTTCTATCTCTTGCCCCACCCTACCAGGGCCGAGATTTTAATGTGTAAATTGCGCGCTACAGCATAGTACTGTAATAAAGTCACCATAATCAGATCAGCATTGTGGCTCATAGGATTGGCCCAAAGTCTAGGTGTGCCTCTTACGCAACGCTTTACGGTTTTTGTTATACATTGAAATGTTTCTGAATTTGCAAAATTTAGTCGTGACCAAACCTTGCCCCTTATTTAAAGTTTTTTAACAATTTGATGGTTTATAACGAACATTTACAAACCAAAAAAGTTTCAATGTATAACAAATTCATGGATCCTGTTTCTGGGAATACCAACGATATATACCAAGCACTTACACCCTATGGCCACTGACTCATGTATCGGATAGGGGCTAATTGTCAGTTCACATGTTAACTGTGAGATTTGGCAACTTTGTTGAGGCTTGGCTATGACCAAATTCGGCAACTTTAGTCAGGTTTCGGCATTTTGCATTTGGCATGACCAAAGTTGGCCAAATGTGGCAAAAGATGACAACAATTTGCTGGGTGCCTGTTGCCTACTGGCTACCTGGCCCTGTCGCTGCTTTGCCAGCTGTACACTATCTCTCTCTCTCTATCTCTCTCTCTCTCTCTCTCCTTCACTTCTCCTTTACTTTCATTTCTCTCCGCCCCCAAGGATGTTTCTCATAAACCCACTTATGATTTCCATGCAAGCTGGTCAACCAATATCCCTACAGATCTCTCTATTAACCTGCCTCTCATATCCCTACAACCATGTCTACCTGAATACCTGTCCACTGGCCTAGTTGCATCTCTGTACCTCCTGAACACATCTCTCAACAATATATCTTTGTCATTCTTCTTTCTGACCGCCGGCAGTCCCCCGTGTCTCTACATCTTCTAGTCTGCCTAGCTCTCAGACTACAAAGCCTTCCCAGCTAACAGAAAAACGTTATTTAACGTCAAAATAACGTTGTAAAACCTTGTATAACGTTATTGCATAGTAAGGAGCCTTTGAGAAACGTTAAATAACATTAAATTACGTTATAAACTGTTGTATAACGTTTACTGGGTTTACTTTCATTCCCTCCTAAATCTGCACCAAGGGAAGGCCTGCCTGGGAGGCTCACATCATTCATTGTCAGGCCCCAATACCTACAGGGATAGACACAGGTCTATCCAGCTCTGAGACCCCCTCACTCAATTCTTGCGACACAAGGGAGATCTTACTCAATGTCTTGTTGCAAACCTGCAACTGAACTGTATGGACCTTCAAAGCTAAAAGACATAAACGATATTATTAAAAGAACAGTACAGTGTCATAATAAAAACAATTACAATGCTAAGTCTCTATGCTCAAAAGGAAAGAGAAAATCCCTGTGACACTTTCAAGACTACTGGTATATATTGACCCCCTCTACACAGACCAGAGTTTTGACTGAAGAACGGTTCAGCTGCAGTAGATTGGAAATAATATATTCATCATACTCCTCCACCGAACATGGCCATAGTGAATGGTGTCCCTATAGAGCACTCAACCAACCTCTCATTTCCCCATCCTCTTTTCAATAGTAGAGGTTTTTGATGGTAACCACTAGGGACCTTACCTTTCCATGAACCTGTTCATAATGTAGAGGTAGGTATTGCTAATAACTGCACACCTTTTTTCTAGTGGATAGTCTTACCAAAAATAAAGGAATAACTAATGCCAAGGGTATACAGCAGAAGGAAGGCTACTTTGTTAGAACTGGATGTCAATGTGGCTTCCGCATACCCCTCCAAGACCGTTAGTTTAGTTTCTCCATTAGGAAAATATAACACAGATCAAAGGACAGAGAAGAAAGTATAACCTTAGGTTCAGGGGTGAAAAGGTGATTTCCAACTGAAAAGAATCTTGGCAGACAGTTATTTGATTTGCTGCTTTGTAAAGGACAACTTTGCACTTCATGATTAGATTACCCACTTTTCCACTAGTAAGACAATGCAATGTAATCATGAGTGGGTATCCCAGTAAGTGAGTTTCTTACATATTTGTTTGTGTAAATAAGCCATTAATGTGTAACCTTTGCCAAACCATCTGCTGTATTTGATGTGCTTGGTAGTGGGCTAGTAAGGATTGAATTACAAGGACTAATCATGTTGGTCTGAGACTTTGTGAGAAAAACAAAGAGACAGTGGTACCACATGGAGATTCAAGATGTTGTTACTGCAACTAACAGGTGCAATCAGTCACCTACACTGTAAAAATATGCTGTTGAATATAAAGAGGATCAACGTAAAATTAAATGCGATAATGGTGAGGCAGTGTAAAGTCAACCAGTTTTACTTTGAATATTTGTAATCCAGTACGGTGAAAGAAAGTTTGATCATTTACAGTGAACCTAATGTTGGTAAAAATATTCAGTTGTATATACAAAGAATCACTGTCAAATTTTGCAGTGAATCGTCTTATATATTTTATTATGGAGTGGCAATGTAAAATTGATAAATTTTATTTTGAATATCAGTAATCCAACACAGTTTATTTTCACAGTGAAACAAAGTTTATTTCACAGTGAAGGTATGTGCAATTGATGTCCAGTTTTACCATTAAAGAGGGAACCCAGAAAAGGAGAATACAGAGTAGTTGACTTTCTGGTCACATTACCCTGACCTGATTATACAAACCAGCTTACCACATGCACCAGGAATAATCACATTACCATTCACCTACTCGGGTACTATTATTAACTGAAATTGAACGCTGCAAAAGAGGGTTTCAGATTGCAGTTGAAAACAAAGTAGTGCATTTAATTGGAGAAGACACTCTCCACTCTGTTAAGTATCCCTCTCTGAGATTGGTACTTTTGACAAAGGTCATGGGTTAATGCTGTTTAATTATGCAGGTAGGGGTGATAATGAATTACCATTGTCACAAAGTGCCCTACCCCCACTATTTTTACTCAATTATCTTCAGTTCTTGCCTATTTTTTTCTCTAGTAGAAAGTTACCATTATTGTTTAACATTTTCATTTAGTTGTAATTTTTCCCATGACTGTCATTAGACCCAAGTTAACCAATACATATATCTGGTTGATTTAGGAGCAACCACTTGATGATCTCATAACAAAACCTTTGTATGTTTTAGATTATCTAATGGCTATTTTAACTATTAGAGTACCTAGTAGTGTGAGACAATCAATGAGAGGCAAATAGAGAGATGCTCAGCTGGGAAAAGGTTCAGGGGAACCATAAAGTGTGCTTTTCATGTTCATCATTAAGGACACAGGGTTAATTGAATGGTCAGTTTGATCTAGAGGGGACCAGTTCCATTGGCTCACAGGTTATATGTATACAGCTTTTATGGTTATATCTTTTATTACATACATATGGTCATGACTAAATGCATTGAGATTGAAACTTAGAAGTGCTCAAAAACAATAGTTCTACGTTTATGATAAACAAAATAATGGCCTGCAGTACCAATCATCCATATATAACACATTTCACTGCTTGGTCAATCCTAAAACCACAATAGATGGAACATCCAATCGCCTCTGTTAAAAATGCATACATAATTGATTTGAAGGTACAAATTGAACAAACATAACCACTACAAAAGTCATATCATACTAAATTCTTAGGTAATGCTTAATGTACAGTATGGCTTGTTTTTAGAACTACATATTTTTTCAGTTTTACAAAACTGTACAAAATGTCCACATGTACTATTGACTACCCCTGTCCCTCTAGCTTCCAACTGGTTTATTTTCCCCTCACCTAATCAACAGAATCCCTATCTGTCTCCTCAATGTCTCGAGCCCCAATCCCTTCTCAAACACCAAAAGTATTATATGAGGATCCTTTTTCTATGGCCTATTCATACAATGTATTTGACAATACACAGATTATAAGAACAGTAGGGCCCTAGCATAAAAAATGCAATGCATAGCAGCTAGGTATAATACATTACTTGTAATTGTATTATTTTAACCCAATAACACACCTTTTTTTTAAATATTCTGTTTACTTCTTCCGCTGCTTTGAACCATGATTCAAGGTTAATGAATTGGATATGTCTGAAAGCCTTATAGCACAGTACTAAAGGGTTATATGATGGATAGGCAGAAGTCAGAGGTTGAACAGGACCTCAGGCTACAAGCTATACATCTAGAGGTGTGCTGCTGTCAGCTGGCATTCCCTGCGGTGGATAAGGTCCCATTAAATTGCTATTTAGAACTTTGTACAAGAGGCCCAGGGGATATATGACAGAGGCAGAGAAATACACTTATTAATCAAAGTATAGCCACAATGTTCACTATTTGATTGTTACCCTGGTTCATGTTAGCTTTGGTTTTGTAATCTCCTGTAAGTATTTAATCAATGATTGAGGGTATTAGTTATTCATTTTACTTTAATGAGAAAAAATTGACGAGTTTCACAGTTCATTGAACCTTATAACCTGTTTTTATGCCATTGAGAGTCTTCCCTTTTTGAAATTGCCACATGTTTCCAACAAACTTAGCCAGGTTAGTATAACCAAAATTCATCGGTCAGCTTGAAACCCATTTACTATTTCAGTCATGCAGTAGGCAATCCCCATGGGCACTCTGATGCTAACACTAGATCTCCTCAATCTTTCTGAAACTCAGAGGTGGGACATTGTTAGAAATTGTGGCAGTCTAGTTAAAGACAAACATGCCTAAGATTTAAATTGAAAGAGAATGTATTGAATGATTTGGATTAGCAATTTTTCAACAGTTTGAAATATTTAGAAGGTACCGAAAACTTATTGCTTGAGCTTTAATATAATCAGGTACACAACCAACTATACTTCCAACATTGAAATGGATTCATGTTAAATAATAAGATAAACTGCCAATTCAGGTGAGAAAATGGAAGGTATAGAAGATTGTAAAAGGGACAGGCAGGAGTTTAGGAAAATTGATGGCTAGAAGTAGTGTGTTGAGAGAGACAGGTGGGGGAATCTCAGATGCACTGAATTCGTGCATAGTAAATCACATCATCCATGAATGAAAACGTTCTTTGAAATGCAATAACGGTAAAACTAACTGCGTCTTCTCAAAGAAGATGACTTTTTCTGAAAGGAAGACAGAGATTTTGTCTGTTCACATCTATTTCTGGTATATGTCTACCCCCTTTTGCGTTTCTCATTTTAGTCTCCCAACCTCACCAATCTGCGGGATTGCATTGCAACTCTTCCCTACCCCTTGTTCCCTGGTAAACCCTTCACTCTGACCCTCTCTCATTGTCTTTTCTCTCTCACTGCTTAACGGCACAGCATGAGATACCATGCATCATTGTGTAGTGAGCTTGCCTCACCTAGACTTCTTTCTCTCATAATATTTGGTATTTGATCTCATGGCTCTAACATGTATTGACCCCTCAACCGGGCCTGTCTAAACTTCCTTGGGTACATCTAAGCTTTCTCTCTGCCTCCTTCTAGTTTGGTTACGTTAACATATCCTTCACCACAGTAAGTCCTCTTTTTGTCTCTCCTTTAAGACCCGCCTCCTGATGTATATTTTGTTAAATGATTGATTGCGGTCCTTCAGATGTAAAGTCTAAATATAGTGAATACTGAGTAGTTTTATATTCGATTTAACTCTGATTAGGCACTGTGCACGGGTCATTTCTCCATGGCTATAGATACATTGTATTAGGGTAAGAAACCTGCATGATGTGTCAGGGATGAATACACCTCAAAAATATATACTAGTATCTAAATCTGTGTCGCTTTCCATGTCAAGGTACGCCAAGGAAAACAAAATCCCCCTTAATTTCCTTTGAGAATATCTAAAAGTGTTATAATAAGGGCTATACAAGTGAGGGCGCAAACAGATTACATCTGTTTGCTAGCCCTCACTTGTTTGAGAAGATACTGGATTTACTATTTTGGAAGGGGTTGTGTTTGGAAACGCATTAGGCATTTGGAGGTGTGTTTGGGATTTATTTCAAAGTTAGTGAGGAAATTTTTTTACTTGATGACATAGAGGTTATAAATGACAACAAAGGAATTCCTTCTGTTATAATGGAAACCAATGTTATTAATAATTAGAAGGGCAGCAATGACTTGCATGAAGATTGATATATTGAAGAGTTCCTAGACTTTCTAAATGTCTAGTGGAATTCCTAGATTTAGGTTCTAGACCCATTGATGAGTTTAGATACACATGTTGAAGAGTTCCTAAACATGTGGATGAGTTTCCTAGATATGTGGAACAGTTTTCAGATGGGTTTCATGCCTGAGTTGTATCTGAAATTCCCTCTCATAAGGTCCATATTTAAAGGGCTAGTATGAGTGTTGGGGAGCCCCTAAGCGTGGTATGGAGCCCCTAAACGTGTTGTAGAGCCCCCACACATGTTGTAGAGCCCCTAGTCATGTTGTGGAGCCCCTAGGCGTGGTATGGAGCCTCTAGTCATGGTGTGGAGCCCCTAGGCGTGGTATGGAGCCCCTACACGTGTTGTGGAGCTCCTACACATGTTGTGGAGCCCCTAGTCATGTTGTGGAGCCCCTAGGTGTGGTATGGAGCCCCTACATGTGTTGTAGAGCCCCTACACATGTTGTAGAGCCCCTAGTAATGTTGTCGAGCCCCTAGGCGTGGTATGGAGCCCCTAGTCATGTTGTGGAGCCCCAAGGCGTGGTATGGAGCCCCTACACGTGTTGTAGAGCCCCTACACGTGTTGTGGAGCCCTAGGCGTGGTATGGAGCCCCTACATGTGTTGTGGAGCCCCTACTCATGTTGTAGAGCCCCTAGGCGTGTTGTGGAGCCCCTTCACGTGTTGTGGGGCCCCTGATCAAGGTTGTCGAGCCCCTAGGCGTGGTATGGAGCCCCTAGTCATGTTGTGGAGCCCCTAGGCGTGGTATGGAGCCCCTTCACAAGTTGTAGAGCCCCTACACGTGTTGTGGAGCCCTAGGCGTGGTATGGAGCCCCTACACGTGTTGTGGAGCCCCTACTTATGTTGTAGAGCCCCTAGGCGTGTTGTGGAGCCCCTACACGGGTTGTGGGGCCCCTGATCAAGGTTCTGAGTGCTGTGTCCACGTGGCCAAGGCTCCCGCTCCTGGGACTCCGGCGACTCCTGCTCCCGTGGCTCCCGTCTCTGTTACTCCCGCTTGTATTGCTCACGTTCACTGGAAAATATAAGACTTTACAAATAAAATGGCAGAAAAAGAACTTTCACTTCTGAAGAACCATGGCCTCTTATTTAAAGTCACTACTGGGTATTTACATGTATTAAACCACAGACAGCTCTATTAACCTTTCTGAGTGTTAAATACAGGGTATCATTAGAAAGGCCTAACACAGGAGAGTTCGGAAAAAAAATGTTGGGGCTCCCCCCCTGTGTTCAATTTTAGAGCATATTTTCAGTTTTGATCGGGCCACTGTCAGTCGGCGCGGATAGACTCGCTATGTTAAAGCAGTACCGGGTAGAGTCTCGCCTGCTCTATTTGGGTCAAAAATGGGTCTTTTTGGGTCAGGAAAAAAATAGGTGGTACTTCAGCATGTCTACTTTACTGTTGTCTGAGGCTCAGAAATGTTTGGGGCCCCGAAATATCCATAAATCCAAAAAAGCAAACTCAAGTTAATCAGCCACGAGGCTGTATATAGGATTTCAACAGGGTTGGGTGGTGAATTGACCCAAACTCAGGGGGGGGTTGGGGGGTCATAAAGAATTTTTCTTTCAATGGGATAGCGGAAACTTGGATATTTAACATGTCTTCTTTGCCACATATTAAGGGCAGATCCCAAAAATTGCTCTAACCCCCCCCAACAAATGGCTTGTCGTTGAGCATTTTTTAAAGTTATTCTAGTAGTATTCATGTTTGAGGGTCCTGCCGCTATTGGTTTTGTCACTTCTACTTGTTGGATTTCTTAATGAATCGTATCATTAGAAAGGCCAAATTCAGAAGCGTTCAGAAAAAAAAAATTTGGGGGTCCCCCTCCTTGTACAATATTTTAGAGCAGTTTTCATGTTTGCATCGAGCCAATGTCAGTCAGCGCGGATAGACTCACTATATTAAAGCACTACCGGGTAGAGTCTCGCCTGCTCTATTTGGGTCAAAAGTGGGTCTTTTTGGGTCCGGAAAAAAATAGGTGGTACTTCAGCATGTCTACTTTACTGTTATCTGAGGCTCAGAAATGTTTGGGGCCCCAAAATATCCATAAATCCAAAAAAGCAAACTCAAGTTGATCAGCCACGAGGCTGTATATAGGATTTCAACAGGGTTGGGGTTGTGAATTGACCCAAACTCAGGGGGGCTGGGGGGGTCATAAAGATTTTTTTTTTTTGATGGGATATCGCAATCTGGGATATTAAACATGTCATCTTTGATATATATTAAGGGCAGATCCCAAAAATTTCTCTAACCCCCCCAAACAAAAAAAAATCGTGGAGCAAATTTTCAAGTTATTCTAGTAGTATTCATGGTTAAAAGAAAAGACCAGCGTATTTTTAAGTGACCCTCTATCAAAAGTGTGGGTAATTATCTACAAGATTCTGACACACACACTATCAAGGGGTATAGCATGTAGTATTTAAACCAGAAATAAACATTTAGAGAGTGACGTCACAAGAGAACAAAAATGTGCCCAGCCATACTAAGGCTATACAAATAGAGATTTTTCTACTACCATTTAAGATGCATCAGACAACCAAATCAAGATTAGGGAGGTATTCAATGTCTTCATTTATTAGTTGCAAACCCCATTTTCTTTACATGTTATAAAAAGAGTTATCAAAAAGGCCACAAGAGCCAATTTAAATGAAGCAAATATAAGATACAAAATCGTCTGCACATACACTGCCCTATGAATGGTACTTGAGTGGCCCTTAAGTGACCATTCAGGCCTACTGAGATTGGTGTAGATTACCGATCAACCAATCAAGGAGTTGTTATAGTGGTGTCTAGACCAATCAATAGAGATGGGCTGATTATGTCTGGCTGTTTTATGGTCCTCTGTGACGTCATTTTTGGCCTGGCTTGGCATTATATATTATAGGTTTAATGCTGCATGGTAGATATTTCAACAGAATGAATGTCACTACATTGCTAATCAACGCCATTACTTGTGATAGAAGGCCACTTAAAATATTGTTGGTCTTTTCTTTTAAGGGTCGTGCCCGTATGTGAAAATTGACTTCTACATGTTGCATTTCTTAATAAATTGTATCATTAGAAAGGTCTAAGACTTAGGAGTTCAGAAAAAAATATTTTGGGCCCCCCCCCTTGTACACTTTTAAAGAGCAGTTTTCATGTTTGCATAGAGCCACTGTCACTTGGCGCCCATAGACTCCCTATGTTAAAGCACTACCAGGTAGTGTCTCAACCCTAAAACCTGACACGGGGGGGTAGTCAATTTTTTTTGCTTCAAGGGGGTGCCCTGCCCCAAACCAAATGTTTGTCAAAGACATACCCGTATCTATAGAACTAAACATGATAGAGAGCCAAATTTTACATTTCGGAAATCCTCTCGCCGAGACGCTTGGGTTGACGCTATCCCGAGGACTCTAAGTTGAAGCGTTCTACTCGCCAACCTTCCTAAACAAAGTCAAATTTCACAAAAAGTAGGGGGGTGGAGGGCTGACACACTAGGGCCTAATAAAGATTACATTTCTGCATCTAACGAGCCTAATAAGGTGAATATTGGTTGAGATTTACCTTTGATTTGAGCCATTTTCAAGAAATTTGATTCAAGTTGAGAAATGACATTCCGGTCTACGTCGGTTTCAAGTCACCCCCAACCACACAAGGCTAAAGGGATATCTGGCCGGGGGGTATCTTGAAACTGCTTGGCGCCGATCAGCTGATCGTTGACCCACATTACTTAAGCTTGGGACTATACCTTTTTTTTACATTGACTTCAAATTTCACAAAAAGTAGGGGGGGGTGGAAGGCTGACACACTAGGGCCTAATAAAGATGACATTACTGCATCTAATGAGTCTAATAAGGTGATTATTGGTTGAGATTTACCTTTGATTTGAGCCATTTTCAAGAAATTTGATTCAAGCTGAGAAATGACATTCCGGTCTGCGTAGATACCATTTTGCGGAAAACCCCGGCTACTGAGCTGTCTGAAATGTCACCCCCCATGAGAGAGAAGCCTAATCTATCGATAACAACAAAATTTGCAGACTTACCCCTCATATTTTAACTGTAATCAATGAAATTGAAGGACTCCTCTCGCCGAGATGCTTCGTTTATCAATTTCTATCATTTGATCATTGGCTCTGTTTTTTGGTCTTGACAAGTTTAGGGCCCGGTCTTTGTCATTTTGCGGAAGAACCCGGCTACTGAGATGTCCGCAATTTCACCCCCCAAATGAAGGGAGCCTAATCTATCAATGACAACAAAAATTGCGGACTTACCTTGCGTATTTGAGCTGTAATCGATGAAATTAACCAATTTGGTACCGAATCATCGTCCCTCGGCGTCCCCCCACCTGCCATTTTGAATCTCGCGAGTTCCCGTGAATCGGCGAGATGGCCATATTTTGTTTACATTGTCGTTGTGTCGAACGATAGTAAAAACCTTGATAATGGCTAAATACGATTAAATATGAAAGGTATCGCCCTGCTGAACGGTAAGCCATCATTTTAAATGTATAATGGATATATTTTCATGCCAAAATAAAAATAAAACACATGATAGATCGTTGTCGTTGAACGGGGTACCTTTTCTCAAGAATCCGACGAGTCAAGTTTGGGCGACTAAACTTTGTCGAAAATCAATCAATCCTCTTCTATTTGGACATTTGAGTTGAATTCTATTGCTGATTATCAAAGAATAATATGTTTTCCTTAGGTTGTCACCTTTTTAGGCATTAGAAACAATGACAAGTGGTGGAAAATGGACTTCAACCGAGACGAGTCAGTAAACTGGATTCTTGTGAAATTTCGAAGACGAAAAGTTTAGTAATCTGTTAAATGATATATTTGTCTGCTCAATTCTAAAGCTTTTTTACAAATGACAATATGGGCTGCATCAACAATTGTTAAACATGTGGCCCCAGATTTTCATAATTTTTCGGAGGTAACTAAATTCAATCAGAAAGCTCAAGATACTTGCTTATACAAAATTTGTCATTGATGCAGATCGTTAAGTCTCCATCTGTAAAGCAAGTGTAAACCAGGTTTGTATGGTTCCAGGGAGGGATTGATCTGAAAAAGTAGGGAGAAGCAGAAAGGCAGCTTGATGTTATAGCTGCACCCAAAGTCATGGTCCATATTCAGTAAGGGGATAAACATCCAGGGGCAGAGAGCAAATACAGCATGTTAGGCAGCCACTATGAGGTCAATAGCTGCCCTTACTGCAGACAAAGTAAGCGTCACCCTGGTCAAAGCTAGCAGCAACCCAGTCAGAGCTAAAATGTATTCACCGAGTTTTGTAAAGGTGTTTCTGGTTAAGGGGACAGGAATGGCTTCAATAGAGCTGGGAGAATGAATAATGACCACTTTTGTGTAGATCCTACTGATCATTCATAACATGGATGGAACATATTATTAAGTTATCCTGCAATATAACTGTTAATTCAATTGCAGGTGAGAGGATTAGTATAGCATCTTATAGAAATACAACTCTATTAATCTGTTTATTCAACAGCATTGGCAAGCTCTATAAACTCACATTAAAACCCTTAGTCACTAATTCTTGTCTGGGAGAGGTTTGATTTCTATGAGATGATTATACATGTACTTTCAATACTAATAAATTTGCCTGATAAATTTCATAGAATGAGACACTGAAAATGTTTACATAATAAAGAAATCTGTGACAGTCCAGGAATAGTCCCAATATTACTACTTATTACCTCATGACCTGAATAAGTGCCCAATAAAGAAACATTACATCTTTTCAATTTAGTAGAAGACATAAATGCAAATGTGAGTGGAAAGAGTACTGATAGATTTAGCTAACTGACCCCCCCCCCCCCCTGCCCACACTTGCTATTTTCTATCAATTGATTAAAGTGACATAATGCATTGTATTCTATCATGGCAAGAACTGCATCATTGCTGAATAAATTGACATACACACATGCACCATACTGAACCTATATAGTTGATGCATTAACCTTCACAGTGAGATATTGCACCTGAAGTCATGCACTATGTTGGCAAAAGGGCACAGAAGCACAAATGTCTCTAAGAAGGAAAACTTTGATTGTATCTGGCATTATACGAAGGGCTTTGCTAAAAGTAAACTTTACTTCAACGGGCACAAGTAGAAAGTTTTTACTTGCAGTAGAAACCTCCTGTTGTCATCAATGTTGTAGTCCAAATGAGGAGGCAGTGTTAACAAAACAGGCACATCTCTAATTTTGTGAAAAGAGCACTGTTGATGTGACTCAAATAGGTCTGTTCTTAGCAAATAAACAAGGGAAAAGCTGTTTGTCATTTAAGCTAATGGTGTAGCGTAGTATCTTCCTGTCATTAATAATAAAAGGTATTTGAAAAGGAATGAGATGAAAGAAACAATTTCTGTTTTGACAAACAGATACAACGTCTCTGCAGAATCTGACTTCACACAGACATTTTGACAGGGAATATTGATTCAAGTTTAAAAGTGAAGCTTATTTCTCTAGCGTTTTACATGCTATTCCTCTGTTCATTTTCCAATGTGAGACAAACTGCAAAGAGTAAGGCAGCTGGTTCCCATTTTGTCTCATCACTCAATAGTATGTTTCATTACAGTGTGAGATTGGAACAAGGAAACCCTTCATCCATTAATTAAGTTCCTTTTTGTCATAATCATCTGATAAAAAAACCTCCAAAGGGAGTTCAGCTATAGAAAGATATTAAAAAAAAAACATTCTGGTGTTGGCGTTGTGTGGGAAAAAAAGAATAGCTTTGTGTCAAAAACCAGAACAAAGATTAAGCCATTATTGTAACAGTATTATATGAGCAACTCAAATTACTTCATGAATAGTGCCTAAAACCCTGCAGTGAGGGCACCTTGGAGGGGGTTTAATTGATACTCAAACGTACCTACATCACACAGGGAAGCCATATGAGGTCATTTCCTGTATTTTCGGCCTGTATCAGGGGGTTAGTTGAGGGTGGTGGCTTCCGTTTCCGGCCTATCACTGAGTGTATGAATATGTGTAAGCCACACAGGGGGATGCAAAACTAGTTCTGGTTGGCTTCTGGTTGTCTGCTACAGCGACAATGGAGCCTTTTGTGTGTTCAAACATCACACCCACGGAAACAGAGAGGCTTCCATAAGCCATAGCGTGTCAGGTATTTTGTAATTTTGAAAAGTGGGTTTATAACAATCTGGTGGAAGAGGCCCTTAATGAATGTGCTGAAGAGACAACAGGTGAATTCGGACTTTTAAACGATTTGTTTGAGTTTGATATCACAGAGGAGCCGGAGGTGAGGCCTCCTCCTCCAGCAGACGACCTGGAGGAATGTGAGGTGATACCACCACCCAGAGACGACCTGGAGGAAGATGACGACCAAATCATCCCTCCCCCAACCCAGGAGGACATTGACAGAGAAGAGACAGCACATAGGACATATGTGGAGGAGCGCTGGAATAAAAACACAGTCAGAAAGACAGCCTCAGTAAGTTGAAAATAAAGCCATTGTTCATGTTTTGAGTGGACGCGTGTCGTCGAGCCTCGCATTGGAAGAATTAAAGTTGGGGCAATTTGCTTTGATTCGGGGGGTGTTTTAATCGATATCTAACTTATTATAACCCCTAAAAATTTGTTCAGGTCATGAGGAAGGTACACACGTTCTTCAAGGTGGAATTAAAAGAAAATCGAGATGTGCTTGACATACCACCCACTAGACTATGTTCCCTGATGTGCTCCTTCATCCTGGCATTCCTCGGGGTGCAGAAGCCTCTCCCGAAAGGAGTGACCATTGAACAAGCAACAGATCAACAAAAGTTCCTACAGGATATTACACCAATACTGCAAGGTACAAATATGATGAATAAAACGATTAAATCCTTCTAAAAAGCATACATCAAAACCAGGAAAAGGTTCCACCCCTAAATGATTTAATTTTTGATTCTTCGAAGGTAGCTGAAACCTATCAAAATGCCCATGAGCCAGCCCGAAATATACAAGTCCTCACTTCATGCACTAATTACTAAAAAATCACTAAATTTATTGCAATGGGAACCTGAAATCCTGTATATCTACATATCTGTGCTACTCCTCTCTAGGACTGTAATACTAATTTCTGTTTGCATACGTACAACCATATCGTTTCATTATTATGTGTCTCCTCTTTACATGATATCCCATTTCTTTCTACTTTTCTACAATCCTTATGTTATACTATTAGCTTTGTGACTGTCTGGTACATGCCAATTACCTGTAAACTGCATTAAACCATACAACAGCCCTCAAGAGCCAGAAGTATATAGGCACCGCCATTTTACATAAGGAGCCTAACCTGTTTTCTCCTGATTAAAAATTACTTTAAAAAAAAAAGAACAGGGTGATACCATAATGCCTTTGGTGCTCCATCAATGCCAGCAGCAGCAGCTGCAAAGGTAAATGAAGAAACTTTAAGTATAAATATATTTTTTGGCTTGAGAAATCACATTACAAGATTGCTCAATTTACAGTCAAAACTAGTTAAAAAAGATGTTTACAATTTCAAATAAGTCTGCTGATTCCCCCTTGTTATAGGGCACTACTTTTAATGGATAACTCCTAAAAGGAATGTTCCATTTACTGTAAGAGTCTGGAGACAGCAATTAGGATGGTTATTATTGAGTTAAGGGCTCTTCTAATCTAGTTATTTTAATACTCAACTGTAACCACTGTAGGCATTTTCAAGATCTGAGATATTACTAGGATGTTTCTCAACTAGATTCCTCATGAACACAAATAAGAATGAAGAAACATTCTCATGAATATGCAGTCATAGCTAAGAAAAAAACTGTATAACACCTGATAATAGTCAGAATGGCCTCTGCTGGGATCCACATCCTTTATAATAAAGAGACATGGAAGGAGTGCTGAATGCCTCATTCCTGATAAAAGTGATTATTGTCTCGCTAAGTCACTAAGAGTTATTGCTCAATGTTTATGCAAAAATGAACTTCTCTGTATAAAATGTAACTGCGCTGAAGTATGAGAGCAACCTGGAATTCGTTTTGTTTTTTTTCTAACTAATGGGTGGGGCTATTGTGTCCATAAACATGACTGAGAACTCTGCCTTCTTAGACTACAGATTTTGAATAGAAGTTAGCGTATATAGTAGAAGTAAAAAGAGGCAATCATTGTACATTGCTATTGAATCGAATATGCTTATTTTTGCTCATAGGAATATGTCCAACAAATTGGAAAGAATATGTTTCAAAGCTTCTGATAGATCATAAGAAATGCAAAAAACAGTGATGTTCTAAGGAATGCACAACCCACCATAGTGTTCTAAGTAAAGCACAACCTGCCATAAAGATATTAGCTGCATCAGAAAAGAGCCGGGAGGATCAATACAATGTAAAGATAATTGGTAAAGGTAGGATACTTTTGATTTGAACACACTTGCAGCAAAGAGTGTGTAGTGTGTTACACCGAAATGTGTGTTAAAGGTGGCTGCAGAAATAATGTTGATAAGTGTGTAAACGTAACACACGGTTCTTAGAGTGTAGTGTGCTAGCAGGAAGACAGAATAGCGATGGAGACTACCCAAACTGGTCATACACAAAATGGAACAAAGAGCTAGATAATCAACATTGGATTCCTATCATAATTACTAGGTTAAAGCATCCTTCTCCTTAGGGACTTCTGCCATGAATTTCATGTTAGGAGAGTCTGTGGTGGGCGTATAATGAGAAGAGAACAAAAAGGGCCCCTCAAATACAAGAAGAAGAATTAAAGCTGTATTGTTCTGAAGATTAAGAGCAATCCAATTACTTCTGAACAGTGTCAGACACCCTTGGGACAACAGGGAGGGGGGGGGGTGATATAAAAGTGGACAACACAAAATATAATTGACTTCAATGGGCTCTAGCTGAACATCGGGCAGGAAGGGAAATGTGAAAGCAGCAGAAGATATATAAAAAAATATTTATTTGTTGATTGACTCAAAATATCTCAGGGGGAAAACAAAATCAATATCCTGTGACTTGCTATAACCTAGCCTTCCTCTCGTTATCTTGCTATTTTCTTTGATGTAGGTATGAAATTATAGCAACTATTATTATGGTAATCACAGCTGAGGTCAGGAACCCACATACAGCCTTGATATAAAGTTTATGTCAACTCAATAGTAAATGATTGCCTGGAAGTTATTGAAGATGACTTACTTACTATCCTGCAACCACAGGCACTGCTGTAGACCAGTATGAGAAGTAAGCAGTAATGTCCCCTTGGGAATATCTTTTGTAAGTGATACTATTATACTGGCTGTGCAGTTTAAATGATATAACATGTGATGTTCCTATGAAAAGAGAGGATGGTGCTTTAGTTAGCTGTATATCTATGACAAGCTAAATACCATCATTTGCTGTGTAGTTTCCCTACTAAATAATATTTTTTCTTTACCTTTGTATATGCCTGTGTCAAACTCGTATTGGTAGGAACCAAGCTGCTTAGTGGCACTCAATCTTTCTAAGTGGGGCATTACAATTCATTTTGTGTCAGCTATTGGAATTGATGATGTTGTGCTAAACTTAAAAACTACCCCAATCTGTTTCGTCATGTGGCCTACTCATTACATTAAATCTTGGCCAGGAAAGAGCACTTGGACTGGTAATAGTCTGTTTTAGTGTCATGATTGAACAGGAAAAGACAAAACACTGACAGATAAATAATCATTTTCTATTTGCCTCAGTTAAAAAAGTGGAACTTATGGAGCAATAGGATTCACTTTCATGATGAATATTCCATCTTTTCATATTTGTCTCAGCCACTACTTTTTTTCTTACTACCTAGCTCATTCAGAGTGGTTGGCCACAGCATGGCCAATCCGATCTTTCCCCTCAGCTCTGCCCACTCTACAAGCATGTCCTCTTTATGAACACATGACTCTAATAACAAGAGATATCTTTATATTATTGGACAGACATGGTAACAGCCACAATATGGTGCAACAGTACTTAACTCCCTCCGTTTTTTGCCTCCCTAACACATGTTAGGGAGGGACCTTTTTTTCAAGATCATTAGCTGGAAAAAGCTTCAATTTTATTCACATGCAGCTTTCCCACATTTAGGAAGCCAAGTTCTCGAATCTCTTAATCGTATCAGCTTTGCATAATTTCAAGATATGCTGGAACTGCCTGATGAATAAGGGGCATTAACTGCAAAAAAAGGAGTTTATTGGAGGGTGCAGTAAGGTTCTTTTCTCCTGATGCCCACACATCTGCAGAGCTCCTCCCAGTAGGGACCTTTAAGCCTACCATATTCTTGTTGTTCTTATGCTGTTTCTCTAGATCCGGTTACATCTTTGCTCCATGTGTCTGGTGTGTCAGTGAATATAGAGGATACTGAAGGTTATTTTATCAGGCAAAATTCCACTAGCTGACACAGCTTATCTATAGCAGTTTGACCGGAGGTGAATTGGGCGGGTGTTATTTTACGGTGGTGTCAAATACAGCTTTCCTTTGTTCAGTCAATGGGAGTGCTGTATTCACCAAGAAATAATGGTAAAGTTTGAGGTTATATGAGTAAGATGAAACCGAACCCTGTAGCTAAGATGTGACCTGCTTGATGTGTCATTAATTGCTCCCGAGGGGGGACTGACAGTGGAGCCAAAGGATGGCCAGAGGGAGATGAAAAGTAGCATGGGAAGCATCACCTGGGTGGATGTCCCTGTAGTGGGGGCTGCTGGGGGTATCTGTAATATTTAAAATAGTGAAGGGCCTGTCCTACTTACACTTTACACTGTTAGAAGTAAGTAGTGTTCCTGTACATCAAATACTGGGGGCAACTTTGGGCAACTCTCAGTGCTGGTGATATTTGTTCATCATCCATGTGAGGGAAAAACTAGTTTTTGGTGGATGTAGGTAAAACAAGAGAAGTGGCTCAACCAAAGATTGAACAATGGGGGTTCAGTTACCGCCCCCTAACTGTGATGTTGGAGACGGGCCCCGATCCATTGCGCCACAGAGACGGTGTTACAAACATTCATATTTGGATATATCTCTACTCTTTTTTCCAACTGATTGATTATAATTTGTAAAGCTCTAGGGTTCGCCTTCCAGTGCTTGTGATACTTTTAGTCATCCATCTGAGGGGAGAACAAATTTCATGTGGATGTAGGTAAAACAAGAGACTGGCTCGAACAAGGATTGAACTCACGACCTGTAATGTTGGAGACGGGCCCTGATCCGTTACGCCACAGAGCCGGTGTTACAAGTGGTCATATTGGGATATAAGCTGCCAGGTCTGTACTTAATGAGCTACAGCCTTGTTGCTAAAGATCCCTAATGAGAGGTGGCTAGACCAAGGATCAATCCCACGACCTCTCGCATATTACAGGGAAAAGCGCTGTAGATATACAAGTCACTACCGTAACCTGCATCTACAGAAAGAGAATTGTACATGTACAGTAAAATGTGCTGTGTTCTTTACAGCTAAAGTACTGTACATTTACAGCAAATTTTGCTGTTCAAGAACAGTGTAGCCATTCATTTAGACACATAAACATGCTGTTGATGAGAAACAAGCGGATGACATATATTTATCCTCGCAATGTCTCCACTGTAATCTTATGGTAAGTTTGAATGCTTCTTAATTTAGTGCAACTATATACTAGTTGGACCATTGGGAACATTTTCAAGGTTGTAAAGAATATTTCTGCCATACTAACAATTCAATAGCATTATCGCTGTCGATACAGCTGTAACTGTCATACCTCATTACAGTTTAATGCAACCAAAACTCAACATAGAATCTTCTCATTCCCTTACATTGCAGGATCATGGCTCAGACCAAAGATTAAGAATAAAGAATTCATTAGACTTTAAAGGACCGCTACTAAGAGGGTGATTATGGAGATCAGGGGTTTTCTGATTTAGTTATTGAAATGTGAGACTAAGACAGTGAACATTTCTAAGGTCCAAAATATATTAGGCCTGTTTATCATAACACAGATGAGTCTGTTGAACTCTCCTCATTAATATGCAAATGTACTTATTGAAAAAACTGTATGATACCTTAAGTGACCACTGCTGAGATTAAAATGCATCAGAATAAAGGGACTAACATTGAAGGAGAGTTGAATGCATCATTTCTATTAAAGTTGAAGATTGTTCCGCTAAATGACAGAGGACTTTTGCACAATGTTTTTGCAAGGATGAATTGTGTTTGTATAAAACGAAACCATGGTGAAGTTAGACAACAACCTCTGAATGTTTTTCATGTTTTACCAACTAGGCTATCGTTCCCCTGAATATGACTAGAACTTCTTCCCTCTTTGATTAGGAGAATAGTGAAAGTTCCCAGTGACATGTTCAATGGTGATGTGTATTTCCCAAGTTTTACTAATTCAAATTACCAGAAATGTAGAAGGAAAACCTGTATTTTTTGAGTTTCACTACAAAAACTGACACAAGATATGACACAAGATAATTTCCAAAAACGTTCCTAACAAATTCTTAAAAGGTTCTGAAATTATCAAGTTTTGACACGAGTATAGCACAAGTTTCACTTGAGATTTTGTTTGCAGGGTGTGTAAATATCTCTCACTATTTGAGCCTGAAATAACTTACACTGTAGAATTTAGAACTTTAAGATCCATATGAGCATTAGTAGTGTAATTTAACTTTCTAAGAGTATGGCACGGTACTGTTCTTTTTAGATTGTCCTTGATGCCCTTTAGCTTTAGAGGTCCATGCAGTGGTTCGTCTATTGCTACTCCCTTTATAAGTTCAAGCCTCTTGCTTGGGGGTTTGCAACAAGACATTAAGAGGGATCTCCTTGGTGTCACAAGAACTGACTGAAGAGGTGTGAGAACTTGCCTGACCAGTGTCTAGTCCTGTGAATGGAAGGCCCTGACAATGACTGATGTGAGCCTCCTAGGCGGGCCTTCCTTGGGTGCGGATTTAGGAGGGGATAGAAAGTAGAGGCTTTGTAGTCTGGGGTTAAGGGAGATTCCCTCCAATATACAATGTAGAGACATGGGGGACTGTGGCTTACTAGGGGAAAAAATGACAAAAAAGAAAAATGTGCAGAAGGCACAGAGAGGCCAGAAACTGTGTGGAAAGATGTGAACAGAACTGTACTAGAGACAGAGACAGGGGGTAGGGAAAAAAGAAAGAAAGACTCAGATATGGCTAGGCAGGGAAACTGGGAGGACGTGTGAATGTTAGGTAGGCAGAGAGGGAAAAAGGGAGACAGAGAGACAGAGCCTGGCCTCTGTGCAGTATCCATTGTCCCTTTTCAGTGCAGACCTTAGATTGTATGTAGCAGGATCTACTGGAAGTTAGAGGCTTAGTGAAAGAACGACTTAGGGGGACAGGAACTGACTGAGTAGGTGTGAGACATGGCCTGACCTGTGTTTATTTCTGTGAGACTGCATGGGGGACTGTGACACAAAGATTTATATCTGCCTCAAGGGCTGTCCTGGGTGGTCACATGTTGAAGATAGATTGAGCACAACCATTGCAATTGGAGGAATAGAAAGAGTTGAGGGATAAAGATATGACAGGTTGGGAAGCAATTATCTAAGCCCTATGATCACCTCTGCCAATAGTAAAAGAGAACAATACAAGATTTTTGGTGAGAATGCCGCATTGAGGTAAATCCTGATGAACATATTCCACCCCTCCCTTAGCTGTATGTACATACATGGCTGATATAACAGATGTTGCATCATGGCACCAAAGATGCTCTACACATATCAACAGCCTACACAAGTCACCTGTTGTGATTGACACTGACAGCTGACAGTGACAGTTGACAGCAGCAGGTCATACATGAGTAATAGGTGTCAACAGGTGACAGTGCCTCCAGCAACAAATTACCACCATCTACTTTGGCTCTATCTATCCATACTTAAGTAGGAGGCCACAGTTAATGCTACCTCTAGAGACAAAGCACATGTTTCATCACAAATATATTTCATGGTCTTCCATGTTTGTGAAGAAAATAAGAAAATAAATTGTGGTTAATGGTGAAAATGATATTCACTTATTCCCACATTCACTGACTTAAGATTGGCTTGTAGAACTGTGACAGCCGAGTTTGAAGCTAGCTGCATACAGAGCCAAATGTGAAGCTAGCTGCATTCGGAGCCAAATGTGAAGCTAGCTGCATACAGAGCCAAATGTAAAACTAGCTTTATACGGAGCCAAATGTGAAGCTAGCTACATTCGGAGCCAAATGTGAAGCTAGCGGCATACAGAGCCAAATGTGAAGCTAGCTGCATACAGAGCCAGATATGAAGCTGGCTGCATACAGAGCCAAATGCCTTACAAGTTACAGGAAATATTCTCCCAGCCATAAAAAGTCTGCAGATTGAGCAAAAACACTAGGATAGTTTATGTATATTTCACAACTGTTGTCAACAAACAGGTCGCACCCTATGTAACTCCTGCAGGGCGCTGACTGTCTCAGCAATCTACTTTAGCTGGGTACAAATTAATGCATGATGAGAAATATTTAGCCTTCTGAGAGAAGATATAAGCCACCAGATTACTGAGGTATATACAGACTCGTGATGGTCATATACCTTGGTAATTGTGTAATTTGTATGTCATTGGGCTGAGATGAAGTAGACAGAACCCTGATAATAGCATCAGGCATACCTAGTCTCTGTAATGAAACTACATGTCACCCAGCCATAAAGATACATATATTACCAGGCCCTACCTAGATGAAATGAATATGTTAATAGCCATGCTGCCTGCAATAGCAGGCAATCAGTGGGGACATGCTATTCAACGGCCTATGGAGCACTTAGTCGTTATTGCATGACTACTAAGTATATCTTATAATGTTGAGTGTGCTTCTAGGTTAAGAAAAACAGCCTGAGGTCAAATTCTTCTGCAATCATGTTCAAAGGGATGCTTATCATGACTTGTACAGCTTAGCATCAGTTATGGGGTGTGGCTGATTTTGTGTCCCCTAAAAGCCGACTGTGACCCCTGGTAGATTGCATTAATTGGCCACATAGCCTACTCAATGCCTATTTCCTTAATATCAATATGATAATTCGAGGACATCTAATGAGGATTAGTAATATGGGTTACTTAGTTAACCAACACTCAGGGGACAGTGGACTGTAGTCCATCCAACCGGGAGGGATGGGCAAAGTTATAGAGGACCAAAAATCTGCAGTTCATGACATGCTAAGAACCACAACTTGGCTGATGTGAAATTTGATCTGCTGTACATGTGTTCTCTTAGGATGGATTAAGTGTTGTAGGAAAGTGAAGGCCCAGGGGAGCCTGGGCCCCACCTTCATCACTCACAAGCCATTACAGGCAAGTCATCATAATTTTGAAGACAAGTGCCTATGTGCCTTGAAAGCCATATGCCTTTATGTGTATAATTGTGCTTTGAGTGTTTCTTTTTTGAATCATTATTCACAGATAAAAAGCCAAAAATGCTTGAATCAGCGCCAAATTAAATTTCCAGAATGCCCAAGTGTAATAACACAGAAAGGCTCATTCCAAGAGCAAAGGATTTGCTAATCAACACAACTTTAGCTGAAATACTTGCTTTTCACATGAACTTGTTTGAACAAACAGTTTCTGGTGACCCTAATACTCTGAAGTATGAGGCTCATGTATAAACCTGTAGGAACGCTTCTCAAAGATTATACTTCATCCCCTGTGAGTGGTGATTAGAGTTGTGCATAATGGGGTGCCTAGGACTGCTGTGAGTTGTTGGAAGATTAAACTCCACCTGTTCCACATTGGGCATCCGTCTCATTTGCATCTAACAAGTGTAAGTTCCCACATATGCATTGCATGAATCAATGACATTGGTGTGAATTTGTCCTTTGCCTCTAACCCATGGGACAAAAGTCTTTTCTAATACCCTGACATAATATTTACAAATGTTATCCTTCACCCTACTCTCAGGGGTGTAGATGCCTAAAAACCAAATGCTGCCTGTATGACATATAATATGTACAACACATACCATATCCTACAACTTGTATTATCCCTTGACTCTCAGCGCATGACTAAAGAATTCTGAATGAGGTTGCAAGTAAAAGTCAGATAGATTCCCTTGGTTTCAAAAGTATTAACATATTTTAGATGTCCCAGGTGAGTAGAAACACAGCAGAAATGCAGATTTGTATTTCAATTTGTGTTCCAATGTATTCTTTGAGAAAACTACTTTTATGGTCTGAGAATGCTGCAGCAAAGAGTTTTGACTTGGTGCTTACTTTCCGTTGTCATGGTTCTGTCTCTAAGTTTACTTCAGAAATGTATCTCCATTTTGCTATGATCAGCATGCAGCAACTGCTAAAGTGGATGCTGAAATGTTATGTTATATATATTTTCTGATGTCCAGACAGCTAGTGGCTCAATATTTCTGTTCTTAGCATGGTCGATTTTGGATCCAAAGAAAAGAGTTGTGATTTCCAACTGAAGCAGCCAAAGGAGCATACTATAAATACAATCATGTAGATGAGTTGGTAGAGAGGATTCAAATCCCTCTTTCCTTGGTTGTCATTCGATTTGGTGTTCAACAACGTGGCCAAACTATTGAGGATTGGTTGTCTCGAAGATAGTAATGACCCAAGCTCACTTCTCGCCTCATGCCTGGTTTATGGAAAAATAAGCATATTTACAAGACAAATACAAAATTCTTTATGCATTGAAGAAGTCAAAATAATATAGTGTTTCAAGCTGAAAAATATGTGGTCTAGTTTTGTGCTGCTGTCAGGATTCTGATACCCTTCATTATTTGCATTAATGGCATTTTGATGGCTGCTGGAAACTGGATGGGAGGCACTCAACAGAAATGAGGGGACTCGCTTGGATTACAAACCCAAACCACTTCTAAACCAATCAGAGGCATGTATCGGTGAACTAGGGTCTCACTTTAAACTTTTTCAAAAGTACCGATCTCAGAGAGGGACACTTTACATAGTGAAGAGTTCACTGTAAGCTAAATTAAGTGCAGAGACAGTTTTTATTTGTGTTTGGAATTCACAGATCTGTTTGCCAGAGACCACTTCAGTGGTTATTAGTGATAGAGTGCCCTGATGGTGATGTGATTATTCCTGCTGCATGTTGTAAGCTGGTTTGTGTAATCAGGTGAGGGTTATGAGACTATTCTTGTTGTTTTTTTTTCCTTTTCTCAGGTTTACCCTTTGATGACAGTACAATAATTCATTGCAGCATGCGAGATCCTATGTATTACTGTAAATGCTATTCAAGACTACACCTTGACAAAATGTTATACTGCTCTTAAATGGTTCCTAATATAAACATCACATATCACATCAGAAAACTTCTACTGGTCCAATCAGTGCCCACAACTAAGTAAGCCATGATTACTTGATGTGAGATATAAAGAGTACAACAGATACAACTATGAATGCTTTGTTTAATGTATATTAACGTTCTAGACAACACATGGTTACTTCTATCTGTCATTAACCCTGTGCCCTTAATCATCAATATGCAAGATGGATCATCTATACTTCCTGAACTTTGACATTCCCAATATGTCATGCTTACCTTCATACTGTCTGTTTCTTTTGCTTATTCCCAGACAATAATATTTATATCAAACTGGTCAAAACATCACATATGTAGCAAAATGGTATATGGATTTTTAAATCGATAGTCCCAGCTTGTACAAATTTAAATTGACCAACTTTAACAAAGAGTTATATTACTTTCAGTCCAGTTGTCTCACTGTATCTCAGAATGTAAAAGTAAACTTAGTAGAGCTTGCTGCTTGAAACAAAAATCACTGGTTGTGTCATGATGTGACATTCAAACTGTATTACTAGCTGCACAGCGGCCCATGACACTCACCTTTACAAAACAGCCATGATGATTCTGCTTCTGTTTTATTTGAATAAATACCAAGCTTGCATATATCACAGCCTGAAGCAGTGTTTACCTTTATCTTAATCAGTGGAGGAGTAGCAAACTTAGGTTGGTGTCAAATTTATTGTTCAGGAAAAACAAGAGAAGCTGTGAAACATTAACTCTGTTTGCAAAGTATTTAACCAAACAACCATATTTGTTACACAAAATAAAAGAGAATTTTCATAATGTAATGTAATGTGGATGGGTAATCATCAGTAAATGCACCTATATCATTCCCTTGTTGATATCTTAAGTAAGACCTTGTCTGCACCCCACCCCACCTTTTTCTCCATGATGATCCTTGTTAGCTTATAACCTTACTCAAACTATATACACCCACCCTAAAGAGGTCTGAGGTCACCACAGATTTAGGCAGCAAGCACAGGGGATGCTTTGCAGGTGGTGTGTACCATAGCGCTTGTAGTAGAGTAGGTATACAGGGACTGCAGGTGGTAATGCTGCCAGCTATATATATGATCTTTATAACTTTAGAATTGCAAATCAGACACAAAGCAGATTGTCATGTAGCTGCTATATGAACTATCCATATGATCAGCAAGGCTGAGGCTCCCTCTATATATGCTACTGGAATATCTATCACTATCTGGAACAAAGAATTACATTTAGGAAATCATCATAAGGCATTTGTAACATCAACCTTTACTATCTACCATGTAATGCGATGATAGGGGTAAAGTGTCCAAAGATCTACCGTGATTTGTTAGATAACGAGTTTGCATGCATTAACTGAATAAGCTTAGAGGGATGCATTCCCTGTCTGCACCCTCATAACAGATGATACATATTGGGAAATATTTCTCCTTTCTCAAATAGACATTCATTAGTAAAATATAATCATAGAATTGCTTAAGATTCAGTCAGAATTAATTGCTACTTACCCATAATAGAGGTTTAACTTGAGGGCGAAAGTATACATGAAAACAATTAACATATAGCTGCTCACAGCTGCTAATCAGTATAAAAAGAGTACTTTATATTCAGTGTATGTCGCCTCTTCCCAAGCCTTTGCTACCAAGCTGTCCTCTGAGACAAGGCCAGGTGATTGGCAGTGACAGAAATAGGTGCTGTTAATGTCGTCTATTATATACTATTGCTACTTCTAGATTTAAAATACTGTGGCTTAGAGTTGTCAGTAGTCCACAACCGAAGGGTCCACATAACCTTTTGTTGAAAGAAAGGTAAATATACTAATCATACAACTGATAGTACCCTCTAAACAACACTAAAATCATAGGGTGGAAGAAAATACAAATATGTCTGGAAGAATCAGACTGGGTAAAAGAGGAGAGGATTATAAATAGATTCACTAAGTACCCAGACTAGGTTACAGAGGAAGGGTCTGTAAATTAGGTCAGGATAATAAAACAACTTTCTGCAATCTTCCTAGCAGCACAAACTGACAGAGGAGGTGTGTCTATTTCTGTGGTGCTCGGGGCCCTGACTGTGCCTGATCTGATCCAACAGCCTAGGCCCTGGCTGGGCACAGATTTAGGGGGGGATGAAAGTAGAGGCTTTCTAGTCTGAGTCATAGGGGGATTAGACAATGCAAATACATGGGCAGGGGACTATGATTGAGGAGAAAGTGAGATAACAACAAAAAGGCATTGATAGGGGAGGGGGAAGGTGGCAAGTGGGCAGGGAGGACTTCTGGATGGAGGCAAGGTGAAGCAAGGACATGAAATGAAGAAGTAGGTGCCATGCTTGGTTGAAGGAGTGACAGGGATACTGCCAGGCAATGGCAAAGGAGATGTTGAAGGGAGTGAGGAAGTTTGTGCCAGCATGATATTGGGACACAGGTAGATTAGCTTCAAAACAATTTATAAAATGTCCTTGTAATCTCTTTTTTATTATACTACTAGTCACCTTCATTTATAGGCCCAAGGAAACCTAGCAATATGGTTTACTCTGGCCTAAGACAAATGCATAATGAGGCAAAATGTGATTACCTAACACATAGTAAATTTTGTGAGTAGTAATTGAAAGTGATCATTATGATCCTTATGATCCTCCTTTGATCCTTATGCATAATTTACCTTTTCACAAATAATGCCCCTACCTCTGTATAGCTGAGGTGTTAAAAAAAATGTATTGACACCACCTAAGGTGCTACACATATTGCCTCTGTAGGTTACACAGTGTTCCTTCTTTGGAAGGAACCATCATAGTGTAAGGTGGGATCTGCTGGCAGTTACAGGATGGTGACGGAAGTGACAGAATGACTAAGGGACAGAAGCTGAGATATCACTGCTGCCATACAAACTGACAGAAGAGGTGCTGAGGCTGTCTTGACCTATGGCCAGCCCCAGGCTTGGCAAATGACCCCAGCCGCACGACGCAGTTGGATGCGGCCCCGGGACCGGTTCCCACGTCGGCCGGGCTCGCATCCAACGACGGTCCGATCTGGGTCACATGTCTCCGAAATTGTTTGCCATTTGAGGTGAATATGCCTGATTTGAGAGTAAAACTTACCAAGCCATGCGGTAGAATAAAGTTTCATCTCTGGAAATATGTTTCAATTGTTTCTTTCAAACCCTGTGTTATGAAGAAATATTGCATTAATGTGGGATGTATCAGCAAACCGGAAGGTCATGGGTCACCATTTCGCTGGTCCCTACCAACAGCTTCATAGCTCAGCGCTAACCAGTGTCCAGGAACAAGCTTCAGTGTCAACATCAGGGATCTAGGTCAGGCAGCATTTGAAATGGTGCTCGGGATTTCTGCTCGATTTCTTGTGAAATGCTTCTTCAAACTGCTGCAAGACACATGGATTGATGAGGTAAGGGATATTTATACACGATACATAGAGCATTCAGGTTAGAAGCTAATATGGGTACACGTTTTTCCCTCTAAATCATCGAAATGTAGGCCTGGCCTGTTCTCCTACAGGCTACACTCAGTCAAAGGCTACTCTAGCCTAACCGCTAACAGTAACACTAGATATAACTGCCGCCATAACCCATTAACTTTGCGACCCTAAAAGACCTTTCATCTAAAATGATTGTACACCTCGTTTAAACATCTTAACACCAGCTGGGCAGACTCCAGTGGGAGGCTTGACTTGACTCAAAAATAGGTGTCATTGGCGCCTACGTTTGCTTGTCCTCAATCCCAGCCTAGTAATAGTACTGTATACCGAGGATGGGGACATACATAAGGGAGTGATCATTTATTATCAACAGGGGGGGGGGGGGCAAAAAAATTTGGACCCCTTGACCGGGGGGGGGGCAAAAGAATTTGGACTCCTCTTGGGGGGGGGGGGGCAAAAAAATGTAACCTGTTTTGAGCCAAAAAGCCCGCGCGTTACTATGCTTCAAAGGGACCGCGCGAGCCGATTTTCAACCCTAAGGGGGGGGGGGTAAAAAGAATTTGACCCCTTGACCGGGGGGGGGGGGGGTAAAAAACATAGTCATAGCCATAGGCCTAACTGGCAAAGTGACAAGAATCACAAGGAGTATCACTACTAGTTGAACTTGTAGTAATCTAGCTTGTATTTCCATGGCTTTGTATGTGTAAATATCTAGACCAAGTTTCAACTATAACTTAAAGGGCAATACAATGAATTTGAGAGGAACGGGAGGCCTAAAGGCCTAGATATAGTGAGTACTAGTGGCACACACTGATTAATTGGCCTGGGGGCCGTCCATTAATTACATACGCATGAAGAGGGGGTGGGGGGGTTAGGCAAAATGCGTACAGATGCGTACAGGGGGGGTGGGGGGGTCTAGGCCCATTTTGGCATACGCATTGTGTACGCATGGGGCCGATTTTCTGGTCATTTTATAGTAAAAGTGGTACCTTTTTAGTCCAAATATCCAACAACATTTTTAAAATTTTCTCATAGATTTAGCAAACATGACATATTTTTTGACCCCCTCTCCTACCAACTATAGAGTAAGACCAATGCAGCAAGAGAGGGTGACTTTTCAAAAAAGTTGTTGAAAAATCTTTTGAAAATTTCTCAAGGGGGACCCACAAATACATACTATAACCTTAAAATCCTGCATTCTAATATACATTATTTCAAAGATTATTGTCCTGTGAATCTCCTGATATAAGATGTTTGCAAACATAACACGTACAGAAAAAGGATTCTGCTAAAACTAAGGAAGTGGTCCTTTTTTAACAACAGGGGGTCGGGGGGTTGGTGGATTTTCGTGCGAGCGGGTCGGAATTTTTCTGGTCCCCCCCGCGAGAGGGGTCGAAAATATTTTGGTCCCACCCTCGAGGCAAATTGAAATTGAGCGTGGCCGACCCCTTTGAGCTATAGTAACGTGCGGGCTTTTCCGCTAAATAGGGGTGTAATTTTTTTGGTCCCCCCTTCAAGGGGTCCAAATCTTTTTGGTCCCCCCCAAATCCACCAACCCCCCCTTGTTGTTAAAAAATGACCACTCCATAACGTAAACACAACTTTATTATGAAAAACTCACCCTTTCTCATGCCCTTCGCAAATGGTGGTTAAATGGTCATATAAATTTGGTTCTGATCACCCCATCAGGAGTTTTGCTGAGGACCTTTTTTCACTATGACCCCTAGCTCCTATCTTCACAATGCCCCCCCCCCCCCCCTAGATGGCAATATATTTAACTCGACTCTCAGCTTGACCAGCCCTGGTACTCACCAGGGCTGCATTCATGCATCATGCCCACCAAGGGCATGGTGCATTAAAGCATTATGTCATCCTTAAAGGTTTAAAAGATACACATTCTCAAAAAGGAGTTGCTCTCCGTTCCTCCCCCTACATACGCACCTATTAATAACACAAAATTCCCTCAAATTATTTTATAAGGTTCCTTTCTTTTATCTGGGGGAGGGGGTAAAAGTTAAATGCGTATGTACGCATGGGGTGGGGGGGGGGGGTAGTCCAAATGCGTACATGGTGCAACAGGGGGGTGGGGGGGGTCTATTTTTGCCAAAAATGTGCGTACGTAATTAATGGATGGCCCCCAGTGCCAAAAAAAGCTAAGAGGGCGTTGTCATTGTTCAATGACATGGAGAGGGGGGGGGGGCTTCTTCATTTGGGAATACATAGATGTTGCCCCTTTCCTGAACGTTACTATGGCATAGGCTAAGGAAGTGACCATTTTTTAAACAAAATGGGGGCAGAGTAAAATTTGTTACCCTTTCAGCGAAAAAAATCCGAGCGGGATTGCCACATAACTATAATCCTGAATAAAGAGCAAAAATATATGTGTACCCAGGTAATCTTCACAAAGGGACGAATGATTTTAATAAATGTACCCTCAAAACCTCTTTTATACGGGAGTGATCACCTTTTAAACAACAGGGGTGGGCAAACAAAATGTGACCCTTTGACTGGATGGGGGGGGGGGGGTGATCTCAATGCCTCCTGGGGTTGGGTGGGGATTTCACTTGTTATCTGCAAAAAACCCTGTACATTACTTAAGAGGACAGGCACACACACTGATTGTTTACCAATGCGGGGGGGGGGGGGTATTTCAATCCCTTGACTGGGGTGGGGATTGTAAAAAGAAAAATTGTGTGCTGTTAGTTAAAACCTCCCTCGTATTAGGCTTCTAATTCCAAAATTTGGTCAGAATATCATTTACAGGTACTAGATATCAAACCAAGGCATTCGGTTAGCAATTCCTGTAATGAATAATACAATTATGCCATCAATTTTTCTTGCAGGAAAAGAGAAATATCCGAGCTGTACCATCATTGTGTCCGTGAAGTAGCCTGCCACTGAATCATGGGAAAGCCAAAAAAGGTAACTTTACTCATAATTATCTGTTTCATATGCCTCTTCTTCAGACAATGTTTCATATTTTTACATTTTAATCAAATGGCACATTAACCCTTTTCATGACATGTTGCTAAAGGATTACTTTTTTCCTCATGATGCACCAATGCAGCCCCAGTGAGTAACTTGCCGGGGCTGCATTGGGCTGCATTGGTGCATCATACCCACCCTTCGGGAGTGCCTCAACCCCGGCTTAATGCTTGAATGCAGCACTGGCGAGTCACTCACTGTCTATGGCTTCATTTATGCTTCATGACAATAAAGTGTTAGCGCATTAAAGCACTATACCAGCATTAAAAGGTATAATAACCTACGACGTGTGCACACTGCTGCACTAAATGTGTTACACAGTTCAGGGGTGACATCGGCCCTCATGACAATTGGCCCTCAGGAAATCAGCCCACATGTCTATTAAGCCCTGTGGGAGATTGGCCCCATGATGAATGGCACCCTGACTTTAGGCCTTCTAGATTATTGGCTGAGTGAAAGTCATAATATCGTCCGAGCGTAGGTCATACTAACGTCCGAGTATAGGTCATACAGGGTTCCCACAAGTCATGTAAATCAGGGAATGTCATGGAATTTGAAAGCTGTCATGGAAAGTCATGGAATATCATGGAATTGTTTTTTTAAAATTTGCTGTGCGTCATTGAGATTTTGTCATGGAGTGTCATGGAAATGTAATGGAATTCAAACTGAAATTTTTGTGGGAACCCTGTCATACTAATGTCTGAACGTTGGTAATTCCTAATGCAGGATGAACGTGTAATATACCATTGAAATATACAGAGTAACTATCAATTTATAGATTTTCTATCATTAGAGATTAACAAAAGAATATCAAATCCAATTAATATTTACTGCCAGTCTTAATGCTTTGAGTTCGGAAATCAAGGGTGCTTCTAAATTAATTTCAAGGGGAAGGGCATTTACTACTGGTGTGGCATTTTCAAACCTCATGTGTAAACCTAACTTGAGTATTAGATAGGGATGTCATTGGTATCACAGATATCGATATATCGCTATTTCTTATGTATTGGATAACTGAATCGACAATTGCTGGGTATCGATTAGCCGCCATCTCGGATTCTTTTTGTGCTTTATGTCAGTTTTTACGGCATGTAAATCGGACCATTATTAAGGTATTTAGGTAGTAAAATGTGAAAGACAAAATGTTATTCTAAATATTACAAATGTTATTTTTATTTCTATCACAAGAATTAAGAATATTAAGATTTTCTTTCATTTCATTGTCTGTACTAAAAATCTTTACAGTGTATGTAAGCTAAAATTGAAAAAATGTGGCCTAATCCTTCTCTTCCTTTTATATAATGAATAACTGATATATTACCTAAATCGACACCAAAATAGTGAATAACTGATAACTCATAAGATTCGATACCAATGACATCCCTAGTATTAGAATTTACGTCGATCCTATAAGCTGCACTGGTGATCTGATTATGGTGACTTTAGTACTGTATCATAATACTGTAAAACTAACTGTAAAACTAACATACAAGCTGCATTCCAACTCTGGGCCAATCCTATAACCCGCAACGGTGATCTGACTCATGTACTAGTCGCGGCTTATACGTGAGGTTTGACGGTAACAGCAAATTTAGTTACTGTGTGTCACACATATATGGATCTAAACCTTCTCATGATCCACTGATTTAAAGTACTGGTATTTATGTGTTATTGTACAACAGAGTTTCATCTAGCTTATTCAACCTAATAAGCGCCCAGTGCGCTCAAAAACAATTTTAAACGAAAAAGAACAAAAGCAAAATTTAATTCTGCTAAGCGCACCCTAACACCAATTTTCATCATTCTTTTTGCTGTTGCACTCACGTATTTGACATAGCAAGCACACAATGCACTTAATACAGTAATCTATTACACATTTCTGAAAGTTAATGGTCTATTTGGGCTAAAATATCAATATAGTTTTACTGTATAACATCGGCCAAAAAAGGGGTGTATGCGCTTATAAGGAGATGTGCGCTTATTACATTGAATATGGTAATCCAAACCTCCCAGACATATAGATGACATACATAATTATTACTTACTCTGCATTGCTAGGCTTAGTCCTGCCAGGAAACAAATATATTTTTGATAAAGCTCCCACCTCTTCCGTCCTCAAGCATCTACTACCATAATTATTGCACCATGAAAACTATTTGTGTGTACAACTCTAGATATCACCTCTATGTTTCTTTACAAGTTTTATTTTAGGAACTTAAGGTTGATATGTACAGGTATTAGTTAAAATTCAGGCAAATAGGAGACATTTGTTACTAAATTTCTTTTTTAGAAATTCGATGAAAAAACCTGCATTTTCTCACTCATTTTCCTCTCTTAAATGGTATATATTTTAATACTTGATTTTAGGTGCATTTTCTCAATTTCGCTTGTGGCTGCTAATATGAAGGGTACTCTGAATCAATACAATAAATCAGGTAACCATACATATATATATGTTGGAAAGATGACGGCGGTACGTCTGACTTTTTAACTTTGTATATGGTATTCCAAGTGATTTAACATTCATAGAAATTTGGGAGCAGGGTCTTCTTATCTTATGACCAATCCTGAGACTTTAGTTTTGTATATACCTCAGCTCTTGATTTTCCTCTTCATTCTGCCTGTATTTCCGGGGAAGTGTCAACAAAAATTCTTCACCTGACTACATTGTAAAATCTAACACGTATCTCTCAATCTAATATTGACAACGCTTATAAGTCTTTAGCAGTCATTCTGTCCCTTTTACCCTTTTTCTCATGAACATATCCCCCTGGCTCCGACTTCCATGCCCCTATGAATTAGTTAGTCGGGATAGTGCCCAAACAGACTATAATCGTATATTAAGCAAGTGAAATGAATATCTCAGCTTTAGGGTAATTGGATAACCATTGGTGTCCCCTGAGTTGATTAACCAATTTGCTTCAAATGAATAGAATGGAGTTGAGACTCAGAAATGTGATTTGTAATTAATAAAAGATGAAGGTCCACGTGATAACAACTTCTAAACGTGATCTAAGTATACTGAAAATTATCCTAATAAATCTTCAGCATTTCTTGGGTCATCTTCATGAAAACCCTCATCATAAATCAACCCAACACATTAAGAGGATGTTGATTTAATCTCTAAAGAGTGAACAATTTTTGGCTTATAACTGGTGTTACATGGAGCAACAGTTGTCTCAAACCTAAATATGTGTTCCTGATTTTCCATTTCATTCTTGTTGCAGGTTCCCCAAAGGAAGAAACCTGTGTGTGCTACAAAGGAGCTCCACCATCAAAGTGATGATGAGAGAAGAGTACCATTACGGCATACAGGCAAGATAGTAAAGTCCACCATTGCAGAACTACTCAAACGGTGCGGAAGGAAATCCGGTCGTCTCAGTGGAAGTGTCTGCAGCAACTGTATCCGTGAAGTTGAGGGAGACAATTTCAAGGATTTTGACTATGCACCCATATCAAGTGTTCCACCAACATTAGGTGCTTTGCACAATTTACTGCCTCCAGGAACACACCATGAGATGGACCTGGACCCGTCAGCGGATACTGGCGCACACCCCGCGTTCAGCCTGGACCCGTCAGCTGATACTGGCGCACACCCCGCGTTCAGCCTGGACCCGTCAGCGGATACTGGCGCACACCCCGCGTTCAGCCTGGACCCGTCAGCGGATACTGGCGCACACCCCGCGTTCAGCCTGGACCCGTCAGCTGATACTGGCGCACACCCCGCGTTCAGCCTGGACCCGTCAGCGGATACTGGCGCACACCCCGCGTTCAGCCTGGACCCGTCAGCGGATACTGGCGCACACCCCGCGTTCAGCCTGGACCCGTCAGCTGATACTGGCGCACACCCCGCGTTCAGCCTGGACCCGTCAGCGGATACTGGCGCACACCCCGCGTTCAGCCTGGACCCGTCAGCTGATACTGGCGCACACCCCGCGTTCAGCCTGGACCCGTCAGCTGATACTGGCGCACACCCCGCGTTCAGCCTGGACCCGTCAGCGGATACTGGCACACACCCCGCGTTCAGCCTGGACCCGTCAGCTGATACTGGCGCACACCCCGCGTTCAGCCTGGACCCGTCAGCTGATACTGGCACACACCCCGCGTTCAGCCTGGACCCGTCAGCTGATACTGGCACACACCCTGCATTTCACATAGACATTTCTACTGATACTGGGGCACACCATGAGCCAAGCCTGGACATGTCAGCTGATCCCAGGACACGGCATGCTTTGGATATATCAGGTATATCAGATCTAGCACAAAGTGAATTGGACTTTGAGATGTCTGACATCAAAGACACTGATGTTGAGCCTCCATTTGATGAATATCTAGATGTTGAACCTCCAGTGGTTAGACTCTTAGAATCTGAACAACCTGGGACAGAAACAAGCACTGATCCGGTTATTGTGCTGTCTCCAGGAACACTAAGAGAAGATCTGAAATCACTGTCAGTGGAAATGAAAGCCCTCATTGCCTATGAATTAGCTGTTGGAGAGAGAAAGAACATCCGTGCTGATGTTTTGAAACTCACAAAGGGAGGCTACCGTAACATCGATTCACTCCGTGACATATGTGAAGGAGGATATCTGGATGATCGGAATCGTGTTTTGTCACACTTTCTCACTGGCCTGTTGGACGACGGTAATATAGGAACCAGAACACCCACATCACAATGTGCTGATCTTCCGGTGCCCGTAAAAAAGCAGTCGGAAATATACAAACTGGCAAAGGCTATCGAATCCTGCATGGGTCTGACAATGCCGGTTGCGGTACTCCCATTCCACTTCAGGGAGATAGTCTTGCTCTATAGCCAGACTAGGAGTCGCACAGCACTTACTCTTCTGTCTGCCACAGCGCCACATGGAAGCTACCAGACTGTGAGGAACTGGTTGGAGAAACTAGCCCAGACACACAGTGGAATTAATCTGCCAACAGCAACAGGTGACACTTTGTGCGTCTTTGACAATAACCAGGTTCTTCAGAGACGGTGGAACATCTGTGTCAATAACCGGGCCATGTGTAGCATCATCACCATGGTTCTGTTTATGGATATAGATCCAGAGGTAAGACATCTTTCTCAACTATCTACTGTACACGTACATATTTTCATGCATATAATAGGGGTTGACTAGGGATGTCATTGGTATCGAATTTTATAGGTTATCAGTTATTAATAATTTTGTTGTCAATATAGCCAAATATCAGTTATTCCCCATCAAAATATGAGAGGTAGACTAGGGTTTTTCTTAAGAAATCGTTGGGATAAAGACAACTTAGAAGATTCTCAAGTACAGATGGATACCTTAAAAACATTCTTAAAAACAAGCGACGACATTTAAAATAAAATAAAAGTCAGTGTTTCATGTTCTATTACCTAAATACTCTAATAATGGTCCGATTTACATGCAGTAAAAACTGACATGTAGCCAAGAGAAAATGCAAGAAGGTGGCGTATATATTCCCATCATTTGTCGATTTGGTTAGTTGATACATAAAAAATAGCAATGTATGGATACCTGTGATACCAATGACATCCCTAGTTTTGACAGGGACATGCTTCACACGCACACACTGAATCCTTTCTTAGCCAAATGTGGGACTTAATTTAGTTGAGTCTCCAATAAAAAGTGAGCTCTGATATTTTCCACATCTATGTATTGAAAATATAAAAAGCAAGAGTGTCTGAAGTTGCACTCTTCAATTTCTTATGAAAATGATGCATTTATTATGAATGTTTAATCCATTTTAATGTATAAGCTTGGGGAAAACGTTAAGCTGTTTATTACCATGATTTAAGCATCCACCAGTATATTTCACTTTAATCATATCATGTCTGATTTGGGTACGAATCTCATTCATTCAGGTTTTACAGTAGAGACTATGGTCATGTTAGCCCACCGATTTGTAAAATTGTGCATTGTTCTTGTTAAGGCCACTTTAAGTCAATTGTGAGCTTTGTGGATACTTTTTGGAAATGAAGGGGGTGGGAGGGCGCCTTTTTTTCATTTTGTTTCACTTCTTTCTGAAGGTGCGGGAGGACCTTTTTTTCCTACAATATTAAAGGTCTGCATGTGGACATAAAGGTCTATTCTTTGGCATAGCCTATGAACGGCGCTGTGTGCCTGCCTGACTCTTGGTAGGGTTTTAAAATGTATCATCAAGGTCTAAAATGCCTTTAAATTAAATTTCTACCCTAATTAACTGCGGAACTATTAAACTTTTTTTTTCGGGTTTGCCCGCCGCGCCAGCGGCCCGGGAACGTAGTGACCTGGCGCCGCCTTTAGGCGGCGCCGGCAAACCCTATTAATGTTTTCGTTTTCCGTGGGCGTCGCATGGGGCACTGTGACGTCACAAGACAGATTGTGGTCACGAAAATATTTGTTGTTTTGACTGTAATAGGCCTATGGCATGAAAACACAATCCCTGATAAGTGCCCCCCCACCCCAAAAAAAAGAAAGTTGCTGGTGATGCCACCGTTTATTGTCAGCCATCAGCAAATACGTTTTTATTTTGCGTCCACAACGACATCGAGCCGACGCCACACGCCACGGGGCCTTTTGCGTTGATGAAAATAAAATCATGGTTCCAGTGCAGGCTTGATAAACAAACCATCATGGCCAAAATGAATATTCTGGTGAATCTTTTAATCACTCTGTGAGTCTGTTGGTTCCCCCCATTTAATCATGTGGAATAGAAACAGTATCTAACCGGTATCTACGGACGCCGTTGTTTGGTCCAGCCTGTGGCGTGTTACTGGCCCGGTACGACGTGAGTATTGCTATGGGTCGTACTCGTTCTCAGACGAAGTGTCAAAATGTCTCTATTTCATTTTCTAACGCTCTGATTAGAATTTAGAAAATGCCATCCTGTTGCAAATCAAATTCCGCATTAGATTGGACCTTTAAACAGGTGTTTTCCGAAAATCGATGAGGTACTAAAACGTCTATAGCTCAGTCACTACTGCTCTGATCGAGATTTCGATGACACTATCGTGTTCCCCATTTAATTCTGCATTAGATAAGACCTTTAAAAAACGGTTTCTTGAAATTCGATTAGTTGAAGTTTTGGAGGTGATTCTCAAATTGTATTTCCATACTCATGTCGCACCGACCTGCCACAGACATCCGGGTCAGTGGAAGTAAACATCCGGGTCAGCTGAGGAACGCCAGCCAGCAGCAGACATCCACTCAGGTAGGTTTGTTTTCAATTTCACAGCACTATGTCTGGCCGTATCTGAGCAATGAACACTCTATTATTTCATAATTGACATGTAACTGACATGTTATAACACATAAATCGAGATGGTCCACAAATATTGATCTGCCAAGTCGGATTAGTGAAAAACAAAGTGAAATTGGCCGACCCCCACTCTTCCCGACCTCTCTCGCAGCATCAACAACCTAGAATCCAGATCCCACTTGTGCTCACAGTTTGGGCTCTGATACGCTTCAAACTGGGCTATATGCTTAAACAAGGTACCAAAATGTTCGTAAGATCATACTCTTTAATGCCCACATGGTTTAAACCCCAATAGATTAAGTCTTCATGTCCGAAAACGGGTCCGTTCCGACGCGAACGGGTCCACGACGGACCCTCGGGCAAGAAAATTTTGACCCCTTTTCTTTTTTTTTAGAAATTCTGACATACATGCCAACACTCCCGGATTACCCGGGAGACTCCCGATTTTGGGCCGTTTTCTGAGTGATCTCCCGGCCTCCCAGAGGTCTCCCGGACTATCCCGGTTCTTGGCTTTCCAGAGCTGAAAGAATTTTTCAAATATTCCTACTAGAACCAAAGTTATTAATGTATTCTCAGAAGTCACTGCAATAGGCCTACCTATTTGACATCCATATTTTCATTTTTTCCCGGTAAGGGAGTGTTCATTTATTATTTACAGGGGGGGGTGGTGGGTTTGGGGGGGGGCGTAAAAATTTCCGACCCCTTCTGAGGGGGGGGCGTAAAAAATTCTGACCCCTCTTGAGGGGGGGCGTAAAAATTTAAGCCCCTTTTTAGCCAAAAAGCCCGCGCGTTACTAAAGTTCAAAGGGGGGGGGGCGAAAAATTTTTCGTCGTCTTCGGCGAGGGGGGCCGCAAAACGTTACACGCGCTCTCAAGGGGGGGGGGGGGCGTAAAAAAATTTCGTCCCTCTGCGCGAAATCTCACCACCCCCCCCTGTAATTAATAAATGAACACTCCCTAAGCACAGTTGGATTTCTACCAACCTTACATCGAGAGTAGGCCTATGCCTATACCAAGGTACAGCGTAACTGGTACCTTGGTCGGCTAAGCCTGAGGTTGGTAGAAATCCAACAGGGAAAGCAGGGATTGCCCCCCCCCCCCTCCCTGAGGTTGGGAAGTCGCTGAAATTAAGGGAGTGTTCATTTATTAGTTACGGGGGGGGGGGGGGCGGCGGCCGGGGGCTTAAAAATTAAAAAAAGCCCGCGCGTATATGGTTCAAAGGGGGAGCACTGGTGAGTTACTCGCCAGGGCTGCATTCATGCATCATGACAACCAAGGGCATGATGCATTAGGGTATCATGCCGTCCTTAAGGTTGATCGCTACGCTTAACTTTTCATCTATAAAATTTCCTAATTTTTTGCCTTAGGTTAGTCTAGATCATTAAGAAATGGAAAATGGAAAGAAAATAGGGGAGTCCCGAGCTACTTTTTTATCTTTTATCGCCCTTGGCAAAATCATTATCAAATATCACCTTACCCTGGTAAGTCTCATTTAATTTCACAATTTTTGGGGAAAAAAAGTATTTCTATTTTTGGCAAAAAATACCAGAAATTGGGAAATTTTCACGAGTGACCAATAAGCACATCAATGTCATATTTTAAATGAATAATCCTATATTGTGTTCCTAAATAGGAAAAATAGAATTATGGTCCAAAAACAATGCTTTTGTGAAAAAAATAGTTAAGATCATTTGCTAACATAAAAAAGTAAAAAAGCCAAGGATCGAGGTAAAAAGTTTATATATCTTATACCCTTGGATGTCATAAGCACAGTGATGAGATCTATATCAATCTCGGCTTAGTGTGCATATATATGTTTATTTCATGGCGGATACAATGATCACTATGCTTAAGTACTAGAAATCCCGTATCCCATGCCCCCCATGGGATACAATGTTCCTGTATCACATGGCCTATGACATCATCATTTGTTCAAATTCTTATGGCCATTAATATGCAATTTAACATATTTTTAAGGTTAAAAACCATGAAATAAAGGCAAAGGCCCATGGTCAGAGAATTTTTGGTATCGTTCCCCCCTCGGTGGGGTTGGGGCGCATCCCACTCAGCCTGCGGCTTTGTGGGATACTGCCCCAGCCCCACCTCGGGGGGAACGATACCAAAATATCCTCTGGCCATGGGCCTTTGTCTATATATATATCTCCAATAATAGCCCATTCTGATAGTTTTAAGCTATATATATATGCGCAGAGAGCTGCGCAGGACTCCAGATTCTATTAGTAGCGATCAACCTTAAAGGGTTAATAAATGAACACTCCCTAAGGTGTGCAGGCCGAAAAGTCCTCCCCCAACAACAATCTCTGGATTATTGGATACGGGCACCCCTGATGGGCCTTAGACCTTCAAAATTCCCCCTTCCAAAGAAATGTGAGAGGATAAATACAGTTCTAAGCCATAATAATTATATTGTGTGCCAAAATGCATCAGAATGCACCATTTCAAGTCTAGACTTTTAAAATCCCCCCCCCCCCTAGTGTTACCGCTGCCCTCCACTTGCGGTACTCGGGGCCAACATAACACCACCCTGGCCCTCTCCAAAAAAGTCTCCCGGTTTTAGTCTTTCAAATGTTGGCATGTATGAGAAAATATATTTTAAATGTCACGCTATGGTTGTGACAGTGCACTATTTAATACACTTTCGCAGTGACAGTGCAAATCTAAAGGTAAAGCTATCTAAAAGTAAAGCAAGGCAGGGGACACCCTGTACCGGTACTATGGGTTCTACATGTAGCTGGGACACCCTGTACCGGTACTATAGGTTTCTACATGTAGCTGGGACACCTTGTACCGGTACTATGGGTTCTACATGTAGCTGGGACACCTTGTACCGGTACTATGGGTTCTACATAGTACATGTAGCTGGGACACCCTGTATGCACCCTGCAGTACACACATCGTGTAGAGCCTCCTCCAGGCCCCCCTACATACCTGTGTGCACCCACCACCACACACATCGTGTAGAGCCTCCTCCAGGTGCCCCTACATGTATTATGTTACATTTATGTCTTATTTTTCACCTGAGCAAACTGTGAAATATTTTGAAAATAATATTAACATCTTTAGGAATCATACAAGAATGAATGTACTAGAAGTGATTGCTCACCACTCAACTGGTTGTATTGTGGTCGAACAGTTAAACTGAAACATATAAACCAGTATGAAATAAAAACCGTTCAAAAAAAAAAAAAAACATACCTGTATGTACCCTACAGCACACACATCGTGTAGAGACTCCTCCAGGCCCCCCTACATACCTGTGTGTACCCAGCCTCACACACATCGTGTAGAGCCTCCTCCAGGCCCCCCTACATACCTGTGTGCACCCACCACCACACACATCGTGTAGAGACTCCTCCAGGTGCCACTACATACCTGTATGTACCCAGCCTCACACACATCGTGTAGAGCCTCCTCCAGGCCCCCCTACATACCTGTATGTACCCAGCCTCACACACATCGTGTACCTGCCCCTCCAGGCTCCCCTACCTACCTGTATGTACCCAGCAGTACACACATCGTGTAGAGACTCCTCCAGGTGCCCCTACATACCTCTATGTACCTAGCCTCATACACATCGTGTACCTGCCCCTCCAGGCTCCCCTACCTACCTGTATGTACCGAGCCTCACACACATCGTGTACCTGCCCCTCCAGGCTCCCCTACCTACCTGTATGTACCCTGCAGTACACACATCGTGTACCTGCCCCTCCAGGCTCCCCTACCTACCTGTATGTACCCTGCAGTACACACATCGTGTACCTGCCCCTCCAGGCTCCCCTACCTACCTGTATGTACCTAGCCTCATACACATCGTGTACCTGCCCCTCCAGGCTCCCCTACCTACCTGTATGTACCCTGCAGGTCACAAAAAATAATGGTCCAGGTCGAAAAGTCGCCTGGAAAACCGCACAGGTCGCCAGGTCGCCGAAAACCCCTCTGCAGTCACATGGGTGGGGGGGGGGGGATGGGAGCAGGTAGATGACCCTATCATAATAGGGACCTTTAGCAACCACGTAAAAGCTCATTAAACGCAGACGTAGCCTATCCCTTTAGCACTACTACGTCTGCGTTTAATGAGCTACGTCGGGTTTGCTAAAGGTCCCTAATATCATAGACATACCTACCTGTATGTACCCAGCCTCACACACATCGTGTACCTGCCCCTCCAGGCTCCCCTACCTACCTGTATGTACCCTGCAGTACACACATCGTGTACCTGCCCCTCCAGGCTCCCCTACCTACCTGTATGTACCCTGCAGTACACACATCGTGTACCTGCCCCTCCAGGCTCCCCTACCTACATGTATGTACCCTGCAGTACACACATCGTGTACCTGCCCCTCCAGGCTCCCCTACCTACCTGTATGTACCCTGCAGTACACACATCGTGTACCTGCCCCTCCAGGTGCCACTACCTACCTGTATGTACCTAGCCTCATACACATCTGACGCTCTGACAAGTAACTCCCTGATGCCGCATTGGTGTGTCATGCCGACCCTTCAGGACTGTCTCAAGCCTGTAGGGTCGGCATGATGCATTCATGCAGTACTGACGAGTTACTCGCCTTATGATGACCAAGGCATCATGCATTAAGGTATCATGCCATTCTTAAAGGGCCAGACTATAGTAATCTATATAGTAAAAATATTCAAACCCTCCAAACTACTGCTGACTCTGGCCACAAAGGGTCTCAACGAAATACGGAGCCTTGAGAGGTCAATCTGTCGGGGAAATACGGAACTTTAACAAATCCTGTATACATATTCTAAGATAATCTTCCATGTTTTTGTAGTTTAATGTAAATGAACTCCCCATGAATCGAGCCTTGAATGTGTTAATGGGATGTTGCTTATCCCCCACTTCGTCGCTTCAGGCTAGGCTTTGCCTAGACTTACTTTAAAAAATACTGTGAATTATCCCATGGAAACCTAATACAAAAATGTCTTCATTCTTTATGTAGGTTTCGTCCCAGATACAGCAAAGGCCCCAGTTAGCTTCCTTGGCTCAATTTCCTGCTGTTCACGCTACCTGCCCTCAATTGCTTGGCTAAGGTAATTGACAAACAGTTAACAACATCAATTCATAACCTGTTGGATTATACAGTGAATTATTTGAAATTACTTAAACTTTAAATAATAGCTCCATTGTCTGGATTATATAAAAAGTCATCAGCATCTTATTGTGTATATTTACAACACATAAATGTCAATAGTATTTATTATATATACAGTTGTTCAACATTCAGTAAATTAACTCTAATATATACTGTTGGAAAATCAGCTGCAGATTTGTTGTCTACTGATAGGAATCCTTTTGTGTCTGTGATTCGTTGAAAATTTGTGATCACCTGTTAGGCCCATGTATTGGTCTCTGTATATTGTTGTTCTCACTGCATATCTGTTATCTATTGAAAACCTGTGATTGCCTGTAATATAAATTGTTGTACATATTTACAGATTAATATCAGTTTATAGAATAGCATTTTGTAGTACATCAGTGCACTAGATTTGGTATTTTAAACCATTTCAAGCTCTTAACCTCAATATATCTAACCATGGCAAACTGCATCTGTACCAATGCCAATGATATTGCTCAACTGTTTTCAGTTAAAGCAGATGCCATCCAACCCAATGGTCATTCCCAAAGTTTTGCTCTAGATGACCAATTCAGAGTAGTCAGCATAGCTGGGGATGGGAACTGTTTATTCCGTTCTGTTTCAAGGTTCCTTTTCGGCCATGAACAGTTCCATGCTCCTATCCGTAGGTCTGTTCTGTCCTTTATAAGTGCGAACAAATCTAGTTTTCATTCCTTCATTGAGAGACGATGGGACATTTATGTTTATCAGATGTCAAAGACGAATGGGGCTGTTGAGTCTTGGGGAGGGACGACTGAAATCATTGCAATGGCCACCATGCTGCAGTGCCAAATCTATGTGTACTGCATGTATGGAGGGCAAATGATGTGGACTCATTTTCTCCCTCTATTTAGAACAAATGATGCTCCCAAAGTGCCCTACGTCTCCATTCATCATTTATCTGACCATTACAGTGCCATTCTTCCCTCAAATGGTCAATGCATATGTGTTGCCCCTAAACCAAGTGTACCACTCCAACCACCCCAAATGGTTGATTTGACTGCCAGTAATTCTTTCCCTAAAGTATGTCAAATCCTGGAACATCCAAAATTGAAAGTGGCCACTAAAGAGTCTCACCAGCATGATACAGAGGAATGGCCTTCCCTCCTGAAAACATCTAAAAATAGCCAAAACAACCCTAGCAAACACACAACCACCTCCGAAGTGCCACTCCAAAAACCTCAAATGGGTGACTTGACTGCCAATACTTCTTCTTCCCCTAAAGATTGGCAAAGGCCTGAACATCCGCAATGCAAAGTGCCTACAGAAGAGTTTGACCTTAATGATGCAGAACAATGGCCTTCCCCCCAGAACACACCTGAAAAAAGCCTAAACTCCACACGTAAACGTACACATGCCACCAAAGTACGATTTATCACAAAGAAAGCCAAACAAAACTCCCGTCACACAGATAATGTTTCACCAACAAAAGCTACATTTACACACATCAAACAACCAATGTCAAAGGTCCATACAGAGTTTCAGGAAGCTCACACTCACACTCATACTCATCAAGATGAAGACCAAGATGTGCTGGCCAAGGGACCAGACAGTCCCATAGCACCATTCATCCTAACGAAAGCCAAAAACAATGTCAGTTACAAGTATTGTGTTCCACCTAAAAAACCTAAATTCACCAAAGTTGAAGAAGCAAACTTAGATACTGTTTCTTTTCCCAAGATTAATGTAGAGTTTCAGGAAATCCATACTGATCAGAATGAAAACCGAAATGCTACCCCAATGCAGACTGGTACAAAACCAGCTGACATGCTTTTCAGAACAACAGATCACATTGATAATACTCTTCCAGAATATCATTCCAATGAAACAAACAAGGCAAAGTCTACAAACTATGAGGATGTTTTGTCCCCACAAAGCGATATGAATGCTGTTCAGTCACCAAAAGCAAAAGTGGATATTGCTGACATTGAAAGTGAGTGCATTAAGAGCAAACAAAGCGATTCCAAAAATACAAAGCCAAAGCGGGTACGCACCAAGAAATCACTCACTTCAACTAATAGGCAAGATCACACTTACTTCAGTATTAATGACAAACCCAAAAGTACCAAGGTAGTACATGCAAAAAAGCAAGAATATATCCTAGATGCCAAGGATGCTAACATGTCACACAATGTACACATTGATGCTCATATTTTCACTGACCCAAATATACTGACTTCTGAAATGTACTGTTCTGATGCACCCACCTACTCTGAGAATTCCCTTCCTGACATAGTTTCAAATGAGGTTGTCATAGACCCAATATCAGCTAATATACCCAAAAAAGATGAACTCCCAGTCCCCACAGCCAAGCGTCCACCAAAAAAGGTTCCTTTAAAAGTGACACAAGAAATATTCAACCAGTTAGTTACTGTAGCAGCAACTATTGCATGTGTCTCATGTACCAAGCTATTTTATCCATCTACTACTTTAAACACATACACAAAAGAAACTGCACCTGAGTATGTGTTGAATAGATTGGATTCTTTAATAACATCTAAAGAATTCACAGTATGCAACCCATGTCATAACAAATTAAAGTCTGGGAAAATGCCACCACAATGTTTGTTAAATAACTTGCAACTTCCTCCTGTCCCCAAACAATTGGAAGTTTTAAATTCCATAGAACGTAGGCTTATATGTCAAGTCCATCCTTATATGAAGCTAATTTTGTTGCCACATGGCCAAAAAGCCATGCAAGGGCAGGTCATTAATTTCCCTTTTATACTGAGGACATGATGAGTAAGGAAAATATTAATGATTCAAATATTGTTATCATCCAAACCCCAGGCAGTAATGCTATACCAAAAGAATATAAGGCTGACATGGCAAAAGTTAGGGCAGCTCTTTTATGGCTCAGTAAAAATAACCCAATGTACAAAAACACTAATGTATATTATTTACCAGAGGTTCAACCAACAATAATTCAGTTAGAAGGTGACTGTACAGAAACAACTGAAATGCCAGGTGATGATGTACCCCTTTTAGAGACAAGTGTTACCTTAGACATTCCAAGCCTCCCTAATATAAATTTCAAGGAAAAGGTATGTGGGGAAAAAGCCCCACCAAAAGTAGAAATGAAGTGGAACAAACAGAAACCACTTAATTCTTTCAAAGAAGTAACAATAGAAGAGTCTGCATTTGCTGATCTCTTCCCTCATGGTAGAAATGGTTTGCTTTATCCACGACCTGTGAAGCTTACTCACCTTAAATATTTCCAGTCAAGATTACTATCATCCGAAAAAAGGTTTAGTTCCAACTTACCCTACTTATTCTGGGCAACCAATATTTTAGAAAAGAAACTACTGTCTGACAACATCTCAATAGCTATGAAAAAACGTCCATCAACAACATCCACAAGAACTAAACCATTAACTGCAGGTCAGATCCGAAAAGACATAGCAAATAATCCTGACCTACCTGAAAACTATCTTGGGTGCTTGCGCACTATCCGCGGTACCCCAGGATATTGGAATTCCGTTAGATTTGATTTACTTGCTATGATTCGCCAAAAAGGTCCACCAACATGGTTTCTCACATTATCTGCAAATGATATGAACTGGGAAGATCTTATGATTGTTCTTTGCAAAACAGAAGGCATGCCATCTTCACTAGAGGATGTTCAGTCTATGCCTAAGCATGTTAAAGTCCAACTCATGAATAACAATCCAATAGCTACTGCAAGACACTTTTCCCATAGATTTTCTGAATTTGTTAAAACTGTTATTTTATCTGACAGTCAACCATTAGGTGAGATCTCAAGTTATTTCTGGAGAGTGGAGTTCCAGATGAGAGGTTCCCCGCACATCCACTCCCTCTGGTGGGTGAAAGGGGCACCGGATATAGCGACAGATGAGGGCATCAGAGATGCCCCAGCTTTTATTGATAGATACATTAGCACCCATGTTCCAACTGTAGAAGAGGACATTCAGCTCCGAAACAAAGTGATGCGCCTTCAAACCCATAGCCACACTCACACATGTAAACGCTTTTCTCATGGTAAAGAAAAGTGTCGCTTTGATTTCCCCCAGGCACCATCAAAAACAACTATACTTAAATCCAAAGTAGACATTTTAACAAATCCTAAGTGCTACACATTGAAACGGGATATTGGAAATGAATTCATCAACCCGTATAATCCGACAATTCTGTCCATTTGGAATGCGAACATGGATCTTCAATTCATTGGCTCGGTTTATGGTACTGCCAAGTATGTATGTGGGTATATATGTAAAGGTGAGGCTGACGGTTTAAAAAGAGCTCTCACTGAAGTTCAAGAAAAAATGGCCCCAGATGCAACTTTCCGTTCTAAAGTTATGAAAACATGCAGTACCGTTTTAACCCATCGCCAGTTGAGTGCCCAAGAAGCAGCATTCAAAATGTGTTCTCTTCCTCTAAAGTCTGCTAGTGTAGTTGTGTTATATTTAGATGTACGCCCGAGCCAGCTTAGAACCAGGCTGCTGTTGCCTGCATATCACCTCAATGACCGTGATGATGAAAGCACAAATGTATTTGTTAAAAACGTATATGATCGTTACAGCAATCGGCCAAAGGAAATTAATTTTGAAAATATGTCACTTTTTGATTTTGTGGCAAACTATTCCACTAGCTCTGAGACATCTGTTTCTATCCCTCTTTTAAATGGTAATGGGTTCATACACAAACGGCACCATGCAGCCATTATAAGAACCCCAAAATTGACCCCTGAGAAGCATGGTGACATGTACTTTTATTCCCAATTAATTCTGCGGGTTCCATGGCGCAATGAGCAAGATTTAATTTCGGGTTATTCCACAGCAGAAGAGGCTTATGGTAGTAAACTTTCCAACTCTCTGAATGCACCATCATTTTCCTATGATCTAGAGAATGCTGTGAACCAAATAAGAAACCTTAATGACATAGTCACAAATAATTATATAGCACCAGTAGTTGCCCCAAATATTGAAGCTGTAGATAACGATCTAGAAAAAAATGAGCATCAACCACCCGAGCTGTCAGTATTCAATGTCTTAGGGGGTGAGCTTTTAGACGACAATCTAGATCATCCCAATGAGATAAATGAAGCTACAGCTTTAGACATTGAAGTTGGTCTGAAAGAAGGTGAAGATATTCTTTTATTCAGGAAAACTAAAATGACGGATGAGGCTTATTTGAAGGCTGTTAATGGTTTGAATATTCAGCAGAGGAAAGTTTATGATTTTGTCAAAGAACATCTTTCATCAGTAGCTAGTTACAAAAGAGATCCAACACAACCACGCCCAGATCCCTTTCATTTATTCATGAGTGGACCAGGAGGTACAGGGAAGAGTCATGTTGTTTCTATCATCCAGGAATTGATTCACAGAATGTCAGATTCAGACAATCCATCCATAACCACTGCTCCTACTGGAGTGGCTGCCTTTAATATTGGAGGTATAACTCTACACAGAGCTTTAAACCTTCCAGTTGAAAATAATACAGGTAACAAGCGTTCTAGAACAAAATATTTACCACTATCTGGTGAAAGATTGCATGCAATGAGGACATTTTGGAAATCTGTTAGTACGCTAATAATAGATGAAATAAGTATGGTATCATATGAGACCCTTCAACATGTAAGTCTTAGGTTGAATGAAATATTTGGAATACTTGATCCCTCAGTACCTTATGGTAATCTCAATCTGTTAGTTGTTGGAGATTTCTATCAGCTACCACCAGTGAAAGGACAGTCTGTTTACTCTAAGCACATTAAAACTGCACTGTGTAAACATCTTTGGCGAGATTACTTTTCACTTATAGAACTAACTACGGTTGAGCGTCAAAAAGGTGATATTATTTATCGAGATATACTCAACAGAGTAAGAACTGGTACTCCAACAGATGATGATATAGATACACTTTTAAGCAGAGTTATTAGAGCTGCACCTTCCTCTGATGAGAGTCCACCACTTGATTTATTCCCTAGAATCAAACAATGCGACAAGCATAACCTTGACATGCTTCATATTCTCAGTTCAAAAACAAATGTTTACAATGTTTCAGCACAGCATGTCATGGTACAGGACACAATTACTGGCAAATATTTTAATAGAAATGCTAAGGTTCCTGAGTCACTACTGCCTGATGATGACAGAGACTGTGCTGGGCTCCTAAAAATATTCAGTTTTGGTATTGGTGCAGTTGTCATGCTGCGAAGGAATATAGATACATCTGAGGGCCTTGTAAATGGAGCAAGGGGGGTTATCACCGCTATTAACTGGAATGAAAATGATTTAATGCCAGATTCAGTTGATGTTAAGTTTTTTGATAGTACAGTTGGGAATGTTTCAAAGGCTGACTGCTCACATTCCTCAGTTTCCATTGAACCTATGTCTGCTTATTTCTATGGGAAGAATGCAACATTGTTGCAGCGAACCCAATTTCCGCTTACTCTATCATGGGCGTCAAGCATTCATAAAGTGCAGGGGCTAACTTTAGACAGTGCAGTGATTGATTTAGGATGTCAAGTTTTTGCTGAAGGACAGGCATATGTGGCCCTGAGTCGAATAACTTCCCTGCAGGGTCTGCATCTAATAGATTTTAATTCAGACTCTGTTAAAATGGTGTGCAAATCTGTTGATGAGGAAATGAACCGCTTGCACCAGAAAAACAACTTAGAAGAATAATTATAAAGTATGGTTTCTAAAATTTGTCACTTGACCGTTTGCAATTTTGTAAAATACTACTTTTAAGTGTTATAATTATACTTATTTTCAGGGGAAAACACATTTATTTCAAAGATGCTTAGTTCATATTAAAATTTCTCTGCTATTTCTAACCTTTTTTTTTCTTTTAAGGTCGAGAAGACAAATAATTCATATGTACATGCATCTAATTATCATTTGCCCTTCATTTATTTGCAGGTCACAAGTTTAATTTGTAAGAGAGTTTATTTTGTTGTCAGCTTACAATCTCATTTAATATTTCCAATACTGCTTTTTTGATTATGTTATATTATTTCAGTGCTTGCGGGAAAAAGGCTCCACCTTTTCTGAATTTACACCATTTAGTTTTCAAATCAATCTCAATTTAGATTCAAACAATAACCACTTTCTGTTATATGATTTCAATGTATCCCCTCGAAAAATTATAAGCATTACCATATCCAAAGTTATACACTTTATAGTATAAACAACATTACTCTCTTTACACTCTTAGTTCCTGTATAGCAATATATAACAAGCTTGCGTTCCATTACATCTATTTCAGGTTTGACAATGATCCTCGTACTGAAGGCACTGGCCAAGACAAGGACAACAGGTGGTAGGTCCTACTTATTGCATGTATAAAACATATGTTTATGTTCCCTTATTTCATCTAATGATATATTGAATAAATTATTCAATTGTACCTTTCTTTTTAACCTCAGGTCTGGCCATGCCACGCTCCAAAATATTCGTGAAGACACAAGCAAAATCTTCTGTTCCCTCCTTTACCAAGCTTCTGTTCAAGGCATTGCAAAGCTTTCATCACTTACACCAGCTACAAGACTCTTCTTTTGTTTTGACTTCCTGTTGGTATGATTTCATCGATGAAAGCCATGTTAGCCCAGAATTTAAAAGTTTATTAGAATCCAAGTCAACAGCACCACCTCATGAACTGCAAAGTGCATTATCATATCACCTTCACTCCATCTTGCACACTACTCGATCTGCTACAGTTGCCATGATGCCATCCCACAATATCGAAAAGTGCCAGCAGAAGGCCATAGAGTGGGCTCAAGTTCGCTATGCCTCTCTGCCTGAGGGTGTACTACACCGTTTTGCATCATGGTGTTCACATATAACAGAAGAGTACAATGCTCATTTCACTCCATTAAATGTCCAAGGGCCTCAGGATATTTTGTCAAATTTCTATATTTCACAAACTCCCATCACTTTCCAGGGTGTCCCATTTCGATCTGTTGAGCATGCATATCAATGTCAAAAATGTCTTTATTTCAAAGATTTCTCGACATATGACAATATTATGGATACGTATAAAGCTGGAGATGCCAAGCGGCTTACATTTCATTTGCGTCACCCATCTTCATGGGATGCAGTCAAATGCTCCATCATGGAAGATCTTCTTTACATTAAGTTCAATTCTGTTCCTGAATTCAGGTCCAAGTTACTATCCACAAAAGGAAGAAAGTTGATACATTCTGTTCCAGATTCATATTGGGGAACTGGGTCTCACGGGAAGGGCAGGGACATTTTTGCAAAGATGCTCATGAGTCTTAGGGATCAGGTATGAAATGATTTGTTTTTCATTTATTACCTGTATGTTAACTGCTATTCATTATTCATTTCATTTACAGATGATGTCTTCACGAGCCATCATTGGAGACTCGATAATTGGGAATGTAAGGCACCTGAATGATACAGACATTTTTTGTTATCGGGGTGCCAAGATTGAAGACATTATTTCTATAATTTCACATGATTCGAGAGTTTTTTCTCAGTATTCATGTATTATTTTTCATGTTGGCACCAACAACCTTTCTGTTAATTCTTCGAAAGAGATTGTTGATTTGTTAACTGAGTTGATTGCTTGTGCCTCATCTTTTTATCCAAACAGCAAATTCATTGTTTCCAGTATTCTGCCTCGACTTTGTGATGTTGCATTTACTTCTCAGAAAATTAAGTTACTCAACACTGCACTTACAAATGCATTTCCCTACTTCATCCCATCCTTCAAAGTTGTTTTATCGCATGGTCATCCTGTTCCGAACATGTTTGTCCATGACCAACTTCATTTAAGTAAACGTGCTGCTATTAAGTTGCGTGAGATTTTTGCATATAAATTTACTGCCTTTGGTTTTCCCACACAGACCAAGCTGACCGGCATGACCTATGTTTACAGGCGATCCAATTTCTTTTCACACCACCCAGGAGATACAATTGTGTGGATGGTCATTGATGGTTAGTTAAATTCAGTTTCATCCTTATTTGTGTTTTTACACCATTTCAACAGAGCCTTTTTGATTATATGAAGTACCTGTGTCTATTCTCCTCTATGTTAGTACGGGATTCTTTTAACATAGAATGTAATATCACCAAGACAATCTATGATTTATTAATGCACTGTCATCTTCATTAAGTTATACATAGCCTGCAAGTAGTGCAAAGCAATTTATACTAGTACTAGCATAATTTAAAAAAACATCTAGACACTGTCTCAACATGCTTTACTTGACAAATATCATTTCAGTATGGGGTTACTCCTACCTGGCATATTGGTGATAGATGTCATGTATAAGTTGACACTACTCATTATACACATTCAAGACAGCTTCTAGACACAGAAAGAGTTTGGGGATCAACGGGTAACCATGCCTGTCCCCCCTTTCAATGAAATAGTACTGTCATCACACACTTTACCTGACAAACATCATTTCAGTATGGGGTTACTCCTGCCTAGCATATTGGTGATAGATGTCATGTATAAGTTCACACTACTCATTATACACATTCAAGACAGCTTCTAGACACAGAAAGAGTTTGGGGATCAACGGGTAACCATGCCTGTCCCCCCTTTCAATGAAATAGTACTGTCATCACACACTTTACCTGACAAACATCATTTCAGTATGGGGTTACTCCTGCCTAGCATATTGGTGATAGATGTCATGTATAAGTTCACACTACTCATTATACACATTCAAGACAGCTTCTAGACACAGAAAGAGTTTGGGGATCAACGGGTAACCATGCCTGTCCCCCCTTTCAATGAAATAGTACTGTCATCACACACTTTACCTGACAAATATCATTTCAGTATGGGGTTGCTCCTACCTGGCATATTGGTGATATATATCATGTATAAGTTCACACTACTCATTATACACATTCAAGACAGCTTCTAGACACAGAAAGAGTTTGGGGATCAACGGGTAACCATGCCTGTCCCCCCTTTCAATGAAATAGTACTGTCATCACACACTTTACCAGACAAATATCATTTCAGTATGGGGTTGCTCCTACCTGGCATATTGGTGATAGATATCATGTATAAGTTGACACTGCTCATTCCTTTATACACACTCAAGACAGCTTCTAGACACAGAAAGAGTTTGGGGATCAACGGGTAACCATGCCTGTCCCCCCTTTCAATGAAATAGTACTGTCATCACACACTTTACCTGACAAATATCATTTCAGTATGGGGTTGCTCACACCTGGTATATTAGTAATAGGTTTCAGTTTTTTTCTACATTTTTCTTGGTCATAGATCATTTCAGCATGGGGTTGACCCCACCTGTCATGTTGGTGATTAATGCCAAGTTACATAAGGCACTAACAACTGTTTAATTAGGCTAAGTTCCAGTGAATACATAGTAACTGGACTTTTTTGTTTGTTTATGGAGTGAAACATTTCCATACATTGATTTTGTTGGATTCTTTATGGCGTACCTCTCTGCTGAAGAGGCCTTGGGTATTTGCTATGGATCCCTAACATGTCAAGGGCCGAAACTAGACTGGTTCATTAAACTCCTCATTCTATAAAATACTTTACATGAAAAAGTCTACATATTCCAAATTCATTTGAAACTTTAATACTTTTCCTATGAGATACTGAACTTAAAAATGTCAACATATCCTAAATTTATTTGAAACGTAAATACTGATACAAATTTGTAATGATGAAGTTTTTAATGCAAATAGAAATTCGTAGGTAACACTGCAGCTTTTATCTAGGAAAAGAATCATGGTTGCAGTGTAATTAACTGATAAACTTGAAGTAATTGTACTTCCATAGAACCAGTCTAGTCCAGGGGAACCTGAATTTTGAAGAAACACATTGCATGTGTTTGGATATCACTTGATCATTTAACATTATGCAAGTTACAAATCACGTCACGGCATTATGTTGCGACGTGGCGGATGCAAGAAAAATGTGGCTTTGACCACGGTCGGGTTTGCCAGCAAACCCGACCGTGGTCAAAGCCACATTTTTCTTGTTAGAGTTTTCTTAGATGCTGCCATTTTTGGCCTTTTTTTTCTTGAAAAATGAAAAAAAGCACCAATGCAGCCCTTTTTAAAGGATAGATGCGGTGTCTGCAAAGCTGACAATCCATTTTAAGTGGCCTAAGGTGTGCGCAATCGTCACATTTCAAGAAATGTCTGGGCTAAGTCTTTGTTCATCTAGCATAGAGAGACATTTTGACACAATCCTTTTATGCACATTTTAACTATTATGTTTATCTAATGCATGTAAATTGCATGCAAGTCAGATCGCTGCTGCAGCTTATAAGATGGCCTTGTTGTTATCGACTATGCAGTCAAAGTTTTAAAACAGAAAAGAAAATCGTATTGATCACTGTCCTCTATTCCATTTAGGGAACTCTTCAATTCCAAGAGGAGCTCAAACCACGAAACTGGATGTGGCATGGATTAGATGAAGCGAAGCAGGCTACATTGAAAGAGGGGCATACAAACTCTGTCCATCAACATACTTGGTACCTGAAGCACTTTCACCCATGGCTTACCGGCATACTTGCACAGGTCTGTGTCACTATCACACTTTATCGTGGGTTATTTAATAGTATTTGGCACATTATGTGGATTATAATAATATTATGTCAGATGCAAAATTCATTTGTACCTTCTACTCAAGCTTGAACCCTTTTCTAAGAATGCCATATCACCTATTCATGAAAATAAATCTGAGGATCTGAGCATTCTCTGTGAGATGTTTTGTATATTTTTGGATAGTGTTTATGACAAAGTTTTAAATTTCTAGATAGAAATCAAAGTTATCAAAATATGATATATAAAACGTAACAAGAGCCATCTCCAACCCCTTATCCCCATATCTTTTAAATTCTTCTTCAACATTTCATTCTGAATGATTTGGAGGAATTCTAAAAACGTTCAAGTTTCATCATCCCTAGTTCACCAATTGCACATCTATGCCATGATTTATACTACCTCCATATAACCTGTGCGGAGACTGAGATAAATATTTTAGAAAGTTTCGTGCATATGGGCTGTAATATAGTAATCTATAAATATATTTGAGCCACCTTTATCTGATAAAATTGAATTTTGTAGGTGGCACAAGAGCAGAGAGTTATTGATGGGAAGTGTGTGGACGATGTTGACAAAGAAGTTGCATCAAACAAACAAGCAAAGCAGTTCAAGGCTTGCACAGCATGTGGGATCACGGACATTGGCAAACGTAAGCGAGTCTGCCCTTCTTGTGGTGAACGTCTTCCTACTGCTCAGGCAGAAAGGGAAAAAGAGACAGAGACAGAGAGTCGACCAAAAAAAGCAGAGAGACGCCAAGGTGTGTTGAGAAAATGATGTACTGTGTTGAATCGTTCTTAGAGGCTGTTAATTGATGGTTTGATTTGATCAGAATTCCAGTTCCGAAAGTTATTGATTTTTTTAAATGTAAAAGCAAATCATTTAATTATCCCTATATTAAGAGATCAAATGTCTTGTTTATTAATCATTTTTGGTTGCTGTGTCGCTTAAAGGGTTGTCTAAAATTGCTATGGGTTGCATCATATGCTTGACATTACTGTGGTCATTGTTTTCTGCTAAGTTTTTCCCATCTTCTCTGCAGGTGATGTTAGAGTCCTCATAGATCGGATGGATGATGCCAAATACAGCTTCAAGTACCAGAGATCTACAAAAACGACCACTGACTATGATCACTTGCAACAGCACCACCCAGATGATCCTCCAAAACTACGAGTCAGTGACCCCATCTTTGTGAACCCCTGCTCATATCAAGCCGTGGCAGAGGTGTTCAGAAGGATTGGACAGCAGGCTGGTATCAGAAAGTATGGAGGGAATCGGGAATGGGTGACAGTTGTCTGTGATGGCCTTCCGTATGTTCTCGGTTACCAAATCATCGAAAGAACCTTTCAATGCAGCTTGTGCGACTTCTCAGTCAGTGGGCTCAGTGAATGCCAAGAACACCAGAAGGAACACAACAACAAAAATGAGGGGGACTGCAGGTACACAAGAGAGTTTGACTGGGTCCTTCTCCAGCCAGGGCCCGGTCATATCGAGATGAACATGGTAAAGGCATTTGTTAAATTCTCCTGGCCAATCTTCTGGGAAGACATGGTTGAGGTTTTTAACTTCAAATCAGAGAATGCCAAGCGGTCAGCATTGAATGTGAGCGACCACCACAAAGGGATGACCCTTGCCAAAATTGCTCGTGAGTCATTTGCGAAAGAGTTGGTCCTCCCTTATGTCAGACACCAAAAGCTTCAAGGAGATGGTAAGCTGTCTGTAGCAGGGTATCTTGAGTTCTCCGCAGACACAGCCAAATCATCAAACTATATCCTGATGATGAACTTGACCTTCACAATACTCGACGCCATTTTTCTCTATCGAGCTGGTCTCCGCAGTGGAGACATCGAAATGATTGAGGCGGGCCGTGCAATCTTTGCCCGTATGTGGTTTGCTCGAAAACATCCAATGTACCGACAACTAGTAATGTACGACACAATCATGACGATGTGCATGCCGACCCCAGTCCTCGACTTTAATAAGAAAACCAAATCCATCAACCTGAGTGGAGCTCCTTACAGTGGTGAGGGTGCAGACTTCAAGCTTGAGGAAGTGAATAAGGGCATCCAGCACTGGCTTCCATCTGTGCCTTCCCAGAAGGATTGGAAGAAGGCATGTGCAAACCACCAGAAGTTGTCGGATCTTAAAGGAACAGCGCTTCATGAAATGGAACAGAAGGACAGACGGGAAGAGTCCTCCAAATCAACGCCTGACATTCAACCTGAAGTGGCTGCCTTTCGCACTCGCATAAGAGAGAGTAGCTTCATCTCTGACCATGACAAGGAAAGGCCTCTTAAATCCTTTGGAGACCACCCTCTAGATGATGAACTTATCAACTTTGCAACCACTGCAGCAGAGAAGGAGGCCATCTACCTTGAAAGCTTCCTCAAACATGAACGGACAGGAGGCTTCATGCAAAAGACATCGGTGCCCTTCAATGAGCCACCAGTGTTCCTAACACCAGACGAACGACTTGAGTATGAAAACATTGAGAATAAGAGTGTCCGGGAATTGGTGCTACTGATCAATTTGAAGATTGATGAATTGGAAGATGAGGCTACCAGGAAGGATTTCATAGAAGCTTTTGAAGTTGAAATCCTGTCAAAAAAGGGAAAGAGAAAGCGTGACTATATTGACTTCTATGAAATCATAGAGGAATACCAGGACTTGACAATTCCAATTCCAGTGTCCACAGAAAGTGAACAGAGTCCAGATGGCATTTCCTTATAGCAAACGTTGTCTTCCCATGTCTATTCCAGTATCAACCTGCCTATTCTGACGGTGGTTTTACCACTGGCATCAAGTTATCAGCTGCCGGTCTGATTTTAGCTATCCCTAGGTTTTTGAATTTGAAATTCCATCAAGAAGAACTGAAAATGTTACCATTTTACCATTTTTTATGAGTAAACATGTTGCTGTACAGCTCCTGTAATACCGTATTCACCCGTTTTAGCATAGGTACTCAAATTAGCATGTCCCGTTTTAGTGCAGGGTAGAAGAGTACATGGGGGGTATCGATGACAGTCCTACTGGGTAGACACTTTTCCAAAGGGTTGGCATGATAAACATATACAGAAATGTTGCGTTGGTGCATCATGGCAACACATTTGCTTCTTCTTTAGTAACTTACCACCATTAAAGGCGCACTGAACCCAGGACCTAACCCTGCCGAGTTGTGTACGCAAATGACGTCGTGGGTTCAGTGCGCCTTTAAATGATTATATCTAAATAATTTCAGTATATCATGTCAGGATTGTATGACCAGAGATGATGTGCTTATACCCCCGGTAATTGTCATGACTTTTTGACATTATTATGATCATTGGGATTTTTACAGAAACAAATCTTAGAAATTTCTGAATTGTATAACGGCTATGATAGCAATGAAAAATCTTGTCTAAGTGTCATGGCTCCTACTGTAAAGGTTTCCATGAATCTTTTAAAACTAGGAATAAGAACATAAGAGAAGCAAATAGGATAAAGGAAATTCACTATTGAATAGTACATCAGTTTGAATGCAGGATGCTGTCTTCTACTGGTCCAGCCAGGTAAAGTTACATACAGCAAGCACAACTTGGGACCAAAGGGGCTGTTTTGTAATGTCCATGTGCTCGGGAAACCAGTTCTTTGATAATGAAATTATCAAATAAAAACTGTATTTGGAAAACGTTTCTCAGTTGTTGTGATTGTTTATCAATTGTTACATAATGTGTACTTTAAATCTGACACTCTATCAAAGTTGAGTGTGTTGTATATGGGATTTAATGGTTATCTTTTATTCAATTAATTGATAGATTCTCAAGCTTATAAGAGAGTCAGACCGAGCTTTAATCTAATATTGTATTGAATTAAAGATGGGCCTAAATTTTGGAAGTATATTAGGCCACTTAAAATTGATTATCAGCTTTGCGGACACCGCCCGCATTCTCCAAAAAGGGCCGCATTGGTGCTTTTTTTCACATTTTGATAAAAAATAGGCCTAAAATGGACGCATCTAAGAGAAATCAGAATACAAGATGCAAAATTATCAAAATCTCAGCCGATAATAGGACTAGACTCCTGCCCCCCCAGAAAAAAGTGAAACAAAGTAATATAAAGAGCGCACTCCCACACCCATTTTTTCTAAAAAGTGTCCGCAAAGCTGATAATTGATTTTAAGTGGCCTAACAGTACAAAAGTAGCTGTTATCAAACCCCAGATTTGCTTTTTAGAATACTCCCATGAACTCCCCCACTTATCTGTTTCTTGCATCCACAGTCAAAAAACTGGTTTCACTCTCTCCAAAATCTGTACAGCAATCATATTCTTTTAAATATAAAAGAATTAAGCCATCCAGATATAGGGTTTGTAATTCTGAATATAATCATCATTGAACTGCATTATGATCAAAATAAAGCTTAGCGTTAACCATGCATTGGAAATCAATATGTAAAATGATAATGGACAAATATGTCATTGGTAAAGTGGGTTTTTATTAAAGGAAGCGATTCATAGAATAGATTCATTTTGAAATGAAATTGACATTGATTTCATGAGTGCCACTTCACATTAAATTTAAAATAATTTCATTAGTTAATACTTTCCGTCACCAACTAGAACAACCACATACACCAACAATCGAATTGTAAAGCATGGTCACTGCATGCAGGATTACTACCACGTATTGACATTATCAAATGTCTATAATTATATGTACACTATCGGTCTGAATTAATTGAAGGAATATCACAAATCACATATAAAACATTCTGTATGAAAGAAAGAAAATGAAAATAAAATGTCAGAATTTACAAGGTAATAATGAACGTTTAACTCCTTAAGGCTAAAAGGCAGCATTTGCCATCAAAGTGCACCAATGCTACCTGACAAGTAAATTGACGGTGCTGTGATGGTGCATCTTGGTCAACAGACCTACAAAGCTCTAATCCTTAAAATTTGTAATACACATGTGACAGAAAATTCACATAAGATCATTATTTCACCTATTGAATTCTTAATGTAAATTTCCATCAAAAACATATACTTTTAGGCTGAAAGCATTTGATTAACAGGAACGAGAACAGAGGTATTGACAAAATACATCTCTTAAAGTTTCAAGATCTTTATAGCAAGCAAATCAAAACATGAATCTTCATTTTTGGTGATTTCGGGAACATTCAACAGTTGATAGATCCTCATCCCAAAAAAATCTATACCAATGCATATCCTTCCCCACAAACTTTAAAAATCGGAATTCAAGTAGGGCAAATAATAATGGCCCTATGAACTGTTGGAATTCTTAATATTATGATTAACTCGTAATACTTGACAGCCCTGTATCATTTTATGGGTCTATCTATAAATATAAAGTATGTAAAATATAAACAATCATACAGCGCTACAATTAATGTCACAGTAACCATATTAATAAAATAATATGTTCAGTCAACCTGTTTAAAAATGATGTTTCAATAAGTGCACAGCCTGATAGTGGACGGTGTATCAGTGTGTGAATCACAGAAATGTTTCTTTTATATAGGTTAGTCTTTTTTAAAGATGTGCATCTGAGAGTGGATGGAATACCAAGTTAATAAATCACAGTTCTGTAAGATGTTGGACGGATGTAGGAGAGATTTCTTTAAAAGTAACTATCGTAAATTTCTACGTATAACCCGCATCTCTCGTATAACTAGTACTCAGACTTTGGGAGAATCTTACAACCCATACGTGTACTTACAAAATTTCACCTAGACATAGACTTTGAGAATATTTTATAACCAGCACTGGAGGGTTATACACAGTACTTTCATGACCATAGAAAACACATTCATATTTTGGCATTTTTATATGCGAAATTGTGTCATGAATAACTTACAAACAGACTAGTGTCACGGACTACATTACCATCTTATTTATACCACGAATACTTGACAGTCTTGACATGGGGACTATAATGTTTCATTAGATAAAATATGGCCCCTTTAACCGGTCAAGTAACCAAAATGCAACACAGGATCCAATTATTGTAAATTTCAACACATTGATATAACCTACAATTCGAGTATAAGCTGCATTAGCCAAACCATATGCTTACACATGGGTTATTATCATTGTGTACTTCAATATCATATGATATTTAGAAATACATTTTATAGCCCACACCCCCAAGCTGCATTATCCAATGACCTGTATGCAGGCCACGTGTTGATGTCACATTTCCTTGACCCTTCACATTAAAGATGAATAGTCTTTTTTGATTTCCTAGCTGTGACAAGAGTTGCCTTTATCCTCTCAAATGCCTTGGAAACCTTCCTGTGCTGACGGAGGGTCCTCTTTGGAGGGGGTGAGATCAGAGCAGGGGCAAGTTTCCTCTTGACTTTGGGCTTGTTGTTTTGTGGATAGAACGTCTTAACATTCTTACCACTGGAGACTTTTGGCTTGGGTGTGGAGGTGCATGGTGTATTTGTCTTGTCTTGCAGTGCTACTCTATCGACCTGTGGAGGACCAGAATGGATTTGAACTGAGTTCTGCTGTTGTGAACTAGGCTCTGCTGGCACTGGGCTAGCTGACACAGGAACTAAGTTCTCTTTGTCTAGAACAGGCTGGATTGAAACTGAGTTCTGCTGTTGTGAACTAGGCTCCACTGGGACTGGGCTGGACGACACAGGAACTGAGTTCTCTTTGTCTAGAACAGGCTGGATTGAAACTGAGTTCTGCTGTTGTGAACTAGGCTCCACTGGGACTGGGCTGGGCGACATTTGCACTGAGTCCTCTTCATCAAGACTAGCATTGACGGGAACTGCTGAGTTCTCCTGTTCTGGGAGAGGGTCCAATGGTAATGGACTAGAGGACACAGGTGCTGAGTCGTCTTCCTCATGACCAGACTGGACTGCTGTGTTGTCCTGTTCTGGGGGGCACTGCACTGGCATTGGGTTAAAGCCCTGCATATGCGCATAGTTTGACTCACAGCGAGTACTGTCTGCGTATGTAGATTGGTGAGCTTGCTGGTAGAATGGCCCCCCTGTGAACTGGTGACCTGGCACAAACTGGTGAGCTGACTGGTCCTGCTGGGCTGATGCTGACTGATGTGGTGGTTGGTAGTACTCGGAAGATCCGGACGGGTATTGAGGAGGGTAGTACTGGCCCCAACTGGGCTGGTAGTGTGGGGGCTGGCAGTACCGACCCCACGTGGGCTGGTAGTGTGGGGGCTGGTAGTATGGGGCCAATGCAGGCTGGTCTGATGTCTGGTAGTATGGAGCTGACGTGGAGCAGTGAGGTGCCTGGTTTTGTGGAGCCGACTTGGAGCGGTGAGGTGCCTGGTTTTGTGGCGCCGAAGTGGAGCGATGAGGTGCCTGGTTTTGTGGTGCCGAAGTGGAGCGATGAGGTGCCTGGTTTTGTGGTGCCGAAGTGGAGCGGTGAGGTGCCTGGTTTTGTGGTGCCGAAGTGGAGCGGTGAGGTGCCTGGTTTTGTGGTGCCGAAGTGGAGCGGTGAGGTGCCTGGTTTTGTGGAGCTGCCATGAGTTCAGACCCTGTCCTAGGTGTTGATGTCAGGAGGTCTACGTTCATGGTACTGGGCGTTACATTGAGGTCTAGACCTGTAAGGCCAGCTGCATCCGTCACACAACTGATGTTTGACTGATTGGCAGTTACGTTTGGCCTTGTAGGTCGTCCATCAACAAGATGGGTGTTGTTCTCATCATACCGCTTATCTCCAACATCTCGTTTAAGGCCTGGAAATAATAAAACATATTTTGAGAAAATGTGTATATACATATGATATTATAGATGGGATTCCCAGTAAACAAAAAAACCGTTATACAATATGTTATAACATTATATAACGTTTCCCTAAAGTTCCTTACTATGGCAAAAGGTTATAAAACGTTGAAATGTTATTTTGACGTGAAATAGTGTTTCTTTGTTAGCTGGGTTATCATACAGGCAATACACAAAATCGAAAATATTCATACTGGCTACCAGAACTTGTCAACCATGTTATTTGTACCCTTTTTGAATAAAAATGTTATCCCAATCATCAATTAACACTTCTAATTATTATCTAAGTATCTCCCATGTGGAGAAACTATCTAAAACTGAATGCAGCTCTTGCAAGTCTCCTCACCAGGGCTGCATGACCCATCAGGCCCTGTGTATGTGCCTTTAGAGTCGAGATAAGACTTCAATGCTTTAAGCAACCCTGCCAACCGCTAGATTCTTTTCAGATCATCCAAGTTCACGAGTTTTTCCAAAGATATGGTATGTTCATGAATAGTACCAGTTTGTAGCCTTGTTTCAGACATTTTTTTTCAAATCAGGATTGTCGAAAACACAGCCTTAAGAAGACCCCTACTTTGGTGAATAAGATCCATCTTTTAGGGGGAAAAAAAAGTTTAGATCGTGCATAATAGTTTTGCAGGTACATTTTTCTTTAACTCACCAGTTGTTCGGAATGTGTTGTATAGCCCTTCATCGCTGCAGTAGGACCAGTGCTGGTTGTTGTCATCGATGAACAACATAAACACCTTGCCCCCACATATAACGGATAAATCATGGCTGCGCCTAGTCAGAGTCTTCCGCCTGTCATTCCTTCTTCTCCGTCGTGATGTGGTGTTAGAATCATATTCTACGATGTGAGGTCCTGTGAAGGGATGCCAATTTTCATACCTGTAAATATTGACAAAGAGAATGCATATTAGTTATTATTTCTATTTTCTCCATGGCTAAATTCTTACTATTTTACTTCCAGCAGTGATGAATCAGAACCCAGTATCCATGTTTAGTTTCTACCAAGTTTAGACGGTAGATTCCAAAACTAATTTATTTATACATGAAAACGCATATTTCAATGCAGTGTAAAATGTCTATGACAATTAGGTATTTCTAACTATTCTAGAAACTAAATTTTCTTTGCCATGATAATAATTGTTTCAAAGCAGCCTGAAATTTCCATGACCAATTTGTGTATTCAATATATATGTGAAATAACAGCAAAATATGTTAAAACTCGTACTGGATACCTCTAAATTGTACTAAATCATATGCATAATGCCAAAAAATTAGGCCAAAAATCCTGTATTTATTGATGAAAAACAAACCAATCAAAGTTATGGTACACAGGTCTGAGCCGGTGAGACTGTTTTCTTTGTAAGGACGGGAGGGGGCAATACCCCTGCTCTCTTTCTTTTTATTTTTTAAACTAATACAGGGGTGTTGGAAGAAGCTTGTGGGAGGGGGGGTACAATGCAAAACCAGATCAAGTTCAGAAGGGTGGCTAATAATGCCGACTGTCAGAATCGAGGCTGGACTGGAGGGAATGGAGGGGGTCAGGGGGCATGGCACCATAGACAATTGGTGCAATTTAAGGGTGCTTTGTGGGTAAATGACCTAGTTCATTATATAAGTATGTGTACCATATAGTTACCACTAGCATTTAAAATCTTTCATTTTTTTAATCAATTTTTTTAATTCTTTTATCTTGTACGGAGGGGAGGGGCTTCATGTGTTTGACTGCCCCCCCCCCACCTTTTTCTGAGATAGCAGTACCTATTTCATGAGAGATTAGAGATGTGCAGTGTCCAGTGTCCAGGCATCGGGTTAGAAAGACTACAGCCCCCCCCCCCCCGAAAAAAAAAGAACAAAAAAGAATCTGCGCTCTCCCTGATGAGTTCTTTTTCCTTGGGGGGGGGGGGGGTGTCTGTATATATTGGGCCATATTATATATTTCATGTAAATAATGGATGGCCCCTAATGGGACTCCCTAGTCATACTGTGGGTTTTTATCCTAAACCAGTGACCGGTTGTCTTTATGCATTCAATAACGGACCACCCCACACCTACAGTCTTGAGCTGATATTGATGACCTAAAGTCAGACCTCTATCACACCAGCCTTTCACCATCTCTTCATGGGGTGACATGCAGGGGCATGTGTCGTTTCATGGGTCAAGTCGGAATATAATCATATTAGAACATGGGGGACGATATTAAAGGAAAACAATACATTTTTGTAAATAGGGCATGTCAGTAAGAATTGAATATGCAATGAGAATAGCAGGAATTACGATAAACACAATTAAATATAGAACTCAGTCAGCAAATTGGTTCATATGCCTAGTGAGGCCACTTTTAAAGAATCTTAGAGTATAGTAAATTCTCAACATGAATAAGTGTTGTTTTAGCCACAATGACAATGGGGGCATGTGGGTGGTACGTTGGTGGTGTGTGTGTGTGGAAGAGGGGTTAGTATAGATTATGCCTGCTGCTCCTACAACACCACAGCTGGATTCTCCTACTCCTACACGTAGGTGCTAAACCAACACAGTCACGTTCATAGAATGTTGGTTGCTGTCTAGACTAGCTATTATACCCAAGACAATGGGTGAGAGACACCCCCACCGGTATTCCCACAACTATTAACTGATTCGGATTTGGTCTCAGTTTGGTTTGATAATGGAGATAAGTCGTCAGGATGATATTCCTCTGGAGACCTTCACTTATACAATGAATTTTATCCCTCTAAATAAGTCTCTCACCGGTCCCTCTCCTGTTGTGCCAATGGAGATCTAAATCATACCAATGTAGGAACCTGCTACTTTTTGTATGGCATTATAATATATTAAGTAGTTTTACTCAATAAAATATTGTTTTTTTTCTTGTTTTTTTCTTAGAAAATATGACTACATGTGTTGAAAGGCAACTGGTATCCCTTGAACGTCTGAATACCTAACTTAGGCTAAGACTAAGGAGCAGTAAAATACCAAGGCCTCCCACCCTCTCCCCTCCCGATGCCTGACCCACCCATAGCTTAGGAATGCCGGACTGTGTGAATGCTAATGACTAATACCATAACACAGGAAAATGCTGCTCAGAAGAGGGGGGGGGGTTAGCAAAACGCTTATGAACTTGTGCTACAATATCCCCAGTAGTCAACTGCAAATGACAATATTTGTGGCAATGAAGTTAATGTATATATATGACAAATGTGATTTAATATTTGGGCCAGCAGTCTCATAAGTTGGGGCCAACAGTCACGGAAGTTGGGGGCATATGCCATATCAGAGTTGGCCCTCTCCGTTGGGCCTGCCATACATGCCTTGTTCATTAGACAATAATATTTATAAGACCTGTTCATTTATTTTATTGAAAACGACATAGTCTAGAGCTTAAATGATATGTAACAAGATATGCAGTAACATGGCTATAAGATAGGCAGTATTAAACATGGCTAGCCATACCAAATGAGCCCACTATAACAACCTAGTAGGTATCGGACAAGGAGGGGTAGACCCCCAGGGTAGACCTAACTCCCCTGCCGCCCCTACTAGTACTAGCCTAGTACTGTACCTGGCAACCTGGGCCGTTTTCCAGGCGACCTGGAACAATAATAATAGCGACCTGGCGGCTTTGTCCAAAATTTAGTATAGGATAAATGGTTTAAAAAAATGGTATTTGAAACGACCTTGCAACCTGGGGGCCTTAATTTCGGCGACTTTCCGACCTCGGGGGGGGGGGGGGGGGGGACCGCTCTGCACCACCACTACTGCACTAGACTGCCTTCAACTACCTCTACACCGCGACCCGACCCTCATCCTTAGTGTAATTCTCTCTGACCCAAGAGTTACTAACCCATAGGACACAGATTAACAAAAGCAAAAACCAAATATCACATAACTGCAAACACATATTCGCTCTTTTTTAAATGCAAATAGGTGGGGTCACCTCAGGTCACAAGTACTAGTAGTAGTGTACTACTGGTAGTAGGGACAGAGTCAGAGGGGAATTCCCGGCCTTTAATAGTCAGTGCCATTAAAACTGCCCACAAATTGTTACTGTGTGAATGATCGGCCTAGTAATGGAACTGCCATGAGGGTACTTACTCTTGGGGAGGTTTTACACGATCCTTGGGCAGTCTGGCTGCTGTTCTGTGTGATGTTTTCCTGCAAACCGACGAGCGACCTTGCTAGTTCAAGTTGTTGTTGACGATCTGACTGACCTGGTTTTGTGAAAGGAAGTAAGTGGTGCGCATGCGCAGGTCCTCATACACTCCCCCCTGAGCTTTAGCCTGCACAGCAGCCGCACTGCGCCTGGAGAGTGTGAGAGCGACGCCGTGTCCTGCCCCGCGCGACGCCGAGTACTGCACCAAGGCTGGCTTCTGCGTCGGGCCGTGTTATCTTAGACCGTCGCCAAAGCGCACAGCGAATTTAGTATATACGTCGATGCAGTATTTGGGATGTTGCTTCGGCCTGAGCCCCCCCCCCCTCCAACACCTTCACTTCTTCAACACACACATATTGGGCTCAGTCTGGTGAGGGCTGCAAATACCAAGTGATGAAGGCAACTTAGAAGTCAGATCATGTATGAAGGATTCTACACTGCCAACCTGAAAACCACAAGTGCCCACTAGAGGGCATAACCAGAGAGTACCCAGTGTGTCTGATTTGGTGTCTGGGGGCAATTGGCCACCAAGTAGGGAGACTCAGGCGTCAGTGGTGGCCATACCTCAGGGACACTAAGGGGCCTTTACACTCTCTGTGCTGCCAGGGTGGATATAATGGGGCTAGACAGGTTCAGAAGCAGTGGGGTTGGATAATGGTAGGCGAGATGGATGGAGAGCAATTCCCATTCATAGATATGGCATATAATCAATGCTTGCTCCTTTGGTACCTTTTCCTTTTCGTCAAAGCATTAGCACTCTGCCAAATTAATTTCCCAAAGATTGTAAGAACTCGTAATGGGGCACATGATATGTGAAAATCTGTTTTACACCTGGATCAACAACAGCCACAAGCAGTAAGGAGTAAATCTTCACCATGCAATAGCCTTTGTGGAGTTCAACATATAGCACAGCTTTCTAATGAACCTAGTTTGCACCAGGGGGCAGAGTGTAAAGTAGTCATAAACAAACTGTGGTATTTTGTGCAGAATTAGGATAAATACATGCGTAGTACCTCAGAAATAAAGAGGTGAGGGAGAAGCAGTGTGAAGCCTTGCTATCCAGACAGTTCACATATTAGTTGCATTTCACTAGGCTAGTTGTGTGTGACTGACACTTGGAGACCTGGATGAAAAGTCAGTAATACCTAAACACATGTTGCCTGGTCACGTCACTGATGAAGCTTAAGCAACCATGTGACCGCTTACACAGCTTCCGTCAGGCAGTGTGCACCACTTCGGTCTAGAGATCACCACTGCTATATGAAATGCTGGTCAGGCACAACTTTTTATTTGTAATACAACACTAACCTATGAACCGATAACAGTCACCTTAGTGTATTAAATGTCACCAGTCTCGTGCATTCACTTGCTATTAAGAAAAATTTGCATTTCTAAACCTAAAAATGGTCCCCAAATCTGGGTGTCATGTCATCCATCAGTTCAAGAAATTACAGGTGCTTCAGCAAGCCTTTTTGCAACATTAGTCTATAATTACACTTTTATTCATATTTGTTATATAAGAAAAGAATTGTAATTCAAGGCTCTAATTTCCTAATTAATCAGCATAAGTAAGTAAAATCTCAATTGCATAGTTAGTTGCTATGTCATCTCAGGTCTTGGGGTCGTTCACCTTTCAGAACACCTTTATTTTCACCAATAACTTCTCACCACTTACTAATTTGGCCAGACATGTACTTCATAGTAACAAGGTCTTTACTTCGTAGTGGTGATTTCCTAATGCCTCACTTAACTGCTGGCATGTGTCAGACATTTTTTTAGCTCATTAAGAAAAGGGCTAAACAACTACAACAGTTTATCGGAGACATTCAGACAACGAAACGCTCAGTCAAATTAGTTTGGCTAATGTGTAATTTTAAAAAACACAGTTTTTTGAATTACGCATTCAACAATCTTCAAAAGTAGTGATAGTAATATATTCACATTAAGAGAGTATTTGTGAAGGGTTTACTGCATTATCTAGAATCTAGAGAACTTGATAGAACATTTTCTTAGCAAAAAGTGTTAATTGTAAGAGAAATAATGAAAAGAAAACATAACAGTATTGACAGATAGCCGCTACTTTTCCATCTAGTAATCAGTGCAAATAGGGTCCTTTGTATTCAGTGTGTGCAGTCTCTGCTTCAGCCTTTACCACCTGAGTGTCTGCTGAGACAAAGGTAGGAGACAGACAGTGACAATAGCCGCTCCTGCTGGAACCTCTGCATCATCTTTATTAGTGACCCTACATGGTAAATGTCCAATGCCACAAACTTAGTTATTTTGTAATCATATTGATTCATATTAGAACTGTGAACATAATATTGGTTTGTAACAACTTCATAACGAATCAGATGTTATTAAAAAAAGCAGTGCTTTGCTTTGTGAATTTTTTAAATTCCGTTTTTAGAAAACTCGCTGGCACTAGAGAGAAAGCTAACAAATATGCAGCAGTTTAGTAGTATAAAGATGGCATCAGACTAGCAGTTCTTGGTGAGATATTAAATAGTCAAATCAGGGTTTACTTAATGAGTTAAAGTAATATTGTTTGTATAATCAAAACATGTTTGCAGTCTTCATATTTTGTCTCTTGAACGACTTACCCAGGGTCAGGTTACAATACAGCACTTAGCTTTCCATTAACGTAATAGAGAAGTTGGCAAATACAGGTGCCATACTCTACCCAGAGTTCGAGTTGCAATCTGGTTCTTAAAATTAAAGTGCATGAGGTTAAGAGCTGTAATAATGTCATATTTATAGTAGTGAACATTTATAACAAGTATCTAAATTTATGAGGAATACACTTTGGGAGTAAGGCTCACCATACATTTATAAGCAGAGCTGTGTCTGTGGTACCTAAGATGCCATTATCACTTCTATCTTCTGAATGAAGGTTTCCATTTAATCAAATTAAGGATGTCTAAAATAAAGACTATCAGCAGCTTTAAGTTTAATAATAGCATGTTAATGTCCCGGGGAAGGTCATAAAGACATTCAAGTAGTTTTTAGTAGCATTTGATTGAACTACATATGCTTGAAGTTCTTTGAGCATATTGAATTAACTCATGGTAAAATTCCTGGGCGAAACTTGATTACAGATATATTCTTGTTCCCTTTTTAGACTTTGCAGGCCATTTCCCAACATCATAAACAGCTTTGTAGTGACAATTAGGTATATCCAGCATTTATCATATTAGAGTCATTGGACTTGGTGGGTTTATCTTGTCAGCGGGTTTAAATGAACTGTGCTAAAAGATTATGACTGTTTGCAGAAAGAAACATAACATCCCAAAAGGAATGATAAGTTTAACCTTTACCTTTAAGTCAGACTGTGCTGCTCGGATGGAGTCATTAGTGACGTGTGCGATAGGGCAGCAGGTTGTGACAGCTAAATGGCAGAACGTCTTCTTGTCTCATTCAGTGAATGTGACAGTTTCTGTGCTAAGGGAGTTGTTATTAGGATATAGTGGGGGGGGGGGGGGGAGGGGGGATTTGATATGAGCCCCCCTCACTTTGTAAGGGTCTGACCACATATTGAAACTGCTTCAGGGACATGTGAGGTGTGTCTCAATGATCTGATTATTCTCATCATATTGAGAATGTCCTCAGTAGATGAGAAGTCTTTGTCTTTTGGACAAGCAAAGTAAGTAAATTAAAGGTTTGGACATTGGCCATTATTTGTTGGTTTATATTAAAGGATCTTATTACTAATTCTAGAGTGAGAGAAAGTAAGATAAGATGGCCTAAGCTTTGAATTGACTTCCTGTTAAACCAACTTTATATATTGAGGCATATTTTACAGAACTGTTTTAGGGCCGACTACTGCCGTTGTGTGTTATATACTTTGTCAGCCAGATCCATTACTCCAGCCATGGCAAGAGGACATGACAGGGCTACTCTAATGCATCTGACAGATAAATCTGGCCATGGAGGGCTAAAATTCAAAATGTATAATACATAATTCCACTCTCTTGTATAAGGTGTGAGGGCTGTGCAGAAGAAAGACATTATCACACAGCAAAGTAAGGGAAAATATCGACCAAATTTGTTGGAGAGTTGCCTTGACTATTTGATCAATCTTATTTTATGGTTACAAAGTGTGTATGGATACAGTAAATAATTAATATAAATGTTGTACATTTATAGGAAGGGAGGGGAACGCTACTAGTGGGTTTTCCATGTCCTTTGACGACAGTCTGAGCAAGAACTGAACAGTTATATATTTTTTACTTTACCATTCTGAGTCTGCTTTGGACATAGAAGCTAAAATACCAGTCATCTATGGATATAATTTGTCATTTATTGAGCCAATTATACAAATAGTACAAGGCTGTGTCTCATGACCTTGGGCCAATGTTTTTGTCTCTGACCGGGTGCCGTCTCTGACCGGCTGCCGTCTCTGACCGGCTGCCGTCTCTGACCGGCAGTCAGTAAAAGTAGTTTTTTTGTAATTTTTTTAATTTTTTAATATTGTGATATATATACGGATTTGTTTAAAAATTATGCTGGTTGTTATATAATTGTAATTACCCTGATGGAGTTGTTAGAAGAAAAGTGTAGTCCGAAAGTGATGTCTCTGACCGGCAACAACAAAAGGGCCAAATATGGTTAGCAAAATTCAATCTGGGGTTCCGGAAAAAATAAGGCTGCTCTGTGAAGGGGGGACACATGTCAATGTTTACACAACATTCCTTAAATGTAAAAATGTAATTATCCCAAGTGTTGGAAATTCTGTGAAATGTAACATATCATGATGTTTTGAAAAAGGGAATTTAGATTTCAATTTTAAACGAGCGGCTGTTAATTCTTTCATCTAATCCTGAATAGGTAAAGTGTTGTGGTGCCTAAAGTAAGTATGTAAGGTATTCAAGTCATGAAATTGCTATTATTTGCTCCCTTACAGACCGATGAATATACTCGTGCTGCCGGTCAGAGACATCACCTGAATCCCTAATGAATGCTGAAGCGGTCAGAGACATCACAGCCATATATGTAAATGCACGGAAACATGTATTCGTTTAAGTGTGTGCTTATTCATTAAATATGACTGAAACTTCCCATTGCTTTAATATGAAACTGATTTTACTTTTTTTTTTATGCGTGTTGTTTCACTCTAATAAAATGTATAGAAAAAAACCTAGTTTCCTCCTTTTGTTGTTTTTTAAATTGCATAATTATTTATGGCAACCAAAAAAATTGCTAACATTACTATATTGACATAGATCCTTTCCAATAGTATCCAAGTGAGTGTAGAATTAATACTGGGATAAAAAAAAATATATAGATACCTTTTAAAGGGTTTTACTTGAATTAGTAGCAAACGGTCAGAGACATCACATTTCATTTATCCTCATGCCGGTCAGAGACGTGACACAGGTATATGTAATTGAAGGGAAACCTATCTATTCGTTGAACTATCTTGTTAAAAAAAAAATCTAAGTGAATAATGGTATTGCGTTAATATAATACCGTATTGGAAGTTCCTTAAATACGTGTGGTTTAAGTATAAAAAAATAAGTGTGTAATACCCTTTTTTTACTTTTTAAATTTTTTAATTGGTATGATTAAAAAAATATATATATTTTACTATATAAGAACTAATGTTCACATAGATCTTTGCGCATAGTATGAAAGTGTCAGCATAATTAAAAAATTTATTATTTAAAAATTTCTAGATACTTTTTATAAAGTTTTACTGAATAGCAATAAACGGTCAGAGACTTCATTTTTCCTTAAGCCCTGTTGCCGGTCATAGACTTCCACAATTATTGGTAAAAATTCAAAAAAGAGACATCCAGTATGTTTTATGCACAGATACTTTAATTTCCTGGAAAGAAGACACATTTCAACAAAAACATGTTCTCAAACTTGCTTTTCAATGCAAATGTGGTTCACGCTGCGGCTTCCTTAGCGAGCACCCACCTCCCACCAAGTGGGTGAAAAGCACACTAGCATGACCCCTGCGTCAGAGTGTGCTATATAAGGGGGCGTGGTCACCTTCACTATACTAAATACAAATATAACCGGCAAAGCTCTTATATACACAGCATATACTTTTAAACCCCTCATTGTAGAGATATTTAAAGGCTCACAGACGCTTCTGCAATTCCTCTGTAATAATTAAAGTTGTGTTTCAATCTATAAACGCTCAGAGACGGTTCTCCATTTTTTTACAAATCATTAACGCTGTGTATGTATGTGACGGCCTCACATATATAAAGGGTCAGAGACGCTTCTGCATTTCTTCTCTTAATAATGAAACGTGTCTTTCAAACTATAAACAGTCAGAGACGGTTCTCCATAACAAATAATCATGCACCGTCTGTTTCAATGTGCTCCCCATGTGTATGTATGTGACGGCCTCACATATATAAAGGGTCAGAGACGCTTCTGCATTTCTGCTCTTAATAATGAAACGTGTCTTTCAATCTATAAACGGTCAGAGACGGTTCTCCATAACAAATAATCATGCACCGTCTGTTTCAATGTGTGCCCCATGTGTATGTATGTGACGGCATCACATATATCAAGGGTCAGACACGCTTTTGCATTTATTCTCTCAATAATGAAACGTGTCTTTCAATCTATAAACGGTCAGAGACGGTTCTCCATTTAACAAATAATCATTCACAGTCTGTTTCCATGTCGCCCTAATGTCTATGTATGTGACGGCATCACATATATAAAGGGTCAGAGACACTTTTGCATTTCTTCTCTTCATAATGAAACGTCTCTTTCTATCTATGAACGGTCAGAGACGGTTCTCAAATAATCATAAACCGTCTGTTTCCATGTCGCCCCAATGACTATGTATGTGACGGAATCACATATTTGAGGGGCTGCCAAATGTGAGTGGGTGCCATATGTCAACGGGATAAACAGTAAACCTTTATCTACCCCACAATAGGAGCAAAATGCCCAAATACTTAATGCCTTCAATGCACACCCACTGAAACACCCCACCCTCTGGAAAATCACCCCCAGTGAATGACATTTCCCCAAAATCATGATATATTTATATCTACACAAAAGGATCATTCCTGGTTTGCAGGAGGAGATTTCTCGCGGTTGAGATGTAGGCCCAATTCCTTGAATCGCTGGAGGGTCACATTGTCAGCCAATGGCCAATCGTCTCCAGAAGTGAACGCCCCGTCTTCAAGCAAGTCGTTGACGAAATTACCCTTCCTCCTCTCCCTAGCTATCCGCTCGTCACAAGCCTTATCCCTCGCATTTGGAACCGACAGACAGCTCTCCTCTTCATCCTCATCGCTCTCGCTGTCATATGATATTCCTGAAGTGGAAGGGAGATTCACTTGCTCCTGTGAAGATGTTGGTATTTCATTTTGTGAAACTATTTTGGCCGCGTCACGTTCTCGCTGTTTCCTGAGTGCAAACCTCATAGTCATTTGGCTGAGACGTTCCCTTTTGATGGTGGTGCGGTGAGTGTTATGTACGGTGTCCAACTGTTCGTTTGCATCACTCGAAAACGGTTCCTCCCCACTTCCTGCCTCGTCACACCCCACCACCTGCTCGATGTGTGATGGTCCTTCCCCGCTGTCACTCTCCTCTTCTGCATCATCTCCTGATGGAATTTGGGGCCTTTCAGGTTTGTCAGTAGCAGCAGGGGGCTTCTTCTTCTTCTTCTTGGGAGCAGTAGGTTCATGTCTTGGGCACAGGATCCACTCCGGGCACATCGGTCTCAGATCGTCCCTGAAGCAGCATGACCTGTAACAAGAGGTCTCCCGCAAATAGAGCTCGTCCTTGTACACAGTGGCGTGGTGGGCTGAAAGGATACCATGCACATCCCCACTTTTCCATTTGGAAATCTCCTCCTCATTTGCAGCGATGACCTCCTTCTCCCCTTTGAGCAGAGTCAGCTTGACTGTTTGTGGTTGGAGCACTTCGATGAACTCGTCGACCGTTTGTATGGCACCACAGGACTTCACAGATCTATCCGCCATACCTTTAATGGCCCCCCCAATCCCATCACATGGCCCCTTCCCATGGCCCGCCTCCAGCCAGTTCCAGCTGATGCCTATGCCGAAGATGGCAGCGGCCCTACGCATCATTTCACAGGCGAAGCGATTCCTATATTGGGATGATGGAGAGTCCGTGACAAGATGGAGGTGTTCAACGGAAGGGAGTATTTGACGGATTTTAACAATGAGAAGAGAGAGGAATGAAAAAGTGGTTGGGAACTTGTGGTTTCTCACACTAGTAACTCCAACGTAGTTGAAGTTAGTCAGTTTCACCTTAGGGTCTTCGGGTTGGGGGTCAGAAGGTAGGTTTTCAGGAAGTCGGGTATACAGCACCATTGGATGGAGTGTAAGCTGGTCTTTCCCGAAAAACGCTGACTGGATCTCGGCAAGGAAGGAGGTGCACCAATTCTCGGCGTAATCCATTTGGCACACAACATGGTTTTCTGGGAGGTTTTCTTTTAGATCTTTAATTGCAGAATATTGAGCTTCGACACGTGCCTGATGTTCCCTAAAAGTCTTTAAATCAATTTTGAATTTGGTAATGAAGTCCTTCTTGCTGATACACTGCTTCGACAGAATGGTGTGAAATACGGGCCGGGGCTTTTTGTTTGCGGACGTTGCGTACCACCTCTTCTCCTTGTCCCACATCTTGAACTTGACCATATCTCCCGGGAGTTTGTCAAGGGCAGAGTCTATTTCTTGGTCGGACAAAAGTACCAGCTCAGAGGTGCGGTTTGGCAAGCCGTCCACAGCCTCGAGCATCATCCCTATGTTGGCGTGTGGTTTGCAGAGGCAGACCGACCGTTTAAGGAAGACCGAAGTCTTCACGGTGCGCTTGTCCCTTGCTTTGCAGAAGGTAGCAAAGGACAGCGCCAAGCCCGTCTCCACGACGAACTTGCGGTGTAGGTTACGCATGCAGTCGACTAGCGCAACGATGGGGACGCCCAGATCTTTCCGGTAGTACTTTTTATCCGGCAGGGTGTAGCTGTTATCACTCCGTCTCAGGAACTCGTCGACAGCACGGCGCTTATAGTCAGCCATGCGTCGACGAGAGCCCTCCTCCTTTGGTGGTTTCTTGTTGGGGAACACTGCTTTACGGGAAAGATGTATAGCTTTCGCTATTGCTGCCTTTTGAGCGTATCTTACTCGCGCTGCACCCACCCGCTCGCTGAACATGTCCTTCTTCGCTTCTAAAGAAGAATACTTTATTTGATTGACTATTTCAAACAGATGTATTGCCTTCTTCACTTGTTCTTCAGGTTCAGGGGCACCAACATCTTCCAGGAACTCCAAAGTCTGCCCAAATAGTGCATCATTAAGAGCTTCTTTGTCAGGTCTACCAGATGCACCTTCTCCATCACCTAAGTTACCGTGTTGGGTTTCCGATTCATCATTTGTGTTTTCATAAAGTGGGGATGCTTTTGAACTGGAAGATTTCTCCTCGTCGGAGGAACCCCTAAGGGGGAGCTCAACCCAAACGGGACACACATCACAGATGTCATTTGACATCTGATTCGAGTTGGTACTGTCAGTATCACCGTTGTGATCAGCGTTTTCCACCCACGAAGGACATCCTGTGGAATGATGCGATATGTCATTGGAGTGGCTACTCTCTGTGTCATAGTCGTGTTCCGCATGTTCTACCCACGTAGGACATCCACTGGAATTATCGTCACACGGCAACGTCTCACATTCTGATAGTAAAAAATCGTGTATGGCATTCTCTACCCACACAGGGCATAGTGTTTGGTGATCATCATCATCATCATCATCATCATCATCACTCTGATAAATTTCCGTAGGACCAAAACTCATATAGGGATTCTCAACCCATGCAGGGCAAAGGTCTAAACTCGGTAATTGTAGTGGATCTTCAACTTTGTTGTTACTTTCGGAAGAATCGCGAGAATCTATCTTCTCTAAATCAATTTGGTGTTCGGGGTTCTCCACCCACTCTGGACAGAGGCTTTCCGTAGAGTGTGTCATGTGCTGGGAACTACTATTCACGTTAGCCATTTTTCCCAATCCTTCATACCGTCACGCCCTTTCAAACACAGACTCTTCCGAAGAGGTTACGTCCTCCTCATTTTCATAAACAAATACCGTGTACTTTACAGCACTGTTGTCATCTGTATTTGGGGATTCACCCTGAGTTGCTTCTTCAACCCTAACGGGCTCTTGAGGGAGTAACGCTTCTTCTGGGCTGCTACCATCCACCTCCAACTACTCCGTTGTGATCTTGCCCGATACTTCCGGTGACTCCAACCCATTAGTATTGTCTGCTACTTGGCTAGACGTCTCCATCTTGTTGGTGTTGCCACTCTCAGGGTCTGTTCCTTCTACAATGGTAATTGACACTTGAGGGAGTAACACTTCTTCTGGGCTGCTAGCATCCACCTCCAACGACTCCGTCGGGATCTGTGCCAATACTTCCGGTGACTCCAACCCACCACTATTGCCTGCTTGTTGGCTAGACGTCTCCATCTTGTTGGTGTTGGGGCTCTCAGGGTCTGTTCCTTCTTCAACCCTACCCGCCACTTGAGGCAGTAACCTTTCTTGTGCCCTGCTACCATCCACCTCCAACGACTCCGTTGGGATCTGTGCCGATACTTCTGGTGACTCCAACCCATCACTTTTGTCTGCTACTTGGCTAGACGTCTCCATCTTGTCGGTGTTGCCAGTCTCAGGGTCTGTTCCTTCTTCAACGCTATCCCCCACTTCACCCAGTAACCTTTCTTCTGCGCTGCTACCATCCACCAACGACTCCGTCGGGATGTGTGCCAATACTTCCGTTGACTGCAAGCCATCACTATTGACTGGTTGTTGGCTAGATGTGTCCATCTTGGTGGTGTTGGCGCTCTCAGGGTCTGTTGCTTCTTCAACGCTACCCGCCACTTGAGCCAGTAACCCTTCTTCTGGCCTGCTACCATCATCCTCCAACGACTCCGTTGGGATCTGTGCCGATACTTCCGGTGACTCCAACCCATCACTTTTGTCTGCTACTTGGCTACACTTCTCCATCTTGTCGGTGTTGCCAGTGTCAGGGTCTGTTCCTTCTTCAACGCTATCCCCCACTTGAGCCAGTAACCTTTCTTCTGCGCTGCTACCATCCACCAACGACTCCGTTGGGATGTGTGCCAATACTTCCGTTGACTGCAACCCATCACTATTGCGTGGTTGTTGGCTAGATGTCTCCATCTTGTTGGTGTTGGCGCTCTCAGGGTCTGTTGCTTCTTCAAAGCTACCCCCCACTTGAGCCAGTAACCCTTCTTCTGGCCTGCTACCATCATCCTCCAACGACTCCGTCGGGATCTGTGCTGATACTTCCGGTTACTCCAACCCATCACTCTTGTCTGCTACTTGGCTACAAGTCTCCATCTTGTCGGTGTTGCCTGTCTCAGGGTCTGTTGCTTCTTCAAAGCTATCCCCCACTTCACCCAGTAACCTTTCTTCTGGGCTGCTAGCATCCACCTCCAACGACTCCGTCAGCATCTGTGTCGATACTTGCGGTGACTCCAACCCATCAGTATTGTCTGCTACTTGGCTAGACATCTCCATCTTGTCGGTGTTGCCTGTCTCAGGGTCTGTTGCTTCTTCAACGCTATCCCCCACTTCACCCAGTAACCTTTTTTCTGGGCTGCTAGCATCCACCTCCAACGACTCCGTCGGGATCTGTGGAGATACTTCCGGTGACTGCAACCCATCACTATTGTCTGCTACTTGGCTACACGTCTCCATCTTGTTGGTGTTGGCGCTCTCGGGGTCTGTTGCTTCTTCAACGCTATCCCCCACTTCAGCCAGTAACTTTATTTCTGCGCTGCTAGCATCCACCTCCAACGACTCCGTCAGCATCTGTGCCGATACTTGCGGTCACTCCAACCCATCAGTATTGTCTGCTACTTGGCTAGACGTCTCCATCTTGTCGGTGTTGCCTGTCTCAGGGTCTGTTCCTTCTTCAACGCTATCCCCCACTTCACCCAGTAACCTTTTTTCTGGGCTGCTAGCATCCACCTCCAACGACTCCGTCGGGATCTGTGGCGATACTTCCGGTGACTGCAACCCATCACTATTGTCTGCTACTTGGCTACACGTCTCCATCTTGTTGGTGTTGGCGCTCTCGGGGTCTGTTGCTTCTTCAACGCTATCCCCCACTTCAGCCAGTAACTTTATTTCTGCGCTGCTAGCATCCACCTCCAATGACTCCTTCGGGATCTGTGCCAATACTTCCGGTGACTCCAACCCATCAGTATTGTCTGCTACTTGGCTAGTCGTCTCCATGTTGTTGGTGTTGCCACTCTCAAGGTCTGTTCCTTCTTCAACGCTATCCCCCACTTGAGCCAGTAACCTTTCTTCTGCGCTGCTACCATCCACCTCCAACGACTCTGTCTTCATCACCCCACAACTATTCTCTTGTACTTGTGTCCCTGTGTGAAGCTCATCCTGCTGTGAAGACTGGGAAGCACATTGGCTGGTCTCTGTTGACTCACTTTCATTACTGGAAGAAGATGGGCTGCATGATAGATTAAAATTGAATTCTTGCACCTCCTCCTCCTCTGAAGAGGTACCACTGTAGGGGGAAACGGTGATTTCCAAATCACTGTTTGCTTGTAAGGGGTTCTGCATAGTAAGAGATGCTGTATCCATATCATCATGTAATACATTTGGCAGGTTATCCATTTGTACAGGTGAAGTGGATATTCCATCTTGTGGATATGTACAATATTCAACAAATTATGCCGTATACTCTTCAATGCTGAAGAATTCTTCATGATCTGTACGCCCTTCAACAAGAACGGGGTCTGTTGCTTCTTGAACGTGAACGGCCACTTGAGGCTGTAACCCTTCTTCTGCCGTAGTCGCATCGAGGTTCGAGGACTCTGTGGGGATGTCCATGTCGTTGGTGTTGGCTGTGTCAGCGTGTCTTGCTTCTTGAACGTCAACGGCCACTTGAGGCTGTAACCCTTCTTCTGCCGTAGTCGCATCGAGGTTCGAGCACTCTGTGGGGATGTCCATGTCGTTGGTGTTGGCTGTGTCAGCGTGTCTTGCTTCTTGAACGTCAACGGCCACTTGAGGCTGTAACCCTTCTTCTGCCGTAGTCGCATCGAGGTTCGAGGACTCTGTGGGGATGTCCATGTCGTTGGTGTTGGCTGTGTCAGCGTGTCTTGCTTCTTGAACGTCAACGGCCACTTGAGGCTGTAACCCTTCTTCTGCCGTAGTCCCATAGAGGTTCGAGGACTCTGTGGGGATGTCCATGTCGTTGGTGTTGGCTGTGTCAGCGTCTCTTGCTTCTTGAACGTCAACGGCCACTTGAGGCTGTAACCCTTCTTCTGCCGTAGTCGCATCGAGGTTCGAGGACTCTGTGGGGATGTCCATCTCGTTGGTGTTGGCTGTGTCAGCGTGTCTTGCTTCTTGAACGTCAACGGCCACTTGAGGCTGTAACCCTTCTTCTGCCGTAGTCGCATCGAGGTTCGAGGACTCTGTGGGGACGTCCATGTCGTTGGTGTTGGCTGTGTCAGCGTGTCTTGCTTCTTGAACGTCAACGGCCACTTGAGGCTGTAACCCTTCTTCTGCCGTAGTCGCATCGAGGTTCGAGTACTCTATGGGGACGTCCATGTCGTTGGTGTTGGCTGTGTCAGCGTGTCTTGCTTCTTGAACGTGAACGGCCACTTGAGGCTGTAACGCTTCTTCGGCGGTAGTGGCATTGAGGTTGGAGCACTCTGTGGGGATGTCCATGTCGTTGGTGTTGGCTGTGTCAACGTCTCTTGCTTCTTGAACGTGAACACCCACTTGAGGCTGTAACGCTTCTTCGGCGGTAGTCGCATTGAGGTTGGAGCACTCTGTGGGGATGTCCATGTCGTTGGTGTTACCTGTGTCAGCTTGTTTGGCTTCTTCATGTTCAGTATGGTCATGCCACATGCGCCATAACCTTTTAATTTGTTGGGGGTCATCTGTGTACTGGTTTACCTCTTTCAAAACCTCCCTGGAGGAAGGCACATCTTGATTTGGTTCTATCTTGATGGATTGTGTCAGATCAATGACAGGCCTCAAGTCCGAAGAATCACTTTCTACTGGTGAACCATAGCTAACGTTACCCATGTCACTGTCCTCATCTGTTTCCATGTCGTTGGTGTTGGCTGTGTCAAGCCGTCTTGCTTCTTGAACGTCAACGGCCACTTGAGGCTGTAAGGCTTCTTCTTTGGTAGTCGCATCGAGGTTGAAGGACTCTGTGGGGATGTCCATGTCGTTGGTGTTGGCTGTGTCAACGTCTCTTGCTTCTTGAACGTGAACACCCACTTGAGGCTGTAACGCTTCTTCGGCGGTAGTCGCATTGAGGTTGGAGCACTCTGTGGGGATGTCCATGTCGTTGGTGTTACCTGTGTCAGCTTGTTTGGCTTCTTCATGTTCAGTATGGTCATGCCACATGTGCCATAACCTTTTAATTTGTTGGGGGTCATCTGTGTACTGGTTTACCTCTTTCAAAACCTCCCTGGAGGAAGGCACATCTTGATTTGGTTCTATCTTGATGGATTGTGTCAGATCAATGACAGGCCTCAAGTCCGAAGAATCACTTTCTACAGGTGAACCATAACTAACGTTACCCATGTCACTGTCTTCATCTGCTTCCAAGTCAGCTGATGAAGCTGGTGTAGTGGTACATTGGACCTTCTGACCATGTTTCTGAAGTCTGTGTTCCATTATCAATTTACCCAGCTTCAAGCGTAGAGGCGGACTGTAAATTGTTTAAAAGTAATGGGGAAAAAAAATTTACAATTTATAATAATATTCAAATTCATGTCGAACAATATTAGCTTAAGCTTTTTTAATAATTTCATTCTTTGCAGAGTGATAGCTGTAGACTGTAAATGTGAAGAAATTATAACAGAATTTCAGATGGTAATTACATGTTCAAATATTGCGTTAATTTCAAGGGCTAAGTAGGTTTATCCTCCACCCTAGTCAATACAAACAGAAGATATTATTGGTGCAGTGTCATATAAATGGTGATTTGCAAATGATTTAGTCAATCAATACAGTAACACTGGTATGAGGGATGAAATAAATGATTTATTACCCGTTTATTATTGCCTTTTTTAGATAATATGACCAACAATAAATGATTTCCATTCCAACCAAACAATGTACCTTTGGGAAAGCCTTTCATGCAATTAAAAGTGAACTCACATTCATAGAAAGACAAATTGTTGATCATGTTACACGGCACTAAACATAACCAATTAGTTTGTATTCATTAAAACGCAGTTTACCTACATACTAAAAGTTTGTAACGCATGTACATGCCATCACCACGGTATAAATTACAGTTCCACCACAAAAACGGGATGGGTAATCTTTGTAAACATCATTGTAGATTCATCACATGATACTATTGATGATTACCTCAATAACAGCTGCAACATTTTATAATCAAACCGGTTATAAATCACATGCTGTTTTTGTATATACTGGACAAACTGGGAGCTGTAGTACTGCCTAATTGAGAGGTCTTGTATTTACCTGACACTAGTACACCACTTACAAATATTTATTCCGCTTATCAATCAAAATATATCAACATGTCAAACGGTCACACCTCACAACCCCAAAGTTATGTCTCTGACCGGCAATAAAAAATCAATTAAATTCACCTTCAAACCGAGGAGAGGACCTCAATAAATCGTTGGATTCTTGTTTAGACAATATAGAACAGAAACTTATCATTACCAAACATTTCTTATGTGGTCATGAAGGGAAATATGAGAAAGTGTTAATTGGTCAGAGACATGACAACGCTAATGTGATGTCTCTGACCGGCCATCACCCTTTCCTTCTATTTACCTTAAAAAGTAATGGGGGACCTAAATAAGTCAATGGAAATTTCCTTTAAACCAATATAGACGATACACATAAACATTACCCACGACTTCTTATGTTTTTATCAAGGTAAATATGAGAAAGTCTTAACCGGTCAGAGACATGAAAACGCCAATGTCATGTCTCTGACCGGCGATCCCCCATGCCTTTTATTTACATTACAAATTTGGTAAGCACCTTCATAACTAAATTGAAATTCCTTTCAACCAATATACACGATAAACATAAACATTACCCATTACTTCTTGTTTTTATCAACCAAAATATGATAAATTGTTAACCGGTCAGAGACATCAGAACCCCAGTGTTATGTGTCTCACCGGCCATGGCACATGCGTTCTCTTTACCTTAAAGGGCCTTAATAAATAAATCGGATTTCCTTTAAAAGAATATACACGATACACATAAACATTAAGCAAGACTTGTTATGTTTTCATGCACGAAAATATGATAAATTCTTACGCGGTCAGAGACATTAGAAAGCCAATGTGATGTCTCTCACCGTCCATGGCACATGTGTTCTCTTTACCTTCCAAACTAGTTAAGCACCTTCATAAATACATGGATTTCCATTTAAAAGAATATACACCATACACATAAATATTAACCACAACTTGTTATGTTTTTATCAACCAAAACATGATCAATTGTTAACCGGTCAGAGACATCAGAACGCCAATGTGATGTCTCTGACCGGCCATGGCACATGCCTTCTCTTTACCTTAAAAACTAGTTAAGCACCTTCATAAATATATGGATTTTCGTTTAAAAGAATATACACCATACACATAAACATTACCCACGACTTGTTCTGTTTTTATGCACCTAAATATGAGAAATTCTTAAGCGGTCAGAGACATCACAATGGCAATGTGATGTCTCTGACCGGCCATGGCACATGCCTTCTCTTTACCTTAACAACTAGTTAAGCACCTTCATAAATATATGGATTTTCGTTTAAAATAATATACACCATACACATAAACATTACCCACGACTTGTTCTGTTTTTATGCACCTAAATATGAGAAATTCTTAAGCGGTCAGAGACATCACAATGGCAATGTGATGTCTCTGACCGGCCATGGCACATGCCTTCTATTTACCTTAAAAACTAGTTAAGGAGCTCAATAAATACATGGAATTTCCTTTAAAACAACTTACACGATACAGATAAACATTACCCACAACTTGTTATGTATTTATCAAGCTAAACATGATCAATTGTGAACCGGTCAGAGACATCAGAACGCCAATGTGATGTCTCTGACCGGCCATGGCACATGCCTTCTCTTTACGTCAAAAACTAGTTCAGTACCTCACTAAATAAATACAGTTTCCTTTAAAACAATATAGATGAGAAATTAGAGGTTATTTATGTACACTGTGATTTCTAGTGTTACTCTTTAGAAGCCACTATGTTCAGTATGTTTCAGTTTTCTTCATGATTCTCCTAATGCCACATCCGCCACAGGCAGATCACTTCATCCGGATCATGACGATACTCCGACATGATATCATTGGACCTGGTCCTGTAATAAAATATCAAATAGGCTCATTATTAATTCCAAGTAAATACCTACATGTTGTAACCTCCAAACAACCCGCAAAAAGGGGATGGGAACATTAATAGGAAAAGTTGTGTTTCTCTCCAGGTTATTTAAAAAGTCTCCAGGCTATTGGCATCCTACTGTAAGGAAACGCTGCAACCCTGCAGCTCCCCATATATGTTATATTACAGGTTTGATTTAAGTAAAAGTGCTTTAAAGATGTAGTGAAAAATTCCCTTAAAAACGTGCCCACAAACTCTCCCTTAAAACACCCAATATCAGTACACTTAATAGTAAAATGAAGACATGCTGGGAAATTGTTCGTCATTGTTAAAACTTAAAAGCAAAACCACAAATATGTAACCAATGAGCAGTACTCACCTACTGGACACCTCATAGAGATTGCGGGACGACACAGACTCGGAGTCCGAGAACTCGTCGCTCATGAGCGGTGTGGGGGAGCGGCATCCTGCCAATAACGCAAAGTCCTCCTCAGTTAGCTCTTGCACCGGAGCAGGAGGCGTGGGCATGCAGGACAATCCTAGCGGCAGTATCACCTCCTGTTTTATTTTCTTCTTTGGAGCTGAAGAAAGAACAAACTATAGCGGTCAGAGAGGTTGGCCCTAACCAAAGTGTGTGTTTTTAATAAGTGATTTAAAATATTCCCACTTCTTTAATGAAACACCTTCTACGGAATGCAAAATTACAGAAATTTGCCCATTTTTACCCCCAAAACCACCGCAATACTATAGGTGAAAGGGGTTGAGGGTGTTCAATTTCCAGACCCTCCAGGGGTCACCCGAAAACGATTTTGAGAATGACAATGATTGCTATGTCAGCACTGTTACCAAAGTCAGTGTTTGAAAGAAGAGAATTAAAATTAAATCTTTATGGAAACCCAACTTCTATGGTATTGAAAGTTACAAGGGGCCTGGGATGTAGATTATAATAGCCGGTGATAGACGTCACCTGCGGTGGAAAGTTGAGATCAACCTCGCACCACCTCAACCTCGTTTCCCGAGCCTCATTGCTGGCACCAAAGGCTGCTAGTTAAAATATTTCCTGTGCGCTAGGTGCTGTTCCATTAAAAGTGCAGATGGGTACCGCGTAGGAATCCCCCCCAATATACGGGGGAAGTGACGCGGTCATGGCCCCCTAAATACCAGCGATGTCCCTCGGACGCGTCCAAGCGCGAGTTAGGGCCAGCTTGCTGCATGCCGTCTGGGGGATAATACGGACGTCCGGTCATTGCGCTAGTTCCCCCCCAAACCTATTTGCTGGTGTACCGTCTGTGGTCTCTGACCGGTTGCCGTCTCTGACCGGTTGCCGTCTCTGACCGGGTGCCGTCTCTGACGGGGTGTAACAAATGATTGGAGTTGGGGCCAGCTTGAGTTGACATTTCTTAAGTCAGTAACTTTTAGTGAATTGTGTTAAACAATGTAACACTGTACTTACGTGGGGAGTCGCCGCTGTTGGATTTTGACTGTGCTCGACCTGTTTTCGTTTCTGGTTGTGAACAATTACGCGAGCTTGATCGGGTAACTTTAAAAGAAGTTAAATTGTAAACATTAGAAGTCTGATAGTACTATTTGTTGATGGGGAGGCGTGCAACAAACAATGACCTGAATAAGAAGCTGTTAGCGCATGAGTAACGACCTTAGATAATTTGAAATGGTTACGCTTACAAAAAGCAGGATATAAATAATATCAAAGAATATGAATAGTTGTATATTACCTGTCTTTGAAGCACTTGTCACTGCGGATGTGGACTTGCTTACACCTTTTTTGAGTCCTGGTTGTGAAGAATTAGCACAGCTTGATCGGGTAGCTTTAAAAGAAGTTAAATTGTTAAGATTATAACTTAGATAGTACTACTTGATTACTTTTTAAATCATTTGTTACACCCAGTCAGAGACGGCACCCGGTCAGAGACGGCAACCGGTCAGAGACCACAGACGGTACACCAGCAAATAGGTTTGGGGCGAACAAGCGCAATGACAGGACGTCCGTATTATCCCCCAGACGGCGTGCAGCAAGCTGGCCGCAATTTGCGCTTGGACGCGTGGGAGGGACATCGGTGGTATTTAGGAGGCCATCACCGCATCACTTCCCCCGTATATTGGGGGGGATTTGCACGCGGTACCCATCTGCACTTTTAATGGAACAGCACCAAGCGCACAGGAACTACTTTGAGCAGGAACGTTTGGTGCCAGGGATGACGCTCGGGAAACGAGGTGGAAATGGTGGGAGCTTGGGCGTGCAGGTGCCCTTTTCCAGCCACTCCAACCCTGGTGAGATACGTCTCTGACCGGCCCCAAAATGTACATAGTATATTTGTACGAAGGGGGCGGGGGGATTTTACTTTTACAAAATTTTCTACAAACAGTACTATAATACATAATGGAATGGCGTATAAAGCAGACCTTATATAGTTTTGTTTCTACCTATATACCCCATCTTATGAAACGGTCAGAGACGTCACTACTGCTGTAGCCTATCGGAGACAAAAACATTGGGTGGAGGTCGTGAGACACAGCCTAGATATTGTTGGATCTAATAGGCCAAAAATAAGTACCTGCTGTAGATGGTGCCGACTTCCGTGGAGCGATCTTGGGGGGGTTGGGTTTATCGGGTACCGATGATTTTGATGGAGCTGTAAGAAAGTTAATAATATTAAGTGACACTTTATAACAGTTGAGGCAGTTACATATATATACCGGTCATAGACGTTAGCCATTGAGAATTGGGAGGCTACCAAAAAAAGTTTTTTTGTGACAGCTCGTCAGACAAGGCACCCAGTCAGAGAGGGCACCGGGTCAGAGACAAAAAGATTGGGCCAAGTTCGTGAGACACAGCCTACAGCCAGGATAGTTAAAAAAACTAGTTATTTTTTGAAGGTAGAAAGAGCAGTTCTAATGTGTGGTGTCTGTGACGTATTACATGGGGCTTAAAGGAATACCGTAAAACCTGTATGATAAGCCAACCTTTTTAAGCTCCTTCATTATTGCCAGATGTACCTTACGCATGCTTTCCCCACAAGCCATTATTGCATCAGTATATTATGTTGCATCTAAATTAGCACCTAAATAGCCACAAAATAAATACCTCTGCGATTGGCCGTGTTGGGCCTGAAGTGGGGGCTGCGTTTGTTGACCGGTGCTTCTGGGTGGGGGGGCACATAGTCGTCATGGCTGTCATGTTGTAGCGGTGGGCCCCGTTTTCTCCCCCGCCTCTTGGTGTCGGGCAGGTCTGGCAAGGTGATGTGGCGTGAAGCACTACCACTGTCAGCGGGGGTGGAGCTCTCAGCACGCTGGGATTGTCGCCGTTGTGGTGGTTGTTGGCTGGTGTTGGCTTGTTCAGCCTGTCGCTTGCGTGCTAACACCTTAACACTCCTGTCGGTCTCATACTTGCTACTCCCTACCGCCCCTCGATTTTTCTGGAGAAATAGGGTAACATTTAGATTTTAATATTTGTATGTGTATAATATGTATTGATGTCACTGACTGTAAAAAAGATAATGGATGAACGGGTCCATAACTTAGTAATATAGTTTTATTCAAGAAAATCTAAATTTTACAATTTGTATTTTAATTTTACGTAAATTTACCTTCTTGTTTGCAGCTAAGGCCTAACGTCCCTTTTCCGTTTTCATTTTGCGGGCTGTACTATTGCGGGAATTCTTGTTATGCCTTACTGCCTGATACAAGGCCTGGTCGCTTGGGGACAAGAACTTCCGATATTCCTTGTACAGTGCGAGCCATTCCTCAATATCCGGGATAGGCGATTTGTCGGGTGGCACTTGGATGGGGTTCGTTGGAAAGGGGAAATTCACCATGTTGAACTGCAGAATAGTGGTAGATCTGCAAAAAGTGAAAGGCAATGTAAGTTACATTACATAAAAAATAATTTTTGGAAACAAATATACAGTACATAGGGGGGGAGGGGAGACTGGGTGGATAGGATTAGCTGTCGGGAGCCATATTTTAAGGATAACGCCACACGGAAAAAAGAAAGTTTTACGTGATTGGTTTTCTGAAAGTAGGTTATTAAATTTTTATTTTTTTTTATAATTTTTTTGTGTGGGGGGGGGGGGGGGAAATTGTGTAATTTTGTTAAAACCCAAATTCCGTGCCACCCGATCCAAGAAAAGGGGACCTAAGGGCAGACAAAAAAAAAAATTTGCTCAATGGATTTCACCCACCATATTTTTTACATGGGAAATTTGTTGATTTTTGGAAAAAAAAAAATAGTATAGATTTAGGTTGGCTCATTTTGTTAAACATTGAGAAATTTTTGTTTTTTAAAAATGTTCTTGCAGTTGTTGGCCCAGATCAAGCAATCAACTTTTATGTCCACTAAGAATTTTGTTGGAGGCTGTTTAAAAAAAAAAATTGTCCCTCGCTCCAGTTTAGAAAATCCATTGACTAAATTAAATTTAAAAAAAAAAAGATTTTGGTGGGTCGCACAATTTTTTGAAAACTGAAATCCATTGACCATTTTTTTTTTTCGGTGTGGCCTAACGCCGTTGTATTTTTATAATTTGGATTACAGATCCGGCTACGATTTTTTTTTTGTTTTTTACCTGTCCCCTCCGAGATTTTATTCCTGAATTTTCATAAAAAAAAAAATTACTTGTTGACCACTAAAATGTAGAATAAGGCGTATCAGATTGCGGATATTATTCAAAATTTCTTGCTTAGGGCACAACAATTTTTTGACCCCCCCCCCCAAGATAGGTGTAAATTTTTTATCCGCCCCCCCCTCAGGGGGGTACAAATAATTTCCCCCCCCCCTGTTGTTAAAAAATGAGCACTCCGTAATACTTTGTGTACATAACACTGACACATGGGTGCCGGTCAAAGACTTTACATTGGACCCGGGTTATTTATTTAGAGAAATATAGATATTTAAAACCATCAATTTCCACAGTTTGTATAAACGGCGCACGTGTATTGATGAATGATATATACCACCATGAATTTTTTTGGGGGGGGGGGGGCGGGGGAAGATATTCAAAAGTATTTTCTAACCGTGCCAAAATAGTTATTTTACTAGAGAACCACAAATTACCAAATAATAGGGTTGCCTCTGTCTACATTTAGTGGATTCTGTGTAACAATCAAAATTAACAAATTGTGAGATATCTTAAGGTGGGGGCGGGGGGGGGGGGCTGGGGGTAAAGCGTGACTCCGGTCAGAGACGTGAAAACCTTTGTATGTTCAACCATTGTATATCGTATCATTTAGGGCTGGTATGTCTCTGATCGGCAAAGTTTCGTCGCCTCACTTTTACAGAAAAACAACAGTCCCTTGGGGGTAACGATTTTGCGTAGGTCAAATTCTAATTTTACACTATTTGAAAGGAAAATTCGGTGCGTGGCCCCTTCCTGTGCACCTTCAGTACCATATAATAAGATACTCTGATAAATAACGCATACTATTGGGGTGAAATTTGGTAAAATACCCTTGAACTCACCATGTGCGATGCCGGTAGGAATGGCAATTCTGGCCGAATTGGTTTCGCCGGGAACAAGCCAACAGACCGGAAGTCCGAAATATCCGCCAGACGGCGTGCAGGTAGCGTTTTCCCGCCTCGTACAGACCGGTCACAGACGTCTCTGAGCGACCCGCACACTGCATATAGTATATCAGTGGGTAAGGGGGGGGGGATGGAAATTTTTTTTAAATTGGATAATTAGAGTAAAACTATATACACTCCATTCATGTAGAATATGCACCTTATATGTTAATATTAATACCACAATAAATAATTTCGTTAGCCGGTCAGAGACATCACTGTTCATGTGTATAAGGGGTAGCAGGCAAAATTAGCAGACATAAATGCTTTTTTTGGGTAGAATTTTTTTGAAATTTTATATACAAGTGTTCTGGGAACAGTTCTGTTCAATAAAATACCACTTATATGATTTCATTGCGTGTCTCTACGTGATTATTATACTGCCGGTCAGAGACATAAAGTAGCTTCTTCTTTTTACTCCATTTTGGATAGGCCTATTCTAGGGGTTACTGTTTTCTTTAAGGAAATCGGTTCACATTTTAATATATGTTATATATGGACAACCTATAATCCGTCTCATTTGCAATACTATGTACAACTGCTATACCTCCTATCTCAGTTAACCTTAATCTACCCTGTTCTACAGGGGTAAAATAGGCCTATTTTTGTTATTTTTGCACTACTAGTATACAGAATTAACTCAAAAATGAATGAAATTCCATTCCTTTATTCCATCCTTTGAAAAATATTTCCACTTCTGTACTACATTTTAATCTCCTTGTCCCCTATTTAGACGTTATTGTTGTAAACCGGTCAGAGACGGCAGCCGGTCAGAGACGGCAGCCGGTCAGAGACGGCACCCGGTCAGAGACAAAAACATTGGCCCAAGGTCATGAGACACAGCCACAACATAACCATGGATAGTACTCATATGGCCAGCTCTTCAAAAGATAGCTGTATTAGTGATTCATAGTGATGGTCGTGCTACACTTCTAGGTATTCTGTGCATGTCATTGTTTCTCATTAGTCTGGCAGGAACGACAGCCAGCCACCCATTGGCGTCATCATGACAGCCACCATAGCATATTACATACATGATCAGATATATGAGCAATAAGCATGAACATGATCAGATATATGAGCAATAAGCATGAAGTATTTGAAGTGCTGCTGTTGTTGAATATTCATCTATAGAATAGGATGCCTTCTTTTTTATAGTGGCGCATTGTTGCACACTATATAATAGTTAAGGTACCTATACTTGTTATCATCGATTTCTATCCTAGACAATTGGAGGATATATAGGAATTCTATCCTAGTTCGCAAAACCGATTATCAGACTCAAATGTTTTAAATGTAACCGATTTGTGTTGATGAGGTACAAGAGCTACAATGGGGTTTCAGCATGTGGCCCAATGTATGACAGTATTGTGATATGATCCTCAGTGCCATCAGTTATACTTTGCTTAGGTCATGGGGGTTCAATAGGAGTGGGTGAGCTAGTGTCAAAAAATATTTATTGGTGGACTTCATGAAAATACTCTTGTCAAAACGGTGTGGAAGACTTGTAGCATCTGACACCCTGATGTGACCATTTACCTTTTATGCTCAGAATCTGATCCATGGTTTGTACTCTATAGCAAATGCATAGTTGTGCCTGACCAGCATCTCATATAGCAGTGGTGATCTCTACACTGTAGTGGAGCGCAGAGTCTGACTGAGGCTGTGTGTGTGGTGGCCAGCTGCCCCTTCATCCACGTGACCAGTAAGGTCCAGAGGCAGTGTGTAACATAGCTGATGACATAGTTGTTAAGTGATGAAAGGTGTCTAGTAAACGTGCTCATGAATATGTGATGGTCCCAGAACTAGGAAATTATGAAAACCCTGCCTACAGTGTTACTGGAGATTACCTGTATGTGATTGGGGTGAGAGGAAGTTGCCATGACACTGATGACAGAACGAGACGTACTGATTATATGTGATTAAGCAAGCCAGTCATAAGGATAAACATATAGTACCAGGCCCTACATGTAATGAATATGCTAATAAGCAGCTAAATAGAAGACCATAGCAGTGGGAGATTGGCTGATCAGAGTGAGACTGCGGTGATTGGGGCTGATTGGTAACACAGTGCTGGTGTTAAGTTTGGCTCACTTTATTGTACAATTTAGTTCTTGCATTAGAATTATTGAGCATCATTGAGCATCATTGAGCCTGGAATTCTACAAATCATGCACTCCAAGGGCATCATTACTACACCATGGTGATTCCCTTGATATATGATATGTATTAGACATTTTTTCAGGTAAATAATACATTTTGTAAATTCTAATTTCTGATGCACTTTACAAAATCTGCAAGGGTAGTTAATTACAATAGGACTGACACTTAATATTTTCTAGCCAAAAGGCAAAAATCTGATTTCAGCCTCAATGCAGTGTCTATACTAGGACAAAGAATGGGAAGAGTAATAGACTGTGTTCTATGTACCCTGATAGCTTGAGTACAAGTTGTTGATGCTCTACTATAGGTCTTATAGATCTGTGTGTGTTATTACTAGTCGTGTGTGACACTCAGTTGTTGATGCTCTACTATAGGTCTTATAGATCTGTGTGTGTTATGACTAGTTGTGTGTGACACTCAGTCAGCCAGGGGCCAACTCAGTGTGTGGCTTATACCTAAACACACATTGCCTGGTCACGTTACTGGGGAAGTGGGTGACTTAAGTAGCCGTGTGACCACTCACACCCTCAGCCTTAGTAAGACTGCGTACACCACTACAGTTTAGAGATTGCCACCGCTATTTAATATCCTTGTCAGGCACAACTCTTTGATATTGACCATAACTACTCAATGGTCATCTCAGCGTAGTATAGCTCATTTTAAAAGGAAAGCTTAGTTTGCTGTCACAACAAGGATCATTTGATGGCACGGAATAAACATAGTAGTCATTATCTAAATGCACTTCTAATCAAAATAAGTAGGAGTTCTATAAGTGGTTATGGGACCAGAGGTTTTGAGGTCCAACTGTATGTTGTTATTTTGATACCTGCTTACAGGTTGGACTGTAGATTAGCATGGCAACCATAGGAAATACAGTACACACACTGTATAACTTTGTAAAATGAGGTGAATAGAACTAAGCTGCTTTAGATCTCACATCCAAACTTTACATATCATTAAACCACCATTTTTCCCTTCATCTCCTCCTGTCCTACACCACTAACCCTCTGGCAGACCAGCCATCGTCTGACAGGGTGCAGTCAGCCATTGACCTCTTAGTGCTTGCCCAATCTCCTGTATTTGCTGTCCGCATCTGTGAGTTTACCCTCTCCTAGACTAAGTTGTTGTCAATGGGAATGAGCTATCCTATTACTCTGCCTCCTGAAAGACATACTACACGAAGTTCAGCCTTTGTTATCTAAATGACAATGTTTCACATTTAATTACAGGTGAGAGAGTGATCATAATCATCATAGTATATTAGTAGAATAGCTGTAAGAAAAAAAAGATTTGAGTATGTTAATGCTACTGATGGGTCTGCATGGCCTGGAAAACTCACCCATATTGAGCTGTTCAGCATGAAAAAGAGAATTATAAAATCCATCCCTGCTCCATGCCACGTGTGATATCCTGTTTGTGTGGTCTTTACACTACAAATCAGTCTTTAGACTACAAATTGATACTAATTTGTTGCATAAAGACACTACACGGATCTTAACACTACACATGTGGCTTTTAAGCACAAATGTTTTTTGACTACAAATGTCTTTACTGTTGGTCATACAGATCTATAGTATATTTTTTACAATACATTTGATTGGTCCTCTCACAATGAAGTAACAATCCCTTGAAATAAGTATTCAGATGATACCTCAATAAATCTTAGTACATCTAATTTATGGGACAAGCATTTCCTTTTTCTTAAGATGAATCAGAATGCTCACAAATGACAAAAAAAAACTACCAATTGAAAGCATTTGATGTTGAATGAAAAACCTTGTTATTAAAGAACTGTATGCTGCTAAAATTGATGTGTCACAATATTCGGCCTGCATGGTAAAACAATGAACACAAAATTCCACATGTACATAATGGTTCACCAGCATTGATGATTTCATCATCCTCCCTGTCTAGATTCTGAAATATTTCCTGCTATGAGACATCAACCCAGAATACCAGAGATGCCACCTCAGCCTAGCTGTACCATCCATCTTAAAGGCTGCCTGTAAACCAGGACTGATGGGTTAATGCCACATTCCTCTATGTCAGCATATATACAGGACATGACAGGAAGGATGCCTGAGATAGGTTTTTACCAACATACCCCTGGTTCTAAAGTTATACCAAGTATACAGACAGTATATAGCCTGACTGCTCAGAAGCAGTATAATGCCTTGTGTAGTTCAGGGAATTGAGCAATTTAACTTGTAAAGATGGGGGCAGCATTCCACACCATCTATGGCTTCACGGGATATGGCCCCACTCACAGCTTGTTAGATAACCCAAATCCTAACTGATGTGTATAGAGATTTGTCTATAGGTACCTTAGCTATCTGTTTCTGTGGATCTCAGCAGGATCAGGTGAAAAATGTCTCAAGATAACAAGAGGCCAATCTGGTTTGATACATGCTCCGCAGATATCAGCCAGTGTGTGTTGTTTGTGCTGCCTTCTAGATGATTGCTTGTGATATGGTATACATCTTTCACTTTGATAAATGCTTAATACATTAAAAAGTCTCAAATTATATAGTAAGAAATGTATATCGCATCAAATCTGTATCCTGAATAACGAACCACTTCTCAAATAAATCTTACACCACCCTAACCCAGCTACACTGTCGACCCCCCCCCCCCCGCACACTGAATAAAATGGTTCTAGCCCTGACAGAGCAGAGCTTACAGAGTCCTGACTGAGGCCAGTTATTGACTGTTAGTGCCTGTCCTACATCCTGTGTATGTGCTGTATGCCTCTGTGTATTTACACCCTTGTAAAGTGGTCATAGGCCAATACTACAGAGACAGCTATATCATTCTGCTTCTCTGCTCCTCTACTCCTCCACACTCTTGCCACTCAACAAGCATAATTTCCAGTAATTTGAAAGAGATTCGTGAAAGTTTTTGACAATATCTGACACCAAATAATTAAGGTTATATTACATATATTTACGCTGATTTCTTTGGGCATACAAAGTGCTTAGGTCACATACAGAACTTTTGGTAAATAAGAAAGTTTAAGCCTGTTTACCACGCTCATTTTGAAAGTATTTTTAATTACACAACCCAGTAACCCCTTTTATCTAATGTGAGTGGTGTGATAATTGGCCTTTATATGCCTTAGACAACTATGTCAGAGAAATATGATAGAGAAAGCCACCTAGGTGTATGGCTTGATGTTTGAAGGCTCCTGACCCCTGACATTAGCTCATTTATCATTTTTGCCTTCAACCCAGTTATGGTGCAGTCATGAGCATTGACACATGACCTTTGTAAGGCCTTTAATCATGGTTTAATCCAGTGAAAGACCCAGGGGTATTCATTATTGACAGGCTATGTATAAAGGACTACAATCAATCAAAGTTGGAGTTGAGTCTTCAGGCAGGGGCAGTGTTCAGGATTAGCTCTGGTGCAGGGCATTGAAAGGCAACCAAACTTAAGGGAGGCACAGAAAACAAACTTAAGGGAGGCAAAGAGAATATATTCTGGAGAAAGCTAAACATCCCCTTCCAGTCAAACAATATAAAGGCCATATAAGGCAAAAGTGCAGACACATGCAATCCAATGAGAAAGGCCACTATATGAGCAAACTACATGATAGATGTTGTGCTCCTCCCTCATTCAATATTCCTTTTACAATATCTATACCTTCCTCTACTAGGATAATATATGATAACTTTTTATGTTGACATTTTTTTTATTAGGATACTTTAAGCATTGAGCAACTTTTCACAACATGGAAGAGGCAACTGTGACTAAAGTGGTAAATGTGTTTCAGGCTGACCGATAAACAATGGAGAAATGATAACATTTTGGTACAGTAAAACAATGGTTTACACTCATCATAAGATTACAACACTCAGCACGGAACCTGTGTTATGTATTAAAACCCTAACCTGTACGTGATATACAGCACTTTAAAGGTGTTGAATGCCCTACAGTATGATATCCAGAAAGGTATTGACCTATATTGAATACCAGAAAAATCAATGCCATGTCCATTGAGCTTTCAATATTGAGCACAGTTCATTTTTCCTCTCAGAATATGAATGAGGGAAATGTGCTATTATTGCCATTAGAGACATAATTTTCTAATTAGATTCAACATCCATGATATTTATCATAATCATCGCTTCTTCAACCTCTGCTCTTACTACATGTTCTTAATTTGGCCCACTCTACCTGCAGACTTTTTCTAATCAGGCAGGACAGTTAGTTGTTAGTATACTGCCCGGCAATAAGTTCAATCATAGTGCCACCTCTGAGCTCAAGAGAGATTGAGGAAATCCGGCGTTAGCATCAGAATGCCCCTGGAACTGCCTACTGCATGACTGAAATAGTGAATGGGAGAAAACTTGACGAGGAGTGTTGCCTCCGCTACTACACACAGATCTGAACAGGTAAGGCTTTTTTGGCACTCCATTACATGCTTGGCATGACATGTGACCACATGACATTTTGATGTACAATGTTTGGATGTCACTGTGAGATTCAGGTCAAATCTACATATTTCTTCCCCATAGCTGAAGTGTACATTTTAATGAAACCGGGTGAAACTAATTTTATTTAGAATTTATTTTTATCGCCTGGAATTCTCTGTGCGTGAATAAACAACAGTACCGGGAGAATATCAATCCCTGAAATAGTAAATGGGGTTCAGGCAGGCTGATTAATCTTGGTTAGGCTAACTGGATTGTTGGTTTAAGTCCATAGAATATGTGTGGCAATGTCAAATGCGAAAACTCTCAATAGTGAAGGGGCACAATGAAACAGCAATTATTAGATTTATGAAACAATTAAAGAACAGCTTACTGTAACAAAGTAGGCAACAACAGCATACAATTTGGCAGTAACATTAAAACATTCTGCCTAGGGCCTCCTATACCAAGCTCAAAAAAGGGTGATTTAATGGGATTTCATGCACTAGGGGAATTCCAGCAAACAGCATCACAAATCTAAATGTATAGTTTGCTGCCTGAGGTCCTGTCCAACCAACTATTCATCAAAGAACCCCCCCCCCTTTATTTGTTAGGTGCAAGCAAGTCATACATGCCTAATTCAAGGCTCCTAAGTGTTTTTCAATGTAGTGGAAAGGTGAAGAAAGATTGTATGTTCAGCCTATGCATTTATCAAGGACATCAATGTAATCAATCAGTCTCAATGCTATTGACAGTTTGGTTGGAATGGTTGAGGAGGCACAAAAGCATGTGGAAATAGTGAATGAGGTTAAGCATTGAGACCTAAGGTGTATTAGATAGAGCTAAATAGGCAAGAGGGAAGTTGTATATCGGTGTGAGTCGGAAAAAGGGAGGAACAGACAGCAAAGAATCAAGGAGCAATCAGAGACTAATATATGGTGAATAACCTGGTGGATAAAATCAATAATTACACAGATTGAAAGAAAAGACTTGTAGATGCACATGTAAACAATGCAGGAGCTACTCAAACTGATTGGGAAAGTTAACCATACTGGCATGTCCTTTTAATCCTCAATACATTAATGAATTCCTGATTAGCAACTGTATTATATTGATACTGTGGAGATTATAAAGACATAGGGTTAGGGTATACTCCAGGCCTGGCATATTTCTCGCATGGAAAGTGGGTGATATGGTAGGTGTAAGGGGATGGGCAGAATAGGAATACCGCCGAACATTGTGGATGGATGCAGCCACATGGTTGGACAAGAGATAGAAACTTGGCAGTGGAAGACATCTACAAAATTTGAAATTGATTTGTAGGCAAGGCATATATGGCAGAGAAGTGCATTTACCGTAAAGAAATACTTGTATTTTTGTACAGTGATGCAATGGTTTACACTAATCATAAAGTTACAACACTAGGCACTGAACCTGTGCTATGTATTTAGCCCCTAACCTGCCTGTGAGATATAACTCCCAAACTGAATATGATAACCAGAGAGGGTTTGACCTATATTGAATACCGGAAAAATCAATGCCATGTTCATTGAGCTTGGCCACAGCCACATCGGATATCATATTACTCTGCAAGCTACACATTGGTATGTCTATGTGGAATGTAAAAGATAGACACACTCATGTCATAGGGTTCTTGATGTATGGGGATTTTCTATAAGCATAAATACAATACATTGAAATATAACTTTATGGAAGTTAAATATCATGGTTGTCAGTCTGTATTTGCCGAACATAGATAATGGTCCTCTGCTGGAAAACTAGAGAGCCACTCCCTCCCCTGCTCGCCTTCACCATTTGCTGTATTAGTGTCAAAACATCAAGCAAACACAGGCGTCAATAGCCACAGAACACACTCATAAATGGCACCAATACAAGATAGCACAGTGGAGCTTCTATTCAAATTGATGGATACAATGTATCCCTAGTGCTGCATTTATCACCGATCCCAGCAGGTTTAAAGAAACACAATCAAATTCTGTACAAACTCACAAATTCTTTACAAAATCATGAATTCTGTACAAAATCACATCTCTTAATAACATTAAGAAGAATATTGATTTTGTTCTAATGAGGATAATACCATAGTTCAATAGATACATTGATGGATTGTCTTTCACCACTGCATGCCATGTATGGAGGTTAAGAAAAAGTAAATCTAAAACCAGCCATATCGCCGGAGGCATTAATGAGGCCATCTGATACCCCCTTCAGTACTGTCCTGTTGTGTAGTGCCTTCTGCTCAGCACCTTGTACAATGACTATCGACCACTACCAACTTACAGTTATTCACACATAAGTCCCTTATACATGGACATCATCTGATATCAATCGTGTTAAAGGCTTATCAGGGACTCATATGCATTAAAAATCACTTGCACTTGAAATCAAACATATTATGTAAGATTGGTCGCTCATGACTGTAAAGGCGGTCTGGGTGCTCATGGGTCTACATACTACACACCCCACCTAGGGTGAAAACCCACTACCCTACCAACAGCTGCCCAACGTCCGGTTAGCAAGTTTCCACCTAAAATCATCAGTTCACCTCTCAGCCACCTCAGCGTCAACATTTCCACCCTTCTTTTCGCCCACCCACACATTTGAGGCCCATCAGTTTTGCAGCGTACTCTCTTAAACGTATACCCTACCTTTTTTACACTCAGCTCATGAGTCACATTTGAAGGTGGAGGGATCGATTCCTAACAGAAGCAGCGATAGAAGTAGACCACTAGATGTGCCTTTTTTGGTTTGGATGTCCAAAGTTGGTAGAGAGGATATTTCTTTGGCCGATGTGGCCAAATTTTGGGAGGTTTGGTTTTCTCCAAAATAGTAATGACTACAGTTTGACAATCATGGCTCACAGTTCAGCTTGGGTACTTGGTATTGCATACAATAACCTAGCTTCTTTTTTTTCTTTTTTTTCTACAAAATACTGCAATGCAGTAAGGAACCAATTGTTATTTTGCCATTAGAACACCTTAGTTAAGCAAGCTGTAATGTGGATATATGAGTTGGACTAGGTATGGGCAGGTACTAGCAGGCCCTTCACTCATAGGGAGGATTCCAGGGCGGACTATGAGTGAAAACATCTAATGTTCTTTATGACAGGCAAACAATAGCACTTTTTGGAAATTGGCCTGTAACAATTGGCTTCGCTTTGGAAGAGCGAGCAATGCTTCTATTCTAAATTAAGGGGTGAAAGATCTACCTATGTGTTCACCAGTGAATATAAACTACTTTACCTCAACTTTAGTATAATTTGGACATTAAAATATCAACTAGTGAAGGTGCTACAATTATGATAACAACGAAGACACAGCTACTTTCCACCTGCTGCCCACAGCCAATGCATTCACTGTTCATCCGGCTCATACCGCTGTGAGCAGAGCTAACAATCCTGAGCTGATCTCCTTTTGTTGAGGCACGCACGTGGAGACTATTCAGGGGGTGGTCCGACATTGTATAAAGGAGTTCTGTATAATGGAGCCATGGATACAATGCACACAATGTACTGAGTATGAAATGAAGATGGTAGGATTCAGGTTGGAGAAGAACAGGTTCTGCAAGGGTGGAAGGCATTGTAGTTTATTAGGTTGATGCTTGACGAATATGTTAGATCATTCAATATGCTATAGATTATGCTATTCAGTCCTGGGTTATGCTATGATGTGAAAGTAGGGAGTGATGGCATCTATACATATGGTACAACAACCGTAGTGCCTTATTACCTCAGGATGGACTGTGACTAATGACTTGTTCTTTACTTTGGTTCTCTTTTAATTGAGAATTACCTGAAATAAAAGAAATGTGTTATGAGTGAGACATCAGAGAGGGCATACATGTCTCTTTGAGAGAGAGAGTGCTGAACTTGTAATGAGTGTCCTTCACACAACTTTCTCTTGTTTTGAGGAGATATGAGTATAACCCATGTTTGTATCCATGGGTACCTTTAAAGTATTATATGGCAGGACTATGGCTGTATTTGAACACTGGGAGCCCACAAGCCGTTAAATCCTTGTATTATCACTCACCACCTGGCAAACCCATCCATAATATCACACACTGTCTGGTGGCTCTCCATAGGAACATGTATCCAATATACCACTGTGGAGGAAACCTTGTGAAATTGGTTCAGTCACAAATGGCCTGAATACTCAAACATGGCACTGTGCACCCTCCCTCATCTGCTACAAAGTACCAGAATATGCCGCAAGCAGAGTAACATAACGGGGTCTAGTGGAATACCTTTTGAAAAACTTTGTAGTTTTGACAATGCAGCATCTCTTCTCTCACAGTTATCAGATTGCCCTTGGAGAGATGTAGGACTCAAGAAAATCCATTAAAAAATCTCCTCAATGACTTAAATACAGTTATTAATGCAGAAGAAATAGGAAATGAATCAAGGGTAAAACCGGATATTCTAAATGTGTGCCTATGTTTTACTTTGTAAGGTAAACCATCAAGAATCTAATGTAATTATAGTATGGACTATGTGCCTGGAACATATTAATCAGCCACAATTTGTTTTTTGTACACCTCAAGTCACACCATACATAGAACATGTTTGTGTCAGGAGACCATTAGACAGGTGCTCATTACTTGGAACAAGAGTAGATCAAAACTACTATTAATAGCTTGTAGATGAAAGCTACCACTCCTTCCCTGGAGTGGTCTGGCTTTTATATCTCTTATAACATTAACCTCCTAGCAGTCCTCCTATAGTGGCACCAGATATATTACTCCTGTAGATGGTATGAAGAGACCACTCCACTCAGGGTCTTCCATAGGGAAATGAATTATGACTACTTGTACTTGATGCCATAGAGGTTTATTTTATTCAGCTGCTGTTAGTGCCATTTCAATTCTGGGTTATAAAGTCTATACAGCACAGTAGATATCTTTTCATGAATAACCCATGGAACTTAGACCAGTTTTCATGTATTTGTGTTTATAATGTCTTTTCTTAAGATGACCCATTTACTACAAATGCAGAAATGCTAAAAGCTAAATGCTAAATGATGTCAGGTACCAACTTGGATGACATATATATGATTGTAATCACACTTTACTTGCTTAAAACTTCCGGATAGGCAAAGCTTTTTGAATTATTATAATATTCAAGTTCAGTATTGCCATCCCTAATTCCCAGCCAGCATCTCTTTGATAATTAAAATAATTAGACAAGTCTGATATTACATACACATTGTCCATTAATTTTTTATTTTTTTTTGTGGGAAATCCCATAATGCATATCAAAAGATGTCATCTTTCTTCATTGCAGCATATCTCTATCATTATGAAATTATCATAATATCAAGGTCCATTTATAATGTAGTTAATGTGTATAGCACAGTACCCATAAGGGGATGATTCCTGATACTTATTTTGGCCTACCCTGTGAAAATTACCAATATTGGACACTAGTCTTGGAAGTAACATCCAATATGTCTGTATAGTTTAGTAAGGACAGTTGTACATTATAGCACCAACACTACCTTATCCCTGGACATCTAACTGAGACAAGATGTGAGGAGACTAGACTTGAGACAGAGTGCATCTCCATGTACCAGCCCCACCAGTCCCCTTGGGTTTCACCGTGTTAACCAGATTTTAGACATCCCCAGTGACAGGCTCTCCCATTCAGCATACAGCTTAATGGTGCCCACCTAGGAATATCGAGCTGGATTGGTTCCTACGTTGACTCTCTATTCAACTCAGACCACATCAACGGGCACATCCTATCTCAGCAAATCCTATTTGAGACATTAATAATGTGTACAGGCAAGGGAAAAGGGTACTCCAAGTAAAAAGCCAACTTTAAAGTTTATGTCATGAGCTTTCCAATGATACATTACTCTAGAATATATTCATTCTAGTTTTTGAGAAATGGCTTCATGAACGCGTGTGGGTATTCCCCCTTCCAAAGTCTCGATAAGCTCAAAGTCTTATACTTTCCAAGTTATCCCTATCTAATTAGCATAATTAAGATGATTGAAAATTGATACATTTTCAGTCTTTAGGGCATAAAATCTGATCTAAGAATGATAATTTTATTTTGGTTTGACCATAGCAATCCTCATGAATCATCCTATCAATGGGGATCTTTTTTTCCTCGATTTGGAATCAAATTCTTGTTTCCATGGCAACACATAACAACAAAGGCACCCTTTTAGGCTTCAAAACGTTCTTTTTATGTTCCAAATATGGAAGCTTTTTAACAAAAATGGAATGTTTTGTGTAATCTTATTGAATTCTTCAGAAAAAAGTACCCTAGAGCAAATTTTAGCCTGTTTCATTCTTAAAAGGCCATAGTGGTGCCCCCTGGTGGCTAAAATCGGAACTAATCCCGCGGGGAGCATCCTTTCTGCTTGCCTGCTCACTTATGTTTCAGTACTTGGGGAGAACATGCCTAAAAAGATGTAATGGAACTTGTCATGAGAATTTATTCTATGCTGAATTAATAGGTAGTTACAGGGGAGGGGGTGGTAAAATCCCCATTCATATCCTAATGAACATTGATCCTCCTTCATTTCAAGTACTATGTGTGCTGGACCTGTTTCAATGTACAGTGTCATTTAGCATTCACCTGTAACATAACCATTTGAATGATCCATAACATGCACAGAATGTGTGAAAAGTATTAGGTTCTGCACTTTGTAATGATGGCAGACATTTGCAAGTGCAGTGCAGCTCATTGGATTGATATATTTTCTGCAAATAAATTCCAAAGCTATACAGATGTGAGATATATTAAGCTTCACCAAATATATTTGAATATATTTTATGTTTGGGTTCATGTTGTCATATAATTCATCAAATGATACATGGATAACAGCACATTGGTGCTCTGGTGTGTGTAGGACTGGTGTGTGTAAACAGAACTATGAGTGAGGTATCCAGAATGAGGCTGAGTGTCAGTGAGAGGAGACTGGTAACCAAGATAACACACGTCCCACAAACACAGCACCAGGGGTCAACACATACTTTACACACATAGACACACAAGGGATAAGAAATCATTGGAAGAGGGACATTGGGGATACAATATCATGTCTACTACCCTTTTCTTTGATAAACCATTATGGTTTTAGAGAACTTATTTAAGCCTCGCTGCAATGAAGCCCGACAAATACAAATGTCACTCAAACAGAAATTGATTATTATATCATTGATTATATTCCCCTAACCGCCATAGACCTGTGGCTACACCATCGAAAACACCATACATCTTTATGACATGTTCTGTGTGTTGCTGAGGATAAAGGCAGCACCTGCTTACATAGTCTGAAGATCCTGAATAAGATCAGGGTGTAAATCTCATATCCCTAAGCCTGGCAGTACTCTATGCGCTCATGGATTCCTGAAAGATCGTTAAAGCAGTTCTAAACTTGTGTTCAAGTTATTTTCCTGAATCATTTCCACATATTTTTAAAACTAACTGAGCTGCAAGTGGATAACCTTTACATTCAGCCTTACACCTACTTCATAAGGTGCACCTTCAGTGACGTGTTTAAAGTTTAGGGGACTAAGTTCAGGGGTTTAGGATTGGCGGGGACTTAAGCCACAGCCAATGCATTGGGATGAGCTTAATGAATGAATAATCAGCTCAAAACACTTCCCATTGTTATGGCAGTGCATTACGATAACAGACCTAGTGAAGTAGCCTGGTAGTCCTGATGATAAAATGAAGTATTTGTAAGTAAAGTGTGTGACAAACTATGGACACCATGATTACAATTAGGTGAATGGTGAGCATTTATGACATAGGTATCTATGTTGACCGACACACATGAACATTATTTCATAGGAATATTCTAAAGCACAATTTCGTCCCCTTAACATAAGGGTTCTCATGATTAAACTTTAGTCATGAGAACCTGATACAAAGGCATCCACCCAATATCTCCCTATGGTAACGTTCTGAAAAAGGTATCACTGCAATCATACTCATGCAAACCAGTTGCAAATACACCTACTCTATCTCTCCCTAAATCAACAGTATCCATCAAAAACATTGACACAGGCAATACTCTGTATGTTTATTGTGTGTAGATGCAGCTTCCGCCATGCGCCTCATTCCTGCACCTGAGACTGTTCTTGCTGTGTCACATTCATCACATTCTGAGTACTAGATGTTGTAGGCAGTATAAACAGTACTATTGTACTGTCCTACCACACGGCCAGTCATATTGTATTTACCAATCATACTCTGATTCTTTTTTTGCTCTGAATAAATGTAGATTGTGGTCTGATACAGCTACAGCAGTACTCTATTTTATTGATCGCACACTAATGCACTAATGTAGGCTGGGACTACAGTGTGTAAAGGATCTGTGTTTCTGCATTGCACTTGTCTATTACCTGCATTGTGCCTCCATTTTATATATGTATTATGCTAAGGACTTTTTGAGTAAACCAATTTAAAAAGGTAGATGAAAAATATTCTTAAGTAAAACTAAACTGATACCTCAATCTTATATATTAAAAACCAGAATATTGGATCGTACAGAAACGGGGGTGCTTGTCATATGAAGTAAAAGAATTAAGAATCTCAATGCTTGGTGTTTTGTATCGTAAAGTGCTCAAATGTCAATGACTAGTGAAGTTATGTGGTAAATGGATAGGTCATATGGTAACCTTGTGTCAGTAGTATGCTGTTATCAATTAGGTGGTAAAAGCCCCTATTATCACTCACCACATTCTGCCCTCATCAATCAGCCTCCACACTATCTGGTGGCTACAGTGTATAGTATGTAGCCAATTCAGCACAGTTCAGCAAACCTTGACAATTGATAAATTGGTTTGCCCACAACTGTTCTGAATACTCTATTATCCACTGTCCACCTTCCGTCACCTAAAACAAACAACTGGGATATACAGTGAGACAATAGCTGAGCGTCTACTAACAGGCCTGTTGACAGATCGCCTAATCCTAATTCTGTTTACCTTCAACCAAACTTCTGCCTTCTCTCACATTTATGTGTCATTATGGTTGGGATGGTAGATTCTGAGCTGTGCAGCCATTTACACTAGGAAAGATGAAATGGGGTCACTGAAAGGTTGTAAGTCAGTACTCACTAAAAAGACTGTAGACACCATCTTTGTTATAGAGTTTGACTGATTGCAGTAATATGAAACTCAGAGACAAAGGAAAATGCCATTACAGGATATTAATGAGTTGGCCTTGGACACATCCTATTGATAATGGAGACTGCTTGATAATGAAATAATTCGGTTTCACTGCAGAAGGGAAGGTGAAATCGAATATCCTTAGGACTGCCAGTACTTTCTGGAGGTGCACTGCCATAGCGTATTGTTTCCAATGCAAACGCAAAATCTTGGCTTTCAGAGGGCCCTTTTTACTATACGCATTGGCCCGCTATGGCAGTGCTAAGGATATCCTATATTGTTAGCTGAGGCCAATTACTCAAGAAGCTGTTTATCAAGATTATTATCAGACAGTGATTTTTCAAAAGATAGGATATGAGAAAAGCACATGGTCACCTGATCTCATAACCAACATTTAGCTTCTGAGAATGAGTTATACAATGCTATCATTGAATCAAATTGTACAACCAAATATGGATATGGTAATTTGAAAATGTATCGCCTAACATTATGAATTTAACCTCAAGAAAATATCGGCTGGCTTTTGTCATCAAATTCTTTTCCTTTTTATATGTGCCTTAGATGTGCTGATAACCCTTGTTATATCAGAAGCCATTACTTTGAGGCATTAGATGTGACAACATTTGATTGTCACTTTTTAATTGACTTACACTGTAGACTTAGTTATCACCTTCCCCTCTCCTGGTCCCTAACCAGCCTCAGCCTGCAGGCATTATGGCAGGTTCTTAGTTATTAAGGCATCTAGAACTCTGCCTGAGGGTCTTCAATACTGAATGGGCCTGGACCTAGGATGACCCACAAGTATGTATAATATGAACGTGCGAAGCAGAAGTTACAACGCTCTGCATGAATTACGTGTCTTTCTTCTGAGACAGAAGGAGGCAGAGAGAGTGAGAGTGTGTGTGGAAAATGTTGGTGCTAAATGTAGTATATCCTAAACCTGGTGTGAATCTATTTTGAACAGTATAAGTTAAGATATTTAAGTACCTTTGAGGCTAACTTATAGCTCCTGATGCATTACAGGGAGTTAATGATGGTTACTATACATGGTAAAAGCTTGCGTATATAAGCCCTTGCTATGACGCGAGTCAGATTGGTGGTGTGCCTTATATGATTGGCCAATGGTCAGGGTGCAGCTTATATCTATGCAAGTATTTGCTACAATGATACAGTATTAAAAGTCACCATATCCAGATTGCTGATGTGGCTTATACCATCGGCAAAAACTCTAGTTGTGGCTAATACACAAGTTAGGCTGGAGTGGTCTAAATGTTTCCGCCCCCCCCCCCCCCTTTGATCTGGTTAAACAAATTTTGGCCCCTTCCTCATGAGGAGTGCAATTCCTGGCCTTCAACAGATCCAATCTGTTGGGTCCCCCCCCCCGTAATCCACCAAACCCAATGTTATTTAAAAAAATACCACTTCCTTAGTGATCATGTCTGGATGTCTCTACGATGAGAGAGATTGCGTCCCATTTTGTCCCCGCAACACAAATGTCCACATATTGTCCACAATTTATATTTTGTCCGTATCCAACACTAATGTGTTGTCCACAAAATAGGGACACAACAGATCATCTTAAATCTGTAGCATATCTAGCTTATGTTACTTCATAGGCAGGATATCAAGTTATACCCTCTTTTCTTCTTTGTGTATATTTTTGTAGGAACGGCAGCGGGACATTTATAATATCAGAATATGTAGTAGCTACTCTGCTAGTACATGTGTGTAAGTCAAAATAACCATTGCAAAGTGACTGGTGGCCTCATACTATCTGACTTAACCTTCGGGTATGTAGAAATAACCAAGGTGTGAAATGCTTTGTCTTTGCCCTCCACCGTGGGTCAAATGTATATATTCTGTCTTGTTGATTTGGCATTCAATATCCAGGTGGAAGCAACACAAATGTTTGCATACCTCTTCTGTGGAATAAAAAGAGATCTACAAACTCTGTTTACCTTTACAAATTAACAAATATTGCACCGGGAGTGATGGATGGAAATGTTCACTAACCAACTGATGAAGGGTACTGGAGCTCATAATACTTAAATGTCCCTAATAGATGGAGTGTGCATCTTATCACTTGTTGAAAAGCTGTCTTTGTATGATATTGTGGTGAATTTAATAAGAAGTAATATTACACTTTGTATGAATGCTCTACAAAGACATATACCAAGGTGGTACATGCATTACATTGAGACTTCAGGAGTGTGTTGACAATGGAGGATTGTTTAGAGTGCAAAGGTTCTCCTGGTATCAACTTGTTTTTGGAAAAGATTTAAAAAGAAATACCCAAGCTTTCATCCCATTATAGTATTCTATTCCTGGAGCACTCATGTCTACTTCAAATAGAATACCTCTCAACTCCATTACACTGAGATGGTCTTACCCGATGTCAGCCTGATGTCACTAAAGGCCATTTTATGGCAAGATGTTATAAGGTAGCTCATCAACCATCACGCTCTCACTATGCTAAAAAGGATTGATGGCCCTATAAAAATGGGAACTTAAATGATAGTTCTGTAACGGCCTCTTTAGAATAGATTAGTTAGCAAATACTTGCTGTTGTCATATTCATCTGTTATATTTAGATAATAACTGTTCTGTATCAACTCCAAACGTACTGTTTTCCTTTTTGTGTAGCAATCTAGTCTCTTTAACAAGGGCTGAAAAGATATTCTGTTTCATTGCCGTCAATTATCAATTCCTATTTAATGTTTATTCATAGATCGATAATTCCTTGGGTGCAGCTTGTGTTGTGTTGTGTATTTACAGATTTCTGCAGATTGTATTTGTCTCCAGTAAACATGGACAGTGTAAGCTGTTGCTGCACAGGGTGTGTGGATATTGGCAACATACTGATTTCCCGTTTATGCCTGTGGAAATATTGACTGTTAATAAATGTTTGGTCATGTGGTGTATGCAATTTCCCCAATTCCATTCAGGGCCACATATTTTTTGACAGTGTTTCTTATTAAACAATATCCCGCCTAAAATAAGCATACCCATAGCTTTACTTGGATGAATTCTATCAGATGAGAAAGAAGCTGGTGCATTATCTCTAAGATACAAACCCTACATAAGGACAGCAAAGCATCAAGTTGTATTACCAAATGTCTGATATAGTGAGTCAGTGACTCTCATACTAAAAGATACTGTTACTTACATGGTGCGTACAAAAAGGAAACTGACTCATTATATCGATATCTGCAACATTGGGTGCCTTGTTCATAAAGACTGTGTATCAAGATGGATTGTTAAATTGTTAAATTGATACTGAGAAATAGAATCAGGCAACTGTTAACATTGTGGGCACTTTTCATGAGTCCGAGGTGGTCAGTGGCTGGTAAATGCTTTAGATTGTGTGGATGCACTGTGTGACATTTGTACAAGTAGACTCACAGCCCCTTAATGCCTCTTGCCATGTACTGTGAGGGGCTGAATGGATCTCCTTGATGAATGTGCAGCACTAACGAAAATATTACATTAAGCACCCATGGGAGACTGATAACATAGTAGGGATACACTAAATACCATAGGCTGTACTTTTTTGTGCAGAAAGGATTTGTACTGTTCTCCTAATAGTATAGTATTCCATTTATTATATTGAGTGGATTACAGTGGCCACAGGCCTGTATTCTGCATCACCTACTTCACCTCGGTGGTATTTGGTGTAATCATATTCCGTATTTCTTCATGTTAAGTTACAATAGGTTATTTGTTTACATCCTCTCAATAATATTGAGTGGGAGTAAACAAACGGATGCCCCATGGACTTAAGGTTGCATATAAAAATATTGCAAAGCAGCAATACTTGCATATCCAGACCAAGCGCGAGCCTTTGAAAAGGAGGGAGGGAATATGTCTAACTGCAGGACAGCAGTGGTAGTAATATAGAGATAAGGGGGAAGTCTCTGTCAAAACTTATTTCAGTGCAGTAAAAGAAATGTACTGCAGGTTTTGCACTAGTTGACTTGAATATATGACAAGACTTGAATATATGGAAGTGATACTATCCCCAGTAGTCCTTCATAACTGAATATATGAATATATTTCAAAAGTTTTCTTACACATTGACATAGCTGACCTGCAGCATTCAAGCATCTTGAGGAAAGTAAAGCATCAGCTTGACAAATGAAACATCCTGTCAACATCTAGACCAATGAATCACCATGTTAACTTCATGTTTTATAGAATCCTCACTTCAGAATTTATTGGAATTATTTCTGTCATGTTTCATCACAATCCATATTTGATTTTGTCCCTCCGCGTATCTCCAACCACTCACTGTCACAGACCACTGCTATCTCTCATGACCAGAACACTTTTACAGACACGAGTCTAGCCAGCCATGCCGATGAGAGTCAGGCCTTTCATGCCCTGGTGTCTGTAAACAGAACTATGACTGAGTTTTTCAGAATGAGTGTCAGTGAGAGGTGACTGGTAACCAAGGTAGCACACGTTCCACAAACACAGCAACAGGGGTCAACACATACTCTAAACACATATAGGCACAAAGGAACTATAAGGGGATGGATACTGTGGCTAAACTATCACATTGTAAGTCTAGTACCCTCGTACATTTCTTGAACCAATAACTTTTAAGAGAACTCATTTGAACATGAAACATGTTTAACATGCTGAATAAGACAAAGGTTGAGGAATCTAAATATATGTGATGTCAGGTTGAATAGAGACTAGGGTTTAAGTTGATAATACCACATGCCTGCAGCTTCTTTAGACATGTATTATAGACAAATCGGGGAACTAGTTTTGCATCCCAACCAGAAGTGCCCTCTTTCAAAACATATTCTTAAGTGTGACCTGAAGTGAAATATTTGTGAAATACAGAGGTTCAGCAAAATACAGGGGAAGGTTATTCACCCATCTGTCCAACCCAATGGAAATAACAGCCTCTATGTGGTAATAACATCACCACTTACACAATATTGAAATAAACTAATATCTTTTCCTATTAAACTAAGTCATGGCTCTAAGCCTATGCCTACCTTTTTTATATTTTATATCATGGTTACCTTTGTATTTCATTGTACAGTCAGACATTGCTCATTTGACTGGATCTAGGAGAAAACAGGTCCCTGACCTATCTTTATACAGTATAAATAAAATAAATTTCAATTCAATTCACTGCTCAGTGCTGTAGTCTACCTGGCTTCATCATCCATTAATTCATTTAGAAATAAACAGCAGTATTACAATATTTATGAGTTTGTGAGACTCTCCACTTGATATTTGAGACATCTGTTGTCCTTGCAACAATAGAATAAATGCTACTGTTGTACCTTTCACATTCACCTCACAACCTTATAAATGCAATATCCCTATCAAAATTGACACCACACAAAACATCTACTTCTCCCTACCTCAAGTTGCTTCTATTGTGTTACTTCTTAAGACTGTAGTAGGTTATTGTATTGGTAATACAATGATACAATGCATGCAATATAACTGCTGTATCATTATGAACAAAAGAAGGTGATGTAAACAAAAGGACATATCAGGTTACATCTAAGTAATATAAGTAATATATAAGATGCATTCATAACAAATTATCCCATAAGGAGCCTGGACTATAATGACAGGTGACAAAAATGGGTGTTTGTAAAGCAATATTAAATCAATGTCGGCACAAGTATTTTCAAATGCTGGCTTGATTTCAATCCCTGTTTATTCATGGTTATCAGGAAACTAACTTGAGATGAAAAATATAACAATCTCTCACTAAGGCTAAAACTTTAGGGAGCAACCGTCTGGACATTTAGCTGTGTAGTGTGTACCATCACTCACTGAGGCTTAACTGAAAGGGGTAACATCGACAGGATGTCAGGACCTCAATTGGGCATCTGTCACATGGTGCCCCAAAGTGACAATTAGAGGAGATTAGTTGACACGGATGTACCCATGGGTGTAATACTGACCACTACTCAATCACTCAGTGTCATTTATACCCAGTCACTCTGGGAGTTTGCCAGAAGTGTACTCTCTCCCCACACCTAAATAAAACCGCCCTCTCTCTCTCTCTCAAGAAAGGAAATTAGTTGTAGACTACCCTGTTGCCCTTCACCTGTGTAAGTATAGAGTTGATGACAGAACTTCTGCCCATCTATTTGGACCTACCTGCAGACAGGTTTTCAGGACCTCTCACCGCGTTTAATGAGGAGGTCAGCACTGCGCTTGGCAGCAGCACCCACACCATCACATGGGCCCTTCCCATGACCGGCCTCAAAGTAAGTCCACGTGGCATGGAGTCCAAACAGTTGAAGGTGCTTACAGATGATGAAGAATATGGTTTTGTTGCGGTATTGCGACGTTGGTGAGTCAGAGCAATAGTGGACGGTGTTGACATTGGGCAGGTTGTCACCGATAAACTGTCAGAGAACAAGGAGGAAGGCAAAGATCGCGCCGGCATCGTGCTTCCTGTCATCAGTTGTTAGGGCCACAGACTTGTGTCTGGTGTTACCGTCTGTGTCCTTGTAGTGAATGACAGCAGGGTGGACTGTGACTGGATCCTTACCCCACAAAGCACTCTGCGCCTCCTCTGGATAGTGAACCATCCAGTTCTCTGCGAAGTCCATCTGTATGGTGCACTCTGACTTCAACATGCCCTCCCGCAGTTCCCGCACCACACAATGCTGGTTCTGGGCTCGGTACGAGTTCTCACGCATCGTCGCAAACTCTTTCTCCATCAGCTCGATGAAGGCTGTTTTAGCCAGGGTGTTGGAGACAAGCCGAAGCTTCTTGATGGTCTTCTGCTTCTGGGTCTCCTTGTCCACTGGGCCGTAGGCTACATCTACCATCTGCCAGGTGTCACAGGTGACCGTGGGCTGAGTGATGGTCTCACTGAGCCTCGCCGTGAACTGCTGCACTGTAGTATTGCGGACGACTGAGTCGGGGGTTCCTGGTAGCTTTGCAGCACGGAGGCGGAGGGTGAAGTTCTGGTGCTTCATGCACAGGCAGATCTGGGTGTTGTAACACCTCACTGGTAGGATCCACCGTGCCATCCTCCTCACTCCGTTAAAGAAATTTTGACTGCACTTCCCCTTTCGAGTCGGGTACCGCTGCAGGTACAGTACACGGAGCACAGAGAGGATCTCTGTGAGGATCACCTTCTGGTGCTTGACTCCACACACGGTCACTGTGTCCTTTTTGCCTGGCAGAGTGTAGGAGTTGTTGGGATCCATCAGGAATCGTATGATATCATCCTTCTGGTCCAGGTAATCCAGTTGGTTTGCAGACACTCGCCTCGGCTGCCCACCGTGGAGAAGGGAACGGCGGTCCAGCCCGATGTCCTTTGCAAACCCGGAGGTCAGCCGTGATCCTTTCAACTTTGCGGCACAGGTGAACTTGTTGACAACTCGCAACCGAGTCATCCGGGGGAGCTTCCGCATGCCTGAGGCGAGCACCCGGTAGAGCTAGGCTGCTTTATCATCATCCACTAGAGGTCGGGGTCCGTACGGCACTTGGTCTCGGCGGGGCTTCCTGCCGGACCGTTGGGCCACACGGAGCCTGGCCAGCTCAGCCTCTGCGTTGCGCAGGGCCTTCCTGGTCTTTTTGGTTGTTGCTTTGTGTACCCTTTGTTCCTTCCTTCTGTCTTTCTCCAACTTCTTGATGTCATCTTTCAGGCATGTGATCTTGTAGCGGAACCGCCGCTTGCCGGGTGTCACCGGCTTGCGGGTTGGTGCCCTTTTGCGTGGTGTCCACAGGCTGGAAGTAATAGGTAAGGATAAATACATTGTTGATTAGATAAGCCAGTGTTCATGCATCATGGCTGCAAACAGCAGTGCATGAAAAATAAATTCCTGTTACCTTAACTAATTCTTTGCAATTTCAATGTCAACAGAAAGCCAGGAAACAATTAACCAACCAACTACAAATAAAATCAATCACAACAAGGAACTAAAAACAAGAAACTAAAAACGAGAAACTAAAAACAAGGAACCCAAACATCGCTTTACTATTGTACTACTACTTTACAATTACTTTCTCTCATCTCCTCTCACTTAGGAGCTGTCGTCGGGGCTGTTGAAATCTCTGTTAATCAGTAGTTAGTGTCAGTTGAGCAACTCATACACTTGTTTTATTGATACTCATTAGGGAAATCCTTTTTGACAATCAGGTCTTTACTGGCAAATTAAAGGAAATTCATGAATAGGTTATACTAGATTATGTTAAACAAAGGCATAATTGAATAATCTGTAATGAGGCCTGACTGTACAGTCTATACTTACGGTGTCCCGAAGAGGGCCCCCCGAACCCCACGTGTCTGGATGGAGGGTGGAGGTGTGGGCACTACCGTTGACGAGCGGCGCGGCCTGGCCTGGCTGGCCTCAGCAGCCCCTGGCAGCGAGCTGGTCCCAGACTCCAGCGAGCGGCGGCGCCCCCCGTGGCCTGGCCCAGGTGGTGGCGTGCTTCGCGATGGTCGAGCATCTGTCGGACTTGTGTCTGTTGCACCGACTCTGACCGCCTCGGTACGAGCACAGGTACTGGTGCGGGTGTTGGGCGCCTGTAAAAATTTTGAGGCTGCATAATGCATAAATTAGTACACAAAGGGGGACATACACATATAATTTAATTTTTCCCTGACCTGTACTTCAGTATTACTTATTTCAGCAACAAATAGACTCTCGATTGTAGGGAATACATCTATTTTTCCTAGACATTTAATCTTAGTATACAAATATACAAAGTTTTAATGCTTTAATGTTTAAACTTACACGGACTGCTGTCTGGGTGAGTGGGACTGGAGGCTTGTGGACTTGCCGCCGTCGGCCCTGCGGTGTAGGAGATGGGCTGTCTGCTCGTGGGCGACGCACCGGAGGAGGCGTGGGGCTGTCTGCTCGCGGGCAACTCACCGGAGGAGGCGTGGGGCTGTCTGCTCGCGGGCGACTAAGTCGAGAAGGCGCAGGGGTGTCTCGTCGCTTGAAAGCCGGCTTCTTGGGTGCAGGCTTCTTGGGGGCGGGCGTCTTGGGTGCCGGGGCCTCCTGGGTGGGTGCCGGGGCCTGCTGGGTGGGTGCCGGCTTCCTGGGTGCCGGGGCCTGCTTGGTGGGTGCCGGCTTCTTGGGTGCCGGGGCCTGCTGGGTGGGTGCCTGCTGCGTGGGCATCTGCTGGGCAGGCGCTGGCTCGATGGATGACTGCAAAGAACAACACTACATTAAATTTCAGTTTTCAACTATAGAGATCTAATATTTGTGGATACAACATTCCCTACAACAAAAATGGCTTCACAGAATAAAGGAGAGGGATGAAGTGGAAGGCCTGAAACAAGAAACAAAGTATGCATTCTAAACTTACACAGTGGCCTGTTGCAGCAGGTAGCCGGACTGGTAGGGTGGCGGACGTCCCGGGGGCCTCATCCGTGCTAGCGGTCTTGGCGATGGTCTTGGTGGAGGACTTTCCCTTGCCCCCTTTCTTCCCAGTCTTGCCCTTGCCAGTGTAGGGCATTGGTGGAGGTGGGGTCGGTACGACAGGGACAGGCATCTCCTGTAATAAAATGAATTTTTAATCAAAAGGAAACATAGATTTAGAGTTATTCATATATGAACACAGTGGTAACATGATTAGGTACACTTATAAATCATCTAATAGCAGTTTATAAGGTAAAGTTTATGGTAAAATAAAGCATTAATACCATGGGTGAAATGGATACTTACGGGTTCATCATCGCTCTCTAGCGGTTCTGCCAGTGTGTCCTCATTATCCGACACACCGGGGTCGTTGGCAGCGCCTACTGACCGGTTGCGTGGACGCCTGGAGAACAGGTTAGCCGAGACTGTTAGCCTACGCTCTGCCCACTCTGCCCGCTGCTCCTGACTGCTTACAGTACTTGTCGAACCAGCTGCATCATCAAGAGGCTGCTCGACGTTCGCACCTTGCGCAGCTGCCTCTGCAGCTGCCTTCATTTCGAGCTTCTTCAGTCTGGCGCGCTCGCGGAAAGCGGCCACCTGAAAAATGAAAATGAATCAGAATCAGTATGGCTACATGTATGTCAGGAATTAGTTGCAGGTATATTCTAAAGTAATTCTATTTGGCTCAAATCCTTCTATTTTATGCATGTGTTATTTTTATTCATTCTTGGATAAATATTAATGTATCAAATATATTTCTATTTAGGGCTGTTTTTAGTATTTTGCTCACCCTTGCATTCCCTGACAGTGTGCGCTGGCGCTTCTTGTCAGGCTGTCCTTCCAGAGCTTCATTGACCCGCTGCCTTGACTCTCGCTTTGCTTTGTTGACTTTGTCACGGTACTCGGGGTCATTGTCTATCTGATTAGTCCTCCAATCCTTACAGGACTCGTTGTTGGGCTTTTTCTCATCCTCTGGAAGGCGCTTGCGACCCATGCTGAAAAGATTAATAAAATTGAATATATTAGAGAAGGTTTGGCTAGTTTCTCATTTTTTTATATTGGTATCAGATGACAAGAACTCCCCTCACCTCTAGAAAACATGCTAGAATAATGCTATTTTGTGGTTAATATTTTAGAGGAGCTGCAAGGTCAACAGCCAGACCAGTGATCAGGTACATACACATGATTTAGACAATTTCTGAACCCAAAAAGGCAAAAATGTAACGTCCAACAGATATATATAATCACCTCTAACATATAGAAAACATGCTGGATTTGGACATTTTTGGGTTAGTATATTAGAGGAACAGTGTGGCCAACAACCTGTCCAGTAATATTGTACATACACTTGATATTAACCATTCTGTACCAAATATAATGCAGTGACTCGGTAAGATTTGATAACTAAGAACCCCCCTTACAGAGAGAAAACATGCTAATATGTGGCAATATGGTTGTTATACATTTAGAGGAGCCGGAGGGGCATCACCCTGTGCATGAATCAGGTACATGAACTTGATATCTACCATTCTAGACCAATGGGAGAGGTAAATATGTAACGTCCGACATATAAATAAAAATCAAAGTTTGAATTTTGGAATTTTTTTTTTTTTCGAGGTTCGATATTAACGATATTAGGGCGAAAATACCAAGAAGGTATGTAACGTCCGACAGATGTAACGTCCAACAGGTTAATATCATATTATGGTCTGTAGCCTTCACAATATCCATTCCCGGGTAATTCTAACACACTAGAACGATGCAGAGTGGCCTTATTTATCATGCTAACCAAGAAATACTACAATATTTTGACAATGTAGGATGTGGGAGCCAAAAATAATTTCAAAATTTAGCGAAATACGCTCGGCGGCCGCACGGTAAACCCCCGAAAGCAGAGAAGCACAGGTCGAAGGGTCTTAAAATACCACCCGGTCATGTATCGATACTCACGCCACACTATTTGATAACTAAAAGCACGAAAGAACCACATATTTTAAGGCTACGAGTCGAAAAGGTAAATATATCTGTCGGACGTTACATAGAAACGTCCGACAGCCGCACCGAGCATATGAGAGCAAAGCACGAACGCCGAGCGGTTAACCTAAATTTTCCTAATATCCGCCGACGGAAAATCATCAAATACAGCTAATATAACACATTTTAGCCCTACAACCACACATTTCCAGGTGCTACAGACCAATATACATCAAGATCACATGTTATTTTGACGAAATTCCTCACCTTTTGGGTCGATTTCGGCGAAAATATGTTGGTTTGGTTAGACTTTGTGTTCTTTTTCTCTTTCCAATATGGCGGCTACTGATGCTAAAAGCGTTCCCAGCATGCCTCCACATCCGGGTAGTTGTTAGGGACGCTGCCAAGTTCCCGCGCTGGAAAGCTGGATAAATCTGTCGGACGTTACTCGTCGGGGCTGGCTCAGGATTAACTCCTGTACAATACACATCAGGCCTCAGAAGCTTATGAAACTCCTCACGATGGTAGAATACACTACATTCATTGATATGATTCATAAAAAGAGACAGTTAATATTGTAGTTTTTGCATTATTAACGAAAATGTATGTGTAACGTCCGACAGGCAATGCGGTAACAAAACAACATATCGGACTCTCAAATGGAGAAAAAAGGGTGCGGCCCCAAAAAATTTTCGACCCACACAAACTACTACTTGTACCCTCCATAATGAGTATAGATTGATAACTTTGGCACCTTTTATTATTATTGTAGGGGTAGGTCGAAAATCAATATGTTGGACGTTACACGAGTGCCATTTCTGATATAGGGGCCTCTGGTCAAAAATGGACCGCATATATCAGGATAAAACCATTTTATTCTGTAAGGTAACACATATACCTAATAAAATAGACCAATTAGGAAGGATTGAGATGCCTTGAACTGACATGGGAGCCATGAGAAAAATGTAAAAATTGCCTGGAATCACGATTTAGGGGTATTTTGGCCCTTTGAGGGGTCATAAATTGTAAAATATCCACTGTACATCCAAAATTTTACGTTTTTCTGAAAGCCTAGACTGTATCCTCTAACATAAAATTTAAAAAAAACAGACTGGTGCAGGTATTTTATGTCCAAGGGCCATGTAAAGGTAAAAAACACCAATTGTACAAAAATCCAGGGTCCGACCCATATATCTTTACGACTGCTGATACTTTCTAGAGGGGCACTGCCATAGTGCATTGTTTTCAAACAATCGCAAAATCTTGGCTTTCAGGGGGCCCTTTTTACCATACCCATTGGCCCGCTATGGCAGTGCTAAGGATATATCAGAGTATCCCTTCTCAGCACAGATAGGGTCTATCACATGATTTGGGTGAGTGTTTTCCTTGGCAATATGGGAGTTGGGACTCATGAACCATGTCCTTTCGTGTCCGACAAACCCCTAACCCCTTACGGCTGGCATCGTTGAGCGTTTTCCGAAATCCAAGATGGCGTCCAAGATGGCTGGACAAAAATCAAGTTATAAAATAACATTGCAGTGTAAGCAATTAGCCACTTCTGCATTGATTCATTATGCTTACCATCTGGTGCATCAAAGAGTTAGCATGTTTAATCAATCAGGCTGTGCTTTTTAAAGTCAGTATATCCGATTCTTCATCAAATTCTACATCTAAGTAGGAATCAGGGTATATTGAATAGATAGGAGTTACAATATATTATTTGTGAACATTCTGACTCCTTTTTAGGGAAATCTATTTCTTTGTCCTACACATCAGAGGTACTAGCTTGAAGCAATATATTCATTACTAATGAAGAAAGGGTGAAAACTGCAGGAATATATTTGTCAATCTACTCCGAAACATCAAGGGTGGGGAAGGGTATTTGGATCTTCTAGACAATTAATAAATCTGGAAGATCTCCAAGGAATGAAGAAACAAGTTTAAATGATTTCGTTTTAAAGCTTTTTCATAATCATGAAAAGATGAGACAAGACAAGATTCTCCATACCCCTGTGAAGAACCTTTTGCCCGTAAAGACGCCGTTCCACACATGACATATCCCCGTTTCCTGCCCTGTGCTGCCCCACATGGAGTCCCTGCAGTGATACATCAGGAGGTGAGGTGGGTGAAATATGTCATGGCTCTCCTTATCTGCACACTCCAGTGTCCGGCTGCATGCCTATCCTAAATCTAGTTTAGGTAACAGATGACACAGATTATCCTACAGGGCACATATATATCATCTTGGTTGTGCCTGTGATCTCTGGCCTCTCTACACCATAAATAAAGGACACTAACTTTACTGGGTTACACAAACATAGGGGGGGGGGAGTTCAATACAGGTTAACATGATGAGAAAAGGGATCTTACTGCAATGTGTAATACGTTCCATTTTCAACTATTTTGACACAAATTCAGAGGCATTTTCTGTGGCAATGCAGCTTTTCGTTCAAATTGGAGAGTAAGGCAGTGTGGCAGAAAAACATGGTTGACATAAGTGCAGGAGGGTGGGTAAGCATCCCCAAAAAACACGTTGAGACTGTCAGTTACAAAAGGAAGGGAGGAAATGTAACATGAACATATTCAAAAAACAATAATTCAGGGGAGAACAACCATGTTTCTAGATAGGGGTGCCACCCTCTTGGGTAAGAGATTTGCATGTAATGTAGCAATTCATTACATGAGGCATTGGTATGAAGCCTGGTAGGAGTATGGACTGTACACAAGCTCAGCTTGGAGAGAGTCTTTGTAGAAGAACAACTACCGACCCCACATTTTCATGCCATGTTGGCCTAAACAGACAAAGGTTGAATTAAAGTGAAATGAACAATGGGTTGTGAGGTTAGATGAATAATAGGTTGCACATAAGTTATAATTAGTATGCAATACCAGTGTGAGTTGAATGCAATAAAGGAGAGGAGAACCTTTAACAAGCTGCCCCCCCCCCCTCCCTCAGTAGCCAGAATTTGTGTCAACACAGCCTTCCAGAGTAACTTACTAGAAAGCTATGCCATAGTTCAGAAACATGCTCACTATACATCAATAATAGGCTGCTCTCAAATAAATGGTTAATTCCCCAAATATCACACACAAGATCTGACCAGTAACAATTACCTTGACCCCCCAAGTAGTGTGTCCAGCTACTCATGTTTATCCAATTTAGCACAGTTCAGCTAACGTCTACAGGTTTCAAACTGGTGCACAAACTACTCTTCTGAATACTACAATATAGCACTGTGCACTGTCCATCATCCATAACAAAGAGCCAGGCTACATAGTGTAATGGTCTGTAAAAAGTGTCTGGAGAAAGCAGTATTTTAACACACTGCCTCTCACACGCAATGCAAAAAGTCTAGCACTACGGCTGTGATACAAAGGCACACAGTCAACTAACAGCCCTAGTGATGGATCTGCTAAAACATTGTGTAATTCTGCATACAATTGCGTCCCACTACTGTTACAAAAAGTATAGATCTATGTCAATGTAGGTGGGACACTAGGTTTTTGGCCCTGCATCCATTCTACCAGAAAAGATCGAAAGGTCAGTATTCACTGAAAATACTGCAGACATGCCTTTAGTAGCGTCGTTGACTGATTGTAGTAATAACAATGCTCAGACACAAAGGAAAATGACATTGACTCAATATTAATGACGGGGTCATTGGGCACATGGCATTCAGGAGGAATTGTGTAGGATGAAGAATTCTGGTTTCACTGCAAAATGAAATCCAATATCCCACCTTGTTAACTGTAGGGACCAGGAGAGGGGAAGGTTATAACTAAGTCTACAGTGTTAGTCAATGATAGGGGGTCAGCAAATGTTGTCACATCTAAGGTCTCAAAGTAATGGCTTCTGATATAACAAGGGTATCAGCACATCTAAGACACATATGAAAAGGAAAAATGATTAGATGACAAAAGTCAGCCGATGTTTTCTTAGGGTTAAATTCATATGTTAGGCGATGTATATTCAAGTCACCAAATATATCCATATTTGGCTCTACAATTTGATTCAATGATAGCTTTGCAAAATGTTTGTATTGAGATCAAGTGACCATGTCCTTTTCTCATATTGTATCTTTTTGAAAAATCAGTGTCTGATAATAATCTTGTAAATGAGCTTCTTGACTAATTGGCCTGCAACAATGTAAGATATTAGATTTCACCTTCCGTTCTGCAGTGTAACCAGAATTATTTCATTATCAGGTAGAGTAAAACATAGGCACACATATATAGGACATACAGTTTCATCATTGATTCACTTCTTATATCTTCTGCATTACATGGTGCATTCAAACCATTGAGGAGATTATTTAATGCCTTTGGTTTTTGGTAACACTCTTCATAGGCATTTGGTAACATTTAACTGTGAGACCAGAGATGTCGCACAGTAAAAGTACAAAACTAAAAAAGTATTTCAGAAGTCCTTTTGACACACTGTATTCCTCTGCTAGCTGTATATTCTAGTGCTTTGTAGCAAATGATGGAGGGTGCAAGAAGCCATCAAGGAGAGTTGTAACTGCACCAATTTTGCAAAGTTTGCCTCCTCAGTGGTATATTGGATAAATGCTTCCAGGGGGAGCCACCAGACAGTGCGTGGCATTATGGATGAGTGTGGCAGGTGGTGAGTGATACTACAAGGATTGAACTGCTAATGGTTTCCATATGTCGTTGGTGTGTATATCTTTTACATTCTACATAGATAGAAATACCAACTTGTAGCTTGCAAATAAATATGATATCCAATATGGCTGTGGCCAAGCTCAATGGACATGGCATTGATTTTTTCTGGTATTCAGTAGAGTTCGATACCTAAGGTTCAGTGCCTTGTGTTGTACCTTTATGATTGGTGTAAACTATTGCATCACTGTACCAAAATCTTAGTATTTCTTCCTGGTACCGTACATGCTCTTCTCAGCCATATATGCCTTGTCTAAAATCAATATGCCTTTCAAAATCTGTAGATGTCTTCCACTGCCCAGTTTCTATCTCTTGCCCAACCATGTGGCTACATCCATCCTCCATGTTCTGCTGTGATTGGTGTACCTCCTCTGCCCATCCCCTTACAGATACTGCATCACCTACCTTTTCAAAACAGGGTGAGGGACACATAATGCCCCCACCAATTAAACCTGCGAGCCTAAATCAATATCTGTTGACATGATACACCAACATAGACCATGCAAGAAAACTGCCAGGCTACAGTATACCCTAACCTTTGGCGTCTATCACCCCCACAGTGTCGATATAATGTAAGTGCTCATCACGAATGCATTCATGTATTAGGAAGATAGTGGGCTTTGAATGTTAGAGCAGGAGGCCACCCTTGAATATTTGACTCTCCCTGTCTCCCTCCTATTGTATAGCTCACACATTGTTTATGTGTGCATCTACGAGTCTTTTTTTTCTTGATGTTATTTACCAGGGTTATCACCAAATTTTGCACTCTAACTGCTCCAAACGGTCCCTCCCTTGTTCTGGCTCCCACCTTATATCAAACTTCCCTCTTGCCTACTCACCTTAAGAAATGCTCATTGAGTCTCAATGCTTATCCGCATCCACTTATCTACACGGTTATGTGCATATGCAAGTGTTTCAACCCAACTGTCAATCTCTTTGAGAATGATTGAAGAAGTTGGTGACCTGGATATAGACTGAATATAAAGTCACCCTGTATCTCTTCAGCTTCATTCAACAAACACTTAGGAGCCTTGAAATGGGCATGAATGACTTGCTTGCATCACCCAAAAAAAGCTCTTTGATGAATAGGCTCCTGTCAGGGGTTGGACAGGACCTCAGGCAGCAACCTGTACATCTATGTATGTGCTGCTGTCTGTTGGCATTCCCCTGGATGCATCAACAATCAATATTGTGCATTGTAAAAGAGGCCTTAGGGTCATATGATAGAGGCTAGGCCAACTATTTCCATGTGACCATAGAGCTGCAATGGTCAAATTGTGGGTTGCTGCTGTTTACTTTGTTATAGTAATCTGTACTTTTATGGTTTGACACATCTAGTGGCTGTCTCATTGTGTCCCTACACTATTGAGAGTTTTACCATTTGATATTGCCACACATATTTTATGAACTTGAACCACTAATCTAGTTAGGCTAACCAAGATTTATCGGTTGACCTGAAACCTATCTACTATTTCAGTCATGCAGTAGGCAATCCCCAGGGGCGCTCTGTTCCTAACGCTAGATCTCGTCAATCTCTCTGAAGCTCAGAGGTGGTACTAAGATTGAACTTTGGCCGGCCAGGTTGCTTATGACAAACTTTCCTGCCTGATAGGAAATAGTAGAGCCAGTGTAAGATGGAATGAATCTAGTCTGCAGGTAGGATGGGTCACATTGAGCAGAGGTTAAAATGACAATGATAAAACATATTATAGATGTTGAATCTGATTAGAGGGAGATGTCTCTGATGTCAATTATAGTTTCCTCTTCCATGTTCTCAAAGGAAAATTGAACGGTAGCTCAATGCTGAAAGTATCCTGTTACAAAATCGAACATTTTTCAACAAGAAAGTTATTATATATAATCCTAGTAGAATGAGGTATGAATATTGTAAAAAGAACATTGAATGTGGCAGGAACACAACATGCATTATGTAGTTTGTTCAAATACCTTAGCTCTCCTTCTCTATCTTAACAAAGTGACCTTTCTCATTTGATTGCATGCAGTTGCACCTTTGCATGTCTATCTCCTCATGTGGCCTCTACACTGTCTGACTTGTAGGGGTTCGTAACTTAACTTTCTCTAGGATATGCTTAAATGTTCTCTGTGCCTCCCTTAAGTTTGGTTGCCTCTCAATACCCTGCACCAGAGCTGATCCTGAACACTGCCCCTGCCTTAAAACTCAACTTCAACTTTGATTAAGTGTAGTCCTTCATACAGTCTTTCAGTAGTGAATACCCATAAGTCTTACACTGGATTAAACCATGGCTATAGGCCTTACAAAAGTCATGGGTCTATTCTTGCACTATAATTGGGTGGAAGGCCAAGATGATATGTACCAGATAATGTCAGAGGTCAGGAGCCGTCAAGCAACAAGCTATACATCTAAAGCTAGACTGTTTTTCTCTGACACAGTTGTCTAAGGCATATAAAGGCCAATTATTCCACCATTCACAGTAATTTAAAGGGGTTACTCAGTAATATGATAACAAAATCTTTCAAAATGAGCATGGTAAAGCTTTTTAAATTTCAAACACTCTTTTTTGCAAATAGTTCTGTATGTGACCCTAGCACTGTGTATGTCAGAAATATAAATCAGCATAAATATGTAATATAGCCTAAATTATTTGGAAAGTTGTCAAAAATGTACGCAAATTTCCTCAAGAGTACTGGAAATTAGGCTTGTATCTTATAACAGGGTCGTTGAGTGGCAAGAGTGTGGAAGAGTAGAGGAGCAGAGAAGCAGGATAATATGATGGCTGCCTGTGTAGTAGTGGTCCATGACCACTGCTTAAGGGGCTAAACACACAGAGGCAGAGAGCACAAACACAGAGTGCAGGGCGGCCACTAACAGTCAATAACTGGCTTCAGTCAGGACACAGTGAGCTCACCCCTGTCAGGGCTAGAAGTATTTTTGTTTATTGGAGGGGGAGGGGGCAGTGTTACTGGATTAGGGTGTGTAAGGCTAGGCAAACAGAGTTGATGTGATGTATATTCCTTTTTATATAATTTGGAATTTACCATTTTTCTCAATATCAAAGTTGTGGAAGTAACAGGTTTATTATACCATATCACCGGCAATCATGACAGAGTATGCAACATTGGCATCTAGGAGGCAACACAAACAACACACACTGGCTAATACCTGAGTAGCATATATTAAATCTGATTTGCCTCCTGTTATGTTGAAACATTTTTCACCTGACCATGCTGAGATCCACAGAAGCAGATAGCTATGGTACCTATACACAAATCTCATCGAACGATAAGCCCCTTTAATATCTAATACCGCCATCACACAAGATGGAGTCATACATTTAGCCACATCTTTTAAGGCTACATATTTAAATTTATCTACCACGTCTTCCATGAAGTTATTAATACTGACGCTTCGTGGTCGACTAGCATCTGTTATACAACGTATTGTCGCACCATCATCTTTAAAAATAGCTCCCAATGAGTGAATACATTTTGGCTTATTATACACAATACTCACAATACCCTCTTCCAACTCATCTCTTACAATGATATCCATACACCTTTTAGCTTCCTTTTTCTCAATAGATACATAATTTCTATTATCATAATTGGTATCAATATCTTGGTTAGCAATCACACAACCTAGTAGACTACTTTCAAATATAAACCTTAAATTATCATCCCACACACTACCGGTCACCACTTCTATGAACATTTGACAAGGTTTCAACAATATCTTCACACCATCTATATAGTGTACACACGTACTTTTACATAATTCGAAATTCCCCCACACAACTTCAAATTCATCCACCGACACACTTGAAGGAATCCCATATTTTCTCAACATACACGACACTGTACCACCATCTAATACACAAACATCATCAACATATGTACCCACACTTTCCAATTTACTGTGACCTACATCTACTTTGACAGGACACTGCATACTTGAATAACAATCCCTTTGTCTCAAAAACCACATAAAAACCGTATCATCCTCTACTACACACATACTCATCACAGGAAAAATTCTCCCCATGTAACACATAGCTGATTGTAACAGCCTCTCAACAGATTGATTATTTTCATATTTCGCAAACACATCCAACAATATCAAGAAGATATCTACTAGCATTACACTTGACAAGATATACATACACATTTTCAAAGCCTTTAACCATAAATCACACACGAATATACACACTCTCTGTATCATGCACACAACAGTCAGCTGTCCCCCCTACCTTGGTCCTACCCCCCTGCCCCGCCCTCCCCCCGCTCCACACTTCCCCGCTACATGATCCCCCCCCCCCACATTCAGCACACGCATGTCTCCTGAAACAACTCTCTCCCCACATACATCTACCGTCATTCCATTGGAAACAAATCTTCTGCCTTATGTCGATCCCTCTACCCCTTCCCCTCCCCCTGCCCCTCCCCCCAAATCTCCCTCGATCATTTCCTGGCAACACAGCATCGCTACCCAAATGCTCATGGACCAAATCACTATTACGCTTGCCAAAAATTTTCAAACCCCCATCCGACGCCTGTTCCCTCACTACAGCGTCGTATTGTACTATATTCTCATATTTATACTGTTTCAGGTCTTTGCCCGCCATGAACCGCAGATGTCCAACATATGGTCCAACAGGCTCACCCTTCTCCAGCAGGTCTTCTATATCCCGAAGAGAATAGTAGAGCATCTCTTTATAATTCAAAGACTTTTTACGATCCTTTTTTGGCAGTAAACGACTCAAGTCTCTCCCCTTGCACTGATATCAGAATTCGTGCCGGGAGGCCGTGTGCAACCCCTACAAGTGTAATTTCCCGGATTTGTACGTCCATCGTACTCTAACTGACAGTTTATGCACTTTTTCTTAGGCATTTATCCACCTCGCGACGACAATTACCACAGGCGCCGTCTTCCGACCAGTCCACGTCACTCAACAACAAAACACAAGATGGCGCTCCAGTCAACTCACCGGCGCATCAATAATTCCGTCGTATTGCCTCTCTTATTGCACTGGTGAACGTAATTCTTCTCTCAACACTTGAAGAAATACTTCCCCGAAGTCTCCTACCAGTTACAGCGTCTCCAACTCTCTAACACAATAAAAATTCCAGATTATACGCTGACGATTGTGACACAACGAGTGGCCAGTGAACAATGGCTTCATACACTGAGCAGGGCGGAAGTAGGTCATCCGCACATGCGCACTCAACCTGTTACCCGGTCGTTCCCGCCACGATACTTTATGTATTATACACCAGAAATACTAATGTATTTCTTGTTACGAAACATTGTCATTCAGATAACAAAGGCTGAACTTCGAGTAGTATGTCTTTCAGGAGGCAGAATAATAGGATAGCTCATGCCCATTGACCATCACTTAGTCTAGGAGAGGGTAAACTCACAGATACGGACAGCAAATACAGGAGACTGTGCAAGCACTAAGAGGTCAATGGCTGACTGCACCCTGTCAGACGATGGCTGGTCTGTCAGAGGGTTAGTAGTGTAGGACAGGAGGAGATGAAGGGAGAAATGGTGGTTGAATGATATGTAAAATTGGGATGTAAGATCTATAGCAGCTCAGTTCCACTCACCTCATTTTACAAAGTTATACAGTGTGTGTACTATATTTCCTATGGTTGCCATGCTAATCTACAGTCCAACCTAACATATAGTAAGCAGGTATCAAAATAACAACATACAGTTGGAGCTCAAAACCTCTGGTCCCATTACCACTTTTAGAACTCCTATTTATTTTGATTAGAAGTGCATTTAAATAATGACTACTATGTTTATTCCGTGCCATCTAATGATCCTTTTTATGACAGCAAACTAAGCTTTCCTTTTAAAATGAGCTATACTACGCTGAGATGACCATTGAGTAGTTATGGTCAATATCAAAGAGCTGTGCCTGAAAAGGATATCAAATAGCGGTGGCAATCTCTAAACTGTAGTGGTGTACACAGTCTGGCTGAGGCTGAAGGGTTGTGTGGTCACATGGCTACTTCCCCCACTTCCCCAGTAACGTGACCAGGCAATGTGTGTTTAGGTACAAGCCACACACTGAGTTGGCGCCCGGGTGACTGAGTGTCACACATGACTAGTCATAACACACACAGATCTATAAGACCTATAGTAGAGCATCAACAACTTGTACTCAAGCTATCAGGGTACATAGAACAAAGTCTACTACTCTTCCCATTCTTTGTCCTAGTATAGACACTGCATTGAGGCTTACATCAGATTTTTGCCTTTTGGCTAGAATAGATTAAGTATCAGACCTAGTGTAACTTACTACCCATGCAGGTTATGTAAAGTGCATCAGAGATTTAACTTGACAAAAAGTCTTTTTAGCTGCAGAAATGTTTAGTACGTTTTATATATAAAGGGAGTCACCATGGTGTAGTACTGCTGCCCTTGGAATGCTCGATTTGTCAAATTCCAGGCACAAAGATGCTCAATGATTCTAATGCAACAACTCATGTGTAAAATAAAGTAAGCCAAACTGAAGACCAGTCCTGCGGTACGTACCAAACCATCGCAATAAAGTAAGCCAAACTGTAGACTGGCACTGTGGTACCAATCAGCGCCAATTACTGCAGTCTCACTCTGATCAGCCAATCTTCCTCTTCTATGGTCATCCATTCAGCTGTTTATTAGCATATTCATTACATGTAGGGCCTGGTACTATAGGTTTATCCTCATGACTGGCTTGCTTTATTACATATAATGAGTATGTCTGGTTCTGTCATCAGTGTTATGGCAACTTCCTCTCACCCAAATCACATACAAGTAATCTCCAGTAACACTGTAGGAAGGGTTTCCATATTTTCCTAGTTCTGGGACCACCATGAGTCTGTAGGTACTTAAGCGGCTTCTACCTTCTCACAGGCACATTTCATCACTTAACAACTGTGTTATCAGTCTACAGCCTGCTGGTGTTATGAAGCATACCACACATATTTGTAAACAACATCCATGAAGTGCAAACAAATTAACCAGCCTAGTGTTAGTTCTTTGATCTTTATATGACAGTGTAGGATATTCATATTATGACTGGTTCTAGGTACAGAGTTCCTAGGTAAACACCTATTTCCTGTCACTCAGCTTTCTTTGTTCTATATCTGGAACTTCCTAATGGCAAACCCATTTTGCAAGCATTGTTATGCCCTCAGTTTAATGGTCATTGGTTCAATTGTAAATGAAGTAATTGCATTTCATCACTTAAATTAGAGATAGAAAACAACAATATTCCCTATCTTTGTATGGACAATTATTCAATGGCATAAAATTGAGGAATATTATGTCAATGTTCTGTCCACAGTAGTAATAATGACAAGTTAATAAATACCTTTTAGAAGAAGCAAACAAAGACACATTTCCTTTTTAGTGACTGGACTGAGCTTCCGTAGATCTCCGCACCCAAAGTTTACATGTTAAGTCTCACCAGATCAAGACAAGTTGACCGGGTGAAGTCTTTGACTGGCTGACATTTTTCACCGGGTGACATCTTTGTCTGAGTGATATATTTGACTGGCAAGTGTCAAAACATCTGAAATTGGGGCTAGGTAGAACAAAATGCTGGTAAAAAGTTAATGATATATTTACACTATACATTATTGATTTTATTATAGCTTGTCTGTTAATGTGAGATGAAATAGTATTTTGACACTTGCCGGTCAAAGGTGTCACCCTGTTAAAGGCTATCAATTTTTATTGATCTGGAGAGACTGAGCCTTATTTATCTATCACATCTGTATTGCCTCTGTTAGACCTAGTCATGTGTGACTGACACCCAGTGTACAGTGTGCAGGTTATACCCAAACACACAATGCCTGGTCACGTGACGGGTGAAGTGGGTGGCTCAAGCAGTCACATCTCCACATCATACAGTCAAGACTACTACAGGATTAAGATCCACTACTACTGTGTTTGTTAATACACTACGTTTGTCAAAGACACATACTCATTTCCTATGTAAGATCTGTGCATGGATTCAAATATAAGGAAATAACGATTGTAAAATCTGAGCATATTAAGTTATCAAAAGTTCTCAATACTGTTTTGAACAGAGTCTCAGCATTTACACCACTTATAAGGGTAACTAGGCAACTTTTGACATTTAAATCACACTTCTATGGACATCTGGTGTCAAGCTTTAACTTTATTTAATCCAATTGTCTTAATCAATCTAATCTGATCATATCTAAGTATTGTGATTCAAAAAAACAAACATCTTTATTATTGTATTATGTAAAAAGCCGAGGATATCATCGTTCCAATATACTCTCACCAGTATTGATGGTGACACTGAGAATAAAGTTTGGTAGAAGCAATCGAGTCACATTTTATATTTTACAGACTGGAGACTCAATGGAACGCCTCCACACGCCTCTACACTGCTAATCCTAACACCATCCATCTGAGCTGGTCACAACTCGTCCTCGGATTGGTCTGAGCAATATTGCTGGTATCTGATAGACCATAACTGCATCTGTTCCCTCATATATTGAGGGGGATCCCTATGCAGTACCCATCCACACGTTCAATATAACAAGCTTTGGTGCCACTGATGACGCTCTGGAACAGAGATCCAGGTGGGGCCAGCTTGACCAGCCATTCTCCAACAGGGGGCAGCAGCTAGAGACCTTCAAGTCACTGCCCGGTCTGCTGTATTTGCCGTCCACATCTGTGACTTTACCCTCTCCGGGGCTGAGTGGTGGCCATGGTGGTGGTTGCCTTTGGCCATGAGCTGTCCCAATCCCCTATGTACACAAACCCTGCCTGTGCTGACCTCTACCTGGCTATTCTCAAGCCACCTTGAGGCACTGTCTGATGTTTTGTTGAAAAGTAGCCAGCTTTAACCTGGTACAGGGCTCTCTCCCCTTGGTGAAGCAGTGGTTAATTTAACATGACACATCAAATAATTTTCACACACTGGTGCCATGCAATAATTCTGAGTTTAAGTATTTATACATATATCGTACCGCTGGTATGTAAGTGAGCGTATAACACATAAAACTGCTGTGGGGCCTCTAACAAATTGAACTAGAAACTGTAGGTCAGAGGTTCCGAAGACATGTGGCCAGATGTATGATGATGTAGTGATATGATCCTCATTGCCTTCAGTTATACTTTGCTGAGTCATGGCGGGTCAATGTGAGTGAGTGAGCACAGTGGGCACTGATTAGGGTCGGAGGGAATGTCTAAAATTGCAATCATTGAAGAGCAAATAACCTAGGCAGCTATAACATGGCATCTAATGACACATGAAACACCTTTTCAGGTAGTACTGGCCATGTTAACCTTGCTCATGTTAAAATCCCATTGTAGCTCTTGTACCTCATCAACACAAATCAATTACATTCAAGATATTTGAGTTTGATAATCTGTTTTGAGAACTAGGATAGAATTTCATTTATCTTACAATTGTCTAGGGTAGAAAACAATGTTAAAAAGTATAGGTGCCTAAACTAATTAGTGTTTGGAAAAGGTAAAGAAAGACGTCATCCCATTCTATAGATGGATATCCCACAGCAGCAGTACTTCAGATACTCCATGCTTATTGTTCATATATCTGATCAGGTATGTAATATGCTATGCTGGCTTTTATGATGAAGCCAACGGGTGGCTGTCTGTCGTTCCTGCAAGACTAATGAGAAACAATGACATGAACAGAACACCTAGAAGTGTAGCACAAGCATGACTATAAGTCACTAATGCACCTATCTATCGGAGAGCTGGCCATATGAGTACTAGTTATCCACGGTTATGTTTTACTATTTGTATAACTCGCTGAAAAATGAGAAATTATATCCATATATAACTGGTATTTTGGCTTCTGTGTTATTTGCCCAAATAATTGACTTTTCCTGTTTTTAATTTCTAACATCTAGATATGACCAGTCTATAAGGCTACTTAAAGTCAATTATCAGCTTTGCAGACACTTTTAAGGAAAAAAGGGTGCTGGAGGGTGTTTTTTTATTTTATTTTCTTTCACTTTTTTCTGGAGGTGCGGGAGGGCCTTTTTCTTTTTTTCTAGAATATTGATGGTCTGCACATGGAAATAAGGTCAAAAATGCCTTATAAATGACGTTTCTACCCCAATTAATGGCTGAAATATCAAACATTTTGCAACTCATACTCTGATATTTTTTATATGAGGCCTTTTTGGGCCTTTTTTTCTCAAATGGTGAAAAAAAGAACCAATGCGGCCCTTTTTGGAGGGTGCGGGCGGTGTCCGCAAAGCTGATAATTGACTTTAAGTGGCCTAAATCTAATATAAAAGCAGACTCCACTTGCCATGGCTGGAGTAATGCATCCGCCTGACAAAGTATATAACACAGAACAGCAGTAGTCAACCCTAAAACAGTTCTGTAAAACATGCCTCAAAATATGAATTGAGTTTAACAAGAAGTCAATTCAAAGCTTTAGCCATCTTATCTTACTTTCTCTCACTCTAGCATTAGTAATCAGATCCTTCAACATAAACCAACAAATAATGGCAAATGTCCAAACCTTTAATTTACTAACCTTGCTTGTCCACTTACAAAGACTTCGCAGCCACTAAGGACATTCTCAATATGATGAGAATAATCAGATCATTGAGAAATACCTCACATATCCCTCAAGCATTTTGAATATGTGGTCAGATCCTTACAAAGTGAGGGGGGGCTCAAATCAAATCACCCCCTCCCCCCCCCCTCTATATCCTAATAACAACTCCCTTAGCCCATAAAATGTCACATTCACTGTATGAGACAAACAAGACGTTCTGCCATTTAGCTGTCACAACCTGCTGCCCTATCACACACTTCACTAATGAGTCCATCCAAGCAGCACAGTCTGACTTAAAGGTAAAGGCTAAACTTTGTATTGTTTGTCCCTTTGTCAAGCCCCTGCTTCCCCCTTTACTCCATTAACATGCACATGCCACATTCAACTTCTCCTTCACACAAAGATCATTTCTTTTTGGATGTTGTGTTTCTTTCTGCAAACAGTCATAATTTTTTAGCAAAGTTCATTTAAACCTGCTTATAAGATAAACCCACTAAGTCCGATGACTCTTTTATGATAAATGCTGGATATACCTAATTGTCACTACAAAGATGTGTATGATGTTGGGAAAGGGCCTGCATAAATCTGTAATCAATTTTCACCCAGGGATATCACTATTAGGCAATTCAATATGCTCAAAGAACTTTAAGCATATGTACTTCAATCAAATGCAACTAAAAGCCACTTGAATGTCTTTATGACCTTTCCCGGGACATTAACATGCTATTATTAAACTTAAAGCTGCTAATAGTATTAATTTTAGACATCCTTAATTTGATTAAATGCAAACCTTCATTCCGTGGGTAGAAGTGATAATTGCATCTTAGGTACCACAGGCACAGTTCTGCATATCAATGTATGGTAAGCCTTACTCCCAAAGTGTATTGCTCATTTAGATACTTGTTATAAATGTTCACTACTATATAGATGAAATTTCTACAGCTCATTCACTTTAATTCTAAGAACCAGATTGCAACCTGATCTCTGGGTAGAGTATTGCACCTTTATTTGCTAACTTCTCCATTACGTTAATGGAAAGCTAACAGCTGTATTGTAACCTGACCCTGGGTAAGTCGTTCAAGAGACAAGCTATGAAGACTGCAAAAATGTTTTGAGTAGACAAACAAGATTTCTTCAACTCATAATGACAACTGTGATTTGACTATTTTGATATCTCACCAAGAACTGATAGTCCGATGTCATCTTAATACACTAAACTGCTGCATATTTGCATCTGACTCAATATGAAGATGTTACGAACCAATTTACAGTTCTATAGAAATCAATGTGATTACAAAATAACTAAGTTTGTGGCATTGGACATTTATCATGTAGGGTCACTAATAAAGGTGATGTGGCGGTTCCAGGAAGAGCGGCTATTTCTGTCACTGCCCCTCTCCTACCTTTGTCTCAGGAGACCCTCAGGTTGTAAAGGCTGGTGACGAGACTGCAAACCATGAATACAAAGGATCCTATTTGCATTGATTAGTAGCTGTAACAGTAGAAGCTGTCAACACTTTTGTATGTTGGTTACGTTTTTGTATTAGTATTTCTCATACAATTAACACATATTTGCTGAGATAATGTTCCATTAGGGTCCCTAGAATCTAGATAATGCAGTAACCACTTTACAAATACTTTCTAAATATGAATATATTACTATCACTACTTTTAACAATTGTCGAATGTGTAATTCAAGAAAACAGATATATCTGGGTTTTCTTTGAATTACCCATTAGCCAAACTAATTTGACTGAGCGCTTCAATGTCTGAATGTCTCCCATAAACTGTTGTAGTTGTTTAGCCCTTTTCTTAATGAGCTAAAAATATGTCTGACACATGCCAGCAGCTAAAGGTGTGAATCCACTGAGGGAAAATCCGTCGGATCAGATGCACCTCACAATGTTAAACCTATGGACAAATCTCGTCCGATCCGACGGATTTACCTCAGTGGATTCACCCCCTAACCCTTTAAGGCCGACCAAAAAAAACAATTTGCTGGTGATGGGGGCAAGACATTTTCACAGGAACCTTCCCTGGGCCGAGCCTTTGCTGTTTCCCATAGAGTTATGATGACTATAGTCGATGCTCGGCCAGCCATGGCATCGACTATAGTCGATGCTCGGCCAGCCATGGTGTCAACTATAGTCGATGCTCGGCCCTAAAGGGTTAAGTGAGGCATGAGGAAATTACCACTACGAAGTAAAGACCTTGTCGCTAAGAAGTACATGCCCAGCCAAATTAGTAAGTGCTAAGAAGTTATTGATGAAAATAAGGGTATACTGAAAGGTGAACGACCCAAGGACCTAAGATGACATAGTAACTAAGTATGCAATTGAGATTTTACTTACTCATGCTGATGCAGTGAGGAAATTAGAGCTTTGAATTACAATTCTTTTCTTATATAACACATATGAATAAAAGTGTTATGTAGACTAATGTTGCAAAAAAGGCTGTGTTGAAGCACCTGTAATTTTTTGAACTGATGTATGTCATGACACCCAAATTTGGGGACCATTTTTAGGTTTAGAAATGCAAGTTTTTCTAAATAGCAAGTGAATGCATGAGATCTGATGCACTAAGGTGACTGTTATCGGTTCATAGGTTAGTGTTGTATTACAAATGAATAGTTGTGCCTGACCAGCATTTCATATAGCGGTGGTGATCTCTAAACCGAAGTGGTGCACACTCCCTGACGGGAGCTGTGTAAGCGGTCACATGGTTGCTTAAGCTTCATCAGTGACTTGACCAGGCAACATGTGTTTAGGTATTACTGACTTTTCATCCAGGTCACCAAGTGTCAGTCACACAAAACTAGCCTCAACACACTCAGATAAGTCTATAGTAGAGGCTAAATTAATGGAAGCCTTGGTTTGTACAAGAGTGACAACCCAAGTACAGCTATACCTTTTGGCAATTTTGAACTCAAGGTACCGTCGCGGTGTTGAGCTTATACACAAAATACATATATGGCAGCCCAGCTAGGATCATGCATAGAAAACAAACTTGTACTCATCATATTCATTAATATTCTAGGATCAGTTTTGTCTGTTTGGAAATGCAAAACGTCTCTTTCATAGAGCAGGTTTTACTTACTTTCTAAGCAGCGGTATAATTATGATCAAAATCTTATATAAAATAAAAAGTATTTTTATACTGTCAAAAACATCATCCACTGATGTCTTAATTAAGCTATTGATAATCACTTTATTCATCACATTTTTCAAACAGTTTATCTGTTTTTATTGAGGACCAGGTCATGGGAACCACCCAGCTGGGGTCCAGTAGCCTTTGGGCTAAACACAGGCATTAAACACATACCTATTGGCATGCTACAAGGACTGTCTATGTCACATGAGGACCCTTAATAGGATGCATCTGCCAATAAGGATCTTGTTAAATCATCATGCAACAGTAGTGGTACAATGTGAGAGACGATAAGGATAATCGGCTGTATGAAAGTCAGACAGTGACGTTTGACAAAATATATGTCTGTTCAATGCTGTAGTTGGGTTATAGTTGTGTACCAACATGAACTTAGCTCACCAGAATCCTTTTCGTGTAGAGTACAGGGGTAAGCTCCACCACTCATTTCAAGCTACACAAGTCATGACAGGTGCCATGTAGGGTGCACTAAGCAGGATCCCTTTGAACATAATTACAGATGGCTTTAACCTAAGTTGATTCTTTGAACCTAGCAGTGAACTCAACTCTTTTGTAGAAATATAGCCATTAAAAGATATCCTTAAAGGTCATGCAATAACTACTCCAAAGGCCAATGAATGGTATGTCTTCACTGATTGGTTGCATGCTATTGCAGACTGGAGTAGTCAACCATCAAAGTGGATATAAATGCTTTATGTCTGGCTTTTTGTCCATTCTATCAGCAACACATGCTTTCATGTTTTGCTACAGATAGAGTATACCATATTCCAAGTTATCCACCATTGACCATATATTATGTTTTATCAGATATACTAATAACGGCTTCATACTATGCCTGTCACATTTGGTCTGATGTGAAGCTTGGTATTACCCCTCACTGTAGGGTATTTACTTTATGTTTCCTCATTATTAAATATAATATGTTATATTGCTTACAACTATACAAGCATGTATACATACATACCAATTATGTACTACTTCCAGAATTTATTCACATAATAGAGTCTTTCAAGTAATTTAAGAACAGCTAAAGCAGAATATCTAGTTACTGACATATTTGAAATACAATAGTAATACTTTGCTTTTCCTCTAGGCATCGCCACTGAAGGTTGCAGTATGGTACATGTAAGCACTTTTGTGAAATGCAACTATTGTGTGAACTGTCTGGATAGCAAATGCTTTACACTGCTACTCCCTAACCTCTTTATTTCTGAGGTAATATGCATATATCTATCCACATTCTGCACGGAATACCATCGTTTGTTTATGATTACTTTATGCTCTGCCCCCTGGTGCCCACTAGGTTCATTAGAAAGGTTGTGCCTTTCTACTCCTACCTTCATCTATTCAGATTGGTGGTTCTTTATCCTGTGGTGCCCAAGCACCATATCTTTACATAACTTATCTACAATGCTGATGTAATTTAGGGTACCAGGTCACATTCATCTGAAAGCATAACCACTGTGTCTGTAGTGATTTCAGACCTCTTTAGGGTAGGTGTCAGTACATGTAGATAAAGGTCTCACAGCTTGTTCTGGGTTTAACATAAACTACGATACCAGTTGAGCTCCACAAAGGCTGGTGCAAGGTGAAGAATTTCCCCTTACTTCTTATGGCTGTTGTTGAGGGAGGTGTAAAACAGATTTTCACATATCATGTGCCCCATTCAGAGTTCTTACAATCGTTGGGAAATTAATTTGGCAGAGTGCTTATGCCTTCACAAAAAGGAAATTTACCAAAGGAGCAAGCATTGATATGATGCCATATCTATGAATGGGAATAGCTCTCCATCCATCTCACATACCATTATCCATTCCCACTGCTTCTGAACCTGTCTAGCCTCATTATGGCCACCCCTGGCAGCACAGAGAGTGTAAAGGCCCCTTAGTGCCCCTGAGGTATGGCCACCACTGACGCATCAGTCTCCCTACTTGGGGACCAATAGCCCCAAGACACCAAATCAGACAGACCGGGTACTCTCTGGTAATGCCCTCTAGTGGGCACTTGTGGTTTTCAGGTTGGCAGTGTAGAATCCTTCATACATGATCTGACTTCTAAGTTGCCTTCATCACTTGGTATTCGCAGCCCTCACCAGACTGAGCCCAATATGTGTGTGTTGAAGAAGTGAAGGGGTTGGGGGGGATGGGGGGGGGGGCTGGCCATAGGTCAAGACAGCCTCTGCACCTCCTCAGTCAGTTTGTATGGCAGCAGTGATATCTCAGCTACTGTCCCTTAGTCATTCTGTCAGCAGATCCAACCTCACATAATGTGGGTTCTTTCCAAAGAAGGAACACTGTGTAACCTACAGAGGCAATATGTGTAGCACCTTAGGTGGTGTCAATACATTTTTTTTAACACCTCAGCTATACAGAGGTAGGGGATTTATTTGTGAAGAGGTAAATTATACATACGGATCACAGGAGGATCATAAGGATCATAAGGATCACTGTCAATTACTAGTCATATTTAGACAAAATGTACTATGTGTAAGGTAATCACATTTTGCCTCATTCTGCATTTGTCTTAAGCCAGAGTAAACCATATTGCTAGGTTTCCTTGGGCCTATACATGAAGGTGACTAGTAGTATTCAAAAAAAGGGATTGCAAGGACATTTTGTTAATCTTATTGAAGCTAATCTACCTGTGTCCCTATATCATGCTGGCACAAACCTCCTCACTCCCTTCAACAATTCTTTTGCCATTGTCTGGCAGTATCCCTGTCATCCCCCTTTAACCAAGCATGGCACCTACTCCTTCATTTCATGTCCTTGCTTCACCTTGCCTCCATCTAGGAGTCCTCCCTGTCTACCTGCCAATCAACCTAAAACTACTTAAATTCTGCTTAAATGTTGCCTTAAAGTGTTCCTTTAGGTACACCAAAAGTTACTTAAATGTCACAGATCGACATTTAAGTTTTACCTTAAATGTACTTAAATATGATATATAAGTTATAAAATGTCTGCATCTACATTAGCAGTTGCTGCATGCTGATCATAGCAAAAAGGAAATACATTTCTGAAGTAAACTGAGAGACAGAACAATGGCAATAGCAAGTAAGCATCGAGTCAGCACCCTTTGCTGCAGCATTCTCAGACCATAAAAGAAGTTTTCTCAAAGAATAAATTTGAGCACTTCCCATTCTGAGATAAAAATCTGCATTTCGGCTGTGTTTGTGCTCACTTGGGACATCTAAAATATGTTAATAATTTTGAAACTAAGGTAATCGATCTGCTTTTCACTTGCAACCTCATTCAGAATTATTTAGTCTTGTCTTAGGAGTCAGGGGATAATATAATTTGTAGGATATGGTAGGTGTTGTATATATTATATCTCATACAGGCAGCATTGCATTTTAGGCATCTATACTCCTTAGGGTAGGGTGAAGGATAACATATGTAAATGTAGTATCATGGGTATCAGGGGATTACAAAAGACTTTTGTCCCATGGGTTATGTATTGAAGCAAATGGCAAGTTCACACCAAGGTTGAGTCATTGATTCATTCAATGCCTATGTGGGCACAACTAATCACCACTCCCATGGGAAAAAGTAGAATATTTGAGAAGCGTTCCTACAAGTATATATGCATGAGCCTCATACTTCAGAGTATTAAGGTGATCAGAAACTATTTGAACAAACAAGTCATTGTGGAGAAAAAGTATATCAGCTAAAGTTTTGTTGAAGAGCAATTAGCAAATCATTTGCTCTAGGAATAAGCCTTAATGTGCTTTTATCATACTTGGGCATTTTGGGAATTTGATTGGCTGCTGATTCAAGCATGCTAGGAACTTTATCTGTGAAAAAAAAACACTTTAAAAGTCATTCTTTCCAGAAAAAGAAACACTTAACCCTTTATGGATGGAATGACGCCTTAATGCATCATGCTCTTGGTCTTCATGATGCATGAATGCAGCCCTGGCGAGTAACTGTATTAGTGCATCATGATGACAAACATCATCTTTTAGGGACATGTATCCTTAAAGGGTTAAAACATAGTCATGCACAGAGCATGTCTGGTTTCAACTTTGAATAATTTTGAAGGTATATGTTTTCAAAATTGTTGTCCGATGACATGCATGCAACGGGCTTTGTGAGTAGGGTGGGTCCCAGGCTCTCCTGGGCCCCCCCTTTTCCTATGCCACTTAATCCATGAGAACAGAGCAGATCAATCTTCACATCAGCCAAGTTGTGGTTCTTAGCATGTCATGAACTGCAGAATTTTGGTGCTCTTTGACTGTTTTGTGCTCCCCCCCTTCCGGTTGGGTGGAGGACAGTCTACTGCTCCCACCTAAGCTAGTTACCCCATATTACTATTCCTGATTAAATTTACTCCAAATATAACATGGATATTTAGGAAGTAGGTTTTGAGAAGGCTATGTGGGCCATGAACGCAATCTACCAGGGGTCACCATCGGCTTTTAGGGGACACAAAATCAACCACACCCCATAACTGATGCTAAGCTGTACAAGTCATGACAAGCGTCACATAGTGTGCATGTAGCTCCTCCCTTTGAACATGATTGCAGAAGAATTTGACCTCAGGCTGGTTTTCTGAACCTAAAAGCACACTCAACATTGAAACATATACTTAGTAGTCATGGAATAAGTGCTCCATAGGCCGTTGAATAGCGTGTACTCACTGATTGGCTGCTATTGCAGGAGACCTGGTTATTAACATATTCATTTCATCTAGGTAGGGCCTGGTAAGTAACGTTCAGCCCAATGACATACAAATTACACAATTACCAAGGTATATGACCATCAGGAGTTTGTATAAACCTCGGTTATCTGGTGGCTTTCATTTTCTCTCAGAAGGCTGAGTATTTCTCATTATGTGACATATATATGTCATCAACTACAGTGGATTGCTGAGACAGTCAGCAGCCTGCAGGAGTTACAGAGGGTGCCACCTGTTTGTTGACAACAGTTGTGAAATATACATAAACAATCCTAGTGTTTTTGCTCAATCTGCAGACTTTGTACGGCTGGGAGAATATTTCCTGTTATTTGTAAGGCATTTGGCTCAGAATGCAGCTATCTTCACAGTTGGCTCTGCATGCAGCTATGTATGAAGCTGGGAGAATATTCCCTGTAATGTTCAAGGTATTTGGCCCTGTATCCCTGCTGCTACCTTCACACATTTTCTACAGCTAGAAATCATAATTGATTTTAACCCACAAAGATGTCACAGTTGTACAATCCAATCTTAATTCAGCGAATGTGACAATATGTGAATATTATTTTCACCATTAACCACAATTGATATCTACCTATTTTTTTCACAAACATGGAAGACTATGAAATATACTTGTGATCATACATGTGCTTTGTCGCCGGAGGTAGCATTAGTATGGATAGATAGAGCCCAAGTAGATGTTGGTGATGGACGGGATACCTTATTGCTGCAGGCACTGTCACCTGTTGACACCTATTACTCATGCATGACCTGCTGCTGTCAGCTGTCACTGTCAGCTGTCAGTGTCAATCACAACAGGTGACTTGTGTAGGCTGTTGATATGTGTAGAGCATCTGAGGGGTCATGACGCAGCATCTCTTACATAAGCCATGGGTACTTACAGCTACCAGAGGGGTGCAATATATTCCTCAGGCTTTACCTCAATGCAGCATTCTCACCAAACATCTCCTAGACAGAAATTGTGTATTGTTCTATTTTACTATTGGTAGAGGGGATTTTAGGGCTTAGATAATTGCTTCCCAACCTGTCATATCTTTACCCCTCAACTTTGTTTATTGCTCCTATTTCAATGGTTGTGCTCACTCTAATTCTATTTTTAACCTCTGACCACCCAAGCCTGCCCTGGAGGCAGATCGTTGTGTCGCAGTTCCCTATGCAGTCTCACAGAAATAGACACAGGTCCGGCCAGGTCTCACACCTACTCAGTCAGTTCCTGCCCCCCTAAGTCGTTCTGTCACTTCTATCACCAGCCTCTAACTTCCAGTAGATCTGGCCTCCGACAATCTAGGTTCTGCATTAAGACACTGGACAATGGGTACTGTACAGAGGCAAGGCTACCTCTTTCTCTGTTAAGCTACTGTCTGAATGTCTGTCTGTCTGCCTTCCCCTATCTCTCTATATTCCTATATCACTGCCACTCTCTGCATGTCTGTCTGTCTGTCTATGTCTGTCTGTCTCTCTTTATCCCTCTTTGCCTGCCTCACATTTACACTGCCTCCCAGATTCCCTGCTTAGCACTTCTTTTTTTCCCTGCATCCCTGCCTTTACCACCATATATACTCAAGTTTTGTCCTCTGTGCCTTCTGCACATTTTTTTCAATTCTTTTTCAGCACTTTTTTTACTGGAAAGTCACAGTCCCCCATGTCTCTACATCTTCTAATCTCCCTCGGCCTCAGACTACAAAGCCTCTACTTTCATATCCTCCTAAATCCGCACCCAAGACGGGCCTGCTTCGGAGGCTCACATCAGTCCTTGTCAGGGCCCCGACATTCACAGGGTTAGACACTGGTCTGTCCATCTCTCACACCTCTTCAGTCAGTTCTTGTGACACCTGGGAGATCCCACTGAATGTCGAACTTTTATAAAGGGAGTAGCCATGGAAGAACCACTGCATGGACCTCCAAAGCTGAAAGGCATCAAGGACAATCTAAAAGGAACAGTACCGTGTCTTACCCTAAGAAAGTTAAATAACAGTGCTAGATCACATTTGTTAAGTGGAAATCACAGTGACACTTTTAAGACTGCTTGTTCATAGCTTTGCTTACATACACCTTAAAATTCTAAATTCTACAGTGTAGATCTCTACACAGTGAGTCATGATGATAAATTGTGACAAGAAAAGAAGAGAACATGATAGAAATGCTACAATGGTTACCTTCTTTCCGGGACCATGGTCTCCATGCTGTTGTGCATTGAGGTTAGATAATATTGTAACAGTTCAAATTATATCATGCAGAACTAGTAAAACACAAAGCTGGGAGTGCAAATCCACTATACCTATCCAAAAAGCCAGAAGTGTGATCAATATCCTCCCTTACCAATGGGAAACTTATCCCTATGTGGCTATACAGTGCTGCAAATATATCACATCACAAATAAAGTATCAGTTGCTGTTACACCCTCATATATAGAGTGACTAATAGCACTGTCATTGGAATGGGGGTCTGTAACTATTATGCAGACAGGAAACCAGACAAGAAATGGGGTCTTCTACCATTACACACACAGGGAAAGGGTACATAACCATTATGGTTGGCAATGTTAGGTGTAAAGTAGGTATCATTAGGCAGCATAGCATTCTCTACGCTCTTAGCAGATGCGTGAGGTATTTACAGTACAAACAGATACTTGCCAGACAATGTGGCATAGGAGGAGCTCTGAAAAATCACTGTTGCAGAATTGGATAGTTAAAATACCAGCCATTCTCACGCCATCTTAGAGAATTTTAAAATATAGTATACAAACGGAGAAAACCCAGATATTTCTGTAAGGTTACACAGAGCTTCAGATGTTGAAATAATAGATGGAAGCTACATGTTTAAAACAATGATAAATAAAGCGATATTATTATTCTTAAGTGCTTGGTTATACAGACCGTTTGGAATTCTCTTCCAACAGTTTATGTCCTAGGCACCAGTTGGTGGCTGAGTGTTTTTTCATTTTGTACTAATTTTGCTGTACTTACTTTACATTATCAATATGATAAGACATAATGCTCACTGCAGCAGAAGAAACCATTAATGGGTGTAATTACATCAACCAATGTAATAATTAAAATGTTGAATACTCTAAGACACCTGGCAGATATATGACAAAGCAAGATGCATTTTCACTGCCGGCATGCCTGCTGGAAATATGAAAAACTCATCAATGACCTCCTGATAATGCAAACTCATTGGAGTGAATATACCTCTAGTATTTACATGATCAATCAATGATTTTGAAAAGTGGCATTGTATGCCTGCCTGTAGTCGTTTTAAAATGAATCATTGATCAATGCAGAACTGGTGTGTCAAACACAGGGCTGCATTAATCCATCATGACTTTAAAGGCTAGGGTATATAGAGGCACTATACTACCATTAACGAGTTGAGAAACCACAGCTCTACACAGAGAGTCAACGAAGTAGGAATCACATGAAATATAGCCAAGGGGTACATTCTGGATCGTTTCTTTGCCTCAGAAATTGCATTGGAGATTGATTCAGATGTAAAAAAACAATGGTTTTGGAAGCAAATATCAAAAGTGACATAATCACCACAAAATGAATTCGGCCCATTCATTGAGTTCCTGATCATTGTTTAGATGAAGAAAACAGAGAATGGTTATTTTATGTGTCAGTGTTTCTCCTTTCCTGCTCAATAATGACAGTATTTGCAGTCCGTGTGGCTCTGCAAGGTGTAATGGAATAATATGAAAAGCCCCAAAAAAGATCATACTGTGGTGCATTTTAACTTCACAACAACATTAAAGCTTGGAAGTTAAGAAATTGTTTATGTCTCATTTAGGAGGATAAATACAGGAAGAAAGAATACTAAAAAACTGGTCATTTTCTTTTGTTTTCAACTGAATAACCAATTAATCGAAATAATGTTAGTGACCGTTGGCAAAGAAAAGACTTTTGGATCACATGTATTGAGATTTTCCCATTCAAAAAAATTAATAAGAGTTGACAGACAGGGGTAGGAAATGGACATACCTAGGTAGAGATAAAGTAGGTAGGTAATACTTACCCACTAGACCAAAAGGCATTCACCTATGCCCATTACTTACTAAATTACAGGGGTAAGGTAAATCTGTTAGCCAATGACAGGCAAATAGGTTCACCACTGCAGACTTTAAAGGAGTTGAAATGACATGATTGAAAAGCTATGAACAACAGCCCCGCGGACATTTGAATCAAAAGACATATTATACATCTAACAAATGTAGCTCCATTTGGCAAACATCTATTTCAAAGAGTACTATAGATCCAACGGATAGCTAATTAACAGTTATTGAGCCTAGGCTTTGTCCTTTAATTTTTTACAGTGTCATATTTTAAACTCTAGTCTATCTAAACATAACGTTGCTGTAAAGTTTTAACTCCTCATCCATAACTATTGACACAAAAGCCACATCAATGAGTTAGTAAAATGTTAACCGTATTCAGTTTTGCTTTCTAGCGGTAACAATCAACCACTTATCTAGACAAGGTTTGAAAGAGAACAGAGTTTCAGTGCCCAAATTGTGTTACTCTCTTAATGTCGGATTGAGAAGATCATTCTTTCTTACGGTGTGATCTTTTTTTCAATGGGTTGTTAGTATTAAAGCCATTGGTTGGATGGATGTTACTTTGTTTCATAAAACAGCCCTATCAGAGCCAGTACAATACACCTATTTAGGATGACTGAGTCTCCTAGTCTGATGTAGAAATATCTAATTCAGAGGCGCCCTTATCTCCATAGTATCCATCTTAGCAGTGGACTAACAGTGAGTGTAGTTTTCTGTCAGGACTAATCCCTAAAGAGCAGAGAGGTATAAAGTCTAAAGTTTCCTCTATTTTGAATCTCTTCTCTAAGCCATTATCCTGAAAGGTAAGGTAATCCTCCATCCACATGGGGCAGGAATTGAATGTTTACTAGAGCATTGGCAACCCTCTCTGCCATAGCTTGCTTCATAGTGTAGCTAAGACAATAAATCTGCATTGAAAATGATAACATTGTGTGTTAATGCAGTATGCTATTTGTGGATACTCTCCTAAAATGGAGTCTTTACCTGAGCCGTGCATTGGTTCTAGTAGCACCCGTTCAGCTACTGATGGCATGATGGGCCATGCAGCGCTAGAAGCCTCGACACATTACCTCAATAAATGAATGAACTACTTGAGAGTCTCTTTTCCTCCTTCCTGTATTACAGGTAAAAACATAACAGGTTAGGGTGGAAACACATCCTTGTTTGGATTAATGTTTTTGATAGCTGCCGTCAGAATCCCCTCCTGTTTCATGCACTGGATTTCCATGCTTCACATTTTTTAACGTTGTGTGGTAATGGTAGTTGGTATTTATTTACATTCATGGCCATCTCATAGTGTTTCCTCAAGGCAAGAAAAAACAGTAATAACCGCAATATTGTTTTTGTCCTTCATATCGGTACTTTTTGTGTTGCTCATTAAACAAGTTGACAAATCACCCAGGATTGACATCTGGTCTGTTCTCAGCTCCCCCTGGCTAAGTAGTTTGCACCATTAGCATCTTGTAGCAGGATCCCAAAGGATCTGACTTTGTTCATTGTTCCCTGTACCAGTAACATTTTCTGATCCTCTTGTAGATCCATTGTCAGGGACGATTACAAGTTACACCAAAAGCTGCTACTATTAGCTACTGACATCACTAATAAGGAAGGTGTGTGGAAGGTTAGTGGTGCTCTAGTGGAAGTGACTGCAGAAGATACATTGGTCATGGGGTGATGATGACGGGAGATTTCTAAGGAAAAGAAAAGAAATGCCTTAACAGTAGGCGTCATACTTGTATATATGAAACAGGGTCAGGTTGCCTCCCACTCACAGAGCATAAAACCAATCATCTTCTATAATCTCTAACAAGACAGACCCACAGGGCAAAAAAGTAACAGGATCTAGAGGAGCGCCATTATATGTAAAACCTAAAGCGATCTTAAACAGAGAAGGGTCCGCACAGAGTACTGGGAGAAGTGCTACAGACATGTGGGTGTTTTGGTTCTCTACTACTTTTATACCAATAAAATAGCTGATACATGCATTTCCATAAAGCATACAGAGTAGTATGTTTGGATGAATCCGGGTATCTAATATGCAGGAATAGCAATAATGGTATCAATAGTAGGAGAGGCCATGCCAGCTTACGGAAGATCCTTTGTGTGACATGGTCTGGGAAAAACGACCTTCTTGCAAAATGCAACAACCTTCTTTTTTGCTGACCATGCCCCATGTTCATTAGGTAATTTTAGGCAATTTTTAATCAACATAATGAAATCTTCGCACTTGAGCTGACCTAGCTTCCAGGTTTTGGTTTAATAATGGTACATATTCTAGGTCAATGCCTTTTACATGGTGAAAAATATTGTAATCTGGTTCAGGTCCAATATATTATGTCCAGGCGCCATTCCATCAAGATTTTGTTGATACTATACATCTAGGGTTAAAGGGAAATGTTTGCTGTTCACTTATTACTCTACCCAGACATTGGCAACCCTCTCTGCCATAGCTGTTTGCTGGTTACTTATCACATTACCCGGACCATACTTTCAATCTTTCTGTACCCATTAATTAACGTTCCCTATCCCTCTTTTCTCTTAATGCCGCTTTTGCCATTAATTACCATTCACAAATTCTGTTGATGTTTACCCTTGCCGTGTTTCTGCCCAAATACTGCTATGCGTACACATGCCCTTCCTGTCCTATATTCCAGTAATTGGAGAGCTCATGCCCAAAGACGGGACACAGGGCAGGCAATTAAAGCTCAACAGCAGGATGGACCCTGCTAGAGGATAGCTTGTGTGTGAGAGGGCTAGTGGTGTGGGCAGAGGGGGAGATGAAGGGGTAGGGAAGTGTTGTAAACATGGAATATGGAGATCTAAAGTGGCTCTGTTCAAGTCACCACGTTTTACTAACACTGCAGTCTGTACTGTCTATTCTAGTCATAGGCTAATCTATGATGAAGGCTAACTCATCGTAAGCAGAGCAGTATCAGAATGTTCTAATACAGCTGGAGCTAAATATTTCTCCCTCTTTTTGGGAGAACACCTCCAGTCCTCCTAGTGTGACAAATGATTTAGAAATTACAGTAGAGTATCATTATCTCTTTCTATTTCTTCTTCATCTAACTTAGTAAAAATACCTTAAAAAACTACTAGGAGGTTTAATTTCAAGCTTCAGGTTTTACTGATTACATTATATCAAGAATTAACTACACTGATAATAATAGCCCTGGATATGTTAGTCACTACGGACTACATTTCTATAGTCACGTGAACGTAGAAAAAACGGCTATACCAAGTTATTCACCTATGTCTATAGTAAGTTAGTCATATAGTCAACCTATAGTCATGCATTAAAAGAGCTGATTTGGGATATAGTCAAGTGACTATGAATTTAATGCTTTCATGCTCTAAAGTAGTCATACTGACCAATAGATAAAGTCCATCATGAGACGGCAGGACAATAAGTTTGGACAAGTACCCCCCTCGCATCTACCCCCAAGACATCTACCCTAGGGCCTACTTTCTACCCCCTAGGACATCTACCCCAGGCCAACTACCACTACCTAGGACATCTACCCCCTTGGACTTTTACCCCTATGGGCATCTATCTCTTGGAATTTTATCCCCTAGGATTCTACCCCTTAGGACATCCCCTGCCTTGGAACCTACCCCAGACATCTACCCCCTGGACATCTACCCCCTGGGGCATCTACCCTCTTTACTCTCTAGGACCTTTACTCCTAAGAACATCAACCCCCCCCCCCACACACACACACATACCCATATGTTTGAGTCATATCATGTGCGGGAGGTAGATATCAGGCATCTACCCCTGGAGATCTACCCCCTGGGAATCTACCCCCTTGGACTTTTGTCCAGGGGTAGATGTCCTAGGGGTAGATGTCCTAGGGGTAGATGTCCTAGGGGATAGATGTCCCAGGGGATAGATGTCCTGGGGTAGGTTCCAAGGGAGTGGAAGTCCTAGGGGGTAGATGTCCTAGGGTAGATGTCCCAGGGTATAGCTGTCCCAGGGGATAGATATCCTGGGGTAGGTGTCCAAGGGAGTGGAAGTCCTAGGAGGTAGAATCCTAAGGGGGTAAAAGCCCAGGGAATCAATATCCAAGGGGATAAAAGTCCTAGGGGGAAGATTTCCAGGGGGTAGATGTCTAGGGGTAGATGTCCAATGTCCCTTGAGAAATCGTCTCCCTCCACATGATATTATTTTCCCCAGGGGTAGAACTCCTAGAGGGTAAAGGGGGTAGATGTCCAAGGGGATGGATGCCCTAGGGGGTAGATGTCCAGGGGGTAGATGTTTGGGGGTAGATGTCCAAGAGGGTGGATGTCCTAGGGGGTAGATGTCTGGGGGGCAGATGTCCCGGGGTAGGTGTCCAAGCGGGTGGATATCCTAGGGGGTAGAGTCCTAAGGGGATAGGTGCCAAAGGGGATATAAGTCCTAGGTGGTAGATTCCCAGGGGGTAGATGTCTATGGATAGATGTTGGATGTCCCTGGAGAAATCTACTCCCTCCACATGATATGACTTATCATGAGCATTTGGAGAGGGTTGCTGTCCCCAAATGTAAGAGGTCCTAGAGGGTAAAGGGGGTAAATGTTTAAGGGGATTGATGCCCTAGTGGGTAGAAGTTGTAAGGAGGTAAAAGTCCAGGGGATAGATGTCTAAGGGGATGAAAGTCCTAGGGGGGGAAGTCCTAGGTGGTAGATTTCCAGGGGTAGAAGTCCAGGTGTTAATGTTGTGGTAATGTTTAGCATGTTTAGCACATCTACCCCTTGGACATCTATCCCCTGGACTTTTACCCCCTAACAATTTCTACCTCCAGGACAACCATCCCCTGGACTTTTATGTCCTAGGGGGTAGATTCTCAGGTGGTAGATGTCCAGGGGTAGATGTCTGAGGGTAGATATCTGGGGGTAGATGTCTGGGGGTAGATGTCCAGGGGTAGATGTCCGGGGGTAGATGTCCGGCGGTACCTGCCCTAGCACCATTTGATAAAGTAGATGAGCATGGGCCATATGCCTGGCACACTATAACCCTTCACCCAGTCAATTTCTGTATATTCTAGTCTGGAAGCCTAGAGATCCACAGTTACATAATCAGAACTTGAACAAAACCACATGATACTTCAATCAAAATTGAGAATGCTTGTGTCCTATGATGCCTTAAGTAAATATACTCAACATTAACACAAGAGCTAATGCACAGGGAAAAGCGTAAAGGAGTAGTTTAGCTAGAATAAAATGTGCCTACCTGAAGTCAGTTGAGCATTCAATTTTGAATCCTAACTGTTTCCTGTGCACACATTCCTGTGACATCATCAATTTGTGTGATCCACATATAGTCACTACTGACTATCTTATGACTAATATGTGACTAACATATGTAATCACCTGACTACGGGGGTCAAAATATGGTGGTATAGTCAGTACTGACTATAGCTTTTATTATCAGTGTAACATTGAAACTGACTTACCCCATCTGGAGAAGTTTTACAGGTGCCCAATGACCTTTGACCTTGAACTTTGACCCCTCCAAGCACCAGCCAGGGTTACCATGGCAGCAACCAACTTTGTTATTTTTTTTACCAAGGCCTCTGGCAACAATTTTGGCCACAGAATGACATTATGAGTTTGTAGCAAATTTAAGGCCCCCTCCCACTGATTATATGCACAGTAGTACCGTTTTTCATTGGCACTATTCTGAGATGAATTTGTACTGTGACACCTTGCACTGGTACTTACTACCTGAATATTGGAAACACGCACCATTAAGATGATTTTGGAAGAAAGCACAGATGGAGGAGAGTCTTTGATCTACGCGTTTAGCCACGCCGCGGCTAGAGGAGCCCCTGACCAAGTCACGACGTCGAGGGAGTCTGCCCAGTTGCAGCGCAGCTGCCATGGGGCAGACTCCCGAGACGGAGTGACTTGGTCAGGGGTTCCTCGAAGGTGCGACGTGGTTAAATGCGGTTCTGACAACAAACAAAAGTCGAGATAATACTAAATTTACTCAGATTATTTGAGATAAAACACCACAACTTCCGAAACTTGCAATGTAACTAGGTCGTATCCCTGGGAGTCAGTGCTGTGCGCTCATTGGCTGCAGGCATGGCGAGAGTCTGGTCGCCTAGAAACGCGTCATGAATTCAGCCGCGTGCGCTTGGTCCACTGACCAAGTCACGCCGCTTAGTCCACTGCGTCAATGGGCGAGTCACGGCGGTGCGTGTTAGAACTTTGATATTTTTCATGCCAAATTCGCCTAAAACAAAGACCTACTTTCTATGAAGATTTCTTCTTTCATTTGCACCAAGGTTTCAGTGGGGCTTCTTTGTGTGGCTCAGCCAAAGAAAAGGGGGCTTTGATATTTGGGGTCTTCAGAACATCAACAAAAGTAGAAAGAGTGCCTGACTTTCAGGTGAGGGTGGTTTCGACGACAATGACTCTGACTTTTCTGAGTGTGTATGTTGCCCTTTATCCATTGAGGATGGCATGTTGCCTAAAGACTACATTTGCCATCATAAGGCAACAATGCAGCTCCGCTGGGCAATGCATTAATTCTACATTAATTTTGTGCAGCATGCTGACCCTCAGAGAGCGTATCAATCCAGTAGGGTCATCATGATGGATGAACACAGCACTATCTGGTTCAGTGCATTCATGCATCATGACAACCAAGGGTTGATTCATTACTGTCCAGTAACCCTGGAGGATTCCCACGCACTAAGTGTCTGCTTCTTGTCGGTTCTTCATGTTGTCATAATATCTCAGAACAACCATTTCATGTGTTTAAAAGCTTCATCAAATTAGGACCTGTGCAAGCTCTGAATGCCCTAAACATTTTTAGTGTTGGTATTTAAACTCTGCATGTTTGTTCAAAAAAGTTATCATTTTGTCATGACTCATTTCATTGTATTATTAAATTAACATAGAAGTGCAGGGTTCACATTGATTAGTCACTGTATCCGTGCACACTTTGTAACATCAACACAAGACTGATCAAATACTCACGGCAGTTCTCACAACAAATTGTTTCATAATTTCCTTTCTTCTGCTGTTTTGAATACTTCTGCTGCTGCACATCCTCACTCAAGAAATTGTCTCGTCTTGTGATGCAGAGTGATGCAAAATAGCAGAACACAAGGATCTGCTTAAGATTTTAAAAGCTGATAGCTGAAAAGCTATCAAACGCATTATCCTCTTTCTGAGAATGTTTTTTTGTAAAATGTTGTACCAGCATTGTACCTCAAGCTATGTTGCCTGTTGAGTGATGAGGGGCTCAGATATTGTCACGCAAAGGGGACTGTGCTCAGCTGTGCAGAAAGGGAGTGGCTGATTGACCAAGGCTATGGGCAGTGACGGGACCTATCAGGTACAATCTGAGGTCAGACAGGACACAGCACATGCAATGCTGCCAGGTTGAAATTCTGAGAAGCAAAAGTTGAAAGAGCAGTGATTCATCGAGCTTCACATCTTGACAATCCAATTCATCAGAAAATTGATTTTAGTGTTTTTTGTTGGTAACAGAAGTGGGATTAGAATGGTCTAGATTGCATTAAACTCTCAATTAAAACTTGTTTAGGCTGGAAACCCATTAGCCGATTTGCGTGCATTATCGGCCAATACACCCTCAGCAAACAAACCCAAAGTAGTACTTAATAGTGTTATTCTGTGGATACATCAGCAGATATTGCATCCAAATCGGCTAGTGGGTTATGACCCTAACCTGTTGAAATCCACTGCTTCCCATTTCAACTGTGCCAGACCACTATACGGTAGAATTGGTAGCCTTAATTACAAACTTGTAATGGTAGATTTGATCCTTTCCATCGTCAACTACTCAGGCACTGTCATGTGGCCTCCTCATGACATAAACATGACTGCTGCCTAAAGTGTCACCACTTTAGAAGTACGACTTACCTAACATGAGTTCCTGGTACAGGGCCTCCACATAATAAATGCCTCTATGTTAGAGCAACTGACTAAATTATGGATCAGATTTTGAGGCAAAAACCTGGAATTATGTGGGTGATGAATAAATGAGGTTAATTGTGAAATAGCGATGTCTTATATGATTTCACGCACTACCTCAAGACAGTACACATGATCTGTACTATCATCACATTAAATCACAAAATGTATACGTCACAAAGTACAAGATACATCTATTACTTGTTCATGAGATTTCAGGGGATGTATAGATATGTCAAAACTCTCAGATACTATGTGGGTTTTTTTATTTGGTAGTTCCTGATGATGTTCATTTTAGTAATAATGGCAGCTTATGACATGAATGTGGGATCTGAGTGGCTGTACAAAACTAGAAATACTTTCCGCATGTTTCTCACTCAACTTATAGGCACCCCAGGTCCTATCGTGCTCCTTTGCTTGCTGCATATTCTGGTGCTTTGTAGTAAATGATGGAGTGTGCACAGTGCCATGTTTGAGTATTCAGGACAATTGTGACTGAACCTATGTCATTAAGTTTGCCTTCATAGTGCTATATTAGATAAATGCCTTTATAGGGAGCCACCAGACAGTGTGTGGTATTATGGATGGGTTTGGCAGGTGGTGAGTGAGTGATAATACAAGGATTTCATTGCTAGTTGGTTCCCAGTGTTCTCATACAAAATCTTTCACTGCAATAGACCTGCTTGAGACATTTTGTACTGTTTACTGGTAACCATGGATATACACATGGGTTTCACTCCAAACTACTCAACACAAAATAAAGCATTGTCACACCTCTCACAAGTTCACCTACCTCTTACTCACTGAGAACTGTATAGAATCTCTGCTGCCTCATGTCATTTTATTATATTAGGTCATTCTGAATTAAGCAAACAACCTCGGGTAAGAACAAAGCCGTAGTCACAGTCCACAATGATGTCATATACTTGCAGTTTTATAAAGTGTCTTGTTTAGAAATGCCACTGCTCTCCACTTTTATATTATAGAGTAATCCATGATTAAATAGCATAATATTGAAAGATGTAACGCCATTGCAAACGTGCCATTTCTCAAAGCACACTGACATGAAGTAAATGATTGGCTGAAGGTATATTGAAAGATGTAACACATCTGTCATGCTCTAACATGTATATACATGCAGCAACCTAATATATAACAATGCCCTCCCTCCTTTTAAAACCAGGATACTAGCATCTTCATTTCCCCCTCAGTACTTGGTATGTATTGTATGTGTGACTCCTTTATTCAGAACACACAATGTCGGAACACCCCTGAAATACTCTCTGTACACGTGCCTCCACAAAGGGAGTTCACGTCAGGATTGTTTATTCTGTTCACTGCATGAGTGCATTGGCTGTGGGCAACAGGTGGAAAGTAGCCATGTCGTCATTGCAACTATAATTATAGGACAGTTTGATCCATTGTCATCCATATTACATCAAATAATTCCTAAAATAGTAGATGATTCATCTGACATAGTAGTAAGCTCATACTCGATGTGGTATTTAAAGCCTGCTGCTGACAGTGGTAATAAATGCGCTAGGGACACATTGTTTTAGGTCTATTTGAGTAGAGGACCATATCAATCCACTCTACTATATGGTATCGGTGCGATCCATGAATCTGTTTAACTATTGACGCCTGTGTGTGCTCAATGTATTGACACTAATACAGCAAATGATGTGGATGAGCAGATGGAGTGGTTCTCTAGTTTTCCACCAGAGGGCAAATATCTAAGTATGACACTTCCAGACTGAAAACACTGATTGTGAACTTTCATATATATCTAGTGAATATTTCCATGTTATTTTTTTTTTCTTGGAGAAATCTTTTTTTTGGCATTGCTCATGCTGTAATGCATTGCTCTATTCAAATTGGGATAAAACTAAATCATTTGAATACAATATTTGATGAAATCTGCCTGGCTTTATTAGCCTTCGATATTCCATTCCTCCTCTCTGCTATTGAACAATTAGCACAAAATATGAGTTCACATGATAAATTATACATGTAGCTTTAAGATGAGTAGATTGATCAGTAATAGAATTGACAGAGAGCTATAAAACAGGGATGAAGTTGATGACTCTAGTCAGCAAAGGGTTTAGTCGGCACAATAATAAGATAGCTCATGCCCAATGGCCACCACTCAGTCCAGGAGAAGGTAAACTCACATATGTGGATGGCAAATACAGGAGACTTGGCAGGCACTAGAAGGTCAATGGCCGACTGCACCCTGGAGGAGGATGCTGCTGTGTAGGAGGGTTAGTAGTGTGGCCAGATTATAGTTGTGGCTGAGTGATATGTAAACATGGGGTGAGGAGGCATCTACAGCGGCCCGGTTAGAGTAACCACACTTTACAAAAATTCTGGTGTTCATTACCCCCACTACTCTGTCCCTGTCCATGTCCCTGTCTGTCTTGCTGTCATTCCCTTCAATCGCACTCGTTGCCTCCCAGCATCCCTCCCCTCCATCCCTGCAACCTGTTATCCCTGCCTATCCCCCCCTCTCTCTCTCTCTCTCTCTCTCTCTCTCTCTCTCTCTCTCTCCCCCTCTCTCCCTCTCTCTCTCTCTCTCTCTCTCTCTCCCTCTCTCTCTCTTGCTCTGCTTGCCTCACATAATCCTCGCCCCCCCAGTCTCTTTGCCTCTGTGTCTACAGATCTCTGAACCTTTCTCTATTTCTTTCCCTGCCTCCCATGGTGGGCACCACCACGTTCCCGTCTACATGCCTTGTTGTCTCTCTGTACCGCCTGTCCACCTCCTAAAACCCTTTATCATTCTCCCTCCTGACCAACCGCAGTCCCCCATGTCTCGACATCTTCTAATCTCCCTCTGCCTCAGACTACAAAGCCTCTACATTCACCCCCTCCTGTACTGCCACCCTGGAAAGGCCTGCCCAGGAGGCTCACATCAGTCATTGTCCAAGCTCCACAGGAATAGACACAGGTCAGGCCACCTCACACATACTCAGTCAGTTCTTGGACACCAGGTAGATCTCAGTGTCATTTTGTGAACTTCCTCAGTCTGCAGAAAGCATAGCCTTATATGAAGGCAGTAACTGTAGAAAAGCCATGACAGAGAACTGTCTCCAAAACTCCAGGTATAGACGACAGAATGGCATTCTTAAAAAGGGTTAACCTTTATACACTAATGAAGTGCACGCCTTTCTAAACTTGAGTACAACATATCCATTGTGTAAATGTAAGAAAAAAATGTCAAGAATGCTTGTATATTGACATCAAAAATCGCGCGCGTTCGCGCCCCTTTGTAGCATAGTAACGCGCGGGCTTTTCCCCTCAAAACAGGTTGAATTTTTTTGCCCCCCCCAAGAGGGGTCTGAATTTTTTACTCCCCCCCGGTCAAGGGGTCCAAATTTTTGACCCCCCCCCCCAAATCCACCACCCCCCCCCCCTGTTGTTAAAAAATGAGCACTCCCTAAGGAAGGGTTAAAAAATGTTAGGCATGCATTTCTGAGATGTTGTCGTAATGTGGATATTAAAGCATACTGTAGTTGCCAATTTAAAGACACTTGTCAATGAGATGCTTCTACTGCAGTATGTAGTGATACCGCTTCCCTATAAATCTTCATTCCTGTGTTAATTTTTCATTCTGTTTGTGTATTACCTGTAGCATGCTACTCAAACCGTATATTGGAAATGAGATATTCATCATATTCCTGTAGAGACTGAGATGCTATAAAGACCTTCAACATACCCACCAAATTCAAAGTGCCCCCTTCAGAGCACTCCTCCCACCTCTCATTTCTTCCACTCTCTTCTCTGGCAGCAGCCACTGAGGATCCTTCCTCTCTGTGAAAGGTTCAGATGGCAGTGGTATAGAAGGCTTAGAAGTGCACACCATCTGAAGGTGAGGGTAGAACATTTACGGGGTATATGTTAGTGACAATGGGGTAAAAAGATGGTTTGAAAATCATGGCCGGTATCCAGTTTAGACAAAGCAAATTTGATTATCTGTGAATGCTTGTATAGCAAAGCATATACACTAAAACATGCTTCTACTTTTATTAAAGAATACCACTTCTTCTGCTGCATACATATGTGGTGACTTCAGACCTCCTTAGGGTGGATGTCTGTACATGTAGATGTGTCTGTAGTGACTTCAGACCTCCTTAGGGTGGGTGTCTGTACATGTAGATGTCTCTGTAGGGTGGGTCTCATGTACATGTAGATGAGGGTCTCAGCTTCTCACCTTGCCCTGACCTGACACCAGGACAATGCACTGTACCATGGGTGGTGCATGCTTGATGAGACCAGGGCTTAATGGACGATCCCTGTCGCATCTACTCACTTACTGTAGGCTAATCTTGCCCAACCATTATTTGTATATTCCCAAGAAAATACAAATTTCTTTCATACACTTCTATTGCTTGAATCCCATAGAAAAAAGGAATAAAAGTGGATCTCATCCTAAAATCTAAGGTGGTTGCTTTGCAGACAAGAGATCAGTACGGTATATATAATCTATATGAAAATGGCATTTACGGTGTATGTTGTGTTTGTCTGCTAAGAAAACGGCCTAGTAGGTCCCATTATGCCATCTACTGATGGTAACAATGGCCTCCATATTGAATAGCTAAGACTGTCTACGCTCTGTCTGTTCACTTACTCAAAGATGTTGGTGCGCTATCTGCTAATGGTCACAACCTTTTAAACAGAACTCGGGAATTGAATGTTTACTTGACTAGGGAGAATTACTTGATGCACACTGGTGACACTAAGTAATATATGCCGACAAATCTCTTTGCATTTACCCCCTCTGACAAGGGGAAGAATTCTTTTGGTATTGCTTTCTGATTCTTTTCACATTATTAACCACTGCTTTTACCTGTTTCTCTTTGCTAATTAGCCCAACAAAGCATGAGTAGGTGCTCTCCAAAACAAGAGGCGGCCTAAATGGTCAAGATGCTGGCAATTGGAGCCTAATGAAAGAATTAATCAGGTTCAACTTGAAGACAGGGTGAACCCCAGGGTAGTCCCTAAACTGTCCTGCTACAATGCTCTCTCTTCTCCTATACCACAGACTGGCTATTGGGGTATATTGGGGTTAAATGACACCACAACCATGCTGTGGGGAGTTTGCTTCAGTGGTGACGTCTAGACTATCAATCCTTCCTATGATATCAACTGATTCCCCCTTGGTCAAAAACGCTCCTACAGATACAAAAGTGAGTGTGTAAATCTGAGTAGATTTAGAAACTAGTTTTATTCATTTCTGCTCTTTTTATCTGAGCTTGACCCTTCATTTCTATTAAATACCTCTAAACCAGTTCCTAGCACCCTTCATGCCTCTGACCCCTCACCGTGGGCCCAATGAAAATCTTATCTCTATACAGAGAAGCATCATAAAGCTTCACAGGTGTCGTGAGCTTGACATTATCTAAGACATAATGATGATATAAGTCACCTAATATACCACCTTTAGACATCAAAATGCAAAGAGGAGATATGACCAGTGGTTTATCACATATTGGCAGCCATCAAAATGCCCTTAATGCAAACAATGTATGGTATCACAAGCCCCGTGGGTTTTATGTCATTGGAGACATGTTGTGAAAACTAGTTGCTCTCTTTTTTGGGATACTTCATGTTAAAGGTTAAATTGGTAGATAAAAGTGGTTGGTATGTATTTCTGACCAGCCGGTTTGATAAACCATCTTGGCAATCTGAGTAATCTGCTAATATATCATTGGTGTCAAATGCCTTTTTATTAAGTCATTCAGTGCAGTAAGCATAAAGATGTGTTCAGCTCTCAAAAAACCTACATATCACAGTCATCAGTTTTCAAAAGCTACTAAATTAAGTTATTAGGATTCAGCAAGTTATTTTGAATGTTTGTAATTGTTAAAGCATATATTATGACATAATTCAACTTACTTACTGATGTTCTTCACTGGGGGAGAAACACAATCTTACTACATCCTGCGAGCACAAGAAAAGAGAAAACAGAGCAGTCACATTACCCTGACCTGATTATACAAATCAGCTTCCAACATGCACCAGGAATAATTACATCACCATCAAGGCACTCTATCACTAATGAACACTGAAGTGATCTATGGCAAAAACAAATCTGTGGGTTCCAAACACAGTCAAGAATGATATAGGACACATTTAACTTGGGACACAGGTAGTAAAACTGAAACTCCATTGTATCATCAAATTTTGTAATGTTTACCACCCCATCTTTTGCCTCTCAGCTCTTCAAGCCTATTCCTGTTTACTTGAAAACCACTGTAAATTAGCCTGTAGATCTTTACGACTAAGAGTCAGCACCATTCTATTACATTGAAAAGCCAATGAGATCACTTCTGATACATGTTTTTATGTTGCAATTAACGCACTAGGCACCTGCATTGGAAAAGGTACATATCTTGTTATTCATTATTATAACATAAGAAGTTCAATGTCACCTATTTGTATCAAATTAGAATTAAAGGCCTAGAGTCCACCTGGTTGTATGAGGTCTGGCTGAAATATGACCTGTATGCTTAATGCCGTACCTCTCTGACAACAAGAGGAACTAATTTGGTGCTGCTGTACTCTCCCCATTGTTCAGATCTCATTTTGCCCATTTGTCTTTGCCAATTAGTCCAGGAAGGGGTGAGTGGGTGCCATCCAGAACACAAGGAGGCTTAAATAAATGCAGTCAATGGCCAAGATGCTGACAAATGGAGCAAAGTGAAAAATCAATGAGATTCAACTTAACCCTTTAAGGCCGACCAAAAAAAATATTTGCTGGTGAAGGGGCCGGGATATTTTCATAGGAACCCTCCCAGGGCCGAGCCTTTGCTAATTCCCATAGAGTCATGATGACTATAGTCGATGCTCGGCCAGCCATGGCATTGACTATAGTCGATGCTCGGCCAGCCATGGCATCTACTATAGTCGATGCTCGGCCCTAAAGGGTTAAAGAGTTAAGAAACAGGGTGAATTCAAGGGTAGTCCCCAATGAGTCCTGAGACAAAGGATTTTCCCCATGGACTGGGTCTTTATATGGCACAAACTCATGAGTTATGCAGCTTTGTGGCTGAGGAAGGTCAAACTAGAAAGTTCTTAATATGTTTAAACAAGTTGATTATATTGAAAGGTATATACCCTGGCTCCTTGGAACACTTTTTGATACACCTCTAGCGATTCAGTTTTTATTGCCTCACAAAGCCGATCTTCATTATTTTGGGTGATTCTGAGATGGAAAATCTTGAGTTTAGATTAGCACAGCCATGTAGTCAAAGACTTTCTACAACGCTGACATCTTCACTCAGGAAGTCTTCCCATGATATTTGCTAATTCCCAGTAGCTTCCAACAACTGTGTCTGATTTCTTAATAAGTGTGTAAGATCTGGCTAGATTTTAAGAGCTGTTTGTTTTGGTCTTTTAATCTAATTGCTTCCCGTTGTTTTTGCCAATTGCTTCTTATCCCAGTCTTAGTGACCTTTTATGCCCCCGACCCATGACCCCTTAAACAGGTTGGGGACATGACCACTATTCTAGTACGCCCTAAAAGAGCTGTACTTGTACTAACAAACTAGGGCGTACTAGTATAATGGCCCTGCTACCAGTAGCAGTGTATTTGGGAATTTTCATTATATTTCTCTTATAGACACAATTTACTATATATCATGTTTGGTACCATTGTAAAGAGAACATCTCAATCTACACACTGGCGGTTTTACAAACTACAATTTTTTTAAATTTAATCAAATATAATGCATTGAATAGGACACAGACATGAAATAATTTTATATAGACCCAGTAAAATCAATTTCCGAATTTTGTGTTACATTTGCTGATAAAAATAAACATACAGGGTAGTAGAATAGATACTGATCTATAACTCTGCGTTTTGGTTTTATCCCCTAGTGTGATGGTAAGGTCATAAATAGGTAAAATCATGAGAAAAAATGGGACTCTCTTCCCCACCCATGCCCCCCAGTGTTGGTATAGGTAAGACCCATTGTTCTATGAGCACTGCAGACCAATTATAATGGGTCAGTTACCAAGCATAGCTAGGCTGTCATGGTCTAATGATCACACCATATGTACCATTTAAATGGTATGGCCCAGAATTATGCACAGTACCAGAATACTGGTACGTCCTAATTGAAAGGACTGTACCACTACAGTAGTGCGTACTAACAATGCCCTCCTGTCCCCTACCTGTTAAAGGGTGAATCATCTGAGGCAAATCCGTCGAATCAGATTAACCTCACAATGTTAACCCCATGGACAAATCTCGTCCGTTCTGACGGATTTCGCTCAGTGGACCCCTTAAGGTGTCTAAATGTCTCATCTCTATTAGATGAGGCAACACAAAACTTTGCCAGTGTCATTGGGTCATGATTATCTAAGACATAATCGTAAAAAAAGTCACTCTATATACCATGCTTTAGATGCTTATGTCGAAAGCAGAGATGAAAACAGTAATTTATTACACGTTGGCGGCCATTAAAATGGCATTATAGCAAACAATGTCGGGGGACTTTAGGTCATTGATGACATGTTGAAAATACTGACAACATCATATTCAGCCTGAGACACTCATCATTTTAAATTCTTTCATGCAGAAGTAGTATTGTCCTAGTTTTGCAAATCTGCTATATTAGGGAAATAGGGCACACTACATCAACATGGGTCAAGGAAGGCTCAGAGGCGGCCGGCTCTGCAAATAAATTCAAGCATTATTGAATGTGAAACGGGAGTGGAGAATAACAATAGTGGCTGAAAAAAAAATGGAAGGGGAAATAATCATCATAAAAGTGAATCTTATTGGCCAATTCAAGTCCATATTTTTAATGAAGCAAAAAGAAAATGGTCATTTATCTGTCTGTGTTTGGACTTCCCCGTTCCATCATGATACTAAAACAGATCATGTAATATTTAAAAGTGAGATGGTCACACAACCAGATAAATAAAGCTGAGGGATGAACTTAGCCATAGAGAGAAAAGCATGGTTAATCATCTTTCATCATATTTTATCTTTTCCACTTTAATGTCACCCCGCATTTATTCCAAGGGTGTCCAGCATTGTTCAGAAGTAATTGGATTTCTCTGTTCAACTTCAGAACAGTACATGATTTTTTTCTTTGGTATCTAAGAGAACTTTTGGTGGTGTTATCTTCATACACCCTCCACAAACTTTCCTTATGTGGCAGATTTCCCCTAGGACTGGGTTCCATTAACCTTGTAAGATTTTTTATTCAAACTAAGTCACGGTTTTCACTGTGATATTCAAAAGTTGAAAAACAGAACAATATGTACAAGCAATGGTAATATGTCGTCCGTTCAATGATTAACTCTGTATTTATACACAGAGGAATGTCCTGGATAGCGGTATTTCATTTAAAGTCAGAGAGCTGTGATAAGATTAGGAGAGTATGTAGACTGATGAGTGTTTGCGACTCATATCATATTGATATTCTTTCATGAAATCAGAGGGCATTGCTGGTGCAACGTACCATATATGATATTAATATAGCTGTTGTTATATTCCAAATTATATTAAATGATATATGCGATTTTGGCGATACAAATGTTTAATGTGATGCTGATCATTCATGGTTTCTGTGTTGGTGATCATGCCTGGGAATTCTTCCTTCAAGGTTTCGCCTTCTGGGGTCGGTGTTTTGATCAGTGGCAGTGCCGGTGCACTGGACTCACTATATATAATATACTTAAGGACTAGGGACTAGCAGTGCTGGTGCACTGTACTTAGTCATATGGTATGATAACGGCTGATCAATGTTAATGTCTTATGTGGTGATAGCAGTGCTGGTGCACTGTACATGTACCATGGGAAGAATGCAATGTTTATAAATCATGAGGCATGTGTCATTGTCAACTGAGTCCTGAATTCTGTTAGATTGCTTGATCCTAATATTACCATGCTTCCTGATGTTAGCCATGTGCATCTTCATTGTGATACTTTCATCCAAAATAACACCCAAATAACAGAAAGATTTTACTTGTTCAACATCATAATTTCCTATTCTAAGGATGGGGCCATTGACTCTGTTGGTTTTGGGTGGAATGCCATAGACAACTTACATGGTTATATCACTATTTGTAGTTAATCTGTTGATGGCACACCAATCCAATACAGAGTCTAGGTCTGGCTGACCTTATAACTATGATGGGATGCAATGTGATTACATTTGGTTATCTAGCACTTTGTTCTATTCTCAGTTGAGGAAAAATAAGCAAAGGTACCTCCTTTTTTGGCTGTCTTCCTCCCCGCCTCACTGCTGCCTTCCTCTGCCATTCCTTTCAAGTCTATTATTCACAATCACTTGTACGCATGAATTGTAATCAAAGAGGGAAGAAATTCTAGTCATATTTAGGGAAACATTAGCCCCATCTATTAGTCGGTAAAACATGAAACACATTCAGAGGTTATTGTCTAACTTGACCATGGTTTCGTTTCATACAAACAAAATTCATCCTTGCACAAACATCGTGCAATAGTCATTTAGCTGAACAATGTTGAATTTTGATAGAGATGATGCATTCAGCTCTCCTTCAATGTTAGTCCCTTTATTCTGATGGACTTCAATCCCAGCTGAGGCCTATTAAGGTATCATACAGTCTTCTCAATAAGTACATTTGCACATTTATGAGGAAAGTTCGTCACACTCATTTGTGTCAATGATAAACAGCCCTATTGTATTGCAGACCTTAGAAATGTTTACTGTCTAAGTCTTCGAGTCTCGCTTTTCAATAACTAAATCAGAAGAGCCCTTATCTCTATAATAACCATCTCAGTAGCTGTCCTAAGCTTCTTACAGTAATTGGACTTGTTTTTCTTTATCCATTAAGACCAGAGTCCTTTACAGTCTTATAAACTCTTTATTCTTAATCTTTTGTTGAAGCCATTATCCTGCAATGTTAGGGAATGAGAACTGTCCCAGAAGATTCTATGTTGAGTTTTGGTTGCATTAACTTTTAATGAGATATATGACAGTTATAGCTATATCAACAACGATAGTGCAATCAAATTGTTAGTATGGCAGAAATATTCTTTACAATCTTGAAAATGTTCCCAAAGGTCCAAATAGTATATATATTTGCTATAAATTGAAAAGCATTCAAACTTACCATAATGATACAGTGGAGACATTGCCTAGATTGGTGCACTCTCTATAAGTATATATATATGTCATTTCTCATCAACAGCATCATCATTCTATCATCATTTAGCTAGGGTGTAAGTATGACATACCGCACTACCATGTTAAAAATGACAGATACCCCCAGCAGCCCTCGCTACAGTAACATCCACCCAAGTGATGCTTCCCATGCCACTTTCCCTTCCCCTGGCCATCCTCTGGATCTACTGTCAGTCCCATCTGGGTAGCCATTAAAGACACATCAAGCAGTTAACATGTTGCTGATATATACCCAAGTCTCTCCTTCTTGTATCTAAGGTGTAGCCTGTACCATGATGCAAGGTGGGTGGAAGATCATTGATGCCTATTCTAGTTGAGTCACAGCAGAATAAAGTAAACAAACATCTTTACAGTAACCATATATACATATTGAAAGATACAAGGTTTCGTTGACCCTGGTCACATAATCGCTATGACCCTTATCTTTTATATTCACTGACAAGCCAGACCCCCAGAGAGGTAACTGGATCACACATAAGGACAACAGGGATGTGGTAGAGAAGTGTCCCTACTGAGCGCTGCGGTTGTGTGGGCGTCAGGAGAAAAGGACCTGACTGCACACTGCAATAAACTCCCATTTCTGCAGTTCATGCCCCTTATTCATCAGGCAGCTCCAGCAGATACCATTGTGAAAATATCCTCATCTTGAATACACAAAGCTGATAGGAGAGAGATTCAAGAGCTTGGCTCCCTAAATGTGGGAAAGCTGCATATGAATGGAATTGAAGCTTTTTCCTGTTGATGATCTTGAAAAAATGGCCTTCCCTAACTTGTGTTAGAGAGGCAAAAAACTGAGAGGAGGGAGTTGGGTACTGTTGCACCATATTGTGGGTGTAACCATAGCTGTCCAATGATATGAACATAGCTCTTGTTATTAGAGTCAAGTGTTCATGAAGAGGACATGATTGTAAAGGGGGCAGAGCTGAGGGGAAAGATCAGATTGCCCATGCTGTGGCAGGCCTCTCTGAAAGAGCTAGGTATTAAGAAAAAAGTAGTGGCAGAAACAAATATGAAAAGATGGAATATTCATTATGAAAGCGAATCTTATTGGTACATACGTTCCACTTTTTTAACTGAGGCAAATAGAAAATGATTATTTATCTGTTAGTGTTTTGTCTTTCCCTGTTCAATCATGACACTAAAACAGACTATTACCAACCCAAGTGCTCTTTCCTGGCCAAGATTTAATGTAATGAGATGGCCACATGACGAAACAGATTGGGGTAGTTTTTAAGTTTACCACAACATCATCAATTCCAATAGCTGACACAAAAAAGGTTGTAATGCCCCACTTAAAAGGGGGAAAAAATCACATAAAATGATTTCAACAGGTCTGTCTGAAGACTTTTTTTCAATATCACAGATTGAGTGCCACTAAGAAGCTTGGTTTCTATCAATAAGAGTTTGACATGGGCATATAAAAGTAAAGAAAAAGAAGATACTTATGTAGGGAAACTACACAGCTAACGATGGTATTTAGCTTATTATATACACAGCTAACTAAAGCACCATCTCCCCTTTTCATAGCAACATCAAAGGTTATATAATTCAAGCTGCACAACCAGTATAATGGTATCACTTACAAAAGATATTCCCAATGGGACATTACTGCTTACTTCTCATACTGGTCTACAGCAGTGCCTGTGGTTGCAGGATAGTAAGTAAGTAATCTTCAATAACTTCCAGACAATCATTGCCTATTGAGCTGACAAACCTTATATCAAGGCTGTATGTGGGTTCCCAACCTTGGCTGTGGATATAGTTGCTATGATTTAATACCTACATCAAGGCAGGGTTCGCGCTAGCCGTTCGCCAAATCGCTATTGGCGAATTAAAACTCAAACTGGCGATCCCATCTCCAATGAAATTGGGAATACCATGTATAATATACCGTTAGAAAGCTAAGATCATGAGAGAAACAGTCATGTAAAACACATTTACATATATAAAAAACCCGAAATTTCACAATTTTCTTAAACAAAAAGGTTAAAATTCTAGCATTTTTTCTCATATATGTATCTATTATCAGGGAATTCCTTATTTATTTTTTACCCTTCTGAGCTAATTACTGATCAGCTCCCTGTGTGATAGTCATTTTATTAATTACACATGCACGGGGAGGGGGTCAGACCAAATGCATTCAGATAATGCCTGCAGGTGTAGTGGGATCTAGGGCCATTTTGACATACAGTAAATAGAGTAAAAGGTAATGTTTATTGAGCCCAAATATCCAACCAAACTTTAATGATGTTCCGGGGGAGCACACCTCTATACCCCCTAACACCCTTTTACGGGTAAAACTGATCAAACTAGGCCTAACAAGTACATCCCCTACGTACAGATTGTGACAAATATCTCCCCGCCCCTTTACTTAAAAAAATGAATTTCATGTCAAAGAGGAGGAGCTGTGCATCGGAAGGAGAGATGACAAGATATGCACACAATAGCCCCTTATCCTTATGTCCCATGCTGAGGGTTCCTTTTGCTTGCCAATAATGGCAACCACCCTAAATAGGCCATTGAAAATGTTTGGCAAAAAACCGTTCAATTGCACTCGGTGTTTAGATTATGAATAAGCATGTTTGGGAGTTGAACACGTGTTTAAGTCTGGAGAATGTCTAGTTCTACAAAGTGGTTTGTTGTTTTATTATATAACCCTATGTTTATATGAATATATTATATTGATACTAAGACCATCTGTACTGATGATGATAAAAGAACAACAAAAAAACTTTTGTAACAGCCACAAGAAGTGTCATCACATAAGGAGGTGCAGAGGGGTCCCCCCTGAGGTCGTAAAGTCGCTGAAATTAAGGGCCCAAGGTCAGAAAGTTGCTTGTATAGACCACTTTTACTATAGCCAAATTTCTTCAAAAGTTGCCAGGTCGCTTAAATGATTGCACCAGGTCGCCAGGTCACCTGGAAAACAGCCCAGGTCGTCAGGTCGGTTTTTGATCCCTCTGGAGCCACACATAATTTACTTATCACGAGCAAGGAAAAGTAACCAAAAGTTATGTACAACATGATGAATGAGATAATATTGCTATATCTGTTTTTTAATTTAACAGAATGGGTGTCTCTAGCAACTAGTTCTCTTCTGCACATCATTTACTCATTATATGATTAGCTACATTACCAGCTGCTCTGTTGTTGATATTGAATGTTGGTATGGGCCCTAAACTATTTTCACAGTCTTCATTATCATGTTAAAACCAGTTAACTATCAACTCTGTGGGAAATATATTTAAACAATTGTGTTTTATGAGTAAACACCTAACCATGTTTAAATTGAATGTGTTTAAAGTCTAAACCGTTATTTTTTAACATGTTTAAAATGAATATATGTTTAGGTTATTTGGTGTGTATTCTTAAACACAGTTTTTACCGTGTGTTTCAATCTGGCGAATTCATTATCAATCTGGTTAATCAATCTTGGCTCAAATTCGCCAGACTGGCTAATCAGTAAACTGTCCTAGCGCTATCCCAGCAAGGAAAATAGCAAAATAACGAGAGGAAGGCTAGGTTATAGCAAATCACAGTTAATTGATTTTGAATTCCCCCTGAAATATTTGAGTCAATCATCAAATAAATATATTTGTTTTCCATATCTTCTGCTGCTTTTACATTTCCCTTCCTTGCCAATGTTGTCCATTATAGTCAATTATATTTGGTGTTGTCCACTTTTACGTTCCCGCCTTCCCAGTCGTCCCAAGGGTGTCTGACACTGTTCAGAAGTAATTGGATTTTTCTGTTCATCTTAAGAACAATATAGCCTTGATTATTCTTGTATTTGAGAGGCCCTTTTTGTTCTCCTCATTATACGTCCACCATAAACTCTCCTTACATGAATTATATGGCAGAAGTCGCTGAGGAGAAGAATGCTTTAACCTAGTAATTATGATAGGAATCCAATGTTATTACATTTGATTATCTAGTTCTTTGTTCTATTTTGTGAATAAGCAGTTGGGGAAGTCCATTATATTCTATATTCCCTAATATAGAGAAATAACAAGATCCACATGAACCCCTTTATACATAAGGCCTAAAGAGATGTGTGTGGTGCAGAATGATCCCCGAAGGAGAGCTACAAATGTGTGGGGGTGAGCTCTACTACTATTAAACTCATGCAACAGCTCAGGTATCATTACTAATTCCCACTATGTAAGGTAAGATAGTGAAGGCAGGCTTGGGTACATAAAGTTTATTTAGTAGATGTAAACTTTATAGGTTGTATTTAATAGTGACAACCGGTAGATAATAATATATACATACACGTAGAGTAAAATACAATTGAATTGGTAATAAAATAAGGTTTACAAGAACATATAAAATTATGGTGGTTGATTGACAATTGTTGATATTGATAACGGTTGAAGTAAAGATATTGATGGTGAATTGAAGGTGTGGGTGGGCGGGATTTAGAATGGAGAGGTGTGGAGTCGATGGTGGTGGAGCGAAGAATGAGGCCCGTGAGGGGTGAGTGGAGGGTTTTGTAGGGTTGAGGAGGAGAACCGAGTGGGGTGTCGGAGTTAGACATCATGGTTAGTAATGACTATTCACTGAGTGCCTTTCGCGCCAATGAATCTCCCATTACTAATTCCCACTATGTAAGGTAAGATAGTGAAGGCAGGCTTGGGTACATAAAGTTTATTTAGTAGATGTAAACTTTATAGGTTGTATTTAATAGTGACAACTGGTAGATAATAATATGTACATACACGTATAGTAAAATACAATTGAATTGGTAATAAAATAAGGGCCAAACCTGCCAGGAAATTGTATGTATGGGTTGAGGGTGGGTGGGTGAAATGTTTATGAAGTATAAGAAATTGTAGACATTATGACATGATAATTGTAAAAGTCACTGTATGTGATTGGTGGTGAATTATGAGAAATTGTAGACGCTTTGACATGATAATTGTAAGAGTCACTGTATGTGATTACTGCTGTAGTGCTAGGGTGATAGCTTGTTGGGGTAGAGTGGGGGGCTGTTTGGTTATGTAAAGTTTGTAAGCATCAGATTTCCAGCCCCCGAACTCTTTGATCTCAGAGTCAGTGCAGCCTGCCCGGTGTGCCTCCGTTGCTGCAGCTTTTCTCAGTGAGTGGAGACTGTATGGGGCCCTCGGGATGTGCAGTTTCTTGAGGACCCGGGCCCATACCCCATTCATGTACGTGATGGGGATTGGCATCCTTGTGTCCGGGAACATGGGGTCTGTCGGGGCTCTTGTTGGCGTGTTCTGTATGACTCTGTGAAGTGCATTGATGGGGAAGTACCTCTTGTCTGAGGTCGGGATGAGGCTGACATCTCTGTGCTGGTCGTGGTACTGAAGTGTCTTGCCTCCTTTTATGTTTATCTTGGCAAAGTCTGTCAATAGCCTGACGTCGCCTCTTGTGAGGTGGGAGGTACAGTTGAACCTCACCAGGCTGGGTGGAAGTATGTCTGACTGCCTGAGTGCTGCGTGGTAGGTCGTCAGGATGATTGATATATGTATATGTCCCAGCTTGTCGTCCTTGAACTGGGCCAGGACTCTCCGCAGGGAGTCCATTGGCATCGGGAGCTTGGGTCCCGGTACGTATGATTTGTCTCTTTTGATCGCCTCTAGTGCAGCCAGGACTCGAGGGTGGAAGAATGGGTTGAGCCTTACTCCTATATAGTTCATGTGCGCACGGATGTGGGCCACCTTGTTCAGGGTCGTGCGTGGAGACTTGGCTGTGATCATTGAGTACTCCAGGTACGCTGTGAACTGTTGGTAGGTGGGGTTCTCCGGGTTGAACCTCATCCTGAACGAGAAGGCTAGGTACTGTCTTAGTGTTGCCTTCCTGTTGTTGAGGGTACCCTTTGCGCGTGCTGATTCTTGTCTGGAGGCTGCTTTTTCCTGTAGTGAGGCGAACACCCGATCTGCAAAGTATAGAAGGTTGGACCTGTTGTAGGAAGTAGTCACATCCCTTTATCACGTTCATGTCATTGTTTATGATGTGGGCCATGGCCCTTTCAGAATGGGTCGTGGCCAGATGGGCCCTACTTAGATCGTCTGCAAAGTCATTGTGGGCACCAGGTACATGGTCATAAGTTATTGATATATTGTATCGGGCCTGCATCATCCATGCCGCCCGGACACAGTCCAGCAGAATTTTGTCCTGACCCCTACCGGTACTAAACACTTTGACTGCTGACTCGTTGTCACAATAGACGTGTATATGACCCTCATAATCCTTTGATCCCACAAATGTGTGTAGGGCGACCACTACATTGGCGGCCTCCAAGTGGCATATGTTGGCTACCCCGTCGTCTTTGTGTGTCAGCTGGGAGGCGTATGCTGAATGGCCATTCGTACCACCAATCCCGCTGAGGCATGCATCTACATGGATAGTTTGTGAGAATTGTGTGGAGTTGATGATCCCGACCCCATTCCAATCCTGACTGAACTCTTTAAACAACCTTAGATCCTTGCGGACCTCTCCATTAAACCGAACGTACCTCCCTTTGGAAGCTCTGAGAGTTTCGAGTAGCCTACCAACAAACAGGCGAGCGGGAGCTATGCATTTTGCTATATGCAGTAATGCCCCTAATAGGCTTCGGAATAGTTTCTTTGTGACAGAGCGTCTGCCTGCTAATTTGTCCACCTTCTCCTTTACCTGTTGTAACTTTGCTGGGGGAACCGAGAGTGTCATGGAGTCAGTGTCCAGAGTGACGCCCAACCAGGTGACCGCCAACGCCGGGGGTTGGGCCTTGTCTGTGGCCTCTGGGAGTCCCAGCTCCTTGAGGAGGTCCCTGGCGTATTGGAAGTCCACTTCCGCCTTTTTCCTGTTGGGAGAGACCAAAATGATGTCATCAAGGTACATCTTGGCGTAGATGTTGTGCTGCGCTAGCATACCCACAATGGCCTCGGCCACGCGTTGCATGTGGCTAGCGCTGGCGCAGGCACCAAAGGGTACAGACTTTTCTAAATAATACTTGTTTCTCCACTTAAAGCAGAGCAGAGGATAGTCTAGGGGATCGCTGCTCAGATTTTTATAAGCTCTTGAACAGTCGAGACTGGAGAGAAATGATCCCTGTCCCTGCTTGATGATCTCTATGGCTACAGCTTCCACAGTGGGGAGGCTGTGTGTCTGTTGTCGACCCACTACCGTATTCTTTTTGATATAAGCATTGACCGATTTGTCACTAGGAAAGCTCATATCTGTGATTATACGCCTATCTTCTGTGTCCCGTTTTGCCCTTGTCATGAGGGGTGAGATGTGTGACCACTCTGAGAAGGGGGGGCTATTGTATGGCCTTCTAGGCCATTGAGTGAAATTTCTTTGTTTATGAAGCTGTCTACGTGGGTCGGGTATTCCGCGCTGCTATGGTTTGGTGTATCAGCGCTGCCGGACACCGGGCCCACGTAGCCCAGAGGAAAACCAAATGTCAAAAAGTCCAGTAATTGTTTGTGGTCGGGAGAGTTGGAGAGTCTAGTCTGCCAAACCGGTAGGTTGAGGCGGGTTGGGAGTGGGACCCTGGCTGAGAGGGCTTTGGGAAGGCCGGTCTGTCTAACATGTTCATAAATGTCGGACAAGTTCGAGTCAATATTGTTTTTATCCATGTGTGGCCAAAAGTTTTTTCGATTAAGCTGAAAGGTGTATGGATCTAAACTAGATTGGTGATTGTCTAAGTCCTGTTCACAAATTTGTTTGATTTTTGCTAAGTCTATACTCACATCGTGTTGTTGTCGGTGAGGGTCGGGGTGCGAGGCGGGCGGGTGTGTGTCGTCGCTGTTCGCCGTCTGCTCCCGGTCTGGAGGCGTTGTGCCTGGTTGTATTTTACGGCTGTACGGTTGGGCGGGCTCTCATTGTTGTTTATGTGCATCTGGGGCGTAATATGGAGCCGTAAAGTTAAGTAAACTGGGTAAATTGTCCGTCCCTGTTAGCCGTTTGCGGTGTTCCGGAAGGTGGGGGTAGCCATCTTGGCCGCAGGGCCTCATGGGAGGAAAGTCCCCAGTTTTGGTGACGTCACTGCTTTTGTGGGTGCCCGCCATGTGGGGATTCCCCACGCTATCGATGACGTAGTCCGCATAAAGATGGCGGCGCCCATATGGCTGCGGGAAGGATTCAATATTGAGAATATTGCTGTTGTTAAAACCCGATCTCTCGTTGTCTGTGGAGTATAAGAGACGTTTCTTCACGTCCGTCGTGATGGATTTGGATCCATCGGTCGCTGCTGGTGCGCCCATGGACCCTACTGGGCGTTTTTTGACGGTGCGGCCGTGTTTTGTGCGTCGTTGGATCCCGACCGCCAACTGCCCTGATTGTTATTGTTGTAACCAGCTGACGTGAACTGCGACCTGCCACCGTTCAGCTCCCGGTATTTCCTATCACACCTGGAGTGGGAGTAGGTGCACAGCTTCGAGACAGAGGAGTAACAGTATGAACAGTAGTGATGTGCGCCTTCATGATGTGACCTTTGTTAACATCCTTGCGCTGATTTGAATGCAGTGCAGAGATCAGTCGCGCTGTTGACATTAGCCAGCGGCGCGTGTGACACGTGTTGTTGTTGTTGTCGGGTGGTCTTGCCGCTGGACTTGTGTGTGTGCGCTGTGGGAGGGGGTGCAAAGGAATACATGTTCCTGGCTTGTTGAACTTTATGCCAGTCCTTCCATGCAAAGTCGTCACGCTCGATGCTGTCGAGGACAAACTGCAACCAGGTGAGTACCCCGGCCCAGTGCCTTTGTCTAGCATCTTTCGTGACGTCTGTGAGATGTTCCATCATGAATGGGAAGTTCTGAAGGGGGTAGGCATCCTCACGCCTTATGAGGGTGGACAAGGCCTAGATATACTCGAGTGACGTCATGGTATGTCGAGCATCAAGTTTTTGTTTCAGGGTGGTACAACCTGGGCGGTCAAGGTACATGTAAGGTTTGGCAAGTAATTGTTTTTGAAATGGGTCGTTGAGTAAGAGTGCCTTACCATCGGTGACCTGGGGCTGATGCGCCTGCTTCATGAGCTCCCTTGTGACAAAGTCCCCGGCTCCCGGGGCCCTGAGGAGGTCGGCGCCCAATGGGAACCGGTGTTGTTCACCTGCGTGCTGCAGGAGGGTGGGTGCCAGGCCGCCAACCTGAGTGCCCGGGTTGAACATGGAGGCACCGTGGGTGGCGACCCGGGACCTTGCGCCGCTGGAGTCCTAGCGGGGAGTGCTGTGCGACTTTGAGCTCGACTTATCCAGAGCTTGGTCGATGAGAAGGTCCATCTTGTGGTGCAGGGAGCTGACGTCCTTTTTGATAGTCATCATATCCCCCTCCAGTATGGAGACCCGCATGCTGGTGTTGGAGTTGTCCCCTCGGGCGGTGGCGTCCTAGACGACGATGACCTCCTTGGCGGGAGCCGCCATCTTGGAAGCCTTCTTCATAGCTGCCTTCTTGACGGGCTTTGGGGCGGCCGTCTCTGGAGCGGCCACGGTCAAGTCGACATTTTTACCAGCTCTGAGCCTGTAGTTCGCTTGCACGTCGACGGGCTTTAGAAGCCCCTATGGCGTTGTGGACTTCTATGCGCCGACCTGACTCTTCTTCGCTACGACCTTGGTCCTGCCCATGACTCGACCGGTCACCACACTTGACAGGCCTTGGACACCAGGACTAAAACACGGTACTATAAAAACTTTGTTAAAATACTTGTGTGTTCCCTGTAAGCAGTGTGTGTGGGGCTCTGTATATGAGAGTCCCTCGATGGGCCAAGGATTTAGAATGGAGAGGTGTGGAGTCGATGGTGGTGGAGCGAAGAATGAGGCCCGTGAGGGGTGAGTGGAGGGTTTTGTAGGATTGAGGAGGAGAACCGAGTGGAGTGTCGGAGTTAGACATCATGGTTAGTAATGACTATTCACTGAGCCCCTTTCGCGCCAATGAATCTCCCATTATTAGATATTGACAGGAATGATTTTTCAGAAAACTAAGACCATTTAGTATGTTTAGTAATATTCCATAGGTGTTTGATATGAGGGGTATGGTAAGGAGGCACACCAGTGCTTAAAGCATCGCAGGCAATACCAGTGTACAGAAAATCCTTCATGTGACATGGGCAGGACAAAGGACCTGTCTTCACCCTGCAATGAGCTCTCTTTCAGCAGATTGTGGCCCATCATTATCAGACAATTCAAAAAGAATTAGGTCTTAAGAAAAATTGGTCTTGATAGAATTAAAAGCTCAAGACAGTGGGATCCCTGAATCTGGGAAAGCTATGAAACCCAGGACTTGAATGGAATGGACATTCTATGGCAATTTAAACCATTTTTCTTCTGATGATCTCTAAGAGCATTTATCCTACAATTTTCCTCACTAACTTGGGTTTAAGGGGAAAAAAACTGGTGACGAGGGAAAAATATACTTTTGCACCTTTTTGCACTATCACAATTCCTAGTCAATTGATTAGGCACTATTGGTAATTTCTTACAAAAGCTTGTTAAATGACTTTGATCAAGACGTATTTGACTAATTCTAAAAGGGCTTCCCACTTCAGCTGGCATATCCCCCAGGTTTAGGTTTTATCAATAGTCTTTATGTGGGTAAAAGGCCAGTTAATGTTTTTGTTCCCTCAATCCACTGATCGCCATGGATATCTGACCCTGTTCTAAAGTAATTTAAATCTTCTGGTCACCGACTCCACAATACAGCTTAATGATTGTTTTAGTATTTAAGCCAACTTTTTCTCTCTAAATTGTTATTCTAGTTTCAGGATTACCTTATCTTTACATTAATTATATTGCAGGATTCCCTCAAAAGAGGGTGCCCTTAACAGGTAATTATGGTTGAAAGGATGATCCAAAACACAATGAATTAGATCTTCTGGCTTATTATTTGGATATTTATTAGTTGGAAAGGCTGCCTTGTTTCAGCATTTGAGGAGAGATAGTTATCTGGCAATCTGAAACTGCTATTGGATAAGTTATGGCATGTGGCATTTTAATTCAACTAATAAAGTCACATTAGATAAAGCTAATAATCTCTGTGGCAAGTAGAGTATCATTGGTCGGGCAGGTATGCTATTACTTTCACATAGTGGACACAGACCATTGAATTTTGTTCTAAGTTGAATTGAATTTTGTGTCCACTAGAAAACAAGATCTCAAAATCTGCTGTCAGGAATGTCTCTGTTGCTGGCACAGGAAAAGTGCAAACTATTTTCCTACAGGCATCGCAGACATTTTCTTTTTCCAGCAATTTCATAATTTGTTCACAATTGACATGTATGACATGCAACCTCTGATTCTCAGACATTTTTAAAACATCCTAACACAACCATCACAATTTTCATGGTATTTCTGACAATTCCATTCTTCTATTCTGGTCTAACCCCCACATGTGCACATTCAATGGGTGGCATTTCAGTGTGATTGAAATAGGTTTCACTAGTTCCAAGGCCCCCCTCCAAGGTGCCCTCACTGCAGGGTTTCAGGCACTATTCATGAGGAATCAAAGTAATTTGAGTTGCTCATTCAATACCATCACAATACTGGCTTAATCTTTTCCTGGTTTTTGCTATTCTTGCACTACGCCCACACCAGAATGTAATTTTAGAATATCTTTCTATGAATGAACTCCCTTAGGAGGTTTTCACCAGATGATTATGACAAAAAGGGACTTAATTAACAGATGAAGGATTTCCTTGTGGTAGCTAAGGTATGTTGAGGAGAAACCAAGATGGTACATTTAAATGCATTGCACAATGTGGATGTGGTGAATTACAACTGAATATAACGACATTATTTGGACATATTTCGCTCCTTGACCTTGTATCATGCTTTGTTGTTCAGATAGTAATCAGACAAGAGACTGAACTAGAATGATGTAGGATAATGCACCAGACCCATGATGATGAGACAAAATGGGAATCAGCTGCGTTATTATTTGCAATTTGTCTTACATGAGAAAATGAACAGAGGAATGGCATGTAAAAAGCTAGAGATATAAGCTTCACTTTTAAACTTGAATCCTTTCAAAGTGTCTGTATGAAGTCAGATTCAGCAGAGACTTTGTATCTGTTTGTCGAAACAGAAATCGTTTCTTTTATCTCATTCCTTTTCAAATACCATTTTATTATTAATGACACACTACAGCATTAGCTTGAATGACAAACAGATTTTCAGTTGTTGTTATGCTAAGAACAGACCTATCTTCAACAGTGCTCTTTACACAAAATTAGAGATTTGCCTGTTTTGTTAACACTGCCTTCTCATTTGGACTGCAACATTAATGACTACAGGAGGTTTCCACTGCAAGTAAAACCTTGCCCGTTGAAGTAAAGTTTACTGTAAGCAAAGCCTTGCTTGTAATGCCAGGTACGAGCAAAGTTTTCTTTCTAGGAGACCTTTGTGCTTCTGTGCCCTTTAGCCAACATAGTGCATGACATCAGGTACAACACTTAGTATTATCTCACTGTAAATGTTAATGCATCGACTATTTTGGCTCAGCATGGTGCAAGTGTCAATGCTGATTTATTCAGCAATAATGCAGTTTTTGCCATGATAGAACACAATGCATTATGTCACTTTAATCTATTGATGGAAAGATAGCTACTGTGAGGGAGGGGGGTTCAGTAAGTTAAACTGGCATTTGTATTTACGTCCTCTACTAAAATGAATAGATGAACTGTTTCTTGCACTTCTATAAGATGCTATACTGATCCTCTCAAAACCCGTCATAAATCAGTCTCCCTGCTCTATTGACACCCTTTACCAGAAGCCCCTTTACACAATCCCTATACATTTTAGCCCTGACCACAGTGAGGCTTACTGAGTTTGCACTAAGGACAGCTATTGACCTCATAGTGGCTGCCTAGCACGCTGTATGTGCTGTATTGACACTATTCCTTTATCAGAGGGCCCTTTACATGACTCCCTGAATACATTTTAGCCTAGACTGGGTTGTGGCTGTCTTTGACCAGGTAAGGGTGTGCCTACTATGTTCTGACCAAGGGCATCCATTGACCTTATATTTGCTCTCTGCCTCTGCATTGATCCTCTTACTGGATATGGACCATGACTCTGGATGCTGCTATTATATTACACTACCTCTCTATTCTTCCCTAATTTTCCAGATCAATCCCTCCCTGGTACCATACAAAATGGGTTTACAGTTGGTTCACAGATGGAGATTTATAGATCTGCATCAATGGCAAATTTTGTAAAAACAAGTATTTTGAGCTTTCTGATAGCTAAAATTCCACTTATATTACTTACCTCCCAAGAACACTTTTTTTACAAACATTTATCTTTATTTCTGAGTTTATACAGTTCCAGTACACCGAAATATTAATCGCATGTGTGCTGTAGGTGCACTCCTGTATAATAGCATCAATATCCCAGTATTTCAGTAAAAAAGAATTATATTACAAATAAACTCAGAATAGAAAGGTTCCCCTCCTCCCACGCAAATTAGGTGTGTGGAGGATCTTCTAGGGGAACCCTTTCCTTCACAGGAAAATACATTGACATTTATGAAAATTTATCTTGGTCCTGTTTAGACCAAGCCACTCTTAACCTAGGTTCAGGTAGACTCTTTAGTCAATCACATGTACATAGACTAGTTATAACCAAAGATTTAATTAACAATTATAGGTACCTCTCCCTCCAACCATAGTTTTCTATCATTTTTAAAACTAGTGTGGGTTGGTAGGAGGCGTACAGGTGCCGGGAGTGCATTCCACAACATGGTTCCATAATGTTCAACTGACCTGTAATAAACATCAGTATGTGGTGTATGTCTAAAAAGGATAGGTCCTACATGTGCGCGTGTGGGGAGATTTCTATTTACCGTATATTCAGGGTTTTGTGCTCTCTTATACATGAAATATTCCAGATGTACTTTTCTTCTATGGCTTAACAATGGGAATTTGGAATTTGCATGTACCACATTGGTATCTGTAAGGTGGTCAACCTTTAAACATATCTTAAGGCACCTATTTTGTGCAAACTGCAGGTCATCAAGAATATATTTGGCCGCGGAGCAAAAAAGTTGATCTCCATAATCAAAGTATGGCAAGATTTTGGATTTGTAAATTTTGAATGCTATACCTTTTGTCATTGATGTTCTAAGATTTGCCACTATAAATGTCTTGTGGTTTATGGATTTGAGCTGTTGTTTGACATGTAAATCATATTTCAAATGAGAATCTAACAGTACACCGAGATATTTGTATGACTGGACCACCATGAGCTTAGTATCATGTAAAAACAGATTTATGTCCATAGCATTTAACTTCCTTTTTGAAGCTGTAAAGGCCATTACCTTTGTTTTCCCTGTATTTACAGTTAACTTATTTTGGAGGCACCATAAACCAAACAGGTCAAGACTGGATTGTAATTTCTTATGAATATTTTCTATATTAACATCAGAGTCAAAAATGACAGTATCATCGGCATAGAGTTTTATACTCGAATTTTTTACACATTTTGGCAGGTCGTTCACATAAAGTAAGAACAGCAATGGTCCTAATATTGAGCCCTGTGGGACACCGCAGACCACTCCAAGGGGATCGGACAGAGTATTGTTTACCTTGGTTTTTTGTATCCTTTGGCCTAAATAGCTATTTAACCATTTTAAATTATTATTTCTTATGCCATAATTTTCTAGCTTGTCGGATAGAATGGAGTGGTCCACGGTGTCAAAAGCCTTACTTAAATCTATAAACACTGCCACAGTGGGCTTGGCTACGTTCAGGTCACGGGATATACAGTCTGTGAAATCAGCTAAGGTTGCTATTGTTGACTTCCCTGCTCTGAATCCACCTTGATGAGGAGACAATATATTGAATCTAGTGAGGAAATTCATAATGTGTTTATGTACAAGTTTTTCTATGAGCTTACAGGGGGTTGGTGTCAACGCTATGGGTCTATAATTTCCAACATGTTTAGGGTTACCAGATTTATACACAGGTACTATGGTAGCAGTTTTCCATTTATTTGGCACAGTGTTTCAAAGGAACATTTAAACATATCTGTGACCTTATCCACCATATGTGTGAAGGCATCTTTTATAACCATATTTGACATGTTATCAATTGCTGATGATTTCCTAGTATTGATTTGCTTAATCACAGTCCTAACTTCATTAACAGTGCATCCAAAATCGAGCAGAGTTTCATGCATTCTCTCATCATACGGCTTCCATACATCATGCATATCTCTTGAGAGATTGGGCCCTATATTTGTAAAGAATGTATTAATATGTGTGGCCACATTTGACTCCTCAACAGGGATGTTACTTTCAGTGTCCACAAGTTCCACTATCGAGTGCTTGGGTGAATCCGGAATTAGTTTTTGGATTTTCCGCCAGAATTCAGTAGCATTACCCTCACTGGCTTTTAATTCATCTCTAATACATTTCCTTTTTACAGACCTTGCGTATTTGTTACCCTGGCGCTTGGCTTTATCTGCCCTAGCTCTATCCACATCCAGGCCAGTACGTCTAGCTTTGGCTAGAAGATTATTTTTGTCGCGCAATACATTAATCATGTGATCGGTGACCCACTCTTCTCTATCTTCTGGGATATTAAATGTCTTAATTGGGCACATCTTGTCAAGGGAGGTCTCAATAACATTATGTAAAATATCCCATTTCAATGAGGGATCCCTCGAGTTATCAAAAGTTGTCCAATCATGTAAATTTAAGTCACCAGCAAGACGAGCTTGATCATATTTCTTATACGAGTGACCGACATGTTTAATCTTGGGTTTCTTCTCAACATTCTTTTTCCTTACCATGTATATTGCATAATGATCAGTTATATTCAGATTTAACAAACCAGACTTGTTTACATACTTGGCGTTTGTACAAATGACATCTATTATGGATTTGGCTTTGCCAACACAGCGAGTAAATTCTTTAATTAAAATTCTAAGACCAAAATCCTTCATCAATTTCTTGAAATCTTTAACCCGTTCATCTCTAACCAGGGCTAGGTTTATGTTAATATCACCCGTCAAGATAATTTCTACCTTATTTCTCTCAGGTATGGCTCCAAGCGTCTCTTTCAGTAGACGTATAAATTCTACCTTACAACTTTTAGGGGGTCTGTAAACATTGACCAATACTAGCCGCTTATTGTTTGGTTTTTCAACCCTAATACATTGGATTTCTATAAATTTACAGCTAGGGTCACAAGTTTCACAATTGTTGATGTAGCCCATATTTGTCATTTGTAAATAAGCTTTAATATTGAGCAGACAAATTAGTCATTTAACCTTAATACCACTTTTATATATTCTAAGAGGCACTTTAGGGGGACTTTGTATGCCTTCGGGTCCCTTGATAGGGCCAGCGGGACAGGGACAGTGGCACAGATTTATGTGTCTATTCTTGAGGTGTACTCAACCCTTTCAGGTTTCTTACCCTAATACAATGTATTTGTAGCCATGGAAAAATGACCTTTGAACGGTACACGAGTTAAATCCAGTGTAAAACATTCTCATTATTCACTATTTCTAGACTTTTCATATGAAGGACCTCAATCAATCATTCACACTCAATATATATAAGCAGGGAAGGCAATAGCTGGATTTACTGTGGCGAAGGATATGTTAAAGCAACTGGACTAGATGGAGGCACAGAGAAAGCTTGGATGTACACCAGAGAAAGGTGTGGGGACAATACACCCTAGAGCCATGAGATCAAATACCAAATATATTTAGAGGAAGAGGGAGGGACATTGTGTGTGGGGTGGAGTGTTGTGGGGGTACAGAAGGACGTGTAGATTCTACAAGCACACTACACACTGCTGCATGGTACCTCATGCTGTGCTGTATAGCAGTGAGAGAGATACAACAATAAGAGAGGGTCAGACTGAGGGGCACAACAGGGAACAGGGGGCAGAGAAGACTCGCAATGCAATCTTGCAGATTGGTAAGGGTGGTGCACTAAAATGAGAAGCAGGAAAGGGGTAGACATATACCAGAAATAGATGTGAACAGGGATCAGTCAGACAAAATCTCCGTCTTCCTTTTAGAAAAAGTCATCTTCTCTGAAAAGATGCAGTTTGTACTACTTTTTCTGTTCCTTCTAAATATTTGATACTGTGAAGAGAAACTATGTTATTGAAATCATGCTTTGTTTCAATCCATTATCCTTCAATTTAAATCTGTAGTGACACTACATTTTCTGAATGTGGACCACTTGGCTTACTAACCTACACAGGGTCTGCTATGCTTCATCAGGCAGGCGGGTTTGTCTTTAGCAAACTGGCCTGCCACAGTTTCAATCATAGTGCCACTTCTGAGTTGCAGAGAGATTGAGGAAATCTAATGTTTGGACCAAAGCACCCCTAGGGATTGCCTACTGCATGACTGAAATAGTTAATGAGTTTCAAGCTGACTGATGAATCTTAATCATACTAACCTGGCTAAGTGTATTGGCAATTTCATAAAGGAAGACTCTTAAGAGCATAAAAACAGGTTATCAGGTGTAGTATGATATACCCAAATGAATTGTGAAACTCATCCTTATTTTCTCAGTAAAGTAAACAATTACTGATACCCTCTATCATCAATTAAGTACTGATAGTTGCATGTCACACAAAACCAGACACAGTCGATTTAAATTATTGCTGGTAGTTTTATTGCAGAAGGTAGCAATCAAGTGGATGAGAATGATGCATGATGATATGAGTGGTATCAGGTTGTAGTATGATCAACATTTCGGCTATGGTGGGCCTTCATCAGGATCGGCACTTAAATTAAACAGAGCTAACATTAACAAGGGTTACAATTCAATAGTGAACATTGTGGCTATATTGTGATTTATAAATGTGTTTCTCTGCCTCCGTCATATATGCCATGGGCATCTTATACAAAGTTCTAAATAGCAATTTAATGGGATCTTATCCTCCACAGGGAATGCCAGCTGACAGCAGCACAAATCTAGATATATAGCTTGCAGCCTGAGGTCCTGATCAGCCTCTGACTGCTGCCTATCCATAACATAACCCTTCCTTAGTACTGTGATATAAGGCTGTGTCTCATGAGATCAGGCCATTTTGAACGTCTTAGACTGGCTGCCATATTTGAACTGGTTGTTATTGTTAATCTGTTCTTTATTATCCTGAGGAGATATTATAACCATTATAGATTGTATTTCTCTGTTCAACAGCTTTATAACATTGTCTGTCAAGCATTAAATCTTTTTTTTATGATGGCCAGTCAAAGATGGCACCTGGTCAAAGTTGGCACCCAGTCAAAGATTGCACCAAGTCAAACACTTCACAATGGCCTGATCTCATGCAACACAGCCAAAGGCCTTCAAGACAAATTTAACTCATTAAACTTGAGTCATGGTTCAAAGCAGCAGAAGAGGTTAACAGTATTTGGATGAATAGGCGAATAAAAAAAAGATCATCAGACATTGAGTTTGATGGCAGTGTTTGAGAAGTGGATAACATTGGGGTTGGAGACTTTGAGGATACAGACTACAAGTAGGGATGCTGAATAGGTGATTAGGTGATTTCAGGTGCCCTTTATCATGAATATGAAAGGCACAGTCAATCATTTCTCTGAAATTTTTCACAGCTGATCATCTCTCTATTTGCCTCCCATTGATTGTCTCACACTCCAGTAGTTAAATAACCTCCAAGGAATCCAAAACATGAGAAGGTGATCAGCAACGGGTTGTTCCTAAACCAACCAGAGACATTTATTGGTGAACTTGGATCTATTGACAGTCATGAGACAAATAACAACTATATGGAAATGTTAAACAATGGTGGTGACTTTCAACTGAGCAAAAGTAGATAATTGAGTGAAAAAAAAGTGAGGTAGGGCAATTTGTGACAATGGGAATGCAATTACCACCCCTTCCTGCGTGATTAAACAACATTAACCCTGACCTTTGTCAAAAGCACCAATCTCAGAGAGGGATACTTAACAGAGAGGAGAGTACCATCTCCAATCAAATGAAAATGAGTTCAGTCCATTACTTTGTTTTCAACTGCAATCTGAAACCCTCTTTGCAGCATTCAACTTCAGTTATCATTAGTACCAGAGTAGGTGAATGGTGATGTGATTATTCCTGGTGCATGTGGTAAGCTGGTTTGTATAATCAGGTTAGCGTAGTATGACCACAGATTTGACTACCCTGCCTTCTCCTTTCTTGGGTGCCCTGTTTAATGAAAGCCCAAGAGCCTATTGAAGCACTAGGTCATTTCCCATGTGTTAGGGGCTAAAGAGGTCATCTAGTAGAATATCTTGCCTGGCAGACCAAAGTGGTACCTCAGTGAATAAGGCGCGGCTTGAATGTACGTGTCAATGTTAACAATTTGCCACTTTACTGGTTTTTGCATGCTTTTAATATATACTTTAGTATACCAAACAATACTTTAACACGGGGAATCGGTTTCCCGAGTCCAAAATACCCTATCTCCACATGTCCAACCTTGCGCACGGGCTGCCATTATCAAGAAGACATTTCTTAGGATCAGCATGATTTTTGGGTCTAGAAAGCATACTTAAATAACCCCTTTTCTTCAGGAGATATAGCCTGACCATCTCCTGTACTAAATATCAAATCTCACAAAAAGGGTCAAATTCTTGAAAAAAGGTCCGATTCGGCAAGAAAACATGAAATTTGGGTCCGATTTTTTAGAATTATCTAATTTGGTGAGAAAAATGCTAAATTCACAAAAAGGTTCAGTCCTTCAAAAAATGCCAATTTGTTAAGAAAAATGTCAAATATTAATTGGGGAGATTTTCTATTATGTGATTTTCTATTATGTTTTACTAAATATACGACCGTTCTGTCTTTTTTCTTGCCAAATTGGACTTTTTCTGAAAATCTGACCCTTTTTTGCAATTTCCCCCCCGACAATTAGGGCATTTTCCAAAATTCTGACCCATTTTTCAAATTTGACATTTTCGGAAACCTGACCTTTTGGGTAGTTGTATCATCTGCCCTTCTAATAGCAGTATTCAACATTATGCAGATGATGCTCAGAGCGTCCTCATCAAAGATCTCTCTTTCTTCCTGAATGACTCTATAATATACAGACAGGATGATGTAGTAGAGTATTCTATGTCTGATTATTCTTGTAGATTAGGTCTGTATAGGATGCTAGCTTATGGGATGACGGTGCACTCTATCACATAGGAATTGTAGAACAGATATGTATATGGAGCCTACTGAGACATTATGAGGGAAAGGAAAGCCTTTAAGGACATCTACTCAAATATATCAGATGATATGAATAATATCTGCCTAGCATAGCGACAGGTTAAGTGATTAAAACAGAATGACAGAGTTGTGATGTCAGGCTTCTTCGCACTGATGTCACGCAATAATTTATTTATAGTTAGCTTTGTAGATAGTCAGATTAGGCAAAGTGAAGTATGAAGTACATGTGTATCCAAAGATAGTGAACAAAGGAGGACTGTACCTGCCAACATAGTATGTGCTATGTAGGGCAACACTCCCACACACCCACCATGAAAAGAAAGGAACCAAGAAAATTAGTCACAAACTAATACTATTGGTATGTATACACAGTGTGAACTAATTCTAAGGGAATTCACTCCTTAACCCTTTAAGTATACATGCCGGTGCTAGATTGGTGCATCATGTAGAGCCTTCGTGGGTGTCTGAACCCCGTAGGGTTGGCATGATGCATCAATGCAGCACTGGTGAGTTATACGCCAGGGCTGTATTCATCCACGATGATGACCAAGGGCATGATGCATTAAGGTATCATGCCGCCCTGAAAAGGTTAAGATGTTATGATGATTAAAGAATACACAAATAGAAAATTTATTGCATTATAAGAAGAAAATATCACATGTCTATTAATAAGAAGACCCTCAATATATTGTATTCCTACAACATGTGTGTCACAAATTCTTGGGGATGTTACTGTAGATAAATCAAGCCATGACCTGGTTTTGAACAAAAGGTGAGGTCTGTGCATCAGGGTGTGACAAGCACACAGTCCTCCACCTCAGGAAGCGGCCATTTAAAAATCACAGGGGGTAAGATTAGGGGACTGTTTTATATCCAAAAGGGGTTAGGTTGGGCGATTATTTTGTCATTTTAAAACCATTAGGGGGGAAGGTTAGGTGATTCTTATGTCATTTTATAACTACAAGGGGTTCTATTGGGGGATTGTTTTGTTATTTTAAAATGACAAGGAGTAGGGTTGGGGAATTAGTTTGTCATTTTATAACTACAAGATTGGGGAACACAAACCCACCTCATACGCTAGTTGTTGATAATGACTACACCTAACCATAAGACCTACATCTGTTCTGATAGACGGTTCGGCAAGATTTAACTATTTCTCGTGAGTGTATATAGCAGTCAGGACGTAATAGTCTAATATTAGCTACAGGATAGCAGGATAATTGTAGACTCCCTGCCTGTGGCCCATTCTTCCTGCTGACCTGGTTCCCTCAGTCCTACACTGGCTCCTTATCAGGCAGGAATGTTTGTTGTTAGCAAACTGGCCTGCAACAATTTTAAATATATTTTCACCCCTGAGCTTCAGTGAGATTGAAGAGATCTGGTGTTAGGACCAGAGCGGCCCTATGACCGATAAATCTTAGGCTAACCTGGCTGAGCTTATTTGAAGTATGAGGCAATTTCAAAGAGAGAAAATTCCAGATATCATTACTGCTTATATAGCTATAAATTATATAGAATGAATTATGAATTTCATCAAATAATCTCATTGAACTCAATTAACTGATACTTACGCCTACATTTGTCCACACACAGCCACTTAGTGTATACCTTTTGAAAGCAGTCAAGCTAAAATTATAAAGTAAACAATCCAATAGTAAAGATTGTGGCTCTACTGCCATTTAGACTGATTTTTTTCTTTCTCTGTCATATATCCCTCCGGCCATTTTTTTTTTTTACTAAATTCCAAGTATCAATTTAAAATAGAATTTAATGTATCCTGCAAAATGCCAGCAGACAACATCACAGATCTTAATGTATAGCTTCCAACCTGAGCTCCTGACCAACCCCTGTGCAGCCATATTTGATATCAAGTTTTTTTCTGTTGGAGCAAACCACTTGGACCATTCAATCAAAGGGTTGTTGGAATATCTTGTCTGAATGGATTGTAGGGCTATACCTCATCATATAGGGAGGGTAGAAGAGCTATAGGTCGAGCAGACACTAGCCTCAAGGGGAACGGAGAGCAGGAACACAGGATAAATAGGGCCTGATGTCTGAAGGGAGCAGCGGAGCAGCAGCATTTTGCTTAAGGGAACAAGAACAATAATCAATTTCAATTATTTTTCAATTTGCAAAGTTTCTATTCTGCAATCACAATAAAATATAAAAGTACATACAGTTATGTATTTCCTCAAAGGACCAAGAACAATAATGCATAAGCAGCTGTAATGCCAGACGAAGTGATATGAATAATCTTATTCTCTACACGGGTTGTGCAGCACCTGCGCAGTACATTGCATATCCTAACCAGTATCAAAGTGTACCTTTATTCGCACAAGCTAGCCCTCAACACAATTCTAGGTTAGTATTTTTTGCATTGAAATGTTTCTTCTAAATATGTTACAGTTGCATAAAAGAAGCATAAACCTATGCATTATCAGTCAGTTAAGACACATAAACTACAAGGAAGGCTTCCTTCATTGGTAATTGCTGCCAATCCCCTGAGAATAGACATTATAGTCATGCATAATTCAGTCGCTTTCTATAGTTGTAATTTTTAATGAAATATGGCTGTCTCATTGACTTCACCAAGGAAAGCCGTATTTCACAAGCTATGGAATAACCCACGACCATATTTCACAACAATGTTACATCTTAAAAAGTCAGAGAAAAACGTAATCAAATGCAAATAGGGCATTTATTTTCAAATATGAATTACAAAAGGTGAAAAATAAATACAAAGAATCACTTGTTATCTCACTTGTTAACCAAGGGGAGGCATTCCACTTGGCCTAAGGCATTGTGGAATACAGCCCCTTGGTCAATTTGTCAAGACTAAAACTTGTGAACCCTTGTCTATATGGTCCACCTGTGCTATATCATAGTGTTCTATAGCGCAACTGTAGGCTTACAAATTTTGTGCAAAAATCAATTTGTCTCAACTATATTAAACAGCTTACGTCTTACTCAAGCAAGACAAATATAAATTTACCTCTACCTTGATCCAACTTGTTGCTGCCTCCTACACAATCCTTGAATACCTAAGGCAAGACTCGAGATTAGAATACAGATGATTCTGCAGGAGTGGGCATATAAGGGTCTGACTAATTCCCTTGATTTTACCAGTATCAACCATCTTTATATTTCAGTAGTAAGCTGAAAGGCTCAAAAATACCAGGCCAACATTTCCCTATGGTACTACCACAATCAAGGATGAGTGTGAATACTAGTGTCATTCTTTCCTCACTAACCTATTTGCAGTTGACTGGAGACCTTGGGTAGAAATGAATATGGGGACTTTGAAGCACTGTAGAGTATGAAATTAAAGTCTTGCGTGGGCGTATGATGATTATAAAAACAATAGGGGTGTCTCAGAAACCAGGTGAATGATTAAGCCTGTATTGTGGTAATGCTGAATGAGAAACTCCAATTACTCCAAATACTTTTGAACAGTGCCAGACACTCACAATGAACACACCTAAGGGCAAAGATGGGTCTTACAATTGTTGAAACCTATTCAAATTACACTGAAATACCTCCCATTGACAATAATAAAAAAATGAATTGTCTGAAATGCCATGAGAATAATGATGGTACTGTTTAATGAGGACACTATAAGGATCTCTAAGGACTTCACAATGGGGTCCTCAGAGGGTGCAGGTCTGAGTCTGAGTTTTTTTTATTTAATACAACGTTCTGATCCTATCCAATAGACCAGATTTCTCTTTACACAATAGCAATGTTAAATGGGTTGAGCTACAGTGCATGCCTTAGGGCCTATAATTGTCTATTATATATCTACTATACAGATTTGATTGCATTTAAATTGAAATTTAGAGAAATAGCTTTAGACTTAGCTCAGAGCCTTTGATTCAATTCCCTTACAGTATTGGATTGTTACATCTGGCAATTTCAGAAACTGAATGCGAGTGACCTGTTTTGTACAGCCAAAAGGATCTGCCATTACGCTTCCCCATCCTCCCATTGCTAATTGTCTTTGCTCTATTGTTAAGCATTCTTGTACAACTTTCATGATAAGTTAATCATGAAGGGAATGAGAGGTTAACAGATAAGGGGCAAAATTGTTGAGGTCTTTGTGACCAGTCTTTTTGGGTAGAAATCATAAGAGGAAACAAATTATAGCATTACCAATGAATGGTATTAAAATGTTCAAATATATATATTTCAACCCAATCGTCTTGTGCATGCTCTCACATAGACAAATAACACTAATATTCCACATGTAATGTAAATATCAAGCATTTGCACCTTTATCAGTGGGCCAGCATATAATTCCAGCATTTTCTTAGTAATCCCTATCCACTCTAATGTAAGCCGCACATCAATCTGATACTTTCGGGCTAAAAGCTAGGAGAATGCTACTTTGCCTAACAATACCTAATTTCACCCTTATATCACCAATCACAAGGGTTGTTTGTTCTTTTCCTGTCTCTGTAATGGTAGAAGGCCCTGTTTATTGTCTCTTTGGCTGTCAATGTAATGAATGAAGATGGTACCATTAGTCCCTCCATAAAGGGTTGCAACAGGAGTTTCTACCTAGTGATACATCAAGGTCTACCTATTGATATACAATTGCAATCTGGCAGTGTAACAGGGTTGTTTTATCCTTTTTACTAGGCTACTACTTGACTCATGCCTGGTATATAAAAAGAAAAATAGCAGATTTGCAAAACTAATCCTAAACTAGCTATGCATGAATAAATTTGAAATGATACTGTGTCTCAATCTGAATTAGATGTGGTCTTCTTCTAAAGTGTTGTTGATATTATGTTTCACAACATGTCATCAATGAACTAAATCCCCCATTGTTTAAAATAATGGCATGTTGATGGCTGCCAATATGTAATAAACCACCGTTTTTATCTGTTCTTTGAAATTTGGTTTCTAAAGGGTGGTATATAAAGTGACATATATCATCAGAATGTATTGGATACTGATAGCCCCATGACATGCAGATAGCTTTATGATTGTGCTTCAATTAAAGATTAGATTTCCATGAGGCTCTTGCTCAAAGGTCGGGCCATAAAAGGTGCTGGAAATGACAGGTATTCACCAGATAAAAGAGGACTCGCTTAGATTAGTTTAGCAAGAAGTACAGCTTTTTAGATCAAGTCAGATTTCACAAAATCACTGATAAATCTGAGAAAGCTGTTGCTACTAGGAAACAGCAAATATGATTGAATGGATTAAGAAAGTGAACTTGTCACAACATAGATGTTGTCTAACCTCTGTATACAAAAACAACTAGGACGTGGTATAGGATATGAGTAGCTACCCCAATCGGTGGTGCTTATCAGTTGGATGTGTTGGCCTACTGAATACACACACATAGACAGGCGGTTTTTCACTTAACCATACGAGGGCACCCCCTCATTATTCCCTTATTGTCATTCTGCATTATATCTTATTCTTTCAGTATTCTTTCTTTTTTCTCACAAATCATCACTTTTTCAGAATATTTACCCTGCGCAAATTCTCTCATATACACATTAGAAAGATGACATCAATACCTATCCAATCATACCTGTATCTTAATACCTTAATTTATTTTAAGAGCCGCAGATTTGCACATTTGTAAAGGTGTGTTTCCTTAATTTTAGAGGCCACACCCCCGTTACAAACCCTGTGACAAGGCCCACAGACAAGCCCCGTGAACAAGCTGTGGAAGCTGTGGCTGCAGTGACTTTAGAGGGATCACACATTTTCTACAGGTAAATTCTTCCAATAGATTGCCATGAATAATCTCGAATTCTGTTGCTTCTAGACAAGCTAGACACAAAGTTGGAATGGTTTTGTGATCCTGATGTCATTGCGCATCAGTCCCAATAGAAATTATAACAATATAATATTTTTAAAATTCCCCTGTGGTAATGCTAATATGAGGTAATCATTGTAAGACTCCATTTTTTTACGTCTGTCTAAAACTAATATTTAATTATTTGGTCATGAGATGGTGGTTAGCAAGGGGTTTCTATTAAACCAATCAGAGGTTTGTATTGGTTAACAAGGTCTTTAATGGCACTCATAAGTTCTTAAGACCAATGGCAACTAAATGGAAGTGTTAATTAAGAGGAAAAACTTCAGGGTTGGAAATTATACAAAAATATGAAGTGACAATTGAGGTTCAATTACTGCCCCTATCTGTGTGGTTAAACTGCATTAACCCGTGACCTCTGTCAAAGTAGCACTGTCAGAGAGGGATACTTTGCAGGGTGGAGAGTGCCGTCTCCGATTAAATCCGATTGATTTAAGAGCCTCACTTTCATGTTACCTGCAGTCTGACCCCTCTTTTGCTGCATTAAACGTCAGTGTTCATTAATGAGAGAGGAGGTGGATGGTGATGTGATTATTGTTCCTGCTGCATGTTGTAAGCTACTTTATATTATCAGGTAATTGTAATATGACCAGTGAGTAAACTACCCTTTTTTTTTTAGACGAAGGTTTACCCTTTAATTGCAGCACATTGATATATTGTGACATTCCTGCAGTAAATCAAATTCAAGACCAAACCATGACAAAACTATACTGCCCTTAAATGGTTGCTAACACAAAAATCATATGTCACATTATCTCTGTAGACCATGATTAATTGATGTGTGATATAAAAAGTGACATTATGAAATTTATCATTCTGCTAGGCATGCTTCTGCAATACAGATTGATATTTGAGACAACAGGTAATTGCTTTCACTTATGTTCTCTATAATTAACCCTGTGCCCTTAATCATCGGTATGTAAGATGGATCTATAATTCCTCTGAACTTTGACATTTATAATATCTGTCTTTATGCTCAGTACAGATTGTCTGACATTGCAGGGCATATTTACAAACATATTCAAATCGACAGAACACCACAGATTTTGCAAAGATTCAGCAATGAAAGTCAATATCCTACTAGTTCATGGATGTAATGTGCATTCTTAGTTTTTCACACCGCCCAAGCTATGTTTCTATTCATAGTGGCATGGAACTGTGTCTTCATTTCTTGATTTAGAATGAAGATTAATTTGATCTATAGCACCTTTTATAACTGATTGGATTTCCTGTTGGACAGAGGTAGATTGATACACAGCATGATAGTCATGGTGCCATTACAGTTCATACTTAACTTGAAAACCATGACTAATTGAATGTAGTACTTGTGCTTTTTAAAGTTCAACATTTTGGTTTCATGTTGCATCCTCAGCTGTACCTTTTGTCCTTTTTGTCTATATTTATAAACTGACCCTACATTCACATTCCCTTAAGACCTGCAGTGTGAACCCATGACCTGCCACCCTCCATGTGAATGCCTTACCATTGTGTCAGTGCTCAGTGCTCCCTATTTTTATTAGAGCTTTTAAAGAATTCCTTTTACATCAAATGTGGCTATGCCAACGGCAATGTCAGCTTAGACACACAGACAGTCTACGCCCAAGGCAATGTCCTTTGTACTGTAGATGACAGACCCCCTATATGACCTCCAGTGTTAGGAGTGAATCAAAACTGCCTTAATGATAAGCTATATTCAAAGATTGACCAAAGCTGATTGCTCACCGGGAATGAAGGCACCTCAGAATTATCTAGATGTAAGGACATCCACCCTAAGGATGTAAAGTGTGTCCCTAGAGCCTTATATGTAGTAAGAAATGAAGTATCTTTTAATTGAAAAAGTGATGCTTTGCTTCTATAAACAATTCATGACACCTCATAGTCCTAAATGATTTAGGTGTGTCCTTGGGAATTAGAGAGATACATTCCCTAAATAGACAAGATCAACATCACTTAATCTGTATTGAGACATTATATAAAGTAATGCCAACAAACGAGTTATGTCACTCAATAATCAAATGTCTAATATGAATATAGAAACACTTCCATTCAAAAATCCCTGATCTTGTTGCGCTGCCCTGCAGTCTTGACATGATACTATAGTACTTGGTATATTCCATGAGACATGCAGATAACCTAAGTATACGAAGGACTGGAGTGGTCATGCTATCAGATGTAAGTAATCCTAATGCTCTCCATCACATTAAATAAGATATGTATACAGGCCTGGGGCCTCTTTCAGACCGACTGCCAGGTAAAAGGTGCAGAGAAATTTAGAGTCTGACGATCATAATAAGGGGCCCCTTTCACAAGAATTCACATAAAAATACATATAAATATATATCTATGCAGCTGACACTATTAACAATTAATTTTTCTGGACGGATTCGGCAGTTGTTCTGAAAGAGGCCCCTGCTTGGGCACCATGCAATGGAAGCTGCAGAACATGTTGCAGCACCAATGAGAAATATGTACAAGGACACAATAGAGACTTGACATGTCTCTACCATAAAAAAACACATTGTCTGGCAATCTGCTCTAATATAAACTGGCAGGACATATTATTATCACTCAAGCCTTACAAACAGCATAGCTCAGCCTGCTTCATTTGCTAACACTACAGTTTTATCCCCTGCTATAATAAAAGCAGCTTTCAAAGCTATGTAAATGTTGCACAAAGAGGCATCATCGAATTATGCCTTGCATGATGACACTAACGTATAGAGACAGGATGCTGTAGTAGAGTCCCCTATGTCAAACCAGATTCCCCTAACTGGACTGTTCTATAGTATAGCCATGATGGTGTTGTCTCCTATGTCCAATAAGACTTGTAGATGAGGTCTGTATATGGGGAGTAGTGTGTAGTAATGATGTAAGCTTATGGGATGACAGTACACTCTATCACATAGGAATTGCAGATCAGGTATGTATATGGAGACTGCTGAGGCAACTCCTTCCATACTGCAGTCTTAAATATCTCTGATCACACAACTAAGCCCTGAAGGACAGCTTCCTAGTTATGTCAGTTATATCTTATGTGTCCTAATTAACTGCTGGTTGGGGCCGCTCTCACGCACCAGGTAACTTCCCAGTGAAGCATTGGTATATGTCAGTGACAGAAATAGTTTTTTTATTTTGACTGAAATTGAAAATTGAAATTGTGATCAGAATTTCTTTCATGAAGAATTTTAGATTGGATCAAGAGTATTAACCACTGATCTGCAATCAGTCTATCAACCAAGATCCTGTTGTGAAATCAAAAAAAGCTGTTTCCTCAGGCCATATACCTTGTACAGCTAGGGTAACAAAAGATTAAATTCCTACACAGTACTATACTGTACCTTTTCCACTGTCCCTTTGCTTTTTACACAAAGTCTTAGACATTCATGTAATTAGATCCATATGGGCCCAACACCACATATATAAGATCTAATAAATCAGGAACATAGACAAAGGTTACAAATCTACAGCTACTTCATACAAGGAGAAATGTAACAAACTCTATTACTTGGTGAGCAACTCATGGTTATATTGTATTGTCCTACTAGTGAAGAAAGGTGTAATCCAATTGTGAACTGTGAATTGTCCTTAACAAATCAGCAAATTAAATAGCTCTTTGCCAAGTTGCAATTCAGTTTGTAATGGCACTTTTAACCCCTTTATCTGACATTATACTCTTCCATGCTGTCTTCAATGTTGTATTGTATTGTAAAATCGTTCAAGTATACTGAAAGTATGAAGGTCAATAAGCAGCAATTATAACACTTTCAGTCAAATGCCTGTATATTTTATCAACAAAGAAAGTAATAATAGACTATCCTGTTACTATTTATAATACTGCCTATTGATATAGACTGTGACAATGGAATTACCCATAATGCATCTTAAGGTTGATCGCTACTCATTGAATATGGACCACTGCGCAGGTCCTTGCGCATATAGCTTTAATGTATCAGATTGAGCTAATATTAGAGAACTAGATACATATACATGCTTACAAAGCCATATTAAAAGATGAGCTAATTCTGAGCCAAATTAAGCATTTTATTGGACTTTGAATATTTGATACATTTATAGCCAATAATATTTGCAATTTCTAATATAAGTTAGAATATTGCACTTATCAATCAATAAATCATTTTCTAGATGGATAAAGATCTCATCAGGTTCTTTGAAATAACCAAGGGTAGGAATAACAGCCATTTTTTCCCCCGATTTTTGCCATTTTATCCATTATTTTAGGCTTTAAATATGCAATTTATTCAAGTTTTGCATTATTTTTTAACTACAAAGGCCCCAAACCATAATAATATGCCCGGGACCACCTATCAAAATTCATCTAAAATGTTAGCTATTGATCCAAACTATTTTTTTTTAAAAAAAGAAAAAAGTTCATGGATTTCTTTCAGTGATATTTAGATATTGCTGAAGAATTATGCATTAAATTTGAATAATCGTCATAAAACCATCACGTTTTTCCATACAAAAGTACATTTTTGGACCATGATTTTATTTTTCCCATTAAAGGACATAACCTTGGACTATTCATGTGCAATACAAAATTAATGTGGGCATTGGTTCACTAAGAAAAAAAATCATGAAAATTTCCCATTTTTTTGTATTTTTTGGCAAAAATTGACAATACTTTCTTTTTTTTAAATCTGTAATAAAAAAAGTAGCTCGGGACCCCCCCCATTTTTTTTACATTTTCCATTTCTAAATGATATGAGCTACCTTTGGGGGAAAAAACAGGACATTTCATGGATACAAAGTTAAGAGTAGCGATCAACCTTAAGAACTCATGTAACCAATGACTCATAGACTACCTCATACTGTGATTTTGTAGAATGAATAACCCTGATGAAGACCAACATTGGTCGAAACTGTAGGTTCAATACTGCAATAAAAATGCCATTACTATGTTAATGTTGAAAAATTAGTTGTGTTGTATATTTAGAGCTTAGGCTTTAAAGAACAAAAAAAAAGTAATATTTATGGAATGCCCATGACTTAGGTATAATAGAATAAATTATTAGTTTCAACTTTTGAGGGTCAGAACTAATTGTCCTGGCAGATGGTATTATCAACAATATGAATGTAGGAGGGAAAAACTAACCAAATGTGTTTTTTTAAAGGGATGCAGACAGAATGCGGGATTCCATTGCTTACACCATTGCCCTTGCTACTGCTGCCTGCAGTAGACACAGAGTATATATGGAGATCTTTCTTTCGATGTTAGAAAGAATTATGCACTAGATGGTATGCAGTCATCGACTTTCTTTATTACTGCCATTTAAAAGGTTTCATAGAAAGGGAAGGGCCCCAGTGGTTGCTACCAAAGACTTCATTTACTGATAAGAGGCTGGGGAAATGAAAGGTGGGAGGAGGCCTATGTAGGGGGCCCTTTGCATGTGGGCATGTATGTTGGAGGTCTCTATTGGGTAATCGCATCCTAGTCACTACAGAAGTATGATGAACATCTTATTTCCAATATATTTAGGAAGTAGCTTGCTACAGTTAATACACAAACATAATGAATAAATGACATTGCTGCAAAGGTGAATATGGTAGAGGCGTACTGCAGTAGAAGTGACAAATAATATGCAAATTAACATCTAAATTACAACATCGCCTTAGGAATGCATTTATCCAGTCTTTTCATATGCTCTTTTCCCATCTGAAGGTTTTCTCATTGCTCACTGCACCGATAACTTCCATGATATTAGTCTGTGACAACTGAACATGTAGAGCTTTAAACTGTAATATGTCTGGAAGGTAGCTATTTAAGATTTGGCACTATAAATTCCATTCCTTTTAAGAATGGGGATCAAGCATGTCAATTCAGGAAGTGCACTCACTTTCTTAGTGTATTTTACTTTCTATTTACACGTTACTTCCTGTTCAGAATCTGTTTCTGTAATCAATACTTCTAAGCTTTGGCCATTGCAAGTTTTTGGCCATGACTTTTTCCATGGTTCCTACCCTTTTTATAAGACCAAGCTACTATCAGACTGGGAACACTGAGGACACTGAGTGATATCTCTCTGGTGGTGTCACAAGAACTGACTGAGTATGTGTGAGGTGGCCTGACCTGTGTCTATGTCTGTGCTCCTGACATTGACTGATGTGAGACTCCTGGGCAGGCCTTCCCTGGGTGCAGATTTATGAAAGGATGCAAGAAGGGGTTTGTCACATGGTCTAGAGAGATGTAGCACATGGGAGAGGCAGGGATACAGGGACAGAGAGAGAAAGAGGCAGCCAGACAGACAGAGAGTGTCAGTGGGTTTACAAGGACACAGGGAGCCGGCCTCTGTACGGTACCCATTTTACTTGTTAGTGCAGAGCTTAGATTCCATGAGCCTTGATCTACTGGAGGTTAGAGGCTGTTGATAGAAGTAACACAATGACTCAGGGAGACAAGAACTGACTGAGAAGGTGTGAGACCTGGCCTGACCTGCGTTTATTTCTGTGGTAGGCAAGGGGACCTTGACAAGGACTGATGTCCAGCCGAGGACAGTCCTAGGTGGTCACAGGCTAGGGGTTGAATAAGCTCAGCCATTGAAGTATGAGGAAAGGGCAAAGCAATCTGAATGATTTGATAATGGCTCCACCTGTGGCATTGAATGTTCTCTGTGAGAGCTTAAAGCCATCCTTTCTCACCAGTATACAATGGCTTCTGTTCAGGTCAAAGTCTCTGGCCTGAAGGAATGAGAAGGACCTAGCATCACAGCTAAGACTTCACGATAGACAAGAACAGCACCAAAAGTTAGACTTGGTGAGTGTTGTGTGATTAAATTGACCTAACACTGATGACAGAACCAGACATACTCATTTTCTGTACTGAAGCTACACCCCACAGCCATAATGTTAACATTGTATTACCAGGCCTACCTACATGTAATGGATATCCTAATAACCAGCTGAATAGATGAAGGTTGAAGTAGAAAGGAACAACTTTTCTAATGAACCTAGTGGGTACCAGGGGGGGAGTGTAAAGAAGTCATAAACAAACTATGTATTTAGTGCAGAATTTGGATAGATATATGCAGGCCTGGAGAATCCCGGACATTCGCCATTACAGGTATATCAGCCTATAGGGGAGGTTCTCCCAGCAAGGGGAGATCTTCCCTTACTTAAGCCTGCCCCTTGGTCGGCGCCCTGCCCTTATCTCTACAGAGATAAGGGCCGCCAGGAGAGATAAGGGCTGCCACCGGTCCTCCCCTCCAAGGAGGAATCTCCCAGTGCAGTATCTTATCCAGGTGTTGTGGTAAGGGAGGGGGGAGGGGAGTCAAGCCCATTCACATACAACTAGCTAGCTATATTGTGTACCTATAGAAAGGTTAATCATTTTCAGCAAATTATGGTAAGATATCAGCAAATTGGATTTTCTAATTATACCGAAAATCAATGTATAACGACCGAAAATCAAGGGAAGAAACCCCCTCACCCTATTTTCTCCCTTCAAGGTATGAAAGGCAGGATTTTCCAAACCTGATATGCAGAGTAGCTAAATAAAGAACATTAATTGCTTTTCACAATAGTTTATCCTGCACAGTGTTGAAACCTAGGTGAAAAGCAGAGTATCACTGTTGCATTTTAAATATAATGTCAATGACTAAATCTTCTTTCTTAGCTGTTCTCAAATTACAAAGGCCTCTATTATGTGATTTAACTGTCACAGCAGTGCATGTATACTCTGTATGCTTGTATTGTAGTTAAACAGATTCATATTATAATAGTTCTGAACTTTTCACTAATTTGCAGGCGAGTCAGCCAGTTCACTGACTCGTCTCGGTTGAAGTCCATTTTCGACGACTTATCATTGTTTCTCCTGCCTTAAAAGCTGACAACTTAAAGAAAACATATTATTCTTTAATAATCCGCAATAATTTACTACTTACATGGCCAAATTAAGGAGGATTGATTGATTTTCGGCCAAGTTAAGTCGCCGAAACTTGACTCGTCGGATTCTTGAGATTTGATGCGATTTTTGACGACAACGATCGATCATGTGTTTTATTTTAATTTTGGCATGAAAATATATCCATAATACATTTATAATGATGGCTAACCGTTCAGCAGGGCGATACCTTCCATATTTATTCGTATTATGCCATAATTCAGCCTTTTACTATCGTTCGACACGACGACAATGTAAACAATGTGAAATTGCGGACACCTCAGTGGCCGGGTTGTTCCGCAAAATGACAAAGACCGGGCTCTAAACTTGCAAAGACCAAAAAACAGAGCCAATGATCAAATGATAGAAGTTTGAATGACAGCGTGGCTGGGCGTCCCTGTTTGAAAAAGCTTCAACCAAATTTTCTGGGGGGGGGGTAGGGCCTAATTCAGCTATCAGGTGTCTAAATATAGGATCTTTTCTCTGGCGTGCGAGTTTTTTTTTCAATAGAACTCGATTTTAAAGCGGAAAACAACCATTTTATTTTTCGGGGAATGTTTCGCCGATCTATCAACTTAGAGATTCTCAACCAAATTTTCTGGGGGGGCTAGGGCCTAATTCAGCTATTGTACGTCCAAATATGGGATGTTTTGTAGAGCTTAGGCTTTGTTTCCATTAAATATGATTTATTTTAACCCCCAAACGAAGCCAATGAAAAAAAAAGATATCGTCTCAATCTGAAAATAGGTCAACGATCAGCTGATCGGCGCTGAACTCTCCGAGCAGAGGCTTAGTAGTATAACATTGCAAAGCATATGCTTGGAGACCGAGACATACCGCCCTACCGGACTGTCATTTCTCAACTTGAATCAAATTTCTTGAAAATGGCTCATATCAAAGGTAAATCTCAACCAATATTCACCTTATTAGGCTCGTTAGATGCAGAAATGTCATCTTTATTAGGCCCTAGTGTGTCAGCCCTCCATCCCCCCTACTTTTTGTGAAATTTGACTTTGTTTGGGAATTTTGGCGAATAGAACGCTTCGACTTAGACTCTTTTGCATAGCGCCAGACGAAGCGTCTCGGCGAGACGAGTTCAGAAATGTTCAATTTATGTCTCTATCATTTTTAGTTCCATAGATACGGGTATGTCTTCGACAAACATTTGGTTTTGGGCAGGGCACACCCTTGAGGCAAAAAAGAATTTGAGCCCCCCCCCCCCTTGTCAGGTTTCAGGGTTGAGACACTACCCGGTAGTGCTTTAACATAGGGAGTCTATGGGCGCCGAGTGACAGTGGCTCGATGCAAACATGAAAACTGCTCTTAAAAATTGTACAAGGGGGGGGGAGCCCCAACATATTTTTGTCTGAACTCTCCTGTATTAGGCCTTTCTAATGATACTATTCATTAAGAAATCCAACATGTAGAAGTGACTAAACCAATGTGGGTCAACGATCAGCTGATCAGCGCCAAGCAGTTTTGTGATACCCCCCAGCCCAATATCCCTTTAGCCTTGTGTGGTTGGGGGTGACTTGAAACCGACGCAGACCGGACTGTCATTTCTCAACTTGAATCAAATTTCTTGAAAATGGCTCATATCAAAGGTAATTCTCAACCAATATTCACCTTATTAGGCTCGTTAGATGCAGAAATGTCATCTTTATTAGGCCCTAGTGTGTCAGCCCTCCACCCCCCCTACTTTTTGCGAAATTTGACTTTGTTTGGGAATTTTGGCGAGTAGAACGCTTCGACTTAGTTCCAGAGCTAGGTGCATATTAGTGACCTTTCGTCCCCCCCCCCTGGTTTGATACATGTCTGACCTTAAACTCCACAGTACTGCCTCAGAAAGGTTATTAGAGTTGCCTGTGCTTTAAAAGATGTAAATACCCGGTATTTAACACTCAGAAAGGTTAATAGAGCTGTCTGTGCTTTAAAGAGGCAGCCAGACAGACAGAGAGTGTCAGTGGGTTTACAAGGACACAGGGAGCCGGCCTCTGTACGGTACCCATTTTACTTGTTAGTGCAGAGCTTAGATTCCATGAGCCTTGATCTACTGGAGGTTAGAGGCTGTTGATAGAAGTAACACAATGACTCAGGGAGACAAGAACTGACTGAGAAGGTGTGAGACCTGGCCTGACCTGCGTTTATTTCTGTGGTAGGCAAGGGGACCTTGACAAGGACTGATGTCCAGCCGAGGACAGTCCTAGGTGGTCACAGGCTAGGGGTTGAATAAGCTCAGCCATTGAAGTATGAGGAAAGGGCAAAGCAATCTGAATGATTTGATAATGGCTCCACCTGTGGCATTGAATGTTCTCTGTGAGAGCTTAAAGCCATCCTTTCTCACCAGTATACAATGGCTTCTGTTCAGGTCAAAGTCTCTGGCCTGAAGGAATGAGAAGGACCTAGCATCACAGCTAAGACTTCACGATAGACAAGAACAGCACCAAAAGTTAGACTTGGTGAGTGTTGTGTGATTAAATTGACCTAACACTGATGACAGAACCAGACATACTCATTTTCTGTACTGAAGCTACACCCCACAGCCATAATGTTAACATTGTATTACCAGGCCTACCTACATGTAATGGATATCCTAATAACCAGCTGAATAGATGAAGGTTGAAGTAGAAAGGAACAACCTTTCTAATGAACCTAGTGGGTACCAGGGGGGGAGTGTAAAGAAGTCATAAACAAACTATGTATTTAGTGCAGAATTTGGATAGATATATGCAGGCCTGGAGAATCCCGGACATTCGCCATTACAGGTATATCAGCCTATAGGGGAGGTTCTCCCAGCAAGGGGAGATCTTCCCTTACTTAAGCCTGCCCCTTGGTCGGCGCCCTGCCCTTATCTCTACAGAGATAAGGGCCGCCAGGAGAGATAAGGGCTGCCACCGGTCCTCCCCTCCAAGGAGGAATCTCCCAGTGCAGTATCTTATCCAGGTGTTGTGGTAAGGGAGGGGGGAGGGGAGTCAAGCCCATTCACATACAACTAGCTAGCTATATTGTGTACCTATAGAAAGGTTAATCATTTTCAGCAAATTATGGTAAGATACAAGTGAGGGCGCAAACAGATTACATCTGTTTGCTAGCCCTCACTTGTTTGAGAAGATACTGGATTTAATATTTATGCAGGGTTGTTTAGGCATTTGGAGGGGTGTTTGGGATTTATTTCAGAGTTAGTGAGGAAATTTGTTTACTTGATGAGGTTATAAATGACAACAAAGAAAATCCTTCTGTTATAATGGAAAATGATTTTATTAATAATTAAAAGGACTTGCATGAAGATTGATATATTGAAGAGTTCCTAGACTTTCTAAATGTCTAGTGGAAATTCCTAGATATAGTTTCTAGACCCATTGATGAGTTTAGATACACATGTTAGAGCCTTCCTAAACATGTGGATGAGTTTCCTAGATATGTGGAACAGTTTCCAGATGGGTTTCATGCCTGACTTGTATCTGAAATTCCCTCTCATGAAGTCCATATTTAAAGGGCTGGTATGAGTGTTGGGGAGCCCCTAGGCGTGGTATGGAGCCCCTAGTCATGGTGTGGAGCCCCTAGGCGTGGTATGGAGCCCCTACACGTGTTGTGGAGCCCCTACTCATGTTGTGGAGCCCCTAGGCGTGTTGTGGAGCCCCTAGTCATGGTGTGGAGCCCCTAGGCGTGGTATGGAGCCCCTAGTCATGGTGTGGAGCCCCTAAGCGTGGTATGGAGCCCCTACACGTGTTGTAGAGCCCCTACACGTGTTGTGGAGCCCCTAGGCGTGGTATGGAGCCCCTACACGTGTTGTGGAGCCTGTAGTCATGTTGTGGAGCCCCTACACATGTTGTGGAGCCCCTACACGTGTTGTGGAGCCCCTACTCATGTTGTGGAGCCCCTAGCCCTGTTGTGGAGCCCCTAGGCGTGGTATGGAGCCCCTAGTCATGGTGTGGAGCCCCTAGGCGTGGTATGGAGCCCCTACACGTGTTGTGGAGCCTGTAGTCATGTTGTGGAGCCCCTACACATGTTGTGGAGCCCCTACACGTGTTGTGGAGCCCCTACTCATGTTGTGGAGCCCCTAGCCCTGTTGTGGAGCCCCTAGGCGTGGTATGGAGCCCCTAGTCATGGTGTGGAGCCCCTAGGCGTGGTATGGAGCCCCTACACGTGTTGTAGAGCCCCTACACGTGTTGTGGAGCCCCTAGGCGTGGTATGGAGCCCCTACATGTGTTGTGGAGCCCGTAGTCATGTTGTGGAGCCCCTACACATGTTGTGGAGCCCCTACACGTGTTGTGGAGCCCCTACTCATGTTGTGGAGCCCCTAGCCGTGTTGTGGAGCCCCTACACGTGTTGAAGAGCCCCTGATCAAGGTTCTGAGTGCTGTGTCCACGTGGCCAAGGCTCCCGCTCCTGCAACTCCGGCGACTCCCGCTCCCGTGGCTCCCGTTTGTGCGACTCCTGCTCGTACCGCTCACGTTCACTGGAAAATATAAGAATTTACATATAAAATGGCAGAAAAAGAACTTTAATTTCTGAAGAACCATGGCCTTAACTACCGGGTATTTACATGTATTAAAGCACAGACAGCTCTATTAACCTTTCTGAGTGTTAAATACCGGGTATTTACATCTTTTAAAGCACAGGCAACTCTAATAACCTTTCTGAGGCAGTACTGTGGAGTTTAAGGTCGGACATGTATCAAACCGGGGGGGGGGGGGGACAAAAAGTCACTAATATGCACCTAGCTCTGGAACTAAACATGATAGAGAGATAAATTGAACATTTCTGAACTCCTCTCGCCAAGACGCATCATTTGGAGCCATAATTTAGTCTCGATTTTCACAATATTCTTCATTCTGCTCTTTTAAATTTTGAGGTACCTAGACATGATATTTGAGGATTTCCTTTTGCTAGGACTATCACTAATGTCCAAAGAATGAGAATTTCTGGGAGATATTGCATAATATGCAGTAGTTATTTAGTAAACATGCACTGAACTCGTTTGGTGTTAACTGGGGCGCGCGCAAATTTTTTCGCCCCCCCCCCCCCCCCATGGGCCCTTTGGAAATGTTCAATTTTGAGGTACTTAGACACAATATTTGAGAAATTCTTTTTGCGAGGACTACCATAGATGTGTATAGTATAGAATGCAAACATGCCCATAGCTCTGGAACTAAACATGATAGAGAGATAAATTGAACATTTCTGAACTCCTCTCGCCAAGACGCTTCGTTTGGCACTATAATTGGCTCTAAAGAAACATTTCCGAGACCCCCCCCTGAAGTCAAAAATTGGGTAAATGACCTGGGAATTGTTTTTTTATATAAATTCAAGGTCTATAGATAGCAGTGCGTTAGTGGCAGTACTGAGAATTAGGCCTAACTCCCTGAAAGTATCCCATGAAAATTGGTCACATTGGGCGCTCAGTCAGTACTGTGGAGTTTAAGATTTGCTCTGAAGACCAAATTTCAGAGACCCCCCCTGAAGTCGAAAATTGGGTAAATGCTGACCTGAGGAGGAGTGGTTGGAGCCCCTAGACGTGTTGAAGAGCCCCTGATCAAGGTTCTGAGTGCTGTGTCCACGTGGCCAAGGCTCCCGCTCCTGCAACTCCGGCGACTCCCGCTCCCGTGGCTCCCGTTTGTGCGACTCCTGCTCGTACCGCTCACGTTCACTGGAAAATATAAGAATTTACATATGAAATGGCAGAAAAAGAACTTTAATTTCTGAAGAACCATGGCCTTAACTACCGGGTATTCACATGTATTAAAGCACAGACAGCTCTATTAACCTTTCTGAGTGTTAAATACCGGGTATTTACATCTTTTAAAGCACAGGCAACTCTAATAACCGTTCTGAGGCAGTACTGGTTTAAGGTCGGACATGTATCAAACCGGGGGGGGGGACAAAAAGTCACTAATATGCACCTAGCTCTGGAACTAAACATGATAGAGAGATAAATTGAACATTTCTGAACTCCTCTCGCCAAGACGCATCATTTGGAGCCATAATTTAGTCTCGATTTTCACAATATTCTTCATTCTGCTCTTTTAAATTTTGAGGTACCTAGACATGATATTTGAGGATTTCCTTTTGCTAGGACTATCACTAATGTCCAAAGAATGAGAATTTCTGGGAGATATTGCATAATATGCAGTAGTTATTTAGTAAACATGCACTGAACTCGTTTGGTGTTAACTGGGGCGCGCACAAATTTCCCCCCCCCCCATGGGCCCTTTGGAAATGTTCAATTTTGAGGTACTTAGACACAATATTTGAGAAATTCTTTTTGCGAGGACTACCATAGATGTGTATAGTATAGAATGCAAACATGCACATAGCTCTGGAACTAAACATGATAGAGAGATAAATTGAACATTTCTGAACTCCTCTCGCCAAGACGCATCATTTGGAGCCATAATTTAGTCTCGATTTTCACAATATTCTTCATTCTGCTCTTTTAAATTTTGAGGTACCTAGACATGATATTTGAGAATTTCCTTTTGCTAGGACTATCACTAATGTCCAAAGAATGAGAATTTCTGGGAGATATTGCATAATATGCAGTAGTTATTTAGTAAACATGAACTGAACTCGTTGGTGTTAACAGGGGCGCGCGCAAATTTTTTGCCCCCCCCCCCCATGGGCCTTTTGGAAATGTTCAATTTTGAGGTACTTAGACACAATATTTGAGAAATTCTTTTTGCGGGGACCACCACACATGTGTATAGTATAGAATGCAAACATGCACATAGCTCTGGAACTAAACATGATAGAGAGATAAATTGAACATTTCTGAACTCCTCTCGCCAAGACGCTTCGTTTGGCACTATAATTGGCTCTAAAGAAACATTTCCGAGACCCCCCCCTGAAGTCAAAAATTGGGTAAATGACCTGGGAATTGTTTTTTTATATAAATTCAAGGTCTATAGATAGCAGTGCGTTAGTGGCAGTACTGAGAATTAGGCCTAACTCCCTGAAAGTATCCCATGAAAATTGGTCACATTGGGCGCTCAGTCAGTACTGTGGAGTTTAAGATTTGCTCTGAAGACCAAATTTCAGAGACCCCCCCTGAAGTCGAAAATTGGGTAAATGCTGACCTGAGGAGGAGTGGTTGGAGCCCCTAGACGTGTTGAAGAGCCCCTGATCAAGGTTCTGAGTGCTGTGTCCACGTGGCCAAGGCTCCCGCTCCTGCAACTCCGGCGACTCCCGCTCCCGTGGCTCCCGTTTGTGCGACTCCTGCTCGTACCGCTCACGTTCACTGGAAAATATAAGAATTTACATATGAAATGGCAGAAAAAGAACTTTAATTTCTGAAGAACCATGGCCTTAACTACCGGGTATTCACATGTATTAAAGCACAGACAGCTCTATTAACCTTTCTGAGTGTTAAATACCGGGTATTTACATCTTTTAAAGCACAGGCAACTCTAATAACCTTTCTGAGGCAGTACTGGTTTAAGGTCGGACATGTATCAAACCGGGGGGGGGGGGGGGGACAAAAAGTCACTAATATGCACCTAGCTCTGGAACTAAACATGATAGAGAGATAAATTGAACATTTCTGAACTCCTCTCGCCAAGACGCATCATTTGGAGCCATAATTTAGTCTCGATTTTCACAATATTCTTCATTCTGCTCTTTTAAATTTTGAGGTACCTAGACATGATATTTGAGGATTTCCTTTTGCTAGGACTATCACTAATGTCCAAAGAATGAGAATTTCTGGGAGATATTGCATAATATGCAGTAGTTATTTAGTAAACATGCACTGAACTCGTTTGGTGTTAACTGGGGCGCGCGCAAATTTTTTCGCCCCCCCCCCCCATGGGCCCTTTGGAAATGTTCAATTTTGAGGTACTTAGACACAATATTTGAGAAATTCTTTTTGCGAGGACTACCATAGATGTGTATAGTATAGAATGCAAACATGCCCATAGCTCTGGAACTAAACATGATAGAGAGATAAATTGAACATTTCTGAACTCCTCTCGCCAAGACGCTTCGTTTGGCACTATAATTGGCTCTAAAGAAACATTTCCGAGACCCCCCCCTGAAGTCAAAAATTGGGTAAATGACCTGGGAATTGTTTTTTTATATAAATTCAAGGTCTATAGATAGCAGTGCGTTAGTGGCAGTACTGAGAATTAGGCCTAACTCCCTGAAAGTATCCCATGAAAATTGGTCACATTGGGCGCTCAGTCAGTACTGTGGAGTTTAAGATTTGCTCTGAAGACCAAATTTCAGAGACCCCCCCTGAAGTCGAAAATTGGGTAAATGCTGACCTGAGGAGGAGTGGTTGGAGCCCCTAGACGTGTTGAAGAGCCCCTGATCAAGGTTCTGAGTGCTGTGTCCACGTGGCCAAGGCTCCCGCTCCTGCAACTCCGGCGACTCCCGCTCCCGTGGCTCCCGTTTGTGCGACTCCTGCTCGTACCGCTCACGTTCACTGGAAAATATAAGAATTTACATATGAAATGGCAGAAAAAGAACTTTAATTTCTGAAGAACCATGGCCTTAACTACCGGGTATTCACATGTATTAAAGCACAGACAGCTCTATTAACCTTTCTGAGTGTTAAATACCGGGTATTTACATCTTTTAAAGCACAGGCAACTCTAATAACCGTTCTGAGGCAGTACTGGTTTTAGGTCGGACATGTATCAAACCGGGGGGGGGGGACAAAAAGTCACTAATATGCACCTAGCTCTGGAACTAAACATGATAGAGAGATAAATTGAACATTTCTGAACTCCTCTCGCCAAGACGCATCATTTGGAGCCATAATTTAGTCTCGATTTTCACAATATTCTTCATTCTGCTCTTTTAAATTTTGAGGTACCTAGACATGATATTTGAGGATTTCCTTTTGCTAGGACTATCACTAATGTCCAAAGAATGAGAATTTCTGGGAGATATTGCATAATATGCAGTAGTTATTTAGTAAACATGCACTGAACTCGTTTGGTGTTAACTGGGGCGCGCGCAAATTTCCCCCCCCCCCCCATGGGCCCTTTGGAAATGTTCAATTTTGAGGTACTTAGACACAATATTTGAGAAATTCTTTTTGCGAGGACTACCATAGATGTGTATAGTATAGAATGCAAACATGCACATAGCTCTGGAACTAAACATGATAGAGAGATAAATTGAACATTTCTGAACTCCTCTCGCCAAGACGCATCATTTGGAGCCATAATTTAGTCTCGATTTTCACAATATTCTTCATTCTGCTCTTTTAAATTTTGAGGTACCTAGACATGATATTTGAGAATTTCCTTTTGCTAGGACTATCACTAATGTCCAAAGAATGAGAATTTCTGGGAGATATTGCATAATATGCAGTAGTTATTTAGTAAACATGAACTGAACTCGTTGGTGTTAACAGGGGCGCGCGCAAATTTTTTGCCCCCCCCCCCATGGGCCTTTTGGAAATGTTCAATTTTGAGGTACTTAGACACAATATTTGAGAAATTCTTTTTGCGGGGACCACCACACATGTGTATAGTATAGAATGCAAACATGCACATAGCTCTGGAACTAAACATGATAGAGAGATAAATTGAACATTTCTGAACTCCTCTCGCCAAGACGCATCATTTGGAGCCATAATTTAGTCTCGATTTTCACAATATTCTTCATTCTGCTCTTTTAAATTTTGAGGTACCTAGACATGATATTTGAGAATTTCCTTTTGCTAGGACTATCACTAATGTCCAAAGAATGAGAATTTCTGGGAGATATTGCATAATATGCAGTAGTTATTTAGTAAACATGAACTGAACTCGTTGGTGTTAACAGGGGCGCGCGCAAATTTTTTGCCCCCCCCCCCATGGGCCTTTTGGAAATGTTCAATTTTGAGGTACTTAGACACAATATTTGAGAAATTCTTTTTGCGGGGACCACCACACATGTGTATAGTATAGAATGCAAACATGCACATAGCTCTGGAACTAAACATGATAGAGAGATAAATTGAACATTTCTGAACTCCTCTCGCCAAGACGCATCATTTGGAGCCATAATTTAGTCTCGATTTTCACAATATTCTTCATTCTGCTCTTTTAAATTTTGAGGTACCTAGACATGATATTTGAGGATTTCCTTTTGCTAGGACTATCACTAATGTCCAAAGAATGAGAATTTCTGGGAGATATTGCATAATATGCAGTAGTTATTTAGTAAACATGAACTGAACTCGTTGGTGTTAACAGGGGCGCGCGCAAATTTTTTGCCCCCCCCCCCCCATGGGCCTTTTGGAAATGTTCAATTTTGAGGTACTTAGACACAATATTTGAGAAATTCTTTTTGCGGGGACCACCACACATGTGTATAGTATAGAATGCAAACATGCACATAGCTCTGGAACTAAACATGATAAACTACTCGCCAAAATTCCCAAACAAAGTCAAATTTCACAAAAAGTAGGGGGGATGGAGGGCTGACACACTAGGGCATAATAAACATGACATTTCTGCATCTAACGAGCCTAATAAGGTGAATATTGGTTGAGATTTACCTTCGATATGAGCCATTTTCAAGAATTTGATTCAAGTTGAGAAATGACAGTCCGGTCTGAGTCCTTGTGTACAATTTTAGAGCATATTCTTAGTTTGGATCGGGCCACTGTCACTGTGCTGAAGATCTATCATTTGATCATTGGCTCTGTTTTAAGTTTAAACACCGGTCTTCGTCATTTTGCGGAATAACCCGGCTACTGAGCTGTCCGCAATTTCACCCCCCAAATAGAGGAAGCCTAATCTATCAATGACAACAAAAATTGCAGACTTACCTTGTATATTTGAGCTGTAATCCATGAAATTAGCCAATTTGGTACCGAATCATCGTCCCTCGGCGTTCTACTGCCCGCCATGTTGGATTTACATACCGGAGATTGCCGAAGCGCTCGATAAACAAATTATTTTTTTATCAAGGCGGTAATACTGTCAAAAATGTCAGCAAATGCCTCTATATTACCTGTAGGAGTAATAATATTACCTTGAAAGTCCGTAATTTGCTCTATTTCGGAAGATAAAATGTCCGTATCGACCCCCCGAGCATTTCCGAGTTGCACTCTCGCGAGATCCCATGAAGCGGCGAGATGGCCGTTTTGTTTACTTTGCCGAAATCCGGCACGCACATTATCTTCCGAAATACAGCAAATTGCGGACTTTGAAGGTAATATTATTACTCCTACAGGTAATATAGTGGCATTTGCGGACATTTTGGACAGTTTAACCGTCTTTATCAATAAATAATTTGTTTATCGAGCACCATAACCGGAAGCGATCATTGTCGTAGAACGGGAAACCTTTTCTCAAGAATCCGACGAGTCAAGTTTCGGCGACTAAACTTTGCTGAAAATCAATCAATCCTCCTTAATTTGGCCATGTAAGTAGTAAATTATTGCGGATTATCAAAGAATAATATGTTTTCTTTACGTTGTCAGCTTTTAAGGCAGGAGAAACAATGATAAGTCGTGGAAAATGGACTTCAAGCGAGACGAGTCAGTGAACTCGCTGACTCGCCTGTAAAAAAGTCAACTTCGAGGAAGGTTATTATTGTAATCTGTTAAATCAGCAAATTGGATTTTCTAATTATACCGAAAATCAATGTATAACGACCGAAAATCAAGGGAAGAAACCCCCTCACCCTATTTTCTCCCTTCAAGGTATGAAAGGCAGGATTTTCCAAACCTGATATGCAGAGTAGCAGTTCATGTGTTTTATTTTAATTTTGGCATGAAAATATATCCATAATACATTTATAATGATGGCTAACCGTTCAGCAGGGCGATACCTTCCATATTTATTCGTATTATGCCATAATTCAGCCTTTTACTATCGTTCGACACGACGACAATGTAAACAATGTGAAATTGCGGACACCTCAGTGGCCGGGTTGTTCCGCAAAATGACAAAGACCGGGCTCTAAACTTGCAAAGACCAAAAAACAGAGCCAATGATCAAATGATAGAAGTTTGAATGACAGCGTGGCTGGGCGTCCCTGTTTGAAAAAGCTTCAACCAAATTTTCTGGGGGGGGGGGTAGGGCCTAATTCAGCTATCAGGTGTCTAAATGTAGGATCTTTTCTCTGGCGTGCGAGTTTTTTTTTCAATAGAACTCGATTTTAAAGCGGAAAACAACCATTTTATTTTTCGGGGAATGTTTCGCCGATCTATCAACTTAGAGATTCTCAACCAAATTTTCTGGGGGGGCTAGGGCCTAATTCAGCTATTGTACGTCCAAATATGGGATGTTTTGTAGAGCTTAGGCTTTGTTTCCATTAAATATGATTTATTTTAACCCCCAAACGAAGCCAATGAAAAAAAAAGATATCGTCTCAATCTGAAAATAGGTCAACGATCAGCTGATCGGCGCTGAACTCTCCGAGCAGAGGCTTAGTAGTATAACATTGCAAAGCATATGCTTGGAGACCGAGACATACCGCCCTACCGGACT